>OU342738.1:327450324-329850324 GCA_910589765.1 Avena atlantica | reverse complement strand
AGGAAACATTGATACTTGTGTGATTTGTAAACTTAATTTGAAGTCCCTAGTATAGCCTCTATACTTCACTAGCTTGTTGGTTGATTAATGATCGTGGTTTCCCTATCATGAACATTGACATGTTATCAACAACAAGATCATATCGTTAGGAGAATGATATGGTGGACATACTCCTATAGATAAGCGTAGCATAAAGATCAAGTCATTTCAATAGTTCAATTTCTATATGCTTTCTGATACATAGTAACCTAATTCCTTCGACCATGAGATCATGCATATCACCTTTACCGGATGGATGCTTTGATGACATCAAACACCACACCGTAACTGGGTGGCTATAAAGGTGGCATTGAGTGTTCGGAAAGTATTGGTTGAGACACATGGATCAAGAGTGGGATTTGTCCATCCATATGACGGATAGATATACTCTGGGCCCTCTCGGTGGAATGTCATCCAATTAGCTTGCAAGCATGTGACTGGCTCACAAGGGATCACATATCACGGGAACGAGAAAAGAGTAATTATCGGTAACGAGGTTGAATTAGATACCGACGATCATAACCTCGGATAAGTAAACTATCGTGAGACAAAGGGAAATTGGTATCGTATGTAAGTGGTTCATTCGATCGCAAAGTAATCGTAGAAATACGTGGGAGCCATATGAATTTCCAGATTCCTCTATTGGTTATTGTTCGGAGAAGTGTCTCGATCATGTCCGCATAATTCACGAACCGTAGGGAGACACACTTAAGGATTCGACGTTGTTTGAGTAGTTATGGTATTATGAGAAAGAGACCGAATGTTGTTCGGAGTCTCGGATGGGATCCGGGATATCACGAGGTGATCCGGAATGGTCCGGAGAATAAGATTCATATAAGGAAAGTCCCGTTTCGGAGTTCGGAAATGATTCCGGTGTTTTCATCGGGAATGTTCTAGAAGGTTCCGGAATGTCCGGCACTCCGGGGGGGGGAAGGGGTACATGAATGTGTCATTGCATATTGGAATGATTGCATCATGTACTAAGTGTTCTTGATGTTCCAAATAAAGGATTAAATTGAATCCTAAAACAGAAAAGTCAAATGTCCAGTTTGAAAGTCAAACGGCTAAAACAAGAAACTGTGGGAAACAAGCAAGAGGTGGTTGGAACCGACTTGGGGGAGGAGTCCCTCCAAGCCGGCGTGCCAACCAAGGCCGACTTGGGGAGGGACTCCCCTCCCCTTGGCCGGCCCCCTCCACCCATAAAAGGAGGGGCAGGGCCTCCTCCTCTAGACACACAAGTTCCTATCCTCTAATCTCCGGTTTAGAGCCGTTTTGGTTTAGAGCTTCTAATTGCCCTAGCCTTCGGTTTAGAGCCTTCTAATTGGTGTGTCTAATCCCTAGACCACTAATAGTTCTCTCTCATACTCCACCATACTCGCTCCGGCTTAAGGCGAAGCCCTGCGGGATCTCCCCTCTACTTCCGGTACCACGCCGTTGTGCTGCCGGAATCGCGAGGAGGGTGCTACAACCTCCGCTGCCTGCTGGAACAAGGGAGAGGAAGGTCTTCGTCGAGTACCGAACGTGTGACCGACTGCGGGAGCGCTGCCTGAACGCAGCGCTGGAAGGATCGTCTACGCGATCTTGAGATCGGGAAGAGTACGACTACATCACCCACGAGAATCCGCTCTCGTTAAACACTTTGGAATCTTCAAGGGTAAGTTATTCCATCGACTCGTTGCTACAATCTAGTAGATAGATCTTGGCTTGTTTGTTTGTATGCGATATAAATTTTTTGTTTTCCATGCTACGAAACCCTACAGTGGTATCAGAGCCGTGTCTATATGTAGATCTGTTGCACGAGTAGAACACAATGGTCATTGTGGGCGTTGATGCTTTTATTGTCGATTGCTTCTTGTGTACTTTGCATCTTGCGGTATGTTGGGATGAAGCGGCCCGGGCTAACCTTACATGACATCGTTCATGAGACTTGCTCCACGCTTGACATGCAACTTGTATTGCATAAGTGGCTTTGCGGGTGCCTATTTCTCCTAGCATAGTTAAGATCCAATTTACAACGGGTGATTAACAATACTAGTATCAATGTTGTGGTTCTTGTTCGTAAGTTAGAACAACACTTATTGAAAGCCCCAAACCACGTAAAATATGCAAAGAAAGTAGAGGCGTCTAACTTTGTTTTGCAGGGGTGTGCAGTGATGTGATATGGCCATGATTGTGATTATATTTGATGTATGCAATGTTCCTTATTGTAAGTTGGCAACCGGCAGGAGCCATATGGTTGTCTTTAATTTATGTTAAGACCCGCGTGTCTATTCAAAATAGTTGTAATAGTTGAAGCCGGTGGACGACAACCATGGAGAGGCGTCATTGACCTTGATGCAATGCCGATGATGATGGAGATCATGTTCTTGCTTGAAGATGGAGATCGTAAGCACAAAGAAGAAAGGCCATATCATATCACATATATATTGAATTGCATGTGATGTTAATCCTTTATGCATCTTGTATTGCTTAGTAGACGACGGTAGCATTATAAGATGATCCCTCATGCACATGAATTTCAAGTCATAAAGTGTTCACCCTTAGTTAGCACTGTTGCTAAAGCTTGTTGTTTCGAAGCACCACGTGATGATCGGGTGTGTTAGATTCCGCAAGTGTATACAACGTGAGCAAGCCAGATTTGCTCATGCGGAAACTAAGGTTTGATCTTGACGAGCCTAGCATGTACAGACATGGTCTCGGAACACAGATCACCGAAAGGTAAAGCATGAATCATATAGTAGATATGATGAACATGATGATTGTTCGCCATTGAAACTATATCAACTCTCGTGATGATCGGTGTTGATGTAGTGGATTTGGTTCGTGTGATCACTAAAACAATGTGAGGGATATTGTTTTGAGTGGGAGTTCACCTAGATTAACTTTATTAATTAATTTGAACTCAATTTGTCATAAACTTAGTCTAAACTATTGCAAATATGTTGTAGATCAATGGCAGCCCCTACCATCAATTTTAATGCGTTCCTAGAGAAAGAAAAGTTGAAAAACAATGGAAGCAACTTCGCGGATTGGTTCCGCAATTTGAGGATTGTCCTCACAGCTGGTAATTTGACCTATGTGCTGGATGCACCGCTGGGTGACCCACCTGCAGATGATTCTCCCGATGAAGTAAAGAATGTTTACCTCGCTCGGAAGAATCAGTACTCCATAGTTCAGTGTGCTATCTTGTATGGTTTGGAATCGGAGCTTCAGAAAAGGTTTGAGGATTCAGACCCATATGATATTGTCGAGGATCTCAAATTGATTTTTGAGACTCATGCGGCAATTGAAAGCTATGAGGCTTCTGAAAAGTTCTTTAACTGCAAGATGGAAGAGGGCAGCTCCGTCAGTGAGCATGTGCTTAAGATGTCTGGGCACGCAAACAAACTTCAAAGCTTGGGTATAGTGATTCCTAATGCTTTGGGGATTTACCGTGTCCTCCAATCACTACCACCAAGTTACAAGAACTTTGTGATGAACTACAACATGCAGGACATGAATAAGACGTTGCCATAACTCTTTGCCATGTTGAAATCTGCAGAAGTGGAGATCAAGAAAGAGCACCAAGTGTTGTTGGTCAATAAGACCACCAAATTCAAGAAATGCAAGTCTAAGCAAAAGGGACACTTCAAGAAGGGTGGTAAGAATGTTACCACGCCGATGAAGAAGACCAAGGCTGGACCTAAGCCTGATACTGAGTGCTTTTACTGCAAGGGAGAAGGTCACTGGAAGCGGAATTGCCCAAAGTACTTGGCGGATTTGAAGAACGGCAACATCAAGAAGAAAGGTATATCTGATATACATGTTATTGATGTGTATCTCACTAGTAATCGTAGTAGTGCCTGGGTATTTGATACTGGTTCGGTTACTCATATTTGTAACTCGAAACAGGTACTGCAGAATAAACGGAAGCTAGCGAAGAACGAGGTGACGATGCGCGTGGGAAATGGATCAAAGGTTGATGTGATCGCGGTCGGCACGCTACCCCTTCATCTACCATTGGGATTAGTTTTATACTCAAATAATTGTTATTTGGTGCCTGCGTTGAGCATGAACATTATATTGGGATCTTGTTTATTGCGAGACGGTTACTTGTTTAAGTCCGAGAATAATGGTTGTTCGATTTATATGAGTAATATGTTTTATGCACATGCACCTTTGATAGATGGTCTATTCTTATTGAATCTCGATAGTGGAAATACACATATCAACAACATTGAGGCTAAACGTTTGAAATCAAGCGATAATTCGACCTATATGTGGCACCGTCGTCTTGGTCACATTGGAGTGAAACGTATGAAGAAACTCCATTCTGATGGACTTCTTGAATCACTTGATTTTGAATCACTTGAAAGATGCGAAGCATGTCTGATGGGTAAAATGACTAAGACTCCATTTTCTGGTATGATGGAGCGAGCTACGGACTTATTGGAAATCATACATACCGATGTGTGTGGTCCAATGAGTGTAGCATCGCGCGGTGGTTATCGTTATGTTCTTACCTTCACGGATGACTTAAGTAGATATGGGTATATATATTTCATGAAACATAAGTCCGAAACTTTTGAGAAGTTTAAGGAGTTTCAAAGTGAGGTAGAGAATCAACGTAACAAGAAGATTAAATTTCTACGTTTTGATCGTGGAGGTGAATATCTAAGTTACGAGTTTGGCGAGCATTTGAAGAAATGCAGAATACTTTCACAATTGACACCGCCGGGAACACCACAGCGTAATGGTGTGTCCGAACATCGTAATCGAACTCTCTTAGATATGGTTCGTTCTATGATGTCACTTACAGATTTACCGCTATCATTTTGGGGTTATGCATTAGAAACAGCCGCATTCACTTTAAATAGGGCACCATCTAAATCCGTTGAAACGACACCGTATGAATTATGGTTTGGGAAGAAACCTAAATTGTCGTTCCTTAAAGTTTGGGGATGCGAAGCCTATGTAAAGAAGTTACAGCCGGACAAGCTTGAACCCAAAGCGGAAAAATGCGTCTTCGTAGGATACCCGAAGGAAACTATTGGGTATACCTTCTATCATAGATCCGAAGGCAAAATCTTCGTTGCCAAGAATGGATCCTTTCTAGAGAAGGAATTTCTCTCGAAAGAAGTGACTGGAAGGAAAGTAGAACTCGACGAGGTTGTCGAACCTTCTTTCGAAATTGCGAGTAGCTCCGCACCGGAAGAAGTTCCTGTGGTGCCTGCACCAATAAGAGAGGAAGCTAATGATGGTGATCATGAAACTTCGGTTGAAGTTACTACAGAGCCTCGGAGGTCAACGAGAACTCGTACCACTCCAGATTGGTATGATTCCGTTATGAATGTCATGTTGGTGGACAACACCGATGACCCCGAGACATATGAGGAAGCGATGATGAGCCCAGATTCCAATAAATGGCAAGAAGCCATGAAATCCGAGATTGGATCCATGTACGAAAACCATTTATGGACTTTGGTGGACTTACCGGATGGCCGGAAGGCTGTCGAGAACAAATGGATTTTCAAGAAGAAAACAGATGCTAATGGTAATGTTACTGTCTATAAAGCTCGACTTGTCGCAAAAGGGTTTCGACAAATTCAAGGAGTTGACTACGATGAGACTTTCTCACCAGTAGCGAAGCTAAAGTCTGTAAGGATTATGTTAGCAATCGCTGCATATTATGATTATGAGATATGGCAGATGGATGTCAAAACAGCATTCCTCAATGGAGACATTGATGAAGAGTTGTATATGATGCAACCCAAAGGTTTTGTCGATCCTAAAGATGCTAATAAGGTATGCAAACTTCAACGATCCATATATGGATTGAAGCAAGCGTCCCGAAGTTGGAATCAATGTTTTGATAAGGTAATCAAAAGTTTTGGTTTTATACAAACTTATGAAGAAGCTTGTATTTACAAGAAAGTGAGTGGGAGCTCTGTAGCATTCCTAATACTATATGTGGATGACATATTGTTGATTGGGAATGATGTAGACCTTCTTAATAGTGTCAAAGAATATTTGAATAATAGTTTTTCAATGAAGGATCTTGGCGAAGCAGCTTACATATTAGGCATAAAGATTTATAGAGATAGATCGAAACGCCAAATATCATTGTCACAGAGTACATATTTGGAAAAAGTTCTAAAGAGGTTTGGAATGGAAGAAAGCAAGAAAGTGTTCTTGCCCATGTTGCCCAATACGACCTTGAGTAAAACTCAAAGTCCGACATCGGCAGAAGATAGAGAAAGGATGAGTAAGACTCCCTATGCCTCAGCCATAGGATCTCTAATGTATGCCATGCTATGTACTACACCCGACATTGCATATGCTGTTAGTTTAACTAGCAGATATCAAAGTGATCCAGGAGTGGATCATTGGACAGCGGTCAAAAACATCCTTAAGTACTTGAGAAGAACTAAGGATATGGTTCTTTCTTATGGAGGTGATGAACAGCTCGTTGTTAACGGTTACACCGATGCTAGTTGGAACACCGATCCGGATGATTCTAAATCACAATCCGGATACGTATTTATTTTGAATGGTGCAGCAGTTAGCTGGAGGAGTGCAAAGCAAAGCGTTGTGGCAAGATCTTCAACTGAATCGGAATACATGGCTGCTTCGGAGGCTTAACAAGAAGCGATATGGATGAAAGAGTTCATTACAGAGCTGGGTGTGGTTCCTAGTGCGCTGGACCCAATGTCTATCTACTGTGATAACATGGGCGCCATAGCCAATGCGCAAGAACCAAGGTCACACAAGAAGCTGAAGCACATCAAGCTACGTTTTCACGGTATTCGAGAACATATCCAGGATGGGGATATAAAGATTTGCAAAGTACACACAGATCTGAATGTGGCGGATCCATTGAATAAACCTCTCCCGAGGGCAAAACATGACCAACACCAAACTGCCATGGGTGTTCGGTATATTACCATGTAATCTAGATTAGATGACTCTAGTGCAAGTGGGAGACTGTTGGAGATATGCCCTAGAGGCAAGAATAAATGTAGTTATTATTATATCTTTGTGTTTATGATAAATGTTTACATTCATGATATAATAGTATTAACAAGGAAACATTGATACTTGTGTGATTTGTAAACTTAATTTGAAGTCCCTAGTATAGCCTCTATACTTCACTAGCTTGTTGGTTGATTAATGATTGTGGTTTCCCTATCATGAACATTGAGATGTTATCAACAACAAGATCATATCGTTAGGAGAATGATATGGTGGACATACTCCTATAGATAAGCGTAGCATAAAGATCAAGTCATTTCAATAGTTCAATTGCTATATGCTTTCTGATACATAGTAACCTAATTCCTTCGACCATGAGATCATGCATATCACCTTTACCGGATGGATGCTTTGATGACATCAAACACCACACCGTAACTGGGTGGCTATAAAGGTGGCATTGAGTGTTCGGAAAGTATTGGTTGAGACACATGGATCAAGAGTGGGATTTGTCCATCCATATGACGGATAGATATACTCTGGGCCCTCTCGGTGGAATGTCACCCAATTAGCTTGCAAGCATGTGACTGGCTCACAAGGGATCACATATCACGGGAACGAGAAAAGAGTAATTATCGGTAACGAGGTTGAAACCTCGGATAAGTAAACTATCATGAGACAAAGGGAAATTGGTATCATATGTAAGTGGTTCATTCGATCGCAAAGTAATCGTAGAAATACGTGGGAGCCATATGAATTTCCAGATTCCTCTATTGGTTATTGTTCGGAGAAGTGTCTCGATCATGTCCGCATAATTCACGAACCGTAGGGAGACACACTTAAGGATTCGACGTTGTTTGAGTAGTTATGGTATTATGAGAAAGAGACCGAATGTTGTTCGGAGTCTCGGATGGGATCCGGGATATCACGAGGTGATCCGGAATGGTCCGGAGAATAAGATTCATATAAGGAAAGTCCCGTTTCGGAGTTCGGAAATGATTCCGGTGTTTTCATCGGGAATGTTCTAGAAGGTTCCGGAATGTCCGGCACTCCGGGGGGGGGAAGGGGTACATGAATGTGTCATTGCATATTGGAATGATTGCATCATGTACTAAGTGTTCTTGATGTTCCAAATAAAGGATTAAATTGAATCCTAAAACAGAAAAGTCAAATGTCCAGTTTGAAAGTCAAACGGCTAAAACAAGAAACTGTGGGAAACAAGCAAGAGGTGGTTGGAACCGACTTGGGGGAGGAGTCCCTCCAAGCCGGCGTGCCAACCAAGGCCGACTTGGGGAGGGACTCCCCTCCCCTTGGCCGGCCCCCTCCACCCATAAAAGGAGGGGCAGGGCCTCCTCCTCTAGACACACAAGTTCCTATCCTCTAATCTCCGGTTTAGAGCCGTTTTGGTTTAGAGCTTCTAATTGCCCTAGCCTTCGGATTAGAGCCTTCTAATTGGTGTGTCTAATCCCTAGACCACTAATAGTTCTCTCTCATACTCCACCATACTCGCTCCGGCTTAAGGCGAAGCCCTGCGGGATCTCCCCTCTACTTCCGGTACCACGCCGTTGTGCTGCCGGAATCGCGAGGAGAGTGCTACAACCTCCACTGCCTGCTGGAACAAGGGAGAGGAAGGTCTTCGTCAAGTACCGAACGTGTGACCGACTGCGGGAGCGCTGCCGGAACGCAGCGCCGGAAGGATCGTCTACGCGATCTTGAGATCGGGAAGAGTACGACTACATCACCCACGAGAATCCGCTCTCGTTAAACACTTTGGAATCTTCAAGGGTAAGTTATTCCATCGACTCGTTGCTACAATCTAGTAGATAGATCTTGGCTTGTTTGTTTGTATGCGATAGAAATTTTTTGTTTTCCATGCTACGAAACCCTAGAGTAATAACTTCCAATACTCAAGGAAACTCTTGGGTTATCTCCCAACAAGTACTTTTATTTAACGCCTTTAAGTTAGGCACAAGAAGCAAGAAGAATCAAGTATTTTCAAATGAGGAAGCATTAACATCAAACCTTGCTTTCAAAGGAGGAGAAAAAAGCAACTTCTCTCTCCTCATAGGGAAGTGTTCAATACCTTTCTTGAATGGAAAATGATATTTAATGGTGCCATCTTTCATATCAATGATGGCACCAACTGTTCTAAGAAAAGGTCTTCCCAAAGTAATAGGATAAGAAGCATTGTATTCAACATCCAAAACATAGAAATCAATAGGGACATAAGCATTGTTAACCATAATGAGAACATCATTAATACTCCCCATGAGTTTCTTCTTAGCATTATCATTGAGTGGGACATCTAAATAACAATCTTCCAACGGTGGCAAATCAAGCATTTCATAAATCTTACTAGGCATAATAGAGACACTAGAACCAAGATCACAAGAAGCTTTGAGATCAAAGTCATTCACTTGCATATTAATAATGGGTTCCCAACTATCTTCTACTTTCCTAGGAATAGAAGTTTTGTGTTTTAGCTTCTCTTCCTTTATCTTAACAAGAGCATCTGTAATGCGTTTAGTGAAAGCAACATGCATATCACTAGCATCAGGACTTCTAGCAAGCTTTTGTAGGAACATAATCACTTTAGAAATATTGCAACCATCAATATCAAATTCAAACTTAGCATCACTAGTAGTAGACTCAATAGGCTTAGGCATAGTAGGAGGAGGTTTAGGGACTACTTGTGGTTTAGTGGTGATGGTGCACACACTATTGTTTCTATCAATTTCAGCTTCCCTTTCCCACCTAGCATGAAGTTGAGCTAACAGCCTAACATTTTCATCAATAGTAACTTGTATGCCATGAGTATCAGCAAAGGTACTTTCCATAGTTTCAGGTTTAGCGGCCATTTTATTAATCAAGGAAGACTGTGCTTCAAACAAAGAGGATATATTCTTTTCAACATTTAAAAGCTTTTCCTCTACAACCTTATTGAAAGTGGTTTGTTTACTAATAAAGTCTTTGAGCATGACTTCAAGTTCAGAGGGGGAACTTCTAGCATTGTTGTAGGAGTTTCCATAGGAATTGCCATTATTAGGAGGATACGGCCTATAATTGTTGTTACTACCAAAATTATTCCTATTGGTATTGTTGTTGAAATTGTTGTTTCTAATGAAGTTCACATCAACTTGCTCCTCTTGAGCAACCAAAGAGGCTAAGGGAACACTATTAGGATCTAGAGGAGTTTTCCCATTAACAAGCATAGCCATAATAACATCAATCTTTTCACTCAAAGAGGAAGTTTCCTCAACAGAATTTACCTTCTTACCATGTGGGGCTCTCTCAACATGCCATTCAGAGTAGTTAACCATCATATTATCAAGGAGCCTTGTTGCAGCACCCAAAGTGAGGCCCATAAAGGTACCTCCAGCGGCGGAATCCATCAGTAAGTTCAAACCTGCATAAAAAGTCTGGATAATCATCCAAGTAGTGAGTCCATGAGTAGGGCAATTCTTAGCCAAAGATTTCATTCTTTCCCAAGCAGGAGCATCATGTTCACTATCAAGTTGTTTAAATTTCATAATGTCACTTCTCATAGATATAATCTTAGATGGAGGATAGTATTTTACAATAAAAGCATCTTTGCACTTAGTCCAAGAATCAATACTATTTTTAGGCAAAGATAGCAACCATTCTTTAGCTTTTCCTCTCAAGGAGAAGGGAAAAAGCTTGAGCTTAATAATATCTCCATCTACATCCTTATACTTTTGCATCTCACAAAGTTCAACAAAGCTATTGAGATGGGCAGCAGGATCATCAGAACCAGCACCAGAAAATTGCTCTCTCATCACAAGATTCAACAAAGCAGGCTTAATTTCATAAAAGGTAGCATCAGGAGCAGGTGGAGCAATAGGAGTGCTAAGGAAATCATTATTGTTTGTGCTAGTGAAATCACACAACTTGGTGTTCTCAGCGGAGTTCATTTTGGCAAATGTGGGCAAGCCAAAAACAGCAGCAGGAGCTAGAGCGGGAACTAAATTTTTTGTGTTTTTGAATAAAGAAAGCAAACCAAACTAGACTAATTTTTTTGGGTTTTTTGGAAATAGGCAAACAAAACCAAGAAAAAGAAACAAAGCAAACTAAAAACAAAGTAAAGAGAAAGGAAGTGAAGGAATCCCCTTGTGAAGACGTCCTTAGCCTCCCCGGCAACGACGCCAGAAAGCTTGTTGCTTGTCAGAGAGGACTTTGTTGGAAACCCCAAGAGCAAGGTATGCTGAGCACATCAGCAAGTTTTCCCTCAGTAGAGACCGAGGTTATCGAACCAGAAGGAGGAAGGAAACATCACACAAGTGTTGCAAGCAACGCGGAGACCTACACAACACAAACTCAAGACTTTCCCCAACGAATCAGTGAGGTTGTCAAGTTCACCGGTTTGCTGTAACAAAGGATTAAACGTATGGTGTGGAAGGTAATGGTTTGCAGCAAGTAAACAAGTAACAGTGGAAGATGTATCAATGGTAAAGATTGGACCGGGGTCCATAGTTCACTAGAGGTGCTCTCCTTAGATAAACAACATGGCATGAAGGGTAAACAAATTATAGCAGGGCAATTGACAGGAACTGAGCAAGGCATAACAATGCAATTACTAGTCAGAAAGATCCTATGAGATTCGATTGGGCAATACAACAAGATACATAGACCGCCATTCAACTGCATCTATGACTAGAAGTCCACCTTCAGGTTATCATCCGAACCCCCTCCAGTAAGTTGCAAGCAACAGACAACTGCTTTAAGCAAAGTGTGTAAGGTAAACAGTCCACATGTTCCATGAACAAGAGACCGTTTTTTTCTCCCTAGTAGCAACAACACATCTACAACCTAAGAGATTATTGTCACTTCCCTTGGAAACTAGAGGCATGAACCCACTATCGAGCATAAATACTCCCTCTTGGAGTCACTAGCAACTACTTGGCCAAGATAGCTACTAAAAACGGAGAGCATGCAAGATCACAAACAACACAGACATGATAGAATCATAAAGACAAAACCATTAATCAAACCAACATAATAATCTCAATATCCATCGGATCCCCGCAAACACAACATGCATGATTACAAATAGATTAGATCTTGATCATGAACGGAGCTCACAAGATCTATATATGAAAGCACAAAGGAGGAGATACAACCATCTAGCTACTACATGGACCCATAGTCCAAGGTGGAACTACTCACGCATCATACCGGAGAGAAGACCTTCGGGATGATCTCCCCTCCGGCAGGGTGCCGGGAAGAAGAGATCCCCCCGATCTAGGGACGATGGTGATGGCGGCTACAAACGGTTTTGTGGAGATTTGATCGGGTGCTTAGGGTTTTTGCATCGGGGGATTCTTATAGGCGAAGGGGGAGACCGAGGAGGCGGCCAGAGGGGCCACACCCCTCCCAGGCATGGGGCAGGGCCCACCCGTGCCTAGGGGGGGTCTGGCTGCCATGGCCCACTTCTTCGTCTCCCCTCTGGACTTCTTGTTCCCCACGGAAAGTAATTTACTTTGACATTTGTCCCGTCCAATTCCGAGAATATTTATTTACTAACTTTTCTGGAACCAAAACAGCAAAAAATAGGCAACTTGCACTGTGGCAACTTGTTAATAGGTTAGTACCAGAAAACATGTAAAAAGCACCTCAAAGTGTAGACAAAGCAAAGAAAAGTAGATACTAAACAAGCATGGAGTATCAAAAATTATAGATACGTTTCCGACGTATCAATATGCTTGCATCTATACGTTGGGATTAGCAGAACCGTGCTATCACGGGGAACGCTTTCAACATTGCACCTGTACATTGTACACAGTTGATATCATGCTCTTTTGTTTGCGGATGTCGACGATGTGAAATAAAGAGGGAACTTGTAAGTCCATGGAGTGATGTATGTGTGTTAGAGAAACGCCTGTGCCGCTAGCCTATGCCATGCCTAATCATGGTGGAAACTTGCAGCATCACCATAGTGAGCATTCTATGAAGCATCCTCAATAAAAATCTATGCACATAGTAAATAAAAAGACCGCTGAGATGCTCATTCTCTGCTTGCCTTGTCATTTTGGTTATGGGATAACTCTTGTACCATATGCAAGGGGTACCCCGTTGGTGGTTTTTTATGATACATATGTACTTACAATGACAAGAACGTATCGGTGACTAATGTTGAGTAGCATGAGGAGCGGCCCTCGTACTCAAGGGACGTGAGATTGCCAACTTATTTTCGTCAAGCATATACTCCATCTTTGTGCACTTTAACCTTAATCATCTCAAGATGCCTATGATAGGGGCAATGAGGGCTCAAAGCTAGTAAGTACCATAATATTTTGGAAGCTCTTTATGAATTGAAATCCCTGATATCCTCTATGAAGGGACCTTTCTCCTATTTTCTGAGTTGAGTCAGTAAACCTACTTCCTCTCTATCTCCAGCAAGCATTTGAGTTGTTGTGTTGCAAGCATTCATATGGTGATTTATTCAATCATGTTCTTTATCTTCCTTGTTTGCACAAGACTCTTATCTATTGAGTATTACTTTGAAAGCCTTCATTGTGAAAAACCTTTTTTATCAAAGAGTGCTCCTGTTATAAAACTTCTACAAAAATCTTTTAGTGAAACTGTTTGCCAGCTGCTATCTGACCAGGAACAAAGTTTGCCAATTCCAATTATGATTTATCTTTATGCATCTCTATTATGACTCTTGTACTGGTTGCAAGCTAAGTTATATAATGGTGAGTTGCTTTCTTCTATGAGTTGTGTAATGGTAAGTATGATGCTTCTTGTCCGTATTCTTTTATCGACACTTCACTCTATAAACATGTGGACATGTTTACTAAGCTCAGTTTTCGCTTGGGGACAAGCGAAGGTCTAAGCTTGGGGGGAGTTCATACGTCCAATTTGCATCACCATTCTATATCATAATTCGCATCTATTCATTGATATATGCCTTATTATGAGGTATTACTTATGTCTTTTCCTCTGTTTTTGCATGTTGGATGATTCTTAGAGGATGGACTGCCGGAGTCACGTTTCTAATGGAAAAAGAGCCGTTTTGATGCAATTTCGTCAAGATCAGAAAAATACCAGAAAAATATTGGAAAATTATATTTTCCCGGAAGACGGTGGAAGCCTGAAGGGGAGGCGTAGCCGGGACACAGGGGCCCACCCCCCTAGGCACGGGCCCACATTTCCCCGTGCCTAGGGTAGGTGTGGCCCACCTGGCCGGCTCCCGACTCTGCCCTCTCGCCTATATCTTCCTCACGGAACCCTAACACCAGGAGAGCGACCATAGAAAGATTTCCGCCGCCTCTGTGGGGCGGAAAACACCGAGAGAGAAAGAGCTCTCCGGCATACATATTTCTGCTAGGGAAATCCCTTCCCGGAGAGGGGAGATCGTCGCCATCAACACCGTCATCAAGCTAGGCTTCATCGGGATCATCATCATCATCATCATCCACACCATCATCTCCACTAGCACCATCATCACCACTCCGTCCTGCTATAACAATCGTGTTGGATCTTGCATTAGTTCTTAGGGGAAATTTTCCCGATGTTAATTACTATTGTAGTTGATCCTTGTGAGTGGACCATTGGATTATTGTTTACGTTCAGGTTGTTATCCATCACCATATCATCTTTGATCTTGATTCATATGATATCTTGTGAGCAGTTCGTCTAGTTCTTGAGGACATGGGAGAAGTCATGTTGTTAGTAGTGGATTTGTGTTGAGTTATTCAATGGTTTAGTATTTAAGTTGTGGTGCTATTCTTGTAGTGGTGTCATGTGAACGTCGACTACATGATACTTCATCACTTATGGGCCTAGGGGAATGCATTGTGTATTTGGCTACTAATTGCGGGGTTGCCGGAGTGACAGAAACCTGAACCCCCGTTAGGACACCATTTCATAAGGGAGCTTAGGATCTCAGAGTTTAAGGCTGTGGTTAGATTTATATCTTAATTACTTTCCTGTAGTTGCGGATGCTATGTATTAGTCCAAGTAAGGTCGGTATATTAGCACAGGTTCACCCACACAACACTTACAACACCAAAGAAGAGTACTCAGCTATTTGAAGCGAAAGCACTTGACAGAATTCACATGTGTCCTCGAGAACGTTTGGTCCTTATAAGTATTTCCACCGGCTTGTCCTTTGCTAAGAAAGGATTGGGCCACTTGCTGCAGTTGTTCGTTGTCTTTATTATTTGCACTTTGTTTTGTTGCTTTATCAAAAGAAAACCTAAAAATCCGTTTGCTAAGTATTTACAGAGATTTTCTGCTCCATACCACTAGCCCTAGTCAACACCTTCTGCTCCTCGTTGGAATCGACACTCCTTTTTATCGAAAGTACTACGATACACCTCTAAACTTGTGGGTCATCACGTACCCACGCTATGGCCTTTGTGTTTGCCAGGATTGCCGAAAGGTATCACGGTCCCATGCAATTGCGGAGCCGGCATCCGAATAATGGGTGTACATAGCACCGTAAAATCTGTATCTTACTTAGATTTTCTTAATTATTTAATCAATAATGTTATATATGTGAGTCAGACAATAGCTTTCCAAGCATTCTGCCAAAATGTACACCCATGTACCCACATAGCTCCCCCCTCCATGTCACCAAAGAAGCCACTCCAAAATAATACCAAAGACAATCATCAACCCAGGATCAAGAAAACCACCATCACCAAAATGCTCTACAAGCTCTAGTAGCTACCTGTCTATAAAGAAGTGATCGAAGACTTGGCAAAAAGAACATGATCGCTCCTGGTGCTTCTCTATTCTCATATCCGAGGCCATCGACGAATGTTGTCGAGGAAGACACCTAGATTTGCTCACTCCAAAATACCTATGGACAATAAAACTTCCTGTCCCACACTTCTTTGAGGCCTCCTTTGATTCTCAGGGTAAGAAATAAAGGGATAGGAATTGTATAGGAATGACTTGCCTTTGGCAGGATTTTTCAACGAGGTCTGATCTCATGTTAGGTTTCCTATATAAAAATGCAATACCGAATTTCTACGGGAATAGTTCATGCAAGTATAATCCTATAAATCAAATGCTACAGAAAGCGAAAAATCCACAAGGTCTAAAGGCCGAAGGACCACCGCCACCACTTCACGAACTTGAATCACCGGCTAGCCACCGAACGATAAAGGACATGAGGTTTGAATTGAATGCTGCACGCGATTCCCGTTGGTACCGGAGCTAGCATCACTGGAGCCGGGAGGACTATTTCCTACACGAGAACACCACCTCCACCTAGCCATCCTTGGAAGACAACTAACCTATAGAAGGTGCGGGAGGATCTTCACCTGCCCATTGGCGCATCTTCAAAGACTATGAGGGCCTCTAGATCCGGGACAGACGAGCAAACACATGCAAGAGGACACGCCTCGGGATCACCTCCAAGGACTAACCTGACTGCTAAGAATTTCTTTTTTGAGAGAGACAACTGCGTATTTGTTACCATTCGTATTTCCATCACGCTTCCAAAGTTATTTATCGTGTTTACGCCTTTGGGATGTTTACACTTTGGGAGTTGAGAGAAACTTTATAGGTCAAAAAAAAAATCAATAGTATTGGAGAAACTGGCCCCACACGCTTTTGGCACACGCTAACATCAAGATAATTTGACATGTAAACGGGCGAGATCAAGGAATCAATAATCGCAGTAGTAGAAAGCTGAATAATTATTGTGAACAATCAATCTGTCGTCGTTTCTGTCAACAATCCATAAACGTAAAACGAGTTGTTTAAATTGCTCCGGATCGTATCTTGTAGCACTACCCTGATAAGCCGATCGAACGGCAGCGAGGTAGGCAGCGGAAGGCATGCATCTATTCCGCCCGCCCGCCCCCTAGCAAATCGGTGAAGACGTCGACCTCGTCGCCGTCCTCCATGTTGAAGTCGGCCGGCGTCTTCCAGCCTTGCATCCGGTTGCCGTCGACGAGGAACCGGCCCGAGCCACGAACGGCGGTGGGCACGCTGGCGTAGTAGAAGTCGATCAGGCCCTGGAGCTTGTCGGTCTTCCGCATGGTGTAGTTGACCCTAAACCTCTCCATGTCCTGCACCTTGATCGTGATCACCTCCTCCTTCACGAGCTGCCTGCCCGACGACATTGCCTTGGCTTTTAGTTTTAGATCTGGGGGTTGCGGCGGCGGCGTCGGCGTCGGGGCCTGCCTGTGCTTATATACGCACACGTACGGTCGTCCAATCATGGGTCAATTCACACGGGGTATGTGCCGTCTGATTAGGCAGCATATCGCTCAACCTTATGATACGATTTGGCGTGCATGCAGTATCACGGCTTAATCGGTTATTATTTATCTTGTACGTATCTTTTTTTGCATTTCCGTTTAAATACATTCCGGGGATCAAGGAGCCGGTTGGTATCACGAGATTCTACTATACTTGGAAAGTGTGGAGAAGACGGCCCAGGGGAGGAGAAGCCGTAGTGGCACGCCAGCCACAGCATCCTTTTCCTTTCTCCTCTCTGAACCCCGTCCCCTCCTGTTCCCCTCGCCCACCTCTAGATCTTGGGCCGTCGGGCCCCTCCCCGCTCCTCTCCGGCCATGGCCGGCGTCGAGCTGGGTGAGGGTCCTCCCCCTGTACAGCAGTAGAGTAGGTTCCTGTAGTTTTTCCCTTGTGGAGTCTGCCGTTATGGCGTCTGAGGGTAGGTCGGCGGTCTCCGGCAGCCAGATCCGTCGCGCCCTGTGCTCTTCCTGCTTCGCTGCGCTCTGTTGGTGGCAGACGGAACCACTACTAGAAAGTCGCGTTGTTTTTGTGCATTGCATCATCATGACAGCATGCTCATGTCATCATGCCACATTGCATTTGAGCATCGTCATCATCTTGCATTTGTTTGCATAAAACTATTTGCGGAAAAACCTAATTTGTTTTCCAAACGCCCCATCTTAATTCAAACGCAAAACCCGGGACGCCGGAATATTTTGTTGTCTATTATTGGTTTGCAAACGGTGCATTTAGCATTAAATAAATTATATTATTTTAGTGGGGGCAGTCGAACGGGCCAAATCGACCCGAACGACCACCCCCGTACAAAACAGATCGGTCCACCCCTTATTCCTAAACCTACCCAATCCTATCCTACCCAACCCCCTCCACATCACCCCACCCAATCCCCACCTGCCACCTCACCCTCTCCCTCACCCCCTCCAACCAGCTACTGCCACATCACCCCAACCCCCCTCTCTCTCTCCACACACACAACACTGCCCCACACCCCCTGCCACACAAGCCACACACGCACACACCTCTCACGCGCCAGCACCCCTGGTCCGCCTGGGTCCCACCGCGGGTCCCACCGCCGCCCGTGCCCCCGCGTCCTCTCCCCCTCTCCCGCAACCTCCCTCCTCCTCCCTGGCTCTCTCCCCCACGCGAAGCAACCCGCGTCGCCTCCCTCTGGCCGCGTCTCCCGCCGCCGCTCACCTTCCCCGGCGCGCTGCCTCCCCTTCCCCTCCGCCACCGGCCTCCACCGCAACGCCTCCTCCGCCAAACCGCCTCGCCTCCATGCCCTCCTCCTCGCCGGTGCCGCCCCGAGCTCGTCCCACCGGCGACCTCCGCCGCCCCCCGCTTCTCCCGGCCACACCAGCGCCCGCGCCTCCCCCACCGCGGCCCGTCCTCCCCTAGCTCTCCTCTTCCCCCAAGCCGGCGTCGCCCCCTCCTCCGGCCTCCAACCGCCGCACGCCTCCGCCGCCGTCGGCAAGCCGCCTCCGCTCTGCTCCCCTCGCACGCCGCTGCGCTGGCACCCGTCCGTCCGCCCGCTCGTCGCGCCGCCCCGGCCCGCGTGCTCCGGCCCGCGCCTCCCTCTCCCTCCTAGTCGCTGGCCGCGTCCTGAGCCCCGCTCGCCTCGGCCGCTCCCCGCCTTCCACCGTCGCCCCTTCCCCGTCAGGTTCCCCCCTGCAGAGCTCGCCCTCTCGACTCTGCCGGCCGCCGCTTGCCAGGCTCCGCCGCTGGCGAGCTCCACTCCGCCGCCCAGACCTCCCCATGCCGCGAGCAGCCCTGCCCTCCTCTGCCTCGCGTCCGACGCGCGCGTCCGCCTCCTCTGCAGCTTCGTCACGGGCGTCGCCGTTCATGCGCCCTCGTGGCAGCCTTCCTCCTCCTGCCCGTGCACCGCCCCTGATGCTTCTAACCTGCTTGTGTTTTGGTGCTGAGGTAACGGGTGCACAGATGCAACGATGGAGGGACATGTGAAGTTGGAACCTAGACGCCCTGCTTCGGCTCCAGTGCTGCAAGAGGGTGACGATATGAGAAAAACCAAGACCGTACCGAACCCAGTAGCAAGAACTAACCCTCAAGATCGCCATCACGGGTTTTCCGATGCCTTCGACACAGGGCATTGAGGATGTCGTCATGGACCCGGAAGAATCCCCGGACCCCAAGACCGACATCGTCACCGAGAACTCCGCCCTGAACGCCAAGATCGTCGACACGGATTCGCCAAGCACTCCTTCCCGGACCCGTGACCAAGTTCGCCATCGACCTCGAGAACGCCTGCACGGAACAACAAGACCGCCACACGGACGCGAACCCCAAAACCCTGAGGCCCCGAACCGAGGACCGATCCGAAGCGCCAAGACCTCCGACAGGGAACCGACCAGTTCGCCGAGAACCGCACCCGACCCTAAAGCACGACAAGATCGACCTCAGTTATCCGAGAACGCTTCCGCCAAGGACGAACCCGTCGAACCCTGGACCCTGAGACCGACCCCGAACCCCGGAACCACAGGATCGTCGAGACCCCCTAATGTGTGACCCCTTTTCTCGAGCCTTATTTTATAAATGAAATAAAACCTGTTGCATATTAAATGTCATACTTGCATGCATCTTGACATGTGGTTTTGGGGCCTTATGCCGATTCACCTAATAATTAAAATACGGGGCCCATATGCGGGCAAATCTAGCCTTATATTGGCCTCATTTAAATTTGTGTAGCGAACCGGTACTATATTTTGGCCATGATAATACAACATTTAAATTGCGGGGATCTAAACAACTTGCACCATCTAATTAATTGTCGGGACCCCGGTTCCGCTTAATATGACCTAATCGCATCGCACCCTGCCATGTCATTCATCATGCATGCATCATGCCGATCTTCTGTCGTTGTATTAAATATTGCACCCGGTGTTTCTTCTAGTGATTTGCTTCTTCGCGGATAAGGCCGTTGAGTTGATGCGAGTGTCGACCCGATCTTCGGTTGAACCTTCGACAATGTTTTCAGGCGAGCATCTCCCCCTTTCTACCTATCTTACTTTTATAGTATTTATTCCCTCCTGTTGATCTATTGCTATCTGTGTTGCGATGCTTTAGTTTCCGTACCTGTGATATACCGTGCAGCCCTATATTGCCTTGGACACATCCTATTACCTGATGTTTGGTAGATAGTTGGACTTGCGCGTCGTAGTCGCTTGCTCAAGTGCTGTTGCGTGTCGTCAAGTACCTCAGTTGTTGGAAGGTTGCCATATGCTTATGTTGGAGATGATCCTGGCTTTACTTTCGTTCACTTTAATTCCTGTTTAACAACTAAAATTGAATTAAGCAGAGGCATCGGTGGGTGATAGGTAAGTTTTGGTTTCCGACCGCCCACTTGTGTCCCGTAGGACCCGAGTTCTTGACACCTGTTCCGAGATCGAGCGCGCTAACCACAGGTGGGGAGATATGGGCCCCCCATTGATTATTACCTGATTTCGAAGTATTGTACTGGGGGCCACAAACTAGTTTGAGGTTTTATTTACTATCCTATACTTATGCATGCTACTTCTGTATTTACGTTTGTGCGAGGAGCACACTGTACTGTTTAGGATCAGGCCACGTTTCGCGGTGTCGACAGTCCCCGTTTGGGGATTTGCTGTCGTTCACAGCCGTTTGCCCAAACCCCAGTCCGTTTCGGAGACCGGCCGACTTCGTTGCGGGTGTCGACTTGGTGGGGTGGCCCCCATGTACTTGCTTTGGGTCTGGGAACGTCGTGACTTAGGCCCCGCCGACATACCGATGGGTGTATGTTAACTGATCTGGCAAAAAGGGTCGAAGTGCCTGTGGATACTTTGGTGCACCCCTGCAGGGTTAAATCTTTTCGAGAAGCCGTGTCCGCGGTTATGGACGACTTGGAGCACAGTGCTTGATCATAGACAACTATAACTAAAGTTTACTGTTATAAATTGACTTGTATCCGATTTGACTAGTAATCAGCTTCACTACAACGGAATGGCTAAGTAAAAGTACCAACAACTGCTGGGTTTTGGGTTTATCTCATGCTAATTGTATTTGACTAGTAAGTGTTGCAACTACAACGTAATGGTTAACTAAAACGGCCCACTGCTTATTTTATCAGGACGACTATCTTTACCTGACTAGTAAATTGCTGCAACGATAACTGAATAAATAAAACTGCCAACTGTGTGAGTTCCTCGGTTGACTTCCTCGTTTGGATTCGAGGGGGAAACGCCAGGATGGGTTTGTTTGATGCTAGTATCAGGTTGGATCCGAATAGGTCTTTCTCACCCCTCTCTGATAGCCGCCAGTTGTATCGAGTCTCTATAGGTTGTTTAGTGCACGCTGCCGCTGCCGCTTCAGTCCACCATACCCATGTAGGCGAGGACCGCCGAATTCTAGCCTCGCCGTGTACTGGCCTCAGTACTGACGCTCCTCTTTTTCCTTTGCCCTTTGTCGGCACCCCTTTTGTTTAAGCAGGTTTTGGGATCGACGCCGTTAGCAGGGTTACCCTTCCGGCTTGGCCTGGGCAGGGTTATGGACGCCATTGGTTATTCTTCAGGGCTCTTAGCCCCATTTGCATCTTGTCCGTAGATGGACGCTCTATCGTTTTCAAGGTGATTTGGATCTTTGTATTGTATATCTGTATTCTTGACTCATTGAGTCGCTGTTATATATATATCTGTTCTGTGGGTCCCATCGAGGACTATTGTGTAATGTTATTACTTTGTTTTCCACCCGCACGAAAGTGCCTGGTGGGCACCTTTGAATCGTTTCTATGCGGGTTTGGCGGGTTTCGCTAAAACTTGCATAGGTCCGATTCTGAGGGTGTTACAGAGTGGTATCAGAGCTCAGCAGTTGCGATACCCCACGAGTCCAGCCTATAGGATAACCTAGCTAACGGCCGAAGTAGAGTGTCAAAACTATTTTTGAAAACCGGTTGGATAGTTCTGATTAGGTCTAATTTTACTCCTTACCCCTCTGCTGTTCTCCTCTTACCTCTACGTGTTTTGAATCCGCTCTCTTCTCTTTCTTCGAGTCCAGGAATTCTCGTGGTTGGGTTTCCGTCGTACCTTCAGGGTTTCGCTTCCTCCTTTGGTAACGGTGATGCTACGTCCGGTGTTCATGCTGCCCGAGGAATCCATCTTCTGTGGTACCATTCTTTGTTCCTTGTTTGTGCCTTCCGGTGTTTTCCGACGCGACGACATCCTCTACGCCAGATCCGATGCAGAGTCTGCATCACTCCTTTGTTTCCGAACCTCGCTTGTCGAGATCTTCAGTCTGAATCCTGAGAGTTGGTTGCATAATCTGTCTATTCGTGTACATAGTAATGCTTTGAGTGCGGGATGGAGTCGCGACCATACCACTACACTTATCATTCGCTTATGTACATTGAATGGTGGATCGATGCAATTTTACTCCTTCCATGGAAGTTAGAGGTGGCCTTACCTTTAACTTCGTCCGTTGTTTCCGGAGTGTTCTCTTGAGGAACAGGATCAACGACGTCTTGTTGGTGGTGTCGCCGATTTCCAGACGAAGAAAGCACCATTGTTAGTGGTGTCGCGAGGATCTACGCAAAGCGAGAAGACGCAGATCGCCGACCTTCCTTCCGGTATCATGAGGCGGATCTCGAGGGCGAGATCCATTGTTAGTGGTGTCGAATTGTGGCATCCCGCAAAAACCACTACTAGAAAATCGCGTTGTTTTTGTGCATTGCATCATCATGACAGCATGCTCATGTCATCATGCCACATTGCATTTGAGCATCGTCATCATCTTGCATTTGTTTGCATAAAACTATTTGCGGAAAAACCTAATTTGTTTTCCAAACGCCCCATCTTAATTCAAACGCAAAACCCGGGTCGCCGGAATATTTTGTTGTCTATTATTGGTTTACAAACGGTGCATTTAGCATTAAATAAATTATATTATTTTAGTGGGGGCAGTCGAACGGGCCAAATCGACCCGAACGACCACCCCCGTACAAAACAGATCGGTCCACCCCTTATTCCTAAACCTACCCAATCCTATCCTACCCAACCCCCTCCACATCACCCCACCCAATCCCCACCTGCCACCTCACCCTCTCCCTCACCCCCTCCAACCAGCTACTGCCACATCACCCCAACCCCCCTCTCTCTCTCCACACACACAACACTGCCCCACACCCCCTGCCACACAAGCCACACACGCACACACCTCTCACGCGCCAGCACCCCTGGTCCGCCTGGGTCCTACCGCGGGTCCCACCGCCGCCCGTGCCCCCGCGTCCTCTCCCCCTCTCACGCAACCTCCCTCCTCCTCCCTGGCTCTCTCCCCCACGCGAAGCAACCCGCGTCGCCTCCCTCTGGCCGCGTCTCCCGCCGCCGCTCACCTTCCCCGGCGTGCTGCCTCCCCTTCCCCTCCGCCTCCGGCCTCCACCGCAACGCCTGCTCCGCCAAACCGCCTCGCCTCCATGCCCTCCTCCTCGCCGGTGCCGCCCCGAGCTCGTCCCACCGGCGACCTCCGCCGCCCCCCGCTTCTCCCGGCCACACCAGCGCCCGCGCCTCCCCCACCGCGGCCCGTCCTCCCTAGCTCTCCTCTTACCCCAAGCCGGCGTCGCCCCCTCCTCCGGCCTCCGACCGTCGCACGCCTCCGCCACCGTCGGCAAGCCGCCTCCGCTCTGCTCCCCTCGCCCGCCGCTGCGCTGGCACCCGTCCGTCCGCCCGCTCGCCGCGCCGCCCCGGCCCGCGTGCTCCGGCCCGCGCCTCCCTCTCCCTCCTAGTCGCTGGCCGCGTCCTGAGCCCCGCTCGCCTCGGCCGCTCCCCGCCTTCCACCGTCGCCCCTTTCCCGTCAGGTTTCCCCCCTGCAGAGCTCGCCCTCTCGACTCTGCCGGCCGCCGCTCGCCAGGCTCCGCCGCCGGCGAGCTCCACTCCGCCGCACAGACCTCCCCATGCCGCGAGCAGCCCTGCCGTCCTCTGCCTCGCGTCCGACGCGCGCGTCCGCCTCCTCTGCAGCTTCGTCGCGGGCGTCGCCGTTCATGCGCCCTCGTGGCAGCCTTCCTCCTCCTGCCTGTGCACCGCCCCTGATGCTTCTAACCTGCTTGTGTTTTGGTGCTGAGGTAACGGGTGCACAGATGCAACGATGGAGGGACATGTGAAGTTGGAACCTAGACGCCCTGCTTCGGCTCCAGTGCTGCAAGAGGGTGACGATATGAGAAAAACCAAGACCGTACCGAACCCAGTAGCAAGAACTAACCCTCAAGATCGCCATCACGGGTTTTCCGATGCCTTCGACACAGGGCATTGAGGATGTCGTCATGGACCCGGAAGAATCCTCGGACCCCAAGACCGACATCGTCACCGAGAACTCCGCCCTGAACGCCAAGATCGTCGACACGGATTCGCCAAGCACTCCTTCCCGGACCCGGGACCAAGTTCGCCATCGACCTCGAGAACGCCTGCACGGAACAACAAGACCGCCACACGGACGCGAACCCCAAAACCCTGAGGCCCCGAACCGAGGACCGATCCGAAGCGCCAAGACCTCCGACAGGGAACCGACCAGTTCGCCGAGAACCACACCCGACCCTAAAGCACGACAAGATCGACCTCAGTTATCCGAGAACGCTTCCGCCAAGGACGAACCCGTCGAACCCTGGACCCTGAGACCGACCCCGAACCCCGGAACCACAGGATCGTCGAGACCCCCTAATGTGTGACCCCTTTTCTCGAGCCTTATTTTATAAATGAAATAAAACCTGTTGCATATTAAATGTCATACTTGCATGCATCTTGACATGTGGTTTGGGGGCCTTATGCCGATTCACCTAATAATTAAAATACGGGGCCCATATGCGGGCAAATCTAGCCTTATATTGGCCTCATTTAAATTTGTGTAGCGAACCGGTACTATATTTTGGCCATGATAATACAACATTTAAATTGCAGGGATTTAAACAACTTGCACCATCTAATTAATTGTCGGGACCCCGGTTCCGCTTAATATGACCTAATCGCATCGCACCCTGCCATGTCATTCATCATGCACGCATCATGCCGATCTTCTGTCGTTGTATTAAATATTGCACCCAGTGTTTCTTCTAGTGATTTGCTTCTTCGCGGATAAGGCCGTTGAGTTGATGCGAGTGTCGACCCGATCTTCGGTTGAACCTTCGACAATGTTTTCAGGCGAGCATCTCCCCCTTTCTACCTATCTTACTTTTATAGTATTTATTCCCTCCTGTTGATCTATTGCTATCTGTGTTGCGATGCTTTAGTTTCCGTACCTGTGATATACCGTGCAGCCCTATATTGCCTTGGACACATCCTATTACCTGATGTTTGGTAGATAGTTGGACTTGCGCGTCGTAGTCGCTTGCTCAAGTGCTGTTGCGTGTCGTCAAGTACCTCAGTTGTTGGAAGGCTGCCATATGCTTATGTTGGAGATGATCCTGGCTTTACTTTCGTTCACTTTAATTCCTGTTTAACAACTAAAATTGAATTAAGCAGAGGCATCGGTGGGTGATAGGTAAGTTTTGGTTTCCGACCGCCCACTTGTGTCCCGTAGGACCCGAGTTCTTGACACCTGTTCCGAGATCGAGCGCGCTAACCACAGGTGGGGAGATATGGGCCCCCCATTGATTATTACCTGATTTCGAAGTATTGTACTGGGGGCCACAAACTAGTTTGAGGTTTTATTTACTATCCTGTACTTATGCATGCTACTTCTGTATTTACGTTTGTGCGAGGAGCACACTGTACTGTTTAGGATCGGGCCATGTTTCGCGGTGTCGACAGTCCCCGTTTGGGGATTTGCTGTCGTTCACAGCCGTTTGCCCAAACCCCAGTCCGTCTCGGAGACCGGCCGACTTTGTTGCGGGTGTCGACTTGGTGGGGTGGCCCCCACGTACTTGCTTTGGGTCTGGGAACATCGTGACTTAGGCCCCGCCGACATACCGATGGGTGTATGTTAACTGATCTGGCAAAAAGGGTCGAAGTGCCTGTGGATACTTTGGTGCACCCCTGCAGGGTTAAATCTTTTCGAGAAGCCGTGTCCGCGGTTATGGACGACTTGGAGCACAGTGCTTGATCATAGACAACTATAACTAAAGTTTACTGTTATAAATTGACTTGTATCCGATTTGACTAGTAATCAGCTTCACTACAACGGAATGGATAAGTAAAAGTACCAACAACTGCTGGGTTTTGGGTTTATCTCATGCTAATTGTATTTGACTAGTAAGTGTTGCAACTACAACGTAATGGTTAACTAAAACGGCCCACTGCTTATTTTATCAGGACGACTATCTTTACCTGACTAGTAAATTGCTGCAACGATAACTGAATAAATAAAACTGCCAACTGTGTGAGTTCCTCGGTTGACTTCCTCGTTTGGATTCGAGGGGGAAACGCCAGGATGGGTTTGTTTGATGCTAGTATCAGGTTGGATCCGAATAGGTCTTTCTCACCCCTCTCTGATAGCCGCCAGTTGTATCGAGTCTCTATAGGTTGTTTAGTGCACGCTGCCGCTGCCGCTTCAGTCCACCATACCCATGTAGGCGAGGACCGCCGAATTCTAGCCTCGCCGTGTACTGGCCTCAGTACTGACGCTCCTCTTTTTCCTTTGCCCTTTGTCGGCACCCCTTTTGTTTAAGCAGGTTTTGGGATCGACGCCGTTAGCAGGGTTACCCTTCCGGCTTGGCCTGGGCAGGGTTATGGACGCCATTGGTTATTCTTCAGGGCTCTTAGCCCCATTTGCATCTTGTCCGTAGATGGACGCTCTATCGTTTTCAAGGTGATTTGGATCTTTGTATTGTATATCTGTATTCTTGACTCATTGAGTCGCTGTTATATATATCTGTTCTGTGGGTCCCATCGAGGACTGTTGTGTAATGTTATTACTTCGTTTTCCACCCGCACGAAAGTGCCTGGTGGGCACCTTTGAATCGTTTCTATGAGGGTTTGGCGGGTTTCGCTAAAACTTGCATAGGTCCGATTCTGAGGGTGTTACACTGCATCCCTCTCAATAAGGCTTTCCCTTGGTGCTCCAGGCCGGCGTCGCTGGACCAACGTCCACTTGGTGCGGTCGATCTTCTCTCTGCTGTGGTGCTCTCGTGGAGGGAGCCAGATGCAGCGCTGCAGAAGCCCACCGCTCACCCAAATAAGGTCCTTGCAAGTACCATCTGCTGCTATTTCGGGTTGTCTCCTCCGGCTTGTGGCAGAAGCTCGGAGTCTGATGGCGGCCAGTGTTCACTACATCGGCGGGTGTCGAGAAATGGGCAAGCGATCTTCTTCCTCTCCGGTGGGGATCAGCTGCAGCTCCTGGCGGATTTCCCAAGCGTTGGCAATTTTGTGCCATCGCTATCCTTGGTCATGGAGACCGCTCCGCATGGCGGTTTGGCTACCGCTGCTTCTTCAACCTCCTGTGGAGGCCCTCCTGCGTCTCGACCTCGGCAATCTTCGGCGCGCCTACTTCAAGTGGCTTCGTCCCTGATCCGAGTGTTGCCGGCCATGGTGTCGAGCTCGCCTCTGGTTCCGGTGGAGAAGGACCTGGGAGACTTGATTGCTTTTCTTTCCTTTATGGCAAGGTCCTTTCTGTAAATGTTCAAAGCAGGGCTATAATTTTTGTTTATCCCAAAGGCCTGCTTGTAATTGTACCCACTGTTTAATGCAGCTCTGGACCCTTCTGGATCCTTCCCCTTGTCAAAAAAAAAATACTTGGAAAGTACTACAGCCATCCCGATCTAACGGTTTTAAATCTAACGGTTAACAACGTTTTCTAATGCTTTTCTAGCAAGCTTGTTTTGTATTTATTTCTTCGATAAATGACATTTTATTATTTAAAATGTTTTAAGTATTACATCCAACCTTTGCATAGCTAAGATATAGATCGTCGACAAAAGACCAGAAATCACAAATGAAAAATGAGAAATTGTAGAACACCTAAGGTGGTGGAGGTCCTATCCGAAAATTATGTTGTCATCCATGCTGGGTAAAAAAACTTATCCGGCAACGGTTTGCTCCCTTCAAAGCGGACGATTGCATGTTGCCTCTCCTCTCGGCGAAGAGCTCCGTCCAACAGTCGCTGCCGGCGACAAACAAGAGGTTAGCCCTCTCCTCGTCGGTGAAGGACGTGTGGCGCTTTAGGCAGGCCCGGCTCTAGCCCATGGCAGAGTTGTGCAATGGCCAAGGGCCCAGGCTAAGAAGGGCCTATATTTTTTATGCACATGCGCTGAACACAGGCCCTGCCTTGGCTGAACTGAACAAATGACGCTGAACGTGCCCAGACTGGGGGAGAGCAGCCGAGCAGGCCTGGAGGCTAGAGATCGATCCCAATTCCCAAACTCTCAATCGATCGCGCGCGACGCTCTCGGTCTCTCATGTCTCTCGCGACTCGTGAGTCACGACGCTCGCCCACGCCCAGGCCCAGGCCCTGTCGCGGTGCCGCCCTGCGCTCGCCAAGTCGCCAGTCGGCAGACGCCAGGTCGCCGTCTCAGCTGCTCCTGCTTCAGGCCTGCTGCTCTCTCTTGGACACGGCGACACGCCTAATCGCCCAGCGCCCTTGCCGCTGCGGCCCTGCCCTCTGTAAGTTAATCCCTTCTTATTAATTCATCCTCTAATCCTTTTAATTAATCCTTGAATTAGATTTATAATTTTTAAGATTACAATTTGGTGTAAATTCCATCACATTAATCTTTGATAGGTTTTACGATGGGAAAGCAATCGTCGTGTGTTGCGAAAAAGAAGAAAAAAAGAAAGAGAATCAGTTTATTGATTCACAAAGAGGTGCTTTAAAAAAGTTTTTTCTAACAAAAAGTAGTGTTGATGTCAAAAATAATAATCAAAGACAAGAATCTGATCTCGGAGAAGATAATGATAATAATTCAAATGTAGATATTGAGGCTAATGAATAATCCCCGGAAAACGGCAAATAACTAACTAGCGAGTATAAATAAGTAATTAATTAAATCTTTGTTTGCCATGCAGATATTGATGTTAATATTAATGAGGACAATATGAGGGAAGAACAAGATGTTCCTAGCGGTGATGAACAATCTCCAAGCACTGAAGCTTAATTGTCTATGATCTCATTAGAGGCTGTTTTTTTTAGGTATTGGCTAGCATCTACCATTTTTATTTTTTTATCTAAATATTACAATGCTTTAGTGTTTGATAATTATTTAGACATCTTGATTATGAACGTGTGGTTATATGCTTTCAAATATTTTAAAATAAAATTGATACATATATCGTCTATATATCTAGTTATACGTACATATATATATTGTTATTAGGGCCCTTTTGTCGACTTTGTCCAAGGGCCCCGAAAAATATAGAGTCGGCCCTGGCTTTAGGATCAGGACATGCTATGCCAAACCCACGAGGACAGGACATGTGTCGGGCAGGACAAGCACGCCGTGCCGATCGAACTCCTCAGTCATCTCCTTTTTCAGGCAAAATAGAAGTACTTCGCGAGCGTGATTGGAGGCTACGAAGGTTGGAGGAAAGGGTGGTTGGAGGCTCGAAAGCGCGAAAATATCCCACCATGGCACAAATTAAGCTGAAAATTTATTTTAGTTTCATCGATTATATAGACAGCGAAGTTGTGTCAACGCGTAAGAAAATAGCCGAGAAGTCATGCTTCATTAAATAAAGTTGTGCGTATAAACGACGTGACCACCTTTAATTGACAATGACGAGTGACTGACTAGACGAGCGCGTCAATCGCTGACACGTGCACCATTGATTAGCGGCGAGCGAAAACACGACTACATCGCTCCAGGCACTGATGCGACTCACACCACTGTAGAGCTTCGTTGGAAAACCGCAAGAGGAAGGTATGATGAGTACAACAATAAGTTTTCCCTCAGTATAAAACCAAGGTTATCGAACCAGTAGGAGGAAGAAAACGACTCAAAAGTGTTGCTAGCAACTTGCAATCCTACACAACATAAACTCAAGACTTTGCCCCAACGAATAGTGAGGTTGTCAATCTCACCGGTTTGCTGAAAATAAAGGATTAAACGTATGGTGTGGAAGGTAATGATTGTTTGCAGAAAGTAAACAGTAATAGTGGAAGATGTATCAATAGTAAAGATTGGACCGGGGTCTACAGTTCACTAGAGGTGTTCTCCTTAAGATAAATAACATAACATGCTGGGTAAACAAATTACAGCGGGGCAATTGACAGGGCAGAGCAAGGCATAAAAATGCAATACTAGACATTCATGATCCTATGAGATTTGATTGGGCATTACAACAATATACATAGACTGCCATCCAACTGCATCTATGACTAGTAATCCACCTTCAGGTTATCATCCGAACCCCCTCCAGTATTAAGTTGCAAGCGACTGATAACTGCTTTAAGCAATGTGTGTAAAGTAAACAATACAATTGTTCCATGAACAAGAGATTGTTGTTTTCTCCCTAGTAGCAACATCACATCTACAACCTTAGAAATTTTTGTCACTTCCCCAGATTCAATAGATGCATGAACCCACTATCAAGCATAAATACTCCCTCTTGGAGTCACTAGCATCTACTTAGCCAAGATAGCTACTAAAAACAGAGAGCATGCAAGATCTCAAACAACACTGACATGATAGAATCAATAAGATAGAATTATTAATCAATCTGACATAGTAATCTCAATATCTATCGGATCCCTGCAAACACAACATGAATGATTACAAATATATGATCTTGATCATAAATGGAGCTCACAAGATCTAAACATGCTAGCACAAAGGAGGAGAAAGAACCATCTATCTACTGTATGGACCCATAGTCCAAGGTGGAACTACTCACGCATCATACCGGAGGCTGGCATGGTGATGAAGAAGGCCTATGGGATGATCTCTCCCCTTCGACAGGGTGCCAAGAAGAGCTTTAGATCCCCCTGATCTAGGGATGATGGTGGCAGCAGCTACGAACTGTTTTGTGGAGATCTGATCGGGTACTTAGGGTTTTGCCATCGGGGGAATTATATAGGCGAAGAGGCGAGACAGGAGGGAGGTCAGGGGGCCCACACCCTGCCAGGCATGGCCTAGGGTGGGCCCGTGCGTGGGGGGGGGGGGGGGCTACGGCCACCATGTGGCGCCCCTCCAGTTGCCATTCGGTCTCTTTGTTCGTCTCGGTGAAATATTGACTTTGGATTTTGTTCCGTCCAATTCTGAGAATATTTCTTTACTAGTTTTCCTGAAACCAAAAACAGTAGAAAACAAGCAACTCACACTGTGGCATCTTGTCAATAGGTTAGTCCCAGAAAATTTATAAAAATACCTCAAAGTGTAGACAAAGCATAGCAAAGTGGATACTAAACTAGCATGGAACATAAAAAATTATAGATACGTTTACGACGTATCAAGCATCCCCAAGATTAACTCCTGCTCGTCCTCGAGTAGGTAAGTGATAAAAAGAATAATTTTTTAGGTGACATGCACCATCACAATCAAGATCAAACCATTTGCAAGCATTGAAAGTTAGGATCAAAGTACTCTAAACATGAGCATGAAATATGAAGTTTTAACAATAAGACAAAGTAACTATGCTGCAACATGAAAGGATACTGTGCTAGTATAACTTAGATTTCTATGTCTCTCATGTGCAACTAACACTAACTAATTTGTTTGTCATTATCATAATCAAAGCAGTTAGTTAGTTGTCCGGGTGTACATTGATAAACATGGCGATGAGTTCCCTAGACAATGGTCGGCAAGGGTGATCAGCGGCGGTCGTCGCTTCATTGCTGAATTTGGCTGACTCAAAGGAGAGGTAGCTGATTCCAAGCGTAGGCTGAGGGCAACGCCATAGCAGGGGAGGGAAGCAACAGTGATATGGAGGAAACTATCATGGAATCAATGGATTAACTACTTCAGGCCGCACATACATAATGTCTGATGTGAATTCTATTTGTTTGGTAGCCAGGCCATCTAATAACCAAGTAGTTTGGGCCTGGGCCATTGACAATCTAATGAATAATGCACATAACTAATTACAATTATCCAAACCATATAAGTCACTGAGTGCTGACCCCTTCCGTGAATTCTTAAGGGGTGGCTGATACATCCAAAACGTATCTACTTTCCCGAACACTTTTGCTATTGTTTCTCCTCTAAACTTGTGTGATTTGGATACAACTAATGCGGACTGACGCCGTTTTCAGTAGAATTACCTTGGTGTCTAGTTTTTGTGCAGAAAATCAACTATCAGGAAAAATCCTGGAAAATATGCCAAAAATCCTAGTTCACCAGAAGACTCACGGAGCCAGAAGACGAGACGGAGTGGGGGCTCCGAGGACCCACACCCCCTGGCCGCACGGGCCAGGCCTGGCCGCGCCTGGGGGTGTGTGGCCGCCTCGGGCACCCCCTCGGCCTCCCTCTTTGCCTATAAGTTGCCTCTTGACCTAAAAACTCAGGGGGGAGGCGACGTTTTTCCAGAAAGAGTTCCGCTGCTCCGCTGCGCCACCACCACCAGAAACCGCGATTCGGAACCAGAAACTCCGTTTTGGCATCCTGCCGGGACGAGGAATTTGGAGAGGATCATCGCCATCATCATCACCGACGCCTCTCCATCAACCATCCATGTTTCCCCCATCCATGAGTGAGTAATCCCCCGCTGTAGGCTATGGGGATGGTAGGGATTGGATGAGTTCTATCATGTAATCGAATAAGATTGTTAGGTCATGGTGCCTAGTATCTCTATTAGTGTTATTTGACTTTGTTGCAACTTGTTGTGCTTAATGCTTGTCACTAGGGCCCGAGTGCCATGATCTCAGATCTGAACTTATTATTGATTCATGATGATAGTATTATTTGTGATCTTATCTGCAAGTTATGTACATATATCATTGTCCGGAACCAAAGGCCCCAAAGTGACAGAAATTAGGACAGCCGGAGGGGATGGCTATGATGTGAGGATCACATGTGTTCACTAAGTGTTAATGCTTTGCTTCAGTGCTCAATTACAATGAGTACCTTAATTGCTAGTAGATTCCCTTGAGGCCCCGATGCAACGGGATAGCAGGACAAAAGATGTTGTGCAAGTTCTCATTGCGAGCACGTATGACTATATATGGAGCACATGCCTATAATTTTTTAGTACTTGGATGATTTATCTTATTTATCTGCAATTGCCCTAGATCTTGAAGTTACATAAATAGTATCATCCATGCAATGCCCGTCCATCCATCCCTATGCCTACCACACTCATATCCTACTGTTTGCTACTATTGTTACTACTGCCTTTGTTTTACTGCTTTTGTTACTTTGCTATTGCTACTACAAAACTATTGCCACTGATAAACTGCTATGAGCAAGACTAATTCCAGGTGCAGCTGAATCGACAACTCAGTTGTTAAGGCTTATAAGTATTCTTTGGCTCCCCTATACTTGTGGGTCATCAAGACTATTTTCTGGCGCCGTTGCCGGGGAGCATAGCTTTATTTGTAAGTTCACTTGGATCTATTATTGTTCACTGCTATTCCTTTCATCATGGGGAAGTCTCGTGATGGAAAGCTTTCTGTTCTACCATCCACTACAAGAAGAGGTACATTCCTAAACACCTCGGCTGCTCTTGATTCACCATCTGTTATAAGTAAGCTTGTTACACCACCACCACATACACATGCTACACACACTGCTACTACTGCTGAATCTAAAATTGCTTCTGATACTCATGATGTTACTTCTACTGTGCTTGATGCGAGTGGTTCATTAGGTCCTTTCCTAGATGCTACTATTGCTAGAACTATTTTGGGAAACACTAAAACTCCTAGTGAAGGCACTATTACACCTGCTATCTCACCTGAGTCTAGAGAGAGATATGATATTAATGATGGTTATATTGAAATGACTGATGAATTTATTGAAGAGTACCAAAACACACGTGGTGCTAGTGCTATTAGGAGTCTCCTTGAGAGACGTACCATTATTCCTAAACTGTCTTTTGATGCTAAGTTCGCTACTTCTCCCATAGATATTAAAGATAAAGATTATGATTTCTCTCCTTATTTATCCTATATAAACATTGTAGAGAAAGAACCTTTTGTGGGACAGAAAATTGAAGTGTTGTAGCTCATATGGATGCGCTTTCCACTATGAGTGCCTTATTCTCTGATGATGTTAAGATGCAGAAGTACTTTGTTAAAAAGATCTTCCCTTTTTCACTAAAAGGGGAAGCTAAAGCTTGGTTTAATAGATTACCTCCTGGATCCATTGATAGCCCTGATTTCTTGATTGCTTCTTTCTTTCAGAAATATTTTCCTCCCAGTGCTAGGCATGCTGCTTTGCAGAAACTTTTTGATTTTAAACAGGGAGAAGAAGAGAAATTGCCTGAGTCATGGACAAGGTTCTGTGCCTTGATTCATGCACATCCTGGATGTCCATTACCTAAAAATGAGCTTCTTGATATTTATTATAATGGACTAACTGATGATTCCAGGACATACCTGGATAGTTTTGCTGATTATGTTTTCAGGAAAAGAACTCCTGCAGGAGCTGAAGAATTAATGACTAAAATAAGCAAGAATTATGATGATTGGACTTCGACTGAGCTAAATTACCTGAGCCTACTACACCTGAACCAATTGTGCCTGAAAAAATTCCAATACCAACACCAAGGAAGAGGGGAGTGATTGCATTAAATGATGAAGTGATGAAAGAAGCTAAAAAATGTCTTAAGGAGAAAGGTATTAGATCTGAAGATGTGAAGAATCTACCTCCTATAGAAGAATTATGTAAGCCAATTCCCCACTCATCTACTATTGGGGTACACTCTCTCTATCACTTTGATGAAGGTGATATTCCCTATGGTAAACCTCCTGATCAATGCTTAGAGGAACTTGACATTTTTATTGTTGAACAAGGTAATTTTAATAAACAAGTTCAGAATCATTTATTGGAAAATTCTATAGCTATTAATGAGTTGAAAGATATTGTGGAAAGAACTACTAATGATGTTAAAATGCTTTGTAAACACTTTCATATGGTTCAAACCCAAATTGATCAACTTGCTAAGGTACAAAAAGATGTGCTAGTTAATGCTTCAGGAGATAAACATGCTTATGAAATTAGAACTAGGAGTGGTATAACCACTCAAGATCCTTTATATCCTTAAGGACATTCTAAAAGAATTGAGCAGGATTCTCAACAAGGTGAAAGTAGTGGTAGTCCTCATAAGAGAAAGAAAAAGAAACATAAAACAGTTGAGGAACCCGCTGAACCTGCTGTAGATCCTAATAGTATAAATCTGTCTCTGATGTTGAAACTGAGAGTGGTAATAATAACAATGATGCTCCTAATAAGGAAGAAATTAAAGGATAACCTGAGGAGCACACTAAGAATACTAAGTACACTAAGGAATATTTTATTGCTAATAAACATGGTAGTGAAAGAGAACCTTGGGTGCAGAAACCTATGCCTTTTCCTAATAAGAAACACAAGTCAAAGGAGGAAGAACACTATAACAAGTTTTGTGAGTGGATGAAACATTTATTTTTGCAAATTCATTTAACTGATGCTATTAAGTTGCCTCCTTATTCAAAGTATATGAAGGATATTGTCTATAATAAAAGGAAGATTCCTAATGAGGAAATTTCTACTTTGCTTGCTAATTATTCCTTCAATGGTAAGGTTCCAAAGAAACTTGGTGATCTAGGTATACCAACTATTCCTTGATCTATTGAGAATAATTATGTTAGAACTGCTTTATGTGATTTGGGAGCTGGAGTTAGCGTTATGCATTTTTCTCTCTACAAGAGACACCAGCTAGAAAAGTTGATACCAACTGATATATCTTTGCAAATGTCTGATAAGTCAACTACTATTCATATTGGTATATGTGTGGATGTTCCTATTCAAGTGGCTCATAATTTCTTGGTTTTAAATGATTTTGTTGTGCGTGAGATGCCTGAAGATGATAATATGTCTATTATTCTTGGGAGACCTTTTCTTAATACTTTAGGTGTTGTCATCAATTGTAATCCAGGAAAAGTAACCTTTAGTATTAATGACAAAGAGCATACTGTCTATTTATCAAAGAAGATTGATAAAAGCTATTGCCTGAATTCAATTGAAAATATTGAGAGCATCAAAGTTGGAGAAATATATTGTCCCATTCCACAAGAAAGTTTTGAAACTATTATGATTGGGACTATTGCTATCAAGGTTGAGGTAACATAATCATTTTGTGAAATGCAAAGATTTGTTTCATATAAGATTGTTTTGTTAACAAGACCTCATCAACCTTGTTAACAAAGGGATTTTAATGAACAAAACAATGCTTTCACAGTGGTTATACTTGCTCACTTTTATTTTTCTCCTTTCCAATCTTTGGTCTTCCTCTTGTTAGTTTTAGTTTTGCTAGTTGTTTGCTTGTTAAAGTGTCTTAGAAGTTCTGTAGTTTTTTTTTTGCTTTTGCTTCTTCTAAAAAAAAATCTTTTTCTGCGAGAAAATCAATTTTCATAACCTGAAAATTGGCCAAAAATAAAGTTTCCCGAAAAAATCTAGAAAATTTAATTAAAATTTTCCTCGAAAAAGGGGCAGAGGGACACCTGGAATGGCCCAGGGGGACCCACCAGGCCAGCACAACCCCTGGTGGCGCAGCCAGCCCTAGGGCGCGCCTGGCCTGGGTGGGGCCCACCCGTGGCTCTCCAAAGTGTCTCCTTCCAGTCGCTTCTTTCTTTCTCCCCAAAACACCGAAAAACTTTCTCAAGTTCGAGTTCATGCTGTTCTTGCTCCCGATTTTCGATCTCCTTGCTCAGCCCATCTTTGCTGCTGATTTTTGGAGGGATTACTCTCCGGTATGTGCCTCCTCCGCTTGTGCAATTAGATTTTTGATTGGTAGATTATATCTTGAGTATTTTTCTACTGTAGGTGACAGGTTGTGTGAGATTGCAAGCTTGTTTTATGCTTAGATATTTCATTTTGATGCATGTTTAGCCCTCTAGAAAGTTCCTATAGTAGTTCCTCATCATTTATCAACTTGGAAATTACTTGGTTTGATGTCCATCTAAAACTTTCAGAAACAAGGGGTCATGGACTGTAGGGTTTCGTAGCATGGAAAACAAAAATTTTCTATCGCATACAAACAAACAAGACAAGATCTATCTACTAGATTGTAGCAACGAGTCGATGGAATAACTTACCCTCGAAGATTCCAAAGCGCTTAACGAGAGCGGATTCTCGTGGGTGATGTAGTCGTACTCTTCCCGATCTCAAGATCGCGTAGACGATCCTGCTAGCGCTGCGTTCCGGCAGCGCTCCCGCAGTCGGTCACACGTTCGGTACTCGAAGAAGACCTTCCTCTCCCTTGTTCCAGCAGGCAGCGGAGGTTGTAGCACTCTCCTCGAGATTCCGGCAGCACAACGGCGTGGTACCGGAAGTAGAGGTGGGATCCCGCAGGGCTTCGCCTTAAGCCAGAGCGAGTATGGTGGAGTATGAGAGAGCTCCTCGGCGATCTAGGGTTTAGACACACCAAGGAGGAGGGGCTAGAGCCGACGGATAGGGTTCCGGGGACCCCAAGTCGGCGGCTAGGGCAAAACCCTAGGGGTAGGCGACGGCTATGGAGGGCTGCAGCTTTCTAGGGTTTGAGGTGAGGGACTTGTGTGTCTAGAGGAGGGAGCCCTGCCCCTCCTTATATAGGTGGAGGGGCCGGCGGCCAAGGGGAGGGAGGGGAGTCCCTCCCCAACTCGGCTTGGGTGGTGCGCCGGCTTGGGGAGGAGGACTCCCTCCCCAACTCGGTTTCACACTCCCTCCTCTTTTCCACTTTCCAAAACTTGTCGTTTGACTTTCAAACTAGCCGTTTGACTTTTCAATTTAGGATTTGAATAAACCCTTTATTTTGGACAGCGAATACACTTAGTACATGATGAAATCATTCCAACTTGCAATGACACATTCATGTACCCCTTCCCCTCCGGAGTGCCGGACATTCCGGAACCTTCTAGAACATTCCCGATGAAAACACCGGAATCATTCCCGAACTCCGAAACGGGACTTTCCTTATATGAATCTTATTCTCCGGACCATTCCGGATCACCTCGTGATATCTCGGATCCCATCCGAGACTCCGAACAACATTCGGTCTCTTTCTCATACTACCATAACTACTCAAACAGCGTCGAATCCTTAAGTGTGTCTCCCTACGGTTCGTGAATTATGCGGACATGATCGAGACTCTTCTCTGAACAATAACCAATAGAGGAATCTGGAAATTCATGTGGCTCCCACATATTTCTACGATTACTTTGCGATCGAATGAACCACTTACATACGATACCAATTTCCCTTTGCCTCACGATAGTTTACTTATCCGAGGTTATGATCGTCGGTATCTCTGCATACCTAGTTCAACCTCGTTACCGATAAGTACTCTTTTCTCGTTCCCGTGATATGTGATCCCTTGTGAGCCAGTCACATGCTTGCAAGATAATTGGATGACATTCCACCGAGAGGGCCCAGAGTATATCTATCTGTCATATGGATGGACAAATTCCACTCTTGATCCATGTGTCTCAACCAATACTTTCCGAACACTCAATGCCACCTTTATAGCCACCCAGTTACGGTGTGGTGTTTGATGTCATCAAAGCATCCATCCGGTAAAGGTGATATGCATGATCTCATGGTCGAAGGAATTAGGTTACTATGTATCAGAAAGCATATAGCAATTGAACTATTTAAATGACTTGATCTTTATGCTACGCTTATCTATAGGAGTATGTCCATCATATCATTCTCCTAACGATTTGATCTTATTGTTGATAACATCTCAATGTTCATGATAGGGAAACCACAATCATATATCAACCAACAAGCTAGTGATGTATAGAGGCTATACTAGGGACTTCAAATTAAGTTTACAAATCACACAAGTATCAATGTTTCCTTGTTAATACTATTATAGCATGAATGTAAACATTTATCATAAACACAAAGATATAATAATAACTATATTTATTATTGCCTCTAGGGCATATCTCCAACATGGACAACCACACCTTTGGAGAAGTGTTTGAGAGTGATGCATCTAGAAGGAGAAGGCCTTCGAGGTCATCCTCCCGAGCTAGGCCATCATACAATGAGATCTTATCACGCCGTGATTTGGCAACGAGGGAGATGAGGGGGATGTGCACCCTTCTACCTTCCCTTGTTTTACCTTTTTGCAAGATGCATGGATTCTCAATGATTTCCTAACTCTGGTTCGGAGGGTTGGACTAACTGATTATATGCAGTATGAGAGTGAGCAATATGCTATGCTGAACAATACTTTTGTCGGAGAGTTTCTCTTTTACTAACAACCCTTTCAGGACAGATGTGTCATTCAAAATCTATGATAGGCCTATCACCATGACATTGAGGAAATTTTGCGAAATTTTGGGTATTGGCATGGCTGGGATGGTGAAGAAGATGAAGGGAATATGCCCTGAGAGGCAATAATAAAGTGTTTATTATGTGTATTCCAAGTATATGATAGATGTTTATTTTGCATGCTATAATTGTATTAATACGGAAACGTTAATACATGTGTGTTTAATAAACAAACAGAAAGTTCCTAGTTATGCCTCTCATAAACTAGCTACTTGATTAACAAGATGATTACAGTTTCCTGATCGTAGACATTGGATGTTGTTAATAACGAGATCACAACATTAGTGTAATGATGTGATGAACATTCATATGAAGTATAGCATTACGATCAAAGTCATTGAGTTTATATTGCTATAACAACTTACGAAATGATCCTAATCCTTAGACCATGAGATCATGTCAATCACTAACACCGGACGAGTTTCTTGATGACATCAAACGTCACACTGTAACTGGGTGATTATAAAGATGGCTTCAGAACTACTAAAGTGTTATGTTGAGACTCATGGATCAAGAGTGGAATTTGTTCATCCCGATGACGTATAGATATACTCTGGGCCCTCTCGGTGATATCACATTTGTTATCTTGCAAGCAAGTGATTTGATCACTAGAATGTAATATCACGGGAACGAGAAAAGAGTGCATGTCGGTAACGAGATCAAACTAGGTATGGAGATACCGATGATCGAATCTCGGACATGTAATATATCGTGAAACAAAGGGATTATATAACATCCCTAAAATCATGTTTTCAAAGTTTGCATATAATCCATGCATGCATAATCATTTAGGGATCAATTTCAAAGTCATTACAAAAAACAGAAACATTTGGGTGCTTGTTATTTTATGTAAACAAGCATTGATCCAATGCTACTCTAGTGAGAGAATATTTGTTCAAACCAAATGTTGTTTGTTCATAAGTTGGTTTGGTTGAGTTCCAAAGCTTGTACAAAGTTTCCAAAACAAATTATGGCTTTAAAACCATTTTCAAAATCTTTATCTAATCTTGTGCTAATGCATTGTTTATTTTAAAATTTCAAAGGAACCAAACAAGTCCAGCAAGACAGCTTGGTTTTATGCCCAAAAATATGAAGGTTACACTTTATAAAAGTCCAGAAAAGTTTGGAATTCAAATGCTTTTGATTTCATTTGAAATGGTTTCCTGAAAATCAATTTAGAAAAAGAAAAAGAATTAGAAATCAGAACCGGGCCTGGTGCCACCTTTCCGGCCCAACATACAAAGCAGCCCACCCGGGGTTTTCTTTTCCCTCTGTTTCTCACCGCGCCCGCGCACACACCCCCTCGCTGACCACTGGGCCCCGCAGCCACGTCATCTCATTGTCCCCAAATCACGCCTGCGACCAGCGCCGCCGCGGCCGTTTCCTCCCTGACGCAAATGCACTTAAATTCCATTGATGCAGTGCGTGATTCTCGCCCCTGCTCCGGCTACTTAACCCCCACCCCTCTGCGACCATTTCCCCTCACTCAGCACCCCCACTCCGCCACCAGGCTACCATATTTCGCAAAACCCCGCCGCAGTACCGACGATCTCCGGCGGTAAATTCCGGTGAGCACTCCCTGCCCCTTGCCTTCTAGTCTTGCCAGTATGATCACTGTAACCTTGCACATATTCTACCACCACTGATGTGTGCCAGGACCATCCAGAACCTCTCCAACGTCGACGACTGCACGTGCCCGATGAAGCCATCAACTCCGACGAGCTCCCCTGGTTAGTACTGACCGCGCCTCCCCCTCTCGTTCATGCTCACACACTCGCCTCGTCTGCACGCATCTAACGCAACCTTTCTCGTGCCTTAGCGTGACCCGTAGCATCGCCACCGTCTTCAGCAGCACATGCCCGACGACAGAAGCGACTCCGGCGAGCAATCCCTGACGACCTCGTGCGCCCCTTCGCCAACGAAGACCACCTCGAGCACCAGCGTCATCACGCGAACTCGGTGAGCTATTCCACTGCCTTCCTCGCTTGCTGTATCACCGGCAACATCACCGCCTGAGCGCGCCGCCGCCAGCCACCGTTGCAGCGCCGCCCATTTTAGGTCTATTAGATCTGGACCGTTAGATCTAGATCCAACGCATCTCATAGATGACTTAAGCGAAGGGTATGGGTTAGATCTGGCCGTGCGATTTCATTTAGATTATGCGGTCCGCACTGGTCGATCCGGCCGAACCAGTACGGGCCAATCAGAACACGCCGCGTGGCCTGAGTTTAAATTTAAAACAGAATTTTGATCTATTAGTGTTTCAAACTTGCAAAATTCATAACTTTTGTTTCCCACGTTCAAATTTTGCAAACTTTATATCATTGGAATCAGGAGAGAAAATTTATGTAATGTGTTTAATGTTTTGCCTCTGTAAAAATGGTTGTTTTTGCAGAAACATTTGTAGGCTTATTTTGGTTATAGAAATGATTTGAAAAATGTTTTAAGGATCAAATAAAGTTTATTTTGAGTATCTTGGACTTGTTTATGTTTTAGTACTGTTTAGTTGTCTTGTTTGGTGTAAAAAATCATCACATGGCATTTGCATGCATTCATATATTTTTGTTTGTATATTTTGTTATGTGATTTTGGTGCCAATATTTTATGTGTAGATTTTGGTTCAAATAGTGATTGTGGTTGTGAAGATTGTTGCTACTCCCCAAACTACCAAGGCAAGTGGTGCTTCATGAATTTATTCCTATATTTTTAAACTATGCACTAGAAATATTTTGTATAGGACTTGCATGAATATTTTGATAAGTATCTATATGCTATGCTTGGGAAATCCTAGTAGTGGTAGATTTGCTAGAAATTTCTCCAAGTTAAGATGCTTACCATTGCCATGCTTAGCCTAGCTAGTAGCAACCAAGGGTGGTTATATATTCATGCTATGTGAAATATTTCTAAGTCTTTGACTTGTGTTTTTGCTTAATAAAACAACTAAGTGAATGAAACACCTGGGTGGAATGGAAAGAATGGTTTGTGTTGAGTGGTTACACAAGGCCCATTTCTATGGTTTAACTTGTGTATCTCACTTGTGGAAAGCCACCCAGGAACAAAGGGATTTGAGATGCCATATGTTAAGAAGCTTCTAGTGCAGCCACATGGAATTATGGGCTCTGCCTGGATCATATAGGTTGTAATAACTTAGCCAATTGGACAGTTGGTGGTAGTGGGATGATAGGTTGGAATGCGTCCAAATGGTCTAAGGGAAGGTTTCTGAAAGGTCCTGTCTTGGTGAAAATCAAGTCTTATGGGGAAAGTGCACAACCTCTGCAGATGGAAGAATCTAAGTACTTAGCCATGTCCCTGGTATTGGACAACTTGAGCATCAAGACGTGGAAGCTATCTAGAATCTCCTCATCCCAATTTTCTAAGTTAAAACTTGTGGTTGAACAAGGGTGAAGGTTCACCAATGTCTATTGGTGATTCCTTGGGAAAGTTTTGTCAAAGAAAAACTTAGTGTTTTCAAATGATAGGTAAAACCTATTTTGAGCAAAGCAAGCCTAAGCTACACTTAGCCAAATGCATGTAGTATCTAGATGCTAATATTCTACTAAGGTATCACTTGCCAATACTATTCCAATGTATTGACCCACTGTGGCTGTAACTTGTGATGTTGCAGGATATTCTGATGATGATTAGGGGTTATGAGTCTACACTCAACATGCTTGCATGTGGCACATAAAGATGAAGACTTATTTATATTATTCTATATTTGAACTCTTGTATTAGGCCTGTGGCCATGGAGTTGTAAAAGACTATGTTTGTCTCTGGAATGATATGTAATAATGACCTTTGTATCTGTGTACTTCATCTTAAACTGTGGATGCTAGCATTGATCCAGGGACTAGCATTGCAATCATAGGGATCTTTACCTTTATAAAGGTGGGATCTTACAGATGGTATCTGAGCACTGTGTTGCCTGTAGGATTATTACCCTAGGATTGGATTAGAAACCACTAAGGAAAATTTTTCAACCATTTTCACACTTATCTTTTTCTTCTCGTAAACTTTTCTAATTCTTCTTTCTCATCTCTATTTTTAGATGAACTCCATCAACGAAGCTGTAAGGAAGGGAAAACTCATGACTATGACCCTAGAGTGTGAGACTGAATTTCCAAAGGCCCTCAAGAACCTTATGGTTACCATGGGGATACATGGTGCAAATTTGTACAAAGGTTTCCCTGTGATGGATGAAGGAGAAGAATATTGGTGGGTGAAACTTCACTTGTACAAAAACAAGGAAGAAAACCACAAAGAATCAGGATTCTGCATGGTCACCAACTCAGTGATGAACACCACATTCTTTGATTCTGCAAGGGATGCAGCTTGGAAGGCCATCAAAGAGCTTGGTGAAAGACTCAAGTGTAGAATTCTCAACACCCAAAATTACCTTAGGGAAGAAAAGAAGCATACCCAAGTGTTGGAAACTACCAACCAACAACTAAGGGAAGACATCATAGACTTGATTTGGGAATCTTGTGAACAAGATAGGAAGATGGCTACTAAGGATGCTTTGATAGCCATTTTGTCTAGTGAGTGAGAGTTGTAACGTACTCCGTTAGATGGACCACCACACTTATCATTTTATTTCCAATTTTTTTTGTCTAAGTTATGTTGAACCTTGGATGCTTGTAATGGATTTATGTATGCCATGACTTGTGTGTTTGGTTTGCAATTGATATGTTTGTGCTACTTTGTCTTGTGTATTTCTGTTGATGTTGTTTCTAACTTTTGTCTCTTATAAAATAGATGCCTAATGTTACTATCAGCACGGCTGAAGAGTTCAAGGGAACTCGTTTTGGCACTCGTCTTATTGATCTCACTAGTGTGCTCAATCTTCCGCTTCCTAGCATCATGATGCTTCCCCTCACCAAGTTCGAGAGGAAGGACCTTTGGGGCTTCAAGTCTACTCAGCCAGGACACCAGAGTGAGCCAGCCACGGAGGCTATCACCTTCAAGCTTATGCATGATGACAAGGAGAGAGTCCTAGAGGTAGTCATGCGGTATTTGCTTGGACGTTTGTTAGGGATACACTCTCGGGAGATTAGAGGTACTCACTTCCACGCCTTCGGTAGACGTGACGAGGATGGTGAGGCTGTTGAGTTCGAGGATACTGCTAGAGAGACGGTAGAGCCGATTCATCTGTACCTCCAGGACCTAGAGGTTCTTCTTAGGCACCTAGACACTGATAGGACCAATGTCATCCTTAGCAATGACGAACTCCAGGTGCAGCTTCGTGAGAAGGACAAGCTCTTCGCGGAGCAAGATGAGATAGTCAAGGAAATGGAGGCCAAGCTTGAGAGTCAAGATATAAAGTTCAAGAGTCAAGAGAAAAGAGTCCAAGATAGGAACAAGAGGATTCGAGAGATGACTACAGAACTAGAGGCCAAGGACTTCGAGCTCGAGCATCAGCAGGGTGTGATTGAGAGGCTTCATTCACAGAAGAGGGCTCTCAAAGCCAAAGTAGAGGCCTTGACTACCAATGTCGAGGAATACAAGACCGCTATGGAGAATGCAGGTCTTACACTTGTTGATGAGGAGGTTGATGCAGATGAGTAGTGATGACTACTCATTTACCTTGTATTTACCATGCTTATGATTATTGAGTCGCAATGACCATCCAACATGTGGATGGCTTGCTATCAGTGTGTTTGCTTTTCAAAAACTTGATATCAATGTTGTTGAACTTTGTTATTTTAATGCTTGTTTGGTGTTTGGCTATGTGTTGTATTGTGCATGTTAAGCATCTATGGGTATCTCATTCTTATCCTTATTGAAAACCACAGATGCCTCCTCGACATGCCAACCCCAACCCGAACAACAACAATGTCACCCCAGAGATGCAGTAGCTGATGACAACACAAGCACAGCTGATGCAAATGATGACTACCTTCATGCAGAATCAGAATAACAACAACAACAACAACAATAACAACAACAACAACAATTAGAATAATCCATCGGGTTTTGACATGCTTACCAGATTCTTAAGACTGAGACCAACAAAGTTCTCAGGAACTACTGATCCCATGGTGGCCAATGATTGGCTACGCTCAGTGAACAAGGATTTGGTAACTGTCGGCTGTACTGATGAGGAGAAAGTTAGGTTTGCAGCTCACTTGTTGGAAGGACCAGCAGCTACTTGGTGGGATAACTTCCAGATCACCACTCCTATTGAGGATGTGACATGGGCTATCTTTGAAGATGGTTTCCGTACAGCTCACATCTCATCCGGAGTGATGAGTTTGAAGAAGAAGGGATTTCATAACTTGAAGCAGTGCCACCGCAGCGTGGCTGAATATATTGAGGAGTTCAGCAATCTGGCGTGTTATGCACCGGATGAAGTTGACACTGATGCTAAGAGGAAAGAGAAGTTTCTCGAAGGGTTGAACGATGAACTGAACCTGCAGCTATCTATGGCCTATGTCCCCACCTATCAATCTCTTTGTAACAAGGCTGCCATCTTAGAGAGCAAGATGAAATAGGTTGAAAGAAGAAAGAGGAAACACAACTCTGACAAGCACAACTCGGGATCGTCTCACAAGCGTTCCCATTATGATGATAGTGGGAGTTCTGGATCCCACAAGCATGGAAAGTACAATAGCCACCACAACCACAACCATCATCATGACAATAAGCATCACCATAGTCACGACAATGACAAGTACAAGAATCACAAGAGTGGATACAAAAGCCACCACAATGGAAGTGGAAGTGGTAGTGGAAGTCAGCCTGTCAAGAAGGATCTTAGTCAGGTTGAATGTTTCAAGTGCAAGAAGATGGGGCATTATGCAAATGAATGCCCAGAAAAGTTGAAGGACCCAACAAATCCAACCCTTTCCAAAAGGGACAAGTGAACCACATCAATGTGGAGGAAATCTATGAGGAACCTGATGCTGTTGCTGGTAAGTTCAAACTCAATTCTGTTCCAGCATTTGTTCTCTTTGATACTGGTGCATCTCATTCATTCATATCAAGAGCATTTGTTGAAAGAAATGAACTACCGGTAGAAACTATTGGGTGTCCTATAAAAGTAAGTTCTCCTAGCGGAGAAATGATAGTGAACTCGGGATGTCATGATCTAGTCATAGAGTTTGGGAAGTATAAGTTTCCCGTTAATCTGATAATCCTAAATTCCCAAGGATTGGATGTCATATTGGGAATGGACTGGATGACCAAGCACAAAGGGGTGCTAGATTGTGCCAACCATACTATCACACTCACAACTCCAGAAAACAAAAGGATTAGATTCAAGACTAACTTTGAATCAAAAGGAGGTAAGCTAAATTCTCTTAAGGGGGTTAGCATAGACAGTGTGCCAATTGTGAGTGAATATCCGGATGTGTTTCCGGAAGAATTGCCGGGAATGCCACCAGATAGAGATGTGGAATTTCTGATTGATTCGCTACCAGGATCTGGACCAATAGCAAAGAGACCGTACAAGATGTCAGTTGATGAGTTGAAAGAACTCAAGAAACAACTTGGAGAACAGTTGCAGAAAGGATTTATTCAACCAAGTTCTTCGTCTTGGGGAGCACCAGTTTTGTTTGTGGAAAAGAAAGACAGAAGTCAAAGATTATGCATAGATCACCGTTCACTCAATGAGGTAACTATTAAGAACAAATACCCTTTGCCTAGAATCAATGACTTGTTTCATCAGTCAGAAGGAGCCTGTGTGTTCTCAAAGATTGATCTCTGATCAGGTTATTTTCAGCTTAAGATAAGGGAACAAGACATACCTAAGACAACTTTAACCACTAGGTATGGATTGTATGAGTATACCGTGATGCCATTTGGTTTGACCAATGCACCAGCATACTTCATGAATATGATGAACAAGGTGTTCATGGAGTTCCTTGACAAGTTTGTTGTCTTTTTCATCGATGACATTTTGATCTACTCCAAGAGCAAACAAGAGCATGAAGGACATTTGCGTTTGATACTTGAGAAGCTTAGAGAGCATAAGCTGTATGCCAAATTCAACAAGTGTGAATTTTGGTTAAATGAGGTTGGATTTCTTGGACACATTGTGTCAGGAGATGGTGTAGCAGTCGATCCTGCTAAAGTGTCAGCTGTAACTGAATGGGAATCTCCTAAGTCAGTAAAAGAGGTTCGTAGTTTCCTTGGCTTGGCAGGATACTACAGAAGATTTATTGAGAATTTCTCCAAAGTAGCTAAACCAATGACAGTAAAGAAAGACAAGAAATTCGCTTGGTCTGAAGGATGTGAACTCAGTTTCCAATAATTGAAGAAGAGAATAGTGACATCACTAGTCTTATGTCTGCCAGATTTGGAGAAGGATTTCCAAGTATATTGTGATGCATCTCATCATGGTTTAGGTGCAGTGCTAATGCAAGAAGGGAAAGTTGTGGCTTATGCCTCGAGACAACTCAAAACTCATGAGGTAAATTACCCTACTCATGATTTAGAGTTAGCCTCTGTTGTCCATGCACTCAAAACATGGAGACATTATCTTTTGGGAAAGCGATGTGAAGTGTTCACAGATCACAAAAGTTTGAAGTATATCTTCACCCAGAAAGAAATCAACATGAGACAAAGAAGATGGCTAGAACTCATCAAGGACTATGACTTGAGTTTGCAATACCATCCCGGTAAAGCAAATGTTGTAGCGGATGCCCTAAGCCGTAAGGTACTTGTGAATGGCCTTACTAAGGGAGAGTTGCTAGATGATCTGTGTGCCCAATTTAGAGATCTCAGGTCGGAGATTGTGCCTGAAGGGCATCTCATGTCATTGGATGTTCAGCCCACTTTGTTGGACAAAATCAAAGAAGCCCAAAAGACAAACAAGGAAATTGAAGAGATCAAGGAAAAGATTGGCAAAGGAAAAGCCAAAGGATTCCATAAAGACGAACAGGGTACTTTATGGTATGGAAAACGTATCTATGTTCCACAAGATCCGGAGCTTCGGAAACTGATTTTACAAGAAGCACATAACTCACCATATTCCATTCATCCGGGTAACACCAAAATGTACATGGATATGAAGGAAAGATTTTGGTGATCTCAAGAAGGACATCGCTGAACATATTGCTTTGTGTGATGTATGCAGTAGAGTGAAAGCGGAACATCAGAAACCAGCAGGATTGCTACAACCACTACCTATTCCTGATTGGAAGTGGGACAAGATTGGCATGGATTTCGTCACCGGATTGCCAAGGACCAGGTCAGGATATGATTCTATTTGGGTAGTAGTGGATCGCCTAACTAAAGTGGCTCATTTCATACCTGTGAAGACAACCTATACGAGTGCTAAGTTAGCCAAAATCTACATGAGTAGGATTGTATGTCTGCATGGAGTACCCAAGAGTATTGTGTCTGATAGGGGAACCCAATTCACTTCTCATTTTTGGAGGAAACTACATGAGTCATTGGGAACGAGGTTGGAATTCAGCACTGCTTTTCATCCTCAGACTGATGGACAAACAGAAAGAACCAACCAAATACTTGAAGATATGTTGTGGGCATGTGCCCTAGACTATGGAGCCAGTTGGGATGAAAGCCTGCCTTACGCAGAATTATCTTACAATAACAGCTATCAAGACAGTATTGAGATGGCACCGTTTGAATTTCTCTATGGGAGAAAGTGTACCACCCCATTGTTATGGAATGGTGTGGGAGAAAGAAATTTGTTCGGACCAGAACTAATCAAAGAGGCTGAAGAGAAAGTCAAGCTAGTTAAGGAAAGATTGAAGATAGCACAATCCCGACAGAAGAGCTACGCAGATCCTAAGCGTAGAGAAGTCACCTATGAAGTGGGTGATAGAGCTTATCTTAGAGTGTCACCACTTCGTGGAGTGAAGAGATTTGGAGTCAAAGGAAAATTGGCCCCAAGGTATGTTGGACCATTCAAAATTCTGAGTCGTAAAGGAGAAGTAGCCTATGAGATTGAATTGCCAGAGTCATTGTCTACCATTCACAATGTGTTTCATGTGAGTCAACTAAAGAAATGCCATCCAGAGATGGAAGAGACTTCTTTGAAGGATACTATACCTTTAGAGGAGGTTCAATTGGAAAGTGACATCACTTATGAGGAAAAACCTATTAAGATTCTTGAGACTGCAGAAAGAGTTACTCGGACTAAGAATATCAAATTCTGCAAAGTTCAATGGAACCATCATACCGAAGAAGAAGCAACATGGGAATGAGAAGATGATCTTCGGAAAGACCACCCTCACCTATTTGCTAGCCAATCTGAATCTCGAGGGCGAGATTCACCTTAAGGGGGTTAGATTTGTAACATCCCTAAAATCGTTTCAAAGTTTGCATATCATCCATGCATGCATAATCATTTAGGGATCAATTTCAAAGTCATTACAAAAATAGAAACATTTGGGTGCTTGTTATTTTATGTAAACAAGCATTGATCCAATGTTACTCTCTAGTGAGAGAATATTTGTTCAAACCAAATGTTGTTTGTTCATAAGTTGGTTTGGTTGAGTTCCAAAGCTTGGAAAAAGTTTCCAAAACAAATTATGGTTTTAAAACATTTTCAAAATATTTATCTAATCTTGTGCTAAGGCACTGTTTATTTTAAAATTTCAAAGGAACCAAGCAAGTCCAGCAAGACAGCTTTGTTTTATGCCCAAAAATATGAAGGTTACACTTTATAAATGTCCAGAAAAGTTTGGAATTCAAATGCTTTTGATTTCATTTGAAATGGTTTCCTGAAAATCAATTTAGAAAAAGAAAAAGATTTAGAAATCAGAACTGGGCCTGGTGCCACCTTTCCGGCCCAACATACAAAGCAGCCCACCCAGGTTTTCTTTTCCCTCTGTTTCTCACCGCGCGCGCGCACACCCCCCCCCCCCCTCGCTGATGTGGCATCCCGCAATTACCACTACTAGAAAATCGCGTTGTTTTTGTGCATTGCATCGTCATGACCGCATGCTCATGTCATCATGCCACATTGCATTTGAGCATCGTCGTCTTAATCATGCATTTGTTTGTCTGAAACTATTTTCTAAAAGCCTATTTTGTTCTCTAGATAGTCTCCGCTTTGTTCAGATTCAAACCCTAGATCTGCCCGGACCTTTTGTTTGTCTAAAACCCTTTTACAAATGTTTTGATTTAAAAACAAAGAAAATAATAAAATATTATAAATCTGTTTTGTTCCGGGAAAGGCCGCCACCGGCCAGATCCAACGGCCTAGCTGGCAGCAGTCTACTTCCCCAGATAAATATCTACTCAGTTCCCCCCTAAATCTTTTCTTACCCTGTCCTAATCTAACCAGACCCCCTCCACCTCACCCCACCCAATCCGCTCCCGCCACCTCACCCCTGGCCCAAAGCCCACCAATCATCTGTCGCCACCTCCCCAAACCCACCCATCACAGCCCCTCCCTGTGCACACACGCACAACACACACCACGCACTCACCCAGCCGCACCTGCCCTGTCCCGCTGCCACCCCGGCCCCACTTCCACTTCTCTGTTCCCACCCCACCGAAAACCACCCACCTGGCCCGCTTCTCTCTCCCCTGGCGCGCCCCACCCACCCCTGTCGCACGCTCCCCGCGGGACCCACTCCCTCCTCTCTCTCCCAGCCCACCCCGCTCGCCCCATCCCCGTGACCCACCGCCCGCCGCGTGCGCCTCCCTCTCGCCGGAGCAGCGCCTCCGTTGGCCCCCCGCCTCGCCTTCCTCTCCCCGCGGCCCCCCTCGCAGCTCTTCCCCGGCCCCGGCCATGCCAACCGCGCCGGCCTCCGCCCCGTCGACCCGCGGCCCCTCCTCCGCTCCTCCAGCCCTGCCGCCGGCCTCGCCTAGCACCGCCGCCACCCCGTCGAGCCCCGAAGGCGTCGCCCCGCCGGCCTTCCCTTTCCGGCCAGAGCCTCGCCCCGCTTCGGCCTCCTCTGGGCGCCGTCGCGCCGGTCTCCCCGCCCCGCCGCTCCGGCACCGTCGTCCCCGCCGCCCTCTCCTCTTCGTCCACCGGCCCGTCCCCCCGAGCAGCGCCGGCCGAGCCCTCCTCTCCCCGTCGCCGGCGCGTCCTTGCCTCCTCGATGCAGAGACCGCCGGAGCCGACCTCCACCTCCGCCACACCGAGCTTCCCCCCCCGCTCTGCCCCGGCCAGAGGCCCCCTCCCAGGTCGCCCACGCCCTCGTCGCCTTCCCCAACCGTCGCCGTCTCGCTGGGCCTGGGTGCCGCCTTTCGCCCAGAGCGCCACCGCCGCCGGACTCCATCACCGCGGCTCCTCCGTCCTCTGCCCTCTCCGTCGAGCGCCGACCACCTCCCTACAGGAGCGACCCCGCGCCTCCACGCGTCACGGGCCGCCTCCGAACTCGCCCTGCCACCTTGCCCACAAGATCTTCCGAAGACCCTTGAACGCCACGCTCTTTACCAAGCACTCCGTGTCAAGGACCGATGCGTGAAGATTATACCGAGACGGGGACTCTAGGAGGTTGCCGGTACCACATCCAAGTCCGTCATCGTCTACCCATGCCAGTACCCGAACACCCTCGTCACGTATCGACAAGATCTTCGTCATGAAACCGAGAGCACGGATCCGAAGACCCTGGTTCACAGATCCGGTGATGCAGAACCCCTGGCGCGCCAAGATCTGGAACTGAAGACCGATCCCGAAGCCTGAACCCCGTGGACCGACACGATCCCCTTCACGGATACGACAAGGACTCCCTCACAGACATTGAGCGCCAAGATCGCCTCACGGATTCCGAAGCCCGTTCCTGGATCCAATGGCCGGACCCCAAAGACTGACCCCGACGAGACCCGACGACGAACCAAGTCCATCTACGATGAGAAAGTCGGAACCCCAAGGTCGTCAACACGGACTCGGAGGATCCCCGGACGACGAGCCCTTCATTTCGGACGCCAAGTTTGTCGAGAACCCGGACGCCAAGGTCGCCGATGCGGATACGACCAGTACTCCCTTGAGGACGCCAAGTACTCCTTCCCGGACGCCGAGCTCGCCGAGAACCCGGATTCGACAAGATCTACTCCGCGATTCGAGAACGATCCCGTCGAAACCCAGATCCGAACCCTGAGACCGACCCCGAACCCCGGAACCCCAAAGATCTGCCGAACCCTAATGTGTGACCCTTTTTCTCGAGCCCTATTTTTATAAATGAAATATAAACTCGTGCATATTAAATTGTTCATGCATGCATATTGTCATGTGGTTTGGGGGCCTTATGCCGATTCACCTCATAATTAAATATGGGGCCCATATGCGGGCAAATCTAGTCTTATATTGGCCTCATTTAAATATGTGTAGCGAACCAGTGCTATATTTTGCCATGTTCAAAAAACATTTAAATTGCGGGGTAGTTAAATAACTTGAACCACCTAATTAATTTTCGGAACCCCGGTTTCACTTAATATTGCCTAATTGCATCGCACCTTTGCCATGTCATACATCATACATGCATCATGCCGATCCTCTGCCGTTGTATTAAATGGTGCATCCGGTGTTTATTCTAGTGTTTTGCTTCTTCGCGGATAAGGCCGTTGAGTTGATGTGAGTTTCGCCCCGATCTTCGGATGAACCTTCGACAATGTTTTCAGGCGAGCATCTCCCCCTTTCTACCTATCTTATTTTATAGTATTTATTCCCTCATGTTGATCTATTGCTATATGTGTTGCGTTGCTCTAGTTTCTGTACCCGTGATATCCCTTGCAGCCATATATTGCCTTGGACACCTCCTATTGCCTGTTGTTTGGTAGATAGTTGGACCCGCGCGCCGTAGTCGCTCGCTTAAGTGCTGTTGCGTGTCGTCAAGTACCACAGTTGTTGGAGGATTGCCGCATGTTGATGTTGGAGATGATCATGGCTTTAAATATCGTTCACTTTAATTACTGTTTAACAACTAAAATTGAAGTAGGTAAGCAGAGGCACCGGTGGGTGATAGATAATATCTGGTTTCCGACCGCCCACTTATGTCCCGTAGGACCCCGAGTTCTTGACACCTGTTCCGAGATCGAGCGCGCTAACCACAGGTGGGGAGATATGGCCCCCCCATTGATTAGTACCTGATTTCAAAGTATTGTACTGGGGGCCACAACTAGTTTGAGGTTTTATTTACTATCCTGTACCTATGCCATGCTTTACTGCTTTATTTACGATTGTGCGAGGAGCACACTGTACTGTTTAGGAAGCGGAGTGTTTTCGCGGTATCGACGGGCCCAGTTTTGGGGTTTCCTGTCGTTTACAGCCACTGTCGCAAACCCTAAGTCCGTCTCGGAGACCGGCCGACTTCGTTGCGGGTGTACTTAGTGGGGTGGCCCCCCGTGCTTGCTTTGGGTCTGGGAACGTCGTGACTTAGGCCCCGCCGACATACCGATGGGTATATGTTAACTGATCTGGCAAAAAGGGTCGAAGTGCTTGTGGATACTTTGGTGCACCCCTGCAGGGTTTAATCTTTTCGAGAAGCCGTGTCCGCGGTTATGGACGACTTGGAGCACATGTCTCGATCATAGACAACTAAAACTAATGTTTACTGTTATAAATTGACTTGTATCCGATATGACTAGTAATCAGCTTCACCATGACGGAATGGCTAAATAAAAGTACCAACAACTGCTGGGTTTTGGGTTATCTCATGCTAATTGCATTTGACTAGTAAGTGTTGCAACTACAACGGAATGGTTAACTAAAACGGCCCACTGCTTATTTTATCAGGATGATTATCTACACCTGACTAGTAATTGCTGCAACGATCACTGAATAAATAAAACTGCCAACTGTGTGAGTTCCTCGGTTAACTTTCTCGGTTGGTATCGAGGGGGAATACCAGGATGGGTTTGTTTGGTGTTGTATTCAGGTTGGTTCCGAATAGGTCTTTCTTACCCCTCTCTGATAGCCGCTAGTTGTATCGAGTCTCTATAGGTTGTTTAGTGCATGCTGCCGCTGCCGCTTCAGTCCACCATACCTATGTAGGCGAGGACCGCCGAATTCTAGCCTCGCCGTGTACTGGCCTCAGTACTGACGCTCCTCTTTTTCCTTTGCCCTTTGTCGGCACCCCTTTTGGTTAAGCAGGTTTTGAGATCGACGTCGTTAGCAGGGTTACCCTTCCGGCTTGGCCTGGGCAGGGTTATGGACGCCATTGGTTATTCTTCAGGGCTCTTAGCCCCATTTGCATCTTGTCCGTAGTCGGGCGCTCTATCATTTTCAAGGTGATTTGGATCTTTGTATATTATATCTGTATTCTTGACTCATGGAGTCGCTGTTGTATATATATCTGTTCTGTGGGTCCCATCAAGGACTGTTGTGTAATGTTATTACTTCGTTTTCCACCCGCACGAAAGTGCCTGGTGGGCACCTTTGAATCGTTTCTATGCGAGTTTGGCGGGTTTCGCTAAAACTTGCATAGGGCCGATTCTGAGGGTGTTACAGAGTGGTATCAGAGCTCAGCAGTTGCGATACCCCACAAGTCCAGCCTGTAGGATAACCTAGCTAACGGCCAAAGTAGAGTGTCAAAACTATTTTTCAAAATCGGTTGGATAGTTCTGATTAGGTCTGATTTTACTCCTTACCCCTCTGCTGCTCTCCTCTCACCTCTGCGTGTTTTGAATCTGCTCTCTTATCTTTTCTCCGAGTCCAGGATTTCTCGTGGTTGGGTTCCATCGTACCTTCAGGGTTTCGCTTCCTCCTTTGGTAACGGTGTTGCTACATCTGGTCTCCATGCTATCTGAGTGACCCTTTATCTGTGGTACCATTCTTTGTTCCTTGTTTATGCCTTCCGGTGTTTCCCGACGCGACGACATCCTCTCCGCCAGATCCGATGCAGAGTCTACATTACTTCTTTGTTCCTGAACCTCGATTGTCGAGATCTTCAGTCTAATTCCGAGAATGGTTGTACTCTTTTCTACTGATTGTGCAGGGTAATAGTTTGGGTGCGTGATGGATTGGCCCCCATGCCGACTACCCCTTCTATTCGCTTTTGTACATTGAAGTGGATGAGAATGCATCGGTTCCCTCTTTCTAACGAAGCTAGGGGTGGCTTTATTTGTTGATACCTCTACCTTCGACATTTTGTTCCCGGAGTGTTCTCTGACGATCACGGACAACAACCCTTGTTAGTGGTGTCGTGAGGATCTACACGAAGCGAGAAGATTCGGATCGCCGCCTTCTTCCCGGTACCATGAGGCGGATCTCGAGGGCGAGATCCATTGTTAGTGGTGTCGAATTGTGGCATCCCGCAATTACCACTACTAGAAAATCGCGTTGTTTTTGTGCATTGAATCGTCATGACCGCATGCTCATGTCATCATGCCACATTGCATTTGAGCATCGTCGTCTTAATCATGCATTTGTTTGTCTGAAACTATTTTCTAAAAGCCTATTTTGTTCTCTAGATAGTCTCCACTTTGTTCAGATTCAAACCCTAGATCTGCCCGGACCTTTTGTTTGTCTAAAACACTTTTACAAATGTTTTGATTTAAAAACAAAGAAAATAATAAAATATTATAAATCTGTTTTGTTCCGGGAAAGGCCGCCACCGGCCAGGTCCAACGGCCCAACTGGCAGCAGTCTACTTCCCCAGATAAATATCTACTCAGTTCCCCCCTCAATCTTTTCTTACCCTGTCCTAATCTAACCAGACCCCCTCCACCTCACCCCACCCAATCCGCTCCCGCCACCTCACCCCTGGCCCAAACCCCACCAATCATCTGTCGCCACGTCCCCAAACCCACCCATCACAACCCCTCCCTGTGCACACACGCACAACACACACCACGCACTCACCCAGCCGCACCTGCCCTGTCCCGCTGCCACCCCGGCCCCACTTCCACTTCTCTGTTCCCACCCCACCGAAAACCACCCACCTGGCCCGCTTCTCTCTCCCCTGGCGCGCCCCACCCACCCCTGTCGCACGCTCCTCGCGGGACCCACTCCCTCCTCTCTCTCCCAGCCCACCCCGCTCGCCCCATCCCCGTGACCCACCGCCCGCCGCGTGCGCCTCCCTCTCGCCGGAGCAGCGCCTCCGTTGGCCCCCGCCTAGCCTTCCTCTCCTCGCGGCCCCCCTCGCAGCTCTTCCCCGGCCCCGGCCACGCCAACCACGCCGGCCTCCGCCCCGTCGACCCGCGGCCCCTCCTCCGCTCCTCCAGCCCTGCCGCCGGCCTCGCCTAGCACCGCCGCCACCCCATCAAGCCCCGAAGGCGTCGCCCCGCCGGCCTTCCCTTTCCGGCCAGAGCCTCGCCCCGCTTCGGCCTCCTCTGGGCGCCGTCGCGCCGGTCTCCCCGCCTCTCCGCTCCAGCACCGTCGTCCCCGCCGCCCTCTCCTCTTCGTCCACCGGCCCGTTGTAACACCCTCAGAATCGGCCCTATGCAAGTTTGAGCGAAACCCGCCAAACCCGCATAGAAACGATTCAATGGTGCCCACTAGGCACTTTCGTGCGGGTGGAAAACGAAGTAATAACATTACACAACAGTCCTCGATGGGACCCACAGAACAGATATATATACAACAGCGACTCCATGAGTCAAGAATACAGATATAATATACAAAGATCCAAATCACCTTGAAAATGATAGAGCGCCCGACTACGGACAAGATGCAAATGGGGCTAAGAGCCCTGAAGAATAACCAATGGCGTCCATAACCCTGCCCAGGCCAAGCCGGAAGGGTAACCCTGCTAACGACGTCGATCTCAAAACCTGCTTAAACAAAAGGGGTGCCGACAAAGGGCAAAGGAAAAAGAGGAGCGTCAGTACTGAGGCCAGTACACGGCGAGACTAGAATTCGGCGGTCCTCGCCTACATAGGTATGGTGGACTGAAGCGGCAGCGGCGGCATGCACTAAACAACCTATAGAGACTCGATACAACTGGCGGTTATCAGAGAGGGGTAAGAAAGACCTGTTCGGATCCAACCTGGTACCACCATCAAACAAACCCATCCTGGCGTTTCCCCCTCGAGACCAAACGAGGAAGTCAACCGAGGAACTCACACAATTGGCAGTTTTATTTATTCGGTTATCGCTGCAGCAATTACTAGTCAAGTATAGATACTCAACCTGATAAAATAAACAGTGGGCCGTTTTAGTTAACCATTCCGTGGTAGTTGCATCACTTACTAGTCAGATACAATTAGCCTGAGATAAACCCAAAAACCCAGCAGTTGTTGGTACTTTTATTTAGCCATTCCGTTGTAGTTGCAATACTTACTAGTCAGATACAATTGTCGCAAGCGACCAACCAAACGAACAATTGTTGGCAGTTTTATTTAGCCATTCCGTTGTAGTTGAAGCTGATTACTAATCATATCAGATACCAGTCAATTTATAACAGTAAACTTTAGTTATGGTTGTCTATGATCGAGATACTGTGCTCCAAGTCGTCCATAACCGCAGACACGGCTTTCAGAAAGTTTTACCCGGCCGGGGTGCACAAATAGCAACACACACACGATCAACCTCGGAAAAACCAAATCAAAACCTAACGAGGCTTTCACGACAAAGCAATCACAGGATTCAGAAATATTTCAGGGGGCCACCCCTTGGAGTACACCCGCAACGAAGCTAGCTGACTCCGAGACGGACTCAAGGTTTGTAGGGCCGGCTGTAAGCGACTGGGAACCCAAAACTGGGCTTGTCGATACCGCGTAAACGGGTCACAATCCTAAACAGTACAGTGTGCTCCTCGCACAATCGTAAATAAAGCAGTAGCATGGCATAAGTACAGGATCGTAAATAAAACCTCAAACTAGTTTGTGGCCCCAAGAAATAAGACGGAATCAAGCTCTGGCTAAGGGGGGTCCCATAATTCCCCGTATGTGGATAGCGCGATAAATCAAGGAACAGGTATCAAGTACTCGGGGTCCTACGGGACACAAGTGGGCGGTCGGAAACCAAATATTATCTATCACCCACCGATGCCTCTGCTTACTTACTTCAATTTTAGTTGTTAAACAGTAATTAAAGTGAACGATAAATAAAGCCGAGATCATCTCCCACATCAAACATGTGGCAATACTCCAACAACTGTGGTACATGGCGACACGCAACAGCACTTGAGCAAGTGACTACGACGCGCAAGTCCAACTATCTACCAAACAACAGGTAATAGGAGGTGGCCATGGCAATATAGGGCTGCAAGGGATATCACGGGTACGAAAACTAGAGCAACGCGACACAGATAGCAATAGATCAACAGGAGGGAATAAATAATATAAAAGTAAGATAGGTAGAAAGGGGGAGATGCTCTCCTGAAAACATTGTCGAAGGTTCAACCGAAGATCGGGTCGACACTCGCATCAACTCAACGGCCTTATCCGCGAAGAACCAAAACACTAGAAGAAACACCGGATGCAATATTTAATACTACGACAGAAGACCGGCATGATGCATGCATGGTGTATGACATGGGAAAGATGCGATGCAATTAGGTCATATTAAGTGGAACCAGGGGTCCCGACAAATGATTATATGGTTCAAGTTGTTTATCTACCCCGCAAATTAAATGTTGTAATAACAGGGCAAGATAAGTTACCGGTTCGCTACACAGAGTTAAATGAGGCCAATATAAGACTAGATTTGCCCGCATATGGGCCCCATATTTAATTATTAGGTGAATCGGCATAAGGCCCCCAAACCACAGACAAGGATGCATGCATGAACATTTAATATGCGACAAGTTGTATATATTATAAAATAGGGTTTTCGGGAAGGGGTTCACACATTAGGGTTCGGCGATCTTGGGGTTCCGGGGTTCGGGGTTCGGTCTCAGGGTCCAGGGTTCGACGGGTTCGTTCTCGGCGGGAGCGTTCTCGGACAACGGAAGTCGTTCTTGGCGCACGAGCGTCAAAGCTTCCGGGAAGGAGAACTTGTTGTCCGGGGTGAAGCACTCGGCGTCCTCGAGGAAATACTCGTCGCATCCGTGTCGGCGAACTTGGCGTTCAGGGGGAAGTTCTCGGGGTTCCGTGAGGTAGACCTTGTCGCGTCCGTGGTCTTCGGGCCCGCAGGATCGAGGCGTCAAATTCCGGGGAGGCGATCTTGGGGTATCATCCTGATCATCGGTGGCGAACTCGGGGCTCAACAACGGGGTCTTCAGGTTTCCAGGAGGAAGAGCTTGACGTCTGAGAGGTTCGGCCGGCCACGGTCATCGGAGTCCGTGACGAAGATCTTGACAAACCAAGGCGTTCCGGGCATCGGATCCTCGAGACCGGGGTCTTCGTCTCTGTGAGGAAGATCTTGTTGCGTCCGTGAAGACGATACTCGAGTATGGCCTTCTGGGGTTCCGGGAAGGAGAACATGGTATTCCTTGATGAAGAACTTGACGTTCCAGGTCGGAGCCGCGTGTGTCCAGGATTATCTCACTCGTCGATCATGATTCCCTCGTCATCAGGCGGTCTTGGGCGTCGAGTCACACCGTCATAGGGGACATCAATAGTGACCAGGGACACTATGCAGAGCATGGACCTGGCCAGGGTCATGCACGCGCCCAGGACAACCGTTGCGGCACTCGGCAGGAGGCTAGTCCGAGGCGGCCAGCACCTGGGGATCGAGGCGGCGCTGCATCGGAGGACGAGGACGGCGACAGCGGTGCGAGGCCGAGGCAGGGGGGCCGGGGCGACGACGAACTTGGCGGCAGAGGAGGGGCGAGGACGGCCGGCGAGGTCGAGCACGGGGCCGCGGCAGGAGGACGCTGGAGGCGCGCGGGGCCGAGGGGTCGCGGGGTCGGCCCGAGGAGGGCGGAGAGCGGTCGCGGCTGACAGTGCAGCGGAGGGGGGAGAGGGTCAGGGCGGCGGGACAGAGCGGGGTTGGGGACGTGGCGGCGAACGGCGGCCCGGAGAGGAGGACGCGACGGCGGACGCGGCCGCGCGTCGGGGCTTGGCCGGCGAGCACGGGGCCGGGGCGGCGCGGCTCGAGGAGGAGGAGGCGTGGCCGACGCGGTCGGGGTCGCGGCCGGCCGGAGGGCGCCAGCGGGCGGGCGACGGCGCTTGACGGGGCGGAGGAGCGGCCGGAGCGCGCCGGGGCGGGAGGCGGCCGGCGACGCTTGGGAGGAGTCGCGGTGGCGAGGGTTGCTCGGGGCGGGGTGGCGGCGAGGTATACGGGGCGGAGAGGCGGGGCTCGGCGGGGCGAGGGGGAGCGGCGAACATGGTGCCGGCAGAGCGGCCGGACGCAGAGGGGAGGAAGGAGGGCGCGAGGCGGCGGAGAGGAGGGGCGAGCTCGCGCTGTGGCGGACGCGGGCGGGCGCGCCGGCGCGGGAGCGGCTTGGAGAGGGAGAGGGGACCGAGGGAGGAGGAGGGAGGAGGAAGACGAGTGCGTGGGGGAGAGCGCGGGGCCGGGGTGGGGCTGTGCGTCGGGATCGGTGTGGGGATCGGGTGTGGGGATCGGGTGTGGTGGTGGGGGCGTGCGTGTGTGCTGTGTGGGTGGGGTTGTGGGGTGGGTCCCAGGGAGAGAGAGAGGGGGAGAGAGAGAGGGAGGGAAGAGGGCTGGTGAGGTGGCAGCTTTTGATTGGAGGGGGGGATGGCCAAGGGTGATGTGGCAGCCTGGGATAGGTGTGGGTGATGTGGCTGGTTGGGTGGGTAGATTAGGTTGGGTAGCTTTAGGATTATGGGTGGACCGATATTTATTCTGGGGGTGGTCGTTCGGGTCGAATCGGCCCGTTCGACTGCCCCGCTAAAATAATTTAATATTTTATTTGTTTAAAACAAAGCTTCTGCAAACCGATAGCAGACAAACAAAATAATCCGGAGACCCGGGTTTTGGTGTTTGAATAAAGATGGGGCGTTTAGAAAACAAAAACAGGTTTTTCCCGAAAATAGTTTGATGCAAGCAAATGCAAGATGATGACAATGCTCAAATGCAATGTGGCATGATGACATGAGCATGCGGTCATGATGATGCAGTGCACAAAATCAACGCGATTTTCTAGTAGTGGTTTTGCGGGATGCCACAATTCGACACCACTAACAATGGATCTCGCCCTCGAGATCCGCCTCATGGTACCGGAAGGAAGGTCGGCGATCTGCATCTTCTCGCTTCGTGTAGATCCTCACGACACCACTAACAAGAGGTCGTTGTCCGTGATCGTCGAGAGAACACTCCGGGAACAACAGGTCGAAGGTAGAGGTATCCACAAATTAAGCCACCCCTAACTTCCGTGGACAGAGTAAAATTGCTGGATCCACTGATTCGATGTACAAGAGCGAATGATAAGAGTAGTCGGATGGTGATCAGTCCATCGCGCACCCAAACCATTACTCTGCGCACGAATAGGCGGATTATGTAACCAACTCTCGGAATCAGACTGAAGATCTTGACAAACGAGGGTCGGAACAAAGGAGTGATGCAGACTCTGCATCGGATCTGGCGTAGATGATGTCACCGCGTCGGAAAACACCGGAAGGCACGAGAAGGAACAAGGAATGGTACCACAGACGAAGGATTCCCCGGATAGCATGAAGACCAGATGTAGCAACACCGTTACCAAAGGAGGAAGTGAAACCCTAAAGATACGACGGAAACCCACCCACGAGAAGTCCTGGACTCAAAGAGAGAGAAGAGAGCGGATTCAAAACACGTCGAGACAAGAGGAGAATAGCAGAGGGGTAAGGAGTAAAATCAGACCTAATCTGAACTATCCAACCGATTTTGCAAAATAGTTTGACACTCTACTTCGGCCGTTAGCTAGGTTATCCTACAGGCTGGACTTGTGGGGTATCGTAACTGCTGAGGTCTGATACCACTCTGTAACACCCTCAGAATCAGACCTATGCAAGTTTGAGCGAAACCCGCCAAACCCGCATAGAAACGATTCAAAGGTGCCCACCAGGCACTTTCGTGCGGGTGGAAAACGAAGTAATAACATTACACAACAGTCCTCGATGGGACCCACAGAACAGATATATATACAACAGTGACTCCATGAGTCAAGAATACAGATATAATATACAAAGATCCAAATCACCTTGAAAATGATAGAGCGCCCGACTACGGACAAGATGCAAATGGGGCTAAGAGCCCTGAAGAATAACCAATGGCGTCCATAACCCTGCCCAGGCCAAGCCGGAAGGGTAACCCTGCTAACGACGTCGATCTCAAAACCTGCTTAAACAAAAGGGGTGCCGACAAAGGGCAAAGGAAAAAGAGGAGCGTCAGTACTGAGGCCAGTACACGGCGAGACTAGAATTCGGCGGTCCTCGCCTACATAGGTATGGTGGACTGAAGCGGCAGCGGCGGCATGCACTAAACAACCTATAGAGACTCGGTACAACTGGCGGCTATCAGAGAGGGGTAAGAAAGACCTGTTCGGATCCAACCTGGTACCACCATCAAACAAACCCATCCTGGCGTTTCCCCCTCGAGACCAAACGAGGAGGTCAACCAAGGAACTCACACAGTTGGTAGTTTTATTTATTCGGTTATCGCTGCAGCAATTACTAGTCAAGTATAGATACTCATCCTGATAAAATAAACAGTGGGCCGTTTTAGTTAACCATTCCGTGGTAGTTGCATCACTTACTAGTCAGATACAATTAGCCTGAGATAAACCCAAAAACCCAGCAGTTGTTGGTACTTTTATTTAGCCATTCCGTTGTAGTTGCAATACTTACTAGTCAGATACAATTGTCGCAAGCGACCAACCAAACGAGCAATTGTTGGCAGTTTTATTTAGCCATTCCGTTGTAGTTGAAGCTGATTACTAATCATATCAGATACCAGTCAATTTATAACAGTAAACTTTAGTTATGGTTGTCTATGATCGAGATACTGTGCTCCAAGTCGTCCATAACCGCGGACACGGCTTTCAGAAAGTTTTACCCGGCCGGGGTGCACAAATAGCAACACACACACGATCAACCTCGGAAAAACCAAATCAAAACCCAACAAGGCTTTCACGACAAAGCAATCACAGGATTCAGAAATATTTCAGGGGGCCACCCCTTGGAGTACACCCGCAACGAAGCTAGCTGACTCCGAGACGGACTCAAGGTTTGTGGGGCCGGCTGTAAGCGACTGGGAACCCAAAACTGGGCTTGTCGATACCGCGTAAACGGGTCACAATCCTAAACAGTACAGTGTGCTCCTCGCACAATCGTAAATAAAGCAGTAGCATGGCATAAGTACAGGATCGTAAATAAAACCTCAAACTAGTTTGTGGCCCCAAGAAATAAGACGGAATCAAGCTCTGGCTAAGGGGGGTCCCATAATTCCTCGTATGTGGATAGCGCGATAAATCAAGGAACAGGTATCAAGTACTCGGGGTCCTACGGGACACAAGTGGGCGGTCGGAAACCAAATATTATCTATCACCCACCGATGCCTCTGCTTACTTACTTCAATTTTAGTTGTTAAACAGTAATTAAAGTGAACGATAAATAAAGCCGAGATCATCTCCCACATCAAACATGTGGCAATACTCCAACAACTGTGGTACATGGCGACACGCAACAGCACTTGAGCAAGCGACTACGACGCGCAAGTCCAACTATCTACCAAGCAACAGGTAATAGGAGGTGGCCATGGCAATATAGGGCTGCAAGGGATATCACGGGTACGAAAACTAGAGCAACGCGACACAGATAGCAATAGATCAACAGGAGGGAATAAATAATATAAAAGTAAGATAGGTAGAAAGGGGGAGATGCTCGCCTGAAAACATTGTCGAAGGTTCAACCGAAGATCGGGTCGACACTCGCATCAACTCAACGGCCTTATCCGCGAAGAACCAAAACACTAGAAGAAACACCGGATGCAATATTTAATACTACGACAGAAGACCGGCATGATGCATGCATGGTGTATGACATGGCAAAGATGCGATGCAATTAGGTCATATTAAGTGGAACCAGGGGTCCCGACAAATGATTATATGGTTCAAGTTGTTTATCTACCCCGCAAATTAAATGTTGTAATAACAGGGCAAGATAAGTTACCGGTTCGCTACACAGAGTTAAATGAGGCCAATATAAGACTAGATTTGCCCGCATATGGGCCCCATATTTAATTATTAGGTGAATCAGCATAAGGCCCCCAAACCACAGACAAGGATGCATGCATGAACATTTAATATGCGTCAGTTGTATATATTATAAAATAGGGTTTTCGGGAAGGGGTTCACACATTAGGGTTCGGCGATCTTGGGGTTCCGGGGTTCGGGGTTCGGTCTCAGGGTCCAGGGTTCGACGGGTTCGTTCTCGGCGGGAGCGTTCTCGAACAACGGAAGTCGTTCTTGGCGCACGAGCGTCAAAGCTTCCGGGAAGGAGAACTTGTCGTCCGGGGTGAAGCACTCGGCGTCCTCGAGGAAATACTCGTCGCATCCGTGTCGGCGAACTTGGCGTTCAGGGGGAAGTTCTCGGGGTTCCGTGAGGTAGACCTTGTCGCGTCCGTGGTCTTCGGGCCCGCAGGATCGAGGCGTCAAATTCCGGGGAGGCGATCTTGGGGTATCATCCTGATCATCGGTGGCGAACTCGGGGCTCAACAACGGGGTCTTCAGGGTTCCAGGAGGAAGAGCTTGACGTCTGAGAGGTTCGGCCGGCCACGGTCATCGGAGTCCGTGACGAAGATCTTGACAAACCAAGGCGTTCCGGGCATCGGATCCTCGAGACCGGGGTCTTCGTCTCTGTGAGGAAGATCTTGTTGCGTCCGTGAAGACGATACTCGAGTATGGCCTTCTGGGGTTCCGGGAAGGAGAACATGGTATTCCTTGATGAAGAACTTGACGTTCCAGGTCGGAGCCGCGTGTGTCCAGGATTATCTCACTCGTCGATCATGATTCCCTCGTCATCAGGCGGCCTTGGGCGTCGAGTCACACCGTCATAGGGGACATCAACAGTGACCAGGGACACTATGCAGAGCATGGACCTGGCCAGGGTCATGCATGCGCCCAGGACAACCGTTGCGACACTCGGCAGGAGGCTAGTCCGAGGCGGCCAGCACCTGGGGATCGAGGCGGCGCTGCATCGGAGGACGAGGACGGCGACAGCGGTGCGAGGCCGAGGCAGGGGGGCCGGGGCGACGACGAACTTGGCGGCAGAGGAGGGGCGAGGCCGGCCGGCGAGGTCGAGCACGGGGCCGCGACAGGAGGACGCTGGAGGCGCGCGGGGCCGAGGGGTCGCGGGGTCGGCCCGAGGAGGGCGGAGAGCGGTCGCGGCTGACGGTGGAGCGGAGGGGGGAGAGGGTCAGGGCGGCAGGACAGAGCGGGGTTGGGGACGTGGCGGCGAACGGCGGCCCGGAGAGGAGGACGGGACGGCGGACGCGGCCGCGCGTCGGGGCTTGGCCGGCGAGCACGGGGCCGGGGTGGCGTGGCTCGAGGAGGAGGAGGCGTGGCCGACGCGGTCGGGGTCGCGGCCGGCCGGAGGGCGCCATCGGGCGGGCGGCGGCGCTTGACGGGGCGGAGGAGCGGACGGAGCGCGCCGGGGCGGGAGGCGGCCGGCGACGCTTGGGAGGAGTCGCGGTGGCGAGGGTTGCTCGGGGCGGGGTGGAGGCGAGGTAGACGGGGCGGAGAGGCGGGGCTCGGCGGGGCGAGGGGGAGCGGCGAACGCGGTGCCGGCAGAGCGGCCGGACGTAGAGGGGAGGAAGGAGGGCGCGAGGCGGCGGAGAGGGGGGGCGAGCTCGCGCTGCGGCGGACGCGGGCGGGCGCGCCGGCACGGGAGCGGCTTGGAGAGGGAGAGGGGACCGAGGGAGGAGGAGGGAGGAGGAAGACGAGCGCGTGGGGGAGAGCGCGGGGCCGGGGTGGGGCTGCGCGTCGGGATCGGTGTGGGGATCGGGTGTGGGGATCGGGTGTGGTGGTGGGGGCGTGCGTGTGTGCTGTGTGGGTGGGGCTGTGGGGTGGGTCCCAGGGAGAGAGAGAGGGAGGGAAGAGGACTGGTGAGGTGGCAGCTTTTGATTGGAGGGGGGGATGGCCAAGGGTGATGTGGCAGCCTGGGATAGGTGGGGGTGATGTGGCTGGTTGGGTGGGTAGATTAGGTTGGGTAGCTTTAGGATTATGGGTGGACCGATATTTATTCTGGGGGTGGTCGTTCGGGTCGAATCGGCCCGTTCGACTGCCCCGCTAAAATAATTTAATATTTTATTTGTTAAAAACAAAGCTTCTGCAAACCGATAGCAGACAAACAAAATAATCCGGAGACCCGGGTTTTGGTGTTTGAATAAAGATGGGGCGTTTAGAAAACAAAAACAGGTTTTTCCCGAAAATAGTTTGATGCAAGCAAATGCAAGATGATGACGATGCTCAAATGCAATGTGGCATGATGACATGAGCATGCGGTCATGATGATGCAGTGCACAAAATCAACGCGATTTTCTAGTAGTGGTTTTGCGGGATGCCACACCCGTCCCCCCGAGCAGTGCCGGCCGAGCCCTCCTCTCCCCGTCGCCGGCGCGTCCTCGCCTCCTCGATGCAGAGCCCGCCGGAGCCGACCTCCACCTCCGCCACACCGAGCTTCCCCCCGCTCTGCCCCGGCCAGAGTCCCCCTCCCAGGTCGCCCACGCCCTCGTCGCCTTCCCCAACCGTCGCCGTCTCGCTGGGCCTGGGCGCCGCCGCTCGCCCAGAGCGCCACCGCCGCCGGACTCCATCACCGCGGCTCCTCCGTCCTCTGCCCTCTCCGTCGAGCGCCGACCACCTCCCTGCAGGAGCGACCCCGCGCCTCCACGCGTCACGGGCCGCCTCCGAACTCGCCCTGCCACCTTGCCCACAAGATCTTCCGAAGACCCTAGAACGCCACGCTCTTTACCAAGCACTCCGTGTCAAGGACCGATGCGTGAAGATTATACCGAGACGGGGACTCTAGGAGGTTGCCGGTACCACATCCAAGTCCGTCATCGTCTACCCATGCCAGTACCCGAACACCCTCGTCACGAATCGACAAGATCTTCGTCATGAAACCGAGAGCACGGATCCGAAGACCCTGGTTCACAGATCCAGTGATACAGAACCCCTGGCGCGCCAAGATCTGGAACTGAAGACCGATCCCGAAGCCCGAACCCCGTGGACCGACACGATCCCCTTCACAGATACGACAAGGACTCCCTCACGGACATTGAGCGCCAAGATCGCCTCACGGATTCCGAAGCCCGTTCCTGGATCCGATGGCCGGACCCCGAAGACTGACCCCGACGAGACCCGACGACAAACCAAGTCCGTCTACGATGAGCAAGTCGGAACCCCAAGGTCGTCAACACGGACTCGGAGGATCCCCGGACGACGAGCCCTTCATTTCGGACGCCAAGTTTGTCGAGAACCCGGACGCCAAGGTCGCCGATGCGGATACGACCAGTACTCCCTTGAGGACGCCAAGTACTCCTTCCCGGACGCCGAGCTCGCCGAGAACCCGGATGCGACAAGATCTACTCCGCGATTCGAGAACGATCCCGTCGAAACCCAGATCCGAACCCTGAGACCGACCCCGAACCTCGGAACCCCCAAGATCTGCCGAACCCTAATGTGTGACCCTTTTTCTCGAGCCCTATTTTTATAAATGAAATATAAACTCGTGCATATTAAATTGTTCATGCATGCATATTGTCATGTGGTTTGGGGGCCTTATGCCGATTCACCTCATAATTAAATATGGGGCCCATATGCGGGCAAATCTAGTCTTATATTAGCCTCATTTAAATATGTGTAGCGAACCGGTGCTATATTTTGCCATGTTCAAACAACATTTAAATTGCGGGGTAGTTAAATAACTTGAACCACCTAATTAATTTTCGGAACCCCGGTTTCACTTAATATTGCCTAATTGCATCGCACCTTTGCCATGTCATACATCATACATGCATCATGCCGATCCTCTGCCGTTGTATTAAATGGTGCATCCGGTGTTTATTCTAGTGTTTTGCTTCTTCGCGGATAAGGCCGTTGAGTTGATGTGAGTTTTGCCCCGATCTTCGGATGAACCTTCGACAATGTTTTCAGGCGAGCATCTCCCCCTTTCTACCTATCTTATTTTATAGTATTTATTCCCTCCTGTTGATCTATTGCTATCTGTGTTGCGTTGCTCTAGTTTCCGTACCCGTGATATCCCTTGCAGCCATATATTGCCTTGGACACCTCCTATTGCCTGTTGTTTGGTAGATAGTTGGACCCGTGCGTCGTAGTCGCTCGCTCAAGTGCTGTTGCGTGTCATCAAGTACCACAGTTGTTGGAGGATTGCCGCATGTTGATGTTGGAGATGATCATGGCTTTAAATATCGCTCACTTTAATTACTGTTTAACAACTAAAATTGAAGTAGGTAAGCAGAGGCACCAGTGGGTGATAGATAATATCTGGTTTCCGACCGCCCACTTGTGTCCCGTAGGACCCCGAGTTCGTGACACCTGTTCCGAGATCGAGCGCGCTAACCACAGGTGGGGAGATATGGGCCCCCCATTGATTAGTACCTGATTTCAAAGTATTGTACTGGGGGCCACAACTAGTTTGAGGTTTTATTTACTATCCTATACCTATGCCATGCTTTACTGCTTTATTTACGATTGTGCGAGGAGCACACTGTACTGTTTAGGAAGCGGAGTGTTTTCGCGGTATCGACGGGCCCAGTTTTGGGGTTTCCTGTCGTTTACAGCCACTGTCGCAAACCCTAAGTCCGTCTCGGAGACCGGCCGACTTCGTTGCGGGTGTACTTAGTGGGGTGGCCCCCCGTGATTGCTTTGGGTCTGGGAACGTCGTGACTTAGGCCCCGTCGACATACCGATGGGTGTATGTTAACTGATCTGGCAAAAAGGGTCGAAGTGCTTGTGGATACTTTGGTGCACCCCTGCAGGGTTTAATATTTTCGAGAAGCCGTGTCCGCGGTTATGGACGACTTGGAGCACAGGTCTCGATAATAGACAACTAAAACTAAAGTTTACTGTTATAAATTGACTTGTATCCGATATGACTAGTAATCAGCTTCACCACGACGGAATGGCTAAATAAAAGTACCAACAAGTGCTGGGTTTTGGGTTATCTCATGCTAATTGTATTTGACTAGTAAGTGTTGCAACTACAACGGAATGGTTAACTAAAACGGCCCACTGCTTATTTTATCAGGATGATTATCTACACCTAACTAGTAATTGCTGCAACGATCACTGAATAAATAAAACTGCCAACTGTGTGAGTTCCTCGGTTAACTTTCTCGGTTGGTATCGAGGGGGAATACCAGGATGGGTTTGTTTGGTGTTGTATTCAGGTTGGTTCCGAATAGGTCTTTCTTACCCCTCTCTGATAGCCGCTAGTTGTATCGAGTCTCTATAGGTTGTTTAGTGCATGCTGCCGCTGCCGCTTAAGTCCACCATACCTATGTAGGCGAGGACCGCCGAATTCTAGCCTCGCCGTGTACTGGCCTCAGTACTGGCGCTCCTCTTTTTCCTTTGCCCTTTGTCGGCACCCCTTTTGGTTAAGCAGGTTTTGAGATCGACGTCGTTAGCAGGGTTACCCTTCCGGCTTGGCCTGGGCAGGGTTATGGACGCCATTGGTTATTCTTCAGGGCTCTTAGCTCAATTTGCATCTTGTCCGTAGCTGGACGCTCTATCGTTTTCAAGGTGATTTGGATCTTTGTATTGTATATCTGTATTCTTGACTCTTTGAGTCGCTGTTGTATATATCTGTTCTGTGGGTCCCATCGAGGACTGTTGTGTAATGTTATTACTTCGTTTTCCACCCACACGAAAGTGCCTGGTGGGCACCTTTGAATCGTTTCTATGCGAGTTTGGCAGGTTTCGCTAAAACTTGCATAGGGCCGATTCTAAGGGTGTTACAGCTGACCACTGGGCCCCGCAACCATGTCATCTCATCGTCCCCAAATCGCGCCTGCGACCAGCGCCGTCGCGGCCATTTCCTCCCCGACGCAAATGCACTTAAATTCCATTGATGCAGTGCGTGATTCTCTCCCCTGCTCCGGCTACTTAACCCCCACCCATCTGCGGCCATTTCCCCTCACTCAGCACCCCCACTCCGCCACCAGGCTGCCCATATTTCGTAGAACCCCGACGCAGTACCGATGATCTCCGACAGTAAATTCCGGTGAGCATTCCCCGCCCCTTGCCTTCTAGTCTTGCCAGTATGATCACTGCAACCTTGCGCATCTTCTACCACCACTGATGTGTGCCAGGACCATCCAGAACCTCGCCAACATCGACGACTGCACGTGCCCGACGAAGCCATCAACTCCGACGAGCTCCCCTGGTTAGTACTGACCGTGCCTCCCCCTCTCGTTCATGCTCACACACTCGCCTCGTATGCACGCATCTAACGCAACCTTTCTCGTGCCTTAGCGTGACCCGTAGCGTCGCCACCGTCTTCAGCAGCACACGCCCGACGACAGAAACGACTCTGGCGAGCAATCCCTGACGACCTTGTGCGCCCCTTCGCCAACGAAGACCACCTCGAGCACCAGCGTCATCACGCGAACTCGGTGAGCTATTCCACTGCCTTCCTCGCTTGCTGTATCACCGGCAACATCACCGCCCGAGCGCGCCGCCGCCAGCCACTGTCGCAGCGCCGCCCGTTTTAGGTCTGTTAGATCTGGACCGTTAGATCTAGATCCAACGCATCTGATAGATGACTTAAGCGAAGGGGTATGAGTTAGATCTGGCCATGCGATTTCATTTAGATCGTGCGGTCTGCACTGGTCGATCCGGCCGAACCGGTACGGGCCAATCAGAACATGCCGCGTGGCTTGAGTTTAAATTTAAAACAGAATTTTGATCTATTAGTGTTTCAAACTTGCAAAATTCATAACTTTTGTTTCCCACTTTCAAATTTTGCAAACTTTATATCATTGGAATCAGGAGAGAAAATCCTATCTGTTTATGCAATGTGTTTAATTTTTTGCCTCTATAAAAATGGTTGTTTTTGCAGAAACATTTGTAGGCTTATTTTGGTTATAGAAATGATTTGAAAAATGTTTTAAGGATCAAATAAAGTTTATTTTGAGTATCTTGGACTTGTTTATGTTTTAGTACTGTTTACTTGTTTTGTTTGGTGTAGAAAAATCATCACATGGCATTTGCATGCATTCATATATTTTTGTTTGTATATTTTGTTATGTGATTTTGGTGCCAATATTTTATGTGTAGATTTTGGTGCAAATACTGATTGTGGTTGTGAAGATTGTTGCTACTCCCCAAACTACCAAGGCAAGTGGTGCTTCATGAATTTATTCCTATATTTTCAACTATGCACTAGAAATATTTTGTATAGGACTTGCATGAATATTTTGATAAGTATCTATATGCTATGCTTGGGAAATCCTAGTAGTGGTAGAATTGCTAGAAATTTCTCTAAGTTAAGATGCTTACCATTTCCATGCTTATCCTAGCTAGTAGTAACCAAGGGTGGTTATATATTCATGCTATGTGAAATATTTCTAAGTCTTTGACTTGTGTTTTTGCTTAATAAAACAACTAAGTGAATGAAACACCTGGGTGGAATGGAAAGAATGGTTTGTGTTGAGTGGCTATACAAGGCCCATTTCTATGGTTTACCTTGTGTATCTCACTTGTGGAAAGCCACCCAGGAACAAAGGGATTTGAGATGCCATATGTTAAGAAGCTTCTAGTGCAGCCACATGGCATTATGGGCTCTGCCTGGATCATATAGGTTGCAATAACTTAGCCATTTGGACAGTTGGTGGTTGTGGGATGATAGGTTGGAATGCGTCCAAATGGTCTAAGGGAAGGCTCTGAAAGGTCCTGTCTTGGTGAAAATCAAGTCTTGTGGGGAAAGTGCACAACCTCTGTAGATGGAAGAATCTAAGTACTTAGCCATGTCCCTGGTACTTGAGCATCAAGACATGGAAGCTATCTAGAATCTCCTCATCCCAATTTTCTAAGTTAAAACTTGTGGTTGAACAAGGGTGAAGGTTCACCAATGTCTATTGGTGATTCCTTGGGAAAGTTTTGTCAAAGAAAAACTTAGTGTTTTCAAATGATAGGTAAAACCTATTTTGAGCAAAGCAAGCCTAAGCTACACTTAGCCAAATGCATGTAGTATCTATATGCTAATATTCTACTAAGGTATCACTTGCCAATACTATTCCAATGTATTGACCCACTGTGGCTGTAACATGTGATGTTGTAGGATATTCTGATGATGATTAGGGGTTATGAGTCTACACTCAACATGCTTGCCTGTGGCACATGAAGATGAAGACTTATTTATATTATTCTATATTTGAACTCTTGTATTAGGCATGTGGCCATGGAGTTGTAAAAGACTATGTTTGTCTCTGGAATGATATGTAATAATGACCTTTGTATATGTGTACTTCATCTTAAACTGTGGATGCTAGCATTGATCCAGGGACTAGCATTGCAATCACAGGGATCTTTACCTTTATAAAGATAGGATCTTACAGATTAAGATACTAGCATAAAAGGTTCCGACGATCACAGGAAAGTCATCGTTGAATGTGTGGGAGTCAGTATGGATCTCCAGGTCCCGCTTCTGATTACTGATCGGAGAAGGGTCTCGATCATATCCGCATTATTCACGAACCGTAGGGTGACACACTTAAGGGACACTGACATCCAATTGGAGCAAAAGTTTCTTGCCAGAAAGAATAACAAGCGCAGGAATTTATTTCACTAGATCTCGAAACAGGTTTTTGGGTGAAATTGCAGAAAGTGTTTTTGCATGTGAAATGGAATACTAGCAAGGGGGGTTATATGTGAATGTTTGTCATTAAAGTAATTGACAAAATTCTGAATAAATAAAAGGAGTTTTATTTAATGAGAGTTTGCATTAAATTTGGTGGAAATTTAATAGAAATTTTGAGTGGGATTTTGAGTGGAGGGAATTGAAAGGATTTTGTGAGTGGATTGTCCACCCACATGAATGAGGGGAGGGCAAGGGGCAGCCCCCATGCGCCAGCCACCCCCTTGGGGTCCCCCTATCCTATAAAACGCACCCCCTCCTCACTTCTCACTCACACCTCCTCGTGAAGGATCTCTCTCCCCCTCTAGAATTTATCCCTCATGGTCTCGGACTAGCGAGATACATGTTCCCGATGGATATTCGGCAAGGAAGAGTTATCTTCCACTGCATCGCTGGATCGAGGAGGCGGAGGTTGCTCGGTGTCTTGTACGTGTGTGCGAGCACGGATGCATAGCTGTTTTGCGACGCTAGGACTTCCTCTCGATCTTGAGATCGGCAAGAGATCATCTACATCAACCACGAGTTTAACTCGTTAAGCTTTGTCGGTCTTCAAGGGTATGTTCTCTACGGATATACATCCGTCCGTTGTTTGTATCTAGTAGATAGATCTTGGTACATAGTTCCCATCGTAGGAAATTTTTTGTTTTCTATGATGCGAACCCTACAGTGGTATCAGAGCCGGATCTATGCGTAGATGCTTTACACGAGTAGTACACATATGAGTATGTTGGCGATGATGATCATGTTGTTGCTTCTTAGTTTTAATTCTGGATATTGGTGGCATAGTGGGATGAAGCGGCCCGGACAAACTTTACATGTCCTCGCACATGAGACCTGTTCCACGCTTGACATGCAACTAGTTTGCATAAGTGGCTAGCGGGTGTCTGTCTCTCCTACTATAGTCAATATCTATTTTTCAACGAGTTGTCAAAAATTTGGTTATCCTCATTGTGGTTCATGTTCGTAGGTAAGAACGGTTCTATCTTCGAAATCCCTAAGACACGTAAAACTTGCAATGGATAAATTAGAGGCGTCTAGTTTAGATTGTTGCTAGGCTAGTGTTATGATATGGTGATGTTGTAAGTACAAATATGATATGATACTCTTACAACACACATAACGTGTAAGTTCCATAGACCTTGGCCTTACACATGAAGGTATGATAGTGATCATACCACGATGCACATGATAAAGATCATATGCGGGAACCATATCATTTCACTTATAAACATGTGATGTTTGGTAGCATCTTAGATTGCTTGTTTGGCGTTTTATTAGCATAATAAGATGATCCCTCATTTAAATATCAAGATAAGAATGTGTTATTCCTTTAGTATGCACCGATTATGTTCTCGTCGCTCCAAGACATCACGTGATGATCGGGTGTTCTTGGATCCACAACCATATTTCGGGTGTAAGACAGTTACACACGCGAATACTAAGGTTCTAACTTGGCGAGCTTAGCATGTACAGACATGGCCTCGGAACACGGACCGAAAGGTTAAGCATGAGTGTAGGGGGAGTGGCCCAACCTTAATACAATATAAGGTGGTGTCCCCTGTGTTTACAATGCTAGTCCCTGGATCAATAGCTAGCATCCACAGTTTATTCTAGTGTTTTGCTTCTTCGCGGATAAGGCCGTTGAGTTGATGTGAGCTTCGCCCCGATCTTCGGATGAACCTTCGACAATGTTTTCAGGCGAGCATCTCCCCCTTTCTACCTATCTTATTTTATAGTATTTATTCCCTCATGTTGATCTATTGCTATCTGTGTTGCGTTGCTCTAGTTTCCGTACCCGTGATATCCCTTGCAGCCATATATTGCCTTGGACACCTCCTATTGCCTGTTGTTTGGTAGATAGTTGGACCCGCCCGCCGTAGTCGCTCGCTCAAGTGCTGTTGCGTGTCGTCAAGTACCACAGTTGTTGGAGGATTGCCGCATGTTGATGTTGGAGATGATCATGGCTTTAAATATCCTTCACTTTAATTACTGTTTAACAACTAAAATTGAAGTAGGTAAGCAGAGGCACCGGTGGGTGATAGATAATATCTGGTTTCCGACCGCCCACTTGTGTCCCGTAGGACCCCGAGTTCTTGACACCTGTTCCGAGATCGAGCGCGCTAACCACATGTGGGGAGATATGGGCCCCCCATTGATTAGTACCTGATTTCAAAGTATTGTAATGGGGGCCACAACTAGTTTGAGGTTTTATTTACTATCATGTACCTATGCCATGCTTTACTGCTTTATTTACGATTGTGCGAGGAGCACACTGTACTGTTTAGGAAGCGGAGTGTTTTCGCGGTATCGACGGGCCCAGTTTTGGGGTTTCCTGTCGTTTACAGCCACTGTCGCAAACCCTGAGTCCGTCTCGGAGACCGACCGACTTTGTTGCGGGTGTACTTAGTGGGGTGGCCCCCCGTGCTTGCTTTGGGTCTGGGAACGTCGTGACTTAGGACCCGCCGACATACCGATGGGTGTATGTTAACTGATCTGGCAAAAAGGGTCAAAGTGCTTGTGGATACTTTGGTGCACCCCTGCAGGGTTTAATCTTTTCGAGAAGCCGTGTCCGCGGTTATGGACGACTTGGAGCACAGGTCTCGATCATAGACAACTAAAACTAAAGTTTACTGTTATAAATTGACTTGTATCCGATATGACTAGTAATCAGCTTCACCACGACGGAATGGCTAAATAAAAGTACCAACAACTGCTGGGTTTTGGGTTATCTCATGCTAATTGTATTTGACTAGTAAGTGTTGCAACTACAACGGAATGGTTAACTAAAACGGCCCACTGCTTATTTTATCAGGATGATTATCTACACCTGACTAGTAATTGCTGCAACGATCACTGAATAAATAAAACTGCCAACTGTGTGAGTTCCTCGGTTAACTTTCTCGGTTGGTATCGAGGGGGAATACCAGGATGGGTTTGTTTGGTGTTGTATTCAGGTTGGTTCCGAATAGGTCTTTCTTACCCCTCTCTGATAGCCGCTAGTTGTATCGAGTCTCTATAGGTTGTTTAGTGCATGCTGCCGCTGCCACTTAAGTCCACCATACCTATGTAGGCGAGGACCGCCGAATTCTAGCCTCGCCGTGTACTGGCCTCAGTACTGACGCTCCTCTTTTTCCTTTGCCCTTTGTCGGCGCCCCTTTTGGTTAAGCAGGTTTTGAGATCGACGTTGTTAGCAGGGTTACCCTTCCGGCTTGGCCTGGGCAGGGTTATGGACGCCATTGGTTATTCTTCAGGTCTCTTAGCTCAATTTGCATCTTGTCCGTAGCTGGACGCTCTATCGTTTTCAAGGTGATTTGGATCTTTGTATTGTATATCTGTATTCTTGACTCTTTGAGTCGCTGTTGTATATATCTGTTCTGTGGGTCCCATCGAGGACTGTTGTGTAATGTTATTACTTCGTTTTCCACCCACACGAAAGTGCCTGGTGGGCACCTTTGAATCGTTTCTATGCGAGTTTGGCAGGTTTCGCTCAAACTTGCATAGGGCCGATTCTAAGGGTGTTACAGCTGACCACTGGGCCCCGCAACCATGTCATCTCATCGTCCCCAAATCGCGCCTGCGACCAGCGCCGTCGCGGCCATTTCCTCCCCGACGCAAATGCACTTAAATTCCATTGATGCAGTGCGTGATTCTCGCCCTTGCTCCGGCTACTTAACCCCCACCCATCTGCGGCCATTTCCCCTCACTCAGCACCCCCACTCCGCCACCAGGCTGCCCATATTTCGTAGAACCCCGCCGCAGTACCGATGATCTCCGGCGGTAAATTCTAGTGAGCATTCCCCGCCCCTTGCCTTCTAGTCTTGCCAGTATGATCACTGCAACCTTGCGCATCTTCTACCACCACTGATGTGTGCCAGGACCATCCAGAACCTCGCCAACATCGACGACTGCACGTGCCCGACGAAGCCATCAACTCCGACGAGCTCCCCTGGTTAGTACTGACCGTGCCTCCCCCTCTCGTTCATGCTCACACACTCGCCTCGTCTGCACGCATCTAACGCAACCTTTCTCGTGCCTTAGCGTGACCCGTAGCGTCGCCACCGTCTTCAGCAGCACACGCCCGACGACAGAAAAGACTCTGGCGAGCAATCCCTGACGACCTCGTGCGCCCCTTCGCCAACGAAGACCACCTCGAGCACCAGTGTCATCACGCGAACTCGGTGAGCTATTCCACTGCCTTCCTCGCTTGCTGTATCACCGGCAACATCACCGCCCGAGCGCGCCGCCGCCAGCCACTGTCGTAGCGCCGCCCGTTTTAGGTCTGTTAGATCTGGACCGTTAGATCTAGATCCAACGCATCTGATAGATGACTTAAGCGAAGGGGTATGAGTTAGATCTGGCCATGCGATTTCATTTAGATCGTGCGGTCTGCACTGGTCGATCCGGCCGAACCGGTACGGGCCAATCAGAACATGCCGCATGGCTTGAGTTTAAATTTAAAACAGAATTTTGATCTATTAGTGTTTCAAACTTGCAAAATTCATAACTTTTGTTTCCCACTTTCAAATTTTGCAAACTTTATATCATTGGAATCAGGAGAGAAAATCCTATCTGTTTATGCAATGTGTTTAATGTTTTACCTCTATAAAAATGGTTGTTTTTGCAGAAACATTTGTAGGCTTATTTTGGTTATAGAAATGATTTGAAAAATGTTTTAAGGATCAAATAAAGTTTATTTTGAGTATCTTGGACTTGTTTGTGTTTTAATACTGTTTACTTGTCTTGTTTGGTGTAGAAAAATCATCACATGGCATTTGCATGCATTCATATATTTTTGTTTGTATATTTTGTTATGTGATTTTGGTGCCAATATTTTATGTGTAGATTTTGGTGCAAATACTGATTGTGGTTGTGAAGATTGTTGCTACTCCCCAAACTACCAAGGCAAGTGGTGCTTCATGAATTTATTCCTATATTTTCAACTATGCACTAGAAATATTTTGTATAGGACTTGCATGAATATTTTGATAAGTATCTATATGCTATGCTTGGGAAATCCTAGTAGTGGTAGAATTGCTAGAAATTTCTCTAAGTTAAGATGCTTACCATTTCCATGCTTAGCCTAGCTAGTAGCAACCAAGGGTGGTTATATATTCATGCTATGTGAAATATTTCTAAGTCTTTGACTTGTGTTTTTGCTTAATAAAACAACTAAGTGAATGAAACACCTGGGTGGAATGGAAAGAATGGTTTGTGTTGAGTGGCTATACAAGGCCCATTTCTATGGTTTACCTTGTGTATCTCACTTGTGGAAAGCCACCCAGGAACAAAGGGATTTGAGATGCCATATGTTAAGAAGCTTCTAGTGCAGCCACATGGCATTATGGGCTCTGCCTGGATCATATAGGTTGCAATAACTTAGCCATTTGGACAGTTGGTGGTTGTGGGATGGTAGGTTGGAATGCGTCCAAATGGTCTAAGGGAAGGCTCTGAAAGGTCCTGTCTTGGTGAAAATCAAGTCTTGTGGGGAAAGTGCACAACCTCTGTAGATGGAAGAATCTAAGTACTTAGCCATGTCCCTGGTACTTGAGCATCAAGACATGGAAGCTATCTAGAATCTCCTCATCCCAATTTTCTAAGTTAAAACTTGTGGTTGAACAAGGGTGAAGGTTCACCAATGTCTATTGGTGATTCCTTGGGAAAGTTTTGTCAAAGAAAAACTTAGTGTTTTCAAATGATAGGTAAAACCTATTTTGAGCAAAGCAAGCCTAAGCTACACTTAGCCAAATGCATGTAGTATCTATATGCTAATATTCTACTAAGGTATCACTTGCCAATACTATTCCAATGTATTGACCCACTGTGGCTGTAACATGTGATGTTGTAGGATATTCTGATGATGATTAGGGGTTATGAGTCTACACTCAACATGCTTGCCTGTGGCACATGAAGATGAAGACTTATTTATATTATTCTATATTTGAACTCTTGTATTAGGCATGTGGCCATGGAGTTGTAAAAGACTATGTTTGTCTCTGGAATGATATGTAATAATGACCTTTGTATATGTGTACTTCATCTTAAACTGTGGATGCTAGCATTGATCCAGGGACTAGCATTGCAATCACAGGGATCTTTACCTTTATAAAGGTAGGATCTTACAGATTAAGATACTAGCATAAAAGGTTCCGACGATCACAGGAAAGTCATCGTTGAATGTGTGGGAGTCAGTATGGATCTCCAGGTCCCGCTTCTGATTACTGATCGGAGAAGGGTCTCGATCATATCCGCATTATTCACGAACCGTAGGGTGACACACTTAAGGGACACTGACATCCAATTGGAGCAAAAGTTTCTTGCCAGAAAGAATAACAAGCGCAGGAATTTATTTCACTAGATCTCGAAACAGGTTTTTGGGTGAAATTGCAGAAAGTGTTTTTGCATGTGAAATGGAATACTAGCAAGGGGGGTTATATGTGAATGTTTGTCATTAAAGTAGTTGACAAAATTCTGAATAAATAAAAGGAGTTTTATTTAATGAGAGTTTGCATTAAATTTGGTGGAAATTTAATAGAAATTTTGAGTGGGATTTTGAGTGGAGGGAATTGAAAGGATTTTGTGAGTGGATTGTCCACCCACATGAATGAGGGGAGGGCAAGGGGCAGCCCCCATGCGCCAGCCACCCCCTTGGGGTCCCCCTATCCTATAAAGCGCACCCCCTCCTCACTTCTCAATCACACCTCCTCGTGAAGGATCTCTCTCCCCCTCTAGAATTTATCCCTCATGGTCTCGGACTAGCGAGATACATGTTCCCGATGGATATTCGGCAAGGAAGAGTTATCTTCCACTGCATCGCTGGATCGAGGAGGCGGAGGTTGCTCGGTGTCTTGTACGTGTGTGCGAGCACGGATGCATAGCTGTTTTGCGACGCTAGGACTTCCTCTCGATCTTGAGATCGGCAAGAGATCATCTACATCAACCACGAGTTTAACTCGTTAAGCTTTGTCGGTCTTCAAGGGTATGTTCTCTACGGATATACATCCGTCCGTTGTTTGTATCTAGTAGATAGATCTTGGTACATAGTTCCCATCGTAGGAAATTTTTTGTTTTCTATGATGCGAACCCTACAGTGGTATCAGAGCCGGATCTATGCGTAGATGCTTTACACGAGTAGTACACATATGAGTATGTTGGCGATGATGATCATGTTGTTGCTTCTTAGTTTTAATTCTGGATATTGGTGGCATAGTGGGATGAAGCGGCCCGGACAAACTTTACATGTCCTCGCACATGAGACCTGTTCCACGCTTGACATGCAACTAGTTTGCATAAGTGGCTAGCGGGTGTCTGTCTCTCCTACTATAGTCAATATCTATTTTTCAACGAGTTGTCAAAAATTTGGTTATCCTCATTGTGGTTCATGTTCGTAGGTAAGAACGGTTCTATCTTCGAAAGCCCTAAGACACGTAAAACTTGCAATGGATAAATTAGAGGCGTCTAGTTTAGATTGTTGCTAGGCTAGTGTTATGATATGGTGATGTTGTAAGTACAAATATGATATGATACTCTTACAACACACATAACGTGTAAGTTCCATAGACCTTGGCCTTACACATGAAGGTATGATAGTGATCATACCACGATGCACATGATAAAGATCATATGCGGGAACCATATCATTTCACTTATAAACATGTGATGTTTGGTAGCATCTTAGATTGCTTGTTTGGCGTTTTATTAGCATAATAAGATGATCCCTCATTTAAATATCAAGATAAGAATGTGTTATTCCTTTAGTATGCACCGATTATGTTCTCGTCGCTCCAAGACATCACGTGATGATCGGGTGTTCTTGGATCCACAACCATATTTCGGGTGTAAGACAGTTACACACGCGAATACTAAGGTTCTAACTTGGCGAGCTTAGCATGTACAGACATGGCCTCGGAACACGGACCGAAAGGTTAAGCATGAGTGTAGGGGGAGTGGCCCAACCTTAATGCAATATAAGGTGGTGTCCCCTGTGTTTACAATGCTAGTCCCTGGATCAATAGCTAGCATCCACAGTTAAGATGTAATATCAAGAAACAAAGGTCATAATATAACTTTATAACCAGGAATAACATAATTTTATTACATCTTTCATAGCTCATATGGCTATTACATTACATTGCAGCGGAATAACTATAAGCATGGGGCCTTCATCTTCAAAGTGCCACAGGCAGATGTTGGTTGTAGACTCTGTAATCCTAATCAATCAATCTTCACTAAAAATCAATCAAACCTGCAACATTACAAGTTACAGCCACAAGGGTCAATACATTTGAATTGTATTGGCAAGTGATACTATGATAATATTATGGAGTCTATCATCTATATGCATTTGGCCAAGTGGGGATGAGGCTTGCATTGCTCAAAATAGATTTTCCTTATCGTTTGAAAATACTAAGTTTTTGTTTTGACAAAATCTTTTCCAAAGCTTCTCTCAATCAAAGATTGAAGATTTCAAACAACCCTTGTTCAAACCACAAGATTTTAACTTAGAAATTTGAATGATGAGATTCTTGATTGCTTCCATGTCTTGATGCTCAAATTATCCTTTACCAGGGACATGGCTAAGTACTTAGATTTTACACTCTGCAGAGGTGGTGCACTTTCCCCACAAGACTTGGTTTCCCAAGACAAGATCTTTTAGAAGCCTTCCCTTAGACCAAAATGGACGTGTTCCAACCTATCAAACACTACCACCCTCTGTCCATATGGCTAAGTTCTTGCAACCTATATGATCATGGCAGAGCCCATATTGCCAAGTGGTTGCACTTGAAGCTTCTCAACATTTGACATCTCAAATCTCTTTGTTCCTGGGTGGCCATCCACAAGTGAGATACACAAGGTAAACCATAAACATGGGCCTTGTGAACCACTCAACCAAAAACCACCGAGCAAGTCCCATTCCACCCAGGTGATTCATTAACTTAGTTGTTTTATTAAACAAAATCACAAGTCCTCAGACTTAGAAATTTTCCATAGTGTGAATATATATTCCACCCTTGTTTTCTATTAGCTAGGCTAAGCTTGATAGTAATAGGAATCTTAACTTAGGAAGATTTCCACTAAGGTTTCATCTAATAGGATTTCTTATAGCAAGGCTTATACTTAGCAAAATTCCATGCAAGTTTTACTTAGAGAAAAACTAATGCATAGAGAAAGTAATGGGAAAAAGTATGAAGCATTACTTGCCTTTTTGGTAGAGTATAGGTTCACTCCTTGTCCTCGCAACAATCACACTCTTCAAGTCACTACAAATCAATCAAGCAAGGCACAAACTCAATCTACCAATCAAGCAAAACAACACATAAAATGACAAAGTCAAAGTAATGCATGCAAGCATGTCAAGCTTTGTTTTGTTTTGAAAAGTGTTTCCTAATGGGTCATAAACTTTTTGAAAACACCTAATGGTCATTTTGTAAAGTGGCAAAGTCATTTGCAAAAGGTTTCATTTCATAAACCATTTTCAAAACAAAGTATCATTTTATGTGGTGTAGAAATATTTGTACTAAGGCATTAATCTCCAAGGTTCACCAAATATGTTTTCAAACCATAAAACTTGGTGTTTGGGGGTCAGAGAGTTTAAAACAAAACATTTTCCAAAGGTTTTCTTCCAAAACCATTTTTAATAAATAAAACACATTTCTATTTGACTAGAAATGGTTTTAAATCAAAGAATCATTATTTTGTTTTACCAAATACATTTTTGAATCCACAAAGTGTTTCCTAATGTTAGTAGGTTCAAATCACATCATTTGCCAAAGATTTTATCACCAAAAACATTTTAGAACAATTTTTACATCCTTAACAAGCATACAAATGGTTGGCTAGGGCTTGTTCCACTGAATCCATTGATATAAAATTTGTAAAATTTGGACGTGTGGTTTGAAAGTTACAAGGGTTTGAAAATCATATCTCAATCAGATTTCAAATCTGTTTTTAAACAGACCTGGCCACACGTCGTACTCTGGTTGGACGGTACCGGTTCGGCCGGATCGGTGCTATGGTGCGTTGGATCTAATGCGAATCGTGCGGCTCAGATGCTTCCATACCGGTTCTCTTAAGTCATTCTGTCTACGCCACAGGATTAAGATCTAACGGCTCTTGCGTGCTTGACCAGAAGCTGGCGGCGCTATGCGGCGGCAGACGGCGGCGACGGTCAGGCGAGGTGCTAGTGGTGGTTCTAGGAAGCAAAGTACGAGGTGAGGATTCTCACCGTGATCATGAGGACGAGGTGATGCTCGGGGCGTGGTCGGTTGGTCGAGGGGTGCTCAGGGTCTGCAGTAATTCCTCGCCGGAGTAAAGAACGGCGTCGGGTGGTTCTGTCCACGGTCGAAGGCGACGTTGTAGATCGCCCTAAGGCAAGACAGGGCATGGTTAGGCGCGCAAGGTCACGGAGAATACGCGTGCGTGAACGAGATGGCACGGGGTGGTCGAAAACTACCTCTGGGGCTCGTCGGAGTTGGACCGGACGGCGGCGTCGTTCAGAGCTTGACGTAGCCGATGCTCTGGAGCGCCCGCGGTCGAACGAAAGGTACTGGGAGATGCGTCTGGGAGTGGGGAATCTGCTAGCGTGCTCAGGAAGGCAAGGGGCGGCGATACTTGGCCGGAATCGACACCGAACCTCGTCGGAGTAGAGGGTGGTCTCTGGCAAAATTTAGCAGCCTGAGGGCGAGTCGAGGTGTGGTGACAGAGGGGAAAGGAGGAGAAGACGCTGGCGTTTTATTGAGCATGGTCAAAGCGAGTGATGGCAGCCGCGTTATGGCGAATTGATTACCGGCGTTAAGGCAGGAAACGGCGAGGAGGAATTAGCGCGGGGTGTGGACGATGAACATGAAAGAGTGGGGTCAGCTGGTCAGTGGGAAAAGAAATGAGGGGGAGGTCCACCAGTCATTCTCTCTGCGGGTTTGATACTGCGTGCGAATCGTTTTTCCTCGGGGAGGAATAGCTGGGCTGTTTTGGGCTTTAGTGGGCTGCTGGGTTGGGTCAGATCCAATTCCATTTTTTTATTCTGTAACCTTTTCTTTTTCTATTTCTGATTTCTATTTTGAATTTCAAACAACCAAACAACATTCAAATCAATTCAAATAATCAACAAACTTTGCTACTATGAATTTGGTTCTGTTCAGTAACATAAACCAAAATCCAAAATAAAATAATAATTTTTATTCTTTTTAGGATCCATTCTTTAATTAAATAAAATGGATCTTTAATTATTTAAAAAAATAGGGTTTTACTTAATTAATAAAATATCCATTTGAAATCCAAATATTTTCAAAACCAAATCAGTAGGTTTTATTTGGTAATATAAGATATTTGGAAAACTTGTTTAAAACAAAATAACATTTTTATTTTATGGTCCATTAACAATTAAATAAAATGGGCCTTAGTTATTAAATCAAATAGGATTTGTTTTATTTAAATATTTATTTTGAAATCTAAAATAAAACCAAAACACTTCAGTAGGTTTTATTTGAGAATGTAAAATATTTGGAAAACTTATTTAAAATAATTTAATAAGTTTTTAATGTTTTAATTAAAATGGTAAAACCTTTTATTTAGATAAAATTGGATATTAAATCCTTATTAATTTATTTAAATAACCTTTGCCAATTTTTATCAAAACAAAATGTTTTATTTCAAAAGCTTGGCCAAGGATTAATTTGGCCTTATAAAATAATCCTTATTTATAAAACTTCTATTTCTTTTGAAAACCAAATCTTTTATTAAAAGATCCAAAATAGTAATTCCAAAATATTTTAATTTCCTTTAATAAATGTTTATCCTTATAAATCCCTTTAGGATTTATTTGATCCAAATTGGTTTGAAGGTTTCCAATTGGATTCAAAAAGTTTCTTCTCACCCTGAAAATCAACAAAGTTTTATTTTATTCATTTATTTTTTCACATTACAAGATTTGGAAAATCTTGGGATGTGACAGGCTACCACCCTTAAAATAAATCTCGTCCCGAGATTTGGGAAGGCTGGGGTTACAAGCAGGTTCAAGACAACTAGGGTACTACCACCCTTAAAATTTTTCAAACAAAAATTATATAATGGCCTTCTTGGGATCCTGGGGAAACTTCTCTGGGCAACCTTCTGCATAGTGTCCTTTGTTTCCACACTTGACTCATGGTCCAAGTTTGAGATCCTTCATAGACTTGTTTAACTTGTTCTTCATCTTTTCTGGACATTTTTACATAGTGGCCTAGTTCCTTGCATTTGAAACACATCACTTGGCCGATATCTTTCTTTTCCTTTGGTATCATTGCCTCTTGTTTGTTTCTTTGGCCTAGTTCCTTGCATTTGAAACATGTTATAAGTTTGAGGTCTTGAGGTGGCTTCTCTGCACAGTATGATGCATAATGTCCTAACTCCTTGCAGTGTTTGCACATCACTTGGCTAATATCCTTCCTCATCTTGGGTTTCACTAGCCTTTGTTTGTCTTCTTGGCTCTTCTCCTTTTCTGGGCATTCATTGGCATAGTGTCCCATCTCTTTGCAATTGTAACACTGCAACTGGCTTATGTCCTTCTTCTTCTTTTTTGGGTCTCTCCATAGCTAGGTGTTCTTATAGTTCATGTTCTTCATAGGTGGGAGATCTTTCTCTCTTCTTGGGGCATTGATCTTCATGCTCCTTGGATGCATGATCCTTGTCCCTACAAATATTGCTAGCTTGGGTTCCTTCTAGAATAGCATCTTTGTCATCCTTGTTGTCATTAGCTCTTTGGGAAAAGTTTTCTCCCATGTTGATCATTTGAGTAACCAATCCTTGCAACAATTGGGTTTGAAGTTTCAAAATCCTTTGTATGGCTGGGTCTAGTCCATTGTTGTTGGCTAAAAGCTGAGTTGTCTCTCGGCTCAACTGGTTTTGGGTTGCTATAAGTTCTCTCATGTTGTCCTCTTGGTTGTGGTTGTCATCAACCTTGATGTTGGAGTTTCTTGGAGAAGTCATCTGTTTGGGTTGGGTAGAGATTAGAATAGGCAAAATATTTCTAAGGAATCAATTCTATTCTCACACACCACATTTCACACAAGCAATGTGCAAGCAATCACAAAAAAACATTTCACTCAATCAACAAAGTTCAAGCACATTTTTAGGCGACAAAATATTTTTGTTACACCACATAAGTTGGTGTGTTTGACTTATCTAAAATATGGTGGTCCATCTATATGGTTCACTTGTGATCTTTCCTTCCTTCTTGATTCTTCCTACTTGAGATCATGGTTTCCTTGAGAAAAACTCTTGGTCACAAAACCCCAAATGATGTAATCTCCTTCTAACTTTTGCATTCCCTCAGTCTCTAAATCTTGATCAAGATTTCCTTGTCTCACTTGTAGTACTTAGTGTCATCCAAGTTGGAAGTCCTTGGTGAATATGCTGAAGATGTTGAAGTCATTAGAGTTGAAGAAGTTGAAGTCAGTAGAGTTGAAGAAGTTGAAGTAGTCCTTTGCACATGGTGTAGTCTTTGGCCATGGGGTAGGTTTTTTTCCATCAAGTTTGAAATAGAAGAGATGTAGAGTTGAAACCAAAATAATTGAGGAAAGAGTTTACAAGTGTTTTTGTAAATAAGTTTTTGGAACAAATGTAACTCCTATTTTTCTAAAGATTTTTGTCCAGTCCTAGGTTTACAAATCCTACAGGCAACACAATGCTCTGATACCATCTGTAGGAGGAGTGGCCCAACCTTAATACAATATAAGGTGGTGTCCCCTGTGTTTACAATGCTAGTCCCTGGATCAATAGCTAGCATCCACAATTAAGATGTAATATCAAGAAACAAAGGTCATAATATAACTTTATAACCAGGAATAACATAATTTTATTACATCTTTCATAGCTCATATGGCTATTACATTACATTGCAGCGTAATAACTATAAGCATGGGGCCTTCATCTTCAAAGTGCCACAGGCAGATGTTGGTTGTAGACTTTGTAATCCTATCAATCTTCACTAAAAATCAATCAAACCTGCAACATTACAAGTTACAGCCACAAGGGTCAATATATTTGAATTGTATTGGCAAGTGATACTATGATAATATTGTGGAGTCTATCATCTATATGCATTTGGCCAAGTGGGGATGAGGCTTGCATTGCTCAAAATAGATTTTCCTTATCGTTTGAAAATACTAAGTTTTTGTTTTGACAAAATCTTTTCCAAAGCTTCTCTCAATCAAAGATTGAAGATTTCAAACAACCCTTGTTCAAACCACAAGATTTTAACTTAGAAATTTGAATGATGAGATTCTTGATTGCTTCCATGTCTTGATGCTCAAATTGTCCTTTACCAGGGACATGGCTAAGTACTTAGATTTTACACTCTGCAGAGGTGGTGCACTTTCCCCACAAGACTTGGTTTCCCAAGACAAGATCTTTCAGAAGCCTTCCCTTAGACCAAAATGGACGCGTTCCAACCTATCAAACACTACCTCCCTCTGTCCATATGGCTAAGTTCTTGCAACCTATATGATCATGGCAGAGCCCATATTGCCAAGTGGTTGCACTTGAAGCTTCTCAACATTTGACATCTCAAATCTCTTTGTTCCTGGGTGGCCATCCACAAGTGAGATACACAAGGTAAACCATAAACATGGGCCTTGTGAACCACTCAACCAAAAACCACCAAGCAAGTCCCATTCCACCCAGGTGATTCATTAACTTAGTTGTTTTATTAAACAAAATCACAAGTCCTCAGACTTAGAAATTTTCCATAGTGTGAATATATATTCCACCCTTGTTTTCTATTATCTAGGCTAAGCTTGATAGTAATAGTAATCTTAACTTAGGAAGATTTCCACTAAGGTTTCATCTAATAGGATTTCTTATAGCAAGGCTTATACTTAGCAAAATTCCATGCAAATTTTACTTAGAGAAAAACTAATGCATAGAGAAAGTAATGGGACAAAGTATGAAGCATCACTTGCCTTTTTGGTAGAGTATAGGTTCACTCCTTGTCCTTGCAACAATCACACTCTTCAAGTCACTACAAATCAATCAAGCAAGGCACAAACTCAATCTACCAATCAAGCAAAACAACACATAAAATGACAAAGTCAAAGTAATGCATGCAAGCATGTCAAGCTTTGTTTTGTTTTGAAAAGTGTTTCCTAATGGGTCATAAACTTTTTGAAAACACCTAATGGTCATTTGTAAAGTGGCAAAGTCATTTGCAAAAGGTTTCATTTCATAAACCATTTTCAAAACAAAGTATCATTTTATGTGGTGTAGAAATATTTTTACTAAGGCATTAATCTCCAAGGTTCACCAAATATGTTTTCAAACCATAAAAATTGGTGTTTGGGGTCAGAGAGTTTAAAACAAAACATTTTCCAAAGGTTTTCTTCCAAAACCATTTTTAATAAATAAACCACATTTCTATTTGACTAGAAATGGTTTTAAATCAAAGAATCATTATTTTGTTTTACCAAATACATTTTTGAATCCACAAAGTGTTTCCTAATGTTAGTAGGTTCAAATCACATCATTTGCCAAAGATTTTATCCCCAAAAGCAGTTTAGAACAATTTTTACATCCTTAACAAGCATACAAATGTTTCTGCAAAAACAACCATTTTTACAGAAGCTTTTTACTAAACAAATGGCATGGTTGGATAGGGCTTGTTCCACTGAATCCATTGATATAAAATTTGTAAAATTTGGACGTGTGGTTTGAAAGTTACAAGGGTTTGAAAATCATATCTCAATCAGATTTCAAATCTGTTTTTAAACAGACCTGGCCACGCGTCGTACTCTGGTTGGACGGTACCGGTTCGGCCGGATCGGTGCTGTGGTGCGTTGGATCTAATGCGAATCGTGCGGCTCAGATGCTTCCATACCGGTTCGCTTAAGTCATTCTGTCTACGCCACAGGATTAAGATCTAACGGCTCTTGCGTGCTTGACCAGAAGCTGGCGGCGTTGTGCGACGACAGACAGCGGCGACGGTCAGGCGAGGTGCTAGTGATGGTTCTAGGAAGCACAGTACGAGGTGAGGATGCTCACCATGATCGCGAGGACGAGGTGATGCTCGGGGCATGGTCGGTTGGTCGAGGGGTGCTTAGGGTCTGTAGTAATTCCTCGCCGGAGTAAAGAACGGCGTCGGGTGGTTCTGTCCACGGTCGAAGGCGACGTTGTAGATCGCCCTAAGGCAAGACAGGGCATGGTTAGGCGCGCAAGGTCACGGAGAAGACGCGTGCGTGAACGAGATGGCATGGGGTGGTCGGAAACTACCTGTGGGGCTCGTCGGAGTTGGAGCGGACGGCGGCGTCGTTCAGAGCTTGACGTAGCCGATGCCGTGGGGCGCCCGCGATCGAACGAAAGGTACTGGGAGATGCGTCTGGGAGTGGGGAATCTGCTAGCGTGCTCAGGGAGGCAAGGGGCGGCGATACTTGGCCAGAATCGACACCGAACCTCGTCGGAGTAGAGGGTGGTCTCTGGCAAAATTTAGCAGCCTGAGGGCGAGTCGAGGTGTGGTGACAGAGGGGAAAGGAGGAGAAGACGCTGGCGTTTTATTGAGCATGGTCAAAGCGAGTGATGGCAGCCGCGTTATGGCTTATTGATCGCCGACATTAAGGCAGGAAACGGCGAGGAGGAATTAGCGCGGGGTGTGGACGATGAACAGGAAAGAGTGGGGTCGGCTGGTCAGTGGGAAAAGAAATGAGGGGGAGGTCCACCAGTCATTCTCTCTGCGGGTTTCATACTACGAGCGAATCGTTTTTCCTCGGGGAGGAATAGCTGGGCTGTTTGTGGGCTTTAGTGGGCTGCTGGGTTGGGTCAGATCCAATTCCATTTTTTTATTCTGTAACCTTTTCTTTTTCTATTTCTAATTTCTGTTTTGAATTTCAAACAACCAAACAACATTCAAATCAATTCAAATAATCAACAAACTTTGCAACTATGAATTTGGTTCTGTTCAGTAACATAAACCAAAATCCAAAATAAAATAATAATTTTTATTCTTTTTAGGATCCATTCTTTAATTAAATAAAATGGATCTTTAATTATTTAAAAAAATAGGGTTTTACTTAATTAATAAAATCTCCATTTGAAATCCAAATATTTTCAAAACCAAATCAGTAGGTTTTATTTGGTAATATAAGATATTTGGAAAACTTGTTTAAAACAAAATAACATTTTTATTTTATGGTCCATTAACAATTAAATAAAATGGGCCTTAGTTATTAAATCAAATAGGATTTGTTTTATTTAAATATTTATTTTGAAATCTAAAATAAAACCAAAACACTTCAGTAGGTTTTATTTGAGAATGTAAAATATTTGGAAAACTTATTTAAAATAATTTAATAAGTTTTTAATGTTTTAATTAAAATGGTAAAACCTTTTATTTAGATAAAATTGGATATTAAATCCTTATTAATTTATTTAAATAACCTTTGCCAATTTTTATCAAAACAAAATTTTTTATTTCAAAAGCTTGGCCAAGGCTTAATTTGGCCTTATAAAATAATCCTTATTTATAAAACTTCTATTTCTTTTGAAAACCAAATCTTTTATTAAAAGATCCAAAATAGTAATTCCAAAATATTTTAATTTCCTTTAATAAATGTTTATCCTTATAAATCCCTTTAGGATTTATTTGATCCAAATTGGTTTGAAGGTTTCCAATTGGATTCAAAAAGTTTCTTCTCACGCTGAAAATCAACAAAGTTTTATTTTATTCATTTATTTTTTTCACATTACAAGATTTGGAAAATCTTGGGATGTGACAATGAGTCATATAGTAGATATGATGCCCATTTGATGCTCGCCTTTGAAGCTACACCGACTCACGTGATGACCGGACTTGGTGTAGTGGATTTGGTTCATGTAATAACCAAAAAGGCACAAGGGATGTCGTTTTTGAGTGGGAGTTCATTGGTAATGTAGATTAGTTGAACTCAATCTATCATAAACATAGTCTAAACTTTACAAATTCTGTTGTAGATGGCGCCAACTGCTTTTAATTTCAATGTGTTCATGGAGAAAGAGAAACTTGCAACGAACGATAGCAACTTTACCGAATGGGCCATGAATTTGAGGATTCTCCTCTCTGTTGCACAAAATCAATATGTGCTAGAAGCGCCGATAGGCCCCCCACCTTTTGATGATGCCCCTGACGAGGAGAAGAATGTCTATCAGACTCATCAGGAGGACCACAACTTAGTTCATTGCGACATATTGTATGGGCTAGAGCCAGAACTTCGAAAGCATTTTGGAAATGACAATGCTTTTGATACAATGGGTGAGTTGAAAATGATTTTCGACACACATGCTGCTGTAGAGAGCTACAATGCTTCAGAAAAGTTCTTTAGCTGCAAGATGGAAGAGAACAGCTCCGTAAGTGAGAATGTACTCAAGATGCCGGGTTACGCCGATAAGCTTGTGTCCTTGGGAATAATGATTCCCATTGATTTAGGCATCCATCGTGTTCTGCAGTCTCTACCACCTAGTTATAAGAGCTTCGTGATGAACTATAATATGCAAGGCATGAAGAAGTCTCTCCTCGAGCTTCTGTCAATGCTTAAAACTGCAGAAGCGGAGATCAAGAAGGAACATCAAGTGTTGATGATCAATAAAAACACTGGTTTCAAGAAAGACAAGAAGGGAAAACGGAAGGGAAGTAAGGGCGGCAAGCAGGTTGCCATGCCTGAAAATAAACCCCGAGTTGGACCTAAGTCTGATACCGAGTGCTACTATTGTAAGGGACTAGCCACTGGAAGCGCAACTGCCCCAAGTATTTGGCAGACAAAGGCCGGAAAGGCAAACAAAGGTATATATGATATACATGTTATTGATGTGTACTTGACTAGTGCTCGCAGTATTTGATACTTGTTTAGTTTCTAATATTTGTAACTCGAATCAGGGGATGCGGAACAAGTGACCACTAGCAAGGGGTGAGGTCAAGATGCATGTCGGCAATGGATCAAGCGTTGATGTGATCGCCGTCGGAACGCTGCCTCTCCACTTACCGTCGAGATTAGTAATAAACTTAAATAATTGTTATCGGGTGCCATCACTGAGCATGAACATTGTATCTGGATCGTGTTTGATGCGAAGTGGTTATTCATTTAAATCCGAGAACAATGGTTGTTCTATTTATATGAATGAAATCTTTTATGGTCATGCACCGATGATGAATGGTTTATTTATTTTGGATCTCGATAAGAATGTTACACATATTCATAATGTTGATGCTAAAAGGATTAAACTTAATGATGATATATCCGCATATATGTGGCACTACCGTCTAGGTCATATTGGCGTTAAACGCATGAAGAAGCTCCATTTGGATGGACTTTTGGAATCACTTGATTTTGAATCATTTGATACATGTGAGCCATGTCTTATGGGCAAGATGACTAGAACGCCATTTTCCGGTTCAATGGAACGGGCGATAGATTTATTGGAAATCATACATTCTGATGTATCTGGTCCAATGAGTGTGTCGGCGCGAGGTGGATATCGTTATTTTGTTACTTTCACGGATGATTTGAGTAGATACGGTTATATCTACTTGATGAAACATAGGTCTGAAACATTTGAAAAGTTCAAAGAATTTCAGAATGAAGTGGAAAATCATCGTAATAGAAAGATCAAATTTCTACGGCCTGACCGTGGAGGTGAGTATCTAAGTTATGAGTTTATCACTCACATGAAAGAGTGTGGAATTGTTTCACAACTCACACCTGCCGGAACACCATAGCGAAATGGTGTGTCGGAACGTCATAATCGTACTTTATTGGATATGGTTCGATTTATGATCTCTCTGACGGACTTGCCGTTGTCATTTTGGGGTTATGCACTAGAAACTGCTGCATTCACTTTTAAATCGGGAACCATCTAAATCCGTTAAAAAGACACTGTATGAATTATTGTTTGGAAACAAACCTAAGCTGTCATTTCTTAAAGTTTGGGGATGCGATGTTTATGTGAAGAAACTTCAATCGTATAAACTCGAACCCAAAGCGGAAAAATGCATCTTCATAGGATACCCTAAGGAAGCTATTGGGTATTCCTTCTATCATAGATCCGAGGGCAAGGTTTTTGTTGCCAAGAATGGATCCTTTCTAGAGAAAGAGTTTCTCGCGAAAGGTGTGAGTAGTCGGAAGGTAGAACTCGAAGAGGTTATTGAACCTTCTCTTCAAAGTATGGCGAGTAGCGTAGCGCCGGAAGTCGTTCCAGATTTGGCTTCACCAGTTGAAGAGGGAACTAATGATAATGATCATGAAACTCCGAAAGAGAGTACTACCGAACCTCGTAGGTCTAGCAGGACGCGTGCAACTCCCGAGCTGTACATAAATCCTATCATGAATTTCATGGTTGATGAAAATGATGACCCTACGACGTATGAAGAAGGGATGATGATCCCGAATTCCAACAAATGGTTATAAGCCATGAAATCTGAGATGGAATCTATGTATGAAAATCAAGTTTGGAACTTGGTGGAATTACCTCACGACCGAAAGGCCATGGAGAATAAATGGATTTTCAAAAGAAAAACTGATGCTGATGGTAATGTGACCGTCTATAAAGCTCGACTTGTTGCAAAGGGGTTTCGAAAAATTCAAGGAGTTGACTACGATGAGACATTCTCTCTCGTAGCGATGCTAAAATTAGTTAGGATTATGTTAGCAATTGCTGCATATTTCGATTATGAGATATGGCAGATGGATGTCAAAACCGCGTTCCTCAATGGCAATATTGTGGAAGAGTTGATACAACCAAAGGGTTTTGTCGATCCTAAGGATGCTAACAAGGTGTGCAAGCTTCAGCGATCCATCTATGGATTGAAGCAAGCATCACGAAGTTGGAATCTCTGCTTTGATGAGGTGATCAAAGAGTTTGGATTTGTCCAAACTTATGGAGAATCTTGTATTTACAAGAAAGTGAGTGGGAGCAATGTGGCATTTGTGATATTATATGTGGATGACATATTATTGATCGGAAATGATATAGATCTTCTAAACAGTGTTAAAAGTTATCTAAACAGCAAATTTTCAATGAAGGACCTAGGTGAAGCATCATACATATTAGGCATCATACATATTAGGCATAAAATTTTTCGCTAAGTGGTATGTCGATGCTACCTTTGACACTGATCTGGATGAATCTAAGTCTCAATCTGGATACGTATTTATCATGAATGGTGGAGCGGTTAGTTGGAGGAGCTCTAAACAACTTGTGGTGGCGGGATCAACAACGGAGGCCGAATATATTGCTGCTTTAGAAGCGGCTCAGGAAGCATTTTGGGTGAAGGAGTTCATATCCGAACTAGGTGTGGTTGCAAACGCGTTGGACCCAATGGTGATCTATTGTGACAACAATGGTGCCATTTCCAATGCCAAAGAACCATGGTCTCACAAGGATTCCAAGCATATTAAGCGCCGGTTTCACTCCATCCGCGAGCATGTCAAGGATGGAGATATAAAGATTTGTAAAGTACATACAGATCTCAATGTAGCACATCCGTTGACTAAAACTCTCCCTAGAGAAAAAACATGATCTACACCAGAGCTCCATGGGCGTTAGATACATCACTATGTAACTAGATTATTGTCTCTAGTGCAAGTGGGAGACTGAAGGGAATATGCCCTGAGAGGCAATAATAAAGTGTTTATTATGTGTATTCCAAGTATATGGTAGATTTTTATTTTGCATGCTATAATTGTATTAATACGGAAACGCTAATACATGTATGTTTAATAACAAACAGAAAGTTCCTAGTTATGCCTCTCATAAACTAGCTCGTTGATTAACAAGATGATTACAGTTTCCTGATCATAGACATTGGATGTTGTTAATAACGAGATCACAACATTAGTGTAATTATGTGTTGAACATTCATCTAAAGTATGGCATTACAATCAAAGTCATTGAGTTTATCTTGCTATAACAACTTAAAAAATGATCATAATCCTTAGACCATGAGATCATGTCAATCACTAACACCGGAAGAGTTTCTTGATGACATCAAACGTCACACCGTAACTGGGTGATTATAAAGATGGATTCAGAACTACTAAAGTGTTATGTTGAGGCTCATGGATCAAGAGTGGAATTTGTTCATCCCGATGATGGATATATATACTCTGGGCCCTCTTGGTGATATCACATTGGTTAGCTTGCAAGCAAGTGATTTGATCACTAGAATGTTATATCACGGGAACAAGAAAAGAGTGCATGTCGATAACGAGATCAAACTAGGTATGGAGATACCGATGATCGAATATCGGACATGTAATATATCGTGAAACAAAGGGATTAAGATACTAGCATAAAAGGTTCCGACGATCACAGGAAAGTCATTGTTGGATGTGTGGGAGTCAGTATGGATCTCCAGGTCCCTCTTCTGATTATTGATCGGAGAAGGGTCTCGATCATGTCCGTATTATTTGCGAACCATAGGGTGACACACTTAAGGGACACTGACATCCAATTGGAGCAAAAGTTTCATGCCGGAAAGAATAACAAGCGCAGGAATTTATTTCACTAGATACCGAAACAGGTTTTCAGGTGAAATTGCAGAAAGTGTTTTTACATGTGAAATGGAATACTAGCAAGGGGTTATATGTGAATGTTTGTCATTAAAGTAATTGACAAAATTCTGAATAAATAAAAGGAGTTTTATTTAATGAGAGTTTGCATTAAATTTGGTGGAAATTTAATAGCAATTTTGAGTGGGATTTTGAGTGGAGGGAATTGAAAGGATTTTGTGAGTGGATTGTCCACCCACATGAATGAGGGGAGGAAAAGGGGGCATCCCCCATGCGCCGGCCACCCCCTTGGGGTTCCCCCTCTCCTATAAAAGGCACCCCTCCTCACTTCTCACTCACACCTCCTCGTGAAGGATCTCTCCCCCCCTCTAGAATTTATCCCCCATGGTCTCGGACTAGCGAGATACATGTTATCGGTGGCTATTCGGCAAGAAAGAGTTGTGCTTCCGCTGCATCGCTGGAGCGAGGAGGCGGAGGTTGCTCGGTGTCTTGTACGTGTGTGCGAGCATGGATGCGCTGCTGTTTTACGGCGCTAGGACTTCCTCTCGATCTTGAGATCAGCAAGAGATCGTCTACATCAACCACGAGTTTAACTTGTTAAGCTTTGTCGGTCTTCAAGGGTATGTTCTCTATGGATATACATCCCCCCGTTGTTTGTATCTAGTAGATAGATCTTGGTACATGGTTCCCATCGTAGGAAATTTTTTGTTTTCTATGCTGCGAACCCTACAGAAGATTCCAGCTCAACCCGCTTATTTGTTGGAGCTCTACCGCGGTGTAACTAATGATGATGACCGGAGAGCCTAGCGCGGGAAGATAAGAAATATTCAACTCCTGGATATCAGATATTTTTCTTACTATCTTGCCACTAGTATTCTTGGTGGAGAGAACACTAGCAATATTCCAAACATCATTTGGCCTTTCTAGCTGCTACACTCAACAATGAAACCAGGTATAATATTGGTTCTCTCATTGCTCATCGCTTAGCTGCTAGAGGATCCATTTATGGGGGTATTATTGCTGCACGTGTAGTTGTTGCCTTAGAACTTTCTGTTGATCCAAATGATACAATTTTGGATCCTCAGAGGATTGATCTTGCTGCCATGAAAGCACATCATTTTGTCACTGCTAGCTCTACCATTGAGAGTTTGGTTTACATGATGATGTTTACTGACGGGGAAGAGAGGAAAATTCCTTTGGCACAAACTACTTTGTTTAGTATTTGACAGGGACCTTGCTCACGCTCCAAGGAGGAGATGGACGAGCAGCTGCGCATTCGTGGTTTCCACGGACGCTACCAGGTGGACGCGCCCTCTTATGACCACTTTGTGCACTACGCAGGGGCTTCCTCGAGCACGTACCAGGACGAAGGGGCCTCTTCGTCGCGGTACGGAGGCGCACCTTTTTGGCCAGGCTGGAATTGAACCCCACTTAGGGCAAAAGCCTAAGCTTGGGGGGAGGTACACCGACATCACACTCATCTATATATCATGTTTCGTCGGTTCTTTATATATCCATGTTTCGCTTTCTTTTTGGTTTTTGTTTATGCTTTCCCAAAACACAAAAAGTCCAAATATATTTTTGTTGTTTCTCTTGGTTTGTTTCTTTGCTTTTTAGCTTTGGTTTGCCATAAGAAAAAAATACAAAAAGATTTTGCTTTGTTTGTTTTTTCTTTATTTGCTTGCTTTAAAAAATTGAAAACACCAAAAATATTTGTTATTCTTCTTTGGTTTTGTGAATTTCTTTGCAGGGTTCAGCGGTTCTCAGTGGAGTTTGGTTTCATGTTATTATTCAAGCCACACAAGTGAAGGGAAATAATGAATATTAAGACAACATGAGGTGTGGTAAGAGGCTAGTAATGAACACTATTTGTTTTCATTTTTTGTACATATACTCATCATTGTGGGCATGCTTAGTCTGTTCATGTAAGGTGTATGTTATTTATGGATACTTAGTAGTTCTTGCTCTCTTATGATCAACTCCAGCTTGCTAATAGTTTGTAGCATGTCGTATGAATGTTTTCTTACATTGTCTATTCATAACTTGTTATGATATTGTGGTATCCTCCTCTGAATGTTTCATTTGAATCGACTTGGCACATGCTCACGCATGCATATTACTGAACAAAGTCAGTTAAGCCTCGATGATTTATTTTGCCTTATAGTTCTTGTATCACTCTTATGCCATAATTAATTCTGTTTTGTTGCAAGCATTATTATGACAGTTATTGCTATCTCGTTTGTCGCTCCCTTTATATTGCTAGCCTTCACTTGCACTGAGTATGAGCTCTACTCGTGCTTCCAACTCCCCAAAACCAGTATTGTCAAAAGTTTCCACCATACCTACCTACTAGCATCATCTGCTATTCCGTGCATATTCATTATGCCTCGTTTTGTTCCAAATAAAAAGTTTGCTTGTTATGGGAAAGATAGTTAGTAAAGCTCTCACGAACTTGATGGCACAATTTATTTCTTGCACTTAATAAACCTGAACCATTGTGACTATCCATGAAAGTTATATGCTTGCAAATTATAGGCTTAGAGTTAGCAGAACCGTGTTGTCACGGGGAACGCTTTCAACACCTATAAATATTATCTCGTTGATATCATGCTCTTTTGTTTATGGATGTAAGCCCATGGAGTTATGTATATGTGTTAGAGAAACACCTAGGCCGCTAGGCTAAGCCATGCCCAATCATGGTGGAAACTTGCAGCATAACCATAGTGAGCAGTCTATGAAGCATTCTTCTTATAAACAAGAGAGATGGATATTGAGAAAAACAAAAAAAAAGACATATGAAAAGAGGAAAGAGAGAAAAAAGCACCATTTTCCCATGGTAAATAAGAAGATTGCTGAGATGCTCATTGTCTATTTGCCTTGTCATTTTGATTATGGGCTAGCTCTTGTATCATGTGAAAGGGGTACCCCGTCGGCGGTTCTCTATGATACACATGTATTTACTATGATAAAAACTTACCGGTAACTAAAGTTGAGTAGCATGAGGAGCGGCCCTCGTACTCAAGGGACATGAGATTCCCAGTTTATGGTTTTTCAAGAATATAACTCATATTGGACCTCACTTTCACCTTAACCATCTAAAGATGCCTATGATAGGGGAAATGAGAGCTCAAAGCTAATGAGTACCATACTTTCAGCATTTGGAAGCCTTTCAAACTTTTCAAAACCTTTTCACTTCTTTGTTGAGTCACCACTTATTATATGAGCACCTTCTTGAGAGCATAGTTGTCATTCTTAGTGTAATGTGCTTGTCTCAAAACTTGGTTAATTATGTCATAACTTTGATGCTTGTATCTCTGATATCTTTACTTCTAGTCTTCACTTGAACTTCAGAGGTGCCTTGGATTTTATGTTGTTCTCTACAAACAAAGGCAAACGAGATACCACTCTATCATACCTTCTTATGAGAACTGCAATGTTGCTTATGTTTATGTTTCATGGTAATTATTATTATTGAGTTGGAATCGCTTCATAGCTTGCATTAACTATTGAGTAAACTTAGTTGCATACTCCTTATTATGAATTATCTAAGTATCTACTCATGTGCTGAGAATATTTACATCATATGAAGCAAATGTGTTCGTGAAAGTCTTTTATCGCACTCAGTTTTCAACTGAATTGCTTGGGGACAAGCAATAAGCTAATCTTGGGGGAGTTGATACGTCTAAAACGTATCTACTTTCCCGAACACTTTTGCTATTGTTTCTCCTCTAAACTTGTGTGATTTGGATACAATTAACATGGACTGACGCTGGTTTCAGCAGAATTACCTTGGTGTCTAGTTTTTGTGTAGAAAATCAACTATTAGGAAAAATCCCGAAAAATATGCGAAAAATCCTATTTCACTAGAAGACTCACGGAGCCAGAAGACGAGACGGAGTGGGTCTCTGAGGGGCCCACACCCCCTGGTCGCGCCTAGGGGGTGTGGCCGCCTCGGGTACCCTGTTGGCCTCCCTCTTCGCCTATAAGTTGCCTCTTGACCTAAAAACTCAGGAAGGGTTCGACGTTTTTCCAGAAAGATTTCTATTGCACCGCCACCACTAGAAACCGCGATTCAGAACCAGAAACTCCATTCTGGCACCCTGCCGGGACGGGGAATTTGGAGAGGATCATCACCATCATCATCACCGGCACCTCTCCATCAACCATCCATGTTTCCCCCATCCATGAGTGAGTAATCCCCCGCTGTAGGCTATGGGGATGGTAGAGATTGGATGAGTTCTATCATGTAATCGAATAAGATTGCTAGGGCATGGTGCCTAGTATCTCTATTAGTGCTATTTGACTTTGTTGCAACTTGTTGTGCTTAATGCTTGTCACTAGGACCCGAGTGCCATGATCTCAGATCTAAACTTATTATTGATTCATGATGATATTATTGTTTGTGATCTTATCTGCAAGTTATGTACACATATCATTGTCTGGAACCAAAGGCCCTGAAGTGACAGAAATTGGGACAACCGGAGGGGATGGCTGTGATGTGAGGATCACATGTGTTCACGGAGTGTTAATGCTTTGATCCGGTGCTCTATTACAAGGAGTACCTTAATTGCCAGTAGATTCCCTTGAGGACCTACTGCAGCGGGCTGACAGGACAAAAGATGTTGTGCAAGTTCTCATTGCGAGCACGTATGACTATATATGCAGCACATGCCTATGATTATTTAGTACTTGGATGCTTTATCTTATTTATCTGCAATTGACCTAGATCTTGAAGTTACATGAATAATCTCATCCATGCAATGCCCGTCCATCCATACCTATGCCTACTGCACTCATATCCTACTGTTTGCTACTATTGTTACTACTGCCTTTATTTTACTGCTGCTGTTACTTTGCTAATGCTACTACAAAACTGTTGCCACTGATAAACTGTTGTGAGCAAGACTATTTATAGGTGCAGCTGAATTGACAACTCAGTTGTTTAAGGCTTATAAATATTCTTTGGCTCCCCTTGCGTCGAATCAATAAATTGGGTAATACTACCATCGAAGACTGTCGCGATCCCCTATAATTGTGGGTCATTAGTGGCTGGACCATAGGCCATAGGGGGGAGGGGCTTGGCCACCGCTCGCCCATAGGTCCGCCTCTATCGCGATTGTAATTGTCAACATACCCCTAGAGTCCTCCTCGATCTATATGAAAGACGCGAGTCAACATGCACACGCACATCATCAAGCGCCAGCAGGCTCGTGTGGCCTCGGGCCTCAGCCAACTCGTCGTAGTCGGAACCGGAGAGATAGCCATTCTAAGTTCACCCCGCTATCAAACACACCCTAAGCGCTTCCTTAGCTATTGTTCTTGTTTGGAGTGTATTGTCTATAATAGGACAGAGGTCGTAGCCAGCACCTGTGTCGTGGGAATGGCCACGGCAGATGTTGTGATTGGCAGCGAGTAGTAGAACGAGGGGAAAGGGCGGCTATACATATGTGGTGCGAGATGAGGGCAAAGACACAGGGTTTTACCCAGGTTCAGCCCACGGGAGGGTAAAGACCTACTCTTGCTAGATTGTATTGATGAGAGATTACAAAGGGCGAGCTCGACGGCTAGGCGGCGAGTCGAGGGGGTGTATGATGGAACATAAGTGTTATGTGTGCCCTTGGGAGTTTATATAGAGTCACCTCGCTAGGGTTTACAGATCTACAACCGAGTTAGATAAGTACTCGAAGGGTTTTGACCTAATCCGACTGGGCCTAGCTACGCTTCTAGGCCTTCAGCTTCAAGTCGCCTAGCTTCCTCTTGGGTCGCGGTCCAGTCGTCATCCTGCAGGCCCACTCGCTGGGAGTATGATCTAGTAGGGAATGTCCAGCTGGGTATACCCCACTCGGCATATCCCCATTAGTAGTCCCCGAGGCCGTCGTTGATTTGTCGCAGGTGTTCTTTGGCAGTCGGAGTATTTGGGTCCAATTTGGACGCCCAGTCGAATCGTCTATGGACTCATTCAATGAGAGAAAGAATATTTAGCATGCATCTTCAGTCGCAATAATGGCGACCAATCGAATCGCCAATTTGGCGAGTAGTCGAGTTGCAGCTTTAGCGAATGGGTCGGCGAGTCGATTAGACGAAGTTGGACCATCAGCTTGGTCAAACTAGCCGTTGGGTAATCCAACGGTAATATCAGCGTAATCATCGCACGGTAATGGCTCCCCGAAATTGGCGGGAACCAACCACTATATAAGGAGAGTAACGGGTGAGTTGCGAGCGTTCCTCACATTTCCTCCGACTCCGCACGCCCTTCAGTCTCCCATTCCCTCCAGAGCCTCTAGAGCGATCCAGCGAGCCTAGATCCACGATCTGATGGCGCCTTTGAAGGAGTTGTGGGGGAAGTCCAAGTGTACCAGGGAGACGCTGAAGTCCTTCGAGGACGCAGGGATTCTCTGCGCTAGGAGATGGCGAGTTCCCGTGGTTTGGGAGGTGGAGCCAGATCCGCCTGCTGGCGAATTTATTTGCTTCACTAGCCATTTTCAGAGGGGGCTCGGATTCCCCACCTCGCTCTTCTTCCGGCGATTCTGTGCCTACTACAGTATCCAACCGTCAGATCTGGGGCCACACAGCATCGAGCAGCTCGCCATCTTTGTGGCCTTCTGCGAATGCTACTTGGGCTGCCGCCCGTACTTTCCCCTGTGGCAGGAATTGTTCCACGGGAGGATTAATCATGATGGGACAGGCAACCCGATGCTGGTAGTGGGTGGTCTCACTTTCCAGCTTAAGTCAAAGGCCTCCTTCCTCGACCTCATGCTTCCGAATAAGGCAACAAGCAAGTGGAAGAAGCACTGGTTCTACGTCAGCGAGTCGACGCCGGACGGCGAGGTGCCTCACCCGGTGTACTCCGCCGAGCGAACCGAGCCATGCCGGCTTCAGGTCGCCAAGCTCCCGCATGACCAGCGGATGGTTGTAGACGAGATGCTAGCGATGATTCGCCAGCTGAAGAAGGATGGGCTTGAGACCATCAATTTATATAATTGCTGGCTCAGGCGACAATTGGTGCCCCTGGCCAATTGTGCTCACTAGATGTATGAATACTCCGGTAAGGATGACGGGACCAAGGCCTGCACCGCCGAGTGGAAGGACGACGACTATGCCTCCGCGTTGAGGAAGATCACTGATGCGGAATACCGAGATCCAAAGGCCGGGATCGCCCCATACACGACGAAGCGCAAGGCGCCATCAGTAAGTCTGTTTTCCCTTGTTTTATTGTCGCAGTCGTAGGAATGCAGTTGTGGTTTACTAATCATATGTCGTTTGTTTCAGCTGTTCCAAGTTGTGGAGGGCTGGCTCCCTCCCGCCGATGATGAGAGATCGAACGAGGTCGAAGGGGACGAGAACGAGTCCTCTAACGACTACGATGATGATGAGGCCGTGGAGGTCGCCGCACCCGCGGTTCGGAAAACCCGTGGGCAGCGGCAACGCGAACTCGAGGCCAGCAAGAGCCTCGAGGGTCACGACGGGGGCGAAGGTGATGCCCAAGAACACAGTTCATGTCGCGTGGCCACGTTGTCAAAAAATAAGTCACCAAAGAATAAGAAGGAGGCGCCCAAGGCGGTGTCGCCACCTCGGTCGGCAACTAGCTCTGAAGCGACTAGCGCGACCGACAATGCAGCGGCCAAGGCGTCGACGAAGGCGCCATAGACGGCGAGTACAGCCGTGGTGGAGGACGAGGTGCCGCTGGCATCGATTCCACCCCCGTTATCAGTCGTCACGTGTCTTGAGGCCGCTTTAGTCGCAGAGGCCTCGCCATTGAGGGAGGCGCCCGCGTCGACAGGAGGGGAACTTCCTGCTGCCGCGGCCTCGTCGACAAAGAAGGCCTCCATAACATGGGCTTCGGCCCTACTCAAAACGGGCATCAGCCGCAAGCTGGGCCCAGAATTGGAGAAGCCGGTGCACATCCGCCTCAGCCTGCACTACATCCCAGTCACCAGGTAAGTGTCTGCCGTGTCGACTTGGATCACTAGTTTCTAGATGTTGTCTGAATCGTTGATTGTTTCCTTTGCAGGACTAGGGTGAAGAAGATCGGTCACCCTTCGGTGGCCAAGGTCCCAGTAGATGCCTTAGGGAAGGAGGCTGATCCCTCGAACAAGAGGAAGGGCGATGACGCCGAGACGCCCGCTGAGGGTGCGAAGAAGACGAAGGGCGACGATGTCATCATCATTTTGGACGAGCCGACTAATACGTCCAATTTGCATCACTATTCAATATCATAATATGCCTCTATTGATTGATATATTTCATATTAAGAGGTGTTACTTAAGTCTTTTCATCTGTTTTTGCATGTTGGATGATTCTTGGAGGATAAACTGCCGGAGTCAGGATTCTGATGGAAAAAGCGGTGTTTTGATGCAATTTCGCGAAGATTAGAAAGATACCAGAAAAACTACAGAAAATCCTATTTTTCCAGAAGACGAAGAATGCCAGAAGGCGTAGATGGGCCACTGGGGGTCCACCCCGCAGGCGCGGGCCACCCCTAGGCCGCGCCTACAGGGGGTGTGGCCTACCTGGCCCACCTCTGGCTCCGCCCTCTTGCCTATATCTTCTCCTCGAAACCCTAATACACGGGAGAGCGACCATAGAAAGATTTTGTAGCCTCTACGGGGCGGAAAACACCGAGAGATAAAGAGCTCTCCAGCAGACAGATTTCTGCCGGGGAAATTCCTTCCCGGAGAGGGGAGATCTTCGCCATCAACACCATCATCAAGCTAGACTTCATCTGGATCATCATCCACACCATCATCTCCACCAGCACCATCATCATCACTACATCCCGCTATAACAATTGTGTTGAATCTTGCATAGTTCTTAGGGGAAACTTTCCCGATATTGATTACTATTGTAGTTGATGCTTGTGAGTGGAACCATTGAATTATTGTTTATGTTCAGATGTTATTCATCACCATATCATCTTTGATCTTGATCCATATGATGTCTCGTGAGTAGTTCGTTTAGTTCTTGAGGACATGGGAGAAGTCATGTTGTTAGTAGTGGATTTGTGTTGAGATATTATTCAATGGTTTAGTATTTAAGTTGTGGTGCTATTCTTATAGTGGTGTCATGTGAACATCGACTACATGATACTATAATTTTTGATTCTCCATGCTTGTTTAGTATCTACTTTGCTTTACTTCGTCTACACTTTGAGGTTTTTTTATATGTTTTCTGGAACTAACCTATTAACAAGTTGCCACAGTGCCAGTTGCCTGTTTTCTTCTGTTTTTGGTTCCAGAAAGGCAGAAAATCAATATTCTCGGAATTGGACGGGACAAAAGCCAAAGCCAATATTTTACCATGGGCAACACGAAGCTAGAAGACGAGACGAAGAAGGCTCACCAGGGGGCCACACCCCCTGGCCACGCGGGTGGGCCCACTCCCGCGCCTAGGAGTGCAGCCCCCCTGGCTCGCCCCTTCGCCTATAAGAAGCCCCCGATGCGGAAACCCTAAGCACCCGATCAAAACTCCATAAAACCTTCTGTAGCCGTCGCCACCATCGTCCCTAGAACGGGGGGATCTAAAGTTCTTCACGATACCCTGCCGGAGGACAGATTCCGGAGGCCTTCTTCTTCATCATTCCAGCCTCCGGTATGAAGCGTGAGTAGTTCCACCTTGGACTACGGGTCCATGTAGTAGCTAGATGGTTGTATCTCCTCCTTGTGCTTTCATGTATAGATCCCGTGAGCTCCGTTCATGATCAAGATCTAATTTATTTGTAATCATGCATGTTGTGTTTGCGGGGATCCGATGGATATTGAGATTACTATGTCAGATTGATTAATGGTTTTTTCTTATGATTCTATCATGTCTGTGTTGTTTGTGATCTTGCATTCTCTCCGTTGCTAGTAGCTATCTTGGCCGAGTAGATGCTAGTGACTCCAAGAGGGGGTATTTATGCTCGATAGTGGGTTCATGCCTCTATTTAACGTAAGGGAAGTGACAGAAATCTCTAAGGTAGTAGATGTGTTGTTGCCACTAGGGATAAAACAACGGTCTCTTGTTCATGAAACAAGTGGATTGTTTACCTTACACACTTTGCTTAAAGCAGTGATCTGTTGCTTGCAACTTAATACTGGAGGGGGTTCAGATGATAAACTGAAGGTGGATTACTAGTCATAGATGCAGTTGGATGGTGGTCTATGTATCTTGCTGTATTGCCTAATCGAATCTCATAGGATCTTTTTATCTAGTATTGCATTTTTATGCCTTGCTCGGTTCCTATCAATTGCCCTATTTTAATTTGTTTACCCTTCATGCCATGTTGTTTATCTAAGGAGAGCACCTCTAGTGAACTATGGACCCCGGTCCAATCTTTACCATTGATACATCTTCCACTGTTACTATTTGCAAACCATCATCACCTTCCACACCATACAGTTAATCCTTTGTTACAGCAACCGGTGAGATTGACAACCTCACTGTTTGTTGGGGCAAAGTCTTGAGTTTGTGTTGTGGATGTGTCCACGTTGCTTGCAACACTTGTGTGACGTTTCCTTCCTCCTACTGGTTTGATAACCTAGGTTTCTTACTGAGGGAATACTTGCTGCTATGCTGCATCACACCTTGCTCTTGGGGTTTCCCGATGAAGCGCACCTACATCAACTAGGCGCATCAACAAGTTTTCTGGCGCCGTTGCCGGGGAGGCTAAGGACGTCTTCCCAAGGGGAGTCCTCCTCAACCTTTCTCTTTACTTTGTTTTTGGTTTGCTTAGTTTCTTTTGCTTGGTTTATTTTGCTTGGTTTTGTTTGCATCTTTTTATCAAAAACTCTAAAAAAAACAGTCTAGTTTTATTTGCTTTCTCTTATCAAAAACACAAAAAAATTAGTTCTTGCTCTAGCTGCTGCTGTTGTTTTTGGCTTGCCCACCTTTGCCAAAATGAACTTTGTTGAGAACACCAAGTTGTGTGACTTCACTAGCACAAACAACAATGATTTCCTTAGCACTCCTATTGCTCCACCTGCTCCTGATGCTACCTTTTATAAAATTAAGCCTGCTTTGTTGAATCTTGTGATGAGAGAGCAATTTTCTGGTGCTAGTTATGATGATGCTGCTGCCCATCTCAATAACTTTGTTGAACTTTGTGAGATGCAGAAGTATAAGGATGTAGATGGTGATATTATTAAGCTCAAGATGTTTCCTTTATCCTTGAGAGGAAAAGCTAAAGAATGGTTGCTATCCTTGCCTAGAAATAGTATTGATTCTTGGACTAAGTGCAAAGATGCTTTTATTGGAAAATATTATCCTCCTGCTAAGATTATATCTATGATAAGTGACATTATGAAATTTAAACAACTTGATAATGAAAATGTTGCACAAGCTTGGGAAAGAATGAAGTCTTTGGTTAAGAATTGTCCCACTCATGGACTCACTGCTTGGATGATTATCCAGACTTTTGATGCATGTTTGAACTTCTCTTCAAGAAACATGTTGGATTCAGCTGCTGGAGGTACCTTTATGGGCGTCACTTTGGGTGCTGCAACAAAACTCCTTGATAATATGATGGTTAATTACTCTGAATGGCACACTGAGAGAGCTCCACATGGTAAGAAGGTAAATTCTGTTGAAGAAACCTCCTCTTTGAGTGATAAGATTGATGTTATTATGGTTATGCTTGTTAATGGGAAAGCTCCTTTAGATTCAAACAATGTTACCTTAGACACTTTGGTTGCTCAAGAAGAGCAAGTTGATGTGAACTTCATTAGAAACAACAATTTCAACAACAATGCCTATAGAAATAATTTTGGTGGTAACAACAATTATAGGCCTTATCCTCCTAATAATGGCAATTCTTATGGAAACTCCTACAACAATGCTAGAAGTGCCCCCTCTGAAATTGAAGTCATGCTCAAAGACTTTATTAGTAAACAAACCGCTTTCAACAAGACTATGGAGGTAAAACTTTTAACTGTTGAGAAGAATATTTCCTCTTTGCCTGAAGCACAGTCCTCCTTGATTAATAAAATGTCTGCTAAACCTGAAACCATGGAAAGTACCTTTGCTGCTACTCATGTCATACAAGTTACTATTGATGAAAATGTTAGACTGTTAGCTCAACTTCATGCTAAGTGGGAAAGGGAAGCTGAAATTGATAGAAACAATAGTGTGTGCACCATCACTAGAATGGATACCACTAAGCCACAAGAAGTCCCTATTCCTCCTCCTACAGTGCCTAAGCCTAATGAGACTACTACTAGTGATGCTAAGTTTGATTTTGATATAGATGGTCGCAATATTTCTGAAGTGATTCTATTCCTGCAAAAGCTTGCTATAAGTCATGATGCTAGTGATATGCATGTTGCTTTCACCAAACACATTATAGATGCTCTTGTTAAGATTAAGGAAGAGAAGTTAAAACACAAAGAATATATTCCTAGGAAAGTAGAAGATAGTTGGGAACCCATTATTAATATGCAAGTGAATGACTTTGATCTCAAAGCTTCGTGTGATCTTTGTTCTAGTGTCTCTATTATGCCTAGGAAGATTTATGAAATGCTTGATTTGCCACCTTTGGAAGATTGTTATTTGGATGTCCCACTTAATGATAATTCTAAGAATAAACTCATGGGGAGTATTAATGATGTTCTCATTATGGTTAAGAATGCTTATGTCCCTGTTGATTTCTATGTTTTGGATGTTGAATACAATGCTTCTTGTCCTATTACTTTGGGAAGACCTTTTCTTAGAACTGTTGGTGCCATCATTGATATGAAAGAAGGCACCATTCAATATCAATTCTCATTCAAGAAAGGTATTGAACACTTACCTATGAGGAGAGAGAAGTTTCTTTTTGCTCCTCCTTTGAAAGCAAGGTTTGATGTTAATGCTTCCTCATTTGAAAATACTTGATTTCTTGCTTCTTGTGCCTAACTTAAAGGCGTTAAAGAAAAGTACTTGTTGGGAGATAACCCAAGATCTTACTTCAGTCTTGGAAGTTATTACTTCATTAATGACCTCTCCTTATCCTTTTTGTTTGCTTTTTGTGCCAAGAATGACCTCTAATGAGAGGAAGTAAGATTTCAGAAGTTGCTGTCTCGAAATAGATTTCTGTCCTCCACCATAAAAATTCGTGAGGAGTCTCTGTAAGTAGGAGAGCTGAAAATTTACATATAAATCCCCCATTATGTTAGCTAACTTTCGTTAGTTCAACACTTTTTGATTTGAGCGACAGAAGATTTTCGAAAAATCGGTTTCTACCTGCTGGTCTGTTTTGACAGATTTCTGCCATTATTTGCATTTGCTTCTTATTGATTCCTTTTTGAGTTCTCTTTTGGGGAATTGAGATTTTTGAAGGAGTTGTTATAGTATCTTGAGTTTTTAGTGAAAAGTTTTTCTATTCCAAAGCTAGACCAAAAGGTCTATTATCTTTTGAATACACTGATGTTGCTAATGAAGATTGCGTGAAGTTTTGTATGAAGGAAAAAATTTCAGGTGTAGAGAGAGAATGATGTAATGAGATGAAGAATGGACAAAGCTCAAGCTTGGGGATGGCACCCCGGTGTCACCCCAAGAAATATCCAAGAGGTACAAGCGTCAAAGCTTGGGAATGCCCAAGGCATCCCCTTCTTCATCAATAAAAAGCTCTGGTCTGTCTAGACACTTAATTTTTTATTGTTTCATGCATTGTTGTGTTATTCTTGGAGCGTCTTAGTTTTTGTTTGGATTCCTTAGTTTGTTTAGTTTGATTGAATAAAGTAGTTTGGACCCCCGTTCTCGCTGTGTTGTTTCAAATAAGTTGATTGGTGTTGGAAAGGAGTAGAAAGTTCTTGCTAGAAAGTGCAAGAGGAGCTTGCATTGACTGTGACTTAGACTTTAGCATGACATGCTAGGTGTTGTTTTGACCTTATGCTTAGTGATTATTGCTGTAGCATGTCTTGTTACAAACAATTGGGATTGCTTAGTGTGCCTTAAAATAATCATGCGTTGTTTTAGCATACAAAAGTATAGTATGATGGTATTCTCCTTTGATGCTTTATTTGGGTTGACTTGGCACATGCTCACACCATGTTATGACTATGAAGAAGTCACCATAGACTCTATGATCATTTAGTCCTTGACTTGTAGTACCACTCTATGCTTTGATTAGTAATGTTTTGTCGCTCTGCATGATTATGGCCATTATTGCTCTCTTAGTTGGTTGCTCCCAGTCTTTTGCTAGCCTCCACTTGTATGAATAAGCTCTACTTATGCTTCCAACTCCCAAGAAACCAAGTTATTCCAAAGTGTCCACTATAAACTCCTATGCATGGTGTGTTACACCATTCCAAGTATATTCTTGTTTTCAGCTATCTTCAAATTAAAAAGTATTTTGTTATGTGAAAACTTAGTGATTAAATCCCTCACAAACTTGATGGCACACTTTATATACTTTGCCCCTAATAATCTTGAACCATTGTGTCATATATGTTGTATGTGCTTGCACTTATACGTTGGAATTAGCAGAACCATGCTGTCATGGGTAACGTTTTCAACATTGCACTTGTACTTTCTACACAGTTGATATCATGATCTTTTGTCTATGGATGTCACCGGCGTGAAATAAAGATGGAGCTTGTAAGTCTATGGAGTTATTTATATTGTGTTAGAGAAACGCCTGGGCCGCTATCCTAAGCCATGCCTAATCATGGTGGAAACTTGCAGCATCACCATAATGAGCAATCTGTGAAGCATTCCCAATAAAAAGCTATGCACATAGTAAATAAAAAGATTGCTGAGATGCTCATTGTCTACTTGCCTTGTCATTTGGTTATGGGATATCTAATGTACCATGTGCAAGGGGTACCCCGTTGGCGGTTCTCTATGATACGCATGTACTTACTATGACAATAACTTTCAGGTGACTGAAGTTGAGTAGCATGAGGTGTGGCCCTCGTATTCAAGGGACATGAGATTGGAAACGTATACTTTGTCAAGCATATACTCCATAGTTTGTTCACTTTAACCTTAATCACTTCAAGATGCTTATGATAGGGGCAATGAGGGATGAAATCTAAGAAGTACCATAATTTTTGGAAGCTCTTTTTGAAACTTGAAATCCCTGCTTCCCTTTATGAAGGTTCTTTCTTCCACTATTATATTGAGTCTCCACCTTCTACCTTTAGGCACCATTAATCGAGCATAGTTGTCATTCTGTGTGCAGTGTTCCAAAGCTTATTGATTGATGCATATTGTTGATATTACTTGTTCTTATGCTATTTGTTTCTAGTCACCCTTGTGAACTTTGAAGGTGTCCTATGCATCTATTTGCTACTCTATGAGGGACAAGCTGATTGCCACTATGCCATGTTTCTTGTATGTGAAACAAACAAATGTTTTTCAATGCATGTTATTCATGATCTTTGTTTGTAGCCTTTCATGTTGCATGCATAGTTACTTTGTCCAATTGTTAGAACTCCATCTTTCATGCACATGTTTAGAGTTCTTTGATCCCAGCTTTCAATGCTTGCAAATGGTTTGATCTTGGTTTTGATGGTGCATGTCACCTCAAAAATAATTCTTTTTATCACTTACCTACTCGAGGGAAAGCAGGAGTTAAGCTTGGGGATGCTTGATATGTCGGAAACGTATCTATAATTTTTGATGCTCCATCGTCCCTAGATCGGGGGGATCTGAAGTTCTTCCTGGCACCCTGCCGGAGGGGAGATCATCCCGGAGGCCTTCTTCTTCATCATGCCAGCCTCCGGTATGAAGCGTGAGTAGTTCCACCTTGTACTACGGGTCCATGTAGTAGCTAGATGGTTGTATCTCCTCCTTGTGATTTCATGTATTGATCTTGTGAGCTCCGTTCATGATCAAGATCTAATCTATTTGTAATCATGCATGTTGTTTTTGCGGGGATCCGATGGGTATTGACATTACTATGTCAAATTGATTAATGATTTTGTCTTATGATTCTATCATGTCTTTGTTGTTTGTGATCTTTCATGCTCCCCGTTGTTAGTATCTACCTTGGCCAAGTAGTTGCTAGTGACTCTAATAGGGGGTATTTATGCTCGATAGTGGGTTCATGCCTCTAGTTTCCAAGGGAAGTGACAGAACTCTCTTCGATTGTAGATGTGATGTTGCCACTAGGGAGAAAACAATGGTCTCTTGTTCATGGAACAAGTGGATTGTTTACCTTACACACTTTGCTTAAAGAAGTTGTCTGTTGCTTGCAACTTAATACTGGAGGGGGTTCGGATGATAACCTGAAAGTGGATTTCTAGTCATAGATGCAGTTGGATGGCGGTCTATTTATATTTTTGTATTGCCCAATCGAATATCATAGGATCTTTTGTCTAGTATTACATTGTTATGCCTTGCTCAGTTCCTGTCAATTGACCTGCTATAATTTGTTTACCCTTCATGCCATGTTGTTTATGTAAGGAGAGCACCTATAGTGAACTATGGACCCCGGTCCAATCTTTACCATTGATACATCTTCCACTGTTACTATTTGCAAACCATCATCACCTTCCACACCATACAGTTAATCCTTTGTTACAACAATCAGTGAGATTGACAACCTCGCTGTTCGTTGGGGAAAAGTCTTGAGTTTGTATTGTGAAGGTTTCCATGTTTCTTGCTACACTTGTGTGATGTTTCCTTCCTCCTACTGGTTCGATAACCTCAGTTTCTTACTAAGGGAAGACTTGGTGCTATGCTGCATCACACCTTTCTCTTGGGGTTTCCCGACGAAACGCACCTACAGCAACTAGGCGCATCAAAATGCATTGTGTATTTGGCTACTAATTGTGGGGTTGCCGGAGTGACAGAAACATGAACCCCCGTTAGGACACCATTGCACAAGGGAGTGTAGGATCTGAGAGTTTAAGGTCGTGGTTAGGTTTATACCTTAATTGCTTTCTTGTAGTTGTGGATGCTTGCAAGGGTGTTAATCACAAGTATGTATTAGTCCAAGTAATGTCGGTACACACAGGTTCACCCACACAACACTTACAAAACCAAAGAAGACTACTCAGCTATTTGAAGCGAAAGCACTTGACAGAATTCGCATGTGTCCTCGAGAATGTTTGGTCCTCATAAGTATTTCCACCGGCTTGTCCTTTGTTAAGAAAGGATTGGGCCACTTGCTGCAATTGTTTGTTGTCTTTATTACTTGCACTTTATTTCTTTGCTTTATCATAAAACCCCTAAAAATCCATTTGCTAAGTATTTACAGAGAGTTCCTGCTCCATACCACTAGTCAACACCTTCTGCTCCTCGTTGGGATCGACACTACTATTTATCGAAAGTACTATGATACACCCCCTATACTTTTGGGTCATTAAGACTATTTTCTGGCGCCATTGTCGGGGAGTGAAGCGCTATTGAAGAGTGGAACTGGTAAAGGAAACTTTTACTATGAGTATTGCTTTTTATTTCTGTCTGTTACTTTTCTTCCAATATGGATAACCCACTTGGTTTTCTGTTTGGGAGAACTACTACCACTATTAGTGTAGTAGATGAACCACCACTTGTTGAGATAGATCCTTTTAAGATACCTACAAGTATTGTTGATCGTGTTATGGATAATTATTATTTAGGGGATGGAACTGTCCACCCTAGTGATCACTTGCTTTTTATCCATGAATTATGCGGGTTGTTTAAGTGTGCAGGTATCACAACTGAACAGGTTAAGGATAAGTTACTCTCTATATCCTTGAAAGGAAGAACTGAAGAATGGTATAAGCTGCTGAAGAATGGACAATCCATGGAATGGGAGGAAATAGTACCTCTCTTTTATTCTAAATTCTATCCTCCCAGTGAAATCCATAAGGATAGGGACCTGAAATATAACTTTTGGCCTCGTGATGGAGAGAGTACATCTCAAGCTTGGGGGAGATTGAAGTTACTAATTCTTAAATTTCCTATTCGTGAACTCCCTAACAATATTATTATCAATAACTTTTATGCTAGGCTTTCTCTTCATGATAAAGATTTACTAGATGCTTCTTATGGTGGATCATTCACACGTATGGAGGAAGAAGCTAAATGGGATCTCCTAGACCGTATTCAAGAGAACACCGAAGCATGGGAGAATTACAAAGGAAGAAAGTCAGGTATAAACTATGATTATGAATGCATTAAATCCTTTATGGGAACTGATGACTTCCCTGATATTAGTACTGAGTATGGTCTTAATTCTCAAAGTATTGCCAATTGTTTTAAGGCCTTTGCCTCTTACATAGAAATTCCTAAAAAGAAGTGTAATAAGTACCATGCACCTTATAAAGATGTTGTTAGTCATGTTCCTATTAGAAATACTGAAGTTTGTACTATTGATCGTATTGTGCCTGAACCTTATGTTGAGAAAACACCTTTCCCAGCTAACGTAAATGAGTACTCTATGATAATTAGTGCAAATAACAAAGGTACAAAGGAAGCCGTGGAACCTAATGAGCAAATAAATATTGAACATGTGGTAGCTATTGTGAAAGATCTTGTCACTAAAAATATAGAGGATGGGCACATTGTCTTCTGTGAAGATGCTTCTAATATTATCTCTCATCATAGTAAAGCTAGAAAATCTAGTGTCCCTGTGCTTTCTGTTAGAATTGGTGATCATTGCTATTATGGTTTATGTGATATTGGTGCTAGTTCTAGTGCTATTACTTATGAGCTTTACAGGGAAATTATGCATGAAATTGGTCCTTGTGAGTTTGAGGACATTGATGTGGTTATTCACCTTGCTAATAAGGAAACAATTTGCCCTATTGGTATTGTAAGAGATGTGGAGGTTCTCTGTGGTAAGATTAAGTATCCTGCTGATTTTCTAGTGCTTAATTCAGCAGCTAGTAAAACTTGTCCTATCATTTTTGGTAGACCTTTCTTGAACACTTGTGGAGATATTATAGATTGTAAAAAGGATAAAGTTTTAACTAATTTTGATGGAGATTCTTATGAGTTTAACTTTTCTAAGTTTGCTAAAGCTCCTTGTGAAAATAGCTTGCCTAATGAAGATTTCAGGGTTGAACAACTTGCTTCTATTGATCCAGTTTATGACCTTGGACCTCTTTTTGATGAATGTAAGTATGATCATTCTGATGATAAAGTTGTTTCCTGTGATATTTATATTGTCAACTTTATTAAAAGTGCTATTGAAAGTCATTATAAAGAGAGGGAAACATGGTTTTATGCATCTCAATAATATTAAATTTCCCCTTTTTATGTTGAAAGCTTTGAAGTTGCATTTATTTTGTCTTTCTATGCTAGTATCCTTTTGTTTCAACAATTTCTTTTCTCATGATACTCCCTTGCATAGGAAGTGGGTTAGACTCAAATGTGTTGGTTATTTGCTTCTTGATGCTCTCTTTCACTTCAAATCTATATCTCCTATGTGAGCATTTTTGAAATTATCAAGCCTAACTTAAAGGCAATAAAGAAAAGTACTTGTTGGGAGATAATCCAATAGTTTTGTTGAGTCTTGGAACTTATTACCTCAGTAATAACCGCTCCTTATCCTTTTTGTTTTGGTTTTTGTGTCAAGATCAACTACTTTTGAGAAGTAGAGGAGTTGTGAAAAGTGGTTGTCCTGGGACATATTTTTGTGTTGCATTGTCAAAATCCGTGAAGTAGCTCAGTACAGCGGATGGAGCTATATTTTTCTGTGCTTGTTCTACAAGTTGTTATCCAACTTTCATTATTTTTGCACTTTTTGATTTGAGCAACATAAGTTTTTGAAAAAATCAATCTTTACCTTCTGGTCTGTTTTGATAGATTTCTATCATCATTTGTATTTTATTTTTATATTGATTCACTTTCAGATTCTTTTTGGGGCTTCTGGAAAGGAGTTGCTACAGTAGCTTTTGTTTTGATGGATTTTAGTTGAAGTTTGAGCCTAAAGGTTTATTGTTTTTGCATACACTAATGTTGCCATTAAGGTTTGTGTAAGGCCTTGTATGAAGGGAATTTCAAGAAGAAGGAGAAAAGGAATCTGCAGAGTTCGTCTTTGAATAGGTAAAAGTGGTGAAAACAGAAGGTTCGTGAAAACCTTATCTTTTTATATTTTTGATGTTTTTATTTCATATGGAAGGTTACGAGACGAAACAGAGGAGGAAACGGAGGCCAGGGTGGCCACACCCACCCTAGGCGCGAGCCCCAGCTAGTAGCGCCTGGAGGGGGTGTGAGCCCCCTGAACTCCGTCTCCGCCTTTTTTTCGCACAGTACCTTCCTTATGCATTGAAACTTCGTAATATATAACCCCCGGATCCCCCGAGGTCCGTATGTCGTGTTCTCGCCGTGTTTTCATATCAATATGTTTCTGTCAGGAAATCTTCTCCAGTTTAGAGAACCATGGTCTCCGCCAACGACAAAGGAAAGGGGCCCGTGGAAGAAGAAAGGATCGCTGCTAGGCACAAGGACATGGATTGGAGCGTCGAGGAGGAAGTAAAGAACATGTCAGCAGACATTAAGGAACAAACCACCGCAGGGTCAAGGGCAAGGAAACCTACTTTTGTAGGAGCAATTAATACTGGACGTGCTTTTTCTCGTAACATGCAGGGGATTATATCCTCCATTCTAGACTTCAAATCCTGCCCTGAGGCAGTGGAAGCCCTTCGAACCACTGATGAGTTTTGTGACAAGTACAGTGCTTTGAGGTTGAAGGTGGATATACTCCAAGAGTAGAATAACAGGCTTTGTAAGATGCTAGAAAGTTTTCTTACCCTAAACAAGAGAACACCACCACCACTGAAGGAGTAATTCATCATTAGGTTTGGCATCCCCTTTTCTTGTTCCAAGCTTGGGGGAGTGCCGCGGTATCACATCATTATCTTTTATCTTTTACATTTTTAGTAGATTCATATCTTTGGTAGAGAAGTTATCTTATAGGTTGGTTTGCATTGTGGAAGTATCTCTCCTTTAGTTGATTATCTATGTATCCCTTGGTGTGAGTGCCTTTATGGAATATTAATGAGAAGTCTCATCTTTTACTTTTTGCACTTCTCATTTTAGTTTGAAATATCTATTATATGATTGATCTTGTTGAAGAGTATTGGTATCACTTTGGGAGAATCAAGTAGATCTAAATTGGTTTTGGCAAACGAGCTCTGGTCAGTAGCAACACTTTTTGAGGTTTTAAGGAAAAGAGAAAAAGCTTACATGTATTTTGTATCATTTATTTTCTTTCTTGATTGGCTCATAAGCTTAGTATTCTTTATTTAAGATCTTTTGTGTCTTCAAGGAAGATTGCATGTTTGGCTTTATTACTTGTATGTTTGCTTGTTTCTTTTAACTCTTTTGCTTGCTACCCAGCCTTGCTAGCCAAAAACCTGTTTTGAGAAGGAATACTTCTCATGCATCCAATCCCTTTGAACGAAAACCTGTGCCATTTGTGTCCACCATATCTATCTATTAGCATTATTTCTATTCCAAGCAAATTCTCAAGCTTCATCTATCTTTTGAATTAAAAATTATTTTGTTATGTGAAAACTAGTCTGTAAAGCTCTCACGAACTTGATGGCACACCTTATTTTCTTTCCCCTAATAAACTTGAACCATTGTGTCATCGAAGTTGTATATGCTTGCATCTATACGTTGGGATTAGTAGAACCGTGTTGTCACGGGGAACGCTTTCAACACTTATGGATACATATCTAGTTGATATCATGCTCTTTTGTTTGCGGATGTCGTCGGTGTGAAATAAAAGGGGAGCTTGTAAGTCCATGGAGTTATGTATGTGTGTTAGAGAAATTCCTGGTCCGCTAGCCTAATCCATGCCTAATCATGGTGGAAACTTGTAGCATAACCATAGTGAGCAATGTGTGAAGCATCCTCAATAAAAATCTATGCAAATAGCAAATAAAAATATTGCTGAGATGCTCACTGTCTGCTTGCCTTGTCATTTTGATTATGGGATAGCTCCTGTATCATGTGCATGGGATACCCTGTTGGCGGTTCTTTATGATACACATGTACTTACGATGACAAGAACTTACCAGTAACTAAAGTTGAGTAGCATGAGGAGCGGCCCTCGTACTCAAGGGACATGAGATTGCCAACTTATATTTCGTCAAGCATATACTCCATCTTTGTTCACTTTAACCTTAATCACCTCAAGATGCTTATGATAGGGGAAATGAGAGCTCAAAGCTAGTAAGTACCATAATCTTTTGAAAGCTCTTTATGAACTTGAAATCCCTGTTTCCCTCTATGAAGGCCATTTCTTCTACTTCTAAGTTGAGTCAGTAAACCTATTCCTCTCTATCTCCAGTAAGCATTTGAGTTGTTGTGTTTCAAGCATTCATATGATGATTTATTCAATCATTTTATTTATCTTCCTTGTTTGCACAAGACTCTTATCTAATGAGTACTACTTTGAAAGCCTTTATTGTGAAAACCTTTTTATGTTTGAGCAAAGAGTACTCTTGTTGTGAAACTTCTTTACAAAAGCTTTACTTGAAAACTATTTGCCAACTATTCTCTGACCAATAACAAAGTTTGCCAATCCCAATTATGATTCATCTTTATGCATCTCTATTGGGACTCCTATACTTGTTGCAAGATAAGTTATATAATGGTGAGTTGCTTTCTTTTATGAGTTGTGTAATGGTAAGTGTGATGCTTCTTGTTCGTATTCTTTTATCGACACTTCACTCCATAAACCTGTGGACATGTTTACTGAGCTCAGTTTTCGCTTGGGGACAAGCAAAGTTCTAAGCTTGGGGGGGGGTTAATACGTCCAATTTGCATCACTATTCTATATCATAATTTGCCTATATTCATTGATATATTTCATAGGTGTTACTTATGTCTGTTCATTTGTTTTTGCATGTTGGATGATTCTTGGAGGATGAACTGCCGGCGTCAGGATTCTGATGGAAAAAGTGGTGTTTTGATGCAACTTCGCGAAGATCAGAAAAATACCAGAAAAACTACGAAAAATCATATTTTCCGAGAAGATGAAAAATGCAAGAAGGGGAGGCGGAGATGGGCCAAAGGGGGCCCACACCCCCTAGGCGCGAGCCACGCCTACATGGGGTGTGGCCCACCTAGCCCACCTCTGGCTCCGCCCTCTCACCTATATCTTCTCCTCGAAACCCTAATACACGAGAGAGCGACCAAAGAAAGATTCCACCGCCTCTATGGGGCGGAAAACACCGAGAGAGAAAGAGCTCTCCGGCAGTCCGATTTCTGCCGAGGAAATTCCTTCCCGGAGAGGGGAGATCGTCGCCATCGACACCATCATCAAGCTAGACTTCATCAGGATCATCATCATCCACACCATCATCTCCACCAGCACCATCATCATCACTCCATCCCGCTGTAACAATTGTGTTGAATCTGGCATAGTTCTTAGGGGAAACTTTCTCGGTATTGATTACTATTGTAGTTGATGCTTGTGAGTGGAACCATTGAATTATTGTTTATGTTCACATTGTTATTCATCACCATATCATCTTTGATCTTGATCCATATGATGTCTCGTGAGTAGTTCGTTTAGTTCTTGAGGACATGGGAGAAGTCATGTTGTTAGTAGTGGATTTGTGTTGAGATATTATTCAATGGTTTAGTATTTAAGTTGTGGTGCTATTCTTATAGTGGTGTCATGTGAACATCGACTACATGATACTTCACCATTTATGGGCCTAGGGGAATGCATTGTGTATTTGGCTACTAATTGTGGGGTTGCCGGAGTGACAGAAACCTAAACCCCCGTTAGGACACCATTGCACAAGGGATTGTAGGATCTCAGAGTTAAAGGCTGTGGTTAGGTTTATACCTTAATTGCTTTCTTGTAGTTGCGGATGCTTGCAAGGGGTTTAATCACAAGTATGTATTAGTCCAAGTAAGGTCGGTACATTAGCACAGGTTCACCCACACAACACTTACAAAATCAAAGAAGACTACTCAACTATTTGAAGCGAAAGCACATGACAGAATTCCCATGTGTCCTCGAGAACGTTTGTTACTCATAAGTATTTACACCGGCTTGTACTTTGCTAAGAAAGGATTGGGCCACTTGCTGCAATTGTTCGTTGTCTTTATTACTTTCACTTTATTTGTTTGCTTTATCAGAAAACCCCTAAAAATCCGTTTGCTAAGTATTTACAGAGATTTCCTGCTCCATACCACTAGTCAACACCTTCTGCTCCTCGTTGGGATCGACACTCCTATTTATCAAAAGTACTACGATACACCTCGTATACTTGTGGGTCTTCATCGGCCGACGCGCCAAGTGAAGCTCCGACTGGAGTGGACGCGGCCGCGAAGGCCGACATGGACGCGGGGTCGCGGCAGGTGGAGTCGGCAGCGCTGGTCGGGGCGTCAGGCCCCAGGACAAGTGCTTCGGGAGTGGCGGTGGAAACCTTCCCTCGCTTCATGGCAAGGGCCTCTACTTCAGGTGTCGTGGCGCAATCGGCCCAAGTACCCGAGATATTGGGCTCGTTCGTCGAGTAGCGTCGCGGACACACGTCCTTCGTGCTGCCCTCGGTGGACGCGGTCGGGCTACACAACATGCTGATCGCGGCTATTCAGGTATGTCCAGTCCCCGAGGATCTACTCGCTGAATTTCAGCGAGTAGATTCTTATTGCTTTTTGTTATCCAGTCCCCGAGTGGCTAGTTGTTGAATTTCAGCGGCTAGGCACTTAGGAAAATCTTTGATGTCCAGTCCCCGAGTGGCTAATCGCTGAATTTCAGCGGCTTGGCACTTAGGAAATTCTTTGATGTCCAGTCCCCGAGTGGCTAATCGCTGAATTCCAGTGGCTAGGCACTTAGGAAATTCTTCCATGTTTGCTTACATTGGTTTCGTCTATGCAGGGCCTTCAACGCGAATCAGCGGAGCGATTGGCCGCCAAAGAGTGTTTGGAGAGCGACCTCCGATCCGTGCAGGAGGTGCACCAGCAGCTGCAGGCGACCGTGGATAGGTGTTTGAATTGTGGTCTCCATTACTTTCTTGTGCTTGATTATGGTCTCATCCTGTTTTTCTGCAGATGGATATTCGACCGCAGTTGCCAAGGCCCGGGAGGCCTTTGTCCTAGTCAGCGAGTTGGCGGCTGCCCAGTCGTCGTTGACCGCCGCAGAGAAGCGGGTTGCCGACCTGGAGAGGAAGCTCAAGGCCGCTAAGGCGGAAGCTAGCTCAGCGGAGGAGAGGGCCAAGGCTGGTGTTGCTACCACAGCTGACGAGCGGAAGGTGTCCGATGCTCTTGTCGCAGGGCTGCAGGACGACTTGTCAGGTCCTTAATATATCATCACGGGGCGCTGCCGTCCACTCATTGGTGATTTTCTTAGGCTTGTAGTTGTTGTATCAGCGAGTCCTCGAGCGTGCGGGTCGCTTATGCCGTCGAGTCCCTGAGGGGGTGGACTCGAGTTGTGCGTCCTTCTGACGCTAAGTTGTTGTTGATTGCAGGGAAGATTCTCGATGACGAGCCCGAGGCGCAGTCGTATGATGCGAGGCAGTGCGTCACCATGCTGGTGGATTCAGCCACCCTTTCGACGACCTGCATTCGCGGGTACCTCCAGGAAATCTCGCCCATGGAAGTGATTCCCAGCGAGCTCACGGAGGTGTGGAATTACCTAGAGAGGGCGCCAGCAGTGGTGGAGTACATGTCGCGGTCAGCTTTCCGCTGCGGGGCTGCGACTGCGCTGAGCCTTGGGCTTGCGCACTTCCCCGACGACTTCGATCTCGACGATGTTACCAGCGGGTACCCATCGGCGACTGGCTCGGTTGAAATCGCCGAAGTTTTGAAGTTGGCCGATAGGGCGGCTGTGTACTCCGAGCGGGTGCTGGCGATGGGTAACCTCCTGCCGTACCAGGAGACGATCGTTGCTCCGAACAACCCCGAGCCGACGCACCGCGACTTCAAGACAGAGCAGCTGTTCCGTTCGGTGATGGCAGGCACATTGACCACACACCCATCGAACTTGTGGGTCCCCTTCATCCGTGTTCATGGTGGCGGTGGTGCATCGTCTTTGAAGCCGGCGAAGTAGATAGCTTGCCGATTGGCGTTAGTGGAAATAAGTGCATGTCTGCCCTTGTAAGCAAACAATATTTTGTTGCCGTAAGGAATGCAAGTATGCTTGAGTCAGCTTTGATTTGAGTTTGGATTGTTTTGTTATGAGAGTCCCTGAGCGCGTCCGCCCTTTAATGGGGTTTACTGTAACACCCTCAAAATCGGCCATATGCAAGTTTCAGCGCTTCCCGCCAAACCCGCATAGAAACGATTCAAAGGTGCCCACCAGGCACTTGCGTGCGGGTGGAAAATGAAGTAATAACATTACACAACAGTCCTCGATGGGACCCACAGAACAGATATATATATACAACACGACTCCAAGAGTCAAGAATACAGATATACAGTACAAAGATCCAAATCACCTTTAAAACGATATAGCGTCCGAGTACGGACAAGATGCAAATTGAGCTAAGAGCCCTGAAGAATAACCAATGGCGTCCATAACCCTGCTCAGGCCAAGCCGGAAGGGTAACCCTGCTAACGACGTCGATCTCAAAACCTTCTTAAACAAAAGGGGTGCCGACGAAGGGCAAAAGAAAAAGAGAGAGTGGTCAGTACTGAGGCCAGTACACGGCGAGGCTAGAATTCGGCGGTCCTCGCCTACATAGGTATGGTGGACTGAAGCGGCAGCGGCAGCATGCACTAAACAACCTATAGAGACTCGATATAGCTGTCGGCTATCAGAGAGGGGTAAGAAAGACCTATTCGGAACCAACCTGATGCTACCATCAGATAAACCCATCCTGGTGTTTCCCCCTCGAGACCAAACGAGGAAGTCAACCGAGGAACTCACACAGTTGGCAGTTTTATTTATTCAGTTATCGTTGCAGCAATTACTAGTCAAGTATAGATAATCATCCTGATAAAATAAGCAGTGGGCACTTTTAGTTAACCATTCCGTTGTAGTTGCGACACTTGCTAGTCAAATACAATTAGCATGAGATAACCCAAAACCCAGCAGTTGTTGGTACTTTTATTTAGCCATTCCGTTATAGTTGCAATACTTACTAGTCAGATGCAATGGTCGCAAGCGACAACCCAAACAAACAATTGTTGGCAGTTTTATTTAGCCATTCCATTATAGTGAAGCTGATTACTAGTCATTATAAAGTCAAATTTATAGCACTACTTTAGTTATAGTTGTCTATGATCGAGATACTGTGCTCCCAGTCGTCCATAACCGCGGACACGGCTTTCAGAAAGTTTTACCCTACAGGGGTGCACAAATAGCAACACACACTCGATCAACCTCGGAAAAACCAAATCAAAACCCAACGAGGCATTCACGACAAAACAATCACAGGATTCAGAAAAATTTCAGGGGGCCACCCCATTGAGTACACCCGCAACGAAGTTAGCTAACCCCGAGACGGACTCAAGGTTTGCGCCAGTGGCTGTAAACGACTGGGAACCCGAAAATGTGGCTGGGCTTGTCGATACCGCGAAAACACTCCGCTTACCTAAACAGTACAGGTGCTCCTCGCACAATCGTAATAAAGCAGTAAAGCATGGCATAAGTACATGATAGTAATAAAACCTCAAACTAGTTTGTGGCCCCAAGAAATAAGAATGAATCAAGCTCTGGCTCAGGGGGGTCCCATAATCCTCCCGGATGTGGATAGCGCGAATATTCAAGGAACAGGTATCAAGTACTCGGGGTCCTACGGGACACAAGTGGACGGTTAACAACCAAATAACATCTATTGCCCACCTGTGCCTCTGCATTTACCTACTTCAATTTTTGTTGTTAAACAGTAATTAAATTAAACGATAATTAAAGCCATGATCATCTCCAACCTTAAACATGCGGCAAAACTCCAACAACTGTGGTACTTGACGACACGCAACAGCACTTGAGCAAGCGACTACGAAGCGCAAGTCCAACTATCTACCAAACAACAGGTAATAGGATGTGTCCAAGGCAATATAAGGCTGCGAGGGATATCACGGGTACGAAAACTAGAGCATCGCAACACAGATAGCAATCGATCAACAGGAGGGAATAAATATTATAAAAGTAAGATAGGTAGAAAGGGGGGAGATGCTCGCCTGAAAACATTGCCGAAGGTTCATCCGAAGATCGGGGCGAAGCTCACATCAACTCAACGGCCTTATCCGCGAAGAAGCAAAACACTAGAATAAACACCGGATGCAATATTTAATACTACGGCAAAAGATCGGGCATGATGCATGTATGATGTATGACATGGCAAGGGTGCAATGCAATTAGGCAATATTAAGTGGAACCGGGGTCCTGACAATTAATTAATAGGTTCATGTTGTTTGGATACCCCACAATTTAAATGTTGTCTTAACATTGCAAGAGATAGCACCGGTTCGCTACACCAGTTTAAATGGGACCAATATACGACTAGATTTGCCCGCATATGGGCCCCATATTTAGTTATGAGATGAATTGGCATAATGCCCCCAAACCCACAACATGTATGCAAGTTTGACAATTTAATATGCAACAGTTTATATAGATGGCATTTATAAAATAGGGGCTCGGATCGGGGTCACACATGGGTTCGGCGAACTTGGTCTCCGAGGGGTTCGGGGTCGGTCTCAGGGTCCGGATCTGGGGTTCGGTCTCGGCGGAATCGGTCTCGGACAACGAAAGACGATCTTGTCGCATCCGAGGAGAAGAACTTGGTTCGGCGTCGGGCGCATCGGATCCGCCTTGGTCGGTGCCGAACTTGTCGTCACGAAGGTCTTGTCGGGTCCGTGTATCGGAACGGTCTTGGCGTTCGGGATGCAGAACTTGGCGTCCGGGATCTCGTCGAGCTTGGCATCCTTGTCAGAGTTCTCGGGTGACGATGTCGGTCTTGGGTTTGGCGCCGGTGTGTCTTCAGGTACCGCGGATCATGTACATCCGTGGCCGCGGCACGATTACACATACGAAAGGCTCCTGGTACGGAACGGCATCGGGTTGATCTTGGAAACAACCGCACAGGAGAACCCGCGGCAGACATTGGTCAAGGATAGACCTAGAGACGCGCAGGAGGCAGGACGAGGCGCGCCTGGCCACGACACCGAGAAACAGCAGCGCTGTCTCGCTGCAGCAGGGAGGATGCGGGGAGGGCGTGCCCGAGCGACGAAGGCAGCGGCGACAGCAAGCGGGCAGAGCCTCGAGGGCCCAGGGCTCGGTCGGCGTGGGCTTGCCGGACAGCGCAGAGGAGGGCACGGCCTCGAGGTCGGCTCTGCAGGGGAGGCGAGGCCATGGGCCGCGAGCGGCAGGGGAACCCAGGGCCGCGGCGGCGGACACCCAGAGGCGGCGAGGCGGCCAGGGCGCGGCGTCGAGCTCGGGGGTCGGGGCGGTACTGCAGAGGCTCTGCGAGGCGGTCGCGTGGGCCCAGCGACGACGCGCGCCCGTCGGAAAACAGGGAGGACAGCTTGCAGACGGAGGAGGAAAGAAGACCGGCGAAGGGGCCGGTGGGGCGAGGGAGGAGGCCGACGTTCTCGAGCGCTGGTGGCGGCTGACGGAGGACGGGGCGACGACCGGCGGGGTCCCGCGCAGGCGGCAGTGGCAGAGCTTCTGCGGGGCGGCGGCGCTCGAGGAGGGAGAGGCCGGGCGGCGGGGAGACGGCCGCGTCGGGGATGGGGCCTGGCGGCGCCGGCGCAGGCCGGAGAGGAGGCCGACAGAGGAGAGCTCGGGGACGCGGGGTCGGTGAGGATGGGGTGGAGGCGGCTACTCCCGGCGGCCGGCGAGGCGGGCGAGCCTGCAGGGAGAGGCCGGAGGCGAGAAGGAAGGGCCGGCGAGGAACAAGAGAGATGGCGGCGGTGGCGGTTGCCGAGGAGAGGAGGATGGCGGCGATGGGTGAGTGCGGTCGGTGTGGGGAAGGTGGGTTCAGGGTTGGGCGCCTGGAACGTGGCAGTGGGGCCAGGGGAGTGGGGCTGGTTAGGGGGAGAGGGAGGGAGTGGGGGTGGCTGATGTGGCAGGGGGTGATCTGGTCGGTGGAGAGAGGAGAGGCGAGGTGGCGAGAGTGTTGGAGATATGCCCTAGACGCAATAATAAATGTAGTTATTATTATATCTTTGTGTTTATGATAAATGTTTACATTCATGCTATAATAGTATTAACAAGGAAACATTGATACTTGTGTGATTTGTAAACTTAATTTGAAGTCCCTAGTATAGCCTCTATACTTCACTAGCTTGTTGGTTGATAGATGATTGTGGTTTCCCTATCATGAACATTGAGATGTTATCAACAACAAGATCATATCGTTAGGAGAATGATATGGTGGACATACTCCTATAGATAAGCGTAGCATAAAGATCAAGTTATTTCAATAGTTCAATTGTTATATGCTTTCTGATACATGGTAACCTAATTCCTTCGACCATGAGATCATGCATATCACCTTTACCGGATGGATGCTTTGATGACATGAAACACCACACCATAACTGGGTGGCTATAAAGGTGGCATTGAGTGTTCGGAAAGTATTGGTTGAGACACATGGATCAAGAGTGGGATTTGTCCATCCATATGACGGATAGATATACTCTGGGCCCTCTCGGTGGAATGCCATCCAATTAGCTTGCAAGCATGTGTGTCACATCCCAAGAATTTCCAAATCTTGTGATGTGAAAATAAATGAATAAAATAAAACTTTGTTTGAATTTCAGGGCCAGAAGAAATTTTTGAATTCAATTGGAACTTTAAACCCATTTGAATTAAATAAAACCTAAAGAGATTTTAAAAAGATAAACATTAAATAAAAGGAAAAAAATAAAACATTTGGAAATACTATTTTGAAACAATTAAATGAAAAGATTTGTTTTCAAATAAAATAGATGTCTTACAAATAAGGATTATTTTATAAGGCCAAATTAAACCTTGACCAAGCTTTGGAATTAAAACATTTTATAAAATTGGCAAAGGTTGTTAAAATAAATCAATAAGGATTTAATATTCCATTTTATTTAAAAGGTTTTACCATTTTAATTAAAACAACAAAAATTTATTAAATTAATTTAAATAAGTTTTCCAAATATTTTATATTCACAAATAAAGCCTACTGAAGTTTTGATTTTATTTTAGATTTCAAAATAAGGTCTCTAATAAAACAAATCTTGTTTTGGTTTAATAATGAAGGATTATTGTATTTAATTATTAATGGATCCTAAATTAAAAAGTTATTTTGTTTTAGACAAGTTTCCAAGTGTTATTTATTCACAAATAAACCTACTGGTTTGGTTTGAAAATATTTGGAAATTTTGTTAATTAAATCAAACCCTGTTTCATTAAATAACCAAAGATCCATTTTAATTAATTAGTGAATGGATCCTAAAATGAATAAAATATTATTTTATTTTGGACTATTGATTTTGATTACTAAAACAGAACAAGGTTCAAACTTTCAAAGTCTGGTGATGGTTTGATTTGTTTGAATGTTGTTTGTTTGTTTGAAAATTCAAAACAGAAATCAGAAATAGAAAAAGAAAAAGATACTGAATAAAAAAATGGATTTGAACCAGACCCAACCCAGCAGCCCAGGAAGCCCAGAACCAGCCCAGCTCTCTTTCCCGAAAGAAAACGATTCGCACGCGATATCAAACCCACTGAGAGAATGACTGGTGGACCCTCCCCTCCTTTCTTTTCCCACTGACCAGCGGACCCCACTTTCCCAGTCGTCTCCTTCCTCGCGACGACCACGCCGGCCGTTTCTGCCGTTGATGTCGTGGCTTCAATTCGCAGTAATGCCATGCCTTAATCGCTCTACGACCACGGCCTATTAATCGCCAGCGTTTCCTCCTCCTTTCCCCTCACTCGCCACTTCCTCTCCGCCCCGAGGCTGCTGCAATTTGAGCTCGCACCGCCGCAGCTCCGACCACCGTCCTCCCTCGATTCCGGCCGAGCCACACCCCCTCCAGCCTCCACAAGCACACAAGCACACTCACCACTTCCTGGCGCATCTCCCAGTACCCTCTGTTCGACCGTGGGCGCCCCAGAACGTCGCCTACGTCAAGCTTCCGACGCCGCCGCGTCTGTCTTCAATTCCGGCAAGAACTCAGGTAGATTCCGAACGCCCCGTACCTTCTCGTTCATGCACGAGACCTTCCCGTCACCTCCCGCACTTAACCATGCCCCTGTTTTGTCCTAGGACGAGCTACAACGTCGCCTTCGACCGCGGACAGAGCCACCCGACGCCGACGAAGTCTCCAGCGAGCAATCGCCACCGTTCCCGTGCGCCCCCTGCTTCGTCGACCACACGTTGAGATTCCCCAGCCTCCTGCGATCTCGGTGAGCACCCCCTCCATCTTCCTTCATACCTAGAACCACCGCGAGCACCTCGTCTGGCCGTCACCGCCGTCCACCGCCGCGCAGCGCCGCCATTTGATGGTTGGTTGATTTCGTCCGTTAGATCTAGATCGTAAGGCTGTAATAGAACATAAGCGAAGGGGTATCGTTTGCCTCTGCGCCGCTCGATCTAAATGAAATCCTACGGTCTACAGCACGCGATCCAGACGAACCGGTATCGGCCAATCCCGAAGCGACGCGTGGCCAGTCTATTTGAAAACAGAAGTTTAAAATCTGATTTAGGTGTGATTTTCAAACCCTTATAACTTTCAAACCACACGTCCAAAAATTACAAATTTTATGTCGTTGGATTCAGGAGAGCAAGACCTAAACAACCATGGCCTTAGTTTGGAAAATAGTATCTGTTTGTTTGCTTGTTTTTGCAGATTCATATATGAGCTTATTTAGAGTAGGAAAAATGGTTAAAATTGATTTTAGGGTTAGATCTTTTTGCAAATTGGTATGTTGTGACCTTACTGACCTAGGAACCAACCCATAGTGTTAAAAATGATTTTGGTAAAAGTTGGATTAAAATTATTTGACTTAGCCATTTTTCTAGCCAAATAAAATTATTGATTTTAGCATGAGAATGTTTTTGCAAAGAAAACCTTGGGAAAATGTTTGAACCAAACCTACTGACCCAAAACACCAATTTTTGAAAATGGCAACTCACATGATGAAAAACATAAAGTTTTGCTTTGATAAAAATATTTTCACCACATGAAATAATGTTTGGATTTTAAAATGGTTTATGGACTAAAAGCTTTTTGCAAATAGCTTTGCCATCTTGCTAAATGACCAATGTGGACCTTACAAAGTTATAAGCCTAGTGTATACCTCCCTTGTGAATAAAACCATCTTAAGCATGTTCCCATGCATGACTTAGAATCCATTGCTTGGTGTGTGTGAAATATTGTTTGAATATTGGTTTGGAATGCTACTTGATACTATAATTGTTTGATTGATTGTAGTGGAATTAGCAAAGTGTGAGACTAGCAAGATCAAGGAGTAAACCCTCATTCCCTACCGAAAAGTCAAGTTACACTATCATACAAAAGTCCTACTATTTTCATTATACTTAGTGGATTTTGTAAACTTGCATGAAAATGTTTTATAACTATGCTATGCTAAATCCTAAATAGGATTCCCCATACACTCCTTAGTGAAAATATTGAAGTTGTACATGCTTAGCCATGCTATGTTTTGAAAAGAGATACATGTTGAGATTTTACAAAGGTTGAGAAAAGGACTTGTGTTTTATATAATAAAACAAGGACCCAATGAACCACCTGGGTGGTGGACACTATATGTTTTGGAGAAGGTGGCAACAAAAGGAACCATGTCCATGGCAATCACTTTGTGTTGTGCTCCAAATGAAAACCACCTAGGAAACTTAGAGATTGAACATGTTTCTCCAATTGTGGCTTTCGTGTGCAACCACATGCTATTATGGCTCTGGCTTAGTCAACTACATTAGGAAGTTCTATACATTGTCTTTAGTTACCGGACATGGGGATCTGGAATGCTTCATGGGGACTGAAGACAAGCTAGCAATGATGTATGGGAGGACCTTTTGGAAAGACTTCGTCACATTCTCAGTCTGCCAGTACTCCATCTTGGTGAGCACTAATCCAGTAGGCCACTGGTGGCAACAAGATGGGATTGTGTCATGTGGGTAAAGTGTACTCCTTCTGCAGAAGTTAATAAAATCTAAGTACTTAGCCGTGTCCCCGGTTATGGACAATACTGAGCAACTAAAGTTTGAACCATGGGAGATCTCGACATTCCAACTTCTAATATAAAAACTTGATGCCCTTGTGTGTCTACCAAGGAATTCAAAGAGATTTTGTTAAGCCTGATGCACTTGGGGTTGCCAAGATGCTCAAGAGCATGATGTACTTGGGGTTACCAAGGAACTCATGAGATTTTGATAAAACTTGTTGTACTTGAGGTTACCAAGTAGCTCAAGGGATTTTGACAAGGACTTGAATACTTGAGTTTCTACCAAGGAGTTCAAGGAACTTGGAAAAGAGATTTGACAAAGGACCAAAACCATTTTGAAAAGATAGGATAAATATTGCTTTATGCAAATAAGCCTTAAACTCTACTTAGCCAAATATGCATGTATTGATAGGATCCACTCATACTATACATAGTAGTGAAACTTGCCAATACAATTCAAATGTATTGACCCTTGTGGCTGTAACTTGTAATGTTGCAGGTTTGATTGTTTTTAGTGAAGATTGATTGATTAGGATTACAAAGTCTACAACCAACATCTGCCTGTGGCAACTTTGAAGATGAAGGACCCATGATTTTAGTTATTCCGCTGCAATGTAATGTAATAGCCAAATGATCTATGTATGATGTAACAAAATTATGTTATTCCTGGTTACAAAGTTATGTTATGACCTTTGTATCTTGATATTACATCTTAACTGTGGATGCTAGCTATTGATCCAGGGACTAGCATTGTTAGACACATGAGGAATCTACCTTATCAGGTTGCGACCTCTACAGATGGTATCAGAGCATTGTGTTGCCTGTAGGAATTGTAAACCTAGGATTGGACAAAAACCCTTAGAAAAATAAGAGTTGTACTTATTCCAAAAACTTATTTACAAAAACACTTGTAAATTCTTTCCTCAACCGCTTTGATTTCGACTCTACGTCTCATCTATTTCAAACTTGATGGAAAAACCTACCTATGACCAAGGACTACACTAAGTGCAAAGGACTTCTTCAACATCTTCAACTCTAATGACTTCAACATCTTCAACTATAATGACTTCAACATCTTCAGCATATTCACCAAGGACTTCCAACATGGATACCACTAAGGACCACAAGTGAGATAAGGAGAGTCTTACTCAAGATTTAGAGACTGAAGTATTGTAACCAAAAGTTAAAATAAGAAGAAGCCATCAACAACTTTGAAGTATTGTAACCAAAAGTTTTTCTCAAGGAAACCATGATCTCATACAAGAAGAATCAACCAAGATGAATGGAAGGATCACAAGTGAACCATATAGATGGACCACCATATATTTAGTTAAGTCAAAAACACAGCAACTTATGTGGTGAAACACAAAAATATTTTGTTGCCTAAGTGTGTGCTTGAACCTTGTTGTTTGAGTGCAAAGTTGTTTGTGAATGTTTGGTTTGTGAATGCATGCACATTGCTTGTGTGAATTGTAATGTGTGTGTTTAGAAATAATTCCTTAGAAATATCTTGCCTGTTCTAATCTCCCTTCAACCCAAACAGATGACTACTCCAAAAGACTCCAAGATTGATGACACCAACACCAACCAAGCTGGCAGCATGAAAGAGCTCATAGCAACCCAACACCAGTTGAACCAACTGACAGCTCAGTTCATAACCAACAATTGTGATAAGGATCCAGCACTACAAAGGTTTTTGGAAGAGCAGTCCCAACTGATGCTTAAGGTGACCAACCAAATGATCAGCATGGAAGATAACTATCCCAAAGAAGTTTATGATAACAAGGCTGACAAGAATGTTATTCTAGATGGAGCCCCAGCTTGCACTATATGTGGAGACAAGGATCATACTTCCAAGGAGCATGAAGGACAATGCCCCAATTGCGAAGAAGATCATCCTGTTGGACAATGTCCTACCTCTCAAGCTACTTGTTACCTTTGTGAAGGAAGTGATCATACTCCTGACCAATGTCCCATCTATGCCATGGTGGAACAAAGGAAACAATAAGGATCCAAGTCTACCAAAGGAAAAGGACCACTCATACCTCCAAACAAGACAACCCAATTCAAAGGACTAAAGAAATTTAAGAAACAAAAGCAAGACATGAGCCTTGCACAATGTCGTAAATGTAAGGAAATGGGACACTACTCCAGTGGATGCCCAGAGAACAAGAGGAATAAAGAGATGGACCAAGTATGGTGCAACAACTGCAAAAAACCAGGCCATTATGTAGCAACATGTCCACAAGAACAACGCAAAGAACTCAAGGACATTCATTGTTTCAACTGCAAGAATCCAGGACATTATGCAAGCAATTGTCCAGAAAGTATGAAGAACAAGTTGAACAAGCCTATGGAGAAACTCAACCTTGGCCCATGAGTCAAGTATAGAAATAAAGCAAAAGTTTTACTTAGAGAAGTTTTCCAGGACCCAAGAAGGCCAATATGTAATTTTTGTTTGAAAAATTTTAAGGGTGGTAGTACCCTAGTTGTTTTGAATTTGCTTGTAACCCCAGCCTTCCCAAATCTCGGGACGAGATTTATTTTAAGGGTGGTAGCCTGTCACATCCCAAGAATTTCCAAATCTTGTGATGTGAAAATAAATGAATAAAATAAAACTTTGTTTGAATTTCAGGGCCAGAAGAAATTTTTGAATTCAATTGGAACTTTAAACCCATTTGAATTAAATAAAACCTAAAGAGATTTTACAAAGATAAACATTAAATAAAAGGAAAAAAATAAAACATTTGGAAATACTATTTTGAAACAATTAAATGAAAAGATTTGTTTTCAAATAAAATAGATGTCTTACAAATAAGGATTATTTTATAAGGCCAAATTAAACCTTGACCAAGCTTTGGAATTAAAACATTTTATAAAATTGGCAAAGGTTGTTAAAATAAATCAATAAGGATTTAATATTCCATTTTATTTAAAAGGTTTTACCATTTTAATTAAAACAACAAAAATTTATTAAATTAATTTAAATAAGTTTTCCAAATATTTTATATTCACAAATAAAGCCTACTGAAGTTTTGATTTTATTTTAGATTTCAAAATAAGGTCTCTAATAAAACAAATCTTGTTTTGGTTTAATAATGAAGGATTATTGTATTTAATTATTAATACAACCTAAATCAAAAAGTTATTTTGTTTTAGACAAGTTTCCAAGTGTTATTTATTCACAAATAAACCTACTGGTTTGGTTTGAAAATATTTGGAAATTTTGTTAATTAAATCAAACCCTATTTCATTAAATAACCAAAGATCCATTTTAATTAATTAGTGAATGGATCCTAAAATGAAAAAATATTATTTTATTTTGGACTATTGATTTTGATTACTAAAACAGAACAAGGTTCAAACTTTCAAAGTCTGGTGATGGTTTGATTTGTTTGAATGTTGTTTGTTTGTTTGAAAATTCAAAACAGATATCAGAAATAGAAAAAGAAAAAGATACTGAATAAAAAAATGGATTTGAACCAGACCCAACCCAGCAGCCCAGGAAGCCCAGAACCAGCCCAGCTCTCTTTCCCGAAAGAAAACGATTCGCACGCGATATCAAACCCACTGAGAGAATGACTGGTGGACCCTCCCCTTCTTTCTTTTCCCACTGACCAGCGGACCCCACTTTCCCAGCCGTCTCCTTCCTCGCGACGACCACGCCGGCCGTTTCTGCCGTTGATGTCGTGGCTTCAATTCGCAGTAATGCCACGCCTTAATCGCGCTACGACCACGGCCTATTAATCGCCAGCGTTTCCTCCTCCTTTCCCCTCACTCGCCACTCCCTCTCCGCCCCGAGGCTGCTGCAATTTGAGCTCGCACCGCCGCATCTCCGACCACCGTCCTCCCTCGATTCCGGCCGAGCCACACCCCCTCCAGCCTCCACAAGCACACAAGCACACTCACCACTTCCTGGCGCATCTCCCAGTACCCTCTGTTCGACCGCGGGCGCCCCAGAACATCGCCTACGTCAAGCTTCCGACGCCGCCGCGTCTGTCTTCAATTTCGGCAAGAACTCAGGTAGATTCCGACCGCCCCGTACCTTCTCGTTCATGCACGAGACCTTCCCGTGACCTCCCGCACTTAACCATGCCCCTGTTTTGTCCTAGGACGAGCTACAACGTCGCCTTCGACCGCGGACAGAGCCACCCGACGTCGACGAAGTCTCCGGCGAGCAATCGCCACCGTTCCCGTGCGCCCCCTGCTTCGTCGACCACACGTTGAGCTTCCCCAGCCTCCTGCGATCTCAGTGAGCACCTCCTCCATCTTCCTTGCTACCTAGAATCACCGCGAGCACCTCGTCTGGCCGTCACCGCCGTCCACCGCCGCGCAGCGCCGCCAGTTGATGGTTGGTTGATTTCGTCCGTTAGATCTAGATCGTAAGGCTGTAATAGAACATAAGCGAAGTGGTATCGTTTGCCTCTGCGCCGCTCGATCTAAATGAAATCCTACGGTCTACAGCACGCGATCCAGACGAACCGGTATCGGCCAATCCCGAAGCGATGCGTGGCCAGTCTATTTGAAAACAGAAGTTTAAAATCTGATTTAGGTGTGATTTTCAAACCCTTATAACTTTCAAACCACACGTCCAAAAATTACAAATTTTATGTCGTTGGATTCAGGAGAGCAAGACCTAAACAACCATGGCCTTAGTTTGGAAAATAGTATCTGTTTGTTTGCTTGTTTTTGCAGATTCATATATGAGCTTATTTAGAGTAGGAAAAATGGTTAAAATTGATTTTAGGGTTAGATCTTTTTGCAAATTGGTATGTTGTGACCTTACTGACCTAGGAACCAACCCATAGTGTTAAAAATGATTTTGGTAAAAGTTGGATTAAAATTATTTGACTTAGCCATTTTTCTAGCCAAATAAAATTATTGATTTTAGCATGAGAATGTTTTTGCAAAGAAAACCTTGGGAAAATGTTTGAACCAAACCTACTGACCCAAAACACCAAGTTTAGAAAATGGCAACTCACATGATGAAAAACATAAATTTTTGCTTTGATAAAAATATTTTCACCACATGAAATAATGTTTGGATTTTAAAATGGTTTATGGACTAAAAGCTTTTTGCAAATAACTTTGCCATCTTGGTAAATGACCAATGTGGACCTTACAAAGTTATAAGCCTAGTGGATACCTCCCTTGTGAATAAAACCATCTTAAGCATGTTCCCATGCATGACTTAGAATCCATTGCTTGGTGTGTGTGAAATATTGTTTGAATATTGGTTTGGAATGCTACTTGATACTATGCTTGTTTGATTGATTGTAGTGGAATTAGCAAAGTGTGAGACTAGAAAGATCAAGGAGTAAACCCTCATTCCCTACCAAAAAGGCAAGTTACACTATCATACAAAAGTCCTACTATTTTCATTATACTTAGTGGATTTTGTAAACTTGCATGAAAATGTTTTATACCTATGCTATGCTAAATCCTAAATAGGATTCCCCATACACTCCTTAGTGAAAATATTGAAGTTGTACATGCTTAGCCATGCTATGTTTTGAAAAGAGATACATGTTGAGATTTTACAAAGGTTGAGAAAAGGACTTGTGTTTTATATAATAAAACAAGGACCCAATGAACCACCTGGGTGGTGGACACTATATGTTTTGGAGAAGGTGGCAACAAAAGGAACCATGTCCATGGCAATCACTTTGTGTTGTGCTCCAAATGAAAACCACCTAGGAAACTTAGAGATTGAACATGTTTCTCCAATTGTGGCTTTCGTGTGCAACCACATGCTATTATGGCTCTGGCTTAGTCAACTACATTAGGAAGTTATATACATTGTCTTTAGTTACCGGACATGGGGATCTGGAATGCTTCATGGGGACTGAAGACAAGCTAGCAATGATGTATGGGAGGACCTTTTGGAAAGACTTCGTCACATTCTCAGTCTGCCAGTACTCCATCTTGGTGAGCACTAATCCAGTAGGCCACTGGTGGCAACAAGATGGGATTGTGTCATGTGGGTAAAGTGTAATCCTTCTGCAGAAGTTAATAAAATCTAAGTACTTAGCCGTGTCCCCGGTTATGGACAATACTGAGCAACTAAAGTTTGAACCATGGGAGATCTTGACATTCCAACTTCTAATATAAAAACTTGATGCCCTTGTGTGTCTACCAAGGAATTCAAAGAGATTTTGTTAAGCCTGATGCACTTGGGGTTGCCAAGATGCTCAAGAGCATGATGTACTTGGGGTTACCAAGGAACTCATGAGATTTTGATAAAACTTGTTGTACTTGAGGTTACCAAGTAGCTCAAGGGATTTTGACAAGGACTTGAATACTTGAGTTTCTACCAAGGAGTTCAAGGAACTTGGAAAAGAGATTTGACAAAGGACCAAAACCATTTTGAAAAGATAGGATAAATATTGCTTTATGCAAATAAGCCTTAAACTCTACTTAGCCAAATATGCATGTATTGATAGGATCCACTCATACTATACATAGTAGTGAAACTTGCCAATACAATTCAAATGTATTGACCCTTGTGGTTGTAACTTGTAATGTTGCAGGTTTGATTGTTTTTAGTGAAGATTGATTGATTAGGATTACAAAGTCTACAACCAACATCTGCCTGTGGCAACTTTGAAGATGAAGGACCCATGATTTTAGTTATTCCGCTGCAATGTAATGTAATAGCCAAATGAGCTATGTATGATGTAACAAAATTATGTTATTCCTGGTTACAAAGTTATGTTATGACCTTTGTATCTTGATATTACATCTTAACTGTGGATGCTAGATATTGATCCAGGGACTAGCATTGTTAGACACAGGAGGAATCTACCTTATCAGGTTGCGACCTCTACAATGTGACTGGCTCACAAGGGATCACATATCACGGGAACGAGAAAAGAGTACTTGTCGGTAACGAGGTTGAACTAGGTATGCAGAGATACCGACGATCATAACCTCGGATAAGTAAACTATCGTGAGACAAAGGGAAATTGGTATCGTATGTAAGTGGTTCATTCGATCGCAAAGTAATCGTAGAAATATGTGGGAGCCATATGAATTTCCAGATTCCTCTATTGGTTATTGTTCGGAGAAGTGTCTCGATCATGTCCGCATAATTCACGAACCGTAGGGAGACACACTTAAGGATTCGACGTTGTTTGAGTAGTTATGGTATTATGAGAAAGAGACCGAATGTTGTTCGGAGTCTCGGATGGGATCCGGGATATCACGAGGTGATCCGGAATGGTCCGGAGAATAAGATTCATATAAGGAAAGTCCCGTTTCGGAGTTCGGAAATGATTCCGGTGTTTTCATCAAGAATGTTCTAGAAGGTTCCGGAATGTCCGGCACTCCAAGGGGGGAGGGGTACATGAATGTGTCATTACATATTGGAATGATTGCATCATTTACTAAGTGTTCTTGCTGTTCCAAATAAAGGATTAAATTGAATCCTAAAACAGAAAAGTCAAATGTCCAGTTTGAAAGTCAAACGGCTAAAACAAGAAACTGTGGGAAACAAGCAAGAGGTGGTTGGAACCGACTTGGGGGAGGAGTCCCTCCAAGCCGGCGCGCCAACCAAGGCCGACTTGGGGAGGGACTCCCCTCCCCTTGGCCGGCCCCCTCCACCCATAAAAGGAGGGGCAGGGCCTCCTCCTCTAGACACACAAGTTCCTATCCTCTAATCTCCGGTTTAGAGCCGTTTTGGTTTAGAGCTTCTAATTGCCCTAGCCTTCGGTTTAGAGCCTTCTAATTGGTGTGTCTAATCCCTAGACCACTAATAGTACTCTCTCATACTCCACCATACTCGCTCCGGCTTAAGGCGAAGCCCTGCGGGATCTCCCCTCTACTTCCGGTACCACGCCGTTGTGCTGCCGGAATCGCGAGGAGAGTACTACAACCTCCGCTGCCTGCTGGAACAAGGGAGAGGAAGGTCTTCGTCGAGTACCGAACGTGTGATCGACTGCGGGAGCGCTGCCGGAACGCAGCGCCAGAAGGATCGTCTACACGATCTTGAGATCGGGAAGAGTACGACTACATCACCCACGAGAATCCGCTCTCGTTAAACACTTTGGAATCTTCGAGGGTAATTTATTCCATCGACTCGTTGCTACAATCTAGTAGATAGATCTTGGCTTGTTTGTTTGTATGCGATAGAAATTTTTTGTTTTCGATGCTACGAAACCCTACAGAGAGGGCATTGGTCAGGGTGATGTGGCTGGGGACTGGGTAGGTTAGGACTAGGTAGAAAAAGGGTTTAGGTGGACGGGTTTGAACTGGGGGTGGCCGACTGGGTCGGATCGGCCCGGTTTGGCTGCCCCCTAAAATTAATATAAATTTTTTTTAATTTAAATAAACTTTTGTAAATATTGTTTGGACAAATAAAAGACCCGGAAAAGCCCGGCACTTTAATTTGAAATTGAGAGGGGGAATATTTAGAAAACCAAACTAGGCTTTTAGAAAATAGGTTTCGACAAACAAATGCATGATGACATGACGATGCTCAAATGCAATGCGGCATGATGACATGAGCATGCGGTCATGATGATGCAATGCACAAAAACAACGCGATTTTCTAGTAGTGGTTTTGCGGGATGCCACAATTCGACACCACTAACAATGGATCTCGCCCTCGAGATCCGCCTCATGGTACCGGAAAGAAGGTCGGCGATCTGAATCTCCTCGCTTCATGTAGATCCTCGCAACACCACTAACAAGGGTTGATGCTCCCGTTCGTCGAGAGAACACTCCGGATAGACAAAGGTCGAAGGTAGAGGTATCAAAAGGGTAAAGCCACCTCTAACTTCCGCGGAAGGAGTATAACTGCAATGATTCACCATTCAATGTGTAAGAGCGAATGATAAGAGTAGTCGGATGGTGATCAGTCCATCGCGCACCCAAAGCATTACTCTGCTCATGAATAGGAAATTATGCAATCAACTCTCGGAATTCAGATTGTAGATCTCGTCAAGCGAGGTTCAGAAACAAAGGAGTGATGCAGACTCTGCCTCGGATCCGGCGTAGATGATGTCGTCGTGTCGGCAAACACCGGAAGGCACGAGAAGGAACAAAGAGAAGTCCACCAGACGAAGGATTCCTCGGATAGCATGAAGACCAGATGTAGCAACACCGTTACCAAAGGAGGAAGCGAAACCCTGAAGATACGATGGAACCCAACCACGAGAAATCCTGGACTCGAAGAGAAAAGAGCGGATTCAAAACACGCAGAGGTAAGAGGAGAACAGCAGAGGGGTAAGGAGTAAAATCATACCTAATCAGAACTATCCAACTGATTTTGCAAAAATAGTTTTGACACTCTACTTCGGCCGTTAGCTAGGTTATCCTACATGCTGGACTTGTGGGGTATCGCAACTGCTGAGCTCTGATACCACTCTGTAACACCCTCAGCATCGGCCCTATGCAAGTTTCAGCGCTTCCTGCCAAACCCGCATAGAAACGATTCAAAGGTGCCCACCAGGCACTTGCGTGCGGGTGGAAAACGAAGTAATAACATTACACAACAGTCCTCGATGGGACCCACAGAACAGATATATATACAACACGACTCCAAGAGTCAAGAATACAGATATACAGTACAAAGATCCAAATCACCTTTAAAACGATATAGCGTCCGAGTACGGACAAGATGCAAATTGAGCTAAGAGCCCTGAAGAATAACCAATGGCGTCCATAACCCTGCCCAGGCCAAGTCGAAAGGGTAACCCTGCTAACGACGTCGATCTCAAAACCTGCTTAAACAAAAGGGGTGCCGACGAAGGGCAAAAGAAAAAGAGAGAGCGGTCAGTACTGAGGCCAGTACACGGCGAGGCTAGAATTCGGCGGTCCTCGCCTACATAGGTATGGTGGACTGAAGCGGCAGCGGCAGCATGCACTAAACAACCTATAGAGACTCGATATAGCTGTCGGCTATCAGAGAGGGGTAAGAAAGACCTATTCGGAACCAACCTGATGCTACCATCAGATAAACCCATCCTGGTGTTTCCCCCTCGAGACCAAACGAGGAAGTCAACCGAGGAACTCACACAGTTGGCAGTTTTATTTATTCAGTTATCGTTGCAGCAATTACTAGTCAAGTATAGATAATCATCCTGATAAAATAAGCAGTGGGCACTTTTAGTTAACCATTCCGTTGTAGTTGCGACACTTGCTAGTCAAATACAATTAGCATGAGATAACCCAAAACCCAGCAGTTGTTGGTACTTTTATTTAGCCATTCCGTTATAGTTGCAATACTTACTAGTCAGATGCAATGGTCGCAAGCGACAACCCAAACAAACAATTGTGGCAGTTTTATTTAGCCATTCCATTATAGTGAAGCTGATTACTAGTCATTATAAAGTCAAATTTATAGCACTACTTTAGTTATAGTTGTCTATGATCGAGATATTGTGCTCCAAGTCGTCCATAACCGCGGACACGGCTTTCAGAAAGTTTTACCCTGCAGGGGTGCACAAATAGCAACACACACTCGATCAACCTCGGAAAAACCAAATCAAAACCCAACGAGGCATTCACGACAAAGCAATCATAGGATTCAGAAATATTTCAGGGGGCCACCCCATTGAGTACACCCGCAACGAAGTTAGCTGACTCCGAGACGGACTCAAGGTTTGCGCCAGTGGCTGTAAACGACTAGGAACCCGAAAATGTGACTGGGCTTGTCGATACCGCGAAAACACTCCGCTTACCTAAACAGTACAGGTGCTCCTCGCACAATCGTAATAAAGTAGTAAAGCATGGCATAAGTACAGGATAGTAATAAAACCTCAAACTAGTTTGTGGCCCCAAGAAATAAGAATGAATCAAGCTCTGGCTCAGGGGGGTCCCATAATCCTCCCGGATGTGGATAGCGCGAATATTCAAGGAACAGGTATCAAGTACTCGGGGTCCTACGGGACACAAGTGGACGGTTAACAACCAAATAACATCTATTGCCCACCTGTGCCTCTGCATTTACCTACTTCAATTTTTGTTGTTAAACAGTAATTAAAGTAAACGATAATTAAAGCCATGATCATCTCCAACCTTAAACCTGCGGCAAAACTCCAACAACTGTGGTACTTGACGACACGCAACAACACTTGAGCAATCGACTACGACGTGCAAGTCCAACTATCTACCAAACAATAGGTAATAGGATGTGTCCAAGGCAATATAAGGCTGTGAGGGATATCACGGGTACGAAAACTAGAGCATCGCAACACAGATAGCAATCGATCAACAGGAGGGAATAAATATTATAAAAGTAAGATAGGTAGAAAGGGGGGAGATGCTCGCCTGAAAACATTGCCGAAGGTTCATCCGAAGATCGGGGCGAAGCTCACATCAACTCAACGGCCTTATCCGCGAAGAAGCAAAACACTAGAATAAACATCGGATGCAATATTTAATACTACGGCAAAAGATCGGGCATGATGCATGTATGATGTATGACATGGCAAGGGTGCAATGCAATTAGGCAATATTAAGTGGAACCGGGGTCCTGACAATTAATTAATAGGTTCATGTTGTTTGGATACCCCACAATTTAAATGTTGTCTTAACATTGCAAGAGATAGCACCGGTTCGCTACACCAGTTTAAATGGGACCAATATACGACTAGATTTGCCCGCATATGGTCCCCATATTTAGTTATGAGATGAATTGGCATAATGCCCCCAAACCCACAACATGTATGCAAGTTTGACAATTTAATATGCAACAATTTATATAGATGGCATTTATAAAATAGGGGCTCGGATCGGGGTCACACATGGGTTCGGCGAACTTGGGCTCCGAGGGGTTCGGGGTCGGTCTCAAGGTCCGGATCTGGGGTTCGGTCTCGGCGGAATCAGTCTCGGACAACGAAAGACGATCTTGTCGCATCCGAGGAGAAGAACTTGGTTCGGCGTCGGGCGCATCGGATCCGCCTTGGTCGGTGCCGATCTTGTCGTCACGAAGGTCTTGTCGGGTCCGTGTATCGGAACGGTCTTGGCGTTCGGGATGCAGAACTTGGCGTCCGGGATCTCGTCGAGCTTGGCGTCCTTGTCAGAGTTCTCGGGTGACGATGTCGGTCTTGGGTTTGGCGCCGGTGTGTCTTCAGGTACCGCGGATCATGTACATCTGTGGCCGCGGCACGATTACACATACGAAAGGCTCCTGGCACGGAACGGCATCGGGTCGATCTTGGAAACAACCGCACAGGAGAACCCGCAGCAGACATTGGTCAAGGATAGACCTAGAGACGCGCAGGAGGCAGGACGAGGCGCGCCTGGCCACGACACCGAGAAACAGCAGCGCTGTCTCGCTGCAGCAGGGAGGATGCGGGGAGGGCGTGCCCGAGCGACGAAGGCAGCGGCGACGGGAAGCGGGCAGAGCCTCGAGGGCCCAGGGCTCGGTCGGCGTGGGCTTGCCGGACAGCGCAGAGGAGGGCCCGGCCTCGAGGTCGGCTCTGCAGGGGAGGCGAGGCCATGGGCCGCGAGCGGCAGGGGAACCCAGGGCCGCGGCAGCGGACACCCAGAGGCGGCGAGGCGGCCAGGGGCGCGGCGTCGAGCTCGGGGGTCGGGGCGGTACTGCAGAGGCTCTGCGAGGCGGTCGCGTGGGCCCAGCGACGACGCGCGCTCGTCGGAAAACAGGGAGGGCGGCTTGCAGACGGAGGAGGAAAGAAGACCGGCGAAGGGGCCGGTGGGGCGAGGGAGGAGGCCGACGTTCTCGAGCGCTGGTGGCGGCTGACGGAGGACGGGGCGACGACCGGCAGGGTCCCGCGCAGGCGGCAGTGGCAGAGCTTCTGCGGGGCGGCGGTGCTCGAGGAGGGGAGAGGCCGGGCGGCGGGGAGACGGCCGCGTCGGGGATGGGGCCCGGCGGTGCCGGCGCAGGCCGGAGAGGAGGCCGACGGAGGAGAGCTCGGGGACGCGGGGTCGGTGAGGATGGGGTGGAGGCGGTTACTCCCGGCGGCCGGCGAGGCGGGGCGAGCCTGCAGGGAGAGGCCGGAGGCGAGAAGGAAGGGCCGGCGAGGAACAAGAGATATGGCGGCGCTGGCGGTTGCCGAGGAGAGGAGGATGGCTGCGATGGGTGAGTGCGGTCGGTGTGGGGAAGGTGGGTTCAGGGGTGGGCGCCTGGAACGTGGCAGTGGGGCCAGGGGAGTGGGGCTGGTCAGGGGGAGAGGGAGGGAGTGGGGGTGGCTGATGTGGCAGGGGGTGATCGGGTGGGTGGAGAGAGGAGAGGTGAGGTGGCGAGAGGGCATTGGTCAGGGTGATGTGGCTGGGGACTGGGTAGGTTAGGACTAGGTAGAAAAAGGGTTTAGGTGGACCGGTTTGAACTGGGGGTGGCCCACTGGGTCGGATCGGCCCGGTTTGGCTGCCCCCTAAAATTAATATAAAATTTTGTTTAATTTAAATAAACTTTTGTAAATATTGTTTAGACAAATAAAAGACCCGGAAAAGACCGGCGCTTTAATTTGAAATTGAGAGGGGGAATATTTAGAAAACCAAACTAGGATTTTAGAAAATAGGTTTCGACAAACAAATGCATGATGACATGACGATGCTCAAATGCAATGCGGCATGATGACATGAGCATGCGGTCATGATGATGCAATGCACAAAAACAACGCGATTTTCTAGTAGTGGTTTTGCGGGATGCCACATTTACCTCGTGTTTCTTTGTGTATATTTGTTTGTATACTGTTAGTTAGTTGAGGTCGACTCGCCGTGGCTTGGGAAGCCAGTCGCTTGGCGACCCCAAGGGGTGCTCTATACTTAGCCATTTTTCCGGACACGAATGGGGTCGGTTGGACGAGTCCCCGAGCGTGATACTTAGCCATTCTAGTCGCATGCCCAAGGTAGGTGAGGACGGAGCGTGTTGTGCTTGGCGCGTCACTCCACCTGACTCGAGGAGCCAGCCGCGTGGCGAGTCCAGGGCGCGCTCTCATACTTGGTGTTTTCTCGAGCCGCGTAGGTTTGGACTAGCGTGAGTCCCCGAGCATGGTACTTGACCGTTCGAGTCGCTGCACCGAGGATGCGAGGGACCAAGTCGCTGTGAGAAGCGAGTGCGGTTGTCTTGGCCCGACGGGCCAGTCGAGCGGGGCAACTCCGATGGGGGCTCCGGGTTGGCGTTTTTCATGGACGACGCAAGGCCCGAATTTCGTCAATGCCCTTGCGTCGCACTACTTAGCCGTGCCGGTCGTGCAACCAAGGGTTGACTTCCGTGTTTAGCGTAATGCTGTTTTTACGAGTGCGAATGGCACAAGGGTTGGAGAGTAGACACACTTTGTGCGGTTCAAATATCTTTATTGCATGGCGGGGGAATACAGGTCGGAGTTCTACAGAGTTCTAGGTGTAGAACTTCCTTAGGAGGTTTACATTCCACGACCACTTGACGTCGAGTTGTCCGTCGCCTCGGACATCGATGAGGTAGTAGGTGTTGTTGCCCAGGACTCGCCCTATGGAATGGTCCCTCCCAATGCCATTCTTGTCCTGGATCAGTCGTAGGACCAGGTCGCCTTCCTGGAAGGTGCGAGTCCGGACTCGGCGGCTGTGGTAGTGGCGGAGTCCCTACTGGTAGATGGCAGTGTAGGAGCGAGCCAGGTCGCGTGCTTCGTCGAGATGTTCGACCCCGTCTTGGCGTGCGAGCTCGTTGTCGGCTTCCATGTAGTTGACGACATGAGGTGAGTCGTGCTCGAGTTCAGTCGGCATGACGGCTTCGGCGTTGTACACCATGAAGAAGGGCGTGAACCCAGTCGATCGGTTGACGAAGGTGTGGATGCCCCAGATGATGGAGGGGATATCCTTGATCCAGCATCCCGGAGTTCGCTCGAGGGGGGCTTGCAGTCGCGGCTTGAGGCCGTGGAGGATGCTCTAGTTGGCGCGTTCCGCCTAGCCATTGGACTCCAGGTGGGCGACTGAGGCAAGGTCGAGCCGTATGTTATGCTCCTCGCAGTACTCAGCCATGGAGCCCTTGGCAAAGTTGGTGCCGTTGTCCGTGATAATGCTATGTGGGAATCCGTAGCGGTAGATGAACTCGCGTAGGAATTTGGCGGCGGTCTTCCCGTTGCACTTGCGGACTGGCTTGGCCTCCAACCACTTGGTGAATTTGTCGACTGTGACCAGGAGGTGGGTGTAGCTAGAGGGGGCCTTATTGAAGGCGCCCACCATGTCCATCTCCCAGACGGCGAATGTCCAGGTGATGGGGATGGTCTTGAGCGCCGAGCTAGGTATGTGCGTCTGGTTGGCGTACTTTTGGCACCCGACGCAGCGTTGGACGATGTCGATCGCATCGGTGTGTGCGGTGAGCCAGTAGAAGCCGTGTCGCATGGCTTTGGCGACCAGGGACCGGGCGCCAGCATGGTGGCCGCATTCGCCCGCGTGGATGTCTTGGAGGATCTTGCGTCCCTCCCCAGGCAACACACAGTGTTGGAACACGCTAGTCACACTGCTCTTGTGGATCTCACCATTGATGATGACGAAGGATTTGTAGTGGCGCACGATCATACGCGCCTCCATCTCGTCTGCTGGCAAGGTCTCTCCCTCGAGGTAGGCAATGTATGGCGCTTTCCAGTCGCTGGGTTCTGCGACCAAGGCGACTAGGGAGGGCTCTGGTTGCAGCGGGATCCCGAGGTCGATTTCCTTCGGAGGAGAGACAGAGGGCTTGTGGATGGTGTCGAGGAAGACGCCGGCGGGTGGAGTTTGACGAGTCAAACCGATGCGAGAGAGGGCATCGGCCTCTTCGTTCTTTCTCTGCTCGATCCACTCGTCGGAGTAGCCGGCGAAGTGCCCCCCCCCAGCTGGTCCACAGCTTGGCGGTATGGCTCCATGGTGGGGGAGATGGCATTGCAGGTACCAGCAACTTGCGCGATGACGAGTTAGGAGTCGCCGTAGCACCGTAGGCGATTGTCGTTCATCTCCTTGGCGGCTCGCATTCCGTGAAGGAGGGCCTCGTACTCGGCCATGTTATTGGTGCAGGAGGTGAAGTCGAGGTACAACACATAGCGGAGCTTGTCGCCTTTGGGGGAGGTAAGTATGATTCCTTCTCCTGCACCGTCTGCATTCTTGGACCCGTCGAAGTGAAGTGACCAGTAATAGAGGTATGGCGGCTTCTCTGGCTGTTGCGCCTCTTCCCAGTCGGCGAGGAAGTCTGCGAGAGCCTGCGACTTGATTGCTTTATGCAGCTCGTACTTGATGTGGTGGACGCCGATCTCGATGTCCCACTTGGAGACTCGCCCAGTCGCCTCCTGGTTGCGGATGATGTCCTGCAACAGCGTAGAGGAGACTACCATGATTGGGTGCTCCTAGAAGTAGTGCGGTAGCCGTCACTGGGCTCGGAAGACCGCGTACACCAGTAACTGGTATTGCGAATAGCGCTGTCGCGAGTCAGTGAGGACCTCACTGATGTAGTAGACTGGGCGCTGGACGGGGTGCTCCCTGCCCTCTTCTGGCCGTTCGACGACCATGAAGGCGCCGACGACTCACTCGGATGCCGCGACATAGACGAGCATTGGCTCCTTGTCGACAGGGGCGGCGAGTAGCGGGGCCGCGAGTAGCACTTCTTTGAGTGCGTGGAGCGCGTCGTCTGCCTCCTTGTCCCACTGAACATGGGGTTCTTGCACATTAGGCGGTAGAGAGCATTGCCTTCTCACCTAGCCGGGGGATGAAGCGGCTGAGAGCCGCGACTCGCCCGGCAAACTTTTGGACATTGCGGAGGTACTCGGGTTTGCCAAGCCGGGCGATCTTGGTGGGGTTCGCCTCGATGCCTCGCTTGGAGACTACGTACCCCAGTAGTTGTCTAGTGGGTACCCCGAAGGTGCACTTCCTTGGGTTGAGTTTGATCTTGTACCTCCGCATATTCGCGAAGGTTTCGGCCAGGTCGGCGAGTAGATCGCTCTGGCGATTGGACTTGACCACCACGTCATCGATGTAGACGTGGATGTTGCGGCCAATTTGGCTCGCAAGGCACTCATGCACGCATCGCTGATAGGTCGCTCGGGCATTCTTGAGGCCGAACGTCATGGCGGTGTAGCAGAAGGCACCAAAAGGCGTGATGAAAGTCGTCTTCTCCTCATCCTCGACCGCCATTTTGATCTGGTTGTAACCAGAGTATGCATCGAGGAAGCACAACGACTCCGAGCCCACGGTCGAGTCGATGATCTAATCGATGCGCGGGAGGACGAACTTCTCCTTTGGGCAGGCACTGTTGAGGTTTGTGTAGTCGATACACATTCTCTAGGTCCCGTTCTTCTTTTTGACCAGGACTGGGTTTGCCAGCCACTTGGAGTATTTGATGGGCCGGATGAAGCCTGCAGCGAGTAGACGCTGCACCTCCTCGGCGATTGCTTGGCGGCTCTCTTCATTGAAGGGCCACATCGACTTCTTGATAGGTCGCGCTTTGGGGTCGGCGTTGAGTTTGTGCTCAGCGAGTTCCCTCGGGACACCTGGTATGTCAGATGGCTTTCATGCGAAGATGCCGCGATTCTCACATAGGAACTCGATGTGCGTGCTTTCCTATGCGGGGCTCATGCCTGTCCCAATCGTCACCGTCTGGCTGGAGTCGCCTGGGACCAGCTCGACGGTGCGGGTGTGCGTGGTGGCCTAGAACGCGGTAGAGCCGCCGTTCTCTGAGTTGGGCTTCTTTAGTATTTTGGGGTCGTCTTTGTCGACCCCGCTCGCGTATCTGGCGAGCTCCTCCGCGCGGTTCGCCTCCACGGTGATGACGGTTTCCACAAGCTCGATGCCCTTTTCCTCGCATTCCACGGCCATGTCGGGGTCGCCGTGGACGGTGATGATGCCGCACGGCCCTGGGAGCTTCATCACGTTGTATGCATAATGCGGTGCCGCCATGAACTTGGCGAATGCCTGTCACCCTAGGAAGCAGTGGTAGGGGTTGTTGAAGTTGACCAGCTCGAAGACGATCCACTCGATGCGGAAGTTGGCTGGTGTGCCAAAGTTGACTGGCAGCATCACCTTGCCGATCGGGTATGCCTTCCGACCGGGGACGATTCCATGGAAGGTGGTGAGGGTCGTCTCAATCATCGACTGCGGGAGCCGCAGCCGCCTGAACGTGTCCAGGTAGAGTATGTTGATGGAGATCCTGCCGTCCATCAATGTCTTAGGGAGCCAGTAGTCGCCCACTTTGGGCTTGACTACCAGGGCGACTCGCCCTGGATATTCGATCCGTGGCGAGTGGTCCTCGCGGCTCCACGTGATGCGCTGCTCGGACCAGTTGAGGAAGCGGGGGACGTCGACCTGGGACACCGCATTGACGGCGACGGCGCGGGCGAGGACCTTCTTCTCGCGCTTGGTGCCGAGCCCGGTGAAGGTGTGGAGCGATCTGACGCCGTTGCCGAATGCCCCGCCGTTTGGCAGGTTGTTATTGGGGTCCCCCCTTGCGCGCCATGCCTTCTCGATCTCCTTCAGGGAGTGGCATTCGACGGTCGTTGTGCGTGGCGGGCTTCCCCTCACTGCTGTGGAACATACAAGGTTGGTTGAGGAGTGCTGCGGGGTTGAATTTCGGCCTCGCTCGGTAGTTTACGCCATCGCGGTGTTGGCCTCCGTCGCGGCGGAAGCTCTTGGGGTCGCGTGGCGCATAGCCGGCGTTAGCGACGAAGTTGACTCGCCCATCACCATGGCGCTTGTCGGTGAGGCGAGTGTTGCTGTAGCGTAGCTTGCGCTGCCTGCCGTTGTCGTAGCCTCTTTGGCGGCGATTTCCGCCCGACTCGTCGTTGGTTTCTTGGTTCAGGTCCTCCTACGCGTACCACTTGGCGATCTATAGGAGGTTTAGGATGTTGTCGAGTGTCTTGTACACCCGCTTGAGCTTGGCGACCAGGGGTTCATAGCGGCATGAGGTCTTGAAGCAGTGGATCGCCATCTCTGGGTGAATGCCAACTGCGTTGAACCACATGTCTTACCACCATTGGACCCAGTTGCGAGTCAACTCGCGAGGTCCCTGGACGCATCGCTGCAGGTCCTCGATGGTGGTGGCGCGGGTGTAGGAGCCCTCAAAGTGCCCGACGAAGGCGTCGCGCATGTCCTCCCAGGAATCGATGCTATCCGCGGGGAGGGTGTTGATCCATTGCCGAGTCGCTCCGTCCATCATCAGGGGGAGGTAGCGAGCGGCGAGGAGGTCGGTGTGGTCGGCGATTCCTATCGCCATGAGGTATGTGTCCTGCCACACGGCCGGATCGTACTTTTCAATCTCCGTTGGCGCTTTGAAGTTCGCCAAATATTTCTCGCCTCGGATCATCGGTCCGGAGTACTAGGGGCCAACTCCGCTGAGCGAGCCCCTTGTGAAAGAACATGTTGGGCCCCCATGTGTGGTTTTGGTAATTAATGACAATCTTTATGGACTAATGTGTGTATTAAGTTATACTTGTAGGATTTGTCCATTGGCATCGCTTGGAGCATGTGTTGGCTTCAAGGTCGATGAAATGCAATATGGTTGGCAGCTCAATATGCGAGGTCGATGATGAAGAATTAAGAAAGGCGTTCCATCGTGAGAAGGTCAAGATCGTCTACATCAAGCTCAAGTGGAATGCTCAAGGCAAAGGTATAATCTTCATAGGTTTTCCCTTTTGTCGTTCTCACGTTGTGTGTGTGAGAACGGGTTTAGGATAGATAACCGTACTATCAAGAGGGGCTCTCGTATGAGTAATTCGGTCACATCGTTCGGAGAGAGCTCAAACCTTTGCGTACTTGCATCATCGTATTTGATTGTTATTTGGTCTTATCCATGTGAGGATATAGAGCTTGTGGTAATCTCCATAACAAGCTCTTGTTCATCAAAATCGGATCTCCCATTTGCATCTTGTTGCGATTTTGATTTATGCGGCTTCTCGGTTTCTCACCAAGTGAGGTATATCACATTATTCTACTTGATACTTTCTCACTTGGTGATAATCAATATTTCCACCTTTTATTGGGAAGCCCTTGTCGCCCTCTATCCAACGCAATTTGAATCGGGTCAATCGGAGCTTCCAGTCAAAAGTTATTATCGTTTGAATATTTGCATGTTTGTCTGTTTTCTGGGCCGAGCGGTAGTACCGCCCGGACGGGCCGGTACTACCGTCCGGGCCTAAAAACGGCTCGTTTTCTCTCTGCCTCGCCAGGTACCTTTTTGCGGTAGTACCGGCCGGTCCGGTAGTACCGCCCGCGTGGTCCGGTACTACCGGCCGGCCCAAGAAAAATGCCCAGATATTTTCCAGATCTAGATCTAGATTCATCGGCCCAGTTTTTCTTCCGCGCGTCTCGATTTCCGCTCGCCCTCCTGCACGCACCTGCCTGCCCCGCGTTGACCCTGGCGCTGCTGCGCGCTGCCTTGCGCGCGATCGCGTGCGCCGCCCGCAGCTGGGCCCGCAGCTGCCGCGCTGTTGTGCCTCGCTGCTGCATGCGCGCCCGCGCGCGCCTACCCGCCCCGCTCCCACGCCGCTGGCCGCTGGGCCCACCGCCGCTGCGCTTGCTGCGCGCGCGCCTAGCTACTGCGCTACAGCTGCTGCTGCTCCCTAGCTGCTCGCACATGCACGTTGTACGGCTGCTGCGCGCTTGCTTTGCCGCTGGCCGAACGACCCATGCTCAGTTACTCTGCCCCGCATGGCCCGCCTGCTGCTGCTGCTTTCTCTCTCTCTGGCTCGCTCGTTGTTTGCGTTTCTGTTCGGTCCAGTAGTACCGGCCCAATCCGGTACTACCGGTCAGCCCAGAAAAATTGCCCTAACGGCCATATTTTGGCTAGCCCTATATAAGTCTTTTGTCTATTTTCATTTAGGGTTACCTCTTCCTCCTTTTCTTGTTCAAGCTTTGCCCCCATTTGCTCTACTCTTTAAGCTTGATTTCTACACACCCCTCCATTGATTCTTGCATATATTTGAGGGGTAGTTGGAGGAGATCTAGATTTACGTTTTGACCAAACCAAAACATCTCTTTGTGAGTGTATCTTTGGGGATCTAGATTTTGAGGGTTTTTGTGTCTCTCTTTGATTCCTCCTCTCTTGTTCCCCCAATAGCTTTAGTAGCTTTGTTGGAACTTGAGAGTGAGGGATTTGAGCATCTTTGTGGTGTTCTTGCCATTTGCATTTGTTGCATCAGTTTGAGTTCTCCTCGGAGGATTTGGTTTGAATTGCTCATTGGAGCTTGTCCCTCTTGGGTTCTTGGAACCCTAGACGGTTTTTTGGTCTTGGTGGCATTGTAGCCTTGGTGGCATTTGTTGAGGCCTTTTGTGGCGTTTGTTGGGAGCCTCCAATTAAGTTGTGGAGTTGTGCCCCAACCTTGTGAGAGGTTCCGGTTGCCACCGACAAGTGCACTGATAGTGGAAGCGTGGATCGATCCCATTGGGGTGAGATTCACCGGAGAATAAGGGAGGCCTTTTGTGGCGTTGGTGGTTTGATACCACCCCCTCTGCAAACGAGACGTACTCCATGTTGGGAGGAACTCGGTAAAATTTCGGTGTCCCCGCGTGCCTCGGTTATCTCTATACCCGAGCTCTTTCCTTATGTACTTTACATTGTGATAGCCTTCGTGCTTGAAGTAATATATATCTTGCTATTACTTTGTTGTTTGTATTGCTTAGCATAAGTTGTTGGTGCACATAGGTAAACCTTAGTTGTTTCTAGGTTGTGCTTTACAAAGTAAACACTAGTTTTATTCCGCCTTTGTGAGCCACTCTAGGAAAAGTTTTAATCGCCTATTCACCCCCCCCCTCTAAGCGACATCCGTATCCTTTCACCTTGGCTCGCCGTCGTGGCGGTTGTTGAGGGTATGCCTCAGGGTGTTGGGCTGGCGTGCGCGCTAGCTTTGGTTGTTGATGTGGGTCCGCGCGTCGACTGGTTGCCCGTTGGCGGCGACCATGTTGTTCAGCGGTTGCGGGTCGTTGGTGGATAGTTCCGCGTGCGTGGACCTTGGCTGGAGCTGTAGGGTCTCGGGTGGCGGGAAATTGAGGGTGTTCGCCATCGATGGGTGGCCGCTTGAGGCCGCCCTGCTTCGTGAGGAGCAGGAGTACATGCGCCGCCGCGAGTCGGCTCCTGCGACCTGCTGCTCGATGGCCTTGGCGAGTAAGGCCTTGGCGTACTGGATCTGCAGCGCGCCTTCCCCTGTGACATTGAGGTTGGCGACCACTGCCTGCCCCGCGATGACATTGTACATCGGGGTGGAGTAGAGAGGGATGCCGTTTGCGTCCTTCTCTTGCGGGGAGATGATAATTCTCGGCTGGTTTGGAGGGGGCGCGCGACCGGGTGGCGGTGGGGGAGCTCCGCTTGCTGGTTCTCCGTGTGGCGGTCGGCCACTGAAGCCTGGAGGCGCATTCTCACATACCACCCACTCGGCCATGAGGGCGGGGTCGTTGTCGTCGTCGAAGTTTAGGGCGCGGCCCTGAATGGTGCGGTTCAGGCGTGTCCTGATGCGGCGTTGGTGGTGGAGCGACAGCTCCTACGCCGTCGTCTGCTCGAGGCGAAATTTTTCGCGCTCGGCTTGTTCCTTGTGCACCGCCTCTTCTAGGTGCAGGCGCGCCTCCTCGACCTCCCCCACCGTCGCGGTTGCGGGATCAGCGTGGAGAAGGGGTCTGGCGGGGCGCTCGCGCCGCCCGCCATGTAGGCCGCGATGAAGCGACCGGATCTGGCATGAAGGTCGCCGGAGTTCTCCGATCCGGAGTCGGAGTCAAAGATCCCGAGGATAGATGGATCCTCGAAATCTCCCACGTTGGAGACTTGGGTGATGGAGCCCGCTGGCGACGCGACGACAATCGATCTGGCGACTGAGGCCGGCGTCGCCGAGTCGACGTCGTCATTGAGGGATGCGTCGTCCGCGGCCACATTGGTCTCGGCCACGATTCTGGTGGCCGAGTCGTACTCGGAGGAGAGGTGGTGGATGGTGCGGACCTGGATCTCAGAGAGACGATCGCGCGGCGGCGATTCACGATGCGCGCTGAGTCCTCCGAGACGATCACGTCGGTGAAGCCGACGAAGAGGCTAATCGTGCCGATCGGCATGATGACGCTGTGGGTGACCGGGCGTGACGCCGAGATGTAGCTGCTGGGCAAGATCTGGAGGATCTCGCCGATGGCGATCATACGACCGATGGGCAAATAGGGTCTCGCCGCAGAAGACAGGCCTGACCGGCCAGACCCCACGATGGGCGCCACTGTCGTGGGAATGTCCACGACATATGCTACGATTGGCAGCGAGTAGTAGAACGAGGGGCAAGGGCGGCCAGCCATCCACGGTGCGAGATGAGGGCAAAGACACATGGTTTTACCCAGGTTCGCCCCAGAGGGTAAAAACCTACTCCTGCTAGATTGTATTGATGAGAGGTTATAAAGGGTGAGCTCGGCGGCTAGGCGGCGAGTCGAGGGGGTGTATGATAGAACGTAAGTGCTATGTGTGCCCTAGGGAGATTTATATAGAATCACCTCGCTAGAGTTTATAGATCTACAACCGAGTTAGATAAGGACTCGGAGGGTTTTGACCTAATCCGACTAAGCATATATACGCTTCTACGCCTTCAGCTTCCAGTCGTCTGGCTTCCCCTTGGATCGCGGTCCAGTCGTCATTCTGCAAGCCCACTTGCTGAGAATATGATCCAGTAAAAAACATCGTGTTGAGTATATCCCACTCGACATATCCCATCAACCTGAACACCGATGTCGAGGCGGCCTCGCAGCGCGCTAGCCAAAAGAAGATACGGTGTTTTGGTGGTATGACTAGATTCTAAATCAAATGGACAGTCTCTCTCATGTCACGCACTACATTGTTTTTAGGTTTTTCTACGTGGACTTCATAGTTATAGGTTTTTTTTTTTTGAGGAAATTCAATTCGGCTAATGAATGCATATGAAAGCCCATTATTTGAAAAGATATCTTAAAACGTAAAAGATTTAGAAAAGTATCCGTACGTACATCCGGACATTCAGGAGAAAGGAATATTTTTTATGTCCTATTTAATAAAAATAAATTTTTTAAAAGCCTCTGAATTATAAGGGTAGTATTATAAACATAAGGAGACATACACCACACTCAACACACACCACACCACAACGCGCACACACACCCTTCAGCATATATTTTTGATGCTCCAACATGACCATTCATAAATATTTTTTTATCTTTTTAACAAACCATATAAAATGTTTTCTTAAAATTTGTGTGTGAACATAAAATGGCTGGATGTCCACGTGAAAATTTCAGATTTTTTTTGACATTTAGAAAAAAATATGCATTTTTTTATCCAAAACATCTTCTTTTATAACGGTTTGTCAACTGTATAACACACACTTAAAAAATTATAATACTCCCACTCCCGAATTACATGTTGTAGATTTTACTAAATGTACATGTATGTAGACATATTTAAGTATATAGCGAATTTAAATAAATCTTTGACATTTAATTGGCTAGAAAGAAAAACAAGGCATTTGCAGCTATCGCTCGTGCGGTCGTGCCCTCCTCCTCTCCAGCCGAAAACCTCCGCTTTGTTCCATCCAAATTCCATAATGATGACATCCACTTCTTTCTCTCTCCGCTCTCCGGCCTCCTTCCCCTTCCCGTCGGCCACCGGAGCCCGCGGCCATGTCCGCTGGACCCAACCGTTGGCCCCCAAACCCTTCCGCTCTCCACTTCCGCCGGCCGCCACGCCCGCAGTTTCTCGCAGGCTCCTCCTACCGGCAGCTGCTGGCATCTGGGACTTCATCTCCGGCGGAGCTGGCGGCGCAGCCGCCGCGACTCTCGCCGTCAGGCGAGGCATGCAGCTCTTCAAGCAGGTCAGATGATAACGGACGCTCTTTATCCGCTCCTTCCTAACTCTGTTTCCGTAATTACAGAGGAACCCCTCGGCCCCCTATCTTTCGCCATTGCAGGGAGATGTGGCTGGGTCAGTGGCGGAGTTCGACCGAGCGATCGAGTTGGATCCACGTCAGAAAGCATGTACGTGCGTGCTGCCAACTTACCCTTGCGCGCCTACACTTGTATCAGTTCCACCGAAGAAGATGAACTAGCTGCAACTTTCTGTGTGATTTTCAGATCTCTGGCAAAGGGGCCTTTCGCTGTATTACCTAGACAGGTGCATAAACATAATCCAATCTGTAATCCATCCTTTTATTGGTTTGTCCATCATTTTGCTGAATGGATTTGATACTTGGAATAGGTTCCAAGACGCCGCGGAACAGTTCAGGCTGGATGTTGCTGAAAACCCCAATGACACCGAGGAGTCAGTATGGTGCTTTCTGTGCGAAGCTCAGCTGTATGGGGTAGAGGAAGCAAGGAAGCGCTTCTTGGAGGCAAGTTTCAGTGTAATTCAGTGATGAACTGATGATACCACGATTATAGCTAATGAATCCAGGCATAAAATACTGTCGTTACTGCAGAACAAAAAACTGTGTTAACCTAGCTAAAAAGCCGACCTGACAACCAACCTTCAAATATAATAAGAACGCTAGTTATGTATTGACTACTTGAAGATTGAGCTGAAACATACAAGTTTACCATCAAACAAAGTGGAAAGCACCAGAGTACAGACACACTGAATAGCACACATGGTTGAAATTTGTAACTTCTCGTAGGAATCAAATTTGGTAGGGACACTGGACAAAAACATATTCCCCATATGTAGAACTTTCCTGTACTCTTTGCAACAATTCTCGTGTTCCAAACAAAAAGGGGCTGCAGCTCGGCTGAGTACGTACTACAGATGTTGGTAACTTAGTGCGAATTTCACTCCTCAGGTTGGTTTAGATCGAAGACCTGTAATGCGCGACGCTTACGCCTTGTTCAAGGATGGTGGGGACCCTGAAAAGGTGATTTTATTTGAAGTGGAATGCATATCTCTGGTCTACGACCTTGTACATTTCTGTTGCATTTCCTTATCATGATTTTCATGTCTCCAGTTAGCTTCAAACTTTTCTAGTAGTTCTGATGGCGAACTCTTTTATGCGTCATTGTATGCTGGACTTTACTACGAAGCTCAGGTATAAATCGAGCAATCTCTCTGTACATTTATGTTCCCTTTTTATGCTATTTTGCAGCTTTTGTTATAGTTGAGCTGAACTAATCTGCTACAGCTGGTATTTCAAAACTGTGCTTTAGTTGGAATGCCATCTAAAAGTCTTTAGTTTATAAAATCACCTGTATTCTTACACCTCGCTTTGTCCGTAGATTACAGGTATAAATAAATTCCTATTAATGCATCATACATATACGTGAAAATGTACTTCATCAGATTATGTTTTGTATCTTCTAGTTTGTGTTAGAACTCAAACAGTTTACATATCTTGCAACAAGGCTGCAACATTTTACAAAATTCCATAACCGGTTATCCATGGTCATGGATTTACATAATCTGAACTCCTTATTTCTGGAACATTACAGTAATCAAATTATTTACTGTTTTCACTATTTACGGAACAGAAGAATGCAGAATTGGCAAAATCTTATATTGTTGCTGCATGCAAGTCACCATATGGATCAAGGTCCTGATTTCCTTCCCTTAAACCGGGTTTGTATTAACAGATAGACTAAGTAACAGCTCAGGCACTACTAACAGTATACTTGGTATAGGTCTGGTGATTACATGGCTTTCCTTGCATCGGTTCATTGTCAGCAACGCAACTGGAATCTTGAGGGATAGGAATCTTCACATAGTCATAAAGATGACCTAATGATTGTCATTGGACTGGAGTCTGCAAATAGACAGCACATTAGGTATATTCTTCCATGGCACATAATGTGGGGATATATGGTATTAGAGTTATGATTCTTCCATGATTCTTACTAGATCATACCCCGCACATTGCTGCGGGACTTTGTTTCTTACATAATAAGCTTGAAGACACATGCATAGAAAGACATTAAGTTAAAGATCTTGTGAGATTTTGATGATATTCACATTTGCAATGCTGGGCACACGCATTTTGGTAGATTGGAAAAGAATTAGCGTGTAGTAGTACATGACATTTCTGCCTTGAATAGCCAATCAGCTTGGCTTGTAAGACCATTCAAACAATTCCTTATGCATACATCAAGGTTGGACACTTTGTCCGATTCATTAAAGTGACATCGAATGGGATATTTGTTCACCTACCCAAATGTTATTTTTTTCCTGTGATGTTAAGTTTTATATAAATTACAATCTTGTAGCCGTCTCGACACAGAAAAGATCCGCTAATAAGATTTTTATTTATTGAGGGAACATAATGCACGTTTTTTAGGCGCACGGTCTTTCTTGAAGTGAACTTCAGATCGACCGTACCAACACAATGAGTAGACGCATGTGAGTCGTTGCCCGTCAACATGGTTTGAGTCCCTCTGACCCACAATGGGACGGTCATCAACCATCTTATAGTCATAGAATTGTTCCATGACATACAGTTCACTGTCAACGTCAGAGACTCCAAATTTTCTCTCGAGCGCATCCCACATATCCTTGCCATTGTTAAATGACAAGTATGAATTGACAATATTGTAGCCAAGGATGCTAATCAAGGCAGCCTTAAAAGTGGTATCAAGTTATTGAGACGCCTCTTCCCGAGCAGGATTAAGATCTCCCTCAGGTGCGCCATAGATGATGTTATAGCAGCTCATGGTCTGAAACCAGAGCACTGTTCTCGCATGCCATCTTTTATAATTGACACCTTCAAACATAGGTGGCTTCATGGAAGCAACAAAACCACTCGGGAAAATTGCCCGAAATAAGGTTTTTGGATGGTTGAATAAAATAGAAATTTACCAAAAGAATTAACCATGATAAACGCTAGATAAAACATGAATAAAATAGTAGAAATTAAACTAATCATGTGAATTAGTAAATACAAATTAAGGAAGATATCCAAACGGATTTCAAGGAATATAACTTGAGATAAGATCAGAATAAGGTTTAGAAAGAGGATATACATCACAACAGAGGAACCGCCGGCGTTGGCGTTGGCACCATCATCAGCCACGTCGTCGAGGAAGATGTTGCTGATGTTGGAAAAGAAGTTGTCGTTGGGAAAGACGTCAGCGCTGCCGCTATCTGTGAAGTAGTCCGTGATGAAGTCAGTAGTCGCGCCAATAGCGCTCCCCAAAAACCTTATCGTCCTTCTCCTATACAGGACTCGAAGCAGCGGAGTCTCGGAGGCCTACTGTTCTGGCTCGCGGTACACGCCGCAAGACGGGATGGCAAAGATCTAGGTAGCGCAGTGCTCGGGAACTGGAGGTGCAAAGGGGTGTGCAATGATGTACCTGAGAGAAGGTGCGACCTCTTTTTATTATAGGCATAGAGGAAAGGCAAACAGGCTGCGTATGAGATGAAACAAAGAGGCGGAAGCTAAAGCGAACAGGCGACAGCCAAAAACCGGACAGTCTCCACTCAATTCGCATTTATTTCCACTTAGGTCGTATTAAAAATCCACTCGAGCAAAACGTTTCGGCTTCTATAAGATTGTTTATATACCATTTATGCGTGACAAAATAAAGCTCGGCTCGACGAGATTTCTGCAACCGGCAACCCGCGCGTCATGACGAGGCGTGCAAGGAGGAGGAGCGCGCGTGCATATGTCTTCTCCTCTCAAGCTCGTACAAGTGATGGAAGAGCTCTCCTTATAAACTAAGCTGGTCCAACTTTCAATCAACTAGCAATGTGAGACTAAATTTTTATTCCACCTCTTGCCTTGAATGAATGAGCTAACTAGGACTCTAGCTAAGATTTTAGGAATTTATTGGCATGTATGCAAACATTTCAACAATAGGGACAAGTGAGTGTACAAGTATATGGAAGAATAAAACATGAAGATGCTTGAGGACGAATCCCATGATAGAGCCTTGTACATCTAACCGAGACCTCATTCACCATAAAACAATAAAACAGTGATCACATGTATTCACCATAGAAGAATATAATATAAACTAACATTAACTGCATTCACTAGTGAGTAGGGACAATATATAAAAACAATATTTTTTGCTTGGCACGTCGGGTTTGCAAAAATCGAAAGAGGAACTGAGGAATGGTATCTGGATCTGGATCTATGATTGGTTTTCTTAGGAGCTTTGACACGTAGGGTATTGCTACTAGTACGTCGGCGTGGAAGCCCACAATCGCAAAGGCAGCCTATGAACAACGTTGATCACATCACCATCCTCCAGATCTAGGTCAGCCAGCGTCACATCGCCCGTGAGACGTCTGCCGTCAAACAGAAAACGTGTCTGGTCGTGCGGCATGGTGGGCACCATGGCGCAGTAGTAATCCATCAAGCTCTGCACCGTGTCCGTCCTCCGCATGGTTCGGGTGAAGGTGCGCCCCTTGAAGTCGTAGAGCTCGGGGGTGACGAACATGCTCGCCTCGATCTCCGGGAGGAAGTGGATCTCGTCGCCGTCCTTCATCTTGTAGTCCGCGGGCGTCTGCTTGTAGTCCAGCCGCCGGCCGCGGTGGAGGAAGACGCCCTTCCCCTCCTCGACGGAGGGCACCATGGCGTAGTAGAAGCACATGAGCTCCTGAAGCCTGTCGGTGGTTCGCATGGTGCGGGTCAACCTGCGCCCTTCCTCGTCCTTCAACACGGGGGTGACGAACGACGCCATGGTCGCTGCCTGCTTCGTCGCCATGGCTCGGCTGGTTACGGCCAGATCTGGTTGTGTGGTTTTGTGTCGCGTGTTGTTTGCCTTGTTTGGTTTTTGCGGTGCCCGCCGCCCGGTTCATGCTTATATAAGGACGCGTATGGTAGAGATCTGGCCCTATCGATATGATTAGGCAGCAGATCGCCGAACCTCGATCGACGATCGTATCCCACGGGTTTGTCTTAGATAATATATCTGGTATCCTTCGTATATTTCCGTGTTGATACATTGTGCCAACATTGTTGTTCCGAGGATCTAGGACTAGTCGGCACCGGCCGTAACAAACAAGGGAGGAGTTTGGGTCTACCATCTTTGGAAAATATACTACTGACGTCCAAAGCATCCCGATTTGACGGTTGAGATATCCCCTGGTGATTCTTGGCACGGCTGAACCCATCAGTTATTCAGAAAAGCGAGAACAATATATTAGGGTGCGTCAGCACCCTGTCTCTGTTCAAAAAAAAAAGTAAGTTCTTCGCATAACATTAACGACGCAGCGTCAGCCTAGTAGGCTAGCACCCTACCGACGACAAGCAGCGAGCGAGCTACGCAGGCACGCACCGCGCGCCCCTGCGACCCAGCATCGGCCGCCGCCCATCAGCTCGGTGAAGAAGTCCACCTCGTCGCCGTCCACCATCTCGAGCTGCGCCGGCGTCTGCTCGCCGCTCAGCCGGCCCCCGTCGTAGAGGAACCGCCCCGTGCCGTACTCGACCGCCGGCACGCTGGCGTAGTAGAAGTCCATGAGGCCCTGCAGCTTCTCGGTCCGCCGCATGGTGCGGTAGACGAAGTGACCGTCGGTGTCCTGCACCTTGAGCGTCACGTGCACGCCGGGCTTGATCACCGGCTTCCTGTCCTCCACCTCTTCCTCCTTCTCCACCTTGCACGCCGACATGTCAGACGCGACCGTAGGCGGTAGCTACTCGTAGGAATCGCCTTTGCCCCCCCGGATCAGAGGGTTCTTATAAAGGGCCCTGCTCGTGCATCATTTAGTTAACCGGGGATTTGTATCATCAACTGACGTTTCAGACTTTCAGTAACTCAAGGTGGGAACTGAAGCGAGCAAGCTATTTAGCACTGGGTGGACATAAATTAGCAGCACCCACCTGCTGGTGTACCATATAAATGATTTTAGGTTAAGATTGACTTTTTTTTTGCGAAAAAGTTAAGATTGACTTGACGGCGGAAGAATCAAGTCAATAGGATGCTTGCGGGGAGCGGGACTCACCATGACGAATTTGACGAGTCTCTTGCTCCACCACTTCGTCTCCTCGGTTCTGTCTTTCGTTGGTACTCTTTGTCGTCAAAATATGAGACCATAGAGACTTACCCGAGGGTCAGTGGTTGCTAATTTTTTTTATATAATACATTTTTTTATTCAATTTCATAAATAATACACGAAATCCAAAAATTGCAAATCTAACGAACCGTCGTCCGTTGAAAAGACGAAGGTGGTGATTCGTCTTTTTAAAAGACGAAGGGGTGGTTCGTCCGTTCAAAAGACGCTCACCACGTTCCTCTTTTGAACGGACGAACCACCCCCTTCGTCTTTTCAAAAGACGAACCACCACCTTCGTCTTTTCAACGGACGACGGTCCGTTAGATTTGCAATTTTTTAATTTCGTGTATTATTTATAAAATTGAATAAAAAATGTATTATTTAAAAAAATTAAGCCAGGTGTATGCTCGCTAGTCCAGCAGCCCACGGGCCACGGCAGCCCAGGTTTCTTTGTCCCGGCCGGCATGCTTGCAGCTTCTTCTTCTATAAGAATATATATGTCCGGGATGCTAGTGTCGATGGATCTCATCTTTTTTAAAATATAGGATCATAGGATTTTTCTATGAATTAATTAGGTTTAAAACGTTCGTGAGACGAGAAAATATGAAAAGAGAGGGGTTCCTGTCTTCCCGTGCTAAGTACCAAAATAGTGGGATTTCATGGAAATTCCTATAATTCATTAATAACCCTGAAAGAAACATAACAACATTGCTAATAACAAGGGTATTAGAGAATCTTCACTCATCCCCCGCCCCCGCCCCACAACATTGCGGGATGTCAAAATCCCAGATACCTTGATTTTTATAGAATTCTAAGTACTTTTGTTGATTTAAATGATTTATGGATGATTTCTAGGGATAAATTCAAATTTGAACTAGAGTTGTGCTCTAATTTAATCCAGAATTTTGGAAGAAATTATTTCAAGGTACCCAAAGTGGTTCCATACAATATCCACAAAGAAATTTGAAAATATCGATCATTTGCTATGAATTCACATGCCGCCAATTTTCACCCTATTTTAAAATAATCAAAGAAAAAAAATAGAATTATTAGAAAATTGAAATCCAATACAAAGAGTCCATTTATGTGACCTAGTTCACAAGAAAGATACAAAACCCTAGTTATGATAATTATTTTTAAAAAGACTTCTCAAAAATTGCTATCACTTATCCTAACTTTCATGCCAAAACACCAAGATATGGCTAATTCCATGGCTCCTTTCATGATAATGTGCCCCGGTTTTGCATATAGCGAGGTGCATCTTGGCATGGGAAACAAAAGCGATAAAAAGAGTTTTCAACGTTTTGTCACGAAAAGTTTTCCATTTTATTAGTACTAGATGGGGTTTAGTTTCTGAAAAAGCTACACAAAAGACGTGGCAAAATATCTCCACTCAAATTTTCAAAAATACTACAACACATGGGATATCAAAATCTCGGATATCTTGATTTTTCAAGAATGCCAACTACTATTTCGATTTAAATAAGTCACATGCGATTTCCCAAAATTAATTCAAAATTTGAACTATAGTTATGCTCTAGTTTGGTTTAAAATTTTGGCAAAGGTTATTTTAAGGTATCCCAAGTGGGTTCTATACATATCCACAAATAAATTTGAAAATATCGACTATTTGTTGTGAATTCATATGTCGCTAATTTTGACCCTATTTTGAAAAAAATCATATTTTTTGAATTATCACAAAAATGTAAATCCAACACAATGAGTCCTTTTATGTGACCAAGTTGCATGAATAAATTACAAAAACTGATATTTTGTAGGTAAAAAGCCTTCTCAAAAGTGTGTAGTTGATGGCAACAACTCCGTGTATACCAACTCATTAGGACTCCAAGTGTAGAGTGTTGTAGCAAGCGTATTTTCCCACAAGGGTGACTCGAGTATTTATATTGAATTCTCATGGATTGGCAAAGAGTATCTTTTGCTTATCCTCTCAAACGATCTACGAAACAAAAAAATCCCTTGTGTCACCAATTGCAATGTGTGGTTGTTAAGAAAAAGGTTTTGTATTAGTAATATGAAATAATCACAAGTAAAATAAAACAGTAATAAAATATGCAAGTAAAATAAAGGTGATGCAACACATCTCTCTTATACTTCTCTAGAAAGAGAAACTCCAAGGAATCTAGAATTAAGAATTAACAAAGCAGAGCCTTAAGTACTTTGACATAATCTTTGAATAACAATGCTACCTTAACCAAAAAAGATTATCAAGTTGTCACAAGATAATTGTAGCACATGAATTCACTTAGTTCCTAGTAAGGTAACAAAAGAAAGATAAACCCATAGTAGATCTTAATTTTTTGTCACTATTCAATCACTACCACCATGTTACTCCATCTAATACACACTTTCCCCCACACATGATATTGCATACAAGTTGGAACAAAGCAAGTAATTTAGAACGGAGTAAATGATATGTATCTATCAATACATCTTACCCATAGATAGGTTTCAGTATCATATATCAAATCATAGAATAAAGATTCATCATATAGGAATTACATATATTACCATAATCATGTTGAGAAGCTCATATGGTCCTAGATCTATGAAGAACAAGAGAGAAATAGATCAAGTTACTGCCATAAACCCATAGTTCAGAGGTGGAGTAATCCCTCCTCATCATAGTGATGATGTTGGAAATGTTGGAGAAGGTAGAGATCCCTTCAAAGGCGGATCCGGCGGAGTTCCCCCTTAGATCTTCGTTGGTTCTGACTCCCTTTTGGTGTTTCTATGTTTCTACACCGCTCTCATTGAGGATTCCCTAGGTACCCTTTATATAGAATTTTTTAGGTCAAACCAAGTCCGCGGGTGAAAGATTGAAGCGAATCGTATGACCGAGGGCCAAAAGGCACTAGGTGGCGCGCCTAGTAGGGGAGCACACACCACCTGGGCTATTTTGGGCCTCAAATACCTTATGGTGACGTCCAAACACTCTAGATCATCACTCTTCACGAAATATTAGATTTTCCAAAATCTTAGCTTCATTGGACTTTGTTTAGGTCCCTGAAAGATAAAAGTATGCAAAACATGGTTTTCCTGTCCTGTAGAGTTATAGCCAAAATAAAGGAGATCATTGTTAAATTCCAAAAAATCAATATAAAACATGAATATTATATTATATATGTTGCAAATATGTTAAAACTAGACCTCGCCGGAGACCTTGTAGCAAAAAAAAAATCCTAATATAGTAAAACCGACATCGTCGGAGACTCTCGTTAGAAAAAACATCGCCGGAGACCTCGTAGCAAAAACTTTACACTGTTGTAGCAAAAACAAAAAAAGGTGGTAGCAAAAAAATATGATAATGTAGCAAAAAGACGAGCTCGCCGGAGACTTTCGCCAGGAGACATTGCCGGACACCTGGTAGCAAAAATATTGGACTATTGTAGCAAAAAAATAAAACGGCTATAGAAAAAATAGTATCCTAATATAGCAAAACTGTTTCGCCGGAGACATTGTAGCAGAACTACAAAACTGTTATAGGGAAGATATAGAACAGTGGTAGCAAACGACTCCTGGGCTTGTAACATTGCCAGTCATCATCGGTAACAACTCCGTTGGAGTTTGGTAGCAACATCATCTGTACCAACATGACTAGAGTTTGATAGCAACACCGCCCACCTTCGATAGCATCTTCGCTTGTCTTCTATAGCGACAGCGCCACCCATCGGTAGCATCTTCGGCTCATCCCCGACTACTTCCTCCGCCTCAAGCTGCTCGCTTCCGAAGACCACTGTCGCCGCCTCTAGGTGTAGGGTTTCGTAGCATGGAAAACAAAAAATTTCTACCGCATACAAACAAACAAGCCAAGATCTATCTACTAGATTGTAGCAATGAGTCGATAGAATAACTCACCCTCGAAGATTCCAAAGTGTTTAACGAGAGCGGATTCTCGTGGGTGATGTAGTCCTACTCTTCTTGATCTCAAGATCGCTTAGACGATCCTTCCGGCGCTGCGTTCCGGCAGCGCTCCCGCAGTCGGTCACACGTTCGGTACTCGACGAAGACCTTCCTCTCCCTTGTTCCAGCAGGCAGCGGAGGTTGTAGCACTCTCCTCACGATTCCGGCAGCACAACGGTGTGGTACCGGAAGTAGAGGGGAGATCTCGCAGGGCTTCGCCTTAAGCCGGAGCGAGTATGGTGGAGTATGAGAGAGTCACTCGACGATCTAGGGTTTAGACACGCCGAGGAGGAAGCTTGGCCGGCGGCTAGGGTTGCTAGGCGGCGGCGGCTTGACCTAGGGCGGCGGCGGCAGCAAGTGGCGGCGCCGACGGCTTAGGGTTTGGAGGCGGGTATCTTGTGTGTCTAGGAGGGGAGCCCTGCCCCTCCTTTTATAGGTGGAGGGGCCGGCCAAGGGGAGGGGAGTCCCTCCCCAACTCGGCTTGGTGGTGCGCCGGCGGTGGGGAGGAGGGAATCCTCCCCAACTCGGTTTCCTCCTCCTTTTCCACTTCCCAAAAATAGTCGTTTGACTTTCAAACTTGGCGTTTGACTTTTCAAACAAGGATTTGATTTAATCCTCTATTTTGTTCAGCGATGACACTTAGTCCATGATGCAATCATACCAACTTGATATAACACATTCATGTACCCTTCCCCTCCGGAGTGCCGGACATTCCGGAATCGTCTAGAACATTCCCGATGAAAACACCGGAACCATTCTCCAACTCCGAAACGGGACTTTCCTATATGAATCTTATTCTCCGGACCATTCCGGATCTCCTCGTGATATCCCGAATCCCATTCGAGACTCCGAACAACATTCGGACTCTTCCTCATCATTCCATAACTACTCAAACAACGTCGAATCCTTAAGTGTGTCTCCCTACGGTTCGTGAATTATGCGGACATGATCGAGACACTTCTCCGAACAATAACCAATAGAGGAATCTGGAAATTCATATGGCTCCCACATATTTCAACGATTACTTTGCGATCGAATGAACCACTTACATACGATATCAATTTCATTTGTCTCACGATAGTTTACTTATCCGAGGTTATGATCGTCGGTATCTCTGCATACCTAGTTCAACCTCGTTACTGATAAGTACTCTTTTCTCGTTCCAGTGATATGTGATCCCTTGTGAGCCAGTCACATGCTTGCAAGCTAATTGGATGACATTTGACCGAGAGGGCCCAGAGTATATCTATCCGTCATATGGATGGACAAATCCCACTCTTGATCCATGTGTCTCAAACAATACTTTCCGAACACTCAATGCCACCTTTATAGCCACCCAGTTACGGTGTGGTGTTTGATGTAATCAAAGCATCCATCCGGTAAAGGTGATATGCATGATCTCATGGTCGAAGGAATTAGATTACTATGTATCAGAAAGCATATAGCAATTGAACTATTAAAATGACTTGATCTTTATGCTACGCTTATCTATAGGAGTATGTCCACCATATCATTCTCCTAACGATATGATCTTGTTGTTAATAACATCTCAATGTTCATGATAGGGAAACCACAATCATCTATTAACCAACAAGCTAGTATTATATAGAGGCTTTACTAGGGACTCTTATTTTAGTCTACAAATCACACAAGTATTAATGTTTCCTTGTTAATACTATTATAGCATGAATGTAAACATTTATCATAAACTCAAAGATATAATAATAACTATATTTATTATTGCCTCTAGGGCATCTCTCCAACAGTCTCCCACTTGCACTAGAGTCATCTAATCTAGATTACATGGTAATATACCGAACACCCATGGCAGTTTGGTGCTGGTCATGTTTTGCCCTTGGGAGAGGTTTAGTCAACGGATCCGCCACATTCAGATCCGTGTGTACTTTGCAAATCTTTATATCCCTATCTTGGATATGTTCTCGAATAGCGTGAAAACGTAGCTTGATATGCTTCAGCTTCTTGTGTGACCTTGGTTCTTGCGCATTGGCTATGGCGCCCATGTTATCACAGTAGATAGACATTGGGTCCAGCGCACTAGGAACCACACCCAGTTCTGTAATGAACTCTTTCATCTATATCGCTTCTTGTGAAGCCTCCGAAGCAGCCATGTATTCCGATTTAGTTGAAGATCTCGCCACAACGCTTTGCTTTGCACTCCTCCAGCTAACTGCTGCACCATTCAAAATAAATACGTATCCAAATTGTGATTTAGAATCATCCGGATCGGTGTTCCAACTAGCATCGGTGTAACCATTAACAACGAGCTGTTCATCACCTCCATAAGAAAGAACCATATCCTTAGTTCTTCTCAAGTACTTAAGGATGTTTTTGACCGCTGTCCAATGATCCACTCCTGGATCACTTTGATATCTGCTAGTTAAACTAACAACATATGCAATGTCGGGTCTAGTACATAGCATGGCATACATTAGAGATCATATGGCTGAGGCATAGGGAGTCTTACTCATCCTTTATCTATCTTCTGCCGATGTCAGACTTTGAGTTTTACTCAAGGTCGTATTGGGCAACATGGGCAAGAACCCTTTCTTGCTATCTTCCATTCCAAACCTCTTTAGAACTTTGTCCAAATATGTACTTTGTGACAATGATATTTGGCGTCTTGATCTATCTCTATAAATCTTTATGCCTAATATGTAAGCTGCTTCGCCAAGATCCTTCATTGAAAAACTATTATTCAAATATTCCTTGACACTATTAAGAAGGTCTACATCATTCCCAATCAACAATATGTCATCTACATATAGTATTAAGAATGCTACAGAGCTCCCACTCACTTTCTTGTAAATACAAGCTTCTCCATAAGTTTGTATAAAACCAAAACTTTTGATCACCTTATCAAAACGTTGATTCCAACTTCGGGATGCTTGCTTCAATCCATAGATGGACCGTTGAAGTTTGCATACCTTGTTAGCATCTTTAGGATCGACAAAACCTTTGGGTTGCATCATATACAACTCTTCATCAATGTCTCCATTGAGGAATGTTGTTTTGACATCCATATGCCATAGTTCATAATCATAATATGCAGCGATTGCTAACATAATCCTCACAGACTTTAGCTTCACTACTGGTGAGAAAGTCTCATCGTAGTCAACTCCTTGAATTTGTCGAAACCCCTTTGCGACAAGTCGAGCTTTATAGACAGTAACATTACCATCAACATCTGTTTTCCTTTTGAAAATCCATTTGTTCTTGACAGCCTTCCGGCCATCCGGTAAGTCCACCAAAGTCCATACTTGGTTTTCGTACATGGATCCAATCTCGGATTTCATGGCTTCTTGCCATTTATTGGAATCTGGGCTCATCATCGCTTCCTCATATGTCTCAGGGTCATCGGTGTTGTCCACCAACATGACACTCATAACGGGATCATACCAATCTAGAGTGGTACGAGTTCTCGTTGACCTGCGAGGCTCTGTAGCAACTTCAACCGAAGTTTCATGATCATCATCATTAGCTTCCTCTCTAACTGGTGCAGGCACCACAGGAACTTCTTCCGGTGCTGCGCTACTCGCAATTTCGAGAGAAGGTTCGACAACCTCGTCGAGTTATACTTTCCTTCTAGTCACTTCTTTCGAGAGAAATTCCTTCTATAGAAAGGATCCATTCTTGGCAACGAAGATTTTGCCTTCGGATCTATGATAGAAGGTATACCCAATAGTTTCCTTCCGGTATCCTATGAAGACGCATTTTTCCGCTTTGGGTTCAAGCTTGTCCGGCTGTAACTTCTTTACATAGGCTTCGCAACCCCAAATTTTAAGGAACAACAATCTAGGTTTCTTCCCAAACCATAATTCATACGGTGTCGTTTCAACGGATTTAGATGGTGCCCTATTTAAAGTGAATGCGGATGTTTCTAATGCATAACCCCAAAATGATAGCGGTAAATCTGTAAGAGACATCATAGAACGAACCATATCTAAGAGAGTTCGATTACGACGTTCGTACACACCATTACGCTGTGGTGTTCCCGGCGGTGTCAATTGTGAAAGTATTCCGCATTTCTTCAAATGCTCACCAAACTCGTAACTTAGATATTCACCTCCACGATCAGAACGTAGAAATTTAATCTTCTTGTTACGTTGATCTCTACCTCACTTTGAAATTCCTTAAACTTCTCGAAAGTTTCGGACTTATGTTTCATGAAATAGATATACCCATATCTACTCAAGTCATCCGTGAAGGTAAGAACATAACGATAACCACCGCGCGATGCTACACTCATTGGACCACACACATCGGTATGTATGATTTCCAATAAGTCCGTAGCTCGCTCCATCATACCAGAAAATGGAGTCTTAGTCATTTTACCCATCAGACATGCTTCGCATCTTTCAAGTGATTCAAGAAGTCCATCGGAATAGAGTTTCTTCATACGCTTCACTCCAATGTGACCAAGACGACAGTGCCACATATAGGTCGAGTTATCGCTCGATTTCAAACGTTTAGCTTCAATGTTATTAATATGTGTATTTACACTATCGATATTCAACAAGAATAGACCATATATCAAAGGTGCAGTGCATAAAACATATTACTCATATAAATCGAACAACCATTATTCTCTGACTTAAACAAGTAACCGTCTCGCAATAAACAAGATCCCGATATAATGTTCATGCTTAACGCAGGCACCAAATAACAATTATTTAAGTATAAAAATAATCCCGATGGTAGATGAAGGGGTAGCGTGCCGACCGCGATCACATCAACCTTTGATCCGTTTCCCACGCGCATCGTCACCTCGTTCTTCGCTAGCTTCCATTTATTCTGCAGCACCTGTTTCGAGTTACAAATATGAGCAACCGAACCAGTATCAAATACACAGGCACTACTACGAGTACTAGTGAGATACACATCAATAACATGTATATCAGATATACCTTTCTTCTTGATGTTGTCGTTCTTCAAATCCGCCAAGTACTTTGGGCAATTCCGCTTCCAATGACCTTCTCCCTTGCAGTAAAAGCACTCAGTATCAGGCTTAGGTCCAGCCTTGGTCTTCTTCGTTGGCGTGGTAACTTTCTTACCACCCTTCTTGAAGTGTCCCTTCTACTTAGACTTGCCTTTCTTGAATTTGGTGGTCTTATTGACCAAGAACACTTGGTGCTCTTTCTTGACCTCCACTTCTGCAGACTTCAACATAGCAAAGAGTTCTGGCAACGTCTTGTTCATGTTCTGCATGTTGTAGTTCATCACAAAGTTCTTGTAACTTGGTGGTAGTGATTGGAGGACGCGGTAAATCCCCAAAGCATTAGGAATCACTATACCCAAGCTTTGAAGTTTGTTTGCGTGCCCAGACATCTTAAGCACATGCTCACTGACGGAGCTGCCCTCTTCCATCTTGCAGTTAAAGAACTTTTCAGAAGCCTCATAGCTTTCAATTGCCGCATGAGTCTCAAAGATCAATTTGAGATCCTCGACAATATCATATGGGTCTGAATTCTCAAACCTTTTCTGAAGCTCCGATTCTAAACCATACAAGATAGCACACTGAACTGTGGAGTACTGAGTCTTCCGAGTGAGGTAAACATTCTTTACTTCATCGACAGCATCAGCTGCAGGTGGGTCACCCAGCGGTGCATCCAGCACATAGGTCAAATTACCAGCTGTGAGGACAATCCTCAAATTGCGGAACCAATCCGCGAAGTTGCTTCCATTGTTTTTCAACTTTTCTTTCTCTAGGAACGCATTAAAATTGATGGTACGGGCTGCCATTGATCTACAACATATTTGCAATAGTTTAGACTAAGTTTATGACAAATTGAGTTCAAATAAATAATAAAATTAATCTAGGTGAACTCCCACTCAAAACAATATCCCTCACATTGTTTTAGTGATCACACGAACCAAATCCACCACATCAACACCGATCATCACACGAGTTGATATAGTTTCAATGGCGAACAATCGACATGTTCATCATATCTATTATATGATTCATGCTTTACCTTTCGGTGATCCGTGTTCCGAGACCATGTATGTACATGCTAGGCTCGTCAAGATCAAACCTTAGTTTCCGCATGAGCAAATCTGGCTTGCTCACGTTGTATACACTTGCGGAATCTAACACACCCGATCATCACGTGGTGCTTCGAAACAACAAGCTTTAGCAACGGTGCTAACTAAGGGTGAACACTTTATGACTTGAAATTCATGTGCATGAGGGATCATCTTATAATGCTACCGTCGTCTACTAAGAAATACAAGATGCATAAAGGATTAACATCACATGCAATTCATAATATGTGATATGATAAGGCCTTTCTTCTTTGTGCTTCCGATCTCCATCTTCTAGCACGAACATGATCTCCATCATCACCGGCATTGCATCAAGGTCAATGACGCTTCTCCATGGTTGTCGTCCACCGGCTTTAACTATTACAACTACTTTGAATAGACACGCGGGTCTTAACATAAATTAAAGACAACCATATGGCTCCTGCCGGTTGCCAACTTACAATAAGGAACATTGCATACATCAAATATAATCACAATCATGGCCATATCACATCACAGCACACCCTTGCAAAACAAAGTTAGACGCCTCTACTTTCTTTGCATGTTTTACGTGGTTTGGGGATTTCAATAAGTGTCGTCCTAACTTACGAACATGAACCACAACATTGATGCTAGTATTGTTAATCACCTGTTGTAAATTGGATCTTAACTATGCTAGGAGAAACAGGCACCCGCAAAGCCACTTATGCAATACAAGTTGCATGTCAAGCGTGGAGCAAGTCTCATGAACGATGTCATGTAAGGTTAGCCCGGGCCGCTTCATCCCAACATACCGCAAGATGCAAAGTACACAAGAAGCAATCGACAATAAAAGCACCAACGCCCACAATGACCATTGTGTTCTACTCGTACAACAGATCTACATATAGACACGGCTCTGGTACCACTTTAGGGTTTCGTAGCATGGAAAACAAAAATTTTCTACCGCATACAAACAAACAAGCCAAGATCTATCTACTAGATTGTAGCAACGAGTCGATAGAATAACTCACCCTCGAAGATTCCAAAGTGTTTAACGAGAGCGGATTCTCGTGGGTGATGTAGTCGTACTCTTCCAGATCTCAAGATCGTGTAGACGATCCTTCCGGCGCTGCCTTCCGGCAGCGCTCCCGCAGTCGGTCACACGTTCGGTACTCGACGAAGACCTTCCTCTCCCTTGTTCCAGCAGGTAGTGGAGGTTGTAGCACTCTCCTCGCGATTCCGGCAGCACAATGGCGTGGTACCGGAAGTAGAGGGGAGATCTCGCAGGGCTTCGCCTTAAGCCGGAGCGAGTATGGTGGAGTATGATAGAGTCCCTCGACGATCTAGGGTTTAGACACGCCGAGGAGGAAGCTTGGCCGGAGGATAGGGTTGCTAGGCGGCGGCTTGACCTAGGGCGGCGGCGACAGCAGCAAGTGGCGGCGCCGGCGGCTTAGGGTTTGGAGGCGGGGATCTTGTGTGTCTAGGAGGGGAGCCCTACCCCTCCTTTTATAGGTGGAGGGGCCGGCCAAGGGGAGGGGAGTCCCTCCCCAACTCGGCTTGGTGGTGCGCCGGCGGTGGGGAGGAGGGACTCCTCCCCAACTCGGTTTCCTCCTCCTTTTCCACTTCCCAAAAATAGCCGTTTGACTTTCAAACTTGGCGTTTGACTTTTCAAACAAGGATTTGATTTAATCCTCTATTTTGTTCAGAGATGACACTTAGTACATGATGCAATCATACCAACTTGATATAACACATTCATGTACCCTTCCCCTCCGGAGTGCCGGACATTCCGGAACCTTCTAGAACATTCCCGATGAAAACACCGGAACCTTTCTCCAACTCCGAAACGGGACTTTCCTTATATGAATCTTATTCTCCGGACCATTCCGTATCTCCTCGTGATATCCCGAATCCCATTCGAGACTTCGAACAACATTCAGATTCTTTCTCATCATTCCATAACTACTCAAACAACGTCGAATCCTTAAGTGTGTCTCCCTACGGTTCGTGAATTATGCGGACATGATCGAGACACTTCTCCGAACAATAACCAATAGAGTAATCTGGAAATTCATATGGCTCCCACATATTTCAACGATTACTTTGCGATCGAATGAACCACTTACATACGATATCAATTTCCCTTTGTCTCACGATAGTTTACTTATTCGAGGTTATGATCGTCGGTATCTCTGCATACCTAGTTCAACCTCGTTACTGATAAGTACTCTTTTCTCGTTCCCGTGATATGTGATCCCTTGTGATCCAGTCACATGCTTGCAAGCTAAATGGATGACATTTCACCGAGAGGGCCCAGAGTATATCTATCCGTCATATGGATGGACAAATCCCACTCTTGATCCATGTGTCTCAACCAATACTTTCCGAACACTCAATGCCACCTTTATAGCCACCCAGTTACGGTGTGGTGTTTGATGTCATCAAAGCATCCATCCGGTAAAGGTGATATGCATGATCTCATGGTCGAAGGAATTATATTACTATGTATTAGAAAGCATATAGCAATTGAACTATTAAAATGACTTGATCTTTATGCTACGCTTATGTATAGGAGTATGTCCACCATATCATTCTCCTAACGATATGATCTTGTTGTTAATAACATCTCAATGTTCATGATAGGGAAACCACAATCATCTATTAACCAACAAGCTAGTATTATATAGAGGCTTTACTAGGGACTCTCATTTTAGTCTACAAATCACACAAGTATTAATGTTTCCTTGTTAATACTATTATAGCATGAATGTAAACATTTATCATAAACACAAAGATATAATAATAACTATATTTATTATTGCCTGTAGGGAATATCTCCAACAGTCTCCCACTTGCACTAGAGTCATCTAATCTAGATTACATGGTAATATACCGAACACCCATGGCAGTTTGGTGCTGGTCATGTTTTGCCCTCGGGAGAGGTTTAGTCAACGGATCCGCCACATTCAGATCTGTGTGTACTTTGCAAATCTTTATATCCACATCTTGGATATGTTCTCGAATAGCGTGAAAACGTAGCTTGATATGCTTCAGCTTCTTGTGTGACCTTGGTTCTTGCGCATTGGCTATGGCGCCCATGTTATCACAGTAGATAGACATTGGGTCCAGCGCACTAGGAACCACACCCAGCTCTGTAATGAACTCTTTCATCCATATCACTTCTTGTGAAGCCTCCGAAGCAGCCATGTATTCCGATTCAGTTGAAGATCTCGCCACAACGCTTTGCTTTGCACTCCTCCAGCTAACTGCTGCACCATTCAAAATAAATACGTATCCAGATTGTGATTTAGAATCATCCGGATCGGTGTTCCAACTAGCATCGGTGTAACCATTAACAACGAGTTGTTCATCACCTCCATAAGAAAGAACCATATCCTTAGTTCTTCTCAAGTACTTAAGGATGTTTTTGACCGCTGTACAATGATCCACTCCTGGATCACTTTGATATCTGCTAGTTAAACTAACAGCATATGCAATGTCGGGTCTAGTACATAGCATGGCATACATTAGAGATCCTATGGCTGAGGCATAGGGAGTCTTACTCATCCTTTCTCTATCTTCTGCCGATGTCGGACTTTGAGTTTTACTCAAGGTCGTATTGGGCAACATGGGCAAGAACCCTTTCTTGCTATCTTCCATTCCAAACCTCTTTAGAACTTTGTCCAAATATGTACTTTGTGACAATGATATTTGGCGTCTTGATCTATCTCTATAAATATTTATGCCTAATATGTAAGCTGCTTCGCCAAGATCCTTCATTGAAAAACTATTATTCAAATATTCCTTGACACTATTAAGAAGGTCTACATCATTCCCAATCAATAATATGTCATCTACATATAGTATTAAGAATGCTACAGAGCTCCCACTCACTTTCTTGTAAATACAAGCTTCTCCATAAGTTTGTATAAAACCAAAACTTTTGATCATCTTATCAAAACGTTGATTCCAACTTCGGGATGCTTGCTTCAATCCATAGATGGACCGTTGAAGTTTGCATACCTTGTTAGCATCTTTAGGATCGACAAAACCTTTGGGTTGCTTCATATACAACTCTTCATCAATGTCTCCATTGAGGAATGTTGTTTTGACATCCATCTGCCATATCTCATAATCATAATATGCAGCGATTGCTAACATAATCCTCACAGACTTTAGCTTCGCTACTGGTGAGAAAGTCTCATCGTAGTCAACTCCTTGAATTTGTCGAAACCCCTTTGCGACAAGTCAAGCTTTATAGACAGTAACATTACCATCAGCATCTGTTTTCCTTTTGAAAATCCATTTGTTCTTGACAGCCTTCCGGCCATCCGGTAAGTCCACCAAAGTCCATACTTGGTTTTCGTACATGGATCCAATCTCGGATTTCATGGCTTCTTGCCATTTATTGGAATCTGGGCTCATCATCGCTTCCTCATATGTCTTAGGGTCATCGGTGTTGTCCACCAACATGACACTCATAACGGGATCATACCAATCTGGAGTGGTACGAGTTCTCGTTAACCTGCGAGGCTCTGTAGCAACTTCAACCAAAGTTTCATGATCATCATCATTAGCTTCCTCTCTAACTGGTGCAGGCACCACAGGAACTTCTTCCGGTGCTGTGCTACTCGCAATTTCGAGAGAAGGTTCGACAACCTCATCGAGTTCTACTTTCCTTCCAGGCACTTCTTTTGAGAGAAATTCCTTCTCTAAAAGGATCCATTCTTGGCAACGAAGATTTTGCCTTCGGATCTATGATAGAAGGTATACCCAATAGTTTCCTTCGGGTATCCTATGAAGACGCATTTTTCCGCTTTGGGTTCAAGCTTGTCCAGCTATAACTTCTTTACATTGGCTTCGCAACCCCAAAATTTAAGGAACAACAATCTAGGTTTCTTCCCAAACCATAATTCATACGGTGTCGTTTCAACGGATTTAGATGGTGCCCTATTTAAAGTGAATGCGGCTGTTTCTAATGCATAACCCCAAAATGATAGCGGTAAATCTGTAAGTGACATCATAGAACGAACCAAATCTAAGAGAGTTCGATTACGACGTTCGGACACACCATTACGCTGTGGTGTTCCCGGCGGTGTCAATTATGAAAGTATTCCGCATTTCTTCAAATGCTCGCCAAACTCGTAACTTAGATATTCACCTCCACGATCAGAACGTAGAAATTTAATCTTCTTGTTACGTTGATTCTCTACCTCACTTTGAAATTCCTTAAACTTCTCGAAAGTTTCGGACTTATGTTTCATGAAATAGATATACCCATATCTACTCAAGTCATCCGTGAAGGTAAGAACATAACGATAACCACCGCGCGATGCTACACTTATTGGACCACACACATCGGTATGTATGATTTCCAATAAGTCCGTAGCTCGCTCCATCATACCAGAAAATGGAGTCTTAGTCATTTTACCCATCAAACATGCTTCGCATCTTTCAAGTGATTCGAAATCAAGTGATTCAAGAAGTTCATCGGAATGGAGTTTCTTCATACGCTTCACTCCAATGTGACCAAGACGACAGTGCCACATATAGGTCGAGTTATCGCTCGATTTCAAACGTTTAGCCTCAATGTTATTAATATGTGTATTTCCACTATCGAGATTCAACAAGAATAGACCATCTATCAAAGGTGCATGTGCATAAAACATATTACTCATATAAATCGAACAACCATTATTCTCTGACTTAAACAAGTAACCGTCTCGCAATAAACAAGATCCCGATATAATGTTCATGCTTAACACATGCACCAAATAACAATTATTTAAGTATAAAACTAATCCCGATGGTAGATGAAGGGGTAGCGTGCCGACCGCGATCACATCAACCTTTGATCCGTTTCCCACGCGCATCGTCACCTCGTTCTTCACTAGCTTCCGTTTATTATGCAACACCTGTTTCGAGTTACAAATATGAGCAACCGAACCAGTATCAAATACCCAGGCACTACTACGAGTACTAGTGAGATACACATCAATAACATGTATATCAGATATACCTTTCTTCTTGATGTTGCCGTTCTTCAAATCCGCCAAGTACTTTGGGCAATTCCGCTTCCAGTGACCTTCTCCCTTGCAGTAAAAGCACTCAGTATCAGGCTTAGGTCCAGCCTTGGTCTTCTTCGTTGGCGTGGTAACTTTCTTACCACCATTCTTGAAGTGTCCCTTCTGCTTAGACTTGCCTTTCTTGAATTTGGTGGTCTTATTGACCAACAACACTTGGTGCTCTTTCTTGATCTCCACTTCTGCAGACTTCAACATAGCAAAGAGTTCTGGCAACGTCTTGTTCATGTTCTGCATGTTGTAGTTCATCACAAAGTTCTTGTAACTTGGTGGTAGTGATTGGAGGACGCGGTAAATCCCCAAAGCATTAGGAATCACTATACCCAAGCTTTGAAGTTTGTTTGCGTGCCCAGACATCTTAAGCACATGCTCACTGACGGAGCTGCCCTCTTCCATCTTGCAGTTAAAGAACTTTTCAGAAGCCTCATAGCTTTCAATTGCCGCATGAGTCTCAAAGATCAATTTGAGATCCTCGACAATATCATATGGGTCTGAATTCTCAAACCTTTTCTGGAGCTCCGATTCTAAACCATACAAGATAGCACACTGAACTGTGGAGTATTGAGTCTTCCGAGTGAGGTAAACATTCTTTACTTCATCGGCAGCATCAGCTGCAGGTGGGTCACCCAGCGGTGCATCCAGCACATAGGTCAAATTACCAGCTGTGAGGACAATCCTCAAATTGCGGAACCAATCCGCGAAGTTGCTTCCATTGTTTTTCAACTTTTCTTTCTCTAGGAACGCATTAAAATTGATGGTAGGGTCTGCCATTGATCTACAACATATTTGCAATAGTTTAGACTAAGTTTATGACAAATTGAGTTCAAATTAATAATAAAATTAATCTAGGTGAACTCCCACTCAAAACAATATCCCTCACATTATTTTAGTGATCACACGAACCAAATCCACCACATCAACACCGATCATCACGAGAGTTGATATAGTTTCAATGGCGAACAATCGACATGTTCATCATATCTACTATATGATTCATGCTTTACCTTTCGGTGATCCGTGTTCCTAGACCATGTCTGTACATGCTAGGCTCGTCAAGATCAAACCTTAGTTTCCGCATGAGCAAATCTGGCTTGCTCACGTTGTATACACTTGCGGAATCTAACACACCCGATCATCACGTGGTGCTTCGAAACAACAAGCTTTAGCAACGTTGCTAACTAAGTGTGAACACTTTATGACTTGAAATTCATGTGCATGAGGGATCATATTATAATGCTACCGTCGTCTACTAAGCAATACAAGATGCATAAAGGATTAACATCACATGCAATTCATAATATGAGATATGATATGGCCTTTCTTCTTTGTGCTTCCGATCTCCATCTTCTAGCACGAACATGATCCCCATCATCACCGGCATTGCATCAAGGTCAATGACGCTTCTCCATGGTTGTCGTCCACCGGCTTCAACTATTACAACTACTTTGAATAGACACGCGGGTCTTAACATAAATTAAAGACAACCATATGGCTCCTGCCGGTTGACAACTTACAATAAGGAACATTGCATACATCAAATATAATCACAATCATGGCCATATCACATCACAGCACACCCCTACAAAACAAAGGTAGACGCCTCTACTTTCTTTGCATGTTTTACGTGGTTTGGGGCTTTCAATAAGTGTCGTTCTAACTTACGAACATGAACCACAACAGTGATACTAGTATTGTTAATCACCTGTTGTAAATTGGATCTTAACTATCCTAGGAGAAACAGGCACCCGCAAAGCCACTTATGCAATACAAGTTGCATGTCAAGCGTGGAGCAAGTCTCATGAACGATGTCATGTAAGGTTAGCCCGGGCCGCTTCATCCCAACATACCGCAAGATTCAAAGTACACAAGAAGCAATCGACAATAAACGCATCAACGCCCATAATGACCATTGTGTTCTACTCGTACAACAGAGCTACATATAGACACGGCTCTGATACCACTGTAGGGTTTCGTAGCATGGAAAACAAAAATTTTCTACCGCATACAAATAAACAAGCCAAGATCTGTCTACTAGATTGTAGCAACGAGTCGATAGAATAACTCACCCTCGAAGATTCCAAAGTGTTTAACGAGAGCAGATTCTCGTGGGTGATGTAGTCGTACTCTTCCCGATCTCAAGATCACGTAGACGATCCTTCTGGCGCTGCGTTCCAGCAGCGCTCCCGCAGTCGGTCACACGTTCGGTACTCGACGAAGACCTTCCTCTCCCTTGTTCCAGCAGGCAGCGGAGGTTGTAGCACTCTCCTCGCGATTCCGGCAGCACAACGGCGTGGTACCGGAAGTAGAGGGGAGATCTCGCAGGGCTTCGCCTTAAGCCGGAGCGAGTATGGTGGAGTATGAGAGAGTCCAACAACGATCTAGGGTTTAGACACACCGAGGAGGAAGATTGGCCGGCGGCTAGGGTTGCTAGGCGGCGGCTTGACCTAGGGCGGCGGCGGCGGCAGCAGGTGGCGACGTCGTCGGCTTAGGGTTTGGAGGCGGGGATCTTGTGTGTCTAGGAGGGGAGCCCTGCCCCTCCTTTTATAGGTGGAGGGGCCGGCCAAGGGGAGGGGAGTCCCTCTCCAACTCGGCTTGGTGGTGCGCCAGCGGTGGGGAGGAGGGACTCCTCCCCAACTCGGTTTCCTCCTCCTTTTCCACTTCCCAAAAATAGCCGTTTGACTTTCAAACTTGGCGTTTGACTTTTCAAACAAGGATTTGATTTAATCCTCTATTTTGTTCAGTGATGACACTTAGTACATGATGCAATCATACCAACATGATATAACACATTCATGTACCCTTCCCCTCCGGAGTGCTGGACATTCCGGAACCTTCTAGAACATTCCCGATGAAAACACCGGAACCATTCTCCAACTCCGAAACGGGATTTTCCTTATATGAATCTTATTCTCCGGACCATTCCGGATCTCCTCGTGATATCCCGAATCCCATTCGATTCTCCGAACAACATTCGGACTCTTTCTCATCATTCCATAACTACTCAAACAACGTCGAATCCTTAAGTGTGTCTCCCTACGGTTCGTGAATTATGCGGACATGATCGAGACACTTCTCCGAACAATAACCAATAGAGGAATCTGGAAATTCATATGGCTCCCACATATTTCAACGATTACTTTGCGATCGAATGAACCACTTACACACGATATCAATTTCCCTTTGTCTCACGATAGTTTACTTATCCGAGGTTATGATCTTCGGTATCTCTGCATACCTAGGTCAACCTCGTTACTGATAAGTACTCTTTTCTCGTTCCCGTGATATGTGATCCCTTGTGAGCCAGTCACATGCTTGCAAGCTAATTGGATGACATTTCACCGAGAGGGCCCAGAGTATATTTATCCGTCATATGGATGGACAAATCCCACTCTTGATCCATGTGTCTCAACCAATACTTTCCGAATAACCAATGCCACCTTTATAGCCACCCAGTTACGGTGTGGTGTTTGATGTCATCAAAGCATCCATCCGGTAAAGGTGATATGCATGATCTCATGGTCGAAGGAATTAGATTAATATGTATCAGAAAGCATATAGCAATTGAACTATTAAAATGACTTGATCTTTATGCTACGCTTATCTATAGGAGTATGTCCACCATATCATTCTCCTAACGATATGATCTTGTTGTTAATAACATCTCAATGTTCATGATAGGGAAACCACAATCATCTATTAACCAACAAGCTAGTATTATATAGAGGCTTTACTAGGGACTCTTATTTTAGTCTACAAATAACACAAGTATTAATGTTTCCTTGTTAATACTATTATAGCATGAATGTAAACATTTATCATAAAAACAAAGATATAATAATAACTATATTTATTATTGCCTCTAGGGCATATCTCCAACACTAGGAACATGTATTCGTGCTCGAGGAGGACCTCCACGCTGCTGCCCGCCCGCATCGACCTCCTCAAGATCCGCCCTATCCCTCCCCTATTTCCCGTACACTATGCCTCGATGGTTACTCCATCTCGCCGGACTGCACCTAACAGATCCACCGTTGCGTGGAGGAGAAGGATGCCATGGCCGCCGATGCATGGTGGCCGAATATGTGGGGCCAACAAGAGGTGCAGGGGAGAAGCAGAGAATAGGAGAAAGTCGTCGGTGACTCGGGGCGGAGGTCGCCGGGGCGGAGCTTTTTCTTTCCTGGGAAAAACTAGAGGCGGAGCTAGGCGTGCGTGGAGAACAACGCGAGGAAACGACATAGGTGGCCCCATCATGACCTGATGCACGCGTTTGACCCGGTGCCCCAGGGGATAAAATCACGGGATCCCCCGGGGGAGGAGTATCATTTTCCATATCCAATGGAGTATGTTTGGGTAAGAGAATGGCATTTTTTGTATAATATGGTTGAAGTGTGACACCATGTGACATCACCATTTTGGATTTAATAGTAAAGATATGTATCAATAAACTATAAATTTCATGTATGCATTTTACATACATCAGTAGCATGCATGACTTATATTTAATTTTAAGCCAAATCAACTCTCCAAGTCGTATGTTAACCTCCTTACTACAAAACTAGAACTTTACGCTTTGAAATGTCCCTCCTCTCTCCCATCCCCGTTGCTCCTTCCCGCATTCTGAAATCTCCCTCCCCTCTCCCCTTTCCCACCCCCACGACCTAGCCGCCTTCTGCACCACGCATCTCCTACACCGACGTGGTATATTTCTAGGGTTTCCTCATTGGGGATTTCTTGCAAAATCATGTTGATTCAATTTTGTTGTCCAAGGATGCTAGTAATCAAAGAAATCGAGATGGCAGAAAAGACAATTGAAGACGAGAAGTTGGAACTGGAGCTAAAGATCACCAATATCATCCATAAAAACAAGATTCAGGCCGATGAGTCTAGGTTAAAGATGAGGATGATCAAAAGATATACAATAGAGAATAAAATATGCCTAAAATATGCATTCACATGTGTTGTTATCCTAGTATCGATTACGAACACAATGTTTGGATTATTGTTAGAATTATTTAGAAACACCAGATATAGTTGTATGTTGGTTTCACTTGTATGTTACGCATTGTATCCATCTTAATACAAGACATTTTATCAGTTTAAATACAACAGGAGTATCTAAGAACGACTCCGTTCCAACAATTGTTTTCCAAGAGACTACGCTTCCCTCTCTCCACTTGGACAATAAATCTCTTTCCACCGGCCTCGAGAAGCTCCCTCTGTTCCACAATGTTCGTAGTTCAAAGAAGCTCGGGATGGGCAGAAAAGGAGAAAAAACACCATCTCTCTTCCCACCCTCCATTGCTCTTTCCAAGAGAGGTTTGAAGGGTGTCGGATATATGGACAAGGAAATGCTTTGCGTACGAACTTCAGAGTCCGATTTGTGTACGACATCGAATCGTATGGCTACGGGAACGGCTGTGCACTTGCGTCATAAATAAATCGTACGGTATCTGCCGTATGTGTAGCAGTGTTGTATGGACAAAGCAAAAGGGGGAAGAATTACTATTGCCCAGGATGTGCAGAAAAGTCGCTTCTCGTTCCCATGCTCTGGCCATATGTCTCGACACCCTCAATTGATCTTGGAGGTGGGGAAGGGTGTCAGATATATGGACAAAGCAAAGGAGAGGAATCACCATTGGCCAGGATGAGCAGAGAAGCCGGCCGAATGAGCAGAATCATTGGAACCAAGCATGGAAGAAACCAAGCGGGTGGCGTCGCCATTGCAATGGTGTATGGTCATTGCGGGAACCGCCGCTGCCCTCCACAACCAAGGGCAAAGAGGAGGAGAAAAAGATGTCGTAGATTTAGTTAGTTTAGGTTTCTAAATACAATTTACCTTTTTATCTTAGATCATGTTAGTATTTTGTATGAAATCTAGTTTAATTAAGTCGAAATGGTGTTTGCTTATAGTTTCCTTTTATTTTCATCTCCATGGCAACACAAAAGCAATGATTAAAAGTTAACATATCGGATGGTCAACATAGTCAACAACGGCCAAACAGTCAACAGAGGGATCAAAATGTTGGAGATATGCCCAAGAGGCAACAATAAAAGTGGTTATTATCATATCTTCATACTTATTATAAATGTTTACATATCATGCTATAATTGTATTAACAGGAAACATCAATACTTGTGTGATTTGTAAACATAAAAGAGTCCCTAGTAAAGCCTCTTGTTAAACTAGCTTGTTGGTTAACATATGATCATGGTTTCCTGATCATGAACATAGAGATGTTATTAACAACAGGGTCATATCATTAGGAGAATGATGTGATGGACATACTCCTATAGTTAAGCATAGCATAAATATCAAGTCATTTAATATAGTTCATTTGCTATAAGCTTTATGATACATAGTAACCTAATTCCTTCGACCATGAGATCATGTTAATCACCATCACCAGAAGGATGCTTTGATGACATCAAACACCACACCGTAACTGGGTGGCTATAAAGGTGGCATTGAGTGTTTGGAAAGTATGGGTTGAAGCACATGGATCAAGAGTGGCATTTGTCCATCCATATGACGGATAGATATACTCTGGGCCCTCTCGGTGGAATGTCATCCAATTAGCTTGCAAGCATGTGACTGGCTCACAAGGGATCACATATCACGTGAACGAGAAAAGAGTACTTATCGGTAACGAGGTTGAACTAGGTATGCAGAGATACCGACGATCAAAACCTCGGATAAGTAAACTATCGTGAGACAAAGGGAAATTGGTATCGTATGTAAGTGATTCATTCGATCGCAAAGTAATCGTAGAAATATGTGGGAGCCATATGAATTTCCAGATTCCTCTATTGGTTATTGATCGGAGAAGTGTCTCGGTCATGTCCGCATAATTCACGAACCGTAGGGAGACACACTTAAGGATTCGATGTTGTTGAGTAGTTATGGAATGATGAGTAAGAGACCGAATGTTGTTCAGAGTCTCGGATGGGATCTGGGATATCACGAGGACATCCGGAATGGTCCGGAGAATAAGATTCATATAAGGAAAGTCCTGTTTCGGAGTTGGAGAATGATTCCGGTGTTTTCATCGAGAATGTTCTAGAGGGGTCCGGAAGGTCCGGCACTCCGGAGGGGAAGGGTGCATGAATGTGTCATAACAAGTTGGAATGGTTGCATCATGTACTAGGTGTCATCGCTGAGCAAAATAAAGGGATAAATCAAATACTAGTTTGAAAAGTCAAACGCCAATTTGAAAAGTCAAACGGCAAGTTTGCTTGGTGGAGGGAGAGTAGGAAACCTACTTGGGGAGGAAGTCCCACTCCCTCCACCCGCCGTCCAAGGAGGAGGAGTTGGAGGAGGACTCCCTCCTCCTAGGCGCCTCCCTCCCACCTATAAAAGAAGGGGCAGGGGTGCCCCCTCTACCTACACCTCTCACACCCCAAACCCTAGCCCCAAGTCGCCGGCCACCTCCAGTGCAGCCGCCGCCTAGGGCATCCTCTAAGTCGCCGAGTTAGGGTTTCCCCAAACCCTAGCCGCCGGCCAAGATCTCCCCTTGGTGCCTCTAAATCCTAGATCGCCAAGGCCCTCTCTCATACTCCACCATACTCGCTCCGGCTTAAGGCGAAGCCCTACGAGATCTCCCCTCTACTTCCGGTACCACGTCGTCGTGCTGCCGGAATCGCGAGGAGAGTGCTACAACCTCCGCTGCCTGCTGGAACAAGGGAGAGGAAGGTCTTCATCGAGTACCGAACGTGTGACCGACTGCGGAAGCGCTGCCGGAACGCAGCACCGGAAGGATCGTCTACCGATCTTGAGATCGGAAGTGTACGACTACATCATCCACGAGAATCTGCTCTCGTTAACTGCTTTGGATCTTCGAGGGTTAGTACTCTATTGACTCGTTGCTACAATCTAATAGATAGATCTTGGCTTGATCATAGATTAGATCTTGATTGTGTGTTCATGCGGTAGAATTTTTTTGTTTTCCATGCTACGAACCCCTACACAAAATACCCGGTCAGTGCATCATCGCACAGAAACAATTAAGGCCAAACATATTATTGCACTAGTAGGTCCCCCTGCCAGCATTTTGCAGGTTTTCACTCATGTCAGAATCTGCGCTAGATAACGATCAAAGCCTTGACTCGATGGAAACGCTCATATGGTATTCGCGAGGCCGCGCTAGAGAGGGAGGGCAAAAGTGAAATGTTTTGAGCGATTGGCAAAACTGAGTAGCGAAAGGCTTAATGAGGGCATGGAACCAGTTATCATATACGATAATAACCAAACAATAGATTAAGATAGGGAGAACAATCTCACAAAAAGTTGTTACTTGTCGGTTTAGTGTCATATATGAAATAATTCTGTAAAAGCTTTGGTTAAATTTTATTTCTCCAAAAAGTTGTATATCTTCACCTCATTACACACTTTTATCCCCAAAACCGCACTCTCTTACTTATTGTTCCATTTTAAATGAAATGACAATTGTTCTGTCCAAGTATTTCAGAGGAATAGAATTTTTTTTTGCGAAATTGCACCAATCTATTAATAATCATCAACATCAGCATATAAATAAAAGTAATAAAAAATACAAATAGGTCACTGGACCACCTAGCGACAACTACAAACACTAGCACGAGCTGAAGACGCGGCGCCGTCTTCGCTCCTCCATCACCGGAGTCGAACAAAGATTGTCGTAGTTGAACTTATTGTAGTAGAGAGATGAGAAGTCGACTTGCTAATGCCCCATAGAACTAGTGCACCAGAGCAACAACCTGAGTTCCTCCAGTAAGTGGCATGGCAGCAGCAACTCAAAATAATACTCCGAGCGGCAGCAGAGTACTACCATAACAGCAATCCGAATGAAATGATACAAAGAAACCAAGCCACACATGCAACACTGGATTTGATTCAGAGAACTCACCATAAAGACACCATTGTTCAAGTATATGACAAAATATTATTTCCTCCTTTACGGTTTGCAGGGCGTTCTACAAAAATCTTATGGACCTAGGCGTGTACGTATTGGCTGAAAATTGGTCTATTAGTGAGCGGTTAAGGCGCATGCATTGGTGGGAGACTGTTGCATGCATAGAAAGTTGGGAGGAAATGTGTCACATTAATTAACAATTAATTCTTATGCGCCTAGTAATGTTGCAGTTTTAGGAAAACCCAAATTTGATTAGGCGTCCTGCAAACCGTGAATCAAATTTGGGTTTTCCCAAAACTACAACATTCCTAGGCGCATAAGAATTAATTGTTAATTAATGTTACACCTTTCCTCCCAACTTTTTATGCATGCAACAGTCTCTTACCAATGCATGCGCCTTAACTGTTCACTAATAGGCTAATTTTCAGCCAATACGTACACGCCTATGTCCGTGAGATTTTTGTAGAACGCCCTGCAAAGTAGTTGGAACGGCAATAGATCGGCGAATCTATTCCCGAGAACAATTACTTATTCGAGAAGCCGGCTCAAATCAGATGTTTGCCTCCTAGCAGCGGCTAGCAGAACCTATATTTCAGGAAAGCATACAGGTCATAGCAATTCTGCCAAGCACGGACATCGGCATCTGATCCGGGCAAGGATATGGGCACGTCCCTAGCTACGCGGACGACACTCCAGCAACGAAGGCTCGCCATCCATGTGCTCGAAGAAATCGATCATGGTATCGTCCTCCATGTCGGTCATCCTCATGGAGTGCTTCACCACGCGTTCCTGCCCAACCACCTTCAGCGTCACCAACAGGGGCACCGCCCCCTTCGAATCGACCTTCTCTTCCCTTAACGGCGACGACGACATTGGTTCACCTGCGTGCCTTTCTCGCTCTGCCTATGCCTTTGTGTGTGTGGACTGTCTACTGGTTTCTCCGATCTGTGAAAATGAATGTGACGAGGTGCGCCGGTTATATAGAGGGACTGGCTGGCTCGTTTTGATGGCACTGCCTCTTAGATTGCTACGATCTGTATTCAATGCACGTGATTTGAATCAATTCGTACGCAGCCCGATACGCGTCTCCCACTAGCTCCCTATTTTCATGCATGACGCGTGGTGTGGAACATAGAGCAAACAAAACGGTCTAGATCCCGTTCCTTCAATGTAATACTACTCCTACTCAACCGGCATAAAAACGTTGAGACGAAAACGTTGGCAAATGGCGCGAGTGCATTTTCACCCGGTCGATCCAACGGTCCGTTTTTATTTATTTAGGTCAGACCGCACTTGTTTTTTGTCGTGATCTGGCATGTCCGGCCGGTTACGCTCAGCGGTGCAACTCATCCGTATGTTCTAGTATTCGTTGGCGTCATCGATGGACAAAGGATTGCAATCAGTTGAAATTGTTAAATTGACAAGCCAAAAACACATAAATTGACTATCAAATAACATCCATCGCCCTTTGGCCATCGCCAACAAGTGGCCAGCGGATCTAAAATATACAAACGGGGCAATATCATACACAATGTCCAAAAAATGGTAGCTTCTCTGCCCAAAAAGTTGCATTCGCCGTCGCCATTGCCCCTCAGACATCGCGAGCCCTGATGGTTTGATGCCTTCTCGCAACCCAAGCCCTGCGATAAGGGTCAGCGATGCTATCCAGGTCAGTGAGCATGATGGCGTTCTCCTTAGCCATGATCTTGGCTTCGGCCTCCTTGGCCTTCGCGGTTCATTGGCTCACCTTCTTGTCGTCGCATGTGAAGCGGCCAACGACGCGACCGTGACCCCTTACCCATGGAAGTGCCATCAATTCCAAACAATGCCTCGTCCGCAATGCTGTAGGCATCATGATGGGTCTTTTGTTGTGTCTCTGGCTCGGTCTCACCATCATAGGCATAGCTGTAGCCACCCTCGTTGATTATGTCGTGTAGGGCGTCCTCACCCTCGTTGGACAAGAAATCGTACAATCAATTTGGCCATCATAAAGCGGCGGAAGACGAAGAAATGTGGCGACCATACCGTGTCGTTGGCGGCTGGATGCTCGGCGAGCATTTCACCGAACAGGTTGACTGACGTCGGAATGTTAACAGCAGAGATGAACCGCCGCTTCGTCGACGCCTTCGGGGCTGCGTCTGCGGTGGTTGGAGTGCGGTCCAGGTCGATGGCGGGCTCTCCCGCCTCTGACGACTCCGTGCAGGGATGAACGAAGAGGGAGAGAAAGGCGTTCCTGTAGGGTTCATTGCATGGAAAACAAAAAAAATTCTACCACGAGAACAAAAAAACCAAGATCCAATCTATGGCAAAGCCAAGATCTAATCTATGAGATAGGTGCAACGATATTGGAGAGAACTAACCCTCGTAGATCCAAAGCGTTTAACAAGATCGGATCTCATAGTTGATATAGTCGATCACTTGCCGATCTCAAGATCGCGTTGACGATCCTTTCGGCACCATGAGGTTGATGTAGTCGATCGGATCTCATGGTTGATGCACGTGAATTGAATCAATTCGTACGCAGCCCGATACGCGTCTCCCACTGGCTCCCTTTTCTCATGCATGACAGCGTGGTGTGGAACATAGAGCAAACAAAAAGGCCTAGGTCATGTTCCTTCAATGTACTACTACTAGTATGTTTTTTTAACAAGATAAGGGTCCGGACACCCCGGAAGCTTCATTCAACTTGGTGGGAACAAATTGCAGCAAAGCCCCTGAGAGTTAGAGACTTTTAAGATAAGACCCTAGGGGGAAAATACTAAGCAATATGATCCCTGGTCTTCTCCACCACCGACGAACAACCTCTCGACGGCGGCACGACGTCGGTGCCGCCACTGCTACCGGGGAACAAGCCACTTGGAGAAGCAACCACCATGGATCCAGCGTCGTGGTCGAGGAAGATCCCCCCATAAGGCCTCTAGCCGGGACAAAGAATAAAGGCCATTCTGAACCTATTAGTCATAAGCTTTGAGAATTCATCATTAAAATCTTTGTTAAATCAGGCAAAGGTAATATCATCAACATATATTTGGCATACGAAAAGCTCCATATTAACCTTCTTAGTAAAAAGAGTAGGATTAATTTTCTCAACCTCAAACTCACGGTTTAACAACAACTCCCTAAGGTGCTCATACCAAGTGCGTGGAGCTTGTTTAAGCCCATTGAGCGCCTTATCCAGCTTGTAGACATGGTTTGGAAATTTGGGATCCTCGAACCCCAGGGGTTGCTTTACATAAACCAACTCATGCAATGGACCATTTAGAAATGCACTTTCTACATCCATTTGCTGCAATTTAAAGTTATGATATGCCGCATAAGAAAGAAGTATACAGATGGAATCAAGGCAAGCCACGGGAGCATATGTCTCTCCATAATCAATGCCTTCAATTTGAGAGAATTATTGAGCTACCAATCTTGCGTTATTCCTTACAACAATTCCATGTTCATCTTGCTTGTTCTTGAATAAACACTTAGTGCCAATAACATTGCGGCAATTTTTAGGCTTTTCAACTAACTTCCACACTCTGTTCTCTCAAAGTTGTTCAACTCTGTATGCATTGCTTCCAACCAATCTAAATCTTCAAGAGCTTCCCATACTTTCTTTGGCTCCACCATGGATATATGTGCTTGATGCTCTCCAAAATGCTTCAATTGAGCTCGAGTGGACATTCCTCTCCTTAGATCACCAAGAACATTCTCAACAATGTGGTATCTTATTTCCAACATTATATCCACTCTAGCTTTGCGACGAGTTTCGATCTCCTTGTTGTTTCTTGTGGGGATCTCTTTATCATTTTGGTCCTCATCTTGACCATCAACTTGACCTTGGTCATTAGAAGGATCATTCTCATCATCATGAGACATAGGTTGAACTTGATCTTGATCTTGATCAGGCATAATCCTAAAAATGCGTTGAGATGATCTTGTTGTTGATTGTATGATTCTGCCTTGAGCAATTGACTGAGCAGGGCTGGACAATCCGATAAGGGGAGAGGATGGTTCATCCTTCCTAGAGCTTTCTGCCTGATCAACTTGTTGAGGGTTCTCAGCTTGTCTTGGGCTTGGGTCACCATTTTTCTTAATAATAGGAGCTTGTTTATGCTATGAAGATGAGGGCTCCACTTGAGTAGAGCATATAGTTCTTCTTGATCCGACACAAGGGGTTCCTCAACGGGCAGATGAATCCCGCACCCATTCTTCTTATGGCATCTTGAGGTATTTCATCATCTACATCACAAACATCAACACACACCCCTTAGGCACCATCATATTCTTCGAACACCACACTACAATATTCTATGACAACTCCGGAGAGTTTATCATAGATTCTATAAGTGTGGGATTCGAGACCATAGCCAACAAAAATACCCTCAAGCCTTGGAATGAAATTTGGACAAACAAACACCTTTTATGAGATAGATACACTTACAACCAAACACCCAAAAGTATGAAATGTTGGGCTTGTTATCGATAAGTATTTCATATGGAGTCTTGATCAATTCTTTGCGGAGGTAGAGCCGGTTTGATGCATGACATGCGGTGGAGATTGCTTCAGCCCAAAAGTTGTATGGAGACTTAAACTCAGCCAACATGGACCTTTCCATATCCATTAAAGTCCGGCTCTTCCTCTCAGCTACACCATTTCGTTGAGGAGTATATGCGGTGGAATATTGGTGTTTTATCCCCTCATCACTAAGAAATCTATTCAAGGTGTAGTTCTTGAAATCAGTGTCGTTGTCACTTATTATCACCAACACAGGGACACTGTGTTGATGTTGAACTATGTTGATGAAGTCGATGAAGTTTTCTTGGGTCTCACTTTTCAACTTTAAGAAGTATACCCATGTATATTTTGAGTAGTCATCAACAATCACCAAACAATATTTCTTCCCACCAATAATTGCATGAGATGGAGGACCAAAGAGATCCACATGAAGGAGCTCCAAGATCCTCTTGGACTTTGTGATGTTCTTGGGTTTGTGGGGAGAATCATGCATCTTTCCTTCAACACATGCCCTTCACACATGATATTTGTAAAAACAAACATTTTCTTTTAGTCCAACAATATGGCCACCCTTATGGAGACTTTGCAAAGTTCTCATATTGACATGGGCTAGACAGCGATGCCATAGCCAACCCACATCAGCCTTTCTGAATAAGCACATTGCACTTGTAGTGGTTTTCCCTGAAAAGTCCACCACATATAAGTCATTTTCGACGTACCCAACGAAAGCGACCTTTAGAGTCTTGCTCCACAAGAGGACCATAATATCATCATCAATAAAGACGGCAAAGCCCATATTTCCAAGAGCACGGACTGAAAGTAAATTATATCCAAGGGTCTCAACAAGCATGACATCCACGAGTGTAGTATCGTGAACAACCACAACCTTGCCAAGACCCATTACCTTAGACTTTGACTTGTCAGCATATGTGACGGTTATTTGATCATGATTTGGTCTTATCTCCGTCATTATCGCACTGCTTCCGGTCATATGACTTGTGCATCCAATATCAAGAACCCACTTTGATCCTCTAGAAGCATTATTCTATAAGAGATCAAACTAGTTTTTAGGTACCCATATTTCATTAGGTCCTATTTTGTTAGCAACAAGGGTCTTGGGAACCCAAATAGACCAAGTAATGTGACCATCAAATGGGCCAACATATTGTGCATAAATATCACCATAATAATCACGCATTAAAAAATAGTGAGGGTTATCAATTCTTGCAAAGTCATCTTGAGACATAGTTTTGCCACTTGTGGTCTGACTACCCACAATGACCTTGTGTTTTCTTGTGCGGGCTTGGCCCTTTTCTTCTTGTTGTTCTTATTCTTGGCCTTGAGACAAAACTAATGTCCCCTTTCTCATTATTTGACCTTTTCTTACTCAAAAGGTCATCAATGGACTTGTTTCCTTTGGGAAAGGTGGACTTAGTAAGATCCCCTTCAACCTTGCATTTTCTTCAATGGTGTTTGTACTACTAATAGGAATGAAAGTACTAGGTGAAGCAATATTAGTCAATTGAGTTTGAAATTTTTTCACGAGACTTTGTGAGCGACAAGAGTTCACTTTACAAGGCTGTGTGAGCCTTATCGAGCTTTCTAAAGTCCTCGACAAGTTTGTCATGAACAACACCAAACTCAATCTTATCCTTTTTAGCCTTTTTATACTTAGCAATGGCATGATCACGTTCCTTAATGAGTCTATTAACAATTTGATCATTTGCCTCATCTAGGCCTTCAAGCTTTTCTTCAGGAGATACCCTAGTCTCTTTCTCTTCTTCTAGAGCATTATTTGGAGCATCCATCTCAATCATGTGCTCTCTCCCTAGTTTGCATCTCTAATCAAGAAGCTCTTGTGCGTGAGATAGTTGATTCAAGAGGTTCAAAAAATGCTTCTTGTGCTCCCCTTGCAATTTAGTCATAAACACATCAAAAGCAACTAATTCCTCCTTGACCTCAATAGAGAAGATGCTGATACCTCCGATCCTCTTGCCATAAGGCAAGTGACGTTCTTGTTGGAGATATTCTCATTTGGAGAGTCGAAGAGTGATAAAGTGGATATAGAAGTGGTAACAATAGCCACCACACCATTTGATGTTTCCTCTTCTTGTTCTTATTCTTCACCATCATCTTCATCATCAGAGGAGAATTCTTCTTGTGCCATCAAAACAATATCACCTGACTTCTTGTTTGTGGCATTCTTCTTAATGAAGGGCTTCTTGAAGGGAGCCTTTGAATTTTCCTTTAATACAAGTTTACCCCCATGATCTTCTCTTTTCACATAGGGACATCCGGCAACAAAGTGATAGCGGTCACCACAGTTGAAGCAAGTTCTCAATTTTGAACTATTATCTATTCTACCATTTGGGTTGCTTCTTCGTTGCATCTCCATCTTGGCCCTGACGGGGTCTTTCCAAAAATTTCTTGCATAGAAGGCCATGTATTCACCATGAGCAACCTTGACATCTTTGGGGTGGCTCATAGATAAGCCTTCATCACTTCCTTCTTCATCCTCATACTCCACAACTTTGGCTTTCAAGGCAAGATTGACCCCATTGCTCATCCCAAGGGCTCGAACATGGGAATCTTTGGCATTCTTGGCGGCAACCTTGAAAGCAGCCATCTCTTGCATAACTTCATTGGAGATCATGAGATGGTAGTTGTGTATTCCTTGGAGACTCTTCAAGTTGGTGGGCTCGAAGGGCATGAGCGCACTCACATGCTTCCTTTTTTACCGAAGCATCTTCCACATGTGAGGCACCAGCATTTCTAAAGGCGGTGGCAGTGGATTTGAGTCTTTGATACATGTCTTTATGATCCTCACTGTCCTTCATATAGAAGCCTTCGGCTTCATTGCTTAATGCATTATAACGGATTCTTCTCATGCTCTAATTTCCAACAAATAACTCAGTGAGAGCATCACAAGCTTCCTTGGTGGTGTTGAGGTGTTCAATGTGAGGGAAATCTTTTGTCCCAAAACCTTGTTGAATCATGTGTAGTGCAGTGGCATTGAGTTGACTATTGACAACTTCTCTTCTTGTCAAGTTGGTTGGATCCACAATTCTGATTCCGTCTTGATGGTGCTCGACGTGGCACTTCGTTGGTAACCCCAAGAGCAAGGTGTGAAGAGCAAGCATCAAGTTTTTCCTCAGTTAAGACCGAGGTTATCGAACCAGAAGGAGGAAGGAAACATCACACAGGTGTTGCAAACAACATGGAGACCTGCACAACACAAACTCAAGACTTTGCCCCAACGAATCAGTGAGGTTGTCAAGCTCACCGGTTTGCTGTAACAAAGGATTAAATGTATGTTGTGAAAGGCAATGGTTTGCAGCAAGTAAACAAGTAACAGTGTAAGATGTATCAATGGTAAATATTGGACTGGGGTCCATAGTTCACTAGAGGTGCTCTCCTTAGATAAACAACATGGCATGAAGGGTAAACAAATTACAGCAGGGCAATTGACAGGAACTGAGCAAGGCATAGCAATGCAATTACTAGTCAGAAAGATCCTATGAGGTTCGATTGGGAAATACAACAAGATACATCGACCGCCATCCAACTGCATCTATGACTAGAAATCCACCTTTACGTTATCATCCGAACCCCCTGCAGTATTAAGTTGCAAGCAACAGACAACTGCTTTAAGCAAAGTGTGTAAGGTGAACAGTCCACATGTTCCATGAACAAGAGACCGTTGTTTTATCCCTAGTAGCAACAACACATCTATAACCGAAGATATTATTGTCACTTCCCTTGGAAACTAGAGGCATTAACCCACTATCGTGCATAAATACACCCTCTTGGAGTCACTAGCAACTACTTGGCCAAGATACCTGCTAACAACATAGAGCATGCAAGATCACAAACAACACAGACATGATAGAATCATAAAGAAAAAATCATTAATCAAACCAACATAATAATCTCAATATCCATCGGATCCCCGCAAACACAACATGCATGATTACAAATAGATTAGATCTTGATCATGAACGAAGATCACAAGATCTATACATGAAAGCACAAGGAGGAGATACAACCATCTATCTACTACATGGGCCCATAGTCCAGGGTGGAACTACTCACGCATCATACCGGAGAGAAGGCCTCCGGGATGATCTCCCCTCTGGCAGGGTGCCGGGAAGAGCTTCAGATGCCCCTGATCTAGGCATGGTGGCGGCGGCTACAGACGGTTTCATGGAGATTTGATCGGGTGATTAGGGTTTCTGCATCAGGGGCTTCTTATAGGCGAAGGGGGAGGCCGAGGAGGCGACCAGGGGGGTCAAACCCTACCCAGGCGTGGGCCCACCCTAGGCCGTTCCCAGGGGGTTTTGGCCGCCCTGGCACGCTTCTCCGTCTCCTCTTTGAACTTCTTGTTCCCCACGGAGAGTTATTGACTTTGACGTTTGTCCTGTCTAATTCCGAGAATATTTCTTTACTAGCTTTTCTGAAACCAAAAACAGCAGAAAACAGGCAACTGGCACTGTGGTAACTTGTTAATAGGTTAGTACCAGAAAACATGTAAAAAGCACCTCAAAGTGTAGATAAAGCAAAGCAAAGTAGATACTAACAAGCATGGAACATCAAAAATTATAGATATGTTTCTGACATATCAAGAATCCCCAAGCATAACTCCTGCTCGTCCTCGAGTAGGTAACTGATAAAGAGAATAATTTTTGAGGTGACATGCACCCTCATAATAAATATCCAACCATTTGCAAGCATTGAAAGCTGGGATCAAAGAACTCTAAACATGTGCATGAAAGAATGGAGTTCTAACAATAGGACATAGTAACTATGCATGCAACAATAAAGGCTACAAACAAAGATCATGAATAACATGCATTGAAAAACATTTGTTTGTTTAACATACAGAAAACATAGCATATTGGCAACCAGCTTATCCCTCATAGAGTAGCAATATAGATGCATAGGACACCTTCAAAGTTCACAAGGGTGACTAGAAATAGATAGCACAACAACAAGTAATATCACAATATGCATCAATCAATAAGCTTTGGAACACTGCACACAAGATGACAATTATGCTCTCTTAATGGTGCCTAAGGTAGAAGGTGGAGAATCAATAGTGGTGGAAGAAAGGCCTTTTTGTAAAGGAAGCAGGGATTTCAAGTTTCAAAAGGAGCTTCCAAAAATTATGGTACTTGTTAGCTTTTATCCCTCATTGCCCCTATCATAAGCATATTGAAGTGATTAAGGTTAAAGTGAACAAACTAGGGAGTATATGCTTGACGAAGTATAAGTTGGCAATCTCAAGTCCCTTGAATATGAGGGCCACACCTCATGCTACTCAACTTCAGGCCCAAGTAAGTTATTGTCATTGTAAGTATTTGCATATCATTGAGAACCGCCAACGGGGTACTCCTTGCACATGGTAAATGAGCTTTTCCATAACCAAAATGACAAGGCAAGCAGACAATGAGCATCTGAGCGATCTTTTTATTTACTATACGCATAGCTTTTTATTGATGATGCTTCATAGATAGCTCACTATGGTGATGCTGCAAGTTTCCACCATAATTAGGCATGGCTTAGGCTAGTGGCCCAGGCGTTTCTCTAACACAGAATACAAACTCCATGGACTTACAAGTTCCCTCTTTATTTCACACTGGTTACATCCACAAACAAAAGAGCATGATATCAACTGAGTACAAAGTACAAGTGCAATGTTGAAAACGTTCCCCATGACAGTATGGTTCTGCTAATTCCAACGTATAAGTGCAAGCATATACAACATAGCGCCACAATGGTTCAAGTTTATTAGGGGCAAAGAATATAAAGCGTGCCATCAATTTTGTGATGGCTTTAATCACTTAGTTTTCACATAACAAAATAGTTTTTAATTGGAAGATAGATGAAAACAAGAATATACTTGGAATGGTGTAACACACCATGCATAGGAGTTTATAGTGGACACTTTGGAATAACTTGGTTTCTTGGGAGTTGGAAGCATGATTATAGCTTACTCATACAAGTGGAGGCTAGCAAAATACTGGGAGCAACCAACTAAGAGAGCAATAATGGCCATAATCATGCAAAGCAATAAAGCATTACTAATCAAAGCATAGAGTGGTACTACAAGTCAAGGACTAAATGATCATAGAGGCTAAAGGTGACTTATGAGAGTCATAACATGGTGTGAGCATGTGCCAAATCAACCCAAACAAAGCATTAAAAGAGAATACCACAATACTATGCTTTTGCATGCTAAAACAACACATAATTTCTTCAAGGAACACTAAGCAATCCCAATGACTTGGAGCAATCCATGCTATAGGAATAATCACTAAGCATAAAGTCAAAACAACACCTACCATGTCATGATAAAGTATAAGTCACAGTCGATGCAAGCTCCTCTTGCACTTCAAGTAAGAACTTACTACTCCTTTCCAACACCAATCAACTTATTTCCAAAACAACACAGAAAGAACGGGGGTCCAAACTACTTTATTCAAGCAAACTAAATAATCTAATAAAAGCAAACGAAAACTAAGATGCTCCAAGAAAAACACAACTATGCATGAAACAATAAAAACGAAGTGTCTAGACAGACCTGAGCTTTTTATTCATGAAGAAGGGGATGCATTGGGCATACCCAAGCTTTGACGCTTGTACCTCTTGGATATTTATTGGGGTGACACCTATGGTGGAATCCCCAAGCTTGAGCTTTTGTCTATTCTTCATCTCATTGCATCATTCTCTCTCTACACCTGAATTTTTTTTTCTTTCATACAAAACTTCACACAATCTTCATTAGCAACATTAGTTTATTCAGAAGACATTAGACCTCTATCAAAGCTTTGGAACAACAAGACTTTTCACTAAAAACACAATCTACTGAAGTAACTCCTTCAAAAAGCTCAATTCGCCAAAAGAGAACTCAAAAGGGAATCAATAAGAAGCAAATGCAAATAATTGCAGAAATCTGTCAAAACAGACCAGCATGCAGAAAACGATTTTTTCGAAACTCTTATGTTGCTCAAATAAAAACGTGTTGAACTAAAGAAAGTTATATAACATACTGGGGGATTTATTCATAAATTTTTAGCTCAATCCGAGTTATAGAGACTTCTCACGAATTTTTATGGTGGAGGACAGAAATCTGTTTCGGGACAACAACTCCCCAAATCTTACTTCCCTCACATTAGAGGTCATTCTTGGCACAAAAAAAAGCAAACAAAAAGGATAAGGATAGGTCATTACTGAAGTAATAACTTCCATGACTCAAGGAAACTCTTGGGTTATCTCCCAACAAGTACTTTTCTTTAACGCCTTTAAGTTAGGCACAAGAAGCAGGAAGAATTAAGTATTTTCAAATGATGAAGCATTAAAATCAAACCTTGCTTTCAAAGGAGGAGCAAAAAGCAACTTCTCTCTCCTCATAGGTAAGTGTTCAATACCTTTCTTGAATGGAAAATGATATTTAATGGTGCCTTCTTTCATATCAATGATGGCACCAACTGTTCTAAGAAAAGGTCTTCCCAAAGTAATATTACAAGAAGCATTGTATTCAACATCCAAAACATAGAAATCAACAGGGACATAAACATTGTTAACCATAATGAGAACATCATTAATACTCCCCATGATTTTCTTCTTAGCATTATCATTGAGCGGGACATCTAAATAAAAATCTTCCAATCATGGCAAATCAAGCATTTCATAAATCTTCCTAGGCATAATAGAGACACTGTAACCAAGATCACATGAAGATTTGAGATCAAAGTCATTCACTTGCATATTAATAATGGGTTCCCAACTATCTTCTACTTTCCTAGGAATAGAAGCTTTGTGTTTTAGCTTCTCTTCCTTAATCTTATCAAGAGCATCTATAATGTGTTTGGTAAAGGAAACATGCATATCACTAGCATCAGGACTTCTAGCAAGCTTTTGCAAGAACATTATCACTTCAGAAATATTGCAACCATCAATATCAAAGTCACACTTAGCATCACTAGTAGTAGGCTCAATAGGCTTAGGCATAGTAGTAGGAGGAATAGGGAATACTTGTGGTTTAGTGGTGATAGTGCACACACTATTGTTTCTATCAATTTTAGATTCCCTTTCCCACTTAGCATGAAGTTGAGCTAACAGCCTAACATTTTCATCAATAGTAACTTGTATGGCATGAGTAGTAGCAAAGGTGTTTTCCATAGTTTCAGGTTTAGCAGCCATTTTATTAATCAAGAAAGTCTGAGCTTTAGACAAAGAGGATATATTTTTCTCAGCACTCAAATTTTTTGACTGCAAACTAGGATTTTCTCTATTCAAATTCTCAAGCCGATGGCTAATGTTTTTCAAGATAATAGATTGTTCCTCCATAATTTTAGTGAAAATCTTATTTTGCTCATATTGCATCTGCATAAAATTCTTAGTGGATATCTCTACTTCTAGAATCCTTTCTTCACTAGGCATTCCAGATCTACCATGATAAACATTTCCACTAGGAGGATAAGGCCTATAATTACCATAAGTATTGTTGTTTGTAATGAAGTTCACATCAACTTGCTCTTCTTGAGCAACCAAAGTGGCTAAGGGAACATGATTAGGATCTAGAGGAGCTTTCCCATTAACAAGCATATACATAATAACATCAATCTTATCACTCAAAGATGAAGTTTCCTCAACAGAATTTACCTTCTTACCATGTGGAGATCTCTCAACATGCCATTCAGAGTAGTTAACCATCATATTATCAAGGAGCCTTGTTGCAGCACCCAAGGTGAGGCCCATGAAGGTACCTCCAGCAGCTGAATCCAGCAGGTTCCTTGAAGAGTAGTGCAAACCTGCATAAAAATTCTGGATAATCATCCAAGCAGTGAGTCCATGAGTGGGACAATTCTTAACCAATGTTTTCATTCTTTCCCAAGCTTGAGCAACATGTTCATTATCAAGTTGTTTAAATTTCATAATGTCACTTCTCATAGCTATAATCTTAGCAGGAGGATAGTACTTTCCAATAAAAGCATCTTTGCACTTTGTCCAAGAATCAATACTATTTTTAGGCAAAGAAAGCAACCATTCTTTAGCTTTTCCTCTCAAGAAGAAAGGAAAAAACTTGAGCTTAATAATATCTCCATCTACATCCTTATACTTTTGCATTTCACAAAGTTCAACAAAGCTATTGAGATGTGCAGCAGGATCATCAGAACTAGCACCAGAAAATTGCTCTCTCATCACAAGATTCAACAAAGTAGGCTTAACTTTCATAAAAGGTAGCATCAGGAGCAGGTGGAGAAATTGGAGTGCTTAGGAAATCATTGTTGTTGGTGCTAGTGAAGTCACACAACTTGGTGTTCTCAGCAGAGTTCATTTTGGCAAAGGTGGGCAAGCCAAAGACAGCAGCAACAGCTAGAGCATGAACTTGTTTTTGTGTGTTTTTGAATAAAGAAAGCAAACCAAACTAGACTAATTTTTTTGGGTTTTTTTGAAAAGAGGCCAACAAAACCAAGAAAAAGAAATAAAGAAAACTAAAAAAAGTAAAGAGAGAGGAAGTGCAGGACTCCCCTTGTGAATACGTCCTTAGCCTCCCCAGCAACGACGCCAGAAAATCTTGATGGTGCTCGACGTGGCACTTCGTTGGTAACCCCAAGCGCAGGGTGTCAAGAGCAAGCGACAAGTTTTCCCTCAGTTGAGACCGAGGTTATCGAAACAGAAAGAGGAAGGAAACGTCACACAGGTGTTGTAAACAACATGGAGACCTGCACAACACAAACTCAAGACTTTGCTCCAACGAATCAGTGAGGTTGTCAAGCTCACCGCTTTGCTGTAACAAAGTATTAAACGGACGGTGTGGAAGGCAATGGTTTGCAGCAAGTAAACAAGTAACAGTGGAAGATGTATCAATGGTAAAGATTGGACTGGGGTCCATAGTTCACTAGAGGTGCTCTCCTTAGATAAACAACATGGCATGAATGGTAAATAAATTACAGCAGGGCAATTAATAGGAACCGAGCAAGGCATAACAATGCAATTACTAATCAGAAAGATCCTATGAGATCCGATTGGGCAATACAACAAGATACATAGACTGCCATCCAACTGCATCTATGACTAGAAGTCCACCTTCAGGTTATCACCAGAACCCCCTCCAGTATTAAGTTGCAAGCAACAGACAACTGCTTTAAGCAAAGTGTGTAAGGTAAACAGTCCACATGTTCCATGAACAAGAGACCGTTGTTTTCTCCCTAGTAGCAATAACACATCTACAACCGAAGAGATTATTGTCAGTTCCCTTGGAAACTAGAGGCATGAATCCACTATCGAGCATAAATACCCCCTCTTGGAGTCACTAGAAACTACTTGGCCAAGGTAGCTACTAAAAACAGAGAGCATGCAAGATCACAAACAACACAGACATGATAGAATCATAAAGAGAAAACCATTAATCAAACCAACATAATAATCTCAATATCCATCGGATCCCCGCAAACACAACATGCATGATTACAAATAGATTAGGTCTTGATCATGAATGGATCTCACAAGATCTATACATGAAATAACAAGGAGGAGATACAACCATCTAGCTACTACATGGGCCCATAGTCCAAGGTGGAACTACTCACGCATCATACCGAGAGAAGGCCTCCGGGATGATCTCCCCTCCGGCAGGGTGCCAGGAAGAACTTCAGACCCCCCCGATCTAGGGAAGATGGTGGCGGTGGCTACAGACGGTTTCGTGGAGATTTGATTGGGTGCTTAGGGTTTATGCATCGGGGGCTTCTTATAGGCGAAGGTGGAGGCCGAGGAGGCGACCAGGGGGGTTTGGCCGCCCTGGCACGCTTATCCGTCTCCCCTCTAGACTTCTTGTTCCCCACGGAAAGTTATTGACTTTGGCGTTTGTCCGTCCAATTGCGAGGATATTTCTTTACTAGCTTTTCTGAAACCAAAAACAGCAGAAAACAGGCAACTGGCACTGTGGCGACTTGTTAATAGGTTAGTACCAGAAAACATGTAAAAAGCACCTCAAAGTTTAGACAAAGCAAAGCAAAGTAGATACTAACAAGCATGGAACATCAAAAAATTTAGATACGTTTCCGACGTATCACTTCTTCAATAATATTCCACAAGTCAATGCAAGAGTTGCGCACATGATATTTCATTAACACTTGCCATTGAGAAAAAGTATGTGAAGCTAGATTAGGTGGGTCACCTCTATTATTTATGTGGGTGAGGGATAGTCGGGTCGGGAGAATACCATCCGGGAACCGTATGGTGCTCATCCTTCCCATTTCCCTTTTTGGTAGAGGTATTAGTGTTATCATGATCATCCCCCACCACAACAACCGTGGTGATGCCGAAGCGTTCACCTTTGGAAGTGAGGAGGGTTCCTCTAGAGGAGGAGGAGGTGAGGTAGTTTTTTTCCTTAACAAGTTGCTCAACTAGGTCACACAACTGTTTTATTTCATTGCCCAGGGAGGAGATCAAGCTTGATTCCAATTTCTTGAGATCCTTCATGGACACTGTGTTACTAGCCTCACTCCCTCCTTCTCCATCTTGGCTACCCATACACTCTTAGGCGGTAAAGCCCGAATTAAGAGTTAAGGCTCTGATACCAATTGAAAGGATCGTATGGGCACCTAGAGGGGGGTGAATAGGTTCTACTTCAAATTTTACTCCTTTTCAATTTAGGGTTTGACACAAAAGGTAAATTCTCTAGATTATGCAACTAAGGTGAATTTACTTATATGCCACACTACCACAAATAACTAAGCAATAACAAGATAAGTAAGGTGCGATAAAGGATAGAAGTAACCACAATAGAGCATGTGGAGACACAAACATTATTTCCCGTAGTTCCTTCCTTTTAAGGGGAAGTACATCTGCGTTTGGAGAAGGGTGTGAGACCCTGGCGCATGGCTCAATAGGATTGATAGGAAACCCATACTAACAAGTTGCAACTTATTTTCCGAAAGCTCATTCAAAAAGAAATGTTAAGCGTGCTTGGCCTAGAGCAATTCTAGGATGGGTGACTGTCACATCCCAAAATTTTCCAAATTTTGAAATGTGAAAAATAAATAATAAATAATTGTTGAAATTTAGGGTGAAAAGAAATTTTTTGCTTCTAAATGGAAAACATCAAAACCCTTCTTGAATTTTTTTTTAAAAAAAAGGAATCCAACAAATTTCAATCAAGTGAAATGCATTCATCAATGAATGTATCTTGAAATTTAAACACTTGGAAAAACAAACCAAAACCCTAAAACCCTAATGGAATAAATCATTTTCAAGATCTCTCTAAGACTATGGATTTGATCCATATAAAAATTTGTCAACAAATATTTATATGATCAAAAATAATAAATAAAAATATTATAAAACCACAGAAATTGGTTTCATTTAATTTGGAGTCGTGGATAAAATCTTATGAATTTAATAAGATAAAGAAATTAAATTTCAAAGCTAAAAAAAACTCCTATCTAAAATCCATACCAAATTGTGAGCAAAATAATCCTAAAGAGATTTAAAAGGATAAACAAATATTAAATAAAATTATACAAATTGGAATCACCAATTTTGGATCTTTAAATAAAAAGATATGGATTTTATAAGATAAAGAAAGGAATAAATAAATAAGGAATATTTAAAAGCCTTAAATCTTGGCCAAATCCTTAAACAAATGAAATGAAATATTATTGAATAATAAAAATAAAAAAGATTATTTAAATAAAATCACAAGGATTAAACAATATCCAGTTTTATTTAAATAAAGATAATATGCCTAAACTAAATAATAAATCCTAATAAAATTATTTAGGAGGCAATTTAAAACTTGAATTAAATCCATAAGCAAATGGAACAAAGATAATCCAAATCCAAATGAAGTAAAAGGATCAAGAATAATTAAATAAAATTATATGGCACTAACCAAATTCAATTCCATTTGAATGAAGACAAAATCCCTAATGTAAATGAATAATTAAATCATGAGAAAATAATAAATAGAAATTTCCCAAGGTGGATATAAAAGTTATTTAATTAACTTAAATGGAATAAAAGAATCATTTGAAAAAAAATTATATGGAATTAAAACCATATTTGATTTTATTTGAATAAAGACAAATGCCCAATTTAAATGATTAATAAATCATATTAAAAATATTTCAAATAATTCAAAGTGAATTATTTAACACCCTATTGAATAAATAAAACCTACTGAAAAAGGGTTTAATGAAAATATGAATTTGAATGAAGGCGTGAATAAATGGTTTGAATAAAAACATTTGACTATTAAATAAATAATAAAGCCCAAGAGAATACAAAGTAATATTCTAAATTTGGACTTTAAAAATACTTTGTTAAACAATATTAAAATATACTAAAAGTTTAGAAAAGGTTTGACAAAAACCTGAATTCAAATTGAGTTTAAATCATTTGAATAAAAACAAAACAGAAAAGAAAAAGGAAAATGAAACAGAATAAAAAAAGGGAAAGAACCAGCCTAGCCCAACCAGCCCAACTAAAGCCCAGCGCAGCCCACCTCTCTCCCCTCCCCGAAACGTTTTTCTCACCCGAACACGCACCCGCGTTGTCACCTATCAGAGGACCCCACTCATACCCTCTCTCCATCACTGACAACGCAACCCCACCTGTCAGCTCTTTGTCTTCACCCGCGCGACTCGTTCTTCCTCCCCTTATCGCCTGTTTTTCCTTAATCCCGTACCCTTAATTCACCTAAATGCTGCGAGTAACTCCATTAGCAATCACGCACAATAATTCTCCCTGTCCCCTCTACCTTTCCCCTCAAACCCCTCTGCATATGAGCCACCAGGCTGCTGCAATTGTTGCTCGATACCTCCACTGCTCCGGCGATCCTTCCTTCCAATTCCGGCGAGCACGACCTTCCCCTTGCCTACCAGTTCCCATGAGCCTGTTCCCCATCTCCCTATGCACCTTCCCGTAGCCCCAGTTCGCCTGCGCAAGCCCCACAACGTCGGCAACGTCAACGTCTGAGCGCCACCGACGATGAGCTGGACTCCGGCGAGTAGTAGCCGACGAATCAGCACGCCCCTTTCCCTCTGGTGAGTTCCTTCACAACCTATGCAAACTTTCGCACCCTCCTGACGCGTTTCCTTGATCGCTTGCGTCCCAGACACCCGCCTCCGACAATGACTGACCATGCCCGAGAAAAAGTGCAGCTCCGGCGAGCAATTTCTGTCGTCACCGTGCGCCCCTCGAGTAACGGAGACCACCTTGAGCTTCACTACGACCCTGCAAACATGGTTAGCACCCTCTTCCTCTCCCTCGCTTCCTATCTTCGCCGGAACGCTTCTGGCCGAGCGTCGCCGCCGCGCGCCACCGTCGAACGCCGCCAGAACTTGGTCATAGTGCTAGGAGCCGTTGGATGAAGATCCGATGGACATGTTAGATCCACTTAAGCAAAGGGGTATGTTAGATCTAAACCGTGCGATCTCATTTAAATCCTTCGATCTTTATCGATCGATCCACATGAACCGGTACCAGCGAATAAGAAACAGACGCGTGGCACAGTTTTGTTTTAAATGGACAGAAACATTTCTATTAGATGTTTAGATTTGTAAAATTCATAACTTTTAATCTACACGTCCAAATTTTACAAATTTTATATCAATGGAATCAGAAAAAGGCAAAACTTCCAACCATGCCCATTGTTTAGTATTTTTCTTCTGGAAAATTTACTGTTTTTGCAGAAACATGTTTAGGCTTATTTTGTGTATAAAATTTATTCTAAAAATGATTTTAGGGTAAAACCTTTTGAAAATGACTTGTTTTGAACCTACTGACCATAAAAACCAACTTTTGGATTTAAAAGTATATTTTGTGATACTAAGGAATAAATCATTGAATAAAAGCATTTCTAGTTAAATAAAAATGTTGATTATGGTTTAAAAATGCTTTTTGAGTAAAACCTTTGGAAAATGATTTGATTTAAACTCTCTGACCCTAAAAACTAAGTTTTGGGATTTAAAAATATATTTTATAAAACCCTACTAAGTTATTACTTTGTTTAAAGGCATTTCCAACAAAATAAAACATTGCTTTGATTTAAAAATGGTTTTTAGGTGAAACCTTTTGAAAATGGTTTAATATTAAACACTTGACCTTAAAACACTAACATTTGTGTATAAAAATATATTTGTCAAACACTAGAAATTATTACTTGAATTTAAATCATTTCTAGCAAAACAAAAAAATGATTTAAATGGCCATTTTCACTAACTTGATTTAAAATGGTTTTGCCACTTTTAGAAATGACCAATAGGTCTTTTAAAATGCTTATAACCTATTAGAAACCACCTTTCCAAATAAAACAATCTTTTGCATGCTTGCATGCATTGTTTTGTTTTCTTTATTTTATGTGGTGAATTGTTTGAATGTTAGTTTTGAAATTGTGCCTTGCTTGATTGAATTGTAGTGATCTTTGAAGAGTATGACCATTTCAAGATCAAGGAGTGAATCTATATTCTCTACAAAAAAGTCAAGTGGTGCTTCATACTTTTGTCCTATTATTTTCACTATGCATTAGTGATGTTTTGAGTAGGACTTGCATGTAAATTTTACTAAGTATGCTATGCCTTGGGAAATCCTAGTATATGATTCCTTAGTAGATTTTTCCCTAAGTTAAGATCCCTACTACTATCATGATTAGCTTAGCTAGTAGAAAACAAGGGTGGATTATATTCATGCTATGAGATATTTCTAAGTCTATGACTTGTGTTTTGTTTAATAAAACAACTATGTGAATGAACCACCTGGGTGGAATGGAAAGAATGGTTTGTGTTGAGTGGTTACACAGGGCCCCATATTTATGGCCTACCCTAGTGTATCTCACTTGTGGAATGCCACCCAGGAACAAAGAGATTTGATATGTCAAATGTTGAGAAGCTTCAAGTGCAGCCACTTGGCAATATGGGCTCTGCCTAGATCATATAGGTTGCAATAACTTATCCAAATGGACAGTTGGTGGTAGGGGGTGATAGGTTTGGAGCGCGTCCATTTTGGTCTAAGGGAAGGCTTCTGAAAGATCTTGTCTCGATGCATGTCGAGTCTTGTGGGGAAAGTGCACCACCTCTCTTGAGAGTAAAATCTAAGTACTTAGCCGTGTCCCCGACAATGGACAATTTGAGCATCAAGACATGGAAGCTATCAAGGATCTCCTCATCCCAATTTCTAAGTTAAAATCTTGTGGTTGAACTAGGGTTAAAGGATCACCAATTTCTATTGGTAGATGCCTTGGGTGATTTTGACAAACAAAAACTTAGTGTTTTCAAATGATAAGAAAAATCTATTTTGAGCAAAGCAAGCCTAAGATCCACTTATCCAAATGCATATAGATGATAGATACCACTACTCTACCATAGTATCACTTGCCAATACAATTCAAATGTATTGACCCTTGTGGCTGTAACTTATTATGTTGCGGGTTTGTTTGATGTTAGCGAAGTGTGTTGATTAGGATTACAAGTCTACAACCAACATGATTGCCTGTGGCACTTTGAAGATGGAGGACTCCATGCTATATAGTTATTTCTGCTGCATTCTAATAAGATAGCCAAATGAGCTATGTAAGGTGTAATGTATTATTTTATTCCTGGTTATAAAGTTGTATTATGACCTTTGTTTCTTGATATTACATCTTAAACTGTGGATGCTAGCTATTGATCCAGGGACTAGCATTGTAAACACAGGGATCTCTACCTTTTTAGGTTGGGACCTCTACAGTGACCGATGGGGAAGTGGGTACCGGGTGCGCATGAGTGAGGACAAAGTGCGTAGAAAAGACTAGTGTTGGTCTGTGGGGTTAGTCTAGAGATCCTATTGAGATGCCAGAAGTGACAGCCGTCGGTCCGGAGTGAACGGGGGTGTTATAAGTGGTATTAGAGCCGACCCTCGTGGTTACATGGGCATGTGCGGGTCAGTGGCGGACATGTGTAGCATGGCGCGTGTGGCCCGGAGTGGACACGACATGGCAATGTGCCGGCACTGGACGCATAGACGTGTGCTAAGAGAGGACGTTCCTGTCTTGTGGTTGATCGACGAGGACGTCGATCTTCTAAGGGTGGGTGTATGTGAGACCCTGTCGCATGGCTCAATAGGATTGATAGGAAACCCGTACTAACAAGTTGCAACTTCTTTTCCGAAAGCTCATTCGAAAAGAACTCTAAGGTTAAGCGTGCTTGGCCTAGAGCAATTCTAGGATGGGTGATCGACCGGGAAGTGGGTACCGGGTGCGCACGAGTGAGGACAAAGTGCGCAGAAAAGACTAGTGTTGGTCTGTGGGGTTAGTCTAGCGATCCTATTGAGCTGCCAGAAGTGACAGCCGTCGGTCCGGAGTGACCGGGGGTGTTACAAAGGGGTGATTTCAAACCATCAATGCCACGAGAGTCCTCCCTTGTTCTCCAATGAACCTCACCCCAAAGGGATTTATTCACTTCTTCCACTATATCGGCAACCTTCGAGGTGGAAGCCGGAACTGATGGCGCATGGTTGGTGTGGAGCGCTTCGTCGGGAAACCCCAAGAGCAAGGTATGATGCAGCACAACAGCAAGTTTTCCCTTAGTAAGAAACCAAGGTTATTGAACCAGTAGGAGAAAGGAAACGTCTCAAAGGTGTTGTAAGCAACATGGAAACCTGCACAACAAAAACTCAAGACTTTGCCCCAACTAATACTGAGGTTGTCAATCTCACCAGTTGCTGTAACAAAGGATTAACTGTATGGTGTGGAAGGTGATGATGGTTTGTAGCAAGCAAACAATAACAGTGGAAGATTTATCAACGGTAAAGATTGGACCGGGGTCCATAGTTCACTAGAGGTGTTCTCCTTAGATAAACAAACATGGCATGCAGAGTAAACAAATTACAGCAGGGCAATTGACAGGACTGGGCAAGGCATAACAATGCAATACTAGACATAAAGATCCCATGATATTCGATTGGGAAATACAACAATATACATAGACCGCCATCCAACTGCATCTATGACTAGAAGTCCACCTTTGGGTTATCATCCGAACCCCCTCCATTATTAAGTTGTAAGCAACAAACAACTGCTTTAAGCAAAGTGTGTAAGGTAAACAATCCACTTGTTCCATGAACAAGAGACCGTTGTTTTCTCCCTAGTGGCAACATCACATCTACAACCGTAGATATTTCTGTCACTTCCCTTGATTAAGTAGAGGCATGAACCCAGTATCGAGCATAAGTACCCCCTCTTGGAGTCACTAGCAACTACTTGGCCAAGATTGCTACAAACAACACAGACATGATAGAATAAATAAGACAAAACCATTAATCAAACTGACATAGTAATCTCAATATCCATCGGATCCCCGCAAACACAACATGCATGATTACAAATAGATGAGATCTTGATCATGAACGGAGCTCACAAGATCTAGACATGAAAGCACAAGGAGGAGATACAACCATCTAGCTACTACATAGACCCGTAGTCTAAGGTGGAACTACTCACGCTTCATACCGGAGGCTGGCATGATGAAGAAGAAGGCCTCCGGGATGATCTCCCCTCTGGCAGGGTGGCGGGAAGAGCTTCCGACCCCCCTCCCCGATCTAGGGACGATGGTGGCGGCGGCTATAGACAGTTTCGTGGAATATTGATCGGGTGCTTAATGTTTAGGCATCGGGGGGTTCTTATAGGAAAAGAGGCGCGGTTGGGAGGCGACCAGGGGGCCCACAACTTGCCAAGGCGCGGGCCCACCCTGGGCCGCGCCTGGGGGGTGTGGCCACCCTATGGCGCCCCTCCATCTCTCCTCTGGACTCCATGTTATCCTCAATGAAATATTGACTTCGGCTTTTGTCCCGTCCAATTCCGAGAATATTTCCTTACTAGCTCTTCTGGAACCAAAACAGCACAAAACAGGCAACTGGCACTTTGGCAACTTGTTAATAGGTTAGTACCAGAAAACATATTAAAAGCACATCAAAGTGTGGACAAAGCAAAGAAAAGTAGATACTAAACAAGCATGGAACATCAAAATTATAGATAAATTTCCTACGTATCAAGCATCCCCAAGCTTAACTCCTACTCGTCCTCGAGTAGGTAAGTGATAAAAAGAATAATTTTTGAGGTGAATATGCATGCAAGATCAAAACCATTTGCAAGCATTGAAAGCTGGGATCAAAGAACTCTAAACATGTGCATGAAAGATGGAGTTCTAACAATAAGACAAAGTAAATATGCATGCAACAAGAAAGGCTACAAACAAAGATCATGAATAACATGCATTGAAAAACGTTTGTTTGTTTCACATACATAAAACATGGCATAGTGGCATTCAGCTTGTCCCTCATAGAGTAGCAAATAGATGCATAACACACCTTCAAAGTTCATAAGAGTGACTAGATACAAATAGCACAAGATCAAGTAATACAACAATAGGCATCAATCAATAAGTTTTGGGACAATGCACATAGAACTAAGAATGGCAACTATGCTCTCTTAACTGGTGCCTAAAGGTAGAAGGTGGAGACTCAATATAATAGTGGAAGAAAGGCCCTTCATAAAGGGAAGCAGGGATTTCAAGTTTCAAAAAGAGCTTCCAAAAATTATGGTACTTGTTAGCTTTCAGCCCTCATTGCCCCTATCATAAGAATCTTGAAGTGATTAAGGTTAAAGTGAACAAACTATGGAGTATATGCTTGACAAAGTATAAGTTGGCAATCTCATGTCCCTTTAATACGAGGGCCACTCCTCATGCTACTCAGTTTTAGTTACTTGCAAGTTCTTGTCATAGTAAGTACATGTGTATCATAGAGAACCGCCAAGGGGTACCCCTTGCACATGGTATAGGAGCTTTCCCATAACCAAAATGACAAGGCAAGTACACAATGAGCATCTCAGCATTCTTCTTATTTACCATGGGATATGGTGCTTTTTTCTCTCTTAACTCTTTTCTCAATATGTCTCTTTTTTTCTCAATCTCTTTTTTTATAAGAAGAATGCTTAATATATGTCACTATGGTGATGCTGCAAGTTTCCACCATGATTAGGCATGGCTTAGGCTAGCGGCCTAGGTGTTTCTCTAACACAAAACACATAACTCCATGGACTTACAAGCTCCCCTTTCATTTCACACCGACGACATCCATAGACAAAATAGCATGATATCAACTGTGTACAAAGTACAAGTGCAATGTTGAAAGCGTTCCCCATGAAAACATGGTTCCTGCTAATTCCAACGTATAAGTGCAAGCATACACAACATAGACGACACAATGGTTCAAGTTTATTAGGGGCAAGAAATATAGAGCGTGCCATCAAGTTCGTGAGAGCTATAATCACTAAGTTTTCACATAACAAAATACTTTTTAATTGGAAGATAACTGAAAACAAGAATATACTTGGAATGGTGTAACACACCATGCATAGGAATTTATAGTGGACACTTTGGAATAACTTGGTTTCTTGGGAGTTGGAAGCATGAGTAGAACTTACTCAGACAAGTGGAGGCTAGCAAAAGACTGGGAGCGACGAACTAAGAGAGCAATAATGTAACACCGCGGTTCTGAAAAGACCGAGGCTTCTATGTGACATGTCAATCCCTGGATCGGTTCATTGGCCCACAATAGAATGAGATGAATAACATAGCAAAATATCCGTATATCATAAATAACAATGATCCAGAGTACCATTATTACAATAAAAGCTTAGCTCAAGGCTAGCTCAAATTATTCAGGTAGCAACATAAATAAAGTAAATCCTCCATTCTTCAAATTGCCCACAAGTGAACAAGTGCCGAGTGGAGTACCGTGGCCTATATCGATTACTCAGAATCGGAATATCCTGCAACATGAAACGTAGCAGCCCCGAAGGGTCAATACATGGAATGTATGGCAAGTAGAGCTAGTAATGGAGACAATAGTACTAACAACTACATGCATATTTGGCAAGTGGAGCTGTGTCTGGCTTGCATTTGCAAATACATTTGTCCTACTTTCATAAACAACTTTTGATTTTCTTTGAAAAGATCCCAATTAAGACCCAACAATATTAAAACAGTTATGAAATTAGAATGAGCGAGAAACATGTCATGGAATCAATATCAAGCAACTCAGTTGTCCATAACCGGGGACACGGCTAATCGATTAGATTAAACACCCTGCAGAGGTTAGTACACTTTACCCATGTGACTTGTCCAGCCCAGCTCGTACCATCACTCTCATTTTGGGTGATGATAGGGAGAAGTCCAAGAAGAGACTGTTCGGGAAGTAGCACCCCAATCCCGACGCGCACCGGTCCAACCTACCAAAATTCTACATCTCTGGATACGCGGGTTCGGGTTACCACAACCTACTAAGTCCAACCAACCGCCCATTTCATTATTGGCACATGGTTGTACACGTAAGCTACCAAATAAAGAAGCCAATCAATTTCTCTAAATACATGGGTGCCTTTCCGCAATGAAACCACCAAAAATTATCAATACCATCACACCCAGGAGATTCATTGATTATGTTGTTTTAGTTTTCACAAACCAATACTTTTAGAAACAAGTCTCAATGATGTAACCCAGCCCTCGTACAACATAGCATGGATAAGCACATCTACCAACGGTGTTTCATCTACAAGGAGGGTCCTACCACATAATAGGACATAGCATATCGATAGTATCATCCTACACATGCATCTACAAAATACACGACAATGCATTGAAAATAGTAGGACGATATCATGAACAAAATAGCATCTACTTGCCTTGGTTGCAGCGGTCGGAAGAACAATCCACACACGAGCAAGCGTTGCACTCGTCACAATCTACACGATACAATTGCAATCATAAACAAACAATCCACAAGCATATGCAACAAAGATGATGCATGAAGGTATGCAAGACAAGTGGGGTGACGCTACAACAACACCACATAATAGTATTCAGTAGAGGTACTGATTGCATGCATAGAAAATAGTTTTAGCGCTAGGAAAACTAATACGCAAAAAGTAATGCTCAAAACTAGAGCTAGAACTCAAATAATTCACTACCGGTAGTATACTGTTTGTAAAATCTTGGGAAAATTCTACAGTATAGGCATTGCTATTTAGGAACAGTACCAATTGGAATTACTCGAAAAGGAATTATAAAACTCCCAGAGTAATTAAAACACTGCAGAAGGCCACTAGACAGTTTCTGCAGAAGTTTTCACTGTAAGCCTATCTTTTTAAATCACGATGAGATTCCTCTCGTTCCACTGAATCCAGGGACATTTCATACGCAATTTTTTGGAGCTACAGATCTTTTTCTACGAATTAATTACTCCAAAAGGCCATTAACCTATTTGATTAAACTGTACTAAATCTTGCTGCAAAAGTGTGAAACAAAGGTACAACAAGATTCTACACGACTCACTGAACCTAAACATATTTTATTTGCAATTTTTGGCCTAGCGGTTTAATTTCTATGCAATTTACAAGTTTCTACCGAAATCTGTCAACTAAAACGATTAAAGTAATTACCCAGTCAACTGTGTCTGTTGACTGGTCAACGCGGCTGCTGACTGGGCGCTGACTGGGTGTCTGACTAGTCAACGCCTGGATACTGACCGGTCAACGACCGATCTGGACCGCTGATCTGAAATCTAACGGTGGCTGCAGACTCACCGGAGACAAACGGCGAAACGAACGGTGGCGAGTTCCGGACGGTGGCGGCGATCGGTTCCGGTGACGGCGTTTTTCCTGCGCGGAAGAGAGACAGTCAGCGCGCGGATCAAGACAGTCACGCAACGGCGGCGCGAGGCGGTGGCACGGCGCGCGAGGCGTGCGTGCATGCGGGCGAGCGCGAGCGGCTGCGCGCGGCGCTGGCGGAGCAGCGACGCGGTAGCAGGAGGCGGCTCGGCGGCGCGCGGCTGCAGGCGGAGGAGCACGCGGCGCGGGCGAGCAGCGAGGCGGCGCGGCGCCCTGGCGGGCGGCGGAAGCAGCGGCGCAGCGCGCTGGCGGGCGAGGCGCGGCGCGCTGGCGACGGAGCGCGCGGGGCGGGCGAGCTGCGGGTGGCGGTGACGAACCTGGGGCGGCGGCGGCTCGGCACGAGGATCGAGGCGGCGGCGGCGGTTTCCTGGAGAGGCGGCGGGGTGCGGCGATCGAGGTGGGAGGGCACGGGTCCCGAGGCGGGTGCGGGCGCGATCTACGAGGCAGGGGCGGCGGCGACAGATGGGGTCCCTTAAGTGGGGCCCTCGCGCGGGGTCCTACGCGGATACGGCGCGCAGTTGGAGGCGAAAACGGTGAAAAATCGGCCCGAGAATCGGCCTGTTTTTCTATCTTTTAATAAAACGGCCGTAACTTTTCTGTACGAGTTCCGAATCGAGCGATTCTTGCTCCTACGGTTTTGTAAAATCGAGGGGAACAATATAGGGTCAAAGGTTGAGCGAAACCACTAGGCTACAAGGGTGGAAACACTAGTTCTTCTAAAGCCTCCCGCAGGAGCCTCGTAGTAGAATAAAATAGGGTTTTGAAAATAGCGTTTAGCCGGATCTTTTCAATCGACGGTTTTGCATGGAAAAGTATGATGCAATGATATGAATGATATGCAGAACCAAATCTAAAATTTGGGATCTGACAAATAATGGACATAATCATGCAGAGCGACAAAACATTACTAATAAAAGCATAGAGTGGTACTACAAGTCAATGCCTAAATGATCATAGAGGCTATCGTGACTTTTTTATAGTCATAACATGGTGTGAGCTTGTGCCAAGTTGTAACACCCTCGCCTGATAAGGCTGAGTTCATGTGTATAGTGCCAATCCCTGGATCGGTTCACTGGCACACAAAATACAAAATGATAACAAATATAATTGTGCATCATAAATACAACGAATATGATCCATAATTTACATTATTTATTCAAGTACACAGCGGAAACATATACAAGGTAGATATCCATCCTTCAAATGTGCCACAGGCGAACGATCATTGAGTGGAGTCTCGCGACCTATAACGATCACTTAGAAACGATGTAACCTGCAACATGAAAGGTTGAAGCCACAAATGGTCAATACTTTGAATGTATTGGCAAGTGTCACTAGTATGTGGATATAAATGGAACCTATCAACTACATGCATATTTGGCTAAGTGGAGTTCCAGGCTGATTTGCATAAAGCAATAGTTTTATCCTAACATTTCCAAATAGTTTTAATCCTTTCTGAAAATTGTATGAACACATTGGCCAACACCAAGTGCTCATAATCCCTTGTTCAAACCGTCAAATTTTATTAAGAAATTGGAATGTCGAGATCATCCATAAGCTTCAGGCCTTAGTTGCTCAATATTGTCCATAACCGGGGACACGGCTAATCAATTAGATTTATATCTTCTGCAGAAGCTGTACACTTTACCCACACGACACAATCTCGCCTTGACGCCACCAGTGGCCGCTGGTTTAGTACACACCAGTTGGTATACCGGCAGATCGAGAATGTGACGAAGTCTTTCCATAGAAGTCCTCCCAATACACAATGCTAGCACGTCTAACAGGCACCAATGCAAGGATATAACCTCCAATACACAATTCTAGTTAACCTTAAGATATACCAATGCAAAGGGTCTTCCGCTATGTAATTAACTAAGCCAGATCCCATATTAGCATGTGGCTGTACTGGAAGCTACTGTACGAGAAACATGTTCAATCTATAAGATGCCTAGGTGGTCTTCTTCTAGTGCACACACGAGAGAGGTAGCCAAAGATACGGTCCCCTTCGTTGCCACTTCTTCCAAACTCAACAACAACAATATTCCACCCAGGTGATTCATTAAGTACTTGTTTTATTATATAAAACCATAGCTTTTCCAATAACTCACAATACTCATAACATGATAATCCACCTCGAATATATAGCAGGGCTAAGCATACTATAACTATGATGTTTCCACTAAGGAAGATACAAAGGATATCCTAAATAGGACATAGCATAGCATAGCACATAGTGCAAAATATTCCTACACATGCACTTCTACTAAAAACAACTACAATGCATAGGAAAATAATAGGACAATTATGATAGTGCCACTTGCTTTAGTTGATGTAGTCGTTCGAACAATCCTCACAATTACAATCGTTGCACTCGACACAATCACAAATGGTGCACTCCTCGCAATCTAACGATTAAAACAAAGCATAACAAACACACCAATCAAAACAATGCAATTATGAACAATACAACAAAACAATGATGAACAAATGCATGCATGATGATTTAATATGTCACAATGGTTGAAATTAGTTCTCTAAACATTACTAGAACACATGATGCATGCAGGAGATCATTTAATGCAACAGGGTTTTTATAATTAAATCTTTATTGCCAATATAGGGTTTTAATAGTTCTGTTAAAACTTCTGTACTAATTGCCGTATTAAATTTGGGTCTGGAGTGTACTGGATAGAGGATATTAATATGAACCAGTAGCAATTGGATTCACCTTAATCGAAGTTATAAATCTTTTCTTATGATTTAAATGGTGTTTAATGGAGTTTAAATAATTTAAACAATTTCTGTTGTCTAAAATTCAAACTAAAGACAGATCTGTAATCTACATGATAATGTGATTACATGGGCATATTATTTGTATTTTTATGAGTTATAAATTATTTACTATGAATTTTATACTCTAAAAGGCCATTAAAACTATTTAAAACTCTATAGCAGTTCCACATTGTAAAAGTTGGATACAGCAGTATATTATTGTTGTATATGAAATTACGAATCCATAGGTACCTTATTTGTATTTTTCTGATATACAGATAATTTACTATGATTTATTTAATCTAAATTGTCCATTAAACTATTTAAATTATTACAGTAAATATATACTGTAAACATTATATCCAATCATATAATATTATTCTCCACAATTTTATGAATCCAACCATATATTATTTATAATTTTTGGACATGTAAATCTTTTACTATAAATTTTACAAGATTAATGGTTTTTCTGCTTATTTATTTATATAATAGAATAGAATATGCTGACTGTGCGCATTGACTGGGCATGTTGACTGGTGATCTGGCGCTGACCTGGCGAGCGACGCGGCGATGACGACAAGGAGGCCACGTGGCAAAGCTTCATTGGACGGTACCGGTTCGGAAGGCTGTTCTAATCTGAGCCGTTGAAGGTGGATCGGACGGCTGATCTTGATCCGGGCGACACTGGCGGTCAACGACGGCGATGATAGTCATCCGACATTGGTGGTGCTCGGATGGTGCACAGTGGAGTGCGCTCCAGGGGTCTCCGGTGATGGAGAAGACCACCACGAGAAGCGGGCGTGGTCGGGGGTCACTATGATGTGAACAAATTCGACGCTCTCTTCCTGGAGCGATTACAACAGGCGGATGGAGGCGGTGGACGATGATGATGCTCCGTTGAGCAATTGCGTGCTCTGCGGCGATCTGTAGAGGGGCAATAACAGGTGAGGAGATGCAGTGAAACAAGGGGAAGACGATAGGGTAAATAATAGGGCTCGGGGTGCTCAAAATCGACAGCAAGCTTGACCTCCCGAGGCTCCTGTAATGGCGACGTCGGCTCAAGATCCAATCTGCTCGGTGCTAGGGATTCTAGGGTTTTTTCGAAAGGGGAAAAGCTTGCAGGGACGAGGAATTATATGGGGGTCGATCCTTGAACGAGGGGGTAACTAATCGAGCGGATTTTGTGGGAAAATCGGTAGGCAGTTCATCCCGTGTTCGATAGGGGCTCTTCGTCGGGAGGTTGAAGGAGACCGGGGCGGGACCGGCTCGTCAGCGAGACAGAGCGGATAGAGGACGAGCGGGCTGTGGCAGTTGCGGGTTGGGCCAGAAGTGGGCTGCTGCGACGCTGCTGCTAGACGCGCGGGCGGTAGATAGGATGTGGGCCGCTGGGCCTGGCTGTGCGGGCTGGGGTGCGGTAGGTAGTTTAGTTATTTTTTTTATTCTTTTCATTTTATGTTTTTAATGTTTCCTTTATAACTTTTGCATAATAAGTCCAAATGACTTGAAATTTGTTGCTGAAATTTTGTAATATTTAGTAGAGAATTTTAGGATCATTTTGGTATCCTTTTATTGAGTACAAAAATATTGGATTTATAAAACCCATGTTTATTCCTCATAGGAATATTTGCAAAACCTATTAGGGTTATGATTCTCGAATTTAATTTCTTGAAATTTTTGCATGGATACAATGCAATGCACATGAATGACATGTAAAAACGATTTTATTTTTTCCTAGTCCCAAATTCCAAAATCTTGGGATGTGACACAAGTCAACCCAAACAAAGCATGAAAGGAGAATACTATGCTTTTGTATGCTAAAACATCACATGATTCTTTCAAGGCACACTAAGGAATCCTAATTGTTTGTAACAAGTCATGCTACAACAATAATCACTAAGCATAAGGTCAAAACAACACCTAGCATGACATGCTAAAGTCTAAGTCATAGTCAAAGCAAGCTCCTCTTGCACTTTCAAGCAAGAACTTTCTACTCCTTTCCAACACCAATCAACTTATTTGAAACAACACAGTGAGAAAGGGGGTCCAAACTACTTTATTCAAGCAAACTAAACAAACTAAGCAAAGCAAACGAAAACTAAGACCCTCCAAGAACAACACAATAGGCATGAAACAATAAAAACGAAGTGTCTAGAAAGACCTGGGCTTTGTATCGATGAAGAAGGGAATGCCTTGGGCATCCCCAAGCTTTGACGCTTGTACCTCTAGGATATTTCTTGGGGTGACACCAGGGTGGAATTCGCAAGATTGAGCTTTTGTCCATTCTTCATCTCATTACATCATTCTCTCTCTACACCTGAAATTTTTTTCCTTCATACAAAAGTTCACACAATCTTCATTAGCAACATTAGTGTATTCAAAAGATAATAGACCTTTGGGTTTAGCTTTAGAACAACAAAACTTTTCACTAAAAACACAAGCTACTGTAGCAACTCCTTCAAAAAGCTCTATTTCCGAAAAAGAACCCAAAAAGGGATCAATAAGAAGAAAATGCAAATAATTGCAGAAATATGTCAAAACAGACCATAAGGTATAAATCAATTTTTTCAAAGATGTTCTGTTGCTCAAATCAAAACGTGTTGACCTAAAGAAAGTTAGCTAACATACTGGGGGATTTATTTGTAAATATTCAGCTCAATCTGAATTACATAGACTCCTCGCAATTTTTTATGGTGGAGGACAGAAATCTGTTTCGGGACAGCAACTCCCCAAATCTTACTTCCCACTCATTAGAGGTCATTCTTGGCACAAAAAGCAAACAAAAAGGATAAGGAGAGGTCATTACTGAAGAAATAACTTCCAAGACTCAATAAAACTCTTGGGTTATCTCCCAACAAGTACTTTTCTTTAACGCCTTTAAGTTAGGCACAAGAAGCAAGAAATCAAGTATTTTCAAATGAATAATTAAGATCAATACTTGCAAAGTCTTCAACTATGAAAGGTATCTCATCCTAATGAGTTTTGGAGGATCCCTTCTCATCTCTCTTTGGTTTAATACTTTCATCAAAAGGATTTTTAGGAACAATCCAATCAAAATTCCTTTCAAAGGCTTCATGCATTCCAACAAGCTTAAAGGGTATGGGTACCTTAATTTCCTATCTAGGCTTGATTTTATCTGAAGTACCCACAACATCTACACATGAGTCTAGCATATTAAAAAGTTCAAATACCTTTTTGGCTTCCTTAGCAACATCATGGAACTCTTTTAGTAAAGTTTCAAGGATAAGTTCTCTCTTTTCAGCATTCTTTTCTTCTTTTAGTTTTAGGAACAAAATTTGCATCATGGGGTTAAGGCTAACAAACCTAGCCTCCAACATATGAACTAAAGAAGTTGTAGCAATTTCATAATTAGGACCAAGTTGTTGGGGAGGTGACCCAGGATAGGGTCAGGACGGGGAAAGACAAAAGGAAGTTCCCCGTCCAAATTCTGAGTTACTGTCTAAATCGGCCGAGGTAAGAAAGAGCAGGATACTTATGAGAAGAGCAACACGTTACCCGGCCGACGTACTTTTTAAGTCGGCCGGGTCAGCCAGAATAATCTGAATGCAGGTGAAGGCCAAGCCGAGTTAAGCGAGGCAGGGCCGAATGACATGAAGCTTGCAGGATAAGGAAGTGCCTATAGTCAAACCCTAGTCACAAGCTAGGAAGAATCTGGACAGATCCAAAAACAAAGGACAAGGCGCAGAGCGGCAGAAGGGCAGAAGGAGGTCACGGAGGTGACAGTCCTGGAGCCCGAGGCGTGCAGGTGGGGTTCTCTGAAACCTTGCCGTCATTAGAAGGGAGACACGAAAAGGAGGCCGCCGATTTACTATATTGGGACAAGTATATTCTTCGAATATGCTTGCCACGTCAGCCCTAGAGCAGCCAAGACGCCCCTTTATAAGGAGAGGCTTGGACTCTGAGAAGAGGGGGGGCTCATTTGGTACCGTTAGGCTGGTAAAAGTTCATCTTCTCCTCTTGTAAACAGCTCAAGGAGCACTTGTAGCCCAATAGAGGAGTAATAAAGATCTTTACGTTAGTCATTTGTGTGTAGAATCAACTACATCTTCCCTCCCCAGATCCCTCTAGCATCCATTGGCCCCATACTTTAGCCTACCCATGGCATCTGCCGTGCCACCACCACGACAGTTGGCGCCCACCGTGGGGCCAGCAGCGGTGCTAGCTGGAGTCATGATCCGGACGAGAAACTTCATCCACACTGGCGAGCGCGTTGTCTCTGGCTTAGTCCGGAGAATTGATCTCTGTGACTATGTCAGCGATAACACAAGCAGCTTCAAGGGAAAAACTCCTCCGCGCAATGGCGTCTTCATCAGCTTGGGCATGCACCAGATCTACGTCGGCGTCGACACCTCCGACGTTTATCCTCACCAAGTTATTGTTGCAGGAGAGCCTCCCCTTAGCGCCGCAAATGGTCCGCGCGGAGAGCGCCCCGTCAGCAGCGTCGAGGTGATGGTCACAACCGCGGTGCAGCCGGGAGCAGTGGGCGCCGGATCAAGCAAGGATCCGACGACGGGTGTGCAGGTGGCCACGAAGTAGGCAGCTCCACCGCCCACCGAGGTAAATCCTTCAGCTGCCAACCCAGCCGGGGTGCAGGAGACGACCCCAAAGGCACCAAGGGTAAGAGGGCCACCTCTGGAAAGACCAGAGAATGTTCTCCAGGCAACTATAGATAATCTGACTACACCTGTAGCGCCGATACTTGATCCGGCTAATGCTCAAGCAGAATTAGAAGAAACCAGGCAAAAAGTACTAGTAGAGGCAAAAAAGGTGTCGGCAAAAAGTACTAGTAGAGGCAAAACAGGACCCTGCGAGAATATGCTAGGACAAATAAGCTTAATGGCGCCCCCGAGCGGGTTGATGAATTAAGATTGAGAGGAAAGAACCTCATGGATGATATCAACAAAGAGCATGAGACTCATAAGGGAGATTTAGTCGATCTAGGCTTGCCGAGGTATAGCACCCCGACAAAGAACCTAAGAGCGGCAAATGCCGCTACACTAGAGTTAGAAGGACTGACCGGCGAAGCCCGGCAGAAGCAGCAAGAAAGAGTGAATGAGCTGGTGCGCATCGCGAACCAGCAGAATGAAGAAATGCTCAGGGCAGACCCGGCAAGGCCTAGTGCCTCGTGAATGGTTCATTCGGCTGGTGCAGCACCCGCCCTATCCGTGGCAGCAGCATCCTCGCCTAGAAACAATGCGCGGAAAGACAGAGCGGTAACTTTGGGAAAAAGAAATAAGCAAATTGTTCCATATGATCCAGCAGTAGCCGGAAAAGCAAATGAAAACAGAGGCAATGGAAGCCGAGGTAACAGTGGAGAAAGAAACCCCGGCCGTGCCGACAAAGGAAACGGAAGCCGAGGTAATGCAGATCTCAGAAGAGGAAATCACGAGAATAATATCCCGGCAGAAGGAAGGAGAGAACCGCCGCCCAATCCTCAACCGAGATATGAACCACAATCAGGAAAGAGAAGTGAGACCAGCTCGCCACAATCAGGTGAATGAGAGGTATAATGATGGTTATTCCGAGATGGAATATGCGGTTCATGGTGGAAATAACCACTATGGAATGCATGAAAGAATTATGTACAGAGATTTGCCGTCAAGTGATGCAAGAGTAAACTGGACCGGCTGTACCGGTCCGAGTTGTTAGAAGAGCAGGGTCCACCGGGTCCGGCATGTTTCGGACCACGGATCGTGGGCGAGCCGCCAGTGCCGAACTTTCAGCTGGAAAGAGGGACGAAAACATACAACGGGAGCACCAAACCACAAGATTGGTTGATTGATTATGCCACTGCTGTAAAAATAGCAAGTGGAAACTTGCGGTGGGCAGTAAGATATGTCCCGCAAATGCTGGAAGGACCAGCCAGAGTATGGCTGAATAATCTGCCTCCAGGCAGCATCAACTATTGGTTGGATTTTGAAGAAATGTTTGTTAGCAACTTCACCAGTACTTACAAAAGGCCAAACAGGATGCAGCAGCTAGCCATGTGCAAGCAAAGGCCGAATGAGACAGACAGAGAATTCTTAACTCGGTGGTGTAACCTCAGGAATTCATGCGAGGGAGTTATAGAATCACAAGCGATAGCTTGGTTTGCTCAAGGATGTCGTTATGGCAGTGTATTGTGGCAGTGATTGCAAAGAGATATGCCAACCACTTTGGCAGAAACCATCAGGATAGCGGATTCGTATGCATTGGGAGATCCGACACAACCAGAACTGATGTCGGCAGATCATCGGGAGAATCAAGATCAATATGCAAGAGATGCGGCCGGGTCATCGAGGTGCAATGAGTTCAGAGGAAGAAGAAGAGAAGAAAGACCGGATTATAGATATGCCTCCAATCAGGTGGCAGCGGTAGTGCAAGATCAGCCGAGTCACGGAAACAATCAGCGGCATAAGAATGGTCCTCAGCAATGGACACCGAGGAATGAAGGGAAGAGACAGTGGACACCAGAACAGAAGAAGCATGTGGCATCCCGCAAAACCACTACTAGAAAATCGCGTTGAATTTGTGCATTGCATCGTCATCATCATACATTGTTTGCATAAAACTATTTTCGCAAAGCGTGTTTTGTTTTCTAAAAACGCTCCGATTTGTTTGCAAACACCAAAAACCCGGGTCGCCGGGATATTTTGTTTTGTCTGATATCGGTTTGCAAAAAGTCTTGTTTGAATAAATAAAAATATTTATTATTTTTAGTGGGGCAGTCGAACGGGCCGAGCAGACCCGAACGACCACCCCTGTTTTTAAATCGGTCCATTCAAACCAGCCCCACCTAAATCCTTTTTCTCACCTAAAACTCTACCCACCCCAGCCTCCACCTCACTCCCACCAATCTAGGATCGCCACGTCACCCTGCCCTTTTCCCTACCCAATCTAACCACGCCACCTCACCCCTCCTCTCTCTCCCTCCTCTCTCAACCTGCCACGCACACAGCACACACACGCACGCACCCAGCGGCCACCACCCACCACTCATCTCCCCAGCCGCCTGCGCCTGGGCCCCGACCCTGTCCCCTGGTCCCACCGCGTGGCCCGCGCCCTGCCCGCACCGTTCCCCAACCTCGCTCTCTCCCTCGTCTGCCCCGCGTGCAACCTCCCTCCGGCGCCCCCCGCCGTCAGTTCCGCCGCCGCCTCCTCTATCCGACGCCGCCCGCTCACCGGAGGTCGCCGCCCCGCCGTTCTCGCCACCAACCGCCGCCCCGGGCCGAGCCTTCCCCAACCTCTGCCTCCGCGCCTGCACCCCGCGATGCTCGCCGCCGGCCTGCGCCGCCAACCCCTGCCCTGCAGCTTCTCCGGCCGCGGCCTCCTCTCCCGCCTCCGCGCCGGCGACCCGCTCCTCTCCGAGCCTCGCCCGCCGCCGCTCACCTCCCGCGACGCCCCCTGCAACCCCCGCTTCCGCCGCCGCCAGGGGCCCGCGGCCCGCGCCGGCGCCCCGTCGAGCCCCCTCCGCGGCTCGCCGTCCCCGACCCCGCGCATCCCGCCGCCTTCTGCCCCGAGTCCCGCCGTCTGCCTCCTTGCGCGAGCCCCACCTCGCCGGACCTCGCCCCGTTGCGACGCCGTCTTCCGACCTCGCCGCGCCGCCAGGCGTCGTCGCCCACACCGCCGCCGGCGCCTCCCGCCTCTGCTCCTCCTCGCTGCGGCTCTGCAACCGCCCCGCCTCGAGGCCGAGCGCCGCCGCGCACGCGCCCGCGACCACCCCCGTCCACCTCGCGACTCCGCCGCCGTCGCCGGAGCGCCCGACGCGGCCTCCTCCGTCGCCCTCGACGCCGCCCCTCTCCGCCGCCTCCGCGCCTCCCTGCCTCCTCCTCTCGCCGCCCGTTCCACCCCAGGCCCCTGCCTCGTCCCCGAGCAGTCTCCTTCCCCCTCTGGCCTCCTCGTCGCCGGCCACCTTGCAGCTCAGCGTCGCCGGCCGCCGGCGAGACCACCGGCCCCGCGCGGCTCCTCCCCGAGCCGGCCACCTCCCTGGCAGGAGCTCCTCCTCAACCCCCCCAAGTTTTTCCGGCCGTCTCCGTGCTACGTGCAGCTCGGTCTGTCTCGGTGAGGGCTGCAGTAGCCATGCGTGTGAGCCTGGCTGCAGGCCCCAGGTTGAACCTCGATGATCGCGACCGACCGACACAAAGTATGAAGACCGAAGAACGAGATGCATCGCAGAGGTGTGACTCCAACCACGTTTCTTCATCTCGGAGCGCGACGCTGTTCTTCCCCGGATCCAAACGCCGCGGCCCGGATATTGGACCCGGAAGCCCAAGCTCTTCCTCACGGATCACCGAGCACCTCTACACGGAATTGGAGGCGCCGAGACCCGAAGACCTTTCCGAAGACCGATCCCCGGGACCGTACCCTCGGCACGCCAAGATCTCCCCATGGAATCGAAAGCGCGTCGTCACGAACGTCAAGGACTCCTTCAGGGAACCGGACCTCTCGAACGCCAAGTTCTCCCTCCCGAGCCCCGAAGGCCGGACCCGGCCGACAAGTTCTTCCTCTCGGATCCGAGGACACCGAGACGCGGGACCCTCAAGTTCTCCTTCACGGACGCCAAGTACTACCCTCGGACGCCAAAACCTGAACCGAAAGGAACGCCAATACGGACCCGACCCGAGACCCCGACACGACAAGTACTTCAGCCCGAACGCCAGGACCGTCGACATGACCCGAAGGCCATGGACGCGCCAAGACCTACCCCTGAGTCCGAGAACGATCCCGCCAAGGCCGAACCCTAGACCCGGAAACTGAGACCAACCCGAACCCCGGAACCCCGAGTTCGTCGAACCCTAAATGTGTGACCCTTTTTCCTCGATACCCTATTTATATAAATGATATCACCTTGTCGCATAATAATTGTCTTGCATGCATACATTCATGTGGTTTGGGGGCCTTATGCCGATTCACCTAATAATTAAATATGGGGCCCATATGTGGGCAAATCTAGCCTTATATTGGCCTCATTTAAACATGTGTAGCGAACCGGTTCCATCTGTTGTTTTGCTAAACAACATTTAAATTGCGGGGGTTCTAAATAACTTGAACCATTTAACTAATTGTCGGGACCCCGGTTCCACTTAACATGACCTAATTGCATCGCACCTTTGCCATGTCATCCATCATACATGCATCATGCCGATCTTCTGCCGTTTTATTAAATATTGCATCCGGTGTTTATTCTAGTGTTTTGCTTCTTCGCGGATAAGGCCGTTGAGTTGATGTGAGCTTCGCCCCGATCTTCGGTTGAACCCTTCGACAATGTTTTCAGGCGAGCATCTCCCCCTTTCTACCTATCTTACTTTTATAGTATTTATTTCCCTCCTGTTGATCTATTGCTATCTGTGTGGCGATGCTCTAGTTTCCGTACCCGTGATATCCCTTGCAGCCATATATTGCCTTGGACACATCCTATTACCTGTTGTTTGGTAGATAGTTGGACTTGCGCGTCGTAGTCGCTTGCTCAAGTGCTGTTGCGTGTTGTCAAGTGCCACAGTTGTTGATGTATTTCCGCATGTTGATGATGAAGATGATCATAGTTTTACTTATTGTTCACTTTAATTCCTGTTTAACAACTAAAATTGAAATAAGCAGAGGCATCGGTGGGTGATAGATAATATTTGGTTTCCGAACGCCCACTTGTGTCCCGTAGGACCCCGAGTACTTGATACCTGTTCCTTGATTTATCGCGCTATCCACATATGGGGAGTATGGGCCCCCCTTAGCCAGAGCTTGATTCCGTCTTATTTCTTGGGGCCACAAACTAGTTTGAGGTTTTATTTACGATCCTGTACTTATGCCATGCTTTACTGCTTTAATTAAATTGTGCGACAGATAGCACCTGTACTGTTTAGGATCGGGACACGATTCCGCGGTGTCGACAAGCCCCGTTTGGGGTTCCCAGTCGTTCACAGCCGTCTACCCAGACCTTGAGTCCGTCTCGGAGCTAGCTTACTTCGTTGCGGGTAGCTTAATGGGGTGGCCCCCTGAAATATTTCTGAATCTTGTGATTGCTCTGTCGTGAAGACCTCGTTGGGTTTTGATTTGGTTTTTCCGAGGTTGATCGTGTGTGTGTTGCTATTTGTGCACCCCGGCCGGGTTAAAACTTTCTGAAAGCCGTGTCCGCGGTTATGGACGACTTGGAGCACAGTATCTCGACCATAGACAAGCATAACTAAAGTTTACTGCTATAAATTTGACTTTATAATGACTAGTAATCAGCTTCACTATAATGGAATGGCTAAATAATACTGCCCACCATTGCTTGTTTGGAGTGTCGCTTGCGACCATTGTACCTGACTAGTAAGTATGGCAACTACAACGGAATGGCCGAATAAAAGTATCAACAACTGTTGGGTTTTGGGTTATCTCATGCTAATTGTATCTGATTAGTAAGTGTCGCAACTATAACGGAATGGTTAATTAAAAGTGCCCACTGCTTAATTTAACAGGATGAATATCTATACTTGACTAGTAATTGCTGCAACGATAACCGAATAAATAAATATGCCAACTGTGTGAGTTCCTCGGTCGACTTCCTCGATCGGTGTCGAGGGGGAAACGCCAGGATGGGTTTGTTTGATGATAGTATCAGGTTGGATCCGAATAGGTCTTTCTTACCCCTTTCTGATGGCCGACAGTTATAGCGAGTCTCTATAGGTTGTTTAGTGTTGCTGCTGCCGCTGCCGCTTCAGTCCACCATACCTATGTAGGCGAGGACCGCCGAATTCTAGCCTCGCCGTGTACTGGCCTCAGTACTGACGCTCCTTCTTTTTCCTTTGCCCTTTGTCGGCACCCCTTTTGTTTAAGCAGGTTTTGAGATCGACGCCGTTAGCAGGGTTACCCTTCCGGCTTGGCCTGGGCAGGGTTATGGACGCCATTGGTTATTCTTCAGGGCTCTTAGCCCCATTTGCATCTTGTCCGTAGCTGGACGCTCTATCGTTTTCAAGGTGATTTGGATCTTCGTATATTATATCTGTATTCTTGACTCATTGAGTCGCCTTTGTATATATATCTGTTCTATGGGTCCCATCGAGGACTGTTGTGTAATGTTATTACTTCGTTTTCCACCTGCATGAAAGTGCCTGGTGGGCACCTTTGAATCGTTTCTATGCGGGTTTGGCGAATTTTGCTCAAACTTGCATAGGTCCGATTCTGAGGGTGTTACAGAGTGGTATCAGAGCTCAGCAGTTGCGATACCCCACAAGTCCAGCCTGTAGGATAACCTAGATAACGGCCGAAGTAGAGTGTCAAAACTATTTTTGCAAAATCGGTTGGATAGTTCTGATTAGGTCTAATTTTACTCCTTACCCCTCTGCTGTTCTCCTCTTACCTCTACGCGATTTGAATCCGCCCTCTTCTCTTTCTTCGAGTCCAGGAATTTCTCGTGGTTGGGTTCCGTCGTACCTTCAGGGTTTCGCTTCCTCCTTTGATAACGGTGTTCCACCATCCGGTGTCAAGCTGCCTGATGAATCCGCCTACGGTGTTACCATTCTTTGTTCCTTGTTTGTGCCTTCCGGTGTTTTCCGACGCGACGACATCATCTATGCCAAATCTGATGCAGAGTATGCATCACTCCTTTGTTCCGAACCTCGCTTGTCGAGATCTTCAGTCTGATTCCGAGAATGGTTGCACGCTTTTCCACTGATTGTGCAGAGTAATAGTTTGGGTGCGTGATGGATTGGCCCCCATGCCGACTACCCCTTCTGTTCGCTTTTGTACATTGAAGTGGATGAGAATGCATTGGTTCCCCCTTTCCATCGGAGCTAGAGGTGGCTTATTGTTGATACCTCTACCTTCGACCTTTTTGTTCCGGAGAGTTCTCTCGACGATCACGGACAACGACCTCTTGCTAGTGGTGTCGCGAGGATCTACACGAAGCGCGAAGGATCAGACCGCCGACCTTCTTCCCGGTACCATGAGGCGGATCTCGAGGGCGAGATCCATTGTTAGTGGTGTCGAATTGTGGCATCCCGCAAAACCACTACTAGAAAATCGCGTTGAATTTGTGCATTGCATCGTCATCATCATACATTGTTTGCATAAAACTATTTTCGCAAAGCGTGTTTTGTTTTCTAAAAACGCTCCGATTTGTTTGCAAACACCAAAAACCCGGGTCGCCGGGATATTTTGTTTTGTCTGATATCGGTTTGCAAAAAGTCTTGTTTGAATAAATAAAAATATTTATTATTTTTAGTGGGGCAGTCGAACGGGCCGAGCAGACCCGAACGACCACCCCTGTTTTTAAATCGGTCCATTCAAACCAGCCCCACCTAAATCCTTTTTCTCACCTAAAACTCTACCCACCCCAGCCTCCACCTCACTCCCACCAATCTAGGATCGCCACGTCACCCTGCCCTTTTCCCTACCCAATCTAACCACGCCACCTCACTCCTCCTCTCTCTCCCTCCTCTCTCAACCTGCCACGCACACAGCACACACACGCACGCACCCAGCGGCCACCACCCACCACTCATCTCCCCAGCCGCCTGCGCCTGGGCCCCGACCCTGTCCCCTGGTCCCACCGCGTGGCCCGCGCCCTGCCCGCACCGTTCCCCAACCTCGCTCTCTCCCTCGTCTGCCCCGCGTGCAACCTCCCTCCGGCGCCCCCCGCCGTCAGTTCCGCCGCCGCCTCCTCTATCCGCCGCCGCCCGCTCACCGGAGGTCGCCGCCCCGCCGTTCTCGCCACCAACCGCCGCCCCGGGCCGAGCCTTCCCCAACCTCTGCCTCCGCGCCTGCACCCCGCGACGCTCGCCGCCGGCCTGCGCCGCCAACCCCTGCCCTGCAGCTTCTCCGGCCGCGGCCTCCTCTCCCGCCTCCGCGCCGGCGACCCGCTCCTCTCCGAGCCTCGCCCGCCGCCGCTCACCTCCCGCGATGCCCCCTGCAACCGCCGCTTCCGCCGCCGCCAGGGGCCCGCGGCCCGCGCCGGCGCCCCGTCGAGCCCCCTCCGCGGCTCGCCGTCCCCGACCCCGCGCATCCCGCCGCCTTCTGCCCCGAGTCCCGCCGTCTGCCTCCTTGCGCGAGCCCCACCTCGCCGGACCTCGCCCCGTTGCGACGCCGTCTTCCGACCTCGCCGCGCCGCCAGGCGTCGTCGCCCACACCGCCGCCGGCGCCTCCCGCCTCTGCTCCTCCTCGCCGCGGCTCTGCAACCGCCCCGCCTCGAGGCCGAGCGCCGCCGCGCACGCGCCCGCGACCACCCCCGTCCACCTCGCGACTCCGCCGCCGTCGCCGGAGCGCCCGACGCGGCCTCCTCCGTCGCCCTCGACGCCGCCCCTCTCCGCCGCCTCCGCGCCTCCCTGCCTCCTCCTCTCGCCGCCCGTTCCACCCCAGGCCCCCGCCTCGTCCCCGAGCAGTCTCCTTCCCCCTCTGGCCTCCTCGTCGCCGGCCACCTTGCAGCTCAGCGTCGCCGGCCGCCGGCGAGACCACCGGCCCCGCGCGGCTCCTCCCCGAGCCGGCCACCTCCCTGGCAGGAGCTCCTCCTCAACCCCCCCAAGTTTTTCCGGCCGTCTCCGTGCTACGTGCAGCTCGGTCTGTCTCGGTGAGGGCTGCAGTAGCCATGCGTGTGAGCCTGGCTGCAGGCCCCAGGTTGAACCTCGATGATCGCGACCGACCGACACAAAGTATGAAGACCGAAGAACGAGATGCATCGCAGAGGTGTGACTCCAACCACGTTTCTTCATCTCGGAGCGCGACGCTGTTCTTCCCCGGATCCAAACGCCGCGGCCCGGATATTGGACCCGGAGGCCCAAGCTCTTCCTCACGGATCACCGAGCACCTCTACACGGAATTGGAGGCGCCGAGACCCGAAGACCTTTCCGAAGACCGATCCCCGGGACCGTACCCTCGGCACGCCAAGATCTCCCCATGGAATCGAAAGCGCGTCGTCACGAACGTCAAGGACTCCTTCAGGGAACCGGACCTCTCGAACGCCAAGTTCTCCCTCCCGAGCCCCGAAGGCCGGACCCGGCCGACAAGTTCTTCCTCTCGGATCCGAGGACACCGAGACGCGGGACCCTCAAGTTCTCCTTCACGGACGCCAAGTACTACCCTCGGACGCCAAAACCTGAACCGAAAGGAACGCCAATACCGACCCGACCCGAGACCCCGACGCGACAAGTACTTCAGCCCGAACGCCAGGACCGTCGACATGACCCGAAGGCCATGGACGCGCCAAGACCTACCCCTGAGTCCGAGAACGATCCCGCCAAGGCCGAACCCTAGACCCGGAAACTGAGACCAACCCGAACCCCGGAACCCCGAGTTCGTCGAACCCTAAATGTGTGACCCTTTTTCCTCGATACCCTATTTATATAAATGATATCACCTTGTCGCATAATAATTGTCTTGCATGCATACATTCATGTGGTTTGGGGGCCTTATGCCGATTCACCTAATAATTAAATATGGGGCTCATATGCGGGAAAATCTAGCCTTATATTGGCCTCATTTAAACATGTGTAGCGAACCGGTTCCATCTGTTGTTTTGCTAAACAACATTTAAATTGCGGGGGTTCTAAATAACTTGAACCATTTAACTAATTGTCGGGACCCCGGTTCCACTTAACATGACCTAATTGCATCGCACCTTTGCCATGTCATCCATCATACATGCATCATGCCGATCTTCTGCCGTTTTATTAAATATTGCATCCGGTGTTTATTCTAGTGTTTTGCTTCTTCGCGGATAAGGCCGTTGAGTTGATGTGAGCTTCGCCCCGATCTTCGGTTGAACCCTTCGACAATGTTTTCAGGCGAGCATCTCCCCCTTTCTACCTATCTTACTTTTATAGTATTTATTTCCCTCCTGTTGATCTATTGCTATCTGTGTGGCGATGCTCTAGTTTCCGTACCCGTGATATCCCTTCCAGCCATATATTGCCTTGGACACATCCTATTACCTGTTGTTTGGTAGATAGTTGGACTTGCGCGTCGTAGTCGCTTGCTCAAGTGCTGTTGCGTGTTGTCAAGTGCCACAGTTGTTGATGTATTGCCGCATGTTGATGATGAAGATGATCATAGTTTTACTTATTGTTCACTTTAATTCCTGTTTAACAACTAAAATTGAAATAAGCAGAGGCATCGGTGGGTGATAGATAATATTTGGTTTCCGAACGCCCACTTGTGTCCCGTAGGACCCCGAGTACTTGATACCTGTTCCTTGATTTATCGCGCTATCCACATATGGGGAGTATGGGCCCCCCTTAGCCAGAGCTTGATTCCGTCTTATTTCTTGGGGCCACAAACTAGTTTGAGGTTTTATTTACGATCCTGTACTTATGCCATGCTTTACTGCTTTAATTAAATTGTGCGACAGATAGCACCTGTACTGTTTAGGATCGGGACACGATTCCGCGGTGTCGACAAGCCCCGTTTGGGGTTCCCAGTCGTTCACAGCCGTCTACCCAGACCTTGAGTCCGTCTCGGAGCTAGCTTACTTCGTTGCGGGTAGCTTAATGGGGTGGCCCCCTGAAATATTTCTGAATCTTGTGATTGCTCTGTCGTGAAGACCTCGTTGGGTTTTGATTTGGTTTTTCCGAGGTTGATCGTGTGTGTGTTGCTATTTGTGCACCCCGGCCGGGTTAAAACTTTCTGAAAGCCGTGTCCGCGGTTATGGACGACTTGGAGCACAGTATCTCGACCATAGACAAGCATAACTAAAGTTTACTGCTATAAATTTGACTTTATAATGACTAGTAATCAGCTTCACTATAATGGAATGGCTAAATAATACTGCCCACCATTGCTTGTTTGGAGTGTCGCTTGCGACCATTGTACCTGACTAGTAAGTATGGCAACTACAACGGAATGGCCGAATAAAAGTATCAACAACTGTTGGGTTTTGGGTTATCTCATGCTAATTGTATCTGATTAGTAAGTGTCGCAACTATAACGGAATGGTTAATTAAAAGTTCCCACTGCTTAATTTAACAGGATGAATATCTATACTTGACTAGTAATTGCTGCAACGATAACCGAATAAATAAATATGCCAACTGTGTGAGTTCCTCGGTCGACTTCCTCGATCGGTGTCGAGGGGGAAACGCCAGGATGGGTTTGTTTGATGATAGTATCAGGTTGGATCCGAATAGGTCTTTCTTACCCCTTTCTGATGGCCGACAGTTATAGCGAGTCTCTATAGGTTGTTTAGTGTTGCTGCTGCCGCTGCCGCTTCAGTCCACCATACCTATGTAGGCGAGGACCGCCGAATTCTAGCCTCGCCGTGTACTGGCCTCAGTACTGACGCTCCTTCTTTTTCCTTTGCCCTTTGTCGGCACCCCTTTTGTTAAGCAGGTTTTGAGATCGACGCCGTTAGCAGGGTTACCCTTCCGGCTTGGCCTGGGCAGGGTTATGGACGCCATTGGTTATTCTTCAGGGCTCTTAGCCCCATTTGCATCTTGTCCGTAGCTGGACGCTCTATCGTTTTCAAGGTGATTTGGATCTTCGTATATTATATCTGTATTCTTGACTCATTGAGTCGCCTTTGTATATATATCTGTTCTGTGGGTCCCATCGAGGACTGTTGTGTAATGTTATTACTTTGTTTTCCACCCGCACGAAAGTGCCTGGTGGGCACCTTTGAATCGTTTCTATGCGGGTTTGGCGAATTTTGCTCAAACTTGCATAGGTCCGATTCTGAGGGTGTTACAAAGCAATGGCAGGAAAGGCCGAAGTACACGTTTGAGTCTATGTTAGATCAACCGTGTAAGTTTCATACTTCAAACCCGGCCAAGCCAGCCAATCATACAACTCGGCAATGCGCCTGGATGAAAAATGCAATGGGTAACCCGATGGGCATGCAAGAAACTTCCCAGCAGGCGCATCAGCAGCATCAGCCGCAGTTGACTGGAGCAAATGCACGACAACTAATGTTACCACCTCCTCCCCCGAGGTATGATAACTCGGACTGGAGAGATGCAGTGCATCAAGTGATAAATCAGGGTCCGGATGGAAGGACGAACCCAGGAAATAATGGATGCAATGATTACCGGGAACATCATCAATCATATTGCGTGTTCACAACAGAACAGCAAGACATGCAAAGTGTACAGCGCCGGCATATGGAAGTAAATGTAGTAACTTGGATCATAAAGGATCACCCCAAAATAATGCCGAATCCAGGGTCGTACGCACTCGTGCTAGATCCGACATTTTTTGGACCGAGCATTAATGTGAAATTTTCAAAAGTACTCATTGAAAATGGGAGCAGTATCAATATCATGTACAAGGATACAATGCATAAACTCGGAATATCGCAGAATATGCTGCAATCCACGAGAACCACCTTCCATGGAATAGTGCCAGGGCTTTCATGCGAACCCATTGGAAAGGTTCAAGTAGATGTGTTATTCGACACAAGGGATAACTGCAGAGCAAAAAATTTGGAGTTTGAGGTGGTGGATCTAGAGAGTTGTTATCATGCTCTACTCGGACGATCGGTATTGGCCAAATTCATGAGCAGCTGCCACATAACTTACCTGAAAATGAAATTACCCGGACCACAAGGGGTGATAACAGTAGCAGGAGATTACAGGAAGTCAATGGAATGTGCTTCAGCCGGATCAAACCTGGCCGAGTCATTGGTAATAGCAAGAGAAAAAAGAAGAATTCAGGAGGTAGCGGCCCTCGCTCAGTCGGCACAACTGAATATGCCGGCATTGGCCAATCCGCATGGAAGTGTCTCTTTCCAGCCAACTAAAGAAACAAAAAAGTTCCAGATAGATGAGAAGTTCCCAGAGCGCACCGTCACCATTGGTGCCGGCCTAGATGCTAAATAGGAAAGCGAGCTCACCAACTTCCTCCGTGAGAATCGGGATATCTTTGCATGGTCAACTCAAGATTTGCAAGGTGTGCTGAGGGAGTTGGCTGAGCACTCGCTGAATGTAAGGCTAGGAGCAAGGCCGGTGAAGAAACCTCTCCGCCGCTTCGCCGAAGACAGGAGAAAAATAATAGGGGATGAGATAGCTCGGCTCCTTGCGGCCGGGTTCATCATGGAGGTGCTTTATTCGGATTGGCTATCAAACCCGGTGCTAGTAGAAAAGAAGAAGGATGATCCAAATATAGCCATCGTATGGCGAATGTGTATTGATTACACGAACCTGAACAAGGCGTGTCCAAAAGATCCTTTTCCTTTACCTAGAATAGACCAAGTCATTGATTCGACCGCTGGTTGTGAACTGTTATCATTTGTAGACGTGTATTATGGTTTTCACCAGATACCGTTAAATCCGGCCGATCAAATAAAGACTGCGTTTATTACCCCGTATGGGGCTTATTGCTATCGCACCATGCCATTCGTCCTGCGTAACGCAGGGGCAACGTACCAGAGATGTATGCAAAAATGTCTGCATGACCAAATAGGAAAAAATGTACAAGTATATGTAGATGATGTGGTTATCAAAACCAAAGAAAGCAAAACGCTACTGGATGATATTCGGCAGACTTTCGCGAACTTGAGAAGGTTCCGAATGAAGCTTAACCCGGAAAAATGCACCTTCGGTGTACCGGCTGGAAAACTACTCGGTTTTCTCGTATCTAGCCGGGTTTTAGAGGCCAACCCAACTAAGATAAGAGCAGTAGAAAGGATGGAATTGCCGATATGTCTAAATGACGTACAGAAGTTCACAGGTTGCCTGGCCTCGCTTAGCCGATTTGTATGTCGGCTGGGAGAGAAAGCATTACCACTTTATCAACTGATGAAAAAATCTGATAAGTTCATTTGGACACCACAAGCAGATAATGCGTTCCATGAATTGAAGAAGATGTTGGTCACAGCGCCAATCCTGGCCTCTCCATTGTCAAAAGAGCCTATGTTACTTTACATAGCCGCCACGAACAGAGTAGTAAGTGTTGTGATCATGGTGGAACGAATTGAAGATGATAAATCAGTACAAAGGCCGGTATATTACCTAAGTGAGGTACTATCCGCCTCAAAGAAAAATTACCCACATTATCAGAAGATGGCATATGGGGTATACATGTCAGCGAAGAAACTTAAACATTACTTCGAAGAGCACCCCATCAAAGTGATTTGTGAAGGACCCATAGCCGACATGTTGAGCAACAAAGATGCAAGTGGCCGAATAGCAAAATGGTCAATTGAATTGTCACCTTATGCTCCACAATTCGATAGGAGAGATGCAATCAAATCTCAGGCTGTGGCCGACTTCTTCGTGGATTTGGCCGGGTACAATATGAGCCACCATTACCAGATCCGAGTTATTGGACGATGCACTTCGACGGTTCCAAACTGAGAAACGGTTTGGGGGCAGGAATAGTGTTAACCTCGCCAAAAAGAGATCAGCTGAAATATGTGCTGCAAATACATTTTGCCGCATCAAACAATGTAGCCGAATATGAAGCACTCGTCCATGGATTGAAGGTGGCAAAAGATATTGGGATACGCCGAATCTTATGCTACGGAGATTCAGATCTAGTAGTACAACAAGTCTTAGGCAATTGGGATGCGCTAGATGCCAATATGGCCTTATATAGGTTTCATGTGCAAGAACTTAGTGGATACTTCGATGGATGTGAATTTCATCATATACCTTGGGCAGAAAACGACGCCGCAGACACGCTGTCAAAACTCGGATCAACCAGGCAATCAATTCCCCCAGGTATCGCCCTAGAGCACCTGAGAAAACCGTCAATAACACCATCACCAGAGTCCGAATCCATCTTTATTCCGGCAAAATCAAGAGAAGATAGTATGCCGATGGAAATTGACAAGGAATGTAACCCAAAATTTCCAAAAATGAACCTGGCCGATGCACGGATGGATATGGAAAAATCCGAGGTAGTTATGTCGGCAGAAAATATGGAAATAGATAGAGAGATTACCCCAGAAAAAATCATACCAACATAGGCGAAACCCATATTTTCTTTCCTTAAAGATGCGATTTTGCCGAATAACGAGGTATTGGCTAGACAGACAGTGAGAAGAGCTAAAGCTTATACAATCGTAAACAATGAGCTGTATAAAAGGAGCGTCACAAGCGTGTTGCAAAGATGTGTAGATTCGGCGAAAGGCCAGGAGATCCTCCTAGAGATACATCAAGGAGAATGCGGGCATCACACCTCGTTCAGAGCTTTAGTGGCCAAAGCATTCAGGCATGGATTTTATTGGCCAACAGCGTTGAAAGAGGCCAAAGAACTGGTGGAAAAATGTAATGGTTGCCAGAGATATGCCAGCAAGATACATATGCCATCGTCCGAGTTAAAAACGATACCAATTACTTGGCCATTTTCTGTATGGTGCTTAGATATGGTGGGACCATTCAAGCCGGCCCGGGGCGGGATGACCCACATCCTAGTCATGGTCGACAAATTCACAAAATGGATTGAAGTAAAACCAATAAAGAAGTGTGATGGGCCCACAACATTAAAATTCCTCAAAGATATTATCTTGAGATATGGTTACCCACACAGTGTTATTACAGACAATGGTACAAACTTTGCTGAAGGATCCTTCGCTAGATTCTGTCAAGAAAAACACATAAGACTAGATGTCGCCTCGGTGGCTCACCCAGCATCTAATGGGCAAGTAGAAAGATCTAATGGACTAGTATTGTCCGGAATAAAACCACGACTCGTCGAACCACTACAAAGGTTGGCAGGGTGTTGGATTGAGGAACTACCAGCAGTACTATGGAGCCTCAGAACTACCCCAAACAGGTCAACAGGGTATACACCATTTTTTCTGGTATATGGGGCAGAAGCCGTGCTTCCAGCCAACATAATACATGACTCGCCAAGGGTTACCCAGTATACAACCGCTGAGGTAAATGAGATAGCTCGGCAAGATGATGTCGATCTGCTAGAAGAAGCCAGGGAGTTGGCACTATCAAGATCAGCTATTTATCAGCAGGACTTGGGACGATATCACAGCAAGAAAGTAAATTCAAGAGTGTTTAAAGAAGGAGATTTGGTACTTCGGTTAGTGCAACGCACGGCCGGTATGCACAAACTATCACCCCGATGGGAAGGACCATTCATCGTGAGCAAAGTATTGCACAATGATGCGTATTACCTAGTTGATGCTCAGTCACCAGAAAAGAACAAGGCAGACAAAGCCGGCGAAGAATCGAAAAGACCATGGAACATAGCTTTACTTCGTCCATTTTACTCGTAGGAGTCATCTATGACACGTTGTAAAGTGACGCTTCAGGACGAAGTATCAACTATGTATTAAACCTCGGCACCTCGAGCAATGACTCGAGGACTACCCTATATTATTTGGCATTTCGGATTATGTATTAGACCTCGGCACCTTGAGCAGTGACTCGGGACTGCCCTATATTGTTTCTGAGTTTGGGTTATGTATTAGACCTCGGCATCTTGAGCAGTAACTCGGGGACTGCCATATTTTGTTTCTGAGTTTGGGTTATGTATTAAACCTCGGCACCTCGAGTAATGACTCGGGGACTGCCCAATGTCATTTCGCAGTTTTAGTGATGTGTTAAATCTCGATTTCTAGAGCATTGACTAGGGAATTGCCCCACGATTTTACCTTGTTACAAAAATGGGTATCAAACTTCGGCACCCAGAATGATATTATTTCTCTCTCCCCAAATATGGGCTTCGATATTTACAACTTGAATAGAATTCAAGAACACAATGGTTGATCCGTCAAATTTATAAAGGTCAGGCAATATTAGACGCCAAAATACGGTGTGACAAATGCAAGCACACAATCCGAACTTAAGAAATTGAAGGCTACCAAAGCAAAGATTTAAACAGACAAGATCTGTTTAAACAAAATAATAACGATCACAATCATATGTGCCTCAGTGGCAAAAGGCAAAAGAGGTTCATACCACACAGAAAGTCGGACAATTGTTTCCCACACATCATACGCCCGGCATACCGGGGATAAGAAACAACTTAAAGTTTTTTAAACCTAAGAGGCAGCGACTTGGTCAGGCACTGGGAGCTCCGAGGTAGACGGCACCTCGGCCGAAGTTGCCTCGCCCTCCACAGAACCAGGAGTGACTTCGGGGGAAGCCCGGGGCTGTTGGGAAACATTAGCTTGCGCTTGAGAATGCCCAGTCCCTTTGGAGGATGATCGCGCGTCGCCGTTGCCATCCGAGCTTGCGCTGGAATCACCAGAGGTATCCGAGTCGCCCTCGTCCTGGTCGGCTGAATTATCATCAGAGGCATCTTCAACTTCGACGTCATCCGCCAGGTTAGAAAGGAAACTCGGCCCTTCAATCCAGTTATGCACGTCCACATACTCAACAAGCTGGAAGGCACGAGCTTGTCGGCGAGCGACGAATTCTGGATCCTCAACCCAACGGGAGCCAGTGCACAAATTTATCAAGGTATCGAGGGAAATATCCTCGTACCATGACATACTGACTGTGAGCGCCATATCAGCACCAGCTCGTCCATCGGATTCCCTCCAGAGATTTAACTGGTTCTGGGATGCCATCAATCTTTCCACCAGTAGCTTGATCTCATCAATATCAGGAGTTCCAGAAGTATTCGGCCAGAGAACATGGTAGGCCCGGATGGCTGACTGCACCAAGTCCCTGCCCATAATCTTCATCGGACCAATGGCAGCGCCAACGGCAACCAAGTAGTCTTCCATCGAGTATTCTGGGCTCGCATCTGCGGGGACACCTCGGCGTACACGAGCATTAACCACCACCCTAGAGCTCACGGGCTTAGCTTCTGGAAAATGGTCTACGCAAAATAAAAAATACATCGGTCAACACTAAGAAATAGAAAAAGATAACTCGGCCACGGTCAGAGGCTTACGATGAATATAGCTCAGCATTCTCTGAAGATCTTGAGCCCAATCACCCTTGGTTTTCTCAAAGCGAGTGATCTCCTCGCTCATCGCCCGTGTCTTCAGTTCGGCAGCCTCGAGGAGTTCTTTATTTTTCTGCAATTGTAGAGCTAGCCGATTCTTATCCTCGGAGAACTCCTGGTCAACTTTCTCTAACTCAGATTTCTGAGAGAGCTTGAGGGACTCCACCTCGGCGCGCAAGCGAATTATCTCGTCATCTTTATCTTTCAGCTGCGCCAAGTGAGTAGCGGCTTGTTCTAAAAAATGCAGCATCATATCAGGCATGGGTATGCATTCTTGATGTGACGCTGCAAAAGTTTGTAACTCGGCTATACCGAAGCCAAAAGGATTAAAAGAAACCCGGTATAAGTTTCGAACGGAAATCTGCAAAGAAAAAGGGTAACTAACCTTCCAGGGCCTTGACTTTCTTCTCAAGATGGATATTAAGATTGTTGATATTACCTATTCACCAGCAAAATGAGCTAACACCTCACGTCCAAAACAATAAGAACTTTAGGGACAATGCAAAAGTTTGTTAACTTACCAGCTTTCTTCACCACGGGAATGACTTTCTCATACTTGTCTTGCAATTTATTATGTGCGAAAAGCAGCCTTTGGAATTCGGCGGTCCGCCGATCATGTGCAACCTAAGCAGCAAAATAAACAGCAGTGAAATTTTCGAAGCTAAGACAGATCCGAATCAAGCAAATCTTAACTCAGATCTAGGTGGCTGGATATTCGAAGCTAAGACAGATCCGAATCAAGCAAAGCTTAACTCAGATCTAGGTGGCTGGATATTCGAAGCTAATACATATCCGAATCAAGCAAAGCTTAACTCGGATCTAGGTGGCTGGATATTCAAAGCTAAGACAGATCCGAATCAAGCAAAGCTTAACTCGGATCTAGGTGGCTGGATATTCGAAGCTAAGACAGATCCGAATCAAGCAAAGCTTAACTCGGATCTAGGTGGCTGGATATTTGAACACTAGGGAAGGTCCAAATTAAGTAAAGCTTAATTCGAACCTGGGTGGCTGGATATTCGAATACTAAGACAAAACTGAACCAGGCAAAGCCTAATAAAACTTCCAAACGAATAACAAGTTATTCGGTTGCAAGCTTCGGGGACTAGAGTATATATAATATCATTCGAATGACCAATCAAATGTCAATAAAAACAATTACCTCATTCATCTTATCGCTGTCAAGAACGATCTTGGCAGCAAGATGTAAGCGACTGCTGATGTCGGAGAGTTGAAATGGCTGACTGCTTGGATTGCCCTTGAGCTGATCAGCAGCGTTCCAATTGTTGGCATACTCAACCAACGAGTCGAGGATGTTCCCACTCTCAGTACGAGTCAGGACCTTACCTCGGACGTGTTGTGTAGCCACCGCCGCCGCGGAACTCTTGTGAAGAGCGAGCTGAGTATCAGCGGCCGGGGTAACAATGGTCTTGGCAGAAGAAACCCCCTTGCGGAGCGCATCAGCAATTGTAGGCTGAGAAGAGCTAGCAAGCCCTTTCTGAGATGAGGAAGGTTTGGTGACGACGACCTTCCTGGACTTAGAAGAGGCATCGGCAGGAGCCGTTACCTCGACGCTAGGGGTGGTGTCCTTGGGAACAGGAGGGATTACGGTTTCTGAGGGCGCCGAGATAGTGATATCCTCGGCTGGAGTCGGAAGTGCAGTAGAGAATGTGGGGATCGAAGGAATCTCGGGGGAAACTCCGAGGTTCACGGAGGAGGCAGCAGGCTCAGTAGAAATATCTAATGTCCGAGTTGTGTCGGCATCAACAGGAGAGACCTCAAGCGCATCCTGGCGAGATGACGTCTGATTCGGAGCAGGAGGAGAGTTTGCGCGAGCAGGACTAGGAGCCCTAGTATCTTCAGGAGGCGGAGGAGTAGGCGGCCGAGTTGTATGACTCGTCATGCTAGGACCACTGGGCTTAACAGAAAGAGGAGCTCTGCAAAGGCACAGAGAGTCAGGTCAGAAGACGGAAAGAGAGAAACAAGAAATACAAATGAAAAGTAACTCACCCAGTAACCCCGGGCATAGTTTTACGCTTCGGAAGGTGCTGGGATGACTTTTTAGTTCGCTTCTTGGGGGCAGCTTCAGAGGCACCCGTTGGAGCGGCACGCTTCCGTGAGGTAGCAGGAGGTTGGGAGGCGAGAGGCTCGGCTTCGTGCACCTGGCCGGCCTGATTAGCTGGGGAAGTAGAAGCCGGAAATGCATAAGAGATAGGCATTGAGGCAACTACCTCAAGAATTTGGACGTCGTCCGAATCACCTTCCTCCTCGTGAGCCGAGGTCTTGCCACGGGAACGAGCCGGAGCGAGGTCCGACTTGGGAACGAACTCCTCCGAGTCAGGTTCCCCGCTATCCGGGGTGTTCCGATCTGCGGTCCACGGGAGGGCCAAAACCTCGGCATCTTCAATATTCTGCTCCGCGAATCTCTGCAAGAAAAGAGACAAAGGAATTAGCAAAAGGAATCACGAACGCGATTGGGGGGCAAACCATAAATGCATAAATTTACCTCGGGAGGGGCGTTCCCACGGGTGAACAACTTCAGTCCCTAGGCCCAATCCTCCGGCATTTCCGTCTTAAAGATAGCTCGGACACACTTGAAAATAAGATAATTGTCGAGCTCAACAGTGGAGACTCGGTTGGGATCAAGGGGACCGCTCATATAGCAGAGCTTATGCCTGTGTTGCTGAAAGGGGCAGATCCGGCTGCTGACGAAGGTGGTCATCAGATCCTCGCCGCGTAACCCGGCGCGGATCAGCTCCTTTAGCCGAATCTCAAAGGCCTCGGCCAGAGCATGGCTTTTCCTGGGATTATAAGTCTAGTTCTTCTTGGAAGGGGGGCCAATGGAGAAAGCAGGAAGCCGAATCTTATGTTCCGTCCCAGAGTTCTTGACATAGAAAAACGATCTATGCCACTTCTTGCATGACTCAAGACCAGCAACCTGAGGAAACTCGGATTTCCGCCGAGGTTTGATGGACGCTGCTCCACACTGCATAAGCAATTTCTCGGAAGGATGGCGGGATTTGTCTGGAACAACATTGGACCGGATCTGGAAGAACTTCGACCATACATGCACTGACGGCCAGAGGCCGAAGTATCCTTCCGAGGCCGAGATAAAGGCAGATAGAGAAGCAATGGCATTAGCCGGAAGATGATGCGGCTGCAGGACGAAGTAATCAAGGAATTCCCTAGAAAAATCACTAAGGGAAAGACCGAACCCGTGAGCGAAATGGGACATGAACACGACATACTCACCCTCTTTAAGAACAGGAGAGGATTCACTGTCGGGTAAGCGACATGCTACCTCGGCAGGAATTCGTCGAGTTCTAATCAACCACTCAACCTCTCGGCGGGTAACGGTGGAACCTTGCCAGGAACCCCGCTCTGGGCCAGACGCGGCATCGTCATCTTCGATGAGCGCGCCGCTAACAGAGCTTGACATGGGGTCGCCGGAGGAATCTACCGAGGAGCAACTAGCGGCGGAGCAAAGCCTAGAAATGCAAGGCCCCGTCGTGGTCCTAGGCGAAAACGGCGGCGGAGCGGAAAAGGAACCGCCGCGGGAAATCTAGAGAGCGGAAGACGCGTCTAGAGGGATATCTAGGCAGTGAGACCAGAGAAACTCACTGGCGACGGCACCGGAGCAAGCGCACGGGGACGAGGTCGACGGAGCAGAGGGATTAGGACCTCGCCGTCGAAGATTCCGACAAGCACACGACTGCAGAAGCACGAACGGGCGCAAGAGCGAAAGGAGGAAGAAGGGCAACGGTGAGCGAAGGAGGAAAGTGAATCCCCTAGGCCCGTGCCCCTCTTTATAACCGCGTAGCCTTGGTGATAGTGGGATTGTGCGTGCGGGTGATAACCGTGTAGATCGTGTATGCGTGGCATAACCGCTCGCGGCTGAGTGGAGCCACACTAACGGCCACACGATGCAGGAGAGGATCAGGCCTCCTGACAATTGCGATGCGCGAGGCGTCGCAGTGTCGACGCGACAGACGCAGTAATCACTGTAGCATTGTCAGCGGGAACTGTAGAGGAACAAAAAACTAGAGAAATAATGATGAGTGTTACACGTAGGATGAGGCGTACGCAAGAAGACACACAGATACCTCGGACGGCGGAAAAGTAACTCGGAAACAAGGATACACGAGTATAGGGAAACTGATATGGACCGGCCGAGGTTATAGGCAGGACCATACCAGCTTCGGGGACTAATGTTGGGGAGGTGACCCAGGATAGGCTCAGGACGGGGAAAGACAAAAGGAATTTCCCCGTCCAAATTCCGAGTTACTGTATAAATCGGCCGAATCCTGTAAAGGTCGGCCGAGGTAAGCAAGAGCAGGGCACTTATGAGAAGAGCAACACGTTACCCGGCCGACGTACTGTTTAAGTCGGCCGGGTCAGCCCGAATAATCTGAATGCAGGTGAAGGCCAAGCCGAGTTAAGCGAGGCAGGGCCGAATGACATGAAGCTTGCAGGATAAGGAAGTACCTATAGTCAAACCCTAGTCACAATCTAGGAAGAATCTGGACAGAGCCAAACACAAAGGACAAGGCGCAGAGCGGCAGAAGGGCAGAAGGAGGTCACGGAGGTGACAGTCCTGGAGCCCGAGGCGTGCAGGTAGGGTTCTCTGAAACCTTGCCGTCATTAGAAGGGCGACACGGAAATGAGGCCGCCGAGTTACTATATTGGGACAAGCATATTCTTCGAATATGCTTGCCACGTCAGCCCTAGAGGAGCCAAGACGCCCCTTTATAAGAAGAGGCTTGGACTCTGAGAAGAGGGGGGGCTCATTTGGTACCGGTAGGCTGGTAAAAGTTCATCTTCTCCTCTTGTAAACAGCTCAAGGAGCACTTGTAGCCCAAGAGAGGAGTAATAAAGATCTTTACGTTAGTAATTTGTGTGTAGAATCAACTACATCTTCCCTTCCCAGATCCCTCCAGCATCCATTGGCCCCATACTTTAGCCTACCCATGGCATCTGTCGTGCCACCACCACGACACAAGTTCTGCTATAGATCTATCCTCAATATCCTCATGCTTGCTAATATGATTAAACAATTCTTAAATATTATGTTTCCCAATTATGGAGCCACTACCTATTGAAAGGTCCTTCAGGGTGAACTTGGGGAACAACATGGTGAACTGGAGCAAGGTGACAACTAGAGTAGGAACTATTTTTTTGTGTTTTTGATGAGAGAAAGCAAACCAAACTAAACTATTTTTTTGAGTTTTTGCTAAAAGGAGGCAAACAACACCAAGCAAAAGAAACCATGCAAACCAAAAACAAAGTAAAGAGAAAGGTTGAGAAGGACTCCCCTTGTGAATACGTCCTTAGCCTCCCTGGCAACGGCGCCAGAAAACTTGTTGATGGCGTGTGGTTGAGGTGGAGCGCTTCATCGGGAAACCCCAAGAGCAAGGTATGATGCAGCACAGCAACAAGTTTTCCCTCAGTAAAAAACCAAGGTTATCAAACCAGTAGGAGGAAGGAAATGTCTCAAAGGCGTTGCAAGCAATGTGGAAACCTGCACAACACGAACTCAAGACTTTGCCCCAACTAACAATGAGGTTGTCAATCTCATCGGTTGTTGTAACAAAGGATTAATTGTATGGTGTGGAAGGTGATGATGGTTTGCAACAAGTAAACTGTAACAGTGGAAGATGTCTCAATGCCAAAGATTGGACCGGGGTCCATAGTTCACTAGAGGTGTTCTCCTTAGATAAACAAACATGGCATGCAGGGTACATAAATTACAGCAGGGCAATTGACAGGACTGAGCAAGGCATAACAATGCAATACTAGACATAAAGATCTTATGAGATTCGATTGGGCAATACAACAATATACATAGATTGCCATCTAACTGCATCTATGACTAGAAGTCCGCCTTTGGGTTATCATCCGAACCCCCTTCAGTATTAAGTTGCAAGCAACAGACAACTGCTTTAAGCAAAGTGTGTAAGGTAAATAATCCACTTGTTCCATGAACAAGAGAACGTTGTTTTCTCCCTAGTGGCAACAACACATCTACAACCATAGCGATTTATGTCACTTCTCTTGATTAAGTAGAGGCATGAACCCACTATCGATCATAAATACCCCCTCTTGGAGTCACTAGCAACTACTTGGACAAGATAGCTACTAACAACGGAGAGCATGCAAGATCACAAACAACACAGACATGATAGAATCAATAATATAAAACCATTAATCAATCTAACATAGTAATCTCAATATCCATCGGATCCCCGCAAACACAACATGCATGATTACAAATAGATGAGATCTTGATCATGAACGGATCTCACAAGATCTAGACATGAAATCACAAGGAGGCGATACAATCATCTAGCTACTACATGGACCCGTAGTCCAAGGTGGAAGTACTCACGCTTCATACCGGAGGCTGGCATGATGAAGAAGAAGGCCTCTGAGATTATCTCCCCTCCGGCAGGGTGCCGGGAAGAGCTTCAGAGCCCCCCGACCTAGGGACGATGGTGGCGGCGGCTATAGACGGTTTCGTGGAATATTGATCGGGTGCTTAGGGTTTAGGCATCGGGGGCTTCTTATAGGAAAAGAGGCGAGGCCAGGGGGCCCACACCCTGCCCAGGCGCGAGCCCACCCTAGGTCGCGCCTGGGGGGGGGGGGGGTGTGGCCACCTTGTGGCGCCCCTCCGTCTCTCCTATGGACTTCGTGTTCTCCTCGGTGAAATATTGACTTTGGGTTTTGTCCCGTCCAATTCCGAGAATATTTCCTTACTAGCTTTTCTGGAACCAAAAACAGCAGAAAACATGCAACTGGCACTGTGGCAATTTTTTAATAGGTTAGTACCAGAAAACATATGAAAATCACCTCAAAGTGTGTACAAAGCAAAGAAAAGTAAATACTAAACAAGCATGGAACATAAAAAATTATAGATAAGTTTTCGACGTATCAGGCACCTTTATAACAAGTTTGAGGCACACATCCACAACTGAATTGGAGGCTCCCGAATGCAAGCAAGCTGTCACAACAATCAAAGACAAGCTTGTAAGAACCAAATCAAGAACTAGGGTTTCCAATGAAACACTAGAGCAAGGGGGCCCTCAAGTGAATGAGGGGGAAATGAAGATCTCTCTTGGTAAAGCTTTAGATCAAGGCCTCCTCCTTCGATTCTCTAAAGATCAAGGTCTTTGGATGGTTGGATGGGGAGATCTTGTTGATTTGGTGGCTCTAGGGTTAGGGTTCTTCTTTTTTGAAACGAGCAGCTGGAGGAAGGGGATGAGGTCCCCTATTTATAGGCCCGCTGCTCCCAATCATTTTTTGACCGTTGGAGGAATTTCCACACCAGAGATTCCGGTCTGACTTTGTCTCACACCGGAGACTCCGACCAGTCTCCGGCCAAACTCCGGACCACCATATAGATTGTCCTAGCCCTGGTGTAGATTTCCCTCCAGGGACTCTTCAAAGTTTCTAGTCTGTGGCACACCAGAGACTCCGGTGTTTTCATAACAGAGACTCCGGTCTGACTGAGGACACCGGAGAATCCGGTCCATCTCTAGCCCATCTCCAGAGCCCCTATTAGACTGTCCCTGACAACCTTCTGGAAGTCCTTCCGAAGACTTGGGGGGAAACTCCAGCCCACACCGGAGATTCTAGTGTATGCACACCGGAGACTTCGGTCTGAAAACTCCATGAAAATTCTGTTTCTTCAAGGAACTTTTCCTCACTGCTATGGACTTTTGTCTTTTTAGTATATCAACGTGTAAACATTAGCACACTGTAAAATGATCCTCAAGTTGTTAACGAACACCAAAACTGATTATGACAATAAATGTCCTTTCAACTATATTGTTGAACATAATAAAAAGGAACATATTTGTGTTGTCCTAAAATCCTAAATTATGATGAGGTTAGGAATAGATGCTAGGAAAAATAGTATGAAATTGTAGCCACAAAAATGACACGTCTTCATATTTGTACCAAATTCTAGCTTTATATATGTGCTAAAAATATATTGGACTTAGAGCAAGCATATAGAAAGTTTTACGACCCTGCTAAAGTTTTGAATTATGATAATGGAAAGTAATAACCAAATAAACACATCTAAAATCATTATTCATCAAGGGAGCTGAGGTTTGTATGAACTATAGGTAATGGCTCAATTAAACATGGATATCGAAGGCTATCAATTGTTTTGAAATGCCAAATATGTAAAGCTTTGGAACACACATCTAAAAGACAAGATTCTTGCATAGTTACCACGACCAGGCTTTTGTCACTCCCAGTCATCATATCATGACCTCCATGAAACCTTCACTGTCAGTTTACATGGTGAATTCTACCTACGGTTTTCAGTCCCACCGGTCATTGCCTCGGTGGGTGGAAAAAATCGATCTACTTGATCTATGTTAAAAAAATAGTATGCATTATCACTTTCCAAATATTATGCATAATTCTGAGAGCATGGAATATGACATTGTGGGAAATGTGGAAATAATACAATTTCCTTGCTACCCATCATGGAAACAAATTCCTTGAAAGCCCATTTGAAACTAGTTGTTATCTTGTTTCTAAGAAAAAGTCCAGCAAATATGACACTTTTGAAATGATTGCTATTTGCTAACCCCAACAAACATGCCAAATGACATCTTATATATATTTGTTTCATAAGTAGTATTAGATGCAATTGCATCCCCAAAGTGATGGTACATATACCTGCTCCTACCACCGGTCCATATTAATGATTTAAGACGATTATCATCATCAACTTGGGCAGAGAAAATAAATTTATCATGCTTTGATATCAGATCTCGAAAACTCTCCATTGACATGACAATATCATCCTTTAGGGTTTCTTTAGTTCCTAGAACAAACTGTCAAAATGGACCATGTCCTTGACAAAGAAACTTTATCTACCAAACCAAATAGGCTTCCTATAATGGAGTCAACACGACTCAAAGATACATTGTTTTCTCGAACATACCTAATAATATCTTCCGTTTTCTGGTCAATATGTTGATTGGACGAAAGATGTTTTTGACCATAGCTCTCCACTAGCTCATGGTTGCGATCCTATGAAATGGATTTTTACATACCATTTTGATTGACCATTGCAACAAACTTTTTGACGGGCTTTGTAGGCACAACAAGTGGTTTTTTGTTTTCTTGTCTCGCCCCTTGGTTTTTTATATACATACAGGAGAGAACAGTTAGAAACAATTAGAGATGTCTACAATCATAAAAGGTGGTGATCTAAATATATATTCTACTCGGTGAACGTTGGCATATTAAGTCCTGCATGGTATTAACTTTTTTAGAGGATGTATAGCTATCTCCATACCTAATACTAAATCCTATCACCCAAGAATAGGAGTTGTAGAATTAGCACGCTTCTTGCAAATAATCAAATGTCTTTCCAACCTTGGGCTGGAACATTTGTACTGAATTATCCTTCTAGTAATCTCTCATTGATTGTTACATAGGTCCAGATTTTCTCCCCTATGCAATAGCATGACAATTGAAATTGATAAGATTGTATACGAGAAGTAAAAATAAATATATTAAAATTAGGGTTTCTATTCTTTGTACTCGGTTAGGCATGAATTTTTGGACGACACTTCACCGGATTCAGTCTGGTTGAAAGTAGAGAAAATATGATTGATACGTCGGAAATGTATCTATTATTTTTGATGCTCCATGCTTGTTTAGTATCTACTTTGCTTTACTTGTCTACACTTTGAGGTGCTTTTTACATGTTTTCTGGTACTAACCTATTAACAAGTTGCAACAGTGTCAGATGCCTGTTTTCTGCTGTTTTTGGTTTCAGAAAAGCTAGTAAAGAAATATTCTCGGAATTGGACGGGACAAACGTCAAAGTCAATTACTTTACGTGGGGAACAAGAAGTCCAGACGGGAGACGAGAAAGCATGCCAGGGCGGCCAAAACCCCCTAGGCGCGACTAGGGATGGGCTCGTTCCTAGGCAGGGTTTGACCCCCCTAGTCGCCGCCTCGGCCTCCCCCTTCGCCTATAAGAAGCCCCCGATGCAGAAACCCTAAGCACCCGATTAAATATCCACGAAACCGTCTGTAGCCCGCCACCATCGTCCCTAGATCGGGGGGATCTGAAGTTCTTCCCGGCACCCTGCTGGAGGGGGATCATCCCAGAGGCCTTCTCTCTGGTATGATGCGTGAGTAGTTCTACCTTGGACCATGGGTCCATTGATACGTTGGAAACGTATCTATAATTTTTGATGCTCCATGCTTGTTTAGTATCTACTTTGCTTTACTTGTCTACACTTTAAGGTGCTTTTTACATGTTTTCTGGTACTAACCTATTAACAAGATGCAACAGTTTCAGATGCCTGCTTTCTGCTGTTTTTGGTTTCAGAAAAGTTAGTAAAGAAATATTCTTGAAATTTGACGGGACAAACGTCAAAGTCAATTACTTTCCGTGGGGAACAAGAAGTCCAGAGGGGAGCCCGGAAGGCCAGTCAGGGGGCCAGACCCACCCTAGGCACGGGTGGGCCCTAGCCCGCGCTTGTCTAGGGTTTGGGCACCCTGGCCACCTCCCAGTCTCGCCCCTTCGCCTATAAGAAGCCCCCGATGTATAAACTCTTGGCACCTGATCAGAAATCCATGAAACCGTCTGTAGCCGCCGCCACCATCATCCCTAGATCACAATGACAAAATACATAAAAACAACAAACATATCACATACGAGGTAAACCCCACAAAAGGGCGGACGCGCTCGGGGACTCGTTCAAACATCAATCACAAACACATGACAAATACCAAAATAGACACGATGTCTCATTCGATTGCATGTCGCATTGTCTCATGTTACAAAATATGCCCGCATGGCAGACCTGCTGCTAACGCCACAACGCAAACTATCCTACTCTGCAGGCTTTGATGACGACTCGCCAACACCCCGGCAATTGCGGATGAAAGGCGTGTACGGGTTCGACGGATACGTCGTCAGTTCACCCGCCATCGCTGCGCGAAAGGGTTGCTCGACCTTGAAATCACGATGCGGCGGCTCGGGGTCGATCGGCACGACGGCCGTCTCCTGGTACGGAAGGAGGTCGCCCATTGCCCAGACACGCTCCGAGTATGCGGCGGCGCGATCCTGCAACTTGAGGACTTCGGAAAGCTCCACCGCGCTAGTCGACGATGGGTAGCCACTCGTCACGTCGTCGATGTCGAAGTCCTCGGGGAAGTGGGCAAGCCCAAGACTAAGTGTCGTCGCCGCTCCGCGCCGAAACGCCGACCGCGTCATGAACTCAACGACCGCGGGCGCCTTCTCCAAATACCTCCACACCTCAACGAGGTCGCTGGGAATCACTTCCGTGGGCGATATCTCTTGGAGATAGGCACGGATGCACATCGCCGACAACGTTGCCGAGTCGACAAGCATGCTTACACACTATCGCGCGTCGAACAAGCTCGCCTCTTCCGCGCTATCGATGATGCGACCTATGGGTAGAAGACAATAATGAATACAACGGACACCACAAATGGCACAACTACTGGAAGAGGCAGACGCACTTACCAATCAACGGGCGGGCCAAATCCGTGATGAAGCATTGAAGCGACGTATGGTCGTCCTGAAGCCCAACAACAAGGGCATCCGACACTTTGCGATCCTCTTCGGCGGCTGCAATGGCGGCCTTGGCTCGCCCATCAGCCGAGCTCGCTTCTTCCTTCGCTTCCCGCAGCTCGCGCTCGAGGTCGGTGATCCGCTGTTCAGCCGAACTCAAAGCCGATTGCGCCGCCGCCAATTCACCAGCGGGGACAAGCCCCTGGCGAGCTTCCTCTGCCTTCGTGGCAACAGCCTGAAGCCCTTTGTTTGCTTCCTGGACGATGGCCAGTTCCTTCTCCGCGCGCTGCTTCGCTGCCAATCGGTCAGCCAATTCAAGTTGCAGACCCTGCACAGCATCAAAAAGGTTAATCCAAGCAAAATTCCTAAGTGCCCACCTGCTGAAATTCAGTGAGTGCGCACTCGGGGACTGGCGATCAAAAAATTCCTAAAGTGCCCACCCGCTGAAATTCAGCGAGTGCGCACTCGGGGACTGGTACTCAAAGAAATTCCTAAGTGCCCACCCGCTGAAATTCAGCGCGTGCGCACTTGGGGACTGGATGCGAAAAATAAAGATAAGACATTAAAAGAATCAGGCCGCTGCAAAGCACCGACCTGATCCTCGGGGACTGGATGTACCTGGATGGCTGCGCCAAGCATGCCGTGAAGTTGTGTCGCGTCCAGGGACGCGAGGAGAGCCGGCGTATGCCCACGACGTTGGTCGACTTCAGCATCTGCGGTCCCAGGAGCGTGGCTTGAGGGCGAAGTCCCACTCGCCGCGGCCGCCTTGGTCATGAAACGCGGGAAGGTGGCGATAGAGGCACCCGCCCCAAAGGAGGTTGGCTCGGCCGTTCCAGGCAAGGGAGCGCCCTCCTTCGTAGACGCGGCTGCCTCCGTTACGGGTCCAGCTGGCGCGACCGCCGTGTCGTCAGAAATCGTGACGACGTCGTAACCCTTGGCCTTCTTGCTGCCATCCGCAGAGACGACGACCTCGTCCGCCTTCCTCTTGCGGGAAGGATCCTCCTCGCTAACGACGGGTGGCACCTTAGCCACGGTTGGGTGGCCCATCCTCTTCACCCCGGTCCTGTTCAACAATTATGTAAGCAATAAAATTCAAGCTGCTATGGAAGACAAAGGAGGGAGAGTATACTCACTTGGCGACTGGAATGAAGCGCAGTCCCGTACGGAGGTCGGCTGGCTTCTCTAGTTCGGGTCCCAGTTGGCGGCTGAGCCCCATTTCCAGAACGACGCGTGCCCAAGACACGGACGGTTTCTTCGTTGTTGAGGCAGCAACCGGAGCCTCCGTAACGTCTTCAACAGGAGCTTCCTTGTGAGGCGAAGCCGCTGCAACCGAGGCGTCCCCCAGCCCAGAGACTGGGGCAAATGGCGGAGGCATCGACGCCAGGGGCACCTCGATGGTGGCCGTGTCCAACGCGGCTGTCGTTGGCGGAGCCTCGTCCTTGGCCGGGCTAGGGGCGTCAGAACTGCTCGCTGAATGTGGCGGTGAGGCCGGCCTCGTCGGTTTGGTCTTCGTCTTCCACGGAGGCGCCTTCACCTCCTTTTCCTTCTTCTTCTTTTTCGATGGAGTCGCCTAGCGGCGCGAGGTGGTTTCTGGAAGCTCGCCGTCGACATCGTGACGCTCGAGGATTTTACTTGCCTCAAGCTCTCGTTGACGCTGCCCACGGGTCTTGCGGAGCAGTGGGGCGATTTCCTCTTCGGATTCGTCGTCGCTGTCGCCCTCGTCGCTCCCGGCATTGCCCTTGGCGGGAGGCGACTCGCCCACATCCTGGACGGACGAGCTCGAGTTCTCATCGTCCGAAGGTGGGAGCCATCCTTCCACCACTTGGAATAGCTGCAATGAATACAATATGAAATTAGAATTACCGCGACTGCATAAACTGCGACTGCGAGCGAAGTGAAGCGATTACCATTGGGGCTGGACGCTTTGCGGTATAGGGGGCGACCCCAGCCTGTGCGTCCAGGTACACCGCCTGGGTGATTTTCTTCAGTGCTGTAATGTAGTCCTCCAGCTTCCACTCGTCGAGGCAGGCCTTCGTCGAGTCTCCCCGGCCCGTGTACTGGTACATGTAGTGCTCGCGCCGAGTGAGCGGGACGAGCCACCGCCCGAGCCATCAGTTGTACAGGTTTATCGTCTGGAGGCCCTTCTTCTTCAGACCGCGGATGGTCTGGAGCATCTCGTCGACAACCATCCGCTGGTTGTTGGGGAGCTTGCCGACTTGGAGACGGCGCGGCTCGGACCGATTGGTGGAGTACCGCGGGATCGCCGCCTCGCCCTCCGGGGTCGCCTCGGCTACGTAAAACCATGATTTCTTCTAGTCGCTCGCTACCTTGGAGGGCAGCATCAGGTCGAAGAATGAAGCCTTCGACTTGAGCTGGAAGGTTAGGCCGCCCGCGTCTAGCATTGGGCCGCCCGCTTCCTCGCGGCTGATCCGTCCGTGGATCAGATCTTGCCATAGGGGGAAGTAGGGCCGGCAGCCCAATTAGCACTCGCAGAATGCCACAAAGATGGCGAGTTGCTCGATGCTGTGGGGACCCAGATCCGATGGCTGGATCCCGTAGTAGGCGCAGAAGCGCCGGAAGAACAGGGACGTGGGGAACCCTAGCCCCTGTTCAAGATGGCTGGTGAAGCAGATGAACTCCCTCTCTCGCGGATTCGGGGTCGTCTCTCCGGCTGCGGGAATGCGCCAATAGCCGGCTCGCAAGATCCCGGCCTCCTCGAAGGAAGCCAGTTGCGCCCTCGTGCATTTAGATCTACCCCACGGCTCGGTGGAGAGGGCCATGGAAGAGAGATTTGCTGGGGGTCGGGGGATTTCAGGTCGGTTGGATCGCGATGCGAAGGGAGGAGAAAGGTGCGCGCAGTCAGAGGAAATGGTGAGAAGGTGGTTCTCTGATCGCCTGCCATATCTCTTATATAGCGGTTGTTACCCGCCAAATCAGGGAGCCGTTAATACGCGGTGATTACGCCAAAAGTTACCGTTGGATTACCCCAACGGCTAGTTTGACCACGGTTAACGGTCCAACTTCGGCCACTCGACTCGTCGACCCTCTCACTATGACAGTGTTTGCCGACTCGACACGCCAAAAGCTGCGACCTGGATGATTGGTTTCTCCTTTATAGGGGAGCCCGCCGACGATTCGACTGGATGTCCACTCTGAAGCCGTATACTCCGACTGCCAGCAGCCACCTACGCCTAATCGACGGCGGCCTCGGGGACTACTGATGGGGATATGCCTACCGGGGTATACCCAGCAGGACGTTTCCATCTGGCCCAGGAACTGGCGAGTGGGCCTGCAAGACAGCGATTGGATTGGAGCCCAGCGAGGAACCGAGCGACTGGAAGCTGAAGGCCCAGGCGAGTAGATAGGCCCAGTCGGATTAGGTTAAACGAGTACCGAAGCTTTAACTGAATCGGTTGAGATATGTATTTCCCTAGGGGAGGTGAGCCTATATAAACCTCCCTATAGGGTGAGTAGAGAGACGTTCCATCATACACCCAAGCGACTCGCCGCCTAGCCGCCGAGCTCGCCCATTGTACCACCTCCATAATACAATCTAGCAGGAGTAGGTCTTTACCCTCCGGGGGGCCGAACCTAGGTAAACCCTGTGTCTCTGCCCTCATATCGCACCGCAGATGGCTGGCCGCCCTTGCCCCTCGTTCTACTACTCGCTGCCGATTGCAGCATCTGCCGTGACCATTCCCACGACAGGGAGGGATCTGAAGCTCTTCCAGGCACCCTGCCGGAGGGGAGATCATCCCGGAGGCCTTCTCTCCGGTATGATTCGTGAGTAGTTCCACCTTGGATATGGGTCCATGGAGTAGCTAGATGGTTGTATCTCCTCCTTTGTGCTTTCATGTATAGATCTTGTGAGCTGCGTTCATGATCAAGATCTAATCTATTTGTAATCATGCATGTTGTGTTTGTGGGGATCCGATGGATATTGAGATTATTATGTTGGTTTGATTAATGGTTTTGTCTTTATGATTCTAACATGTCTGTGTTGTTTGTGATCTTGCATGCTCTCCGTTGCTAGTGGTTATCTTGGCCAAGTAGTTACTAGTGACTCCAAGAGGGAGTATTTATGCTAGATAGTGGGTTCATGCCTCTAGTTTCCAAGGGAAGTGACAATAATCTCTTCGGTTGTAGATGTGATGTTGCTACTAGGGAGAAATCAATGGTCTCTTATTCATGGAACATGTGGACTGTTTACCTTCCACACTTTGCTTAAAGTCGTTGTCTGTTGCTTGCAACTTAATACTGGAGGGGGTTCGGATGATAACCTGAAGATGGACTTCTAGTCATAGATGCAGTTGGATGACGGTCTATGTATATTGTTGTATTGCTCAAACAACCTCATAGGATTTTTCTGGATAGTAATTGCATTGTTATGCCTTGCTCAGTTCCTGTCAATTGCCTCGCTGTAATTTGTTTACCCTTCATGCCATGTTGTTTATCTAAGGAGAGCACCTCTAGTGAACTATGGAGCCCGGTCCAATATTTACCATTGATACATCTTCCACTGTTATATGTTTACTTGCTGCAAACCATTACTTTTCACACCGTACATTTAATCCTTTGTTACAATAAATCGGTGAGCTTGACAACCTCACTGATTCATTGGGACAAAATCTTGAGTTTGTGTTGTGGAGGTATCCATGTTGCTTCCAACACCTGTGTGATGTTTCCTTCCTCCTTCTGGTTCGATAACCTTGGTCTCAACTGAGGGAAGACTTGTTGCTTGCTGCTTCACACCTTGCTCTTGGGGTTTCCAACGAAGTGCTCTACATAGGCGCATCAACATGTTTTCGGGCGCCGTTGTCGGAGGAATCTACTTCAACCTCTTCCTCCTGTCAACTAAGCATTGCATCAAGTTTTCTGGCGCCGTTGCCGGGGAGGCTAAGGACGTCTTCACTAGGGGAGTCCTTCACTTCATTTCTTTTTATTTTGTTTTTTAAGTTTCTTTGTTTCTTTTGCTTGGTTTTGTTTTCCTCTTTTCAAAAAACCTGCAAAAGCTTGCTAGAAGTCCTGATGCTAGTGATATGCATGTTAACTTTACCAAACACATTACAAATGCTCTTGTTAAGATTAAGGAAGAGAAGCTAAAATACAAAGCTTATATTCCTAGGAACATAGAAGATAGTTGGAACCTTTATTAATATGCAAGTGAATGACTTTGATCTCAAAGCTTCATGTGACCTTGGTTCTAGTATCTCTATTATGCCTAGGAAGATTTATGAGATGCTTGATTTGCCACCATTAGAAGATTGTTATTTGGATGTCCCACTCAATGATAATGCTAAAAAGAAAATCATGGGGAGTATTAATGATGTTCTCATTCTGATTAATAATGCTTATGTCCCTGTGTATTTCTATGTTTTGGATGTTGAATACAATGCTTCTTGTCCTATTATTTTGGGAAGACCTTTTCTTAGAACAGTTGGTGCCATCATTGATATGAAAGAAGGCACCATCAAATATCATTTTCCATTCAAGAAAGGTATTGAACACTTCCCTATGAGGAGAGAGAATTTGCTTTTTTCTCCTCCTTTGAAAGCAAGATTTGATGTTAATTGTTCTTCATTTGAAAATACTTGATTCTTCTTGCTTCTTGTGCCTAACTTAAAGGCTTTAAAGAAAAGTACTTGTTGGGAGATAACCCAAGAGTTTACTTGAGTCTTGGAAGTTATTACTTCAGTAATAACCTCTCCTTATCCTTTTTGTTTGCGTTTTGTGCCAATAATGACCTCTAATGAGAGGGAAGTAAGATTTGGGGAGTTGCTGTCCTGAAACAGATTTCTGTCCTCCACCAAAAATATTCGTGAGAAGTCTCTGTAACTCAGATTGATCTCAAAATATACGAATAAATCCCCCAGTATGTTGGCTAACTTTCGTTAGTTCAACACTTTTTGATTTGAGTAACAGAAGATGTTCGAAAAAAATCATTTCTACTTGCTGGTCTGTTTTGACAGATTTCTGCCATTATTTGCATTTGCTTCTTATTGATTCCTTTTTGAGCTCTCTTCAGGTAAATTGAGTTTATTTTAAGGAGTTACTACATTATCTTGTGTTTTTAGTGAAAAGCCTTGCTGTTACAAAGCTTTTTCAGTGGTCTAATATCTTTTGAATACACTAATGTTGCTAATGAAGATTGTGTGAAGTTTTGTATGAAGAAAAATTTCAGGTGTAGAGAGAGAATGAATGTAATGACATGAATAATGGACAAAAGTTCAAGCTTGGGGATGTCACCGTGGTGTCACCCCAAGAAATATCCAAGAGGTACAAGCGTCAAAGCTTGGGGATGCACAAGGCATCCCCTTCTTCATCAATAAAAAGCTCAGGTATGTCTAGACACTTCATTTTTTATTGTTTCATGCACAATTGTGTTGTTCTTGGAGCATCTTAGTTTTTGTTGGCTTTTCTTATGTTGTTTAGTTTTCTTGAATAAAGTAGTTTGGACCCCCGTTCTCGCTGTGTTGTTTTGCAAATAAGTTTGCTTGGTGTTGGAAAGGAGTAGTAAGTTCTTGCTTGAAGTGCAAGAGGAGCTTGCATTGAATGTGACTTAGACTTTAGCATGACATTCTAGGTGTTGTTTTAGCATTATGCTTAGTGATTATTGTTGTAGCATGTCTTGTTCCAAACATTTGGTATTGCTTAGTGTGCCTTGAAGAAATTATGCGTTGTTTTAGCATGCAAAAGCATAGTATTGTGGTATTCTCCTTTGATGCTTTGCTTGGGTTGACTTGGCACATGCTTACACCATGTTATGACTATGACAAGTCACCATTAGCCTCTATGATCATTTAGTCCTTGACTTGTAGTAACACTCTTTGCTTTGATTAGTATGCTTTGTTGCTCTGCATGATTATGGCCATTATGCTCTCTTAGTTGGTTGCTCCCAGTCTTTTGCTAGCCTCCACTTGTATGAGTAAGTTCTACTTATGCTTCCAACTCCCAATAAACCAAGTTATTCCCAAAGTGTCCACTATAAAATCCTATGCATGGTTTGTTACACCATTCCAAGTATATTCTTCTTTTCAACTATCTTCCAATTAAAAACTATTTTGTTATGTGAAAACTTAGCGATTAAATCCCTCCCGAACTTGATGGCACATTTTATATTCTTTGCCCCTAATAAACTTGAACCATTTTGACAACTTTGTTGTATATGCTTGCACTTATAAGTTGGAATTAGCAAAACCGTGCTATCACGGGGAACGTTTTCAACATTGCACTTGTACTTTGTACTCAGTTGATATAATGCTCTTTTGTCTATGCATGTCACCGGTGTGAAATAAAGAGAGAACTTGTAAGTCCATGGAGTTTGTATTCTGTGTTAGAGAAACGCCTGGGCTGCTAGCCTAAGCCATGCCTAATCATGGTGGAAACTTGCAGCATCACCATAGTGAGCTATCTATGAAGCATCCTCAATAAAAAGCTATGCATATGGCAAATAAAAAGATTGCTGAGATGCTCATTGTCTGTTAGCCTTGTCATTTTGGTTATGGGAAAGCTCATGTACCATGTGCTAGGGGTACCCCATTGGCGGTTCTCAATGATATGCAAATACTTACAATGACAAGAACTTACCTGGGCCCAAAGTTGAGTATGCATGAGTTGTGGCCCTCGTATTCATGGGACTTGAGATTGCCAACTTATACTTCGTCAAGCATATACTCCATATTTGCCACTTTAACCGTAACCACTTCAAGATGCTTATGATAGGGGCAATCAGGGCTGAAAGCTAACAAGTACCATAATTTTTGGAAGCTATTTTTGAAACTTGTAATCCCTTCTTCCTTAAAAAAAAGGTCATGTCTTCCACCACTATTGAGTCTCCACCTTCTACCTTTAGGCACCATTAAGAGAGCATAGTTGTCATTCTGTGTGCAGTGTTCCAAAGCTTATTGATTGATGCATATTGTGATATTACTTGTTCTTGTGCTATTTGTTTCTAGTCACCCTTGTGAACTTTGAAGGTGTCCTATGCATCTATGTTGCTACTCTATGAGGGACAAGCTGATTGCCACTATGCCATGTTTTTCGTATGTGAAACAAACAAATATTTTTCAATGCATGTTATTCATGATCTTTGTTTGTAGACTTTCATGTTGCATGCATAGTTACTATGTCCTATTGTTAGAACGACATCTTTCATGCACATGTTTAGAGTTCTTTGATCCCAGCTTTCAATACTTGCAAATGGCTGGATCTTTATTGTGAGGGTGCATGTCACCTCAAAAATTATTCTTTTATCACTTACCTACTCGAGGAGGAGCTGGAGTTAAGCTTGGGGATGCTGATACGTCGGAAACGTATCTATAATTTTTTATGCTCCATGCTTGTTTAGTATCTAATTTGCTTTACTTGTCTACACTTTGAGGTGATTTTTACATGTTTTCTGGTACTAACCTATTAACAAGTTGCAACAGTGCCAGATGCTTGTTTTCTGCTGTTCTTTGGTTTCAAAAAAGCTAGTAAAGAAATATTCTCGGAATTGGACGGGACAAACGTCAAAGTCAATTACTTTCCGTGGGGAACAAGAAGTCCAGAGGGGATACGAGGAAGCGTGCCAGGGCGGCCAACCCCTCCCCCCCCTAGGCACGGCCAGGGGTAGGCCTACGCCTGGGTAGGGTTTGAACCCCTTGGTCGCCGCCTCGGCCTCCCCCTTTGCCTATAAGAAGCCCCCGATGCAGAAACCCTAGGCACCCTATCAAATATCCATGAAACCATCTGTAGCCGCCGCCACCATCGAACTTTAGATCGAGAGGGGATCTGAAGTTCTTCCTGGCACCCTGCCGAAGGGGAGATCATCCCGGAGGCCTTCTCTCCGATATGATGTGTGAGTAGTTCCACCTTGGACTATGGGTCCATGTAGTAGCTATATGGTTGTATCTCCTCCTTGTGCTTTCATGTATAGATATTGTGAGCTCCGTTCATGATAAAGATCTAATCTATTTGTAATCATGCATGTTGTGTTTGCGGTGATCCGATGGATATTGAGATTATTATGTTGGTTTGATTAATGGTTTTGTCTTTATGATTCTATCATGTATGTGTTGTTTGTGATCTTGCATGCTCTCCGTTGTTAGTAGCTATCTTGGCCAAGTACTTGCTAGTGACTCCAAGATGGGGTATTTATGCTCGATAGTGGGTTCATGCCTCTAGTTTCCAAGGGAAGTGACAATAATATCTTCGGTTGTAGATGTGCTTTTGCTAATAGGGATAAAATAACGGTCTCTTGTTCATGGAACATGTGGACTATTTACCTTACACACTTTGCTTAAAGCAGTTTTCTGTTGCTTGCGGGGGTTCAGATGATAACCTGAAGGTGGACTTCTAGTCATAGATGCAGTTGGATGGAGGTCTATGTATCTTGTTGTATTGCCCAATCGAATCTCATAGGATCTTTCTGACTAGTAATTGCATTGTTATGCCTTGCTCAGTTCCTGTCAATTCCCCTGCTGTAATTTGTTTACCCTTCTTGCCATGTTGTTTGTCTAAGGAGACCACCTCTAGTGAACTATGGACCCCGGTCCAATCTTTACCATTGATACATTTTCCACTATTACTTGTTTGCTTGCTGCAAACCATTACCTGCCACACCATATGTTTAATCCTTTGTTACATCAAACCGGTGAGCTTGACAACCTCACTGATTCGTTGGGGCAAAGTCTTGAGTTTGTGTTGTGCAGGTTTCCACGTTGCTTGCAACACCTTTGAGACGTTTCCTTCCTCCTTCTTGTTCGATAACCTCGGCCTCTACTGAGGGAAGACTTGCTGCCGTGCTCATCACACCTTGCTCTTGGGGTTTCCAACGAAGTGCTCCACGTCAAGCACCATCAATGATCATCATTCTGTTCATACTATTTAGAGCATTCACCAGTTTCCCGATTCATCGATCTTGTGACAGGAGGTTCTGATTGGGCTTAATTTGCTCATCGATTATATCCTATATATATATATATATACATACCATGCATCATAACTATATATAAGTTTCATTCATTGCATAGATAACCTCATATATAGTAACTTGCTGATAGGTAATCATCATTACATCTCAGATAAGGAAGAGATAGAACCTCGTTTAGATCGGAAGTTTCACATGGTGCTACACTTGCACATTCATTATAAAGGGGGGTAGTCTATATTGTTGGGCCATGTCCCTCCACATGGAGGTGTCTTGGCATCCCAACATCAGCCCGTGAAAGTCCAACACGTTTCAACCATTGATCGATGTTCGTATCCAATGGCTGAGGTGCTCCTTGGTAGAGGAGTAGAAAAGAAAACCCTAGCCACCCTTGGTGGTTGTGCGTCTTAATCAGAGAGTGAGGAAGTGAGAGAAGCAAGCCAACGTGGCTGCTGCTGAGAGAGGGTGAGAGAACACACAAGAACACCACAACCTAGTGAGAAGAGAGGAAGAAGGAGAGGTGATTTATGTCCAGATTTCTGAAATCTTTCCAGTTTGTCTTCAAGCTGGTGTTTGGAGGTGCAAACTTGTTTGGATTGGCTCCAAAATTGGTGAGCTTGTTCCTTGTTTTGAGTACTTAGATCTGGTTAGCTGGTTTGAGATTTGGGTTAGTGTATCTTCAGATTTGGAAGCGGTTTAGTCAGTTCGGACTACTGCAGTATTCAACACGGAGCAGTTTTGGTAGACGAATAGTTTGGGCAGGAAAACGGTGTCCGATTGTGCAGAAATTTGGCATGTATGTTTGGTACTCATATGTCAGCTTGTATACCAAGTTTGGTGATGATTGGATCTGTGGTTTAATAGCAGTTTGTTGATTACCAAAGAGGATAGAAACTAAGATACTCTGCTTTGCTGTAATCTTTCTCTCAAGTGGTTGTTGTTGTCGGTTGGAAATGTGCTGAGTGTGTTGTATATCTCTAGATGTTCTATAGAAGACTATGTACTCAGGTTTCTCATAGTGAAGCTCGCGTGGACCGGTTGGTCCACACCAGTGGTTTTTTCCTCCTCACCTTGAGGAGGGTTTTACTCATAAATCCTTGTGTCACCTGTGTATGTGCTCGTTGTTTTTATTTTCGCTGCATATATATTGATTGAAACTATGCTCGGGGTTCACGGCACGTAGCGGGGGTTGTGTATCTTCCCCCAACAAAGTGGTATCAGAGATGAGGTTCAGTTTGTATTCAGTTGTAGAGAAAAGTTTGTTTTGGGATGATTGCATTTGCTTGTGGTGAAGGATATAAGTGAATACCAACATAATGATTTCTTTGAATGGTACAAATTATCAAGCATGGAAGAGCAAGATGAAGGACTTGTTATATGTGAAGGGTTACTGGAAGCCGGTGTTCTCCACTAAGATGCCCAATGATATGCAAGAAGATCATTGGGAGGTACTTCATCTCCGATATTGTGGGTTCATCCGACAATGGGTGGATGATAATGTTTTGAACCATATCATTGATGAGTCACATGAACATACCTTATGGAGGAAATTGGAGGAGTTGTATGCCCGCAAATAAGGTACCAACAAGATGTTCTTGATCAAGAAATTCATGCATTTGAGGTACAAAGACGGCACTCCAATTGCAGATCATGTGAATGAATTTCAGGGCATTATAAATCAGCTATCTTCAATGGGAAGATCCTTGCTGCTACTTGGCTCATTATCAGACACTTGGAAGACATTTAAGGTCACCGTGTGCAATTCAACACCTAATGGAGTAGTCACTTGGAACCTTGTGAAGACCAAGGTACTAAATGAAGAGTCCAGAAAAATTGCTGATAAGGACGGTTCTTCCTCACATTCTGAAATGTTAGTGACCGGGTCATAGGCGAGAAGCAAGAGAAAAGGTCCGAGTAAGGGAAGAGAAACAAGTAGAAGAAAATCAAGAGGTAAAGACAAGTATGCTGGTATTATATGCCATCACTGCCATGAGAAGGGCCACATCAAGTGGCATTGTGAACAATGGAAGAAAGACACAAAGAAAAAGAAGAAAGATCAAAAATAGACCGACGGTGATAGTGACAGTGAGGGAGGCTAGATTGATGCGGTTGACGATATCATGTTTCTCATGCATGAAGAACATGATGGCAGCGGTGTTTCCACCATTGAGGAGAGGATCACTGTAGTTTCCGATGATACCATCAGCCTTGTGGATGCTGATGAAATGACTCAGATTCCGGACAGCGGTACTACCATACATGCTACATCTCATAGAGATCTCTTCACCAACTACACAGCAGGTGATTTTGGTGTTGTGAAGATGGGAAACAATGATAGAGCAATCATTGGAAGAGGAGATGTGCACTTGGAGACTGAAAATGGTATGACACTTGTCCTCAAATCAGTGAGGCATGTTGAGACCCTTCGGTTTAACATTATCTCGGTTGGATTGCTTGATGGAGATGGGTACTTGGGCAGATTTGGAAGTGCACAGTACAAGATCAACAAAAGAAATCTCATTGTTTCAAAAGGTAACATGTTTTCAATTTTATATCATGTTCATGCTATGATTTCTGCTGCTTGTGTAAATGCATTGCAAAAAGAGGATGTGTGTGCCTTGTGGCACAAGAGACTTGGGCACATGAGTGAGAAGGGGATGGCGGTGATAGTGAAGAAAAATCTATTGAAAGGTGTGAAATGTGTTCACATCAAGAAATGTCCAGATTGTCTAACAGGGAAGCAACACAGATGTAACACCCTCGGATCGGCCCTATGCAAGTTTTAGAGGATCCCGCCAAACCTGCATAGAAACGATTCAAAGGTTCCCACGTGGCACTTGCGCGTGGGTGGGAAACGAAGTAATACCATTACACATTAGTCCACGACGGAATCCACAAAACATATATATACAATAACGACTCCAGGAGTCAAGAATACAGATATACAATACAAAGATCCAAATCACCTTGAAACTATAAAACATCCGACTACAAACAAGAAGCAAATGGGGCTAAGATCCCTGAAGAATAACCAATGGCATCCATTACCCGGTCCAGGACAAGCCGTAAGGGTAACCCTGCTAACATTGATCTCAAAACCTGCTAAAACAAAAGGGGCGCCGACAAAGAGCAAAGGAAAAAAAGAGAGCGGTCAGTATTGTGGCCAGTACATATCAAGACTTATAATTTGGTGGCTAGGTATGGTGGACTGAAGCGGCAGTGCAGTGATGGCATGTGGTTGATGTGGAGCGCTTCATCGGGAAACCCCAAGATCAAGGTATGATGCAGCACGACAGCAAGTTTTCCCTAAGTAAGAAACCAAGGTTATCGAACCAGTAGGAGGAAGGAAACGTCTCAAAGGTGTTGCAAGGAACGTGGAAACCTGAACACAAACTCAAGACTTTGCCCCAACTAACAGTGAGCTTGTCAATCTCACCGGTTGCTGTAACAAAGGATTAAATGTATGGTGTGGAAGGTGATGATGGTTTGCAGTAAGTAAACAGTAACAGTGGAAGATGTAACAATGGTAAAGATTAGACTAGGGTCCATAGTTCACTAGAGGTGTTCTCCTTAGATAAACAAACATGGCATGCTGGGTAAACAAATTACAACAGGGCCATTGATAGGACTGAGCAAGGCATAACAATGCAATACTAGACATAAAGATCCTATGAGATTCGATTGGGCAATACAACAATATACATAGACCGCCATCCAACTGCATCTATGACTAGAAGTCCACCTTTGGGTTATCATCCGAACCCCCTCCAGTATTAAGTTGCAAGCAACAAACAACTGCTTTAAGAAAAGTGTGTAAGGTAAACAATCCACTTGTTCCATGAACAAGAGACCGTTGTTTTCTCCCTAGTGGCAACAACACATCTACAACCGTAGATATTTCTGTCACTTACCTTGATTAAGTAGAGGCATGAACCCACTATCGAGCATAACTACCCCCTCTTGGAGTCACTAGCAACTACTTGGCCAAGATAGCTACTAACAACGGAGAGCATGCAAGATCACAAACAACACAGACATGATAGAATCAATAAGACAAAACCATTAATCAATCTGACATAGTAATCTCAATATCCATCGGATCCCTGCAAACACAACATGCATGATTACAAATAGATGAGATCTTGATCGGAGCTTACAAGATCTAGACATGAAAGCACAAGAAGGAGATACAACCATCTAGCTACTACATGGACTCGTAGTCCAAGGTGGAACTACTCACGCTTCATACCGGAGGCTGGCATGATGAACAAGAAGGCCTCCAGGATGATCTCCCATCCGGCAGGGTGCCGGGAAGAGCTTCAGATCCCCTCCCTCGATCTAGGTACGATGGTGGTGGCAGCTACAAACGGTTTCGTGGAATATTGATCGGGTGCTTAGAGTTTAGGCATCGGGGGCTTCTTATAGGCGAAGAGGCAAGGCTGGGAGGCGGTTAGGGGGCCCACACCCTACCCAGGCGCGAGCCCACCCTGGGCCGCGCCTGGGGGATATGTGGCCACCCTGTGGCGCCCCTCCGTCTCTCCTCTAGACTCCGTGTTCTCCTTGGTGAAATATTGAATTTAGCTTTTGTCCCGTCCAATTCCGAGAATATTTCCTTACTAGCTTTTCTGGAACCAAAAACAACAGAAAACATGCAACTGGCATTGTGGAAACTTATTAATAGGTTAGTACCATAAAACATATGAAAAACACCTCAAAGTGTGGACAAAGCAAAGCAAAGCAGATACTAAACAAGAATGGAATATCAAAAATTATAGATACGTTTCCGACGTATCACGCAGCATGCACTAAACAACCTATAGAGACTCGATACAAATGTCGGCTATCAGAGTGAGATGAGAAAGACCTATTCGGATCCAACCTAATACTACAACCAAACATACCCGTCCTGGTATTTCCCCCTCGAGACCAAATGAGGAAGTCAAGCCGAGGAAACTCACACGGTTGGCAGTTTTATTCATTCTTTCCATGGTGGTTATCCAACTTACTAATCATATTAGATACAAGTAAAATTTATAATAGTAACTTTAGTTATAGTTGTCTATGATCGAGATACTATGCTCCAAGTCGTTCATAACCGCGGACACGGATTTTTAAAAATATTTAACCTTGCAGGGGTGCACCAAAGTTTCCACACGCACTTCGACCCTTGTTGCCAGATCAATTAACATACTTCCATCGGTATGTCGGCGGGACCTAGGACACGACGCTTTCCCTGACCCAAAGAAAGTACATGGGGCCACCCGAAAGAGATACCCGTACGAGGTATAGCTAATCCTCCTCGTAGGGACCTTAGGGTTGCGTAGACTTGTCACGCGAGCAGAGGTCATGGACAATATATTCCCATGACAGAGTGCCACACCTATGCAATAGTAACAAATGCTCATCGAGCAACAGGTAATAAACATGAAATACATGGCATGAAAACTTCAAACTAGTTTGTGGCCCCCAGTTCAGTACTTTGGGATTAGGTACTAAGTCGATAGGGGTGCCCACACGCCCCACATGTGGTTAGCGAGCTCAGTCCCGTAATAGCTGTCAAGAACTCAGGTCCTAGATGGACACAAGTGGGCAGTTAACAACCAAATCTCAATTGTTACCCACCGATGCCTCTTCATTAGTTATATTCATTTTAATATTTAATTAACCAGCTGTAATTAAAACCGTGATCATCTCCACCTTTATGAATATGCCAACCCCCAACATCAGTGGAACATCGACAGCGTGAAGCAGCACATGAGAAAGCGACTACGACTCGCAAGGCCAACTGTCTACCCAAAAAACAGGCAATAGGAGGTGTCCAAGGCAATATAAAGGATGCATGGATATATAAAGGGGTACGGAATATAAAGCATCGCAACACATATAGCAATAGATCAACAAGAAGAAGTAAAGACTATAAATGAAAAATAGGTAGAAAGGGGGAGAATGCTCCCGTGGGAAACATTGACGAAGGTTCATCCGAAGATTGGGGCGACACTCACATAAACTCATCAGCCTAATCCGTGAAGAAGCAATGCACTAAAAGATACACCGGATACACTATTTAATACTACGATAGAAGATCGGGCATGACGCATGTATGATATATGACATGGCAAAAGTGCAATACAATTAGCCAATATTAAGCGGAACCAGGTTCCTGACAATTATTTACATGATTCATGTTACTTAGATACCCCACAATTTAAATGTTGTATTACCAAGACAAAACATATCACCGGTTCGCTACACAATCTTAAATGAGGCCAATATAAGACTAGAAAAGCCCGCATATGGTCTCCATATTTAATTTAGGTGAATCATCTAAATACCCCAAGACATCCACAATATGCATGCGAGAATGAACAATTTAATATGCAACAAGTATATGTCATATATTATAAAAAAATATAGGGGTCTTGGGTAGGGGTCACACATCTCTGATCGATGATCCTGGTGTTCACCGAGGGGTCGACAGGTTCGGCCTCCGGGGTCTCGGCCATTGGATCCGTGAAGACGGTCATGGCATCCGTGAAGGAAATCATGGCGCAGGGCTTCGGATCCTTGAGATCGGGGTCTTCATATCCGTGGGCGATCTGGTCGGCGATGGCGAACTTGTTTTTGGACCGAGCATCGATGGTCTTCGGATGGTCTTGTTGATGGTACCCGATGACCTTTTCTAGCTTCTTGTTCTCTCCCACCAGGAGATTCATAGTCGAGGTCACGGTACTCCACAACACCACCATTTGCATCACACGATAGCACATACATAGGCTATAGTTGTGTAGAAGCAGCAACAACAACTACACGACATCGTTACCAAGAGGACCCGCAAATGCACACAGATGAACACATTGCGGACGAGCTTAGGATTGAGGATATAGTGGAGCAGAACTTGTTGACGCGCTAGTGCGGGCAGCGCTTGAGGCCGAAGTGGCGGTTTGACGGAGCTTGCATGAACTGGGGCTGCTTGACGAGAGGGCGGCGGAGCTCGAGGCCGGGGAGGCGCAGATGGCGACACGGAGCTTGGGCTCGGGCTCGGCCAGGGCGACGTGCGGCGGCCACGTGGAGGCCCGGAGCTGCTGGCGACGGAGGAAGGAGCCACGCGAGGAACCAGGGGTTGGTGGGGAGAGGGCCATGGCGGCGGCTCTGCGGGTCAGGGAGGAGGAACGCGAGGGGGCACCAACGGTCAAGAGGTCGAGGGAAAGGAGACAGGGGCCGGCGTCAGGGCTCGAGGACAGGCGGCAGCGGGCTCGGGGCTAGGGAGGAGCTGCGGGAGTTGGTGTTGGTCGCGTGTGACAACAACGCTGGTGGGGCAATTCGGTGAGGAGCGGGTCGCACGGGGTGGGGTAGGATCATGTCGGGGTTGGTCGGGTTGGGTTGACCGGGGTGGTGAGTGGTGGCGACAGGGTGTTAAGGGGTTTGGGAATTAGGAATAGAGCATCCTCACTCGTTGGACATTTCCATGGCAAAATCTGGATCAAACATTGGCTGGACGAAACACGTTTTCGACCTAAAAACGCCGAGTTCTCCACTCGCATTCCTAGGCTGAGTTCCCGGGACGCCCTTTTCCGTCCAAATTCGGCTCAAATTCATCTAGATTTCGGCATAGTTCGGCATAATATGAATACAGAATATTGTTCGGCCTAGTTTGGCATACATTCGACCATAGTTCAGCAAATTTTAAACACAGTTTGGCAAAATTTAAACATAGTCTATAGTGAAAATACAACATATTTCGGGTTTTGATCTTGGGTAGGTCTAGGGTTTGATTTTGGATAGTAGGTGGTCCATCCGGTTGGGCCTTTGGGCCGGCCGGCTGGACTGCCTCCCTGATAAATAGTTTTATTATTTTTATTTAGTTTTTAAATATCCTTTTGTAAAATAGTTTAGGCAAATAAAAGGTCTGGGCGGACCGAGGGTTTTATATTTGAAATAGAGAGGGGTATTTTAGAAGGCAGAGACATGCTTTTAGAGAATAGGTTTAAGCAACATATGCATGAAGTCATGGGGATGCTCAAATGCAATGTGGCATGACGACATGGGCATGCCGTCATGATGATGCACAACACAAAAACACCAAGCAATTTTCTAGTAGTGGTTTTACCCGGGGTGCTACAACAGAATTGCATTTAAGAGTCAACCTCCTCACAAGAAGCCCGAGGTGCTAGACTTGATACATTCCGATGTTTGCAAAAAGTCGGTGAGGTCTATGGGTGGAGCAAAGTACTTTATCACATTTATTGAGGACTTTTCTAGGAAAGTTTGGGTCTATGTTTTGAAGAACAACAATCAAGTACTAAGTGTATTCAAGTAATTCCAAGTCTTAGTTAAGAGAGAAACTGAGAATAAGATCAAGTGCATTCGCACTGATAATGGAGGAGAGTATATTGGCCCATTTGATGCCTATTGCAAGGAACACGGAATTAGGCACCAATTTACTCCTCCGAAGACACCACAGCTGAATGTTCTTGCTGAGAGGATGAACATGACAATTGTTGAGAGATTTAGATGCTTTCTATCGAGTGAAAAGCTGCGTAAACATTATTGGAGTGAGCCTTTATCAACTACATTTTATCTTATTAATCTCTCACCAAGTTACCCATTGTAGGGATGTGTTCCAAACAGAGTCTTTTATGACAAGGACGTCTCGTATGAGCACCTGAAGGTTTTTGGGTGCAAGGCCTTTTTTCATATCCCTCAAGATGAAAGGTCAAAGCTTGATTCAAAGATACGACAGTGCATATTTCTTGGCTATGGAGGTGTCCAATTCGGCTATAAGTTGTATGATCCAATAGCAAGAAAGGTTGTGAGAAGCCGTGATGTTGTGTTTGTTGAAGACCAAACAATTGAGGATGTTGTGAAGACAAAGGTGCAGGTTCCGGAGGAAGTTCCGATACATGTTTCTCCTCAAAATCAGTTGCAAGATAGATCTGATTCTAACACAGTTCCTGCAGATTCATCTCAACAAGAAGCTGAAGATTATGATGCAGAAGATGTACAAGATGATGCACATAGTGGTACATGTGAGGAAGTTCCCCAATAGCAAGAGTATGGTGCTAAAGAAGATGATCATGATCAACAAGCACCTAAACGAGATAGTCCACCCGCTGGTCCACTCAGACGGTCCAGCCAAGGCCATGTTCCTTCCACTAGGTACGATTCAGAACAATATGTGGTGTTATTGTCTGATGGTTCAGAACCTGGGTGCTTTCAAGATGCAATGAAAGATGGGAACAAGGAGTGTAATAAGGCTATGCAAGAAGATATGGATTCCTTGTATAAGAATCATACTTATGAGCTGGTGAAGTTTCCTAAGGGCAAGAAAGTTCTAAAGAACAAGTGGGTCTATAGAATCAAGAAAGAAGAGCACACATCTCATCCAAGGTACAAGGCTAGGCTAGTTACAAAAGGATTCAACTAGGGAAAAGGTATTGACTTTAATGAAATATTTTCTCTGATGGTGAAGATGGCATTAATCCGAATGATCCTTGGCATGGCAGCAAGTTTCAACTTGGAGGTTGAACAAATGGATGTGAAGACATATTTCCTTCATGGAGAGTTGGAGGAAGAAATCTACATGGAGCAGCCTGAGGGGTTTCTTGTTAAAGGCAAAGAATACTATATGTGCAAATTGAAGAAAAGTCTTTATGGCCTGAAACAAGTACCAAAACAATGGTACATGAAGTTTGAATCTATCACGGGGAGCAAGGCTACAAGAGGTGTAGCTCATACCATTTTGTGTTTATTCAGAGGTTCTCAGGTGATGATTTTATCATGTTGTTGCTCTATGTTGATGATATCTTGATTGTTGGCAAGAATGTCTCTAGGATTGCAAGGCTAAAGAAAGAGTTGAGCAAAAGTTTTTCCATGAATAATTTGGGTCCAGCAAAGTGTATTCTCGGCTTGAGAATTGAGAGAGACAGAAAATCCAACAAGTTGTACTTGTTTCAAGAGAATTATATTGAGAAGGTACTTCACAAGTTCAAGATGGACAAGTCAAGGGAAGTGAGTTGTCCACTCGCAGGTCATTTCAAGTTGAGTAAAAAAGCAATGTCCCTCTAGTGAAGAGATGGAAAAGTAAATGCAAAAAATTTCTTATGCTTCAGCTGTTGGGAATTTGATGTATGCTATGGAGTGAACACGACCTGACATTTATCAAGCGGTTAGTACTGTGAGAAGATTTATGTCCAATCCAGGAAGACCACATTGGGAAGCCGTGAAGTGGATTTTTAGGTATCTCTGGGGCAGCACTAATATGAAGCTTTGCTTTGGTGGTAGTGAGCCCAGGTTGATTTCATATTCAGATTCAGACTTGGCTGGAGATGTTGATGGAAGGAAGTCTACTTCAAGTTATTTGATTACCCATTCAGGGGACAGTGGCATGGCAAAGCTGGTCGCAAAAGTGTGTGGCGCTGAATACAACTGAGATCAAGTTCATCACAGTAACTGAGGCGGGCAAGGAGCTATTGTGGTTGAAACGATTGGCTTGTGAGCTTGGTTTTGAGCAAGACAAGTATGTGTTGTTTTTTGATAACTAAAGTGCCATTCACCTGAGTAAGAATTCAAGTTTTTATTTGAGGTCGAAGCATATTGATGTTCGCTATCATTGGATTCAAGATGTGCTGAATTCCAAGCAAATGCAAATTGAGAAGGTGCACATAGATGACAATGGGGCTGATATGTTGACCAAGGTGGTGACAAGAGGAAAGCTCGAGGTATGCCGTCGGCTCGCCGGCATGACTATCGGTTGGCAGTGAGACCAATTGAAAGGATCGTATGGGCACCTAGAGGGGGGGTGAATAGGTGCTACTTCAAATTTTCTTCGTTTTCAAATTAAGGTTTGACAATAAGGTAAATTCTCTAGATAAGGCAACTAAGGTGAATTTACCTATATGACAATTATGCAAGAGCTACCACAACACAAAGTAAGAACAAGTAAGTAAAGTGCGGTAAAGGATAGAAGTAACCAAAGTGGTGGACGCGGAGACACAAGGATTTGTTTCCCGTAGTTCCTTCCTTTTGAGGGGAAGTACATCTACATTTGGAGAGGGGGTGGTTTCAAACCACCAACGCCACGAAAGGCCTTCCTTGTTCTCCGATGAATCTCACCCCAACGGGATCGATTCACCTTCCACTATATCGGCAACCTTCAAGATGGAAGTCAGCACCTTTACAAGTTTGGGGCACACATCCACAACTTAATCGGAGGCTCCTAAATACAAGCAAGCTATCAAAGCAATCAAAGACAAGCTTGTAAGAACCAAAACAAGAACTAGGGTTTCCAAGAAAACACTAGAGCAAAGGGGCCCTCAGTTGAATGAGGGGGAAATGAAGATCTCTTTTGGTGAAGTAGTAGATCGGGGCCTCCTCCTTCGATTCCCCAAAGATCAAAGACTTTGGGTGGTAGATTGAGGAGATCTTGAAGATTTGGTGGCTCCAATGGTGGTCTTGACTTTAATGTGGATGAGCACCTTGTACCAAGGTAGGTGGAGGGGTATTTATACCCCTCCAAGAAATCTGGCCGTTGGAGCCTTGAATGCAGCGGTAGTACCGGAAGTTTAAGCGGTACTACCGGAAAACTCTGGTACTATCGGACCTGGTACCGTAAGAGCAACCTGCAAAGTTCATATCCCCTAGCCACAGCGGTACCACAATGTGATGCTACCGTAAAGCGGTAGTACCGCTTATGGGAACCGGTACTACCGGACGGGCAATGGAGTCTGCAACAAGGTCGAAAAACTCACTGTCACGCCAGGTACCAAAATGCGGTACCAGTGGCTTTTGCCAACATACAAAAGGTTACTGCCACGCTAGGTACTAAAATACCGCATTTTAGTACAGGGGCGAGCAGTGGCCTTTTATAGGTTTGGAAAAAGCCTCTGCCGTACCGCATTTTAGTACCGGAGCGGGCAGTAGCTTTTGACAAGTGGTCAAAAAGCTACTGTCGCGCTAGGTACTAAAAAGAGCTACTACCGCTTTTTAGTACCTAGCCCGGCAGTGGCTTTTTGACAACTACTCAAAACCTCCTAACGCGTCCGGTACCACGGCAGGCAGACAGTTTTGGACTGTGTTTAACCATTGCAAAACCTTTTTCAATGCACCTGCGATACACTTGGCAAATAATTAGTCTGATATGTGTGTTGTTATAAAACACCAAAATTACTAGGAATAGGAAATGTTTTTTCACCCTCCATGATGTCGGGAGGTGGGTTTGTTGGGCCATGTCCCTCCACATACAGGTATGTTGGCAGCCCAACATCAGCCCGTGAAAGTCCAACATGTTTCAACCGTTGATCGATGTTCGTATCCAACAGCTGAGGTGCTCCTTGGTAGAGGAGTAGAAAAGAAAACCCTAGCCACCCTTGGTGGTTGTGTGTCTCAATCAGAGAGTGAGAAAGTGAGAGAAGCAAGCCAGCGTGACTGCTGCTGAGAGAGGGTGAGAGAACACACATGAACCCTACAAACTAGTGAGAAGAGAGGAAGAAGAAGGAGAGGTGATGTCTGTCCAGATTTCTGAGATCTGACCGATCTGTCTTCAAGATGGTGTTTGAAGGCTCAAACATGCTTGGATTGGCTCCAAACTTGGTGAGATTGTTCCTTGTTTTGAGTACTTTGACTTGGTTAGCTTGTTTGAGATTTGGGTCAGTGTAGATTCAGATTTGGAAGCGGTTTAGCCAGTTCGGACTGCTGCAGTTTTTAGCACAGAGTAGTTTTGATAGATGAATAGTTTAGGCGGGAAAACGGTGTTCGATTGAGCTGAAATTTGTCATGTATGTTGGGTACTTGTATGTCAGCTTATCTACCAATTTTGGTGCTGATTGGAACTGCGGTTTAAGATCAGTTCGCTGATTATCAAAGAGGATAGAAACAGAGATACTCTACTTTGCTGTAATCTTTCTCTCAAGCGGTTGTTGTTGTTGCCGGTTGGCAATATGCTGAGTGTATTGTATATATCTTGATGTTCTATAGAACACTATGTACTTAGGTTTCTCATAGTGAATCTCGCGTGAACTGGTTGGTCCGCACCCGTGGTTTGTTCCTCCTCACCTTGAGGAGGGTTTTCCACGTAAATCCTTGTGTCACCTCTGCATGTGATCGTTGTTTTATTTCCGATGCATGTCTGTTGATTGAAACTATCCTCGGACTTCACCGCACGCAACAGGGGTTGTGTATCTTCCTCCAACACATATCTCTCTGATTCATATAATTTAAAACCAACATAAAACATCTTAGGAACAAAATAAATTTTGAATGGAAAACTAGAATATGATGGTGTGAACAATACTTGCTAAGCTATGTTTTTTACATCCATTCAACGTGTATTTAGACTAGCATGTGACAAACAAAATCACTTTACTACTAAATCTGCAAGAGCATAGTTTCCAAGGAGCACTTAATAGATGATTACTTATCCACTGATATCTGAATTCAAATGATTCTCTACGTTGTTAGAGCAACTTCAACAGAAGCTGTAAAACGTCGCGTGCTAAATAACCGCCAATATAGCACACACGCGGCTGTTTTTCGCCTCCATTGCGCGCGCAAAAAAAATCCGGTGCGCGTCAAATTGCCCACGTGCACACCCCAAATTTGCTGCCGGCCGCCAGCGCGCCATCTCTCTCTCGCTCTCGCGCGAACTCCCAACTGCCGACCTGAAACTTCCTCGCGACAGCGCCGCCATTCCCACCTCGCCTCCGCGCGCACGCCGCCGCCGCGACCTTCCAGCGATGGAGCCGTCGTCACTGCAGTACTCGATCCCGGCACCGCCGGCGTCGGCGTTGGAGTTCCGGCAACGGCAAACCCTAACCCTACCTCTGCCACCACCGGCGCGAGCTCCAGCGTGTGCCATCTCTTCATACCACCGCACCCGAACTCGGCTGGCACCACCGCGCCTCCGCCGGCTACGACCGCGACCGCGACGGCAAGAAAGGGGAACACCGGCAAGCGCCCGGCCGCGGCGGCGATGGTCGGCACCCAAAAGCCGACCAAGAAGGTAGCGTCACGCCAGCGCAAGCACTCTCCTGCAGCGGCGCGTGCACAGGCGTCAGCGCTAGATCCCGACAGTCGCCACCGCCACTGAGCGCACACCAACCGTTCGATGATTTGACAACAAGGTTAAAAAAACTCATCTTTCTGACGTAGTAGATGCATGTGTTAGTTGATTCTAGTGTTGGCATGTTTATATGTGGTCAAGTTGATAGCTATGGAGATTTATCGCGTGCCAACACCGCCCACACCATGGTCCGAGACTCCCGAGGAGAAGAAGCGCAAAATAGAAGTGGCAATGATAATAACTATGATGATGTTGAAAAATGATATGTCAATATGTGTGCTCAAGTCAAATTTGCGTTGGACTTGGTTGTGTAAATTTATTATTTGCATTTGAACTATGTCCTAATTTATGTTGAATTTGGTTATGTAAAATTAATGATTGTTAAGCCATTTCTTGTTTTATTTATTTTGATTTTTTATCTTGTTGATGTATTATGTGTTGTGAAAGCTGTTGATGCCGCCGCGTGCTGCATTTTGTCGCGTCTACGTTTTTCTTCGTGTTGTTTTTAGCGTAATCGTCGAAGGAGAAGCACAGCGCGCAGCTAAAATTAGGTCGCGCCCGCTGTATAGTAATTTTCGCCCACGGCGTTGCAGCTTTTGTTAAAGTTGCTCTTAGACATAAAAAAAATAGCGATTGGGCAGCTGATCTGGCTCCATGAAATCCGAACCGAAAGGGTAGAATACAAAATTATATTCTGGCGAGGCAGAGACAAGCAAAAGTGAATCTATTTTGGACCAAACAGCGATTAATTTACCATGATTAGCTCGGCCTTGAATCAGATTCCGCGCATTTAAGCGAAGAGGAATCCGACAATGGGGGAAGAATGATCCAGTTAAACGCCCGTCGCAGCGCCACGACCGCACAGGGAGACCAGCAACGCCACGCAGTCACGCACTGGTCCTTCCCCGACCGAGAACTCCAAACTGGCAAGGACGGCCGTCAGGGGCGAGCAGAGCGGCGGAATCGTTCACGACGTCCTCCCGTTCACTGGACAGGAGGTTCGCGAGCACGGCCACGGCGCCCGGCGCCCGCGTCGCTGGTTGGCCTCCCATTCCTGCTGCGCCACCACCTTGGACCCCACGTTGACAGCGTCCACGTTGAGGCTCAGCCCGCGGGCCTCGACCAGAGCGCGCCGCCCGCCTGTGCTTAGAGAGGTTTAGCAGGCTGGCGACGGCATTGTCCAGGACGGACGCGTCCGTGGAGGAGAGCAGGTGGAACAGCCACGGCACGTCGTCGGCCTCCATGAGACACGCGCGGCGAACACGTTGCGCTGGACGCGAACGCCGGCACGCCAAACCACGGACTGCAGCAGCTCCCGGCAGAACGAGTCCCCCGCCGCCGAGAACTCCGGCGCGCTGAACCAGCGCTCTGTAGCTCACCCGCCTCGGCAAGCAAAATGGGATCAGACAAAGCCAAAAAATACGCAACACTGCCACACAGTGTTTGCAAGAAATCACCCTAAAGATCATACTAGAAAAGGTAGTAGGATAGTATTCCCTTCGTTTCAAAATATAACATGTTTTAGGTTTGTAAATAAGATAAATCTAGACTTGTTTTATATATAAGTTTACTCAATTTTAGGATAAATCTATACACTAAAAAAATTTAGATTCATTTTTTTCACAAACTTAAAACATTTTATATTTTGAAACTGAGGGAGTACACCCGTGAACAGCGGAACGATGTCAACTGAAAACACCGCAACTGAATCAGCACATGGGTCTTTTTCTTAAGGGTGATTTCCAAATATGCGAGGAAATAGATAGGAAAGATAATAGAGTAGCGAATCCAAGCACAAGAACAACTTTTGAGCTGGTCACATTGGAAACTTGCCTAGCTCCTAATAACAACGCAGTGCATATATCCAAATACTGGCTGCATGAGGCATGTTTTTTTTAGATCAACAGGGATTCATCCCCGGTTCCATTTCAGGAAATGAAACCAAACATCAACCAGTACTTCAGGTGCCGATACAAGCAAACGACTAAAAGCTAAACTGAAACTACTAATTTTCCAGAACCCTTAAGGGGAAGCCCAGAAAGCACAAAAGCGAGCAGAGGAGCTAGTTTTCAGAAATTTATGAGATTACATTCAGAACAGAGGAAGACAGGAGAGGAAACAGGCTAAGCAAACAAAAACTCTGACTCAAATAACCACATGAACCTCATCAGCAGCCTCAGGGTGTGTCTTCAGGAACGACAGAGAAGCACGCCCCCCATAGCTCGACGAAGCAGTGGTTTTCCAAGTAGAGATCCACTCAAAGCCATTGCAGATTAGGTTGCCATGAGCTTCAGTGGGTTCCTCAGCCTGCTTATCATTCGTTCCATGAACAGAATGATCCTCCCTTCCTCTAACTCTTTGAATGGGACCTTCCAATTCCTTAGATACGAAAGGACGAGACGCCAGACCTGTTTCATGTTAATCCAAGGGGCATGATTAAAGACTATATTATTCCTATTATTCCAGATGCCCCAAAGAACTGCAGCAGAAACCACATTAAACTATAAATGTTTCTTACTAGCAAGCCATCTCGAAGCAATAGATTCGAAATTAACAACTAAAATTCCAAAGATGTCCTAAACATCAGTCCAGATCATCCTGGAAACCACACAATCAAAAAATAAATGTTTAACAGATTCAAACTCTTTACATAGAGAACATTCCATCGGTTTTGGGACACCTCTGGCTCTAAGATTATCTCTAGTAAGAATTTTGTTCTGAGAAAAAAGCCAAAGGAAAATCTGAATCCTAGGGGGAACTTTGAGCTTCCAAACTGCAGGCAAATAAAGAGGAGTCATCCCTCTAAAGTTTACCAAAGCATACATGGAGCTAGAGGAATAAACTCCCTTAGACTCATACTGCCAAATAAGTTGATCCTCATCCTCTGTCAGAGAAACCGATTGGGCAATGCCTAAAATTTCCTGCCACTGGACCATCATATGGTCAGTAAAAGTTCTTCTAAAGTCACATCTAAGATTACTACCATCCCAAAGATCAGCTATAGTTTTGGTTTGTTGATTGGAAACTAAATAAACTTTCCGATATTGAGTAGCCAGAGTAGAGTTACCAAACCACACATCCTCCCAAAATTTGATAGATTTACCATTACCTACGTGCCACTTATAACCTACTTCCACAGCTCTAGAAGCCCACATCACACCTTTCCAAAAAGTAGAAGGGTGAATATCATGACAACAGAGAATATTAGGACTTTTAGTTCTATACTTAGCATCTATAATTTTCTTCCAGAGTGTCCCTTCACCCTGAATATACCTTTTAATCCAAAATCCTAGCAAACACAAATTAAGGTCTAACAAATTTGGAATTCCCAGACCTCCAAACTCCTTTTTCATACAAACTACTAGTAGTAGATAGCTAAGTGCCCTAGGCGGACATACATCAAGCAACAAACACTCCACCAATCTGTTCTTCGAAGAAATTGACCATATCCCCGTGCTCCATCTCCATCTCCTCAGGGGTGCTATTGGTGTCAAACCGGCATCCGTCGTACATGAAGACGCCGGTGCCGTATGTTACCTCGGGCACCTTGTGGTACCAGACATCCTTGAGGACCTGGAGCTTGTCGGTCATCTTCATGGTGTGCTTAACCACACGTTCCTGGCCCACCACCTTGAGCGTGACCAACATGACCACCGCCGGCTTCGAGTCCTTCTTCTCCGTAGCCGCCGCCGGAGCCGTGCCCTTCTCCCTGCTAGCCTCCCCCGACATGGTTTCGACTGCTTCCAGTATGTTTGTGGCGCTATGCTTCTGGCTATAGTATACTACTCAGGAAAGTGATGGTGTACACGAAGAAGAGCGAGTGCCTTTATATAGGAGTATACATATCACAATACCACATAAATGAGGTTGGGCAGCAGTTGAAGGAGGAAGCAGACGCGGAGAGAAAGAAAGAAAGACGATGGTCAAATGGTCAAACGGTGACCGCAATGTCCCATCCCATCGTTACAGCGAGGCTCAGCCTTGCGCAGAGGTAAGATAGAGCAGGGCGATGCAGTGCAACACAAGCTAGCTACTGGTACCCTGATCAGTCAACTCAAGCCAGTGCTGCCTCCATCCATCTCAGGCTCTACTCTTTTTTTTTGAACAGAAACAGAGTGCTTATTTATATTGTAGCTCAAAAACATTGTACATCATGAAATACAAAGCCCAGATGCCGAATCTTATCGATTGCAGCCAACACTGGACATCCTTGGTTGTAATGAGCTGAGTTCCTACATGAACAGGTAGGCTCAGATCTAAGCGATCTTCTTGCCTTTTGCGCACAGTTGTCGGCGACTCCATTTGTATTCCTGGAAATGTGAAAAGTGGAGCCAAGCAAAGGCTGCACCAGATTCTGGAATTCAATCGCCTGCCTTCTAATTTCCCAAATCATATTATGATCAGTTGCCCCTGGAGCTACTACTGCCTTTGCAAGGTTGAGATTATCTGTGAAGAAAATTGGAACTAAAAAACACATGGCAGTAGCAAAGTGTGCAGCAAGGACTAGCCCATTAGCTTCAGCTTGCAACGGACTGGAAATCCCAGTTTTTTATGCCAAGATGAAGACATCATTCCTTCTTCCATCCTGCAAGGACTCTGCATAGTAGATGCCCAGACCAGTAGTAGCAATAGAGTCCCCAGCACTTGCTTTCCAGGCAGCATCAACATAGACTTTTGGCCCTGCAAAATAGAAATCAGAAGAAACTGATACACCAGGGTTGTTCCTTCGAACCTGGCTTGTTTCAAATAGCTGCACCGTCTCCAGATCCTTAAGCAAGGCAGCTGTGTGTATAGGAACCTGCTGAGGATAAGATTTCTTCCTGCAAAATAGCTGATCATTCCTAGCTTTCCAGATACACCAAAGAAAGGTGAAAAGAAAATTCAGATCAACTACTGGGTGGTTTCGGGTCAGAAGGATGGTAATTATTTTACTGATGTCCGCTACACTGTTTGCTAAGTTTTCAATTTTGATGAAGCAAGGAGGCAGCATCTAGGCTGCTTTAGCAAAGGGGCAAAGAAAGAAGAGATGAGTCTCTGTTTCAGGAACATTGCACCTGCAGCAATCCTTCTCAATGTGGGAACAAAAACATGAACCTCTGTCACCAGTAGTCAGGGCACCTCTCAGCAATCTCCAGGCAAAAGTCTTCACCCTGGGAATCATTTTTTTGCACTTCCAGATCTCCTTTAGAATTTTCTTGGTTGATTCCTGAACCTGATCAGGTCTTGGTGTACCTGTCTGAAAAATCCAGGACAAACAAGTTTTGTATGTGGACTTAGTATTACATTTACCATTCGGAGTTAACTTCCAGCAAAGGATATCATCTTCTTCCGAGGGCACCAAGGAGGTGTTTTTGATAGTTTGGCTAGTGTGACTATTGAACAGGGAGTCAATCAAGTTTGTGTTCCAGCTCTGAGTGTTGGGGATCCAAAGTTGATTTATAGTGGATGGGTAATGAAAACCTTGCTGTTGAATAATCATATTATCATAGATGTTTTCCCAACCTGAGAACCAAGGGGTGCTCCAAATGGAAGAATTTCCTTTGCAGATTTGATAGTAAGAATTATCTTTGAGAAGATGTCTTACCTTAAGGATGGAGGACCAGAAAGCAAATTTATGTACATTCATGTTGGCTCTCCATATGGACGAGTTGGGAAAATATTTAGCTCTTAGGACACTTTGCATAAAAGAATCAGGTTTCTCTGCAACTCTCCAGGCAGCAGAGAGGATGAGACCCATATTAGTAGCTTGAAGGTTCCTAACCCCAAGACCCCCATCAGTTTTAGGAGCACAGATGTTTTTCCAGGCAGTGAGACACAGAGCTTTTTTGCTAGGTTCAGAGGAAGATCCAGTCCACCAAAAAGTCCTCATGATGGCTTGAAGATTTTTGAAAAAAAAATTGGAAAGGAGGAGATTGGACATGTAGTAAACAGGGATGGACGAAAGAACATATTTAATAAGCTCTAGTCTTGCAGCATGGGATAGAGAGTTAGCTTTGTAAGTAGAGAGCTTAGATTTAAATTTGTCAATGATAAAGTTATAAGCCTCACTTCTATTCCTGCAGGGTAGGATGAGAGGGTGGCCCAAGTGGGTGAAGTTTCCATCTATAATTGGAACAGGAAAGATTTGCTTGATGCCATTGACAGTAGCTGAATCTACCTTTTTACTAAAAATGATACCAGATTTGTCCCAATTGGGAATCTGCCCAGAAGCAGCACAAAAGTCTAAAAGGATATTCTTAATAGTCTGTGCTTCTTGGATGGTTGCATTCCCACAAACTAGAAGGTCATCAGCAAAGAGAAGAGAATGTATGTGGGGGGAATGAGGACCCAGAGAGATTCCAGAAAGTTGAGCATTGGACAAGGCCTCTGACATCATGATGGTGAGTTCATTGATTCCCAAAATAAAAAGATAAGGTGATAAGGGACAACCTTGCCTGATCCCCCTAGAGCTTGCAAAGTTTGCAAAAGTTTGGCCATTGATTATAACTGAAAATCTGGGAGAAGAAATACAGGCATGAATCATTTTGATAAAATGACCATGGAGTCATCTGCGAGCAAGGGATTTACAGATGAAATCCCATTCAATTCTATCAAAAGCTTTAGCAAGATCAATTTTCAACATGAAAGCCCTGGAATTCCAAGAAGATAGCTTAAAAGAGTGAGTAATTTCCTAGGCTATAATAATATTGTCACTGATTCTCCTCCCTTCAATGAAAGCTTGTTGAGAGGGGTGAATGTAGTCAGGCAGGTGGGGTTTAAGTCTGTTAGCAAGGAATTTGGTGATGATTTTGTAAATAACATTGCAGAGACTTATGGGTCTATAATCAGTGGGAACTAAGGGAATAAGCTTCTTAGGGATAAGGGCTATGTTTGTATCACTAACATGTTGTGGGAGGGTGGCTGAAGAGAAGAAATTACTAACCAGATTGGAGACATCGTTCCCTATCCAATCCCAGGTAGCAAGATAGAATTCAACATTAAAACCATCAGGCCCAGGGGGAGCATTACGTTTCATATCATTAAGTACCTCCCTGATTTCATCCTTATCAGGAATGGAATAGGTTCCTTCGTCAGGAACGGGTCCATTTGGATGAAAAAATTCCTCTGCCCCAATGTTATTGGAGGAGGTGAAAATAGATCTGAAATAAGTAACAAAAGTATTGGCAATCTGGTTGGGCATGAAGTGGGTTATATTGTGTTCATCTTTGATAGAGAGAATCATGTTCCTCCTTTTTCTTTTGGCGATTGCCCTATGGAAGAACGTAGTATTTCTATACCCATCTTTAACCCAGAGCTTTTTAGCTCTTTGCATGTTAGCATCATTCATTTTTGTAACAGTTTGTTCATACCTTTCCACCATGGTTGCAATTTTCCCTTGATCTTGCTGATCCTGAGGAAGGGACTGGGCCTTCTCAATCTCATTCTCCAGATCCTTAAGTTCCTCCTGCAAAGGCTTTTTCTTCCTGCACCATATTTTCAACTTCAGATCAAGATTGTTAGTCTTCTTAGAGAAGGAGGGATTAGAATAATTTTCCCAACAGGATCTAGCATAGCTCTAAAAATCCTCCTCTCTAAGCCACCAGTTCTCAAATTTAAAAGAATTCCTAGGCTTACAGTATTTACCTTCAGTGGATAGAAGAATAGGAGCATGATCACTGAAAGCATGGATGAGAGGCATATTATAAACATTTGAAACTAGATAAGCAGAGCACCATTCATGATTAACCAAGCATCTATCCAATCTTTGAAAAAGGGGCTTTGAAGAGAAATGCCGGTTGGTCCAGGTATAAGCAGGCCCAGTAGAACCAATATCAAACAGACCACAACTTTTAACAAATGAGCGAAAAGCAAGCATATGGTTATAATTTACATAGGAGGTGCTTTTATCAAAGTCATACATAAGGTCATTCATGTCACCAATACATATAAAGGGGAGGTTGCTATTATAATACACAAAATGGGCAACCTGCTGCCAGATAATTCTAGTGGTACGGTGGTAAGGATCGCCATAAATACAAACAAGGCCAAACTTCTGATTTTTGGCACGGTCCAAACCAATTGCTAAAACTAAGTTACTAGAGCGTAGGTGCACATCAACTTCTACTTCATCAGACCACATCATCCAAAGACCACCAGCTTTCCTTTGAGAGGGCACTACAACACAGTCATTCAAATTAAATCTAGAGTAGATATTAATGGGAGTGAACTTTGCATTTTTTGCAGAGATGAAAATTACCTGAGGCTTGGTCGCAGCAATCATCCGAGCAAGGTGACCTAGCTTAGGACTGCCAAGGGTCTTGCCCACCCCTTGGCAGTTCCAGGCTAGAGCCTTCATGGCGCCCGTGGCGCCTTAGAGGCTGGCGCCATTGCCTGATTTGACAAAGTTTCCTCCTGAGCCATATTGACCTGTAGATTGTTCTCATCAACTGAAGCAACTGTTGGAGGTTGAGTCTCGCATCCAGCATTGAACTGCCCGCCGGGGCTAGGAGCATGATAAGGAGAATAGCGAGCCAAGTAGGGCTCGCTAAGCTCTTGAGGAGGAGAGAATGCCCCCCAGCGAGAATCTGTCGACCCTTCAGACGCAGGAGAACTGGACGTGAGAGGCCATGGGTTGAAATCGGCAGTGTCTCCAGTGCCTAAGGCTTCTGATTTGCGAGAAGGAGAAGCATTGGGGAACAAAGCTCTTCCCAAAGTAGCGCTGCTGCCCCTGTGAGGATTATTACCAGCATCCACGCCATCGGCGCCTTGAACACGGACCCAAACGGAAGCACCAGGGCGATTGAGATTAAGTCCCAGAGCAGGTCGCAGCTGAGTTCCAGCTTCAGACGGCTGACCCTCATCCCAGCGAGACCTTCGTGGATTACCCCTAGCCTCTGGATTGGCGGTGCCCCAGCGACCAGCAGATGGCGAGGAGTAGGCTGCTTGAGTTCTTCCATCGAGATGTGTATCTGAGACAGATCGATGTTGATCTCGGGCCTCCAGATATCCTTGTCCTTCCTGAAGCTTAGCCCTGCTCTCCGATTGCGAATCACCGGCGCAGACCTTCTCCTCAATCCTTCCTCCAGATCTCCCCACTGCTCCTTGCTGGCCGGCCGGAGGCGTGCCTCTGACCAGGCCCTCCTCATATCCTGTAGCAACTGGTCCACCAAAGCTTTGATCTGGCCTTCCTGCGAGGGAGAGGGATCCCCTTTTCTTAGGTGGTGGCTGTAGCTTCTCTGGGAGAGCCGATCTGTTTTGGGGCAGCCTCTTATTAAGACCCTATTTGTGGAGGGAGTGTGAAAGCGGTGACCGACGAGGGGAAGGGGTTGGCCTGGAAGCGATATGCACTTCTTGTCCTTCATGGCTAGGGAGATGTTCTATCTGAGAGGCAAGCTGTGGCTGATGAGTGTTGCTATCTTTCTCTCTATTGCTCTCTGGAGAAGAAGAATGGGGCATTGTAGACAGCTTCTGTCTAGTTGCATCAGTATATAACACTCCTTTTTGTTTATCTGGGCCAGGGAAAGAAGAGGAAGTTTTTTCTGGGCCCTAAGCTGGTCCAGAATGTTGGCCCAAGAATTGCATCTTTGGAACCTGTACATTCTTTTGGCCTGCTTGACTTAAAATTGCAGTTTCCTCTTCTACAGTGTAAGGAAGAAATTCTTCGTTTCTCATCCTGTTCATCTGACACTGTCCCGCATTCATTTCTATTTCCATCAACTGACCATCCTGCTGACTATTTTGCCCAATTCTAGCTGTATTCCGCTCTGTTTCTTCTGCACCGCCTTCTCTCATATCGATGTCTCCACGTGGCAGATTGCATGCACTCCCCTGAATGACGTGATCCTTCTGCATGCTCTCTTGGTTCTGCAGCGAGAGGGCTGGCCATGTATTCCTGTCAAGCATTGAGCTATCATCTGTCTGCTTTGCTCTGTGATCAACTTGAGTATCATTAACCGCCTTACAAAGCACACTTCTATTCTTCTCCATCTGTAACAGTACTGCTAATGGAGACAATTCCTCAATTCCTTTCTCCTTCCCTGAACCTGCAAACAGTTCTCTGTCTTGAATTATACTAAAAGCTGGGATTTCCTGTTGCATCTTCGTTTTAACTTCACTTGGAATCTTCTCTTCACTTATGATCCAAGCTCCATATCTCTGAAAAGGAACTTTATCTGGGTCTTGCTGGAGCTTAATGTGATCCGAGATAATGCTGTTCCTCAGATAGCAGTTGCTGGAAGTATGAAACATGACCGCACAGAACAAACAAATTCTTCCAACTTTATCATAGTGCAAATATGTCGTTGCTTCTTGCATTGTTCCTATCTTGAGTTTGATTCTGTCTAGAACTGGGTTGCAAACTGCATGTCTGACTACTCCCCAAATGTAATCAGGATGACTATAAAGCATATTATCCTTTAACTCCTGAAACTCAGAGGGTGCTCCTATAATCTTTAGGATATTGCTAAGTAACTCTATGGATCTGTTCTTCTAGGGAACACCATAAATTCTTATTGTAACATACACATATTTGAACGAGTATCTTGGTTTCCCATGCTTAACCATGAACTCATTCTGCTCCTTTTCATAACCTTCTCCTTTCTCATCAGCAAATTCTAACAAGAGAACGTCGGACCCCATCATCCAAGGCTGCTTCTTAAAAACCCACATGAGGGAGTTAAAAGATGCAAACGAAGCTTTGAAGACATACCTATGGACCTGCAAAATATCTCCAAAATGTTGTCTCCATGCTCTCCTCATCTGGTTTTGCACAACTGCAAGAGATATGTCTCTAGGCAAACCTCCTGTGGCTACGAGCTTGAAATGCAAACTGAGCTTGTTGTCTTGAGGCTGGCCACCTTGATCCTGTTCTTGCCTCTCAAGTGCCATGGCCTGCATGGATAGCTCTAAAGAAGGGATCTCATGTGCCTGTAGATTCGAAGGAATCTGCAAGCCACTAGAGCTCCCTCTCTCAAGCTGCTGCTACATGAACTGGCTTGATGAAGGAGTGAGCGGTGGGTGAAAATCCGAGACTATGGGCTGTTGTTGGACGGACTGACCCGACTGTGGATTGAGCGGTGGGTGAAGATCTGTGAGTGCGAGACTAGGAGGGACATGGAATTGATGCTGTTGTGGATTCATGGTTGAAGGATGGTTGTGGGATTCTATCTAAGAGTTGATGAGGTTAGGGAGAAGAGAGCGGCATTACGCCATACTCCACTGAGGGCCAAGCCTAAGGAGTATACCATCTATTTCTCAGGCTCTACTCTACATTGTGGATTCCGAGACAGCTTGAGCCTCGTTCATCACCAGTCCCCATGCTACGAATCTAATTACCGCATCCTTGTGTTTATGACACTCTGAAAGGCTATAGTTATCACATGAGAATGTAAAACTGTTATTGTATTCATCAGATTTTTAACTAGGATTCCTACTGATGGCCATTTTTTTAAGGAATCCTACTGATGGCCATTTGATTTCAAGTTGATACCGTTTGTTTCCTAGGCTAACTGAATACTTCTTCGGTTAAGGAGGATGAACACAACGTCCTATAACCAACATTTCTCGATCACTAAATAATATACACATGACTTGATTTGTACAGGTAGGAATATTTTCTGGTGCATGTTAGAGTAAATTAGGTAGAGATAGGATTTGTGTCTTGTCTTTTTTTTCGATCTCTTGATCGGTTTCCTTTTTTGGTTTACCGATTTTAGATCGGATTGAGTCGTTTGTCGCTGTCTTCATCGCTGTGCCTCTACTCCGACCATCGGCGTCGAGGATCTACATCGTGCACGTGCGCCTGCCTCCTCCGCTACTGCGCATGCCTCGTCAGGCTATCGCGGTCTTATGGCAGGCTGCCACGCACCAAGGACGGTTGCGACGCCTTCCTTGGAAGGCTATCGCGGCTGCCCCCCTCTGATCCTCTTCGTCGTCATCGTCTGGGACTTCACCGACAATGCTGCCATCGACTCCGATCTATGCGTCATTCGTGCTCTGGCGTATATGGCGCACCGTCGGTCTGATCAACCGATCTCGCGCCTGTCTACGCCAAGCATGTCCCCGAGCACGAGTCTAACACCGATCGAGCTACGGGCTGCCGCTGTGTCGCCCCCTCGGGCCGCAGCGCCTCCGCCTTTGGTCCATGCTACCGGCTTCCAACGCGTCTTCCTTGGCGTGTACGTCGCTGGTGGTCTCCCAGCCGCTGCACCGACTTGCGCCATGCAGCTATGCCGCCCCCTCGGGTCATAGCTTCATTGCACGCAGTCTACTTCGCCGTAACTAAACCTGCTGGACTTCATCATGATTTTGAGATCGGCAAGTGAACGACTACATCATCCACAAGAACAAATCTCGTAACGCTTTGTCGATCTTCGAGGGTAAGTTATCTATGGATGTATATCCACTCATTGCTTGTATCTAGATAGATAGATCTTGGTTCTCAGTTGTTCGTATCGTAGGAATTTTTTGTTTTCTATGCTGCGAACCCAATATATCCGTCCTTACCACGGATCATACCATACAAGGTGCTTGTGCACTTGGTCTTGGCCATTCCGTCGATGACCTAGCAGGCGTCGGGTTCCTATGAACATGCTACGGTCTGCCTGGGAGGGACCTATGATACGTCGTAAACGTATCTATAATTTTTGATATTACATGCTTGTTTATTATCTACTTTGCTTTGATTTGTCTATATTTTGAGGTGTTATTATATCTTTTCTGGAACTAACCTATTAAGAAGTTGCCACAGTGCCAGTTGCCTGTTTTCTTCTGTCTTTGGTTTCAGAAAGACAGAAAATCAATATTCTAGGAATTGGACGGGACAAAAGCCAAAGTCAATATTTTACCGTGGGCAACATGAAGTCCAGAGGAGATACGGATAGGCAAGCCATGGCGGCCAGACCCCCCCTAGGCGTGGACAGGGTGGGCCCGCGCCTAGGCAGGGTGTGCCCCCCTGGTCGTCTCCCAGCCTCGCCTCTTCGCCTATAAGAAGCCCCTGATGCAGAAATCCTAGGCACCCGATCAAAACTCCACGAAACCGTCTATATCCGCCGCCACTATCATCCCTAGATCGGGGGGATCTAAAGTTATTCCCGGCACCCTGCCGAAGGGAAGATCATCCCGGAGGCCTTCTTCTCCGGTATGATTTGTGAGTAGATCCACCTTGGACTACGAGTCCATGTAGTAGCTAGATGGTTGTATCTCCTCCTTTGTGCTTTCATGTATAGATCTTGTGATCTCCGTTCATGATCAAGATCTAATCTATTTGTAATCACGCATGTTGTGTTTGCGGGGATCCGATGGATATTGAGATTACTATGTCAGATTGATTAATGGTTTTGTCTTATTGATTCTATCATGTGTGTGTTGTTTGTGATCTTGCATGCTCTCCGTTGTTAGTATCTATCTTGGCCAAGTAGTTGCTAGTGACTCCAAGAGGGGGTATTTATGCTCGATAGTGGGTTCATGCCTCTAGTTTCCAAGGGAAGCGATAAAAATCTCTTTGGTTATAGATGTGCTATTGCCACTAGGGAGAAAACAACGGTGTCTTGTTTATGGAACAAGTGGATTGTTTACCTTACACACTTTGCTTAAAGCAGTTGTCTATTTCTTTCAAGTTAATACTGCAGGGGGTTCGGATGATAACCCAAAGGTGGACTACTAGTCATAGATGCAGTTGGATGGCGGTATATTTATCTTGTTGTATTGCCCAATCGAATCTCATAGAATCTTTTTGTCTAGTATTGCATTGTTATGCCTTGCACAGTTCTTGTCAATTGCCCTGCTGTAATTTGTTTACCCTTCATGCCATGTTGTTTATCTAAGGAGAGCACCTCTTTTGGGGAATTGAGCTTTTTGAAGGAGTTGCTACAGTAGCTTGTGTTTTTAGTGAAAAGTTTTTCTGTTTCAAAGCTTTGCCTAAAGGTCTATTATCTTTTGAATACAATAATGTTGCTAATGAAGATTGTGTGAAGTTTTGTATGAAGGAAAAATTTCAGGTGTAGAGATAGAATGATGTAATGAGATGAAGAATGGACAAAATATCAAGCTTGGGGATGCCACCATGGTGTCACCCCAAGAAATATCCAAGAGGTACAAGCGTCAAAGCTTGGGGATGCCCAAGGCATCTCCTTCTTCATCAATAAAAAGCTCAGGTCTATTTAGACACTTCGTTTTTATTGTTTCATGCATAGTTGTGTTGTTCTTCGAGCGTCTTAGTTTTCATTTGCTTTGCTTAGTTTGTAGTTTTCTTGAATAAAGTAGTTTGGACCCCCATTCTCGCTATGTTGTTTTAAATAAGTCAATTGGTGTTGGAAAGGAGTAGAAAGTTCTTGCTCGGAAGTGCAAGAGGAGCTTGCATTGACTGTGACTTAGACTTTAGCATCACATGCTAGGTGTTGTTTTGACCTTATGCTTAGTGATTATTGTTGTAGCATGTCTTGTTCCAAACAATTGGGATTGCTTGGTGTGTCTTGAAAGAATTATGCGTTGTTTTAGCATGCAAAAGCATAGTATTGTGGTATTATCCTTTGATGTTTAGTTTAGGTTGACTTGGCACATGCTCACACCAAGTTATGACTATGAAAAGTCACCATAGCCTCTATGATCATTTAGTCCTTGACTTGTGGTACCACTCTATGCTTTGATTAGTAATATTTTGTTGCTCTGCATGATTATGGCCATTATTGCTCTCTTAGTTGGTTGCTCCCAGTCTTTTGCTAGCCTCCACTTGTATGAGTAAACTCTACTCATGCTTCCAACTCCCAAGAAACCAAGTTTTTCCAAAGTTTCCACTATAAACTCCTATGCATGGTGTGTTACACCATTCCAAGTATATTCTTGTTTTCATCTATCTTCCAATTGAAAACTATTTTGTTATGTGAAAACTTAGTGATTAAAGCGCTCACAAACTTGATGGCACACTTTATATTCTTTGCCCCTAATAAACTTGAACCATTGTGTCGCCTATGTTGTATATGCTTGTACTTATACGTTGGAATTAGTAGAATCATGATGTCATGGGGAATGTTTTCAACATTGCACTTGTACTTTGTACTCGGTTGATATCATGCTCTTTTGTCTATGGATATCACCGGTGTGAAATAAAGAGGGAGCTTGTAACTCCATGGAGTTATGTATTTTGTGTTAGAGAAACGCGTGGGCCGCTAGCCTAAACAATGCCTAATCATGGTGGAAACTTGCAGCATCACCATAGTGAGCAATCTGTGAAGCATCCTCAATAAAAAGATATGCATATGGTAAATAAAAAGATTGCTGAGATGCTCATTGTCTGTTAGCCTTGTCATTTTGGTTATGGGAAAGCTCCTATACCATGTGCAAGGGGTACCCCGTTGGCGGTTCTCTATGATACGCATGTACTTACTATGTCAAGAACTTACAGGTGGCTGAAGTTGAGTAACATGAGGTGTGGCCCTCGTATTCAAGGAACTTGAGATTGCCAACTTATACTTTTTCAAACATATACTCCATAGTTTGTTCACTTTAACCTTAATCACTTCAAGATGCTTATGATAAGGGCAATAAGGGCTGAAAGCTAACTAGTACCATAATTTTTGGAATCTCTTTTTGAAACTTGAAATCTGTGCTTCCCTTTATGAAGGGCCTTTCTTCCACTATTATGTTGAGTCTCCACCTTCTACCTTTAGCCACCATTAAGAGAGCATAGTTTCCATTATTTGTTCTATGTGCAGTGTACCAAAACTTATTGATTGATGCATATTGTGATATTATTTGTTCTTGTGCTATTTGTATCTAGTCACTCTTATGAACTTTGAAGGTGTGCTATGCATCTATTTGCTACTCTATGAGGGACAATCTGATTGCCACTATGCCATGTTTTCTGTATGTGAAACAAACAAACATTTTTCAATACATGCTATTCATGATCTTTGTTTGTAGCCTTTCATGTTGCATGCATAGTTACTTTGTCTTATTGTTAGAACTTCATATTTCATGCACATGTTTAGAGTTCTTTGATCCTAGATTTCAATGCTTGCAAATGGTTTGATCTTTGTTTTGATGGTGCATGTCACCTCAAAATTATTCTTTTATTTACCTACTCGAGGACGAGCAGGAGTTAAGCTTGGGGATGCTTGATACTTCGTAAACGCATCTATAATTTTTAGGGTTTAGTATCTACTTTGCTTTGCTTTGTCTACACTTTGAGGTGTTTTTATATCTTTTCTGGTACTATCTATTAACAGTTTGCCACAGTGCCAGTTGCTTGTTTTCTTCTGTTTTTGGTTCCAGAAAGGCAGAAAATCAATATTCTCGGAATTGGACGGGACAAAAGCCAAAGTCAATATTTTTTCGTGGGCGACACGTAGTCCAGAGAAGAGACGGAGAGGCAAGCCAGGGCAGCCAGACCCCCCTAGGCGCTGCCAGGGTGTGCCCGCGCCTAGGCAGGGTGTGGCCCCCCTGGTCGCCTCCCAGCCTCGCCTCTTCGCCTATAAGAAACCCCAATGCAGAAACCCTAGGTACCCGATCAAAACTCCACGAAATCGTCTGTAGCCGCCACCATCATCCCGAGATCGGGGGATCTGAAGTTCTTCCAGGCACCCTGCCGGAGGGGAGATCATCCTGAAGGCCTTCTTCTCCGGTATGATGCGTGAGTAGTTCCACCTTGGATTACGAGTCCATGTAATAGCTAGATGGTTGTATCTCCTCCTTTGTGCTTTCATGTATAGATCTTGTGAGCTTCGTTCATGATCAAGATCTAATCTATTTGTAATCATGCATGTTGTTTTTGCGGGGATCCGATGGATATTGAGATTACTATGTCAGATTGATTAATGGTTTTGTCTTATTGATTCTATCATGTCTGTGTTGTTTGTGATCTTGCATGCTCTCTGTTGTTAGTAGCTATCTTGGCCAAGTAGTTTCTAGTGACTCCAAGAGGGGATATTTATGCTCGATAGTGGGTTCATGCCTCTAGTTTCCAAGGGAAGTGACAGAAATCTCTTCGGTTGTAGATGTGTTGTTGCCACTAGGGACAAAACAACGATCTCTTGTTCATGGAACAAGTGGATTGTTTACCTTACAAACTTTGCTTAAAGAAGTTGTCTGTTGCTTGCAACTTAATACTGGAGGGGGTTCGGATGATAACCCAAAGGTGGACTACTAGTTACAGATGCAGTTGGATGGCGGTATATGTATCTTGTTGTATTGCCCAATCGAATCTCATAGGATCTTTTTGTCTAGTATTGCATTGTTATGCCTTGCTCAGTTCCTGTCAATTGCCCTGCTATAATTTGTTTACCCTTCATGCCAGGTTGTTTATCTAAGGAGATCACCTCTAGTGAACTATGGACCCCGGTACAAGCTTTACCATTGATACATCTTCCACTGTTACTGTTTACTTGCTACAAACCATCATCACCTTCCACACCATACAGTTCATCCTTTGTTATAGCAACCGGTGAGATTGACAACCTCACTGTTAGTTGGGGCAAAGTCTTGAGTTTGTGTTGTGTAGGTCTCCACGTTGCTTGCAACACATGTGTGACGTTTCCTTCCTCCTACTGGTTCGATAACCTCGGTTTCTTACTGAGGGAAGACTTGATACTGTGCTGCTTCACACCTTGCTCTTGGGGTTCCCAACAGACTCCACATCAACTGAGCCATCAACAAGTTTTCTGGCGCCATTACCGGGGAGGCCAAGGACGTCTTCACAAGGGGAGTCCTCCGCTTCCTTTCTCTTTACTTTGTTTTTAGTTTGCTTAGTTCTTTTGTTTGGTTTTGTTTGCCTCTTTTTATCAAAAACTTAAAAAAAATAGTCTAGTTTGGTTTGCTTTCTCTATTAAAAAACACAAAAAAATTAGTTCCTACTCTAGTCGCCACCTTGCTCTAGCTCACCATGTTGTTCCCCAAGTTTGCCCTAAAATATCTTGCAATAGGTAGTGGCTCCAAAATTGGGAAAGATAATATTGAAGAATTCTTTAATCATGTTAGCAAGCATGAGGATATTGAGGATAAATCTATAGCAGAGCTTGCTCCTAATTATGAAATTTCTGTAGCTTCTTTAGTTCATATGTTGGAGGCTAGGTTTGTTAGCCTTAACCCCATGATACAATTTTTGTTCCTAAAACTAAAAAAGGAGAATAATGCTGAAAAGAGATAATTCATTCTTGAAACTTTGCTAAACGAGTTCCATGATGTTTCTAGGGAAGCCAAAAAGGTCTTTGAGCATTTCAATATGCTAGGCTCATGTGTATATGTTGTGGGTACTTCAGATAAAACCAAGCCTAGAGAGGAATTTAAAATACACATACCCATTAAGCTTGTTGGAATGCATGAAGCCTTTGAAAAGAATTTTGATTGGATTGCTCCTGAAAATCTTTTTGATGAAGGCAGTAAACCAAAGAGAGATGAGAAGGGATCCTCCAAAACACATTTGGATGAGATACCTTTCATAGTTGAGGATTTTGCAAGTATTGATGTTAATGCTGCTTCATTTGAAAATACTTGATTTTCTTGCTTCTTGTGCCTAACATAAAGGCGTTAAAGAAATGTACTTGTTGGAAGATAACCCAAGAGTTTCCTTGAGTCTTGGAAGTTATTACTTCAGTAATGACCTCTCCTTATCCTTTTTGTTTGCTTTTTGTGCCAAGAATGAACTCTAATGAGAGAGAAATAAAATTTGGAGAGTTGCTTGTCCATCATAAAAATTCGTGAGGAGTCTATGTAAGTCGGATTGAGCTAAAAATTTACGAATAAATCCCCAAGTATGTTAGATAACTTTCGTTAGTTCAACACTTTTTGATTTGAGCAACAGAAGATTTTCGAAAAAATTGGTTTCTATCAAATTTAGATCACATTGGTTTCAACACTAATTAAACAATCTACCAAGAACGTTGGAGCGTCACTTGCTAATGTGTGGCTTCTGTCAAATTTAGATCACATGGAACAACATGTAAAATGAAAACTTGGTAATTGCCTGTTGGATTATTAGGCATAATTTCCACAATTAATTCTAGAATATAAATCATGAAAGTAACAACTACTATCATATAAACCTTTAGTATACTAGATGTATTGATCAACATGAACAGTAGCAGAGTATACACACTAACAATCATAGTAAATCAACAGATATGATGACGGTATACATACTGATCGGTTGTCGATGAAATTGCCGTTGGTGCAGTAGCCTGTCGAAGAAGTCGGTGTGCAGTAGGTCCGGTTTGACGACCGGGAAGACGCGCCGTGATGACGAACTTGAGCAGTCGCGCAGAGCGCTTTCCTAAAACCTTATTCGCCCTCTCCTGTATAGGATCACAAATGCGAGTGGTTCCGAAGACCTGCTCTCCCGACCGCCGGTGCACGCCAGCAAGCGGGATGGAGTAGACTATGATGGCGGCGCAAGCAGAGAGGATGGAAAAACCCTAGATTGGTTTGGTATTGTGTGTTGTGGAAGCCTTACATGCGTTTTTATAGAGCGACTCGGAAATCCCGTACATGACATGGTGTGGGCCAAGCCCACGTCGCGCACATTCGGGTCGGTTACAGATAGCCCACGATCCGGGAGCGACCCTAATCCACTAACTGTTGACACGTCTGTCTAACCACACATATTTTCCCGAGCAGCAAAATAAAGCTCGGCTCGGCGAGTCGTGACGAGGCGAGCGTGCGTTCGAGCGGCGGCGGAGGAGGAGGAGCGCGTGTGTAGCTCTCCTATTGCCACTCACTTATAAAGTAGTATAACACTCCACCTTATAAGGTGATGCAACTCTCCTTCAACTTCCCACGTGAGACTAAACTTTAGCTCCCATTGCTCTTGCCACACACATGTGAGCTGCTATCAACTTGGGCCAAATCACATATGAGATTCTACATACATGGGCTTTGAGATTTAGGGAAAATCTGAAATAACATATGGGTCTAATGATTTAGCCTATTATTTCTAAAAATCCCCCACCAGATCTCAAATGCCCATTTGAAAATTTTCCAATCCTCGCTACTTGTTTATATACCAATGTTTCAGCAGAGACTGCTAAGTTGAACTTTCGCCTAAAATCTTGAACTACGTCTATCAACAACTTGAACAATGGACGGACCTTTAGTTGCAAGTTTGGTGCCAATAGATTTCACTCAAAATCATAACTAGTACCTGGTTGCCACTAGCCTACCCCGCGGGTTGGAGCATATGCGTCATACTCCTGGTCTCTTCATGAGTTTACTAGAGATCATCCAAGTCTCATAGACCGCAATGTTTACATTCGAGCTCATGTAGGTGTGTTCTTTCAAGAATGCTTTGTAGGACAGCATCTTTGCTAGTTAAAGCCAACATAAACACATTAAGGAATGTTGCCAACCTGCCTTACAAATTATGAGAGTTATGCATCTTCACATAGAGAGGGTTACAAAATACTCCCCTCGGTCAAACCACTAGCTTGTTCTTCCCAGATCCTAATTCACGAGATCTCCGATCACATAGGTTGGGTTACCACTAGGTGTGACATCCATGGGTCTCAACCCCATCTCCCTCGATGCACTTTCTATCACATTTTGTGATAGTCCCTTTGTAAAGGGATATGCCAGGTTTTTGTCTGTTTGAATATACTTAACAATTATTACTCTGGAGTTTCTCAATTTGCTGACAGATTTCAAACGTCTCTTCACGTGTCTTGATGACTTCGCGTTATCCTTAGAATTGTTCACTTTGACAATAACAATTTGGTTGTCATAATTCAAAAGATTGCCGGCACGGGTTTCTCAACCACAGGAAAGTCCATCAAGATCTCACACAGCCATTCTAACTCAAAAGTGGCTGTGTCTAAAGCAGTAAGCTCTGCTTCTATAGTTGATCTTGTCAATATGGTCTGTCTAAGGGATCTCCATGACACTGCACCACCTCCAAGGGTAAACACATATCCGCTCATGTTGTAGAGTTTATCAATGTCAGAAATTCAGTTCGAATCACTATATCCTTCAAGCACAGCAGGGTGCCCTGAATAGTGAATCTCATAGCTCATTGTACCACATAGATAGCGCATGACCCTTTCAAGTGCATGCCAATGATCAATACCCGGGTTAGACATGAACCTACTCAACTTGCTCACATCAAAAGAGATATTAGGTCTTGTAGCGCTTTCTAAGTACATGAGAGAACCAACAACTTGTGAATATTTCAGCTAATCTGTTGGTTCCTTCTTATTCTTTCGTAATGTCAAACTGGGATCATAAGGTGTTAGATAAGTCTTGCCATCAATAAAGCCAAAACGGCTCAAGACCTTCTCAACATAATGAGATTGCGTTAAAGTAATGCCATTCTCGTTCTTAATAAGCTTGATGTTTAGAATCACATCAGCCTCTTCCAGATCTTTCATATCAAAACTCTTTGACAGGAAAGACTTGAATTCATTTATCACTTTCATGTTTATACCAAAGATCAGAATGTCATCCATGTACAAACATAATATAACACTGCCGCCCCCACCATGGCAATAGTAAACACCTATCAGCCTCATTAATGACAAAGCCAACAGAAAGTAGAGTTCTGTCAAACTTCTCATGACATTGCGTAGGTTATTGTTTTAGGCCATATAAAGATTTTAATAACTTGCACACCTTTGTCTCTTCACCTTTTACCACAAATCCATCTGGCTGATCCATATAGATCTCCTCTTCCAACTCTCCATTAAGGAAAGTTGTCTTCACGTCCATTTGATGAACGAGAAGACCATAAGAGGTAGCCAAGGACAGTAGTACTCGAATGCTGGTCAGTCTAGCGACATGTGAATATGTGTCGAAGTAATCTTCGCCTTCTTTCCATGTGTAGCCCTTAGCTACAAGCCGCGCCTTGTATTTCTCAGTAGTACCATCAGGCCTTAGCTTCTTCTTGAACACCCACTTACAGCCCATAGGTTTACAAACCATAGGGTCGTTCTGATAATTCTCAAGTTCCATTAGAAAGAATCGAGTCCATCTCATTTTGGACAGCTTCTTTCCAATCATCTACATCAGGAGATGCATATGCCTCAACAATGGATCTGAGAGTATCGTCCACAAGGTACACGATGAAATCATTACCAAAGGATTTTGCAATCCTCTGTCTCTTACTCCTCGTGAGAGGTTCATCGTCAACCTTCTCAAGGACTTCCTCATGTGGTTGTTTAGAATTTTCAATGGATGCACTAGAATTAGGAAGTATTTCAGAAGAAATCCTACCAATGCTTTGCATATCTTTCATAGGAAATATATTCTCAAAGAATGTTGCATCATGAGATTCCATTATAGTATCAACATGCATATCAAGTACCTTAGATTTAACCACTAAAAATTTATAGCCTACACTCCATGGAGCATATCCTAGAAAAATACAATCCATTGTCTTAGGTCCGAGCTTGCATTTCTTGGGAATTTGTATGTTGACCTTCGCCAGACACCCCCAAGTGCGCAAATACGAAAGTGATGGTTTTGTCCCAGCCCACTCCTCATAAGGAGTCTTTTCTTTATTCTTGTTAGGAACTCTATTCAGGACATGATATGAAGTCAATAGAGCCTTCCCCCACCATGCCTTTGATAAACCAGCAGTAGCTAACATGGAATTCACCAAGTCAGTCAGAGTGTGGTTTTTTCCTTTTGGCAACCCCTTTGATTTGGGGCGAGTAGGGAGGCGTCCTCTCATGAATAATTTCGTGTTCCTCACAGAATTCATCAAATATTTTGGGAAAATACTCACCACCACGATCCGACCTAAGACGCTTGATCTTTCTCTCTAGTTGATTTCCAACTTCAGGCTTATAAATTTTAAAGTAGTATAAAGCCTCATATTTAGTTTGCAACAAGTAAACATAGCAGAATTTAGTACCATCATCTATAAACGTCATGAAATATCTCTTTCCACCTTTTGTCAACACACCATTCATCTCCCATAGATCAGAATGTATGAGTTCTAGAGGTTCCAAGTTTCTCTCCTCGGTAGCCTTGTGGGGCTTTCGAGGTTGCTTTGATTGTAAACAACGGTGGCACTTAGAATCTTTGGCAATAGTGAAATTCGGAATTAAACTCATACTGGACATCCGAGACATCAAACCAAAATTAATGTGACATAAACGAGAATGCCAAACACTGGTATCATCATTAACACCACCACAAATATGATTCACAGATTTATTACAAAACTCTGAAAGTGAAAAACGGAACAAGCCTCCGAACTCATAAACTTTACCAATAAATTGTCCATGTCTCGAAACAATGACTTTATTATACTCTAACACAACCTTAAAACCATCTCTACATAGAAGGGAGGCACTAACGATATTCTTGTTCATATTAGGGACATGCTGCATGTTTCTCAGCTGCACGATCTTTATAAAAGTAAACTTCAGATCCACCGTGCCAACACCACGAACAGAAGCATGTGATCCATTCCCCATTAGGACGGATGAATCCCAATCGACCTGATAAGAAGTGAACATAGAGATGCCAGGGCACACATGAACATTAACACACGTATCAGTCCACCAACATGGTGATTGAAATACTGAAAGAAAAGTAAATAAATTACCATACCCATCAGTGTTGATAGCGGTCACGATGTTGACAGTCTTCCCACTTTTCCCTTTGCGATCTGCATGTACTGGGCAGTCCTTGGAAAAGTGATCGAGCTCTCCACATGAATAGCAACATAGCTCTACCTTGTTCAGCTTCTTCTTCTTCTTGAAGGTTGTAGTCTTTTCAGGCTTGTTGAACGAGGGCTTATAGTTTCCTTTGTTCTTGCCGAAGGTCTTCTTCTACACCATGTTGGCTCTAGACTAACCCTCGCCTCCTCTCTCAGCAGTGTCCTTAGCCCGAGGCTTCTCCTCAACATTAAGAGACGCTATCAGGTTTTGAACCGATATCTCCTGTTTCTTGTGTTTGAGAGTTGTGGCGAAGTTCCTCCATGAAGAAGACAACTTTGCAATAATACATCCAACCACAAACTTGTCGGGTAAGATAAACTTGAGGATTTCAAGCTCCTTGGCAAAGTACTATATCTCATGAGCCTGTTCAACTATAGAACGGTTGTTAACCATCTTGTAATCATGAAAGTTCTCCATGATGTACAGCTCACTGCCAGCATCTGCTACACCAAACTTAGCGTTTAGTGCCTCCTAGAGCTCTTTTCCATCTTTGATGTGCATGTACACATCAAACAGCTTATTGTCAAGAACACTCAGTACGCATCCCACAGAGACAAGATTGGTTTCCTTAAACTTGTTCTGAACCTCGTCAGATATAGTTCCTTCAGGTAAACCCTCACTAGCCTCGAATACTTTCAGAGCTTGCAGCCACAAAGTGGTCTTATACCGCCACCTCTTAAAATGAACACCGGTAAACTTTTTCGGCTTCATAGAATCGGCCAAGTATCCCATGTTTAATTCAGGAAATTATCTATAATAAGGTTTTTGGATTGTTGGATTATTAGGCATAATTTACATGATTAATTCCAGAATATAAATCATAAAAAAAACAACTGTAATCACGCGAACCTCTAACATATTAGATGTATTGATCAATATGAACAGTAGCAGAGTATACGCACTAACAGCCACAGTAAAGCAACAGATCTGATGACGGTATATGTACGGATCGGTTGCCAATGAAGTCGCCGTTAAGGTTTTTGGATAGTTGGATTATTAGGCATAATTTACACGATTAATTCCAGAATATAAATTATGATAACAACAACTACAATCACGTGAACCTCTAACATATTAGATGTATTGATCAACAAGAACAGTAGCAGAGTATACACACTAACAGCCATAGTAAAGCAACATATCTGATGACGGTATATGTACTGATCGGTTGCCAATGAAGTCGCCATTGGTGCCGTGGCCTATCGAAGAAGTCGGCGTGCAGTAGGTCCGGCTTGACGACCGGGAAGACGCGTCATGATGACAAACTTGGGCAATCGTGCGGAGCGCTTTCCAAAAACCTTATTCGTCCTCTCCTGTACATGATCATAAAGGCGAGTGGTTCCGAAGACCTGCTCTCCTGACTTCCGGTGCATGCTGGCAAGCGGGGTGGAGTAAACTACGATGACGGCACAAGCAGAGAGGATGGCAAAACCCTAGATTGGTTTGGTATTGTGCGTTGTGGAAACTGCACAGACGTTTTTATAGAGCGGCTCGAAAATCCCGTATAAAGTTGAACGATAAACAGTTGTACAAGGAGTGCAAATGCGTTGACCGTTCAATATCCTCCAAGAAGATTTCCGGCGGATGAATCTAACAAGCATCGGGTTAGGAAGCAACTCACACATGTATTCTGCTTTTCCTGTAGAGATTATAATACTCCCTCTGTCTTATAGATGTCTTATATTTGTTAAAATTTAGATGATCTATTTTGAGAGATTGCAAGAAATAATTCGCACATATATAATATAATTACTGGATGTTCGATACTGGTAAGAAGAACAACCTCGTCAACTGCGCCTCATATGAAACAATTTTGAATATGTTTTGTTGTTTCTTCACTTCTCTAAAATGTTATAAATCTTTACTCACCTAATTGGACAGTTCTGACACTAAAATTTCAAACGTTTGTTGGTATAAAGGAGTATTGTTTCTTCTTAAAGAGACTGGCATGAACAGGGAAAAATGTTGGCGGTTTCTTCACTAGAAATCAACAAAGGAAGGCCCGTTGGATAAAAAAAATGTAAACAGGAAAAATGGAAGTTGGCAGCAAACATATGCTAAGGGTGAAAGCAGGAAAAAAAATTTGGCGATTTCTTCACTAGAAATCAACAAAGGGAGGCCCGTTGGATCAAAAAATGTAAACATAAAAAATTGAAGTTGGCAGCAAATAGATGTTAAGGGTGAAAGCCGTGCTTGATTTCTCTTAACAAGCTGAGCATCTGAGGAAACTATTGGTCGAAGACATGCACGTTGAGCAAGTTTCATGCCAGCAGAACCTCAAAATACTTCCTTTGATCTATATTAATTGTTGTTAAATTGGATGTATTTAACATTAAAATATGTCTAGATACATTCAATTTAATGAAGAAAATTATAAAAAACCATCACAATTGGGGTCATTGTAACATAAAATCACCACAATTCAGATTCGTGACAAAAAACCACGAGAATCGGGGCACAATTTCTGTTATAGTGGTGGTTTTTTGCTCCAATTATGGTGGTTTTTTGTCATGAACCTGAATTGTGGTGGCTTTCTGTTATAGTGACCCCAATTATGATGGTTTTTTATAATTTTCTCAATTCAATGACAATTAATATGGATCAAAGGGAGTAGTATAAAGGGAAACAGAACCACGTGCTACACTGGTTTTGATTCAAAGAACTCACCATACTCTGTGGAGTATAAGACACCATTGTTCAAATACTATTCAAAATAGATAGCTGGGACAATAGATCGCCAAAAATTAATCTAGATATTTGCCTGCCTGCAAAAATAACAGCTAGCGGTACAAATATTGCAGGAAGGGAGCATAGGACTCGCAGGCCCCCCTCTTGGCCGTACCAATACCAAAGTAAAGTGCTACTGCTACTGCTACTGGTTTTGATTCAAATAAATCGGAACAAAATGAAATCAAACAATGAAACACTGATTTTCATTCAAACAACTCCCCATAAACCATGGTTCAAATATATGGAGAAATACATACGAGGGATGACAGACGAGGAAACTAATTGCGAGAACAAATTTGTGAACCGATCTCGCAGAAATTTGTCACCTGGCAACAACAAAACATATCTAGAATGTCAAACAGGAGGCATAGCAGTTGGGCCTAGCAGCGGACATCGAATGCATAACCCCGATGAATGGTTGCGCCCTAAGCCGAGCCCCATCCGGCAACCAGCGCTCCGCCAGTCACATGGTGAAAGAAATCGACCATGTCTCCATCCTCCATTTCGAGCTCCTCAGGGGTGCTGGTCGCGCGAAACCGGCGGCCATCGTACATGAAGACACCGGTGCCTTTTGTTTCAGGCACCTTGTGGTACCACACATCCATGAGGATCTGGAGCTTGTCGGTCATCCTCATGGAGTGCTTGACCACGTGTTCCTGCCCGACCACCTTGAGCGTCACTAGCCGGGGCACCGCCGCCTTCGAGTCCTCCGCCTCTTCCCTGGCCGATGACGACGACATTGGCTTCGATCGGCTGCGTGCCTCTTCCTCGGCGTGTGGTACTCGTATGCCTGTGCGTGTGGACTGTGTGTGGAAATGGATCTGACGAGGGGGAGGGCTTATATCGTCGGTCTGACTGCCTTCATTTTGATGCCACTGGCCCTTCGATTGCTACGATCAATTCGTAGGTAGCCATTTTTGCACGCGTCTCCACTCGCTCATTTTTGCATGCACGACGCGTGGTGTGAAACAGAGAGCAAATAAAGCGCCTAGGTTAATGTATGAAGACGTTGGCAAATTGCATGCAGTTTTGCTTTCTTCCAGATAACCATTGTTTGACCATGGAGTATCTGTCGTTTGAACCTTTTTTTTCCAGATAATGTACGATTTTAGTATGACACTAGTACAGAACGAGCATCCATATGGTGAAGGCAGCATATTGCAAAAATCTGATGAAACTAGTATATTCATACATACTAGTAGTATAATACTCCATCCTCCTATGTACTCCATGAGGATGACCGTGCTCATACTAGAAAATATAGCATCTAAAGTTCCTCGTGATATAATTTTTGTGTTATTCTATTTATATTTTGTTGGTCAAATTGACAATCTAGTTAACCGTGCATGACCTATAATCTCAAACGAAAGAAGTACTGCTATCTCTGTTTGGGATTATTAGTCGTAAGAACTTTTATACTCCCTCCGCTCTGGATTAAAGGGCCCCTAGTGATTTTGGGGTTGTTCCGAATTGTATTGCGAGGAAGGACGGAAAAAATTAATTGGCTGAGTTATTATCAACACCCGGATTTTTAATCCCAGATGCCTGTTATGTCATACATCACAATCCCAGATGTCTGTTATGCCATACATCGCAATCCCAGGATTACCATTTTTGCGAGACACAACAGAATTGGATACCATAGTACATCATCCATTACAAACCGTACATAAGTTCTTACACAAATAGGGATCTCATGATCCAGTTCTTAATACAACATCAAGCAGCGGAATACGTAATAATAACGGTAGCATGAGCGAAGCTCCATCTTCGGGGTCACAGGCAATGCTGACGATGGGAGATGATCCTAGTTGTCGTAACCTTCCTGGGGTTCATCCTCCAGGTACTCCTCTTCATAGTCTGGCCATGGAAATAGCCAGGAACAAAGCCATGAGCACTCTTTAAGTACTCTCAAACTAATACTAACAAGGGAAAGGGGGTTTTGATAATAGGTCACTAGGCTCTAGGGTTATTTTGCAAAAACCAGATTTATCTCTACTAAGTTTAGGAGCAACCATTGCTAGTTGAAGTTTATAACATCTAAGTGGGAACTTGTATTTCATATCATAACCCTGTTGTGGTCAAGTCAAAGCCTCACTTCATTTCACAAGTCATTTTGAAAAGTCTGACGGGAAAACAGTATGGCCACTCCAACTGTCCATAACCGCGGACACGGCTATTCGAATAGTTTGACACTCTGCAGAGATTCTACACTTTCACCACAACATTCGATACATCCGTGAGGAACAAATCATGAATTCACCATACTCAGTATGCTGATAATCAATCCTAACCTTTCAATTACACGCCCTAGTATAAGCACCTCTCCTGTGAGTTTGGCCTCCCAACCATGACCAACTGTCATCTTGGGTACTGCACAGGTGAACAATCTTCACAAGGTAGCCTCAGCTCAGACCTTGGCCGTGAGGGAACCAATACTAAGGTATATAAGCTTTCAGTCAAGCCCTACCCAATCTTCGGGTATTGTGGTTGTACGGTAAAATTGGAATGGTATCGTATCCAGACAACCATCAGTTTTATAAAGGGCTAAGGCTCATGCCTTAACATTTTCATCACCAAAACCATCAGGGGTTCAGAAACACATGTCCAAAACATTTTAATAGAATGATCCATCATTCCAAGGTTTTCATAACCCTTTTCCCACCAAGTATTCCCATCTAAAGTTGATCAAGTTTTATGCTTAGCACTAGCATCTACAAGTGGGGGTGAGTACTAATGAGGGGTGGTAAACTAGTAGAGTTTCAACTAAGTTCAATCTTATGCCTTGGGATGATATCAAGATTATCTAGCTTAGGCCAAATTTTATGCTCTTTATGCAACCTTCACATATTCTTCTAGTATCTACCAGTTATTCCAGTAAACTCCAAGTAAGAGCTTTGATAAAGAAATAAAGTAATAAAGCTTGTAAGTAAAACTAGGATTGGTTTATCAAGTGGATATGATCACATATGCTTAAGGCATATAGTGGGCATAGTCACAAGTAGTGGTTTGTTGCATCAGTAGAATATTTTGCAAGTGTTAGCTTGCAACATTAATATCTTGCAAGTATTGGCTTGCCTTGTGCAGAGCAGTGGTTGAAGTTCTCCTCGGCTTTTTCTTCGTAGAATCCTCCTTCCTCCTCGTATCCTTGGTCGGTACTATCGTCTATAAATAAATACGAGGTACACAATCACCAAACAATACTTAACTACTTGCAATCATCACACACAAGGGTCCTATAGATGATCTAACATCATCACTAACATTACAAGATTAAGGCTTGGTTTAATTCCTTTTATTTTTAGAAAAGTAATTTCTACTCATTGAAAAACTACTTAAGATTTAATATTCTCCAAACAAAACATGGGATCATGTTGACACATGTCATCACCACATATTTTACTCCATGGGAATATGATTTAAAGTGGTGTTACAATTTAATAAGGTTTTACTCTTTCATTTTAATTAAATAAAGTGACTAGAAATGCCTATGAGGCATTCTTTTATTACTTGAACATTATTTCTATAAGTAAACCTATATATTTTTATATATTCTGAAAGGTATGGTTAAATGTGATTTTCGAGAGTTGGAATCAACTCAAAAGCTATTATGGTTTAAATTTTAAAAATGTTTGAATGCAGAAAAGCTTCTGCCTTGTTATTTTTACCATGGGTGATCTATAGATCCAAATGACTTAAATCCAACGGGCTTGGATTCAGTATTCCCAGACCTTTCTAACAAAATTGGTTTCATTAAATTTGGTTCACTGAATCGACCTGGATTTATTTTGAAATTGGGTACAGAAGTGTGTTTGAAATAAAATGGAAAAGGTTTAATTCAAATAACTGGGCTGCGCGGGAAAAGTTAGCGGGCCGGCCTGCTAAGCGTAGCGCTTCCGCGGGCTGCTTAAGTGGTTGTCCCCACTCGTCAGTGAGACAGGGGGTGCGAAGCGGTACGGGGCAACGTGGGACGTTCGATCTGGTTCTAATCCAATGGCTGGGAGTCATCGTCGACGTTGAGCAACGCCGGCGAGAAGGAAACCTAGCGCGGCCAGTGGGGGTTGCTGGGGGCTCACCGGGGTGCAGGCGAGGGTCGGCGAGGCGGGCGAACGATGAAGTCGACGACGGCGAACCTCCTGGTACCGGCAGCTTCTCCTGGGGCGACTCCAATCGCTGGCTTACTTCTTCTCCAGAGGCGGCGGGCTCCGGTGAAATTCCGGCGAAGTGCTGCTCGCCTTGCTCCGGGAACGGTGTGGCACGATCAGTGGTGAGAGGGGAGTAGAATGGTGTGCTCAATTCGGCTGGGGGTGGCCTCTATTTATAGTCGAGCGAGGGGACCGTCGGGGCGCACGGTGAGCTCGTCGGGGGCGATGGTACAGACGGATATTGGCATGGGCGAAGGTAGGGGACAGTGCGGTGTTCCCTGGCGATGCTCAACGATACGGTGGCGAGACATGGGGCAGTGCGGGTTGGTCTGGAACACGCGACGCTCTGCGCGGCAGAGGCGGCGTCTTCGACGGCGAGCGGTGGCTGTGCGGCATGGGGCGGCGAACGGGGATGTCTGGCGGTCTCCTGGGTCGATGGCGATCGTGTATGCATGCGGCGAGGGCGGCGCGCGGTCTGTGGGCTTCGGTCGAGGGTGGCGCTCTGGCGCATGCTCGGCATGGTTGCTGGCGAGCTGGGCGCGGTCCGTGCGTGTGGTCCAGTGGCTGACAATGTTCGAGCGCTGGACAGGGAGTGGCGGTGGACGGTGGGCTGCCTCCCAGACATGCTGGCTAGGCTTGTTTCTCCTCCTAGCTTGTTGTCGACATGGGGGTGACAAGGTTGGCTTCGGCTATTCACCATTGATGGTTTTGTCAAGCTCACAGTGGTGCTAGTGCTTGGTTAATCTTGCTAGATGATCTACTGAGCTGGTTGTGAGCTAGATAGGCTACCAGTTAGGCAAGAATCACTGCTCACAATAGTGTTTTGATTTTGTTTGATTTGTGTCTGCCAAGTGTTTGATGAAATGGCCGCATGAATTCAAGTTTTGAATTTTGAAAATATTTTTGGTGGGTGTGCTAGATTGGTGCTGGTGAGTCTGCAGATGCTCGGGTTTTGAAAGTTGAGCTTGTTTGAGTGGTTTTTGCAAAAGTGGGATCTTCCCATATGATAAAGATTCAATTTTAAATTTCCATTTAAACTATGCATTTGAAAGTTTCTGGATGATCACAAAGTGGGCCTTGATACTTTGTTATGAGTACAATCAAGGGGTGCAAAGATCCAGAAAAGTTTCTGTTAGTTTCTGAAAATTTGAGACAGCCAAAGTAGGCATGGGAGTTAAATTGGTCAAAATGACCATTCCTTTATTTTATTTGTTTTGCTTTATTTTTCTTTGGAAAAAGTGTGGGAATTGTTTAGAGGATGTTTATTTCACCTAAGCATCCATTTACAAGCAAAGAAACACACAAACAAGGTGGTTCAAAAGAATTCAAAATGAAATGCATACTCATATGCATGCTTCCATAATTTTATTTAGAAAAGTTTTTGTTAACCCTAATTTTGATGATTAGAGTTTGATGATTCAAGTTTAGTATTTTTGGGATGTTACAGTTATTATCCTCCTAAAAACGCTCCCGTCCTCTCCTTTTGAACTCGAGATTGCATTGCCAGCATGCAGACGTGGAAACTATCGATGCAATGTGAGAAATCAAGCGAGCATGCACACACTCCATTTAGACAAGCATGCATTGCCGTTTTGGAAACTGAAGCGAGCATGCAAAGGTGACGTTTTGCCTGGTTATCGATCGCTGATTGGCCTTGCCATCGATATCCTGCAGATAGCTAGAACCAATCCGATCACGCCTTGGTCCCGCTGTCATATCTTAAGGGCCCTTTAATTCGGAGCAGAGGGAGTATTATTTGAGATTATAAGGGCTATCTCATTTATTAGTCTCTTGTCCAATGTATGTTCTCATTTTCTCTCATTTATATCATGCATATATACATATCCTAAGCCGGTTAGCTTCTTTTTTCTCAAAATTTTGGGGAGGCCTGAGGATTAATCTGGTGTTCACACGTAACTGATTTGTGCCCTTTATTTTTCGTGTGAAGTTGATTTGGTGCGCCATGCAATTTTTTAGGGAGCCAGATTCAACTGGTGTTTACATATGAGCTGTCTTGATGTTCAGTTGGGGTGTCCATAGCTATGAAGTGGTTGGGGCCAGGGATCATCATGGTATGTGCTCGATTGCTTCGCATGACCTACCATTGTATTTGTCGTCTTTTACTTGTTTGTTGCTTGGATGCACCGCTTTGATTTGAATATGTATTACATGTGTGGCTTCAGAACCATCCAGTTTCTCTCGTGTCAATCCGCTGTGACTCTTCGTACATGTTTGCTCTTTTTGTCTACCATGTGGCCTTTCTTCAGATTTCTAGAGAAAACATCAACCGCCTCACCTCCTTTTTTATTCCTCTCTCGTCGCCGTCTGGGTGGAGCCGGCACGGGCACGGGGTGGCCGGGGCCGGTGCTGAGGAGGCTGGTGAAGAGAGGTGCAGCCTTGTGACGCGCGTGCGGCCAGGCGGAGGAGAGGCGTTGGCGGCGCATGGAGGAAGCGCGTGGAGGAGAGGAGGCATGGCGCGGCTGGTGGAGAAGGAGGCCATAGTGGCGCGCGCACGCAGGCGGCCGAGCGCGCCGGCGAGGAGGCACGGATGCGGGCTCGGCCGGACGACGCGTGGCCGGGCGCGGAGGGTCCGGTGGCGACGAGACGCGGCCGCGGGCACGCGGGAGTGTTGTTGGCCCCGTCGGATGCGCGGCCGGAAGCGGAAGAGGCTAGCCGCGAGGGGAGCTAACGGAGCGGGCTGACAACGGAGCAGAGGCGGCAAGGCGCGCACACCGAGGAGAGACTCCCTCGCGAGCAGCAGCAGGCGAGGACCCGGTGGGATCGCCACGGCCTCCAATTGATAGCGAGGGTGCCATGATTCGAGGGGGCAGGCGACGGACGGCGGACAACGGGAGGCCGAGCTTGCCGATCGTTCTCATCTCTCTACCTGTTTCCTTCAATTCGATATTCTGTTCGTGACGTGAATTGACTTCAGGTTGTGCAGGTGGGAGGCGTGCGAGTATGACCTGACGCTGAGCTCCTTGGCGCGAGACACGGTGGACGGCGTCGTGAGGAGGCGTCGGAGCATGGTGGTGTTCGAGGCCATTGACGATGTGATTCAGCTACCTGGACGAGCTCCGAGGCCTCGACATACCCGCGTTGCCGCGCGAACCGTGACCACGACGGCCATACATAATGAATTGCTGAGGTGTGCTCGATGTTCCTTTGCTTCTCTGTGTCTCTGCCTATATTTTTCTCTCTTCTATTGATCTACCCCGGGCGTTGGCAGCCTTTCAAGGGCATGAGCAGAGGCGGCTTTGCGGTGTCATTCGAGCGAGAAGCATACTGGGCGGAGGTTGGATCTGGCCAGAATCGTGGCGATGGCAGCGTTGTTTCGTTCGTGCAGCAGGGGGAGAGAGATAGGTCGCCACACGCCCAAACCCCTGACTTGTCGATCCACCCTCCCATGTTTAGCGGCAGTGTGTTACGAGTGGGCGATGGCGGCATATCAAGGGCACGAACAGAAGCGATTGTGAGGGGGATTATGAGCCTGTAACGACGACTTCTGAGGGGAACAGAACAGGCACGTGTCGGTACATGAATCCGTTCCTCTGGCCTCCCTCTGAAATGGCGCGCGTCGCGAGCTTCTGGTTGTGGCAGCAGCGATTGCGGAGTACGGTGGCGGCAAATGTTGAGCCCACCGTGGGAGAAGCAGGTGCCCTCCTCCGCGATTCCCCCAAAGCTTCTACTATTGTCCTTCAGCCTCCTCATGTAGTTTGCATGACAATTTAGGTCTATGCGCTGCGGAGGTCTGGTGGTGTGCTCCACCAAACTCGAACCTGCATCCAAAGAAGTTGGCGTCTAGGTGGGCTCTGTTGTGTTCTTTTTTCTTTGGAGTTAGGCTCAAATTGAGCAAGGATAGAATCAGGGTAAGTTGCTTTGTTTTAGCAAGGATTAAAAGGAAATGTTAATATCTATCCATGGAGCTAAAGTCTTTCCTTGCTTGGAGAGTATAGCTATTTTGCGCCTCAGTTTTGGGTTATGTAAAGAAGTGATATGGGAAAGGAGAGTGAGAGGAATCGGTTTGATCCTTTTTTAGTTTTTATTTTCAGGAAAATATACTCATCTCTTCCTCATTTTTTATGTTTGTTGGCACTGCTTTCTTATTACTAATTGTTTCTCATATTTTTGAATGTAGGATCCTGTCTTGGACCGATTTTTTCGAAAAAACTATCAAATGTTTGTAAGAGTCCAAGAGACCAACAAGGATCTTGATCGGTAAGCGTTCCCACTTCAGATAGTACATTGATCTTTGTTTCAGCCGTTCTTGCTAGCAGATATCATGGTCGTATGGTCTTGTAGTCCCTCAATGAATCTGTTAAAGAATTCCTAATTCTGAACCGAGGGAGTGTCACGAGCTTTTGTTCAACTCTTATTTTGTGTGAAAGGCTATGGTGATAAAATGGTTGGCTAATTTATACTTGTAGCCATGAAAACGAGGCAGATCGGTTCCTTTTTATTAACAGAAGTTATTGTCTTATTTTGCATGCATACAACTGCATAGGCATACTAATTATTGAGAAAACCCATTAGAAAATATTGACTGCAGAATTGCATTCAGTCTATAAAAATGTAATATGTCTTGTGTAGACTGAGCTTCCAGCTATCTTGGTTTTCTCAAAACATACCTGAATGTATTTATTGTGAACACTTCTGACGGTATTATTAACTGAATGGTCTCTGAATATTGCATATGGTGAAAGCATGCAACAAATGTCGCAGCTTTTTCATATGCTTGTTGTTGAATAAAAGAGCAATTTACCAAGTGAATTACCCATAATAAACGCTAGATAAAACATGATTAGAATAATAGACAAAATACTAATCATGTGAAATAGAGAAAACATATTAACACAGGAAATTGAGATGCGATTAGAACAAAATTGAGAAAGAAAACATACACGACAGCAGCAGAAGAGGAACCGCCGGTGTTCGGGTTGGCACCATCGTTAGACATGTCGTCGAGGAAGAGGGTGCTGATGTTGGGGAAAAAATCCTTGTTGGGGAAGACGTCAGCACAATCGCTATCCGAGAGGGAGTCCGTGATGAAGCCGGTAGTCGCGCCGATAGCGCTCCCTAAAAACCTTATCGCCCTTCTTCCGTACAGGACTCGAAGCAGCGGGGTCTCAGAGGCCTACTGTCCCGGCTCGCGATGCACGCCGCAAGACGGGATGGAAAAGATCTAGGTAGCGCAGTGCTCTAAAACTGGAGGCGCAAAGGATGTGTAGCTCTGTATCTCAGAGGAGGCATGACCTCTCTCTTATATAGGCATAGAGGGGAAGGCAGACAGGCTGCGCAGAAGATGAAACGAATGGACAGAAGTTGAAGCGAACAGGCGGCAGTCCACCGAACAGCATCCACTCAGTTCATATTTATTTAGCTCGTATTAAAAGTCCACTCGAGCAAAACGTTTCAACTTCTGTACGACTGTTCATATACCATTCATGTGTGCTAAAATAAAGCTCGGCTCAGCGAGATTCCCGCAACACGCGGCACGCGCGTCGTGACGAGGCGAGGCGAGCGAGGAGGAGGAGCGCGCGTGTATATGTCTTCTCTTCTCAAGCTCGTACAAGTGGTGGAAGAGCTCGCCTTATAAGCTAGTCCAACTTCCACTCAACTAGCAATGTGGGACTAAACATTTGTCCTAGCTCTTGCCTTGCATGAGGGCCAAATGGGCCTCTAGGATTTCAGAAATTTATTGGCATATAATAAATGAGCTGGGCCTATTTAGGCAAAAGTTCCAACAATCCCCCATCAGATCCCAGAGGCACATGAAGTTTGCCTTTGGTTTCAAAATATTGTTTATATACCGGTACTGTAGTGGAGACTGTTAAGTTGAACTTTCACCTAGAGCATTATGTTATACTAGGCTGCAACTTGTACAGTGGACTATGCCTTAAACTGAAAGTTTGCTGCAAACCTAGCTTCACAAAAAGTCTTGATCGATACTAGACTACCGTGGGACTTCCCCGCGGGTGGAGATTATACGTCATACTCTATGAACTTTCATGAGTTTATTAGAGAGCACCCTACTCTCATAGACTGCGACGTTTTAATAGTCAGACTCATATAAGTGTGTTCTTCAAAAGATGTTCTGCAGGACAACATCTTTGATTAGGATAAGCCACTTAGAACATATTAAGATAATAAATCAACCTGCCGTGCAGAATAGGAAAGTATTGCATCTTTATAGAGTGGTGTTTATTAAAGTACGGATACTTTCCTCTCAGCTAACCAATAGCTTGTCTCCCAATTCTAATTCATGGGATCTCCGATCATATAAAGTGGTTTACCACTATGGAAATCTCAATTTGTGGATCTCATACCCATCTCCTTCGATGCATTTTCTATCACATTGCGTGATAGACCCTTTGTGAAGGGATCTGCCAAGTTTTTAGATGTTTGGATATACTCCAATGCAATAACTTCGGAGTTTCTTATTTTTCTGACAGATTTCAGTCTCCTCTTCACATGTCTTGATGACTTCATATTATCCTCAGAACTATTTACCTTGAAAATCACAGTTTGATTATCGCAGTTCATAAGGATTGCGGATATTGGTTTTTCAACCACAGGTAAGTTTATCAAGAGTTCACGAAGCCACTCTGCTTCAACAGTGACTGTGTCTAATGTTGTGAGTTCTGCTTCCATAGTTGACCTCATTAAGATGGTCTGCTTGCAAGACTTCCAAGAAACAGCGCCACCAGCAAGTGTGAATACATATTCCACTTGTGGCCTTTATCTCGTCAGCATCAGATATCCAATTTGAATCACTATAATCCTCTAGTACCCTCGGATACCCGGTATAGTGTATGCCATAGTTCTCAGTGCCTTTTAGATATCGCAGAACTCTCTCAAGAGCATGCCAGTGATCATCTCCTGGATTTGAAACAAATCGACTAAGTTTGCTTACAGCAAAGGCGATGTCAGGCCTCGTGGCACTAGCTAAATACATAAGAGAGCCAATAATTTGAGAGTATCTCAGTTGGTCTCTAGCATTTCCTCGATTCTTTCGAAGCAACACACTAGGATCATACGGTGTAGGAGAAAACTTGAAGTCGCTATACCCGAAACGACTCAAGATCTTTTCCACATAGTAGGACTGAAGCAATGTAATCCCACCATCATCATCTCTCAATAGCTTGATGTTCAGGATGACATCAGCTACTCCCAGATCCTTCATCTCAAAGGAACGAGATAAGAAATCTTTGACCTCCTTAATTGCATTAAGGTTGGTTCCGAAAATCAGTATGTCATCAACATACAAACAAAGGATGACTCCCTCACCCCCACCATGACGATGGTACACACATTTATCAGCTTCATTTACAACAAAGCCTGCAACAGTTAAAGTTCTTTCGAACTTCTCATGCCACTGCTTAGGGGCTTGTTTTAGACCATATAAAGACTTCAACAACTTGCACACCTTTCCTTCTTGACCATTTACCATAAAGCCATCTGGCTGATCCATGTAAATTTCCTCATCCAACTCTCCATTAAGGAAAGTTGTCTTAACGTCCATTTGATGAACAAGAAGACCATGAGAGGCAGCCAATGAGAGTAATACTAGAATGGTGGTCAACCTGGCAACAGGTGAGTAAGTGTCAAATAAGTCTTCACCTTCCTTTTGAGTATATCCCTTGGCCACAAGCCGTGCCTTGTACTTCTCAATAGTACCATCAGGTCGAAGCTTTTTCTTAAACACCCACTTGCACCCTACAGGTTTGCAACCATAAGGGCGATCAGTGATCTCCCATGTTCCATTATCTAAGATGGAATTCATATCACTATGGACGGCTTCCTTCCAGTAGTCAGCATCAGGAGATGCATATGCTTCTGAAATGGAAGTGGGAGTGTCATCCACAAGGTACACAATGAAATCATCACCAAAAGACTTTGCAGTCCTCTGTCTCTTGCTCCTTTTAGGAATTTCATTATCATCCTCCTTAGGAATTTCAGAGTGTTCAATTGGAATGGTAGGTTCAGAGAATGTAGCAAATTCCTGATTAGATGAACTAGGTATCTCCGGATTTGATGAGTTAGGTTTATATTTCATTGGAAAGATATCCTCAAAGAAAGTCGCATCAGTCGACTCCATGATTGTACCGACATGAATGTCAGGCACTTCAGATTTTACTATCAAGAATCTATAACCAATGCTATGAAAAGCATAGCCCAGAAAAACAGAATCAATGGTTTTTGGTCCAAGCTTGCGCTTCTTGGGGATTGGTACATTAACCTTTGCCAAACAACCCCAAGTACGTAAGTAAGAGAGTTTTAATATTTTCTTCTTTTATTCTTCGAATGGAGTAATTTCTTTGTTTTTTGTGGGAACTCGGTTTAGGACATGACACGCAGTCAATAGTGCCTCCCCCCACCATTCCTTAGAAAGACCCGATGTGTCTAACATGGCGTTAACCAAATATGTTATAGTACGGTTCTTTCTTTCGGCTACTCCATTTGACTGGGGTGAGTAGGGAGGCGTCGCATGAATTATGTCATGTTTCACACAAAAGGAATCAAACTTGTTGGAAAAATACTCTCCACCACGATCAGACCTAAGCCTCTTAATCTTTCGATCAAGTTGATTTCCTGCCTCAGCTTTATAGATTTTGAAGGAACTCAAAGCCTCATCTTTTGATTTCAGAAGATACACATGACAATATCTCGTAGAGTCATCGATCAAAGTCATGAAATATTTCTTTCCACATTTTGTCAACACACGATTCATCTCACAAAGATCAGAATGTATGAGATCTAGTGGTGTTAAATTTCTCACTTCTGCAGTCGTATGTGACTTGCGAGGTTGTTTAGCTTGCACGCAGACTTGGCACTTACATCCCTTAACAGTTGTGAAATCAGGGATTAAATTCATGTTGGCTAGTCGCGTCATACAACCAAAATTAATACGACAAAGACGAGAGTGTCGGACATTTGATTCAAAATTCGTATAAATATGATTAACAACTTTATTACAAATTTCTGACAGAGATAAGCGGAACAAGCCTTCGCACTCATAGCCTTTCCCAACAAAGGTTTCATACTTAGAAATTACAAATTTATTGGACTCGAATACAATCTTGTAGCCATCTCAACAGAGAAGAGATCCGCTAACAAGATTTTTATTTATTGAGGGAACATGATGCATGTTCTTCAGGCGAACGGTCTTTCCCGAAGTGAACTTCAGATCGACCGTACCAACACCATGAACCGAAGCATGCGAGTCGTTTCCCATCAACATGGTTTGAGTCCCTCTGATCCAACATCTTTCATCTCAATGTCGCCCATGAAAACATTAGCAGTCTTGCTGCCCTTCCCATGTTGGCGCTTGTCAAAGCGGTTGGGACAAGCAAGAGCCCAATGATAAGAATCGCCACACACATAACAAGCACCTTTCCTCTTATCAGTCTTCTTCTTGAAGATGGTAGACTGTGAGGCCTTTTTCTTTCCATCGAACTTTCCTTTGCCGTCAAACTTGCCTTTGTTCTTGAACTTATGAGGCTGAAAGTTTCTTTTCTGTACCAGATTGGCATTAGAACCTCCCTCGGTACCTCGAGCACGTGTGTCTTTTTCTCTCGCCTTCTCTTCCACATCAAGAGTCCCAATGAGATCTATCACGGAGAACTCTTGTCTCTTGTGCTTTAGAGAAATAGAAAAATTCCTCCATGACTGGGGAAGTTTGGCAATAATGTCTCCTGCAACAAACTTGTCCGGTAACACACAAGTGAAGTGCTCAAGCTCCCTAGCAAGTGACTGTATCTCATGAGCCTGCTCCACAATGGGGCGGTCATCAACCATCTTATAGTCATAGAATTGTTCCATGACATACAGTTCACTGCCAGCATCGGAGACTCCAAATTTTCTCTCGAGTGCATCACATATCCTTGCCATTGCTAAATGACAGATATGAATCGACAATATTGTCGCCAAGAATGCTGATCAAGGCAGCCTTGAAAGTGGTATCAAGTTTTGGAACGCCTCTTCCTGAGCGGGATTAAGTTCTCCCTCAGGTGGGCCATAGATTGCGTTATAGCAGCTCATGGTCTGAAACCAGAGCACTGCTCTCGCACGCCATCGTTTGTAATTGACACCTTCAAACACATGTGGCTTCATAAGCAACAAAGCCACTTGGGGCAAATTGCCTGAAATAAGGTTTTTGGATTGTTGAATAAAAGAGCAATTTACCAAGCAAATTGCCCATAATAAACGCTAGATAAAACATGATTAGAATAATAGACAAAATACTAATCATGTGAAATAGCGAAAACATATTAAGACAGGTAATCATACAGACTGCAAGACAAGATCTTGAGATGCGATCAGAATTGGATTGAGAAACAAAACATACACAGCAGCAGCAGAAGAGGAACCGCCGTTGTTGTGTTGGTACCATCGTTAGACATGTCGTCAAGGAAGAGGGTGCTGATGTCGGGGAAGAAATCCTCGTTGGGGAAGACGTCGGCGCAATCGATATCCGAGAGTGAGTCCATGATGAAGCCAGTAGTCGCGTTGATAGCGCTCCCCAAAAACCTTATCGCCCTTCTCTCGTAGAGGACTCAAAGCAGTGAGGTCTCGGAGGCCTACTGTCCCGGCTCGCGGTGCACGCCGCAAAACGGATGGGGAAGATCTAGGTAGCGCAGTGCTCTGAAACTGGAGGCGCAAAGAATGTGTAGCTGTGTATCTGAGAGGAGGCGCGACATCTCTCTTATATAGGAACAGAGGGGAAGGAAAATAGGCTGCGCAGAAGATGACACGAAGTCCACTCGAGCAAAACGTTTCAACTTCTGTATGACTGTTCATATACCATTCATGCGTGCCAAAATAAAGCTTGGTTCGGCGAGATTCCCGCAACCCGCGCGCGTCGTGGCGTGGCGAGGCAAGCGAGGAGGAGGAGCGTGCGTGTATATGTCTTCTCTTCTCAAGCTCGTACAAGTGGTGGAAGATCTCACCTTATAAGTTGGTCCAACTTCCACTCAACTAGCAATGTGGACTAAACAGTTGTCCCAGCTCTTGCCTTGCATGAATGGGCCAAATGGGCCTATAGGATTTCAGAAATTTATTGGCATATAATAAATGGGCTGGGCCTATTTAGGCAAAAAATTCTAACACTTGTATGCTTGTTATCTTGTGATACTAACATCTGGATAGTATGCAATGGGTAATATCAAGAATTCAGGAGAAGAATGTCTAACAGTTAGTGACTTACCTCACCACTCATAATGCTTTAGTTTTCATCTCTTTTCTAAGCAAATTCTATACAAAATTTCTACGGAAGTACATGTCAGCCTGTTAATATGCATATTCTTCAATTGTCAAAGTGTACAAATAATAGATATCCTTAGCTTTGCACCTAAGTAGGTGGCTGGATCCATGGTTTCTTCCAGGTTGCTGATAACTAACACCACAACTATTATTTTGTTGGTTGAGATTGGATGTGCAGCTTCCTCCGGTTCCCATGTGCTCTTTCTCTCTCTCTCTCTTCCATGCATACTTCACAAGTTTTTCCATTGCCACAGACTCCCAGCTGATGTGTAATTCTTCATTACAATTTCTCTAGATTAATTTGCAACCAAATCAGTGAAGTATTTAACCAACAATAGGTATGCATATGTCAATCAGGCATTTCATTCCATGCCGCCTTAGTCACTACAGGACGTGTGTGCTACGCCGAGGGCAAAAAGTCGTCGGCGTAGGCAAAATGCCCTTGACGTATGGTACGCCGACGGCTGCCCTCGGCGTAGCCTCCTCGGCAAAGGTCTTCCTCGGCGGAGCACATAGAGGGCGTCGGCGTATCAAAATGTCGTCGGCGTATGCTATTGCCCTCGGCGTAGCGGCTGTCGGCATAGCTTGTCTATAGTGCAAAAACATTTTTTTTAAAATAAATATTTTTTTATATTTTTTTCTCAATTTTTGAATCTTTTAATTGTTTGACTCGTTAATCTCTCATTTTGAACATTTTTAACACTAATTACACTTAATATTTAATTAAATTGCAGTCTTGGTCAAACTTTCCCGTCGGTCATCCATCCTAATACTACTCCAGCTCCAGCATGCTTAACTTCCTCGTTCCTTCAGAATCTGTTTCCGCAAAATAATTCATACATTGTTGTTAATACTATGATATCAATCCTATTAACTCTTATATCATCATGTCACATGTTTGTATTTTTTGAAATTACAAACAATTATTTAAGTAAACATTAATGAATAAGTAAAAATATTATGAATTCAAATAAAAGTACAATAATTTTACTTTTTTGTATTTTATATTTAATATGGAATAATTAATATCTTTAAATCCGTAAATCGGAATTTGACAAATAATATGTCTAAATTGATCAGAAAAATGAATGGAATCCAAATATGATATCCATATCAACTAATCACAAACCCTCTGTTTTTAAATTAGCTATTTATTGGTTGCTTCAGAAAATCCCCCTTTTTGCGCTCAAATGAAAAATGTCTTTTGTGTGCGATGAAAAGGAAAACTAGTATTGGATCTTTGATAAAATAGCATATTGTTAACCTAAAAATAATTTTTGTAAAAAAACATGAGCATCGGATCATGTACCTGTAGTTCATATCTGACACTTCCTACCGATTTGACAGGAATTTATCTTTTTTATCAGAGGTGGACGGAAAGGTTTCGGATCCCTGTGTTGGGACATTGTTCATATATGGTGGTCTAGTATTTTTGTAAAATTTGGTGGTAGTATTTTGAATTAGCCATTTGGTGGTTGCTTCGCAAAACCGTCCGTTTTTGTGCTCGAAAAATGGAAAATGGTTTTTTGGTGCGACGAAAAGGAAAACTTCCTCCTGCAACATTGTTCGCCATCCCATGATACACGTGTATGCACAATATGGGCATATTATCACAAACTATGTCTTGATTCTAGATATAACATTGGTCATTTGACCCAAAAGCCAAGAAACCTTGAATGAGATAGGTCATTTTGTGAAGGTTTTTTTGAGACATAATCAATATACCAAGTTTGTCACATAATATGACACCACGTGAAGGTTTCGCATTGTTTCGATCGTTTTTGAATTTTTATGCATGTTTTAAACTATCATCAAACTTTGTCGAATGACGGGCATGAAGATTCTTAGCTCGGGGCCGAGCCTCGCTAAACTTGCATTGGATCTTTGATAAAATAGAATATTATGACCTAAAAATGATTTTTATAAAAAAACATGGGCATCGGATCATGTACCTGTAGTTTATATCTGACCCACTTCCTGCCGATTTGGCAGGAATTTGTCTTTTTTCACAAGAGGTGGACGGAAAGGTTTCAGATCCCCCTGTTGAAACATTGTCCATATAAGGTGGTATAGTATTTTTTTTAAATATGGGGGGAGTATTTTGAATTAGCTATTTGGTGGTTGCTTCACAAAACCGTCCATTTCTTGTGCTCGGAAAATAAAAAATGGTTTTTTGGTGCGACAAAAAGAAAAACTTCCTCCTGCAACATTGTTCGTCATCCCATGATGCACATGTATGTACAATATGGGGACATTATCACAAACTATGCCTTGATTCTAGCTATAACATTGGTCATTTGACCCAAAATTCAAGAAACCTCGAATGAGATAGGTCATTTTGTGAAGGTTTTTTTGAGACATAATAAATATACCAAGTTTAATATTTTTCCTTCTAACTATGTCACATAATATAACACCACGCGAAGGTTTCATATTGTTTCGATCGTTTTTGAATTTTTTTATGCCCATTTTAAACTATATACAATGTTTTATGTTTCACTTAATTTTTATTAACAAATGTGTAATATTTGAGGGTAGATAGATATATCCTATTTTTTTGCAAATTTTGATACATTATTTGTATTTTTCTGAATTAGAATGATTTAGTTATGATTTTTCAAAGTTTAATAAGATAAAATAAAAAATAGCTACGTCAAGGGCAGCTGTCGGCGTATGCTACGCTGCCCTCAGCGTAGCATAGGATATGCCGAGGGCAATTATACGCCGACGGCTGCTTGGCGGAACTGGTCTGGACGATGACTACGTTGAAGGAAATGGGTACATGATTCATGTCGTCTTAGTCCAACTAAATTGAAGAAAACGGGTACATGATATATTTTTCACCAGCAGATTGGATTCTACTATATTACCAACTATTACTGATTCTAAAAGTACAATCCTTCCAGAGCAAAGCATTATAGAAAGATATGAAGTTGTGACTTTCTCAATCTAGCATTACATCTTTCAATAGTTGTCTTCCGATGTAGTGCAATAGGTGCTTTTAGCCTATTCTCCAGTTGTGTTCGTACGTATATTTTTTTTCAACATAGCAACATGGAAGTTTATATTTGAGTAGCATTTTTAGAAAATGAGATGCCGTGAGTACATACTAAATGCCATCTCTAAATTTTATGTATTTTTATAGTATAAGCCTCTTTTGAAAAATGTGCATGAGCAAGGAAAGTAAGGTAAACAGTGACACATCAAACTATAACTAATAAGGATGTATTTTAATTCCACGTATTTTAGTTTTTCAGTTTGATAGAGCATCATAGATAAAGTGATGAGTAACAAGCTGTTATTAACCAAATTCTTTAACTTCAAAAGGTTGTGACGAAAGTTCTTGTGCTAGAAATATATAGCCGTGATTTTGGAGCCAATGACAAGGACAAGACACATGGCTTGAGTAATGAGATATGTGACTTTGGACGTAACACACGTTTACTTAGATGTGCTATCTCTTCTCCTGAAAAATATATTTTTAGCGGGCTATAGTTTTTCTACCCGACATAAGCATAGTCCTCCTATCTCATGATCATTTTATTTTCTTTTTGTTCATATATCTTCTAATTTATATGGTTTCTCTACCTTACTTAGGTTTTAACTGAGAGAGCTTATTTATGAACTTTGGTTTAGATGATCAGATGGACATATTTTCCCTGGCAAAAGTGAGTTGCATCGAAGTTGACCCCGAGTTCCTAAATACTACTTCAAGCAAGCTACCGAGAAGGGTTCTCAGGATCAGCAGAAGCAAAGAAGTCCCAAATCTTATCAAGCTATAAGGGTTCCGAGCCTCGGAGGGGTATCTCATATATGTCTTCAGAATGGAATGACTCTTTACGTCCAAAGCAATGGAGAAATCAATTGGTTTATATTATGTGCATTGAGCATGTGTAGATCAACTATAATCAAGGGAGGTATTATATAAATGGAGCCGCACTGTGCAATGTTGTTATATAAACATTGGGTGTGCCACTCCATTTACAATTTCAATGCATTAGATTGGAGATCTCATCATCTTTTCTTTCCTTGGTTACAGAGAGTTTAAGAAAGGCCGAGAAAGAGGAGCAGGAGCACGTCAAGCACCATCAAGGAAACTTTTCAGTCCACGCATGCCAGGAAGACGCACAAGCCTCACATTGCCGGAGCAAACTCTCCACTATGCTGACTCAAGCTGCTACCGTTAGTTTCCATGACGTGTACCTGTTGGCGTCTGGATGGGCTCTGTTGTGTTCTTTTTTCTTTGGAATTAGGTTCGAATTGAACAAGGATTGAATCAGGATAAGTTGCTTTGTTTTAGCAAGGATTCAAAGGAAATGTTAGCGTCTATTCATGGAGCTAAATTCTTTCCTTGCTTGGAGAGTATAGCTATTTTGCGTCTCAGTTTTGGATTCTGTAAAGAAGTGGTATGGGAAAGGAGAGTGAGAGGAATCGGTTTGACTTCCTGGAGCAAACTCTCCACTTTCGCTGCTTCCCTCATGCCGACTCAGGCTACTGCCGTTAGTTTCCATGACGAGTTAGGTTTAGATGATCAGTAGCGAGATCATCAACTCGCTTCTCGGCCGAAGAAACATCAACATCTTTGGCAATGTGGTAGTGCATCCTACACCAAGAGAACATTGAACAGTCCGCTTCAATACCTCATCTGATGACTACGAGAGCCAATGTTGACGCTCCCGGGATGCAGAGTAGCTTAGTAGCTATCGTTGACTCTCCAGGATGCAGAGTAGCTTAGTAGTATGTATAACATGCCAGCTTCATCCTCTTTAACTTGACACAATACCACAGGATAGCAACACTTGCAGTAACCATCAAACGTGGACTATTTTTTTTACAATGATCCGTGTGATCAACTTATATCAACACTATCTGAACACTTACAACAATGCAATACATCTCATGGCGACAGCAAGGGCGCGGCGTGCTGCCGCGCCGATCCCAGCTAGTGTAACACTATTGATGCATGCATATATTAACGAGAGAGTTATAAAGTGTCTTGGTATTAATAACTTAGCCCTTATGACTAATAATCCCAAACAAAGGTAGTACGTGTCTTGATACTACCTCCCAAACAAAGATAGTATGTATATGATACTATATCGTTAGTGCATTGTATCATGTAGTAGTATCATCGAAATTGCTTTGCATCCGACATTTTCTATACGATTCTTGTACGACCCTGCCATCCATTGGCCATGTTGATGCTCCGATGCAAACGAAGGGTCATGGGTTGCGTCGTACAAAAGTCGGGCAAGAATCCATCGTACGTATAGCATTTCTATAGTATCGTAGTAGTGCTATATTTATTGATTTATAGAATCTTTATGTAAAATGTGTGTATAAGATTTATTTGTCATTATGATTTTTAGTTTTTCGTGTTATGATACGGTATCTACCTATGATACTATAAGGCCTTTCATAATGGAGGGTCTCTTAGCACGTTATCATATGAGTCATTAAAACATAAGGAACAACCATCACAATGGAGTGTATCTTAGATATTGTTTCTTAGGAGTGTTGTATTTAATGATTTCAGCCTCATGCATGTGTGTGATTGGACCAGCCAAAAAATTTGCCTATGATAGCGTGCAAAAGTTGTATCTTAGCTAAGATACAACAACCATCTCTTTTTTCATTAACTCACATGCCACATAAGCAAAATACCTAGGATACGACGCTAAGAAACACCCGTTATCAAAGGCCTAATCACCTCTCTGTTTATTAATTGTGATGTCACATTAGATTTTTGCCAAGTTGGCATGCATGATACACCTTATGATACTAGCACTAGGACCAGCCTAACATACTTCTACATGTATTATCAACTAAGTATTTAGATGACATGTTAGACTGGTCATAGTGCATAGTAACTTAGACTAGTAACATGCATATGTTACTAGTCTAAGTTACTGCCTCCATAGTGCAAAATAACTTAAGTGTGGTAACATGCAGTGTCACATTAATTAGGTTGTAGACTCACTTTGCCTTGATATGTGTGATGTTACAATAATATAGCTAGTTACTCTATCTATCTCTTTCCTCATTAACTCATTGGCACATAAGCAAAAGTGTTGAGTTGGACTATTAGTTACTAGTGAAGTTACCCCCACTATGACCAGTCTTATGCAATTAAATAATGAGAGAGACGCTTAACTAGCTATGTTACTATAAAATCACATATTTTAAGATAAAATAAGTCTACATTGCAATAAATGAGACTTTGCATGATACTACCTCCATACCGGTTTATTGGGCTAACACGGAGTTTAAGAAAAATAGTTTAACCATAAAATTCATTAATCAAATTTGAGTTATATGTCATCAAAATGTTATCATTGGATTGATATTTAAAATCTCTTTCTGATGATATAATTTTTGTTACTCCCTCCGTTCCGGTTTAAATGACACAATTTGGAATTCTGTGGACCCTAGGTATCCTCTAATTGGTTCCTTTTATAGTGAGAAGAAGAAGATTAAATACTTGATGAGAAGAACATGCGTAGGTTCACATCTCATGCAAAGCGTTCATATTTGTTCACACATGTGCATGCAAGTATTTTATTCTTTTCACACCGGATTAATTAGAGGGATTAAAAGCTTGTGCGTCTAAATATTTTGGGATTGCGTGGTTTACAAATTGTGTCATTTAAACCGAGACGGAGGGAGTACATGTGATTCATATTTCGTTGGTTAAATTTGTAGTTAAATATATTTTTTAGACTCCGTGTTAGCCCAATAAACCAGTATGAAAGGGGTATCATGTTATTTTCCACTATGAAAATAGTAATTTAGACCGGTAATATATACTACATAATACTACTCTAAATTACTCCCTTCATTCCAAAATACTCCATATTCTCGGTTGAAATTTTATTTGGAATTAGTCTAAGCATATGAGGCCCTGCCTTGCTAATTAATATTGTATGGAGAGTAATAGTATGCACGCAGCAAGGCGGTCAATCCAATCCATACGCACGACCCAGCTAAAATCTCAACTCCGGTTAGCCGGGTGCATGCAATTTTGCATGGCCGTATTTAATCTTTCGTTGGTGTTTTACTAAATTGTCCGAGATTTTCTAAAACATTGAGTATTTCAGAACGTACTCTTCACTATGACCAAACTAAGTTACTGTAGTTAATGGGTTAGTGGGTGAGTTAGTGGCTATGTCGTGTGTATCGTGTGGCTATTTTTTTTAATATATTAAGTAAGCAAGTCGTCTCATTAAAAACCTTTCAGTTTTTTTAAATATCCTGATAGGGAAAAGAGTGCGTAAGAATCTTGCTATTGAGTTTAAAACAAGATTACATAATTCATTACAGCGGGATGTAATAAAGCTAGGGGGATCACCATCCCAGGAATAAGAAGAACTAGAATTATGAGAAAACCTAGCTAGAGTATGTGCCACCCTATTTGATTTTCTTGGACAATGTTGCACTACAATGTTACCAATTTGTTGTGTCGTCACATAGCAGTCTGAAAAAATACTAGAGTATGGGCCTCACGCCTCAACTTCACCATTAAAAGCTTGTACTATTTTCAGGCAGTCAGATTCAATAATAACCGGAGTGCATCCCAGATCCTCCAACATTTGCAACCCTCTTAGAAGTGTGATCGCTTATTATGTGGATGCTCTTAGGAGGTTTTCTCCAACCCAACTTTTGCCTGCAACTGTACATCCTTTATAGTCCTTCAAAATCGCATCCACAACACCAGTGCCATTTGGGAAATAGCTAGCATTGACATTTATCTTATAAGTTTTTGTTGCTGGTTTTTGCCATCTTATAACTCTTGGTTCAGCTCCTGACATACCTCCGGCATAATTCGGAGCCATCCCAGAATCGAGAATGTCGTCCTGGACGGTGTAGCAATTTGCTCTGTCTTATAATATTTCCTTCGTTGCCACCAGATATACCGCACTGCAACGGATATTGTCTCCTTCAATCCTAGAGAGCCGAGAATGGACGGTTTCTGAAAATCATTCAACAATAATTCTTCCATGACCGCCAATATCGACATGTCTACCAATAGTGCTTGTTGAATAATCTCATTTAGGCCTAATGCTTCCCATACCTCGATCGCACTTTGCATGTAAACACTAAATGTTTCAAATCTTCTGCACCTTGTGCACAAACGGGACACTGGCCCAAGACAGGAATATGCCTGTTAGCGAGAACAAAATATTTCTGGAACGGTGCCATGTAGAGCTCTCTAAATATATATCTTCACTTTGCTTGGCACCTTACGTTTTCAAAGAATTTCCCAAACAGGATTATGAGAGGAAGAACTCAGCTCTGCTGCTCGATCCAGCTTGCGACCGTGTAGATGATTCCATTGCACATAATATGTTGATCTCATAAAGAAGATACAAGACTTTGTCATATGCCACGCAATAAACTCTTTAGGAATATTTTTACTCAACGGAATTCTCAGGATTCTCATAGCATCAATTGGATTAAAATTTTCCTTCACCATCACTTCATCCCATTGCATTGTATCCAAATTAATAAGTTCACTCACGTACTTCAGCAGTATTTGGCCTTTTAGGGTTTGGATCATTCTATCCATGCTACCAGGAACCCATGGGTCCTCCCATATGTTAATCAACTCCCCGTTACCAATTATCCAAATTAAACCGTGCTTAAAAACATTTAAGACTGCAACTATACTTTGCCAAGTATAAGATGAACCTTTTTTCGGACCAGATTTTAAAAGGTTGCCATCTGGATAGTATTTAGATCTTAGAATTTGAGCACATAATGAATCTTGGTTTGAGATTAGCCGCGAACTTTGTTTTGCCAACATAGCCAGATTTAAAGCATGTAGGTTTCGGAATCCCATATCACCAAGCTTCTTCGGGATACACATCTTTCACCAAGTCATCCAGTGCATACGGTGTTTTCTTTTCTTCTGTATCTCCCCACAAGAAACTTGCCATTGCATCAGTCATGTCTTTAAATAATTTTTTGGGGATATTAAAAACAAACATAATGTGTCATGTGGCTACTTAAAGCCATGTAAGTCATCATGTTTATTTATTTCAGAGATTAAGAAGAAAATGTGAGGTTTTTTTTATAGAAATGTCGCTTTATTGATGATCACACATCAGTACAATAGTCCCCCGGAAAAAAACCGGAACAAAATGAAAAATAAAGCTAGAGTTTACATTAACACAAGATTTCGCTAAGTGATGCGCCGCTTCATTGAGAACTCGCTTCACATGCCTGAAAGTCACCGAAGCAAAATCCTTCACCAAGTGCTTGATACCAGCAGCAATTATTCCAGCGGGAGATCTGTCAATCATCGGGGAATTCAACCTGAACACCAAGGAGAGACAGTCGGATTCGAAAATGACATTGTGTAGGTTCTCCTCCTGGGCAAGCTCCACTGCCCTGCGAAGAGCCAGAGCTTCAGCAATTTCGGGCTCCATTCTACCCTTCAGGTGTTGGCGACAAGCAACCAGAAAATTCCCACTGTGGTCTCAGCCTATGGCACCCAAACCAATGCTCCCTTCCTCTTGAAAGACCGCAACATCTGAATTAACAAGAACCATACCTGGCGGTGGTGGTGTCCTTGAGGTGATCGACGAACTGGACACACACCTTAGAGCTGGTCTTGTAAAATTTTTGCTTGATGAAATCAACATAAGCCACAATCCTCCCCGCAGTACGATTAGGGTCGGGCCTAGCATCATTATTCCTTACCTCGTTTCTAGCTTCCCAGATAAGATAGAACGCTACTGACAGCGTTGTCGCCTGGATTTCAGAAGCTCTTGCCAGAAAGTCGAACAATCATGCTCTAGGAGATGAGAACTCCTACCATTTAAGGTTGAGAGGGATCACTTTCTTAATCTCACGCCAAACAGTTTGAGCAAATTGGAAGAATAACATAGCATGTTCGATGCTTTCCGTCCTATGACAGAACACGCAAACACCAGGACCTAGAACATGTCTTCTACATAATTGCAACCCGCTTGGAAGACAATCGTGTGCGAATCGCCAGGTGTATATTCATTTTTTCTGAAGCTTTCACCTTTCACACCGTCTTCCACTGCTTGTCCGACGAAGTCCAGCTCGACGGCAACCCTCTGTTTGATCTACCGAGGCCCATAAATTTTTTTCCTGAACGCGCCATGTTGTACGCAGATCTATAGTAAAGGTACCATGTGGTGTAAACGGCCAGCACGCAAAATCTTCACTTGCATGTCTCGAAATCTGAATCTGCATGATTGCCTCGGCCACACCTCGTTCCATTTACCTCTCTTCATCGATCAAACAGTGCATAGTTGATGTGGCTGGAATCGGCAAGATAGGGCTCAGTAAACCCGGAGGAAAGTTTGGAACCCAATTATCCTGCAGGGTTCTGTGAAACAGTCGAAACAACAAAACTTTGTCTCTCTGTGACTTTCCGTGAGAGTATAGTTTGGTAGCAGAGAGAGAGGCGAAGGAGCTGAGCGAGTCAGCTATAAAAAAACGATCTATCAAGAACGTTGGAGCCTAACTTGCTAATGTGTAGCTTCTGTCAAATTTAGATCACACGGAACAGGACTATAGCAATGCAAACAAGTTGGAGCTGGATTTGGACAAAACAGCATGTAAAATAACAACTTGGTGATTGCTCCAATTGGTGAACTCTTCACTTGCGTCCGATGGCAGCAGGTCCTCCTCTGATCAAACAACAAACGGGGGAAGCAGGTTTGCCGTCAGAAAATTGCGATCAAATCTTATTGCTAGCAGGATCAGATATACTCCCTCCGTTTAGAAATATAAGATGTTTTAGGTTTGTGAAGGTGATGTATCTAGACACTTTTTAGTGTCTATATTCATTTAAACCTACACACTAAAAGATGTCTAGATACATCTCCTTCACAAACCTAAAATATCTTATATTTCTAAACGGAGGGAGTGTGATTCTACTTGTGAAACAAGTGAAAAGAGCAACATGCACGGATAACAAGTTGGATATATAGTTGATAAGAAGGCAGGAACACATTTGAATCTACGACTTATTTTAGCTGCTACTAATTGCATTGCATGGCGGACGATCGAGGCATAACAATTTCGCTAGAGCGGATATCCATCCGGCGCAATCAGCAACCAGCTAGTTGTAGTCTTCGCAGACATCACTCGCCATATCAGGCAACCAACCCGCCGCCGAGCTGCTCCTCAAAGAAATCGATCAGTTCCCCATCCTCCATCCCGAGCTCCGCTGGTGTGCGACAGCGATGCACACAGATTTCTTCGAGCCAGAAGGTGCCGGTGCCATACTGCACGTCAGGCACCTTGCGGTACCATGCATCCATGAGGACCTGGAGCTTGTCGGTCCTCCTCATGGTGTGGCGGATCCGGCTATCGTGCTGGTCCACCACCTTGAGCGTGATGAACAGGGGCACCGCCGCCGCCTTCGAGTCCGCCACTACTTTCCTAGCCGGCGACACCTGTGTGGCTTTGCTGACGATTGTTCTGATGCGACGACGGCGAGAGGTGTGCTTATAAAAAGGATTAGGGCGTCGTTTCAACTTAATGGAGGCGACCCTTGGATTGCAGTGTCATTAATTCGTTACACGGGATTCGATCTTCGAAACGACCGCTCATCGTGTGGAAGTGGAATCGGAACAGCGAGCACCGCCTTCGTAGGCTGGTCATAGTGGCAGTATCATAATACTAGTATCATGCATATGATACTAGTGTATGATACTATGTCTCTAATGCATTGTATCATGTAGTATCATAGTAGTGTTATATTTATTGATTTGTAGTATCTCTATGTAAAATATGTGTACAAGATTTACTTGTCATTATGATTTCTAGTTTTATGTGCTATGATACGGTATCTACCTATGATACTCTAACCACCTCTCTCTTCATTAATTATGATGTCACATCAGATTTTTGCCACGTTGGCATGCATGATACACCTTATGATACTAGCACTAGGACCAGCCATATACACACACTTACTACTTAATTTGCAATTCCACAAACAGTTGAGCTTTAACCATGTACTCCTACTCCCTCTGGTTAAAGGCAAACAGTTGAGCTTTAACTGTGTGGAATTGGAATCGGAACAGCGAGCAAATTAAGGGTCGCGTTCATATCTGTCTACCCCTGGTTGTTGCTTTTATTGTACTCCTAGTTGTTGCATTTCCAACATGCGCGATTTAGCTATAAAAACTGTCTATTTGGCGCACGGGAGGCTTAAAACGACCCTCCAGCAGACATTCTAAAATAGCGGAATTTTTTATGCCAAAACTGTATATTTGAGGTGTGGGTTACCGTCGCTATAAATAGAATTCACACGTGAAGCCCTAATCATCATGCTGTAAAATAGTGCGCTATATTTTAGCGCTTCTGCTAAAACGACACACATCTACGCACACGCTAAAAGTGCCTCCAGCGAGCTGTAAGACGATTTTGCGACGCTAAAATATAGAGCCTCTATTCAAGATGCTCTTACAACACAATACAACACAACACAACGAAAGCATAATACCCATACTCTCCGCCTTTGTACATAGATAGCGTTTACACTCGCATAGTCTTTTATCATACTTACACTCTCCTCCAGTGGAGAGCGAGTGAGAGATAGGGTTTTCTCAAAGGGTTATAAGCATTAAATAGAGAGGTTGGTCACATCAGTCTAGAGGCTGGTTCAAAAGGGCTTCGACAACTAACCCCTGGAAACATATTGGTAACGGCGATAATACTTTCTCCGTGGCCTACAGTGTGCGCCCATATTTGGAAGGTCTCGTCGGCCATTCGCGGTTTTGTTTATCCCTGAGCCGTAACAGTGCCATTTCCAATAGGAATGTCCTTAACGTCAATGTGTACCAGTGCCATAATTTACCGTTTGTGAATTTTAAAAGAAAATTTCATCTAGGCAATTGGCCAAATACCTTATGTGTGGCGAGCTCGATGCGGTTAGGCATGAGCAACGTGTTGTCTAGTTCTTGCGATAGCTGCGAGACTTTCGCGTGGATACTTGTGTTAGGAATAGATGAGTTATATTCGTCTGAGGGCCAAAGGCCACAATATATAGTACAGGTACAGGGCAAATATGCAGGAAGCCTCCTAACATATGGGAGAAATACAATATACAGATATATATACATCTAACACATCCCCCCCCCCCCTCAAACTCATGGTGGATCCACAACACTGAGTTTGGAGAGTAAGAAATCATGCTGCGCTCTGGTCTGTGCCTTCATGAAGAAATCCGCCAACTGTAAATCTGAAGGCACATACTGAAGCGCAACAACCTGAGCCTGCACCTACCTGAGCACGTGTATAGAAAGCATCAACACCAATATGCTTGGTAAGCTCATGCTTGACCGGATCATGTGCAACACTAATAGCACTTGTACTGTCAGACAAAACCAGACGGGTGTGGTAATAGAGACCCCAAAATCCGCAAGTAACCACCGTAACCAGGTCACCTCAGCAGTCAACAAGGCCATAGCACGCAACTCAGCCTCAACACTCGAACGGGAAACCGCTGTCTGTTTCTTCATCTTCCAAGCAATGAGCGAACCACCAAGAAACACACAGTAAGCAGAAAGTGAACGGCGATCCGAAGGATCACTCGCCCACGTAGCGTCTGAATAGCACTGGAGCTGGAGGGAGCTAGAACGAGGAAAGAAAAGGCGACGAGTGATCGTACCACGAAGATAACGAAGAACACGGAGAAGATGACTATAGTGAACAGTGGTAGGAGCAGAAACAAACTGACTCAGAATATGAACAGGAAAAGAGATGTCAGGACGAGTGACAGCAAGATAAACAAGGCTCCCAACAAGATGACGATAACGCGTCGGATCAGAAAGAGGATCACCATCAGTAAGTTGAAGCTTAACATTAAGCTCCATAGGGGTCTCAACAGTGCGCTCATCCCCAAGAGCAGCACGAGCAAGAAGATCCTGAATATACTTTTCCTGAGAGATGTAAAAGCCATCAGAAGTGGAGGAAACCTCAATCCCAAGAAAGTATAGAAGAGGACCAAGATCAGTCATAAGAAACTGATCACGAAGACGAGCCTTAACAAAGGCTATATACTCAGAATCATCACCGGTAATGATCATATCATCAACATAGTGAAGAAGAAGAAGAGTGCGTCCACGAGGAGAAGTTTGAACAAACAACGCTGGATCATGAACACTAGGGGAGAAACCAGCAGCTGTCACTACATAAGCAAAGCGCTCAAAACAGGCACGAGGGGCCTGTTTGAGACCATAAAGAGAACGTCGAAGACGACAAACCATCCCCTCAGGAACAGAGTACCCAGGAGGAGGCTGCATATAAACCTCCTCACTCAACTCACCATTGATAAAGGCATTCTGAACATCAATCTGGGACACAGACCAATGACGAACAGAAGCAACAGCAAGAAGAGTACCCACAGTGGTCATATGAGCGATAGGAGCAAAGGTCTCATCATAGTCACGACCATGCTCCTGCTCAAAACCACGAGCCACAAAACGTGCTTTATAGTGCTCAAGAGATCCATCAGAGCGAGTCTTAATCTTATAGACCCACTTACATGTGATAGGACGAACACCGGGAGGAGTAGAAACAAAATCCCAGGTGCCAGTGCGCTCAAGCGCAGCAATCTCCTCGGCCATGGCCAGCTGCCATTCAGGATGATGCTCAGCATCCCGATAAGATGTCGGCTCGGAGGCAACAGAGAGACCATATTGACTAGGAGAGTAACGGTCGAGGGCGCGACGCTGACGAACAGGACGAGTAGAGGGAAGATCATCAGAGGAAGACGACGCAGGAGACGACGATGAAGGAGAGGGAATAGTAGAGGAAGACTCCGAAGAATGAGGAGAACTAGACGGAGCAGAAGAGGACGGTGTCGAAGAAGAGACATCAGGGGGTGGAGATCCTGAAGAAGACACAATAGGGGTAGAAGGAGGTGTGTCAGAAAAGAGAAGAAAAGAGATATCTTCCACCGGGTAAGTACCAGCGGTGGGACGAGGATAGAAAGGACTCGTCTCATCAAAAGTAACATCACGAGAGATACGCATCCGGCGACCAACAGGGTCCCAACAGCGATAGCCCTTATGCTCATCATTGTATCCGAGGAAGACACACTCAACAGACTGAGCGGTCAGTTTGGTGCGTTCGCGAGGAGCAAGGAGAACATAGCAAACACAACCAAACAAGCGAAGCATGGAGTAATCTGGAGACTGTCCAGAGAGGCGCTCAAGAGGGATACCACCCTGCAAGGCAGCAGAAGGCTGAATATTGATGAGGTAAGCCGACGTAGCGACAGCCTCAGCCCAGAAATGCGGCGGGAGAGAAGAAGCAATCATCATAGCACGAGTGGTCTCAAGAAGATGGCGATGCTTACGCTCAGCAACGCCATTCTGGGCATGTGCGCCAGGACAGGAGAACTGAGCAAGAGTGCCCTGCTCAGCAAGAACACCTCGCAACATCTGGGAGATATACTCACCAGCAAAATCAGCACGAAACACACGGATGGGGGTAGAATATTGAGTACGAACCATGGCCGCAAAACGCTGATATATGGAGAGCACCTCACTACGAGAGCGCATAAAATACAACCAAGTGTACCGAGAAAAATCATCGATGAATAAAATATAGTAGCGATGGCCCCCTTTCGAAGCGAAGACCCCAAACATCGGAATGAACTAAATCAAAAGGTTGTTGAGATACAGACGCGCTAGTAGGATAGGGAAGCTAAATCTGTTTACCCAACCTACAGCCCTGACAATGCAAAGACCCATCTCCTGAGACAGACCCCAGAAGACCACGATGAACTAATGATGACAGGCGAGAGTCACAGAGGTGACCAAGACGATGATGCCACTGCTGAAAGGAGCTGGTAGTACAGGCGACAACCGGAGAAGAACTGGCATATGAAGTGGCAGCGGAAGGAACGCGAAGCCAGTCTAACTCCCAAAGTCCTGAAGAGTCACGGCTGCGAGGGCTAGATCCAACCAGGGCCTGGGTGTGACGGTCCTGGACAACACAAGAATCAGCATCAAGAATGACGCGACAACCAGAGTCAGTAAGCTGGCTAGCAGAGAACAGATTCATCTTAATAAGAGGGACATGAGAAATATCAGGAACAAAAAAAGAAGAAGTAGAAAGGGTGCCCCGACTAGAAACAGGAAGAGAGGTACCATCAGCCGTAAGAACACGAACAGGAGAAGGGAGAGAACGAATAGCGGATAGAAAAGAAGATTCAGAGGTCATATGAAAAGAAGCTTCAGAATCCAGATACCACGGAGACATACCTGACTGTGTAGAAGGTGGTGGTCGCACAGTGCCTGAAGAGTCAGTCACAGAACCAGCAGTGCCCGTCGAAGAAGAGCCTATAGCAGCAAGCAGACCGCGAAGACTCCTGATAATGTCCTGATCAGAGAGAGCAACTGCTGAAGATCCGGAAGGAGCCGACTGCCCACGAGCCTGGTGCTACTGACGTAAACTGGGCTCCCGTGTATAACAGGTGGCCCAAGTGTGACCATCCCTGCTGCAGTAAGAGCAGTGACGAAGAGAACCACGACGACCCTAACCACGAGCCTGTTGGTGCTGAAGCTGAGGCTGACCCTGACCCTGACCTGGAGGAGTGGGTAGTATCGGCGGCGGCGGCACAGGGGACCGCGGCTGAGTCGAGGGAGCAGACGACAAAGGAGCACCACGAGTAACAAGCGCAGATGGAACCGCAAGAAGACCAGCACCACGGAGACGGGTCTCCTCAGCCCGAAGCTCAGACAACACCTCAGAGAGCGGAACACGACCACGAGCATTCAGCTGAGCACGCCGGGGCTCAAACTCCTAGCGAAGCCGAGACAGAAACTCATAAATGTGGTGAAACTCCAAGTCCGAGCGCACAATCTGGCAGCACGAGCATGTGCCACAAACAGCAGTACGAAGAGAATCAAGCTGACGCCAGATAGCAGCACTCTGAGTATAAAACTCATCAATAGTGGAATCACCCTGCTGAAGAGCATGCTCCTGGCAAACCACAGACAGGTAAAGAGCATCCCCAGACGGCTGATAGCGCTGACGAAGATGGGCCTACTGAGCAGCAACAGTAGGGAGACTCATGAACTCAGCAGCATACTGGGGCAGAACACTGGAGGTGAGAACAGCAGCAGCATGAGCATCCTCATCAACCCACTGAGTGTAAGCAGTCAGAGCGTGTCGATAGGCCTCAAGATCAGAAGAGTACTGCTTGAGCTTCAGGTCATAAGTAGCAACAGCACTATCATCGGCACTCTGAGCAGCATCCTTGGCCTCCTGAGAAACATCAGCACCGAGAACAATCGGCGTCGGCGGAAGAGGAGCCACAGAAGCAGGGGGCACGGCGGACAGGAGACCTCGCCAGAAAGCACACCCCAAAGACGGAGACCGCGCATGTGAACGCGCATAAAGGCAGCGAAATCAGGGTAATTCGCGCCATCGAAGATCACCGGGCAGCGTGGAATCGCAACATAACCCGAGGAAGAAGCCATCTCTCTTTTTTTTAGACACAGATCAGATCGGATCTAGATGGAACCGGTCCGGATCGGCAGCAGACAAAAATCGGCGAGATGCAGCCAGAAGACGGCAGGAGGCAGTATTGGCGTGGATGCCCGCGCGGCAGGGTCCCGCGCCAGGAGGTGTAGCAGCAGGGCGCGGCCGTACCGGTCAGCGAGATGGGGCCACCAGTCAGGGACCAGCGGGCGACGGCGGGTCAAAAAATCGGTGAGAACGGGCGGCGGCAGGAGTGTATGTATGGCAGATCAAGGACGGCAGGGAGTGTATGTGTGTCAGGGTGCACGCGTCGGGACGTGGCCAGGTACGTGCAGGAGGGAGGCAGCTTGAGCAACAAGTACGTGCCAGGTACGTGCAAGACGTGGCTAGGTACGTGGAGTCAACAAGGCACAGCAACACGTGGGACACAGCAGGAGGCGGTGCGGGCTCCCACGCGGACGAGCTTGACGCGAGACACAGGACGAGCTTGGCGCGGGACACAGCAGGAGGCGGTGTGGGATCCCACGCGGACGAGCGGAAGATGACGAGCGGCGACAGCGGCCGGACGCGGCGGCGGAGAGCCGGGACGGGCGGCGGCGGCAACGAGAGGAGGGGAGTGAAACCTAGCGCTCTGATACCATGTTAGGAATAGATGGGTTATATTCCTCTGGGGGCCAAAGGCCACAATATATAGTACAGGTACAGGGCAAATATGCAGGAAGCCCCTAACATATGGGGGAAATACAATATACAGATATATACATCTAACAACTTGGACACGGTTGGTGTTGAATAGACTCTCAAGGGGCAGCGGTTGAACGTCAGCCGTTGCCGGGAGAGGCGCCAGGTCGCAGTATCGCCGGTGTTGAAATGGCGACGAGAGAGAAGCCACCTTCAAACGGGGACTATTGGGGGGCGGGAGGTGCAATAGGACGTTGATGCAAGGAAGATATGGCGAGCAGCGCATCGAGCGAATATGGTGACCCGTGGGCTAGGAGAAAATAGAGCGAGGCCGGGGAGAATATGATGGGGTTTGATTTGGTCGCCGCCAAAGGGGACGCGTGGCCTATCCTACGTGGCATGAGTTGTCGGTGCCCCCTGTCCAACCCCTGTATGCCGGGAAGACACGGGAATGTCAGACAGTCTCTTAGGCCGTCCAAGTTGTTGGCATGGGTTGGAGGCAGTCGGTACAAGCGATTTTCGGCCGCAACCCCCCAGTCCGTTTGGAGGCATCGACGAATATGCACTGGATGTCGATTAGACCGGATTTTCTATTATCGGTCTATTTTCTTTAAACTAGACTATCACAAAGAACGGAGTTTTTTTTTACATTTCTTGATTTTATTTATTTACTTTTGTAATGCATGGCATGTTCAAAATATCGGCAAAAACTCATTTTTTTCACAAACCGCAGTAGTAGAAAAGTTAGGGCATCTCCAGTGGGCCGACGCAAATGGTCCTACCGCGTCCTAACCTGTCTGAATGGACGGATGGCTGCAGCACGGCCCAACAAGGCTACCCAAACGGACCGACTCGCATGGACCGATCCATCCATGCACCAAATTTGGTCCAAGGTTGCGTTGGCCCGGACAACGCACACGTCCTTCCCTTCACCCTAGCGGTCTCTCCTGCCACTATTACACAAACCACTCCCCTCTCCTTCCAAAAACCCTCTCATAAAATTCGACTAGCGGGAGCAAAAGCGGAAGCGATGGATCCCGTCGCCACCACTGCTGTTGCTCCTTCCGCCGACCGTGCCACCAAGAAGCAAGGCAAGCTGAAGAAGTTGGTCAAGGATATGACCTAGAAAGAGCGGCGGGTCAAGTCGGAGAAGCGCCAAGGCCAGAGTGAAGTCATCAAAAATCGCGTGCTCGCTGTCCAGCTCGAAAAGGAGATGTGGAAGGACGACGACTACATCCTCTCCACGCAGGCCTTGTCCAATGCCGAGGAGCTTGCCAGGAAAGCCTCCAAGCATGTGTCATCTTGATGAAGCAGGAGGCGCGAACCGTCGCTTTCGACGGTACCGCCTAGCCAGACCTTAGACGACGCGTCATCTACCATCTAAGTGAAAGGAATATACCCGAGAGGCAATAATAAAGTGGTTATTATGATATTTTAGGTTTATAATAGATGTTTATTTTTCATGCTATAATTATATTAATAAGAAAACATTAATACATGTGTGATTTATAAACAGATAAGGTTCCTAGTAATGCCTCTCTTAATACTCTCTTGTTGATTAACAATCAAAGTTTTCCTGATCATGAACATTGGATGTTGTTAATAACATGGTCATATCATTGGAGAATGATATGATGAACAGTCACCCGAAGTAGATATAGAAATATGATCATGTCATCAAGTTTATATTTGCTATCACATTCGTAGTATCTCAATATCTTTAAACCATGATATCACGTTAATCACTTTCACTGGAAAGGTACTTTGATTCCATCAAACGTCACATCGTAACAGGGTGATTATAAAGGTGTCGTTCAGTACTTGGAAAGTGTTAGTTGAGGCTCGTGGATCAAGAGTGGAATTTTTTCATCCATATGATGGAGAGATATAATCAGGGCCCTCTCAATGATATCACATTGACATAGTGATACGTCCAATTTGCATCACCATTCTATATCATAATTTGCTTCTCTTTATTGATATAATTTATATTAAGAGGTGTTACTTATGTATTTTCACATATTTTTGCATGTTGGATGATTCTTGGAGGATGAACTGTCGGAGTCAGGATTCTGATGGAAAAGGCGGTGTTTTGATGCAATTTCGCGAAGATCAGAAAAATACCAAAAAAACTAAAGAAAATTATATTTTCCCGGAAGATGAAGGATGCCAGAAGGGGAGGCGAAGTTGGGCCACAGTGGCCCCCCCCCCCCCAGGCGCGGGCCACCCTGGGCCGCGCCTAAGGGGGTGTGGCCACCCTGGCCCACCTGTGGCTCCGCCCTCTCGCCTATATCTTCTCCTCGAAACACTAAAGTCGGAGGAGCAACCTCAGAAATATTTCTTCGCCTCTGCGGGGCGGAAAACACCGAGAGAGAAAGAGCTCTCCGGCAGACAGATTTCTGTCAGGGAAATTCCTTCCTGGAGAGGGGAGATCGTCGCCATCAACACCATCATCAAGCTAGAATTCATCGGGATCATCATCATCCACACAACCATCTCCACCAGCACCATCATCACCACTCCATCCCATTGTAACAATTGTGTTGAATCTTGCATAGTTCTTAGGGGGAACTTTTCCGGTGTTAATTACTATTATAGTTGATGCTTGTGAGTGGAACCATTGAATTATTGTTTATGTTCAGATTGTTATTCATCATCATATCATCTCTGATATTGATCCATATGATGTCTCGTGAGTAGTTCGTTTAGTTCTTGAGGACATGGGAGAAGTCATGTTGTTAGTAGTGGAATTGTGTTGAAGTATTATTCAATGGTTTAATATTTAAATTGTGGTTCTATTCTTCTAGTGGTATCATGTGAACATCGACTACATGATACTTCACCATTTATGGGCCTAGGGGAATGCATTGTGTATTTGGCTATTAATTATGGGGTTGCCGGAGTGACAAAAACCTAAACCCCAGTTAAGAAACCTTTGCACAAGGGAGTGTAGGATCTCAGAGTTTAAGGCTGTAGTTAGGTTTTTATCTTAATTGCTTTCTTATAGTTGCGGATGCTTGCAAGGGGTTTAATCACAAGTATGTATTAGTCCAAGTAAGATCGGTACATTAGCACAAGTTCACCCACACAACACTTATAAAACCAAAGAAGATTAATCAGCTATATGAAACGAAAGCACTTGGCAGTATTCCCATGTGTCCTCGAGAACGTTTGGTCCTCATAAGTATTTCCTCCGGCTTGTACTTTGCTAAGAAAGGATTGGGTCACTTGCAGCAATTGTTTGTTGTCTTTATTTACTTGCACTTTATTTCCTTGCTTTATCAAAAAACCCTAAAAATCTGTTTGCTAACTATTTACAGAGAACTCTTGAGCCAGTACCACTAGTCAACACCTCCGCTCCTCGTTGGGATCGACACACCTATTTATCGAAAGTACCGCGATACACCCCCTATACTTGTGGATCATCAAGACTATTTTCTGGCGCCGTTCCCGGGGAGTGAAGCGCTATTGAAGAGTGGAACTGGTAAAGGAAACTTCTACTATGAGTATTGTTTTTTTATTTCTGTTTTTTACTTTGTTTCCAATATGGATAACCCACTTGGTTTCCTATTTGGGAAAACTACTACCACTGTTAGGGTAGTAGATGAATCACCACGTGTTGAGATAGATCCTTTTAAGATACCTACAAGTATTGTTGATCGTGTTATGGATAATTATTATTTTGGGGATGGAACTGTCCATCCTGGTGATCATTTGTTTTTTATCCATGAATTATGCGGGTTGTTTAAGTGTGCAGGTATCACAACTGAACAGGTGAATAAGAAGTTACTCTCTATATCATTGAAAGGAAGGGCTGAAGAATGGTATAAGCTGTTGAAGAATGGACAATCCATGGAATGGGAGGAAATAGTACCTCTTTTTTGTTCTAAATTCTATCCTTCCAGTGAGATTCATAAGGATAGGAACCTAATATATAACTTTTGGCCTCGTGATGGAGAGAGTACATCCCAAGCTAGGGGGAAATTGAAGTTACTAATGCTTAAATGTCCTATTCATGAACTCCCTAACAATATTATTATTAATAACTTTTATGCAAGACTTTCTCTTCATGATAAAGATTTATTAGATGCTTCTTGTGCTGGATCATTCACACGCATGAAGGAAGAAGCTAAATGGGATCTTCTAGACCGTATTCAAGAGAACACTGAAGCATGGGAGAATGATAAAGGAAGAAAGTCAGGTATAAATTATGATTATGAATGCATTAAATATTTTATGGGAACTGGTGACTTTCATGATATTAGTACTGAGTATGGTCTTGATTCTCAAGTTCTTGCAAATTGTTTTTAAGGCTTTTGCCTCTTATATTGAAATTCCCAAAAAGGAGTGGGACAAGTACCATGCACCTTATAAAGATGTTGTTAATCATGTTACTGTTAGAAGCACTAAAGTTTGTACTATTGATCCTATTTTGCCTGAACCTTATATTGAGAAAGTACCTTTTCCTGCTAAGGTAAAGGAACATTCTATCATAGCTAATGTGGTTAGCAAAAGTACAAATAAAACTGTGGAACCTGATGAGCAAATAAACATTGAACCTATAGTAGCCATTGTGAAATATTTTGTCACTAAAAATATAGAGGATGAGCACATTGTCTTCTGTGAAGACGCTTATATTATTGTTTATCATCCTTGAAAATCTAGGAGAACTAGTGTCCATGTGCTTTCTGTGAGAATTGGTGATCATTGCTATTATGGTTTATGTGATATTGGTGCTAGTTATAGTGTTATTCCTTATGAGATTTACAGGGAAATTATGCATGAAATTGGTCCTTGTGAACTTGAGGACATTTATGTGGTTATTCACCTTGCTAATAGAGAGACAGTCTGACCAATTGGCATTGTAAGAGATGTGGAGGTTCTTTGTGGTAAGATTAAATATCCTGTTGATTTCCTAGTACTTGGTTCAGAAGCTAGTAAAACATGTCCTATTATATTTGGTAGACATTCCTTGAATACTTGTGGGGATAGTATAGATTGTAAGAAGGAGAAAGTTTTAACTAAGTTTGATGGAGAATATTATGAGTTAAATTTTTCCAAATTTTCTAAAACTCCTTATGAAAATGAATTGCCTAATGAGGATTTCAGGGTTGAGCAACTTGCTGCTATTTCTCTTGCTCCTAACAATGCCTTGTAGCAGTATATGGAAGATCATGAAAGTGAGGTCTTCATGAAGGAAAGAAATTAGATTGACGAGATTTTCCTTCGTCAACATGAGTTACCTAAGCATAACCTACATGTGGAAGATTTGGGTACCACACTACCACCTAAAGGGGATCCTATTTTTGATTTAAAACTTCTATCTGATGATCTTAAATATGTTTATCTAGATGATAAGAAAATATATCTTGTTATTATTAGCTCTAAACTTTCAGGAAAGGAAGAGGAAAGATTATTGGAAGTATTGAAGAAACACCCTGGAGCTATGGGTTATACTCTTGATGATTTAAAAGGGATTTATCCTACTATATGTTAGCATGCTATTAATATAGAACCTGATGTAAAACCAGTTGTTGAACATCAACGCCATTTAAATCCTAAGATGAAGGATGTGGTAAGAAATGAGGTATTAAAACTCCTTGATGTTGGTATTATTTACCCTATTGCTGATAGTCAATGGGTTAGCCATGTTCATTGTGTCCCAAAGAAAGGGGGGTCATTGTTGTGCCTAATGAAAATAATGAGCTTATACCTCAAAGAGTAGTGGTTGGTTATAGGATGTGCATTGATTTTAGGAAGGTTAATAAATTTACTAAGAAATATCATTATCCTCTGCCTTTTATTGATCAAATGCTAGAAAGGTTGTCTAAAAAAACTCACTTTTGTTTTCTTGATGGTTATTCTGGGTTCTCTCAAATTTTTGTGAGAGCACAAGACCAAGAGAAAACCACCTTCACTTGTCCCTATGGAACTTATGCTTATAGGCGTATGCCTTTTGGTTTATGTAATGCTCCTGCTACCTTTCAGAGATGTATGTCTGCTATCTTTCATGGTTTTTGTGAAGAAATTGTGGAAGTTTTCATGGATGATTTCTCCATCTATGAAACTTTTTTTGATAATTGTTTGCACAACCTTGATAAAGTTCTGCAGAGATGTGAAGAAACTAATCTTGTTCTTAATTGGGAGAAATGCCACTTCATGGTTAATGAAGGGATTGTTCTTGGACACAAAATTTCTAAAAGAGGTATTGAAGTAGACAGAGCCAAAATTGAAGCAATTGAGAAGAGTCCTTGCCCTAGGGATGTAAAAGGTATTCGTAGTATCATTGGTCATGCTGGTTTCTATAGAAGGTTTATTAAAGATTTCTCCAAAATTTCAAAGCCCCTTACTAATCTTCTTCAAAAATGTGTACCTTTTGTTTTTGATGATGATTGTAAGGAAGCTTTTAAAACTTTGAAGAAAGCTTTGACTACTGCTCCTATTGTCTAACCACCTGATTGGAATTTACCCTTTGAAATTATGTGCGATGCTAGTGATTTTGCTGTGGGTGTTGTTCTTGGGCAATGAATAGATAAAAAGTTGAATGTTATTCATTATGCTAGCAAGACTCTAGGTGCTGCTCAAAAGACTTATGCTACTAATGAAAAGGAGTTCTTAGCTGTAATCTTTGCTTGTGATAAGTTTAGACCTTATATTTTTGATTCAAAGGTAACTATTCATACTGATCATGCTGCTATTAAGTACCTTATGACAAAGAAAGACGCTAAGACTAGGCTTATTTGATGGGTGTTGCTTTTACAAGAGTTTGATCTGCATATTGTAGATAGTACAGGTGCTAAAAATCCTATTGCTGATAATTTATCTCGTTTGGAAAACATTTCTTTTGATCCTATGCCTGTTAATGATAGTTTTCCAAATGAACAGTTGGCTGCAATAAAGGTAAGCCCGCAAGAGAGTCCTTGGTATGCTGATTATGCTAACTTTATTGTTTCCGAGTATTTGCCTCCAACCTTTACAACCCAGAAAAGAAGGAAATTCTTTTATGATCCGAGGCATTACTTTTGGGATGACCCACACTTATATAAAGGAGTAGATGGTATTATGTGGAGATGTGTCCCAGAATACGAACAACAAGAGATATTGAGAAAATATCATGATAGTGCTTATGGAGGACATCATGCTGGGGATAGAACTGCACAAAAAGTTTTACAAACAGATTTTTACTGTCCTACTCTCTTCAAGGACGCAAGGAAGTTTATTTCATCATGTGACAAATGTCAAACAGTTGGTAACATTTCTAGACGCAATGAAATGCCTATGAATTATTCTCTTGTTATTGAACCTTTCGATTGTTGGGGATTTGACATTATGGGTCCTTTTCCTCCTTCAAAAGGATATACTCATATTCTTGTTGCTGTTGATTATGTTACAAAGTGGGTAGAAGCCATACCTACAAACAGTGTTGATGGTAAGACCTCTTTAAAAATGCTTTAAGATGTTATTTTTCCTAGGTTTGGTGTGCCTAGATATCTTATGACTGATGGAGGTTCTCATTTTATTCATGGTGATTTTAGGAAGACTCTTGCTAAGTATGATGTTAACCATAGAATTGCTTTAGCTTATCACCCCCAAACTAGTGGACAAGTAGAACTTTCAAATAGAGAAATTAAATCTATCTTGCAAAAGACTGTTAATAGATCTAGGAAAAATTGGGCTAAAAAGTTGAATGACGCTTTATGGGCTTATAGAACTTCTTATAAAAATCCTATGGGAATGTCTCCTTATAAAATGGTTTATGTTAAAGCTTGTCACTTGCCTCTAGAATTAGAACACAAAGCTTACTGGGCAGTGAAAGAATTGAATAGAGATTTTAAACTTGCTGGTGAGAAAAGATTGCTTGACTTAAGTACCTTAGATGAGTGGAGAAGTGAAGCTTATGAAAATGGTACTCTTTAAGGAAAAAGTAAAAAGATGGCATGATAGGAGAATTCTCAAAAGGGAGTTCCATGTTGCTGAGAAAGTTCTTTTGTATAGGTCTTGTCTCAGATTTTTTGTAGAGAAACTTCTCTCAAAATGGGAAGGACCTTTTGTTACTGAGGAGGTGTATCGTTCATGGGCTATTAAAATATCTTCTTTGAAGGACAAAACTACATAGGTGGTGAATGGTCAAAGGTACAAACATTATATTTCTGGAGATTCTTATAATGAAGATGTTTATATTATTCAAATGGTGACTCTGGAAGAATTTATTAGAAACCAAACTCCAGAATCTGCAGAGTCCGTCTTTGAATAGGTAAAAGTGCTGCAAACAGAAGGTTCGTGGAAAACCTTTTTCTTTATATTTTTTATGTTTTTATTACATATGGAAAGTTACGAGACAAAATAGAGGAGGAAACAGAGCCCAGGTGGGCCACACCCACCAGTGGCGCGGGCCCCAGTTGGCCGCGCCACCAGGGGTGTGAGCTCCTGGAGTCCGTCTTCGCCCCATTTTTGCACTTTACCTTCCTTATGTAGTAAAACTTCGTAATATATAACCCCCCGGATTCCCCGAGGTTCGTATATCGTGTTCTCGGCATGTTTTTGTTTCGATATGTTTCTGTTAGGCAGATTCTCAGTTTTGGAGCCACAATGTCTTCCTATGGATCACCCATGGAGGATTCCTCCGCGGATGTCATCAACCCGTACATGTATGAGTTGAAGGTTCACCCCTAGGAGTTGTTACTCAAGGATGGGATAGTACAGATAAAAGAAGTAAATGGTCCTAAAGGACAAGGCAGTCTGGAAGATATGATGGAAGCACTGGAGCAGGAAGTTTTTAGGTACAAGAAGATGGCAGAACGCGAAGTGGACGTCATCCATAAGATAAGTTCAAAACTCATCGCCAAGCACAAGAAGGAGACTGCGGAGCTTCGAAATGAAATCCTCTCGCTCCATCAGACCACCAATCAAATGCAATCACAGCTCTTCGACATGCAAAATCAAAAATATGAGTATGAGGCTAGGTTTAAATACATAAGCTCTGCTGCTAGTTTCAGGATATTTGAGACCAAGACATCCTTTGTGGATGGGAAGCCTTTACCTTGGAAGTCCGATGATGACAAGGGAACACCACCACCACCGAAGGAGTAATTTGTCACCAGGTTTGGCATCCCCTTGGCTTGTTCCAATCTTGGGGGAGTGTCGCGGTATCACATCATTATCTTTTATCTTTTTATCATTTTAGTAGATTCATATCTTGGATAGAGAAGTTATCTTATAGGTTGGTTTCAATTGTGGAAGTATCTTTCATTTAGTTTGTTATCTATGTATCCCTTGGTGTGAGTGCCTTTATGGAATATTAATGAGAAGTCTCATATTTTACTTTTCGCACTTCTTATTTTAGTTTGCAATCTCTATTATATGATTAATCTTTTTGATTAGTATTGGTATCACTTTGGGATCATCAAGTAGATCTAAATTGGTTTTGGCAAACCGAGCTCTCGTTAGTAGCAACACTTTTTGAGGTTTGAAAGGAAAAGAGAAAAGAACTTACATGTATTTTATATTGTTTTCTTTCTTTCCTGATTGGCTCATAAGCTTAGTATTCTTTATTTAAGATCTTTTGTGTCTTTAAGGAAGATTGCATGTTTGGATTTATTACTTGTATGTTTGCTTGTTTCCTTCAACTCTTTTGCTTGCTACCCAGCCTTGCTAGCCAAAAACCTGTGCTGAGAGGGAACACTTATCATCCATCCAATCCTTTAAACCAAAACCTATGCCATTTGTGTCCACCATATCTACCTATTAGCATTATTGCTATTCCAACTAAATTCTCAAGATTCATCTATCTTTCAAATTAAAAATTATTTTGTTATGTGAAAACTAGTTAGTAAAGCTCTCACAAACTTGATGGCAGACCTTATTTTCTTACCCCTAATAAACTTGAACCATTGTGTCATCGAAGTTGTATATGCTTGCATCTATACGTTGGGATTAGCAGAACCGAGCTGACACAGGGAACGCTTTCAACACCTGTAAATATACCCCGTTGATATCATGCTCTTTTGTTTATGGATGTCATCGGTTGAAATAAAATGGGAGCTTGTAAGTCCATGGAGTTATGTATGTGTGTTAGAGAAATGTCTGGGCCGCTAGCCTAAGCCATGCCTAATCATGGTAGAAACTTGCAGCATCACCATAATGAGCAATCTATGAAGCTTTCTTCTTATCTAAAAAAGAGAGCATATTAAAAAGAGGAAAGAGAGAAAAAAATCACCATTTTCCCATGGTAAATAAGAGATTGTTGAGATGCTCACTATCTGCTTGCCTTGTCATTTTGATATGGGATAGCTCATGTATCATGTGCAAGGGGTACCCCGTTGGTGGTTCTCTATGATATGCATGTACTTACTATGACAAGAACTTACCGGTAACTAAAGTTGAGTAGCATGAGCGGCCCTCGTAATCAAGGGACATGAGATTGCCAACTTATATTTCGTCAATAATATACTCCAGCTTTGTTCACTTTAACCTTTAATCACCTCAAGATGCTTATGATAGGGGCAATGAGAGCTCAAAGCTGGTAAGTACCATACTCTTTTGAAAGCTCTTTATGAACTTGAAATCCCTGCTTCCCTCTATGAAGGGCCTCTCTTATACTTCTAAGTTGAGTCAGTAAACCTATTCATCTCTATCTCCATCAAGCATTTGAGTTGTTGTGTTTCAAGCATTCATATGATGATTTATTCAATCATGTTCTTTATCTTCCTTGTTTGCACAAGACTCTTATCTAAATGAGTATTACTTTGAAAGCCATCATTGCGAAAAGCCTTTTATGTTTGAGCAAAAAGGACTCCTGTTATAAACTTCCTTACAAAAGCTTTGCTTGAAAACTGTTTACCAACTATTCTCTGACCAAGAACAAAGTTTACCAATCCCAATTATGATTTATCTTTATGCATCTTTATTGTGACTCCCATACTTGTTGCAAGCTAAGTTATATAATGGTGAGTTGCATTCTACTATGAGTTGTGTATTGGTAAGTGTGATGCTTCTTATCCGTATTCTTTTTATTGACACTTCACTCCGTTAACCTGTGGACATGATTACTGATCTTAGTTTTCGCTTGGGGACAAGCGTGGTCTAAGCTTGGGGGGAGTTGATACGTCCAATTTGCATCACCATTCTATATCATAATTTTCCTCTCTTCGTTGATATATTTCATATTAAGAGGTGTTACTTATGTATTTTCACCTGTTTTTGCATGTTGGATGATTCTTGGAGGATGAACTGCCGGAGTCAGGATTCTGATGGAAAAGGCGGTGTTTTGATGCAATTTCGCGAAGATCAGAAAAATACTAGAAAAACTACAGAAAACTATATTTTCCCAGAAGACGAAGGATGCCAGAACAGGAGGTGGAGTTGGGCCACAGGAGGCCCACACACCCCAGGCGTGTGCCACCCTGGGTCGCGCCTACAGGGGGTGTGGCCACCCTGGCCCACCTCTGGCTCCACCCTCTCGCCTATATCTTTGTAGGGGTTTGTAGCATGGAAAACAAAAAATTTCTACCGCATGCACACAAACAAACCAAGATCTATCTACTAGATTGTAGCAACGAGTCGATAGAATAACTCACCCTTGAAGATTCCAAAGCGGTTAACGAGAGCAGATTCTCGTGGGTGATGTAGTCGTACACTTGCCGATCTCAAGATCGCGTAGACGATCCTTCCGGCACTGCGTTCCGGCAGTGCTTCCGCAATCGGTCACACGTTCGATACTCGATGAAGACCTTCCTCTCCCTTGTTTTAGCAGGCAGCGGAGGTTGTAGTTCTCCCCTCTCGATTCTGGTAGCACGACGGCGTGGTGTCAGAAGTAGAGGGAAGATCCCATAGGGCTTCGCCTAAGCCGGAGCGAGTTATGGTGGATCTAGGGTTTCCGGCGATCTAGGTTTGGAAGGCCGGAGAGGAGGAGGAGGTGTCAGCGGCTAGGGCGACCGCGACAAGGCGACGGCGCAAGGCGACGACGCGACGACGCGGCGGTGGCGGCTAGGCGGCGACGCATGGGGTGGGGAGGTCTGGCTCTTGTGTTGGGCAGCCCTCCCCCTCTATTTATAAGAGGGGGCATCCTTGAGAGAGGGGAGTTTGAATCCACTTCCAAACCCAAGTTGGAAGGACTCTTTCCTTCTTCCATGAGGAAACCATTGTTCCATTTTGACTTTTCAAACCTCCCGTTGGACTTTCAATTTAGAGCTTTAATTCTCTCTCACAAATGCCCAAACCAAGTGACCTAGGATATGATCCAATCATTCCACTTACCCATGACACATCCATGGACCATTCCCCTTCCAGTCTGGTGAACATTCTAGAACCTTCTAGAATCTCTCCGATGAAAACATCGAAATCATTCCCGAAATCTGGAATCGGTCTTTCCTTATATGAATCTTATTCTCCGGACCATTCCTGATCTCCTCGTGATATCCCGGATCCCATCCGATACTCCGAACAACATTCGGTCTCCCTACTTACATTCCATATCTACTAAACAACATAGAATCCTTAAGTGTGTCTCCCTATGTTTCGTGAATTATGCGGACATGACCGAGACACTTCTCTAATCAATAACACATAGAGGAATCTGGAAATTCATATGGCTCCCACATATTTCTACGATTGCTTTGTGATCGAATGAACCACTTACATACGATACCAATTTCCCTTTGTCTCGCGATAGTTTACTTATCCGAGGTTTGATCATCGGTATCTCTGCATACCTAGTTCAGCCTCGTTACCGATAAGTACTCTTTTCTCGTTCTCGTAATATGTGATCCCTTGTGAGCCATTCACATGCTTGCAAGCTAATTGTATGACATTCCACCGAGCGGGCCTAGAGTATATCTATCCGTCATATGGATGGACAAATCCCACTCTTGATCCATGTGCCTCAACCCATACTTTCCGAACACTCAATGCCACCTTTATAGCCACCCAGTTACGGTGTGGTGTTTGATGTCATCAAAGCATCCTTCCAGTGATGGTGATTAGCATGATCTCATGGTCGAAGGAATTTGGTTACTATGTATCAGAAAGCTTATAGCAAACGAACTATTGAAATGACTTGATCTTTATGCTACGCTTATCTATAGGAGTATGTCCATCATACCATTCTCCTAATGATATGACCTTGTTGTTAACAACATCTCAATGTTCATGATCGAGAAACCACGATCATCGATTAACCAACAAGCTAGTATTATAAAGAGGCTTTACCAGGGGCTCTAATTTAGTTTACAATTCACACAAGTATTAATGTTTCCGGTTAATACTATTATAGCATTAATGTAAAAATTTATCATAAAGACAAAGATATAATAATAACTACTTTTATTATTGCCTCTAGGGCATATCTCCAACAGTCTCCCACTTGCACTAGAGTCAACCAATCTAGATTACATGGTAATATACCGAACACCCATGGTGGTTTGGTGCTGGTCATGTTTTACCCTCGGGAGAGGTTTAGTCAACGGATTCACCACATTCAGATTTGTGTGTACTTTGCAAATCTTTATGTCACCATCATGGACAAGCTCTCAAATAGCGTGAAAACGCAGCTTGATATGCTTCAGTTTCTTGTGTAACCTTGGTTCTTGCGCATTGGCTATGGCGCCCATGTTATCACAATAGGTAGACATTGGGTCCAACGCACTTGGAACCACACCGAGCTCTATAATGAACTCCTTTATCCATATCGCCTCTTGTGAAGCCTCCGAAGCAGTTATGTATTCTGATTCAGTTGAAGATCTCGCCACAACGCTTTGCTTTGCACTCCTCCAGCTAACTGCTGCACCATTCAAAGTAAATACGTATCCAGATTGAGATTTAGAATCATCCGGATCGGTGTTCCAACTAGCATCGGTGTAACCATTAACAACGAGCTGTTCATCACCTCCATAAGAAAGAACCATATCCTTGGTTCTTCTCAAGTACTTAAGGATGTTTTTGACCGCTGTCCAATGATCCACTACTAGATCACTTTGATATCTGCTAGTCAAACTAACAGCATATGCAATGCGGGTCTAGTACATAGCATGGCATACATAAGAGATCCTATGGCTGAGGCATAAGGAGTCTTACTCATCCTTTCTCTATCTTTTGCCGTTGCAGGACTTTGAGTTTTACTCAAGGTCGTATTGGACAACATGGGCAAGAACCCTTTCTTGATATCTTCCATTCCAAACCTCTTTAGAAATTTGTCCAAATATGTACTCTGTGACAATGATATTAAGCATCTTGATCTATCTCTATAAATCTTTATGCCTAATATGTAAGCTGCTTCGCCAAGATCTTTCATTGAAAAACTATTATTCAAATAATCCTTGACACTATTAAGAAGGTCTACATCATTCCCGATCAACAATATGTCATCTACATATAGTATTAAGAATGCTACAGAGCTCCCACTCACTTTCTTGTAAATACAAGCTTCTCCATAAGTTTGTATAAAACCAAAACTTTTGATTACCTTATCAAAATGTTGATTCCAACTCCGGGATGCTTGCTTCAATCCATAAATGGACCATTGAAGTTTGCATACCTTGTTAGCATCTTTATGATCGACAAAACCTTTGGGTTGCATCATATACAACTCTTCATCAATGTCTCCATTGAGGAACGCTGTTTTGACATCCATCTGCCATATCTCATAATCATAATATGCAGTGATTGCTAATAAAATCCTCACAAACTTTAGCTTCGCTACTGGTGAGAAAGTCTCATCATAGTCAACTCCTTGAATTTGTCGAAACCCTTTTGCGACAAATCGAGCTTTATAGATAGTAAAATTACCATCAGCATATGTTTTCTTCTTGAAAATCCATTTATTCTCGACAGCCTTTCGACCATCCGGTAAGTCCACCAAAGTCCATACTTGGTTTTCGTACATGGATCCAATCTCGGATTTCATGGCTTCTTGCCATTTATTGGAATCTGGGCTCATCATCGCTTCCTCATATGTCACAGGGTCATCGGTGTTGTCTACCAACATGAGACTCATAACGGGATCATACCAATCAGGAGTGGTACGAGTTCTCGTTAACCTGCGAGGTTCCGTAGTAACTTCAACCGAAGTTTCATGATCACATCATTAGCTTCCTCTCTTATTGGCGTAGGCGTCACAGGAACCACTTCCGGTGCTGCGCTACTCGCAAGTTCGAGAGAAGGTTCAACAACCTCGTCGAGTTCTACTTTCCTTCCAGTCACTTCTTTCGAGAGAAACTCCTTCTCTAGAAAGGATCCATTCTTGGCAACAAAGATTTTGCCCTCGGATCTATGATAGAAGGTATACCTAATAGTTTCCTTCGGGTATCTTATGAAGACACATTTTTCCCCTTTGGGTTCAAGCTTGTCGGGCTGTAACTTCTTTACATAAGCTTCACAACCGAACGACAATTTAGGTTTCTTCCCAAATCATAATTCATACGGTGTCGTTTCAACGGATTTAGATGGTTCCCTATTTAAAGTGAATGCGGTTGTTTCTAATGCATAACCCCAAAACAATAGCGGTAAATTTGTAAGTGACATCATAGAACGAACCATATCCAAGAGAGTTCGATTACGACGTTCGGACACACCATTACGTTGTGGTGTTCTCGACGGTGTCAATTGTGAAAGTATTCCGCATTTCTTTAAATGCTCGCTAAACTCATAACTTAGATATTCACCTCCACGATCAGATCGTAGAAATTTAATCTTCTTGTTACGTTGATTCTCTACTTCACTTTGAAATTCCTTAAACTTCTCAAAAGTTTCGAACTTATGTTTCATGAAATAGATATACCCATATCTACTCAAGTCATCTGTGAAGGTAAGAACATAACTATAACCACCGCGCGATGCTACACTCATTGGGCCACACACATCGGTATGTATGATTTCCAATAAGTCCGTAGCTCGCTCCATCATACCAGAAAATGGAGTCTTAGTCATTTTACCCATCAGACATGCTTCACATCTTTCAAGTGATTCGAAATCAAGTGATTCAAGAAGTCCATCAGAATGGAGTTTCTTTATACGCTTCACTCCAATATGACCAAGACGACAGTGCCACATATAGTTCGAGTTATCGCTCAATTTCAAACATTTAGCTTCAATGTTATTAATGTGTGTATTTCTACAATCGAGATTCAGTAAGAGTAGACCATCTATCAAAGGTGCATGTGCATAAAACATATTACTCATATAAATCGAACAACCATTATTCTCGGACTTAAACAAGTAACCGTCTCGCAATAAACATGATCCGAATATAATGTTCATGCTCAATGCAGGCACCAAATAACAATTATTTAAGTATAAAACTAATCCCGATGGTAGATGAAGAGGTAGCGTGCAGACCGCGATCACATCAACCTTTGATCCATTTCCAGCACGCATCGTCACCTCGTTCTTCGCTAGCTTCCGTTTATTCTGCAGCACCTGCTTCGAGTTACAAACATGAGCAACCGAACCAGTATCAAATACCCAGTCACTACTACGAGTACTAGTGAGTTACAAATCAATAACATGTATATCAGATATACATTTCTTCTTGACGTTGCCGTTCTTCAAATCCGCCAAGTACTTAGGGAAATTCCGCTTCGAGTGACCCTCTCCCTTGCAGTAAAAACACTCAGTATCAGGCTTAGGCCCAGCCTTGGTCTTCTTTGCCGGCGCGGTAACTTTCTTACCGTCCTTCTTGAAGTTTCCTTTTTTCTTAGACTTGCCTTGCTTCCTGAATTTGGTGGTCTTATTGACCATCAACACTTGGTGTTCTTTCTTGATCTCCACTTCCGCTGACTTTAACATGGAGAAGAGTTCGGTCAACGACTTGTCCATGTTTTGCATAGTGTAGTTCATCACAAAGTTCTTGTAACTTGGTGGTAGTGATTGGAGGACATGGTGAATCCCCAAAGCATTAGGAATCACTATACCCAAGCTTTGAAGATTGCTTGCGTGCCCAGACATCTTAAGCACGTGCTCACTGACGGAGTTGCCCTCTTCCATCTTGCAGTTAAAGAACTTTTCAGAAGCCTCATAACTCTCAACTACCGCGTGAGCCTCAAATATCATTTTGAGTTCACGGACAATATCATGTGGGTCATGGTTCTCAAACCTTTTCTGAAGCTCCGATTCCAAACCATACAAGATAACACACTGAACTGTGGAGTACTGATTCTTCCGAGCGAGGAAAACATTCTTTACCTCATCGGTAGCATCAACTGCAGGTGGATCAGCCAGCGGTGCATCCAGCACATAGGTCAAATTACCAGCATTGAGGACAATCCTCAAATTGCGGAACCAATCCGCGAAGTTGCTTACATTGTTTTTCAACTTTTCTTTCTCTAGGAACGCATTAAAATTGATGGTAGGGGCCGCCATTGATCTACAACTTATTTGCAATAGTTTAGACTAAGTTTATGAAAAATTGAGTTCTAATTAATGTTTAAATTAATCTAGGTGAACTCCCACTCAAAACAATACCCCCCACATTGTTTTAGTGATCACACAAACCAAATCCACCACATCGAAACCGATCATCATGAGAGTTGATGTAGCTTCAATGGCGAACAAACAACATGTTCATCATATCTACTATATGACTCATGTTTTACCTTTCGGTGATCCGTGTTTCGAGACCATGTCTGTACATGCTAGGCACGTCAAGATCAAGCCTTAGCTTCTGTATGAGCAAATCTGTCTTGCTCCCGTTGTATACACTCGTAGAATCTAACACACCCGATCATCACGTGGTGCTTCGAAACAACGAGCTTTAGCAATGGTGCTAACTAAGGATGAACACTTTATAACTTGAAATTTTGTGCGTGAGGGATCATCTTATAATGCCATCGTCGCGAACTAAGCAATACAAGATGCATAAAAGGATTAACATCACATGCAATTCATAATATGTGATATGATATGGCATTTCTTCTTGTGCTTCCGATCTCCATCTTCAAGCATGAACATGATCTCCATCATCACCGGTATGGCATCAAGGTCAATGGCGCCACTTCATGGTTGTCGTCCACTAGCATCAACTATTACAACTAGTTTGAATAGACACGCAGGTCTTAACGGAATTAAAAAACAACCATATGGCTCCTGCTGGTTGCCTACTTACAATAAGGAACATTGCATACATCATATATAATCACAATCATGGCCATATCACATCACAGCACACCCCTGCAAAACAAAGTTAGACGCCTCTAATTTTCTTTGCATGTTTTACGTGATTTGGGGCTTTCAATAAGTGTCGTTCTAACTTACGAACAAGAACCACAACATTCATTCTTGAACTATCAAGTTCCCGTTGTAAATTGAATCTATACTATGATAGGAGAGACAGACACCCGCAAAGCCACAATGCAATACAAGTTGCTTGTTAAGCGTGGAGCAAGTCTCATGAACGATGTCATGTAAGGTTACCTCGGCCGCTTCATCCCATCATACCGCAAGATGCAAAGTACACAAAAAGCAATTGATAATAAAAGCACCATCGCCCACAATGACCATTGTGTTCTACTCGTGCAACAGATCAACATATAGACACGGCTCTGATACCTTTGTAGGGGTTCGTAGCATGGAAAACAAAAAAATTCTACCACATGCACACAAACAAACCAAGATCTATTACTAGATTGTAGCAACGAGTCGATAGAATAACTCACCCTTGAAGATTCCAAAGCGGGTAACGAGAGCAGATTCTCGTGGGTGATGTAGTCGTACACTTGCCGATCTCAAGATTGGGTAGACGATCCTTCCGGCACTGCGTTCCAGCAGCGCTTCCGCAGTCGGGCACACGTTCGGTACTCGATGAAGACCTTCCTCTCCCTTGTTCCAGCAGGCAGCGGAGGTTGTAGTTCTCCCCTCGCGATTCCTTCAGCACGACGGCGTGGTGTCAGAAGTAGAGGGAAGATCCCGCAGGGCTTCGCCTAAGCCGAAGCGAGTTATGGTGGATCTAGGGTTTCCGCCGATCTAGGTTTAGAAGGCCGGAGAGGAGGAGGAGGTGTCAGCGGCTAGGGCGACGGCGATGAGGCGGCGGCGCAAGGCGGCTAGGCGGAAGCGGCGCATGGGTTGGGGAGGGTTGGCTCTTGTGTTGTTTGGGGCATCCCTCTCCCTCTATTTATGATAGGGGGCAGCCTTGAGGGAGGGGAGTTTGAATCCACTTCCAAACCCAAGTTGGAAGGACTCTTTCCTTCTTCCATGAGGAAACCATTGTTCCAGTTTGACTTTTCAAACCTCCCGTTTGACTTTCAATTTAGAGCTTTAATTCTCTCTCACAAATGCCCAAACCAAGTGACCTAGGATATGATCCAATAATTCCACTTACCCATGACACATTCATGGACCATTCCCCTTCCGGTCCGGTGAACATTCTAGAACCTTTTAGAATCTCTCCGATGAAAACATCGAAATCATTCCCGAACTCCGGAATCGGACTTTCCTTATATGAATCTTATTTTCCGGATCTCCTTGTGATATCCCAGATCCCATCCGAGACTCCGAACAACATTCGGTCTCCCTACTTACATTCCATATCTACTAAACAACATTGAATCCTTAAGTGTGTCTCCCTATGGTTCGTGAATTATGCGGACATGACCGAGACACTTCTCTGATCAATAACACAAAGAGGAATCTAGAAATTCATATGGCTCCCACATATTTCTACGATTACTTTGTGATCGAATGAACCACTTACATAAGATACCAATTTCCCTTTGTCTCGCGATAGTTTACTTATCCGAGGTTTGATCGTCGGTATCTCTGCATACCTAGTTCAGCCTCGTTACCGATAAGTACTCTTTTCTTGGTCCCGTGATATGTGATCCCTTGTGAGCCAGTCACATTCTTGCAAGCTAATTGTATGACATTCCACCGAGAGGGCCTAGAGTATATCTATCCGTCATATGGATGGACAAATCCCACTCTTGATCCATGTGCTTCAACCCATACTTTCTGAACACTCAATGCCACCTTTATAGACACCCAGTTACGGTGTGGTGTTTGATGTCATCAAAGCATCCTTCCGGTGATGGTGATTAGCATGATATCATGGTCAAAGGAATTTTGTTACTATGTATCAGAAAGCTTATAGCAAACGAACTATTGAAATGACTTGATCTTTATGCTATGCTTATCTATAGGAGTATATCCATCATACCATTCTCCTAATGATATGACCTTGTTGTTAACAACATCTCAATGTTCATGATCGAGAAACCACGATCATCGATTAACCAACAAGCTAGTATTATAAAGAGGCTTTACCAGGGACTCTAATTTAGTTTACAAATCACACAAGTATTAATGTTTCCGGTTAATACTGTTATAGCATGAATTTAAACATTTATCATAAACACAAAGATATAATAATAACTACTTTTATTATTGCCTCTAGGGAATATCTCCAACAATCTTCTCCTCGAAACCCTAAAGTCGGAGGAGTGACCACAGAAAGATTCCGCCGCCTCTGCGGGGTGGAAAACACCAAGAGAGAAAGAGCTCTCCGGCAGACAGATTCCTGCCAGGAAAATTCCTTCCCGGAGAGGGGAGATCGTCGCCATCAACACCATCATCAAGCTAGAATTCATCGGGATCATCATCATCCACACCACCATCTCCACCAGCACCATCATCACCACTCCACCCCGCTGTAACAATTGTGTTGAATCTTGCATAGTTCTTAGGGGAAACTTTCCCGGTGTTAATTACTATTGTAGTTGATGCTTGTGAGTGGAACCATTGAATTATTGTTTATGTTCAGATTGTTATTCATCATCATATCATCTCTGATCTTGATCCATATGATGTCTCCTGAGTAGTTCGTTTAGTTCTTGAGGACATGGGAGAAGTCAAGTTATTAGTAGTGGAATTGTGTTGAGGTATTATTCAATGGTTTAATATTTAAGTTGTGGTGCTATTCTTCTAGTGGTGTCATGTGAACGTAGACTACATGATACTTCACCATTTATGGGCCTAGGGGAATGCGTTGTGTATTTGGCTACTAATTGTGGGGTTGCCGGAGTGACAGAAACCTGAACCCCTGTTAGGAAACCTTTGCACAAGGGAGTGTAGGATCTTAGAGTTTAAGGTTGTGGTTAGGTTTTTATCTTAATTGTTTTCTTGTAGTTGCGGATGCTTGCAAGGGGTTTAATCACAAATATGTATTAGTCCAAGTAAGGTCGGTACATTAGCACAGGTTCACCCACACAACACTTATAAAACCAAAGAAGATTAGTCAGCTATATGAAACGAAAGCACTTGATAGTATTCCCATGTGTCCTCGAGAACGTTTTGTCCTCATAAGTATTTCCTCCGACTTGTCCTTTTCTAATAAAGGATTGGGCCACTTGTTGCAGTTGTTTGCTGTATTTATTTACTTGCACTTTATTTCCTTGCTTTATCAAAAAATCCTAAAAATCCATTTGCTAAGTATTTACAGAGAACTCTTGAGCCAGTAGCACTATTCAACACCTATTGCTCCTCGTTGGGATCGACACTCCTATTTATTGAAAGTACTACGATACACCCCCTATACTTGTAGGTCATCACATAGCTTGCAAGTAAGTGATTTGATCACTAGAATGTCATATCACAGGAACGAGAAAAACAGTACTTATCGGGAACGAGATTAAACAAGGTTTGTATGATACCAACTGATAGAATCTCGGACAAGAAAAATATCATGAGACAAAAGGTATTTGATTATAGCGAAAGAGGTTCGTATGATCATTGGATTTTTATGGAACTAGTGGGAGTCATTATGGATCTCGAGGTCCCGCTCATGATTATTGATCGAAGAAAGTCTCGATCATGTCTATATAGTTCTCGAACACGTAGGGAGACACACTTAAGGTCCGTCGACGCAATTCAGCGGATAGGGAACACGGGGGAAGACAATGGACATCGCAGGAATTTGTTCTATCAAATCTACCGAAATGGTTTTGGGGTATCAAAACAAAGAAAGGGATCAAAATGTTAATATTTTTATTAAATGAAGTGTTCATAAAATAAAGTACTCATTAAATAAAGTGTTCATTAAATTGAGTTTCATTAAAACAAGAGAATTAAAAGTGCTTTAATGAAAAGACCTTTGATTTTTGAGTGCAGAATAAATGGGATAGAGTGGAGATTGAAATTATGTGAGTGGAGAGTCCACCCACATAAATGAGAGGAGGGGAGGGGGCACCCTCTTGGCCGCTGGGCAAGGGAGGGACTTTCCCCCTCCGCCTATAAAAGGAGGTGGAGACCTTTCCCTCTCTCACACTCACTTGTTCATTCTCTCATATGCCCTTTGGTTGGCATCTTCTTCCTCTTGCCAGCCTTTTCCATTGCCACTAGAAAAGGTGCTTAGGCGAATCCCTTCTCGATATCTTCCCCTCCGCCACCTATACCGTGGCGTAGCGCTATTGAATTTCTCATGGATCCGCTACTTCCGTTGCCCGGCTGGGGCGAGGGTTCGGGAGTCTTCGGCACACCGTACGTGTGACTGATTACGGAGGCGCTGCCCATTTGTGGCATTGATCGTCTGCATGTCCTCGAGGACGGTCGTGTACATCTATATTAACCATATTTGTTTTGCGGGAACATTATCCCGCTAACGATCTACATTAACCATTGAGGCGAAGGAGGACAACTCTAAGGCCGGGCTGATGGAGATCGAGGCCAAGGCGAAGTCGACGGAGGCCGAAGCCAATGCCAAGGAGGCCGAGGCCAGGTCTAGGGTGTTGGAGGCTGAAGCCAAATGCAAGGAGGCCGAAGCCAAGATCATGGCCGATGAGAACGCCATCATGTTCACCGACCTGGATAGCATCACCGGCCCCAAATCGCAGGGCTTGGGTTGCAAAGAGGCAGCGGGCCATCAGGGCTCGCGATGCCTAAAGGGCAATGGCGATGACAATTGCAACTTTCTGGGCAGAGAAGCTGCCATCTTTTGGACATTGTGTATGATATTGCCCCCTTTTGCACATTTTATATCCATTGGCCACTTATTGGCGATGACCAAAGGGCGATGGCGCATGTATGCCATGTTAGTTGACAGTAATCTGTGTGTGTCTTTGGTCAACGATGACGCCATTTTCAACTGATTTGCATCCCTGTCCAGCGATGGCGCCAACTCCCGCCTACGCGAAATGGGTCGCGCCGTTGTGCGCGGCTGGCCGGACAGGCCAAACCCCCTACCCTAATCGATCGGGGTCCGATCCAAACGGACAGAAATGGACCGTTGGGTGACCGTATGGGTGAAGATGCCCTTACAAACGGTTTGGATCATCATTTTGCGGCGGCCAACTGGAGACGCCTTTGGGAAGACGGTCGATCGGCGAGCCAGCCCCGTTCGAGCGCGCTCACAGGAAAGGATGAAGCTCTGAAGCATGGAGAAGTGATGGACATAAGGGCATCTCCACTCGGCTACCCAGGACGCCGATCCGGACGCCGAATTTAGGTCCGGACGCCGAAAATCGGCCCAGTCGCGTACCCAGGAACCTGTTTTCGGCCGAATTTGGGCCAACTTTGGTCCGGACTTCCCAGGACATACCCAGGATCCCGGGTACGCCCTGGGAACGCCGGACACAGCGAATTGGCCGAGTGGACCAGCCTGTCAGCGACAGAAATCGAGTCGTCGTCATCCTTCCCGCCGTTTTCCTTTTCCCTCCCTTGCCGCTACACCCTTCCCGCCCTCGCCGCCGAACTCGGGCTATAAAAGGCATACATCTCGCCGTCTCCCTTCACAATCTCTCACACCACTCCCAACTCCGGCGAACTCCGGACGCTCGCACCTTTCTTCCTCCTCAACTCCGCCGAAAAGCCATGGCCGAGGGATTTCCCGGCCGACGCACACTGCAACAGTGGGAAGCCTGGCTTCTCAACGAGGCGGGCTATACGGCGCCACCGGACACTCGTCTCCCCTTCGCCTGGCAACTCAGCGCCGGCAGGATCCCTATTCGCCGGTGTCGGCCAACGAGGACCTCGCCGGAGAGATCCAGGCGGCTATCGCCGCCATGCAAGACCCGGATCTCGCCGAGGATCCTGGCAACCTGGTCTTCTGAAGGCAATTCTTCGCCTACGGGTGCCTCGAGGAACTCACCCGACACGAGGGACTGTCGGGCTCGCCGCCGCCGCGTCACAATATGGCTCTTTTGTTGCCGCTGGTGGAGCGTTCCGGGGCGAACTCTCGCCGTCGTCATGGAGCACATCCAGGCCGGCAACCACCCCCGCCTCGGCCTGTAGATGCACCGTCCAGCGTCGACCACGGCGGCAGCGGTCTTTTCCTAGTTATTAAATTCGATGTAATACGTGCGTCCTTTTCCTAGTTAATAAAATCCGTCTATATTCGTCCAAATTTCACCGAGTTTAACTAAATTTCGCTAAACTTAGGAACTCGGCCTGAAAACGCGAGTGGAAAGGTTCACCTAACGAGTGGGATGCTCTAACATGACAAGACGGAACGTGACAAGAAGGGGAATCCTGACTATTGAGTACTGTGGCACCTGTGAAGCCCACCAACAAGACCACGCACCACTGCACCGGTACTGCACTAGTGCGCTGCGCTGCCCCTCCTCGTAGAACCAAGAGCCCTTTCCCCAACTTTTCGTTCATCTCAACAAAGTGGAATATGTACGCGCACGGCGACCATCACGCATCTGCCTCACCAAAACCGTCCAAAATTCCTTCTGCCCAAGGCGAGAAAAAAGGCACCTTGTTTGCTTTCTCTTCGCCTCGTCTGCCTGTCCCCCTCCTCCTGTCATCCTCGACGCAACACCGCACCACACTGCGCAGCGCTACTCTCTAGCTTTCCTTTTTGGAGTTCTGCTTGTCGCCTAATCGCGTGCTCCGCTCTTCTGCTCGTGTATATTTTTCAAAAATCTCCATTTCTCCCGCGCAGCATACCCCCTCCTGCTGGCTGCTGCTATAAAACTCATCATCCAACCATTTCGGTCAAACCCAGGTGATCGGAGAGAACACTCAAAATGCCTCATCTCCACCATTGTTTATCCGTGTTCCCTTTCTTGATCCTCCTCTTCCATATTCCTACGTGGCCTGTGCATGGAGAACTCGCCAATGGCGGCCACCAAGACCTCCCTTTCCTCATCTCCTTCAAATCCTTCAACCCCGGCAACGCCACCGCCCTGAAGACCTGGGTCGGCCCCAACCCATGCTCCGGCTCATGGCTCGGGGTCAGGTGCTCCAGGGGCAGGGTCGCGGGCATCTTCCTCAACGACGCCGCACTGCTGGGAAGCGTGGCCCCTCTCCTCGGACTCACCCAGATCAGGGTGCTCGCCGTCAGGAACAACTCCCTGACCGGCCCGCTCCCTCCCCTGAACAGCTCCACGACCCCGAGGCTGAGGCACCTGCTGCTCTCCCACAACGACCTCACCGGGAGCCTCAGTCTTTCGCTGCCTTCTCTGGTCACTCTGAGAGCAGAGCACAATCGTTTCAGTGGCGGCCTGCAGGAGCTGCGCGTGCCGATGGCCACAAGGTTCAATGTGTCGCGTAACAAGCTCGTCGGGGAGATCTCCGGCTCCCTGTCGAGGTTCCCGGGTTCTTCTTTCGCCGGCAATCTCGACCTCTGCGGCAACCCTCTTCCAAGATGTGTTCATGACTACAATGCCGTGGAAAATAGTAGTACTCCAAATGCTACCACAAGTGTCGCCCAGTCTCCTGGTACTGCTGAAACAAACACAAGTAACAGTGATCTGAATTCTTCCGTTAATGGAAGATTCAGTAAGCGTGGCATGACTGCGCTCGTGGCCACTGGCATTGGCAACACGGTGCTCATCACAGCCTCCTTGGCTATCTCTGTGGCCACGTTCATCTACATCAGAAGAAAGCTGAGATCCCCACAGGAAGATGCTCCCAAATCCAGCGCGGCGCTTGTTGGTTTCGAGGAGGAGGATGACAGGACCAGGAACGGCGAGGACAAGTGCCAGAAGAGCGGGGGCGCGCTGGTCTGCTTCGAGGGCGGCGAGGAGCTGAGGCTGGAGAGCCTCCTCAAGGCCTCGGCCGAGGTGCTCGGCAAGGGCGTGTCCGGGAGCACCTACAAGGCGGTCCTGGAGGACGGCATCGTGGCGGCCGTCAAGCGGCTCAGCGCCCTGCAGTTCCCGGGGCGGAGCAAGGCCTTCGACCGCCACGTGCGGCTCGTCGGCAGGCTCAGGCACCGGCACGTCGTCAGCCTCAGGGGTTACTGCAGCTCCAACGGGGAGCGGCTGCTCGTCTACGACTACCTCCCCAACGGGAGCCTACAGGCCCTTCTGCAAATCAATGGTACGTGCGCTGTGCACAGATGAGTAATCCATCGTGAGTAGTATCATGGCATTGCACGTTCCCGTTGATGGAATGGAAGATGAGTTCTTGATCTGTCGTTGTAATAATGCAGGCGGGGGCGGCAGAACGAGAAGCTTGGACTGGGGGACGAGGAAGAGCATCCTGTTCGGCGCGGCGCAGGGACTCAACTACATCCACACGTTCCCGGCGCGGCCGGCGCTTGTGCACGGGAACGTGAAGCCGTCCAACATCCTCCTCGACGAGCGCGGCGGCGCGTGCATCTCCGAGTGCGGGCTCATGCGCTACGCCGCCAGCCTCCAGCAGTCCGTCCCGCAGCCCCCCGAGGAGTTCCTGGATCGCGCGACGGCGGCGGCGCCGGGCCGCGGCGGATGGCGCGGGTACGCGGCGCCGGAGCTGGCGACGTCCGGCGCGAGGGCGACGCAGGAGTCGGACGTGTACAGCTTCGGGATGGTGCTCCTCGAGGTGCTGACCGCCAAGGGCGGCGAGGAGGAGGGGGAGGCGGAAGAGACGATGGGGATGGTTAGGATCGGCGTGCTGTGCACCACCGAGGCGCCGGAGGAGAGGCCCAGGATGGCGCAGGTGCTCACCATGATGAGCGAGTTCATCTAGTGTATTGCAGGTGTACAAGTGTTACAAAATTTCTTCTTGCTTGTAGCAGCAGCAGCAGCAGCCTGTAGTACGCAAGAAATTGGTGCTGCTACCAGAAATTCTAAGGTTATTAATTTCCTGGAAAACAAGTTTAAGAGCTGGATGTTAATTTGATCTGTTTTGCTAATTCCAAATCAGATTGACAATTAATTAAATCTAAATCAATTTCTGAACCTCGTGTTGTCCCGTGAGTTACACCATGGGTTGGAGCAACTGACATTTCCTCTATCCACATTCTTTGTAACTGAAATTTCTCCAAATTTCAAGTTAGTTAAATCTAAGTCTGGAGATCTTGGCATGCCTTAAGTTTCAGCTAATTTATGTACTCCTGCAACTCGTACTAGGCCACCGCCTATTTTAAAAAAGAGGTCGGCGTTTCACACAGGTTGATATGTTTTTCTGGTTACTCTCATGACAGGTCGTTAATCTTATGTTGTCTCCCAAATCTAAACGGCGCCGTCAAGATTCTCCTCTAAACTCCCTCATCCCTCCTCCCCACGCCTTCTCTTCTGCGTTCTAGCTCGAGTGATCTTTCTTGTCCTAATAACCTTTGCTTCTAACGCTTCACTCTCACATGATCCTTTCCTTGGCTCAGCCCCTATTGCCTACTCCTTATGTGTCATGTATTTTTTTTTGAACATTGAACGGGTGCTTATATTGCTGCAAAGAAGCCGCTGGAGTACAAATAGGCCAAAAAGCTAAAAATTACACAGAGGATCAGGATTTGCATTAGGACCTTGAAAGAAACTTGAAAAAGCAATCAAGTCCTTGGTCCTCCTTCTCCTCCAGATCGGCGACGAAGCTCCAATATCGACGAACGTCCTTGCCACAGGAAGCGACCGACGAGGGGAGCAGAGCAGCGGAGGAGCGACAACCCTACTGGCATTGAGTCCGGCGGGTTGACGAGATCTGCCGCCAAGAAGGCGCCGGAGGGAAGCTCCAGAACGACTTCTCCACCTGAAGACGCCGCAAACACCGCCGCCTACAGGAGAGCCACCATGGCTCCAAGGAGCAGACGAACGCCGTCAAGGAACCCAGATCGGAGAAGCCAACGAACTGACCTTGCACCACTGTAGAAGAAGCAGAATCTCCAACACTCCTCCTCGCCACCACGGCCGGCCAGGAGAGACGAAGGCGCCGCTCACCGCCCAGATCACCGCACATCCTCTCCACCTCGACCGGCCAGGAATGGAAGAATGGAGCAGAGAATCCACAACAGCGGAAGGAAACACCTAACCTTATTAGACGGAGACAGCAGACCGCACCGCCACAAGCTACTCCGGCCGGAGGAGAAAGCCGACGGCGGCGGAAACCTAGATCCAGATCTGGCCAAGATCTAAATCACGCTCCAAACTACGGGCATAAGGCCCAAACCTACCCTAAACTACTCCTGGCGCCTCTCATCCGCCATCTCCGGGCGGCAAAGCCGCCGGAGAGGCTCGGGATCGGCCCGGTCCGACGAGAAGAGCTCCTAGCTACTATAGCGAAGAGAGAGATGGTGAGGGGAGAAATGAGTCCCCCGTATGTGTCATGTAGGTTCGCCTCGTGACCATAACCAGTCCAGCGATATTTCCTCTCTACGGTCCAATGTGTTGTTCATGGCTTTGTCGCACGACAATAACCGCGCTGACAAGGTCTTCCCTCTTAGCTTGGATGTTGTTGCCACTACCACCTCCCGGGCACTTTCTCATCATAGTTCACCTACATGGGTTTGACTTCAACTACTTTGTATTTTATTTTATTTTGAAAAACACCAAAAGGGCCTCTTTGATTTGTAGGATTCTAAAAACATGGAAATAGGAAAACACATGATTACACTATCATGCCCATTTTAATCCTGTAGGATTTTGGTGTGTTGTACATACCAGGAACATCGATTCATTTCAATAGGTTCAAGTGGCTGATAAATTTCCTACCGAATGTATTACAAGCCAACCTTATTAGGGGAAGTGGATATGGAATGACCTAGATGCGTGGGAGCACAATTGGTTATCACGGGATTATATGCTAAAGCCCAATGTGGAATGATGGATGATGCAGCTCCTAAGTGATACCTTACATTGACCGGGTAGCTTGGGATCTTGACAAGATGAAACAACATATTCACCTATTGGATGCAAACATTATATACAACATGTTGTTGGTGTTTGTTGGTGGGGTTTGTCATAAAATGAGTGGACACTTCATCGCGGTTGTAGCCTTTTTTTTTAGAGTTTTCAATGGTTGAAGTTAACCGCAGCAACGATCGGCCCCTTATTCTGAAACAAAGCACGCAAACTAAAGACATGGCTTGAAAGAAGGAGCTCTAATTTCTCGCTCGCTGGGAGTGTGAGTGGGTGTTGCGTGAAGCAACTACTTCATGGGGCGCTCTCTGGGATGCACCAAGGTGGCCCAATAATATGTAAGATTTTTTTTGTTCCTTTCTTCATTTTTTTTTTCGAAATAGGGACAAAGCCCCGGCCTCTGCATCAAGTGATGCACACAGCCATATTTATTGCAAACTGAATATTTAGAGTCTTACATCACGGATCATATAAGGTTGAGACATGTATCAACCAGCGGAAAATGAAAAGTAACAAGAAACTATCCATTTTGTAGTCTATTAATATGCCGCCATCCAGTAGCCTGGAAATAGAAGTCTTGAGCGACCGTCAAAAGCCGGTTGTATCCAAAAGCCATGGACTCATGCCGATCCGCCGGAAGGAGGATAGACCATTGTAGTATCCAATGCGCAGCCAGACGAATAACCTGCAAAAAATTGGTACCCTTTTCCTTGTCAAACACAAGATTATTTCTACAAGTCCAAATAGACCAACATAAGGCTGATACCCCCATACGCATATGTGCCTTGTCCTTTTTACCCTTCCGTTCAACCAATTACCAAACATATTAGTAATATTAGTTGGTGGTGGTATATTATATGTGATGAAAACTATTCGCCAAATAATGCGTGCAAAAGGACATGATAGGAAAAGGTGTTCCACCGACTCCATTGAGTTACAGAAGCAACATTTAGCACATCCTTTCCATTTACGCTTGGCTAGATTGTCCTTAGTTAGCAAGACCTTATGTTTAAGGAACCACATGAAAACTTTTATCTTGAGTGGAATTTTCAGTCTCCAGAGATACTTGTAAAGAAATCGAGTATGACCATTCATAAGGTCTAGATACATCGATTTGACAGTAAAAACACCCGTGGATGTAAGGTTCCAAACAAATTTATCCGGGGTGCTAGATAACTGCACCGCCATTAGATACTGACAAAGGTGTAACCATGCGTTCCACTTATTGCCAGTTAATGTCCGTCGAAACTCAATGTTCAGTGGTACATTGGATAAAACGTTCGCAACTAAAACATGTTTCCTTTGCGCAATGTTAAATAATGACGGGTATTGTTCAGCAAGCGGAGACTCACCCAACCACACATCTTCCCAAAAGCGAACAGCAGCCCCATCACCAATTTCGAAGGAGCCTTTGGTGAAAAAAACATTTTTAACACGCATGAGGCCCTTCCAGAAGGGAGAATCACTTGGTTTTGCTTCAACTTGTGAGAGTGTTTTATTATATAGGTACTTGTTTTTAAGCAACTGCTGCCACAAACCTTTTTCAGTTAAAAGCTTGAATAGCCATTTGCTTAAAAGGCATTCTTTTTTAGTTCCAACACCTCAACACCTAACCCTCCTTGGTCCTTAGGACGGCAAATGATATTCCATCTTGTGAGCCTATATTTCTTACCGGAGCCGGTACTTTCCCAAAAGAATTTAGACCGGAAGAAATCTAACTGTTTACGTACCCCTTTAGGTATCTCCATAAATGAGAGCATAAACATTGGCAGGCTAGTTAAGACAACGTTAATAAGAACTAAACGATCTTCATAAGAGAGTAATTTACCTTGCCAACATCCCAACTTGGACATAAAAAGACTCTCTACCGGATTCCATTCAGAATTTCTCAATTTTCTATAATGGATAGGTACCCCAAGATACCGGAAAGGCAAAGAACCCGACTGACATCCAAGAATTTATCTATATTGATGCTCCAAATCTTTAGCTTCCCCAAAACAGAAGACTTCACTTTTATGGAAATTTATTTTTAAACCAGATAGTTGTTCAAATATACATAGTATTAGCTTCATATTCACCGCTTTTTGAAGATCATGTTCCATAAAAAGAATTGTGTCGTCGGCATACTACAAAACGGACACCCCTCCTTCGACCAAATGAGGTATGAGGCTGCCAACTTGACCATCCTTTTTCGCCCGTGCTATTAGGATGGCCAACATATCAACTATTATATTAAAAAGCATAGGATACAATGGATCATCTTGTCGCAAACCTTTTCTTGTTTGAAAATAATGACCAATATCATCATTTACCTTAATACCGAGGCTGCCTCTTTGTACAAAATGCTTAATCCACTCACACCAAACGAGATCAAAGCCCTTCATACGCAAGGCTTGTTGCAGGAAAGGCCACTTCACCTTGTCATATGCCTTTTCAAAATCAATTTTGAAAAGGACACCATCAAGCTTCTTATGATGAAGTTCATGGATGGTTTCGTGCAATACCACCACGCCCTCCAAAATATGTCTTCCTGGCACAAAAGCACTTTGCGATGGTCTAATCACCTTTTGTGACAGGTCTGTGATACGATTGGTGGCCACTTTCGTGAAAATTTTGAAGCTAACATTAAGGAGACAAATTGGTCTATATTGCTAGATTTGGACCTCATTTTCCTTTTTGGGAAGGAGAGTAATAATCCCGAAATTCAATTTAAATAAGGGGAGCTCTCTTGATAGAAGGTTGGCAAACAATGCCATCAAATCTTTTTTTATAACCTCCCAAAACTTTTGATAAAATTCTGCAGGGAACCCATCTGGCCCTGGAGCTTTATTATGTTCCATTTGAGAGATAGCCTCAAAGACTTCCTCCTCACTAAAGACATTTGTAAGAAGAATATTTTCCTCAGACGACAACTGTGGAATATCCTCAACCCTGTCCTCCATTAAAGTGACAGTACTTGGATCAGGATCCCCGAACAATTTTTATAGAATTCAGTAATGTATATTTTCAGACTGTCATCTCCCACTATAGTTCCTTCGTCCTGCTCTAATTGGAAGATTTTTTCCTTCTATGTTTTCCATTTGCAATCAAATGAAAATATTTGGTGTTATTCCCGCCTTCCTGCACATGTTTAACCTTAGCGCGTTGAGCCCACTTTGTCTCTTCATCGCGTCTAAGAAAAACAAATGCGATCATTCGCATATTTCAAGTTGTTCTTCTCTGTAACATTAAGAGGAGAAGTTTCGGCCTTGATGTCCAATTTATCGATAATAGTCAACAATCTCTCTTTTTCATTTTTATACTTACCACTGAGATTCATTGCCCAGCCTCTTAGAAAACGACGGAGATGTCTTATTTTGTTTTGCCAAATTTGAATGGGTGTGTTCCCATTGGACACCACATTCCATTCAGCCGCCACCATCTAAAAAAAAACCTCATGCCGCAAACCATGATAACTCAAAAGAGAAATGTTTTTTATTGCCCAAGTGAGATTGATGACCAGAGTCAATTAACAACGGTGTATGGTCAGATCCCGAGCGAGTCAGTGCTCGAACCGTGACCAAAGGAAACTTTTGCTCCCAATCTACACTTGTGAGCACACGGTCCAACTTTTCAAATGTTGGAACATCTCTTCTATTAGCCCATGTGAATTGTCTACCAGAGAGAGCAATTTCTCTAAGGTTGGGGCTTTCAATTATGGCATTGAACATAAACGGCCAATGAGGATTAAAGTTATCATTACTTTTGTCTTCGCGCGTGCGCAAGATATTAAAATCACCTCCTAACAACATAGTTCCTTTCTTCATTTAGTTTTCTTTTATTTTCGTTTTTTGAAAAGGGAAAAATCAAAAGCTAAAATAAAATCCAATTTTCAGAAATTGACATATTGTTTTAAAATGAGACAATTTTTAGAACTGAACAGTTTCTAAATATATTTTTTTCCAAAATGCAAGCATTATTTATATCTAAACATTTTTTATTCTGAATACTTTAAAATCTAGGCATCTTCAAAATCTTAAGAAAAGAGTGAAAGAATAAATAAAAAAATAAACATAATTAAGAAAAGAAAGAGCTTAAATTGAGCCGGCCCCGCTTCAGGCGACACACCAGATAGGGGGTCATGCAAATGCTAAATGCGGTGCGAGCCTTCTTTGTCTTTTTATGTCATATTTTTCTTTATCTTTTTTCCTTTCTTTTCTGTTTGCTTTTCAGTTTTAAAGACGTTTCAGAATTTATAATTTTCTCATTATTTTGAAAAATGTTCATGTTTCTTAAAATATTGTTCTTGATTTTTGCAAAATGTTCACGCTTTTTTAAAATGTTCATGAAACTTGAAATTTGGTTCATGAATCTAGAAATTTTGGTTCATGATTTTATATAAATTGTTCATGACATTAAAATTTTGTTCATGGTTTTAAAATTTGGGTTCATGACTTTTTAAAAATGGTTTAGATTTTTTAGAGAAATTGTTCATGATTTAAAGAAATAACATTATTTTCAAAAAACTTCAGAATTTTAAAATTTAAAACTTTTTTTGACATGTCTTATGACAGCTCAGAGGGAATAGAACAAAAAAGGAAAAAAGAATGAAGACCGAACGAACCTAATAATATGCTATAGTATCTTTTACCATTGAATTCCTTGTACGTACAAGAACGTTTGTTTTATTTAGAGAATGTACAAGAACGTTTGAAGAATATGAAACAGATCGAATGTTGATGGAACAAAAAATAGTTCATGTTGGGCTAGTACGAAGCGGCCAATGAAGTCACGGTTTCAAGCGGTGCGGGCGACAGGTGCCGCTGAGAGCGGCATACTGCATAGAAAGGCGCTACACTCTTTGCCGGCGTGGCACGCGGGTTTCATGAGACGTTCTAATTGCGCTTTTGACTGCGTCACTGTACATAGCATAACTTCTATGTGTAAGATGTTACACTAGTCTATATATAATGTCTATATATAGTTGATAGAGAAGTACATATGTTGATTTGGTAAAAGTTATTGTTGCCTAACTAGTAGGTCACGAAGTTCAACTCCCCAAAACATCACTTTTTATTTTTATTTTTCAAAGGCTGCTACATTGGTTTATATGGTTGTATATATGGAAATATATTAATTCTAGCATTCTTATTTATTTTAAAAATAGAAACCGAGTATAAAATTTTATAATCTCTATTAAAATTAGAAAAATACAAAAAAATAGAAGAATAAACTGAGTATCTTTTAAAAAGGGTTAGTTCTGTAAAATTCTTTCATCGAGAGTTCAGTTTATGAAATTCTTTCAAAAAAGGATTATTTTTGTCTATTCTACCATAGGAGATGCGTTAATGCAGTTCAATCTCCACCCGTATAGCCAGTCACTATATGGGCCTTGTCCAAATCCGTATTTACCGTCGCCGGTCTGGTTGGGCTTAGAGTTTTCCAACCTGCCGCGTGTTTACTTGTGTTTAGATCTTTCTTGCTTTTTTTATTTTGAAATGAGGTCATTTTTGCTAGGCAACCAAAAAAAACTTCTCAAACTGAATTCAAACAAACCATTGTTTGGGTTATTACTTACTCGCAATAAAAGGCGATACCTTCGATGAAAAAACTGCGCAAAAAAGGTATCTTTTTATCCGGTCTCTTCACCACTAGATGTTTAATTTCTCACGAGCTAGCTAAGTTTTCTTTTGATAATAGTACTTCTTATAATTGGGACGATGATCCTCTATGTTTCTTTTGAGCTCTATTGTAAGCGATGTAACTCTGTTTTGATGATCAATAAAGCTCGCAGCAAGACCGAGTCCCGGTGCTTCGCTAAAAAAATGTTCAGTTCCTCTGGGTTTTAGGAAAAAGTTGGATTCCTCCTGTTACCATGCCATTGACATGATAGTACCGTTGGTGCGTCCTGGCAAGACATGAATAATAGGGCTACAGTTGGTACGGTTGCCCTACCATGACAACTCATGTGGACCCGTGCTTAACGGCAGCACATGGCCGCAACATGGTCCAATCATTCCAGCCTTCGGATCGCTCACCGGATTAACAACCTGGCATCTCCAAACAAATCATTTTTTTTTCTAACCGTCTCCAAACAAATCTTGGAAGTACTACTACACAAGTACTACTGTGGAAGAGAAATAAAAATGCGCCAAGAAACTCTTTCAGAAGGTTTATTTGGTTCCACGGCCATTCACACTGCTGGGTTTGGATGCTGATGGAGTCGTTTAGGAGCTCGCAGCTCCCAATTTTCAGCATCAGTTCACTTCAATTTTGGTCCTTGTGATGCAGAAACGAGCAGTCCCGCGTTGGAAGAACTGAATAAGTTTTTGCCTACTGTGTATATCAATTGTTCAGATAGCAAACCAGCTCAATTTTTTTTTTGTTCAGATAGCAAATCGTAGTTCGGTTCCACTGATAGAAGACAACGCTAGTGCCAAATTCGAAGATAAATAAGCATCTCAGTCAGTACATAGCAGTTGCACATGTTGTTTAATAAGCAGGAAAGAATCGAATAAATGGTCTTAACTCAATTGTGTATTAGTTGTTCAGATACTAGCAAACTGCTGTGCGGTTTTCGGTACAAAATTCCGCTGATTAGAAGACAGCGCTAGAGCCAAATACGAAGACAAATAAGCATCTCAGTCAGTAGACATCCATTGCACATGTAGTTTAAGTAAGCAGGAAAGAATCAAATAAATGGTCTCATTCATAATAGGAAGAAGAAGAGTAAGTACATGATCACGACCACAAAGAATGGCACGGCGGCGCACGTACTACACACCTCCCTCCCACACCACACCACACCACCGCGACCCATACATACACTCACGCCTCCACCGCACTCACACACACACGCACACCAAGAACGAGTAAACCAGGACGGACGGACGGAACAGACGAAGAGGACGACGAGCAGCCACGCGCCACGGCGACGGACGGACGGACAGATCTAGCAGAAGAGGTATCCGAAGGCGGCGGCGGCGAAGGAGGCCGCTGCGAGGGGCAGCGCGGCGGCGGCGTCGGAGGCGGGCGCCGGGGCCGGGGCCTCGGCGGCGGCCGCCGAGGCGACGAGAGCGGCGGCCATGGCGGCGACGGCGACGAACTTCATCCTGAGACCGGCCATTGGTTCTTGCTGGTGCTGGGAAAAGGCCGAAGGGGGTGGTGGGGTGGGTTTATTTGGCTGTGAGATCTCTCTAGGGGAAAGCTAGAGAGATGCTGCACACGGACTGGGCGAGGAGGAGGCTGGCGGCTTGAGTGGAGCTGGGAGGGAGAGGCGAGCAGGGGGAGAGGGTTATATAGCGGCGGGGGAGGCCAGTTAGGTCGCGTAGGGTGGAAGGGGATAGGGGTGCGGCTGGTCATTGGTTGGGTGTTACGGGCGGGCGTGGCGCGTTTTAGGTGGTGGCGCGGCCGCCGGTCAGCTAGGCTGGCGTTACGGTTAGGCGGCCCGGGATCCTCTCTGACCACGCGGCTTTGAGCGCGTCTACGGGCGGCGGGGGCGAGTGCGCGCGTGTCTGTTCTGCATTCATCAACGTGCGCACCGCGCTTTCCTTCTTTTCTTTACTTCGTTGCTAAGTCTACGGTGTTTTGTTTCGAGTTGAGTTTTTCTGTCGATAAATAATGATGTCGGGCTTGGAAAGTCTATTTTCAGCATCAACGTTAGCACGTCTAGAGATTTTTAAACGAAATTGTTGGCTCTTTATTGATTATTAAACCACGTCACTACATAGTTCTTTATGAATACAATCCGAGACAACACTAAATGAAAAATGCAAACTGATGATTGTAAGGAACTATAGGATAAGATATGTGCATCTACAATAGACTTTTTACTACTTCCTCCGGTTCCAAATTGAAGGACTCTGATTTATCTAGACTCGGATGTGTCTAGTCATGTTTTTGTGCTAGATACATTCAAATTTAAATAAATCCGAGTCCACCAGATGGGGTAGAGAATTTAAAGGAGAAAGATTTAAAACCTTGATGACACTTGTAATGTGGTTGGCTAGGGATTTGTGCTAAACTACACTAGACAATAGTCAAGCAATTAGAGATTAAGGTAACCTTTTGAAAACCCTAGTCTCTAACCTTTTGAAACCCTAGTCTCTTATGACCGTCGGTGCTCGCCAAACCGCCAAAGCCTCAGCAATTTTAGGTATAGGAAAAAATTGAGGCGTGTTCCCTACATGAATGAAGAAACTCATCGGAATGATCTCAAACAACAGCGCCCAACTCATTAGTTGCTTAGCCTGGAAGAAAGTTGAATCCACATTAGTAATACAAATTTTTTCCTTATACTGTGGGATCCACCGAGAGCCTAGAGATCTAAATTCGGTAGTAGCCATTTATCAAGGAGCTTTTCATGGATGCATGTTTTGTCTTGTAACTTGTAGTTTGAACCAAGTAGTGTTTCACCAATTGCAATTGTGCAGTACTCCTTCTGATCCAAATTAATTAACTTAGGTTTGTTTAGATGTAGAATGTATCCAACACTAAAATATGTTACCAAGATACTACATATGTATCTAGACAAATCTAATTCAATTAATTTGGATGGGGGCATATATGTGTTCAAATCATGCATTAGACGGTGGTGAGCCTTAGGGTAATTTGGCACTTTATTAGATGATGAGGATGGCTGGGGAGACAAGATTAGGTAGGTTCGGTTACCAGCCCTCTTAGCAACAACTGCCCAGGATATGGCTCGGCTAATTGGGTAGTGACACGAGCCTAATCAACAATGGCTAGTAGTAAAAGATGACACCACACGTTTATGGACACCTCACAGAAAGAGTGGTTTGGCGGCTCAGAGGATCACGGCTGCGTGTCCCATGGACAAATGGGGAAGGCCAGCCTAGTGGAAACAGCTGGCTTGACAGTTGCCGCTGGACCCCAAGCAAATTAGCTGTCAAAGTTCGTACTAAATAAATACTACTACTAGTAGTACTCCAGTAGTCCCGCCAGAGCCAGACCATTGCCACCGGTGCTAAAAAAAAGCCTCCTCCTCCTCCTCCTCTGTCCATGCCCTCCTGTTCCTGGCTGTATGTCCAACTTTCCGTTGGAACGTCGGACGGAGTAGCCATTCGCCAATTGCCACGCTCTGCTACGAATTTCGACAGTGTCACGTTCATTCGATGGTTCCAGATCCAGTAGAGAATGTAGTAGCCGTGAGCTGCCAAGCTGGGTTCGACTCGACCTGATTGCGGCCTGCTAACTAACGCATAGGAGACGACACTCGTAGTATTACATACGACGACCGATCGTACAGTACGTAGTCGTATTCCCCTCTGGGAAAAATCGAGTGAGTGAGTGGGTACCAGCCTGGTAACCCGAACGAGTACTCCACCACTCCACGCGGGGTGTGGAAAGTCGTGGCGTGCGTAAATTTTCTGGGTGCAAAGTCGGCAGCGGCTTTTAACGCACCGTCTGGTACAGCTCCTCCTCCTTTTTTTTTTTTGCCTTGTTCGTGGGGTAGAATCCCATTTTGTTTTGCTGGCGACAGACGACAGTTATGGTAGTCGACCGTCATCGCTTTTGCGGCGTGCGTGTGAGGCGGTTCGGCGTGGTTAACCGCTTTTTGCTCGCGCGTCACGACACCGGCGTGCACGCCGGAGTTATGGCCGTCGCGGCGCGGCTATGGTCTGTGGAGCATGTGCGCCGTGGCCTTGTGAGTGGAGGGGCTCGTGTTGCTGCTGCTATGGGAGTATGGGACAGGGATGCGTAGGGCTCGTGGGTTCGGCTGGACGAGCGTACGAACAGGAAGCATTGCCGGCACCAAGATATGGTCGTTCAAACCTGAGAGTGCAGTAAACCTGAGAGTGCAGCCAATTTCAAGGGCCATACGTCGACCCATTACAAAAAAAAATCTCGTGACCTCACAGAACCATCGTGTACCGGGCCGACCTAAAATTCAGCTCTATATACACGGGAAATACTTTCTAATAGATACTATAAGATCATATTGCTCCTCTTCTTTTTAATCTAATGATGAAGAAGGTAATCATAAGTTATATTTAGCTAATCGGTCCTCTGTTTGCTTGAAGAAATTTTTTGGAGGTTTGGACATTCCAAACCTTTAGGATTTAAATTTGTGTTTGTTAGACTCTTGGATTAAAAGGTATATCCATGGAGAAGAAGCTCTGTGGAAGAAAGTGATAGATGCCAAATATAAAAGGGTCGTACTAGGCGTCCCTTGGGGATTAAAACTTCCCATCCCCCGGTCCTCCTCACGACACGTGTTCACTAAACAACAGCCAAACTTCTGCTTTTGCTACAAACGTCCTGTTTTTGCTACAAAATATTCGGTCCCAAAAATAGAAAAAACAGGCCGAACATCGCCGGAGACTTCGCCGGCGACCGTGTAGCAAAAAAATTATGCTAACGTAGTAAAAACGACCTCGCCGGAGACTTTTGCCGGCGACCTTGCCGAACACTTTCGCCGGTGACCTTATAGAAAAAACTTTGCTCTAGTGTAGCAAAATCACAAAACGGTGATACCAAAAAAATGTGCTAATATAGCAAAAGAACAACCTCTTCGGAGATATCGCAGGTGGCTGCCGTAGCAAAACCGATTTTGCTGAGCACTTTCGTCAAAAATATCGTAGCAATTGTGCTATTATAGCAAAAATATAGATCAGAAATAGCAATAAATTACAACTATTGTAGCAAAATCTCAAGACGCATTTACTGGTCGGTAGCATCGTGACCCTTCGTTTGTAGCAACGACGACCACCTTCAGTAGCATCGTCGTCATGCCTGTGTAGCACCGTGCGGTGTAGCAAATTCCGCTACGACAGGGAAGGAGGCCGGAGGCAGAGCAAGGCGACTCTGATGACGTCTTCGCAACGAATCCTTGCGGCAGCAGTTAATCCGGCGACGGAGCTCGGAGGGGACACATCGGCTACCGGAGAAGGAGGAGAAGGAGGAGGTAGGGGTGCGCTAGCCTGAGGTCGTCAGAGCGAGCACCGCAAAGCTCGAAGCTCGTCCATGGCCCGTGCCATTAGCAGCCTCGGTGGGAAGAGCGGCAGCACACATTGGACCGAGCCGCAGCGCGTATCAAGCCGAGCAACGCGACGGGGCGTTGCTACGGCGGCACAGCGGGACGTTTGAAATGGATCGTATAGGCACCTAGAGGGGGAGGTGAATAGGTGCTAACCAATTTTTAATACTTTTTCCAATTTTAGGCTTTACACAAAGTAAATTCTTTAGATATGCAACTACGAGAATTTCCCTATATGAAACCCTAACTACTAAGCACGTAAAGGAGGAGCGAGGAAACCGTAGTGGAGCACGCGGAGACACAGGGATTTGTTTTACCGCAGTTCCTTCCTTGTTAAGGGAAGTACATCTGCGTTGGAGGGGTGGGCGGTTCTAAGACCACCACGCCACAATAGGCCTCACCCTATTCTCCGATGGATCTCGCCACGAGAGGCCTGATCCACCTTCTCCACTATTGGATCCCTTCGAGGCGGGAACCGGTGCCTTTTACAATACTATCGGGGCACACACCCACAACCGAATTGGGGGCTCCCAGGATGACAACAAGCTGTCACAAAAACAAGGTTTATCAATATAAACAAAAACGAGGATCTAGATCTTTGCAAGAAATACTAGATCGGAGGTTCTCCAAATGAATGGAGAGGAGATGAAGCGCTTGATTGGTGATGATGAAGATAGAGTTCTCCTCCTTCGATTCCCAAAGGGATGGGGCCTTTGGGTGGATCTTGGTGGAGCACTCTTGTATGAAGTTTTGAGATCTGATCTGTTCTTTTTCGAGTTGAATCAAGAGTTCTGACAGGAGGGGGATTGTTGGCTTAAATACCCCCTCCCCAGATCTGGACGTTGCCCAACTTTGGGGGCGGATTATCCGCCCCCCACTTGGGGCGGATTATCCGCCCCCTGGGAAAATTCCGCCCCAAGGGCGGACTCTCCGGGGGAAACTCCTGTAGGGGTTCGTAGCATGGAAAACAAAAAATTTCTATCGCATACAAACAAACAAGCCAAGATCTATCTACTAGATTGTAGCAACGAGTCGATGGAATAACTTACCCTCGAAGATTCCAAAGCGGTTAACGAGAGCAGATTCTCGTGGGTGATGTAGTCGTACTCTTTCCGATCTCAAGATCGCGTAGACGATCCTTCCGGCGCTGCGTTCCGGCAGCGCTCCCACAGTCGGTCACACGTTCGGTACTCGACGAAGACCTTCCTCTCCCTTGTTCCAGTAGGCAGCGGAGGTTGTAGCACTCTCCTCGCGATTCCGGCAGCACAACGGCGTGGTACCGGAAGTAGAGGGGAGATCCCGCAGGGCTTCGCCTTAAGCCGGAGCGAGTATGGTGGAGTATGAGAGAGAACTATTAGTGGTCTAGGGATTAGACACACCAATTAGAAGGCTCTAAACCGAAGGCTAGGGCAATTAGAAGCTCTAAACCAAAACGGCTCTAAACCGGAGATTAGAGGATAGAAACTTGTGTGTCTAGAGGAGGAGGCCCTGCCCCTCCTTTTATAGGTGGGAGGGGCGGCCAAGGGGAGGGGAGTCCCTCCCCAAGTCGGCCTTGGTTGGCGCGCCGGCTTGGAGGGACTCCTCCCCCAAGTCGGTTCCAACCACCTCTTGCTTGTTTCCCACAGTTTCTTGTTTTAGCCGTTTGACTTTCAAACTTGACATTTGACTTTTCTGTTTTAGGATTCAATTTAATCCTTTATTTGGAACAGCAAGAACACTTAGTACATGATGCAATCATTCCAATATGTAATGACACATTCATGTACCCCTTCCCCCCCCCCCCCCGGAGTGACGGACAATCCGGAACCTTCTAGAACATTCCCGATGAAAACACCGGAATCATTCCGCAACTCCGAAACGGGACTTTCCTTATATGAATCTTATTCTCCGGACCATTCCGGATCACCTCGTGATATCCCGGATCCCATCCGAGACTCCGAACAACATTCGGTCACTTTCTCATAATACCATAACTACTCAAACAACGTCGAATCCTTAAGTGTGTCTCCCTACGGTTCGTGAATTATGCGGACATGATCGAGACACTTCTCCGAACAATAACCAATAGAGGAATCTGGAAATTCATATGGCTCCCACATATTTCTACGATTACTTTGCGATCGAATGAACCACTTACATACGATACCAATTTCCCTTTGTCTCACGATAGTTTACTTATCCGAGGTTATGATCGTCGGTATCTCTGCATACCTAGTTCAACCTCGTTACCGATAAGTACTCTTTTCTCGTTCCCGTGATATGTGATCCCTTGTGACCCAGTCACATGCTTGCAAGCTAATTGGATGACATTCCACCGAGAGGGCCCAGAGTATATCTATCCGTCATATGGATGGACAAATCCCACTCTTGATCCATGTGTCTCAACCAATACTTTCCGAACACTCAATGCCACCTTTATAGCCACCCAGTTACGGTGTGGTGTTTGATGTCATCAAAGCATCCATCCGGTAAAGGTGATATGCATGATCTCATGGTCGAAGGAATTAGGTTACTATGTATCAGAAAGCATATAGCAATTGAACTATTGAAATGACTTGATCTTTATGCTACACTTATCTATAGGAGTATGTCCATCACATCATTCTCCTAATGATATGATCCTGTTGTTAATAACATCTCTATGTTCATGATCAGGAAACCATGATCATATATTAACCAACAAGCTAGTTTAACAAGAGGCTTCACTAGGGACTCTTATTTTAGTTTACAAATCACACAAGTATTAATGTTTCCGGTTAATACAATTATAGCATGGTATGTAAACATTTATCATAAGTGTGAAGATATGATAATAACCACTTTATTATTGCCTCTTGGGCATATCTCCAACAGTCTCCCACTTGCACTAGAGTCAATAATCTAGTTTCAAACCTTTGTGTATATAACACCTATGGCTTTCCGGTGTTGTATGTACATGATTGCTAGTGGTCAACCGATCCCCGGATCTGACACTTCCAGGTCCGTGTGTAATTGCATGTATTTGCGTCTCTACGCATCACTCATTCTCTAATGAGATGGCTTTGTATAAATTTGGTCCTTTGGTGAGACCTTTAGTTCTTTAGGGTTAAAACATGTTTGATAATATTGTCGTACAATATATCTTCATAGTATTATCCCGCTATGAACTACACCTAGTTTGATAACAAACTACTTGACACAAATGCCCTCTTTTGCTGCTAAAATAGCAGTCATATACTTAGCCTTTTGTTGTAGTATCTGTCATAATGTCTTAACTTTGGAACTCATCCAAATCCATATGGAACTTACTTTCCATTATATTGTGCCACCCTTAGTTTAGATTGAGATAAACTTAATTTGCACTTTGTGACAAAACTAGTATCAATGTAGTACTTTTACAATGAATTAACCATCTATTTGTCACTTCTACAAACAATATATTCTTAGTTCTTCCAAAAGATCATAAGAATATCCTTACTATTGTCCAATGATCATCTTATGAATCATTCTGGTATATGCTCATAACATTTAGAGCATAGGACATATCTGGATTTGTACATATCACAGTATGATTGATATAAATAATCTTTGTGATTTCATACATCAAGTATCAATCTATACTTGATTATTTGTTTCACTTTACCAAATGTCAATACACTTGAATATATCAACATTGAATTTATTCAATCCTTTCTGTGCGACAAGAAACTTTCTTGTAGTTTCTATATTGAACTCATTCAATATCTCGTCTATGTATTTCTGGCACAACCATATTAGCGTCTAATCATGCCTAATATTTGGGTTATGCCTAAGTCTTTCATCGAGATGAAATTCTTAATATGTGTTAATAAAAGATACATCATTTCCAAACAACAATATGTCTTCCACATAATGTATTAGAAACATGTCTTAGCGCTCCCACTTAATTTCTTGCAAATGCAAGCATCTTCATTATCTCCGACGAATTTAAACTCCTTTAACAGTTTCATCATAGTGAAGATTCCAACTCCGTAATGCTTACTTCAACCATTGAAGTTTGCATATGCTTTTAGCATCCTTTGAATTAAAAAAAAACCCCTATGGACCATGTTATTCACATGTCCTAGGTAACAATTCTATTAGAAGAACTTGTTTTGTTTATTCAACTACCATATAACAAAATTATATGTAGTGGTTGCTACACTAATCCGTCTAGACTAAATATCACTATGAAAGATCAGATCTTATAATAGTCAACCTTTGAACATTATTGTGAACTTTTTCCCAACATGTCGGCTATTTCATAGATGTAAAACATCCATGTCTATTTCTTTATAGATCCAAACACAACTGTAAGGTCTTACACCTTTCTCGAGGGTCCTTCAAATTCAAAACTTGATTTCTCGTGTATGGAACTATCACGGATTTTATGGCTTCAAGCCATTTGACGGAGTCAGGGCCCATCATCGCTTCTTTGCATGTAGTCGGTTCATTATTCTCAAATAATGATTCAACCCTCAAATCTTGGTATTTTATTGTTCATCCGACCTACTTGTTTCAATAGGAACTTAGATCTCCGTGACCACAACCTTTGAGGCACGTGAGCCATGAGCATTGTTGCTGCCTCCGGAACACTTTTCGGCGCTGCGCAACTCTGCACATATAGCTAAGGTTCTTTTAACCTTATCAAAGTTCTATTGTCCTCCCACTTAAATTTTCACGAAAAATTCCTTCTCAAAGAAACTTGACGTTCTAAGTGACAAACACTTTTGTCTCCGGTGTTATGGAGGAATATTTTAACAAAGACAGTTTCATCCGACTTTGGTTGCAAACATCTTTCTTATGCATAGCATACCAATGTTTAAGAAAGGACAACTTGGGTTTTATCCCAAACCATAACTTTATATGGTGTCATTTCAACGGATTATGATGGAGCTCTTTTCAGTGGAAAAATGGTAATCTCTAAAGCTTTTAATCTTTAAAATACAATGGCAGTTTTATGAATTACACCTTCGATCTTACCATGTCAAACAAGGTTTAATTACATATCTCGAACGCTCCATACTCTTATGGTGTTTCGGAAAAATGCAAATCCACGGAACGATTCCATAAATCTTAGGTATTATGCTAAACTTTGTAACTCAAATATCTTCCTTTATGATCTTTATCATAAACTATTTATATTCTTGTTACAATGATTTTGCACTTCATCTTGAAAGTCTTTGAACTTTTCAAATGTTTCTTACTTTATCCTTATTAAGTAAATATTCATATATTCACTCAAATTCTCGGAGAAAGCATATGAAGTTGAAATCCATCGCTTTTTGACTACACATGATGGACTTCGTACAACAATATGTACAAATTCCAATAAGCTAGTCTTTCGTTCCCTTTTGGCCTATGAACGAAGTTTTAATTATCTCTAGGAAAGTTTCACAAGCGTCATTTGATCAAAATCAAAAGACTCCAAAATTCCATACATATGGAGTTTCTTCATGTTTTCTTTCCAATATAATTTAAACGGCGATGTCACTTCCTAAGTGATCTTTCAATCAATTTGTCTTTCGACATCTTTAGCATTAGCTTTATGGATGTGATTTTTCCAACGAGATTTGTGAATCATCCATCTTTTATGGATTACGGCAATTATTTGAACAACCCTTTTGTTCTCATAACACCCGATAAAACAAATCTTGAAGGCAAGCTTTGATGTTTAACGAGCAACACAATAACCCTTTATTTGTTCTCGATGAACATCATCACATATTCTTTTGCTAATTACTTAGGCCACTGTAGTTCATGAAATCTGTTGTTTTGTATGACGATTCATACCAACAAATTCAGTATCAAATACTTAAGAACCACATTGTTTAATAAGCAAAGAATATAGCCATAACATGTATATCATCTATATACTTAAACTGAACAATTCTAGTCTTTTCTTTTCTACCATATATTTATGAGATTCTCTTTCAGTATTTCCTTTTCTGTTTGAAAGAATTTATCAATATCAATAGTGGAGTCATACATATGACACATAGTCCAAAGCGTGTATAGTTAAATACCAATGTCTTTGGACTTGCACTTTGAAGTAGATCACCATCATCAAATGTTTGGTGTTCTTTCAAATTCCTTTCTTTAGTAATCTCTTGGTGTAGTAAATATTTTACCTACATCAAATATTCACCCTTATCATGGAATCGTCCATGATCAAGCTACTTTTAGCTTATAACGATGAATTATGAGTATAATGTTGCTATCCAAAAACCTTTTTGGAGGATTAGGACAACAAGTGTCTCCAACCTTTTGCAAATTCTCATCAAATATGAGAACATGACTTTAGCCATATTATACTCTATCATGTTGCAACCAAAACTTCGTTTCAGATATCACAATATCTTCCACACATCATGGTTTCTGAAACAACTCTTTCAGATCCTAGATAACCTTGATATTAAGATAATCTTTTGAATATCAAGAATCATGGAGACAAACATGATACTCATATACTAACACTTTGGAATTGTCACTCTTGATTTAATACCAATTATTAAACTTCATGGAGTAACCGGAACTTACTGAAAGTTTGCAATAGGACTTTTAAACTTTTAGATTAACACTTCAAAACAATACGATACCAGTTCGTAAAGTAACTAACCAGAATTCTATAGTTCTACCATCTCAATTATAACTAAGCGCAAGGTGGTAAACGGATGCCAATGACTACAACAACTATGCAAATTCACTTTGATTTAGTTTATGATAAATTGAGTTCTAATTAAATTATTCTAGGTGAACTCCCACTCAAAACAATATCCCTCACATTGTTTTAGTGATCACACGAACCAAATCCACCACATCAAAACCGATCATCACGAGAGTTGATGTAGCTTCAATGGCGAACAATCAACATGTTCATCATATCTACTATATGACTCATGCTTTACCTTTCGGTGATCCGTGTTCCGAGACCATGTCTGTACATGCTAGGCTCGTCAAGATCAAACCTTAGCTTCCGCATGAGCAAATCTGGCTTGCCCACGTTGTATACACTTGCGGAATCTAACACACCCGATCATCACGTGGTGCTTCGAAACAACAAGCTTTAGCAACGGTGCTAACTAAGGGTGAACACTTTGAGACTTGAAATTTATGTGCATGAGGGATCATCTTATAATGCTACTGTCGTCTACTAAGCAATACAAGATGCATAAAGGATTAACATCACATGCAATTCATAATATGTGATATGATATGGCCTTTCTCCATTGTGCTTCCGATCTCCATCTTCTAGCACGAACATGATCTCCATCATCACCGACATTGCATCAAGGTCAATGATGCTTCTCCATGGTTGTCGTCCACCGGCTTCAACTATTACAACTACTTTGAATAGACACACGGGTCTTAACAGAAATTAAAGACAACCATATGGCTCCTGCCGGTTGCCAACTTACAATAAGGAACATTGCATACATCAAATATAATCACAATCATGGCCATATCACATCACTGCACACCCCTGCAAAACAAAGTTAGACGCCTCTAATTTTCTTTGCATATTTTACGTGGTTTGGGGCTTTCAATAAGTGTCGTTCTAACTTACGAACAAGAACCACAACATTGATACTAGTATTGTTAATCACCCGTTGTAAATTGGATCTTAACTATGCTAGGAGAAACAGGCACCCGCAAAGCCACTTATGCAATACAAGTTGCATGTCAAGCGTGGAGCAAGTCTCATGAACGATGTCATGTAAGGTTAGCCCGGGCCGCTTCATCCCAACATACCGCAAGATGCAAAGTACACAAGAAGCGATCGACAATAAAAGCATCAACGCCCACAATGACCATTGTGTTCTACTCGTGCAACAGATCTACATATAGACACGGCTCTGATACCACTGTAGGGGTTCGTGGCATGGAAAACAAAAATTTTCTATCGCATACAAACAAACAAGCCAAGATCTATCTACTAGATTGTAGCAACGAGTCGATGGAATAACTTACCCTCGAAGATTCCAAAGCGGTTAACAAGAGCAGATTCTCGTGGGTGATGTAGTCGTACTCTTTCCGATCTCAAGATCGCGTAGACGATCCTTCCGGCGCTGCGTTCCGGCAGCGCTCCCGCAGTCGGTCACACGTTCGGTACTCGACGAAGACCTTCCTCTCCCTTGTTCCAGCAGGCAGCGGAGGTTGTAGCACTCTCCTCGCGATTCCGGCAGCACAACGGCGTGGTACCGGAAGTAGAGGGGAGATCCCGCAGGGCTTCGCCTTAAGCCGGAGCGAGTATGGTGGAGTATGAGAGAGAACTATTAGTGGTCTAGGGATTAGACACACCAATTAGAAGGCTCTAAACCGAAGGCTAGGGCAATTAGAAGCTCTAAACCAAAACGGCTCTAAACCGGAGATTAGAGGATAGAAACTTGTGTGTCTAGAGGAGGAGGCCCTGCCCCTCCTTTTATAGGTGGGAGGGGCGGCCAAGGGGAGGGGAGTCCCTCCCCAAGTCGGCCTTGGTTGGCGCGCCGGCTTGGAGGGACTCCTCCCCCAAGTCGGTTCCAACCACCTCTTGCTTGTTTCCCACAGTTTCTTGTTTTAGCCGTTTGACTTTCAAACTTGACATTTGACTTTTCTGTTTTAGGATTCAATTTAATCCTTTATTTGGAACAGCAAGAACACTTAGTACATGATGCAATCATTCCAATATGTAATGACACATTCATGTACCCCTTCCCCCCCCCCCGGAGTGACGGACAATCCGGAACCTTCTAGAACATTCCCGATGAAAACACCGGAATCATTCCGCAACTCCGAAACGGGACTTTCCTTATATGAATCTTATTCTCCGGACCATTCCGGATCACCTCGTGATATCCCGGATCCCATCCGAGACTCCGAACAACATTCGGTCTCTTTCTCATAATACCATAACTACTCAAACAACGTCGAATCCTTAAGTGTGTCTCCCTACGGTTCGTGAATTATGCGGACATGATCGAGACACTTCTCCGAACAATAACCAATAGAGGAATCTGGAAATTCATATGGCTCCCACATATTTCTACGATTACTTTGCGATCGAATGAACCACTTACATACGATACCAATTTCCCTTTGTCTCACGATAGTTTACTTATCCGAGGTTATGATCGTCGGTATCTCTGCATACCTAGTTCAACCTCGTTACCGATAAGTACTCTTTTCTCGTTCCCGTGATATGTGATCCCTTGTGACCCAGTCACATGCTTGCAAGCTAATTGGATGACATTCCACCGAGAGGGCCCAGAGTATATCTATCCGTCATATGGATGGATAAATCCCACTCTTGATCCATGTGTCTCAACCAATACTTTCCGAACACTCAATGCCACCTTTATAGCCACCCAGTTACGGTGTGGTGTTTGATGTCATCAAAGCATCCATCTGGTAAAGGTGATATGCATGATCTCATGGTCGAAGGAATTAGGTTACTATGTATCAGAAAGCATATAGCAATTGAACTATTGAAATGACTTGATCTTTATGCTACGCTTATCTATAGGAGTATGTCCATCACATCATTCTCCTAATGATATGATCCTGTTGTTAATAACATCTCTATGTTCATGATCAGGAAACCATGATCATATATTAACCAACAAGTTAGTTTAACAAGAGGCTTCACTAGGGACTCTTATTTTAGTTTACAAATCACACAAGTATTAATGTTTCCGGTTAATACAATTATAGCATGGTATGTAAACATTTATCATAAGTGTGAAGATATGATAATAACCACTTTATTATTGCCTCTTGGGCATATCTCCAACAACTCCGCCCCCTCTCTGGGGCTTGCGCCTTGGTGAAGCTTGGAGAAAAACTTGGGGGGCGGATAATCCGGCCCCCCTGAGGGGCGGATTATCCGGCGGGGCCGGAAAGTCCGGCCGAAACTCCGCCCCCCTCTCTGGGGCTTGCGCCTTGGCGATGAGCAGGAGGGCGGATTATCCGGCCCCCCTGAGGGGCGGATTATCCGGCGGGGCCGGAAAATCCGGCCAAAATTCCGCCCCCCCTTCTGGGGCTTGCGCTTGCTTGGGCAGAGGGAGGGGCGGATTATCCGCCCCTGGTGGGGCCGGATTATCCGCCCCCAAAGGCAGAGTTCTGAGCTGCAACACTTCAACACACATTAAAAGATCCTTGGTATTGTTATCTAACACTCAAAACACTAGGGATTAAGAAATGTTCTTTCAATCTCCCCCTTTTTGGTGTTAGATGACAATACTAGGATTTGCAGTGAAACCGGCAAGTGCCACCTTAGATAATGAAAGATGCTCCCCCTAGATGTGTGCATATTTAAGATTTGCATTTGAATACAAATACACACACTAGGTAGTACACTACTTTAAGGTTTGGTGAAAGAAAGTCATACCACCGGAAAATATAGCCAAGGCATACATAGATAATCCCATGAATCCATATGTCATCACATATGCTCCATAATTCCAGAATTCCATGGGGTCCAAGATAGATAAATCCAGAAATCCATGAATACCAAACAAAGTACCGAACTGTGGAGTACGACATAGTCTTACACAAACAACCACAAATAGCAAACAGGTTCACGCTAGAAAAGGCACAAGCAAGCAAATAAAAACGACTAAAATCGAAGAGCTTGTGCCCGACCCTTGCAAATCCACGAGACCTAATAGAACTACTTCTCCCCCTTTGGCATCGAAACGCCAAAAAGGAAGAAGAGCGATGCTAACGCCCCTGGAGATCACTCCTCCTCATCCTCGTCGTAGTCAAGGAGTGAGGGAGGGGCTTGGGTTGAGAGAAACAAACTGAGATGGTACTACGCACCCAAATTTGCAAGAATCAAATCAACCAAAAGCCAAATTTGAGTGTTTTCCATAAGAACAAGAGGTATACAAGAAAATCCAACGAGACCCATGAAAAACCAACTCTTCTTGAGGAAGAGGGCGGTGGCCGAAGCCACCATGTTGGAGCGCATGGCATGACACCGCGAAGATGTATCTTGAGTTCAAAACCAATGCTCATCGATGACCCACATATCACAAAATGATATTAAGGGAAATGATTTTACTTGCTTTCGGCATTATGGGGGGAGGGTTGGCCCAATCAATTAGGACCACACTCCCCCTATGTCTATGCCCGCATCTAAACCAAATACATGAATAAGAGCAAGTGAGTGTGCAAGGATAGTCAAGCCAAGCTCCTTGAATCTATGATATTTAGCTCATTCCGCAAATAACAAAATCTTGCTTCATCGAGGGGCTTCGTGAAAATATCAGCAAGTTGGTTCTTCGTGCTCACAAAGGACAGAGCAATATCTCCACGAGCAACATGATCCCGAATAAAGTGGTTGCGAATCTCTATATGTTTTGTTCTTGTATGCTGCACAGGATTGTAAGCAATTTTGATAGCACTTTCATTGTCGCATAAAAGAGGCACTTTGTCACAATTGACACCATATTCCTTTAAAGTTTGCCTCATCCATAACAATTGAGTATAAGCACTTGCAACAGCAACATATTCAGCTTCGGCGGTTGAGAGTGAAATACAATTCTGTTTCTTGGATGACCAACACACTAGAGACCTGCCCAAGAATTGGCATGCACCAGAGGTTGATTTCCTATCATCTTTGTCACCAGCCCAATCTGAATCGGTGTAACCACACAGAGAGAAACTTGAACCCTTAGGATACCATAACCCAAAATTTGGGGAATGAACCAAATATCGGAAGATTCGCTTGACCGCCACTAAGTGGCTTTCTTTAGGAGCGGCTTGGTACCTTGCACACACTCCTACACTTAACACTATATCGGGCCTAGATGCGCAGAGGTAAAGAAGAGAGCCGATCATGGATCGGTATACCTTTTGATCCACATCTTTACCCTTGGGATTGAGCTCAAGATGACACTTTGTTTGCATTGGGGTAGCAACGCCATTGAGATCCGTCATCTTGAACCTTTTGAGCATGTCTTGGATGTACTTATCTTGATTAATAAAGGTTCCCTCTCTAAGTTGTTTTATTTCAAATCCAAGAAAAAACCGTAGCTCACCCATCATGGACATCTCAAACCTGTCAGTCATAAGCTTTGAAAATTCATCGTTAAAAGCTTGGTTAGTAGAGCCAAAAATAATGTCATCTACATAAAGTTGGCATACAAAAAGCTCCCCATTGACCTTCTTAGTAAAAAGAGTGGGATCGATTTGCCCAACTTCGAATCCACGGTCTAGCAAAAGCTCTTTAAGGTGCTCATACCACGCACATGGGGCTTGTTTAAGGCCATAGAGCGTCTTATCGAGTTTGTAAACATGGTTCGGAAATTTGGGGTCCTCAAACCCCGGGGGCTGCTTGACGTATACTAACTCATGTAGAGGACCATTAAGGAAAGCGCTCTTAACATCCATTTGTTGTAACTTAAAATTATGATGGGCTGCATATGCAAGAAGGATACGGATAGACTCAAGGCGAGCTACAGGAGCGTAGGTCTCGCCAAAATCAATTCCTTCTACTTGAGAGAATCCTTGAGCCACGAGTCGTGCTTTATTCCTCACAACAATGCCATTTTCATCATGTTTGTTCTTGAAGACCCACTTGGTGCCGATAACATTGCGGCAATCCTTTGGCTTTTCTACGAGCTTCCAAACTTTGTTGCGTTCGAAGTTGTTTAATTCTTCATGCATTGCAACAACCCAATCGGGGTCTTCAAGAGCATCAAAAACCTTCTTTGGTTCAACCATGGAAATGTGAGCTTGATGATCACAGAAGCTAGCAAGCTCTCTTCGAGTGGATACCCTTCGTCGTAGATCACCAACTACCTTGTCAAGAGTGTGACCTCTTAGTTCAAGGTTGCGATCCGCACGAGCCTTGCGACGAGCCTCAATATCCTTATTGTTTCTTGAAGGAGTGGATTCAATTGTTGTATCCTTGTCTTGATTACTGCATTGCTCTTGATCTTGTTCACCAGTACTGCCAAAATATTGGTGCTGAGCATTTTCTTCAGGCCTGGATAATCCGCCCCTTGGAGGGGCCGGACTATCCGGCCTGGGAGGTGAAGTACCAGAACCACCTTCCTGAGAAAGCCTGACTGGAGTTGGAGAGCCATGGCCGGATAATCCGCCCCTGGGGGCCGGAGAATCCGGCCTGGGAGCTTCAGAGGTGTTGATTTCTCCTTCGGATCCCCTGGTACAAGTTGGAGTGCCAGGGGCGGATTGTCCGCCCCTTGGAGGGGGCGGATAATCCGGCCTGGGACTACCATCTTGTCCAGGAGACTGATTATCTTCAGCAGGTTGCGGTGTTGGTGCAGAGTTTTCTCCAACAGTAGGAGCTTGTTGATCTTGTGAAGATGAGGGCTCCACTTGAGTGGAGCATTGTCCTTCCCGATCCGCCACAAGGGGTTCCTCAATGGGGCGGAAAAATCCCATGCCCATTCTTCTTATGGCATCTTGGGGTATTTCAACATCTGCATCACAAACATCAACTTGCCCTACAAAGGAGCCGTTATTTTCATCGAACTCCACACTACAAGATTCTACAACAATCCCAGTGAGCTTGTTGTAGACTCTATAAGTGTGGGATTCGGCACCGTAACCAACAAAAATGCCTTCTAAAGCCTTGGATTCAAATTTTGACAAACGGACACCTTAAATAAGAAAGAAACACTTACACCCGAATACCCTGAAGTATGAGATGTTGGGTTTGTTGCCGGTAAGTATTTCATATGGGGTCTTGTCCAAGATCTTCTGAAGGTAAAGCCGGTTTGATGAGTGACAAGCGGTTGATATGGCTTCAGCCCAAAAATTATAAGGAGACTTAAATTCAGCTAGCATAGATCTTGCCATATCCATCAAAGTCCGGTTCTTCCTCTCGGCTACACCATTTTGTTGAGGGGTGTACGCAGCGGAATATTGGTGTCTAATCCCCTCTTCGCTAAGAAACTCGTTTAAAGTGTAGTTCTTGAATTCTGTGCTGTTGTCACTTCTAATTGCCAAGATGGGAACATTGTGTTGACGTTGAACTTCATTGGCAAAGTCGATGACAGTTTGTTGAGTCTCACTTTTCAGCTTGAAGAAATATACCCATGTATATCTTGAGTAATCATCGACGATGACCAAGCAATATTTCTTCCCACCAAGACTTGCATGAGAAGGCGGTCCAAATAAATCCACATGGAGTAATTCCAAGATCCTCTTCGATGACACAATAGTCTTCCTCTTGTGGGGAGAATCATGCATTTTTCCTTCAACACAGGCCCTGCAAACACGGTCTTTGGCAAAGGAGACATTGTCTTTTAGTCCAAGAATGTGGACACCCTTTTGGAGACTTTGCAAAGTTCTCATGTTGACATGGGCTAAACGGCGATGCCATAGCCAGCCCACATCGGCCTTTCCGAATAGACACATCGGACCCGAAGTGGTTTTCCCTGAGAAGTCCACCACATACAGGTCATTTTCGACGTATCCAACGAAAGCGACCTTTAGAGACTTGCTCCATAAGAGTACCACCAAATCATCATCGATAAAAACAGCAAAACCCATCTTGCCAAGGGCACGAACAGAAAGAAGATTGTAGCCAAGGGTCTCAACAAGCATGACGTCCACGAGAGAGATATCGTGGGCAACCACAACCTTGCCAAGACCCAATACCTGAGATTTAGACTTATCACCATAGGAGACTGTGATATTATCAAGATTTGGACGCATCTCCGTGATGATCTCCTTGCTTCCGGTCATATGACTAGTGCAGCCACTATCCAACACCCATTTCGACCCACCGGAAGCATAGCCCTGCAAGAAAATTACTTCTTGGTTTTAGGTACCCATTTTTCAATGGGTCCTTTCATGTTAGTAACAAGGGTCTTTGGGACCCAAATAGACCAAGCAATATATTCATCAAAAGGACCAACATAATAAGCATAAACATCGCCATAATCATCACAAAAAGAGTTCATAATTAGGATTGTGACACCCTGCAAAACCAATATTATTAGTCTTGTCTTTTATGACAACTTTCTCAGCAGTGCTTGTCTTTAATTGCACATTCTTGGTCTTGTTCTTCTTGGTTTTCTTCTTCTTGGACTTGGTGACATACCCAAGTCCCTCTTTGCCATGATTTGACCTTTGCTTGTCAAGAACTTCATCAAGCACACCTTTTTCCTTTGTAGTGATGTCCTTGATCACTCCTTTTTCCACATTAGCATTTTTCTTGTTACTATATGTTGAGTTGGACGAGCTAGGAGAATCATATTCGGCCAATCGACTTTGAAGCTGATCATGTGACTCATTGAGGATAGAGAACTTGTTTTTCAACGCCTTGTGAGCATTGTCAAGTTTCTCCAATTCTTCGGAGAGTCTATCATGAGCAGCCCCAAAGTCAATCCTTTCCTTCTTTAACTTCTTTTCCTTGGTGACCGCATTATCACGTTCCTTAACTAGTTTAGTCACAATCTCTTCATGTGACTCTTCCATAGACTCAAGCCTCTCTTCAAGAGAGACCCGAGCTTCTTCTTCTTCTTCAAGGGCATTTTTTAGGGATGCAATTTCCATTGCATCCTCCCTTTCAATTCTGCCCTTTTCTTCGAGCAGTGCTTCGTTTTGGGCCAACTGATCCATAAGAGCCTCAAAACGAACTTTGTGCTCACCTTGCAAGTTAGTATAGAAATAATCCAAGGCAATAATCTCTTCTTTAACCTTAAGACTAGCAGGATCATCCATGTCTATCATAGCCTTGGGAAAGGAAGAGTTAGAGGAAGTTACCTCGGAGCTTCTTGCCATGAGACAAGTAGGATTCTTGTTGATGATGTTTTCGTTTGGAGAGTCGAAGAGTGATGTTGATGTAGATGTGGTGGTGGATATAGCAGCCACCTCTTGAGAGCTATCGTCCTCGTCCTCATCTTCACTCCCCGATGAATATTCTTCTTGAGCTACTAGAACAATCTTTGGTTGCTTCTTGAAAGGAGCATTTTTCTTTATAATCTGTTTCTTACGTGGAGCTTTTGATTTGTCTTTGAAAATGAGTCTTCCTCCATTATCCTCTCTACTTTGATATGGACACTCGGCTACGAAGTGCAACCGGTCACCACAATTAAAGCATGTTCTCAGCTTGGGACCATTTTCTTTTCTTCCATAGGCTCCACTTTTGCGATCTAGTTTAGCTTTAGCCTTGGCTGGATCTTTCCAAAAGTTTCTTGCATAAAGAGCCAAGTATTGTCTGTGGATCCTTTTTATATCTTCGGGACAGTCCAGGCCTTCTACCGCATATTCATCATGATCAATCACACTAGTCTTCAAAGCCATGTTGACCCCCTTTTGCATCCCCATAGCTCGAGCACGAGCATCTTCGGCATTCTTGGCAGCCACTTTGAATGCGGCCATTTCTTGCATTACCTCATTGGATGACATGAGGTGATAATTGTGCCTACCTTGGAGACTTTTCAAATCTGTGGGCTCAAATGGCATAAGAGCACTGACATACTTGCGCTTGATCCAAGCATCATCAACATGAGCAGCGCCGTGGTTTCTGAAGGTAGTAGCTATTGCCTTGAGCCTCCTATACATGTCCTCGTGGTCTTCTCCATCCAGCATATAAAATCCTTCAGCTTCATTGCTCAAGGCATCATATATATTCCTTCTCATACTTTCATTTCCGATGAAGAGCTCGGTAAGGGCATCCCAAGCTTCTTTAGCTGTGCTAAGATGCTGAATGTGTGGCATGTCTTTATCACCCACACCAAGCTGTATCATGTGTAGAGCTGTAGCATTGAGTTGGCTATCGACCACTTCTCTCCTTGTGAGATTGTTAGGATTTCCAACGTGAAGACCATTTTCGATGATCTTCCACAACTCTATGGAGGAACTGCACACATGAGATTTCATCAAAAATTTCCATTGAGAGAAAGTAGAAACAGATAATTTGGGTGGATCACCCCTATTATGTATGTGTGGGTGAGGAATAGGCGGATCAGGGGAATACACATGAGAAACCTCATTGTATCCATCCTTACCGCTATCCTTTTTCGAGGAGGAGTTCTTACTAGTATCATCACCTACCACTTCGTTATCTTTGGAAACAGTTTTACCCGTTTCCTTGGATTGCGGAGTGGTATCCTCAGAGTTAGATGGAGGTGATGCTGCGGATGTGGAGAGACGCATTATCAATTGACGCATCTCCTCCATCTTAGCCTCCATTGAACTCACCAAGGTTGTTTCCAACGTCTTGAGATCGTTCATGGTGACTACCTCCGGAGCATCACTCCCATCTCCCTTGGAACCCATACTTCTCTTAGGCGGTTAAGCCCGAAATAAGAGCCGAGGCTCTGATACCAATTGAAATGGATCGTATGGGCACCTAGAGGGGGGGGGGGTGAATAGGTGCTAACCAATTTTTAATACTTTTTCCAATTTTAGGCTTTACACAAAGTAAATTCTTTAGATATGCAACTACGAGAATTTCCCTATATGAAACCCTAACTACTAAGCACGTAAAGGAGGAGCGAGGAAACCGTAGTGGAGCACGCGGAGACACAGGGATTTGTTTTACCGCAGTTCCTTCCTTGTTAAGGGAAGTACATCTGCGTTGGAGGGGTGGGCGGTTCTAAGACCACCACGCCACAATAGGCCTCACCCTATTCTCCGATGGATCTCGCCACGAGAGGCCTGATCCACCTTCTCCACTATTGGATCCCTTCAAGGCGGGAACCGGTGCCTTTTACAATACTATCGGGGCACACACCCACAACCGAATTGGGGGCTCCCGGGATGACAACAAGCTGTCACAAAAACAAGGTTTATCAATATAAACAAAAACGAGGATCTAGATCTTTGCAAGAAATACTAGATCGGAGGTTCTCCAAATGAATGGAGAGGAGATGAAGCGCTTGATTGGTGATGATGAAGATCGAGTTCTCCTCCTTCGATTCCCAAAGGGATGGGGCCTTTGGGTGGATCTTGGTGGAGCACTCTTGTATGAAGTTTTGAGATCTGATCTGTTCTTTTTCGAGTTGAATCAAGAGTTCTGACAGGAGGGGGATTGTTGGCTTAAATACCCCCTCCCCAGATCTGGCCGTTGCCCAACTTTGGGGGCGGATTATCCGCCCCCTGGGAAAATTCCGCCCCAAGGGCGGACTCTCCGGGGGAAACTCCGCCCCCTCTCTGGGGCTTGCGCCTTGGTGAAGCTTGGAGAAAAACTTGGGGTGCGGATAATCCGGCCCCCCTGAGGGGCGGATTATCCGGCGGGGCCGGAAAGTCCGGCCGAAACTCCGCCCCCCTCTCTGGGGCTTGCGCCTTGGCGATGAGCAGGAGGGGCGGATTATCCGGCCCCCCTGAGGGGCGGATTATCCGGCGGGGCCGGAAAATCCGGCCAAAATTCCGCCCCCCTTCTGGGGCTTGCGCTTGCTTGGGCAGAGGGAGGGGCGGATTATCCGCCCCTGGTGGGGCCGGATTATCCGCCTCCAAAGGCAGAGTTCTGAGCTGCAACACTTCAACACACATTAAAAGATCCTTGGTATTGTTATCTAACACTCAAAACACTAGGGATTAAGAAATGTTCTTTCAACGTTGCTGCGGCGGCGCGGGGCGTGCAACGACGAGCGGCGGCACGACCAGGTAAGTCTACGGCGGCGTGCACGCAAAGGATGAACGGCAACAACGGAAACCATTGGGCGTACGCGTGAGAGGAAATCTGGGGAAGAGATAAGGAAAGAGAAAGCTCACCTGGGCCCATAGGAAAGCGACAGATGCGGACGTTTCCGGAGCAAAGCGACCCGAGGGATCGATCCCCCGGGCGAGTAGTATCGTTTTCCAATATAAAACCAAATCTCCTAACATTCTTTGTTGTTATGATGTTCATCCTTCTATCTTTTGGAAAGGGATCATGTGGGCCTCTAGGGCAGTAGACATAGGTTATAAATGGCATGTAGGGAATGGTAAATCTATTAGATTTTGGGAGGACATCTGGTTTGTTAATTCTAACCTAGCCACTCAATTTGGGAGATTTATTTAGTTTCAAATCAACTGACTAAGACTATAGCTGATTTGTGAGATGGTACTCGACTTAAGTGTGATTTTAGAAGAACTTTTGATGATAATATGATGCTTTAGTGGCAACATTTATTAGACATAGCTCAGTCCATTGTCTTCTCTGAGGAAGAAGATCAATTAATCTGGCAGTATGAAACAAAAAGTCATTACTCCTCTAGTTCAATGTACTCTTTAGTTAACTTTAGAGGGGTTACCCCTATCTATCTTCCTGCTGTTTGGAAACTTCTTATCCCTCCTAGAATTCAGATTTTTCTTTGGCTTTTATCCCAGAATAAAATCTTGACTAGGGATAATCTTAGAGATAGAGGGATTCCAAAACCTCTGGAATGCAATCTCTGTAAAGAATTAGAGTCTATCCACCATTTATTTTTTGAATGTATAGTTTCTAGGTTATTATGGTCTGAGGTGTTTGACACTTTTGGTGTGTTAATTGTAGATTTTGAATCTCTTGCTTCAAAATGGATTGCTAACAAGAACCATTTACAGTTGAATGTTGTTTCTTCAGCTGTCCTTTTGAGCATTTGGAATAATAAAAATAGCCTTGTCTTTAACAAGACATCTTGGATAAATATGTAACAGGTTTGACGCCTGGTTCTTTCTTACCTGAAGGCGTGGCAGATGACGTCCAAAGACCTGGAAGGAGGGAAGACCACCCTCTTCATGGAAAAGATGCTCTGCAAACCGAAAAACCCACTAGTGATCGCGCTGAACTGATCTGCTCCGGTTTCGAGTGGATTTTCACTTGAAAAACCACGGCGAAGTCGAGCTATGGAGGACGCGTGTCGCTGGAGTACCTCCAGGCTCATCCTGAGGAGGATGGATCTACTCATGTGGTGCTTTAGTCTGTTGGCTTGTCTTTTCAGTGATTGCAGTTTATGACCTGGTCTTTGTATTCAATGTTGTCTGCAGTAAGTAGTAGTCTGGTCTATCTAGTGTTTCTGTTCTAAGGACCTCCTGGAGCCGAGGCTCTGTTTTCTGTTTTTACTCTTTGAACCTTTTGTAGTTCTGAACTTTGGTGGTTTCATTCTCGTTAATGGAACTGGGGACAGAGTCCCTTTTGATCTAAAAAACAAAAAAAATTTTACCTAAACGAACATGATAATAAAAATAAGCAAAAGTTTTTAGTTCTTTTCAAATCCGGTACACATCAAACATCAAGCTAAAGACTATAAGGGTGGCTCTGCTGGAGGTTACATGTTTAAGTCACCATGATCTGTATTTCACATGCATTCATATAGCACCTCCATAGATACTACGAATACACGCAAGATACCAAATCCAAGGATTTAGCAACGAACGTACAAGGGTATACATGAATCAAGGGATAATCGAGTACCGCTAATCCTGGACAAACTGAATGATGAATCTTAACAAATAGCTAAAACTGGAGAGAGCACTACATTAATTAAGATCTTGTCATGTGCTTGTTTGGGTTGTGTCTTGTGTGTGTCTCTCATTATACACAGGGTGGGAATGAACGAATGTATCCTCTTCATGAGACATTTGAGTCAACGTAATTCAAACAAATTGTACAATGGCCATAAACTCTTGCTGGTTCAAAATTTAACGTGTGCACTCTGACTAGCTAGCGTTTAAGCAAGATGATCCAACATACGAGGAATTTCATGACGACTTTGTTTCAACATTTGTCAAAAGTTATTGCACATTGCTCCCACCTATTAGAGATTCCTCATCAGCTGCATTTATCTGGAAATCTTAGATTGTGCAATCATACGTCAACAGCAGTTCAGGAGCAATTGAGCTATGGGGAGTCCAGAGTGCTAACATGAGAACATTGAACATTTTCATCATGTCGGTGTCAACTAGTACAATTATTACACTAGTTTTATAGACTACCTCTAAGTTGATATTTAGCTACATGGAAACTGACATGCTAACACACTTGTAGAAACTGAAAAAAGATACATCTAAAAAAGATACTCCCTCCGATCCATATTACTTGTCGCAGAAATGGATGTATCTAGCACTAAAACATGTCTAGATACATCCATTTTCACGACAAGTAATATGAATCGGAGGGAGTAAGTAAAATACCTTCTAACTCTATTATTATGTAATGAACTGGAGCCACGCTACGCTTGATATTAGCTGCAGAAAACATAAACACATGTTTTCATGAATTTATAAACTTCAAGCATTAATAAAAAACAAAAAAGCTAGTGTCTTATGGCTTCACCTATGGCTCTTACAGTATTGTACGCAAACAAGAGCTCCTGCCATGAGAGGACGAGAGCACTTGGGAGGTCCTATACATCGCCGGTGCACTAAGTCGCACTGCCTTTCTTTTTCATTTTCGCGTTTATTTCTATTGTTTTTTTTTTCTATTTTCAATTTTTTAAAGCTAATTGCTTAAACATAATTTGAACACTTGGTAAATTTTATTTTGAAATCTGGTAAGATTTTGGTTTAAGCTAATTGCTTAAACATAATCTGAACACTTGGTAAATAAAATCGAATAAATTTTATTTTTTAAAACCAAAATCTTACCAAATTTTGAAATCTAAATATTTTCAAAAACGATTTTTTAATTTAAACTTTATTAAAAATTGAAAAGGTGGTGTAAAAAAATAAGAAACAGAAAAAGGAAAAAATAAAAAATAAAAGAGAAAAAGCCCAAATTAGGCAGGCCCGTACCGCTAGCGGTACACCATACGGAAACCCTAGAGCGCTTGGCATGAGCTTGATCCTTTCCACTTGGCTGCCCATGTAACCTCCTATCGGGCCACATTAAGTAGGCCTCTAGTGCCACTCAACCAGCCCATCTCGCAAAGCATTCAAGGCGGGCCGAAGTTCTTCCTTCCCAACGCCCCCGCGCTGCAAGCTCGCGTCTTCCGAGCGATCGACCACGAAGCGGCCAGCGTTCCTCATTCCTCCGTTCTCCACAGCCTGACAAACACACACTGACACGACACGCACACGAAGGCGTGCACGCAATGAGGCCCTTCCTGCTAACGCCGGTGGGCGCCCGGCTCGCATCGGCCCCCTCGCCGTCAACGCTCTCGCGCCTGCTCCTCCCACTCAACCTACAAAACCGCCATGCTCACACCTGCCCCACCCCCAGCGCGCGCGCCAACCGCCCTTCCTCATCGCTTCTCCTCCGCCCTCGCCGCCGCACCGGTCGCCTCTTCGCCTCGTCGTCGGCCCCTCAGGTCTAGCTGGCCACTCCCGCTGGCTCCTATATCCTCGAATTCGACCTGTTTGAGGGGCGGTGTCGGACCAAGTGTTCGATGGAATGCCTCCCCCGCGGTGATTGTGGCTTTTGCTGATGGTCTCCGGTGTTTTGCCTGCGTTGCAGATGGCTGCCCCTGCGGATGCCCCGGGAGGATCGCCGGACGCGTTCGAGGTGATCCGCGCTCACCAGGTGCGGCACTTGGCCTAGGCTTTGTTTGGAGATCATGTAGCGTGTGATAACCTGAGGACGCAATTGCACTGTGCTACCTGAACACGAAAAATCGGGTGGGGATTTCACAAACTTAGGGCAGCTTACGCAATGCAGTGTTTTCTTCAGAACGACATGATACTGGGTAATATATGTTATGGAGTCTGATAGATTGCCAGGAGGACTAGACAGTGTACTGTGAAATAGGCTCAAAGTTAATCCTTATAACTTTTCTTGACAATTAGTTTGGCAAGGAATAAACATATCATCGATAATAAACAACGTTATGCAAGGTTTCCTCAACAACAGTCCCACATATTCCACTGTTGTGGGAATCCTATCTGACAATTCATAAAGTGGTTGACTCAAGTTTGGCTGGCAGCAGGTGACTAAAAGGCTGGAAGATAGATGAAGGAGGTCGTGCTCTTTCCTTTGCTTTTTCAACATTTGTTTGGTTCTGTAATAGTCTTCTAAAGTGGATTTTTGTTAAGCGATCTAGGTAGTGTGCTAGAGTCACAGTGTGGGATGTTTTGTGATGGAATAGTCGAAACTTCATTGATGAAATCGGGAGCTATGCTCTAAAGTATATCTCTCAAGCAAAATATATGATGAGAGAATAACCAAAATACCACTAGTCAAAACCAAGAGTTTGAAAACACCACTAGCAAAAACAAAAGTGCCAAAATACCACTCCTTTTCAAATAGTATCAATGAATCGAAGCGCAGAGCTTTTTGCGTTTTCGCGAAAAAAATACCACTCCTTTTCAAGACTTCACTCCAAAATACCATTATGTTCCAAGTGAGACTAACTGATTGACAAAAAGACATTGTTTCCCTTAGGCCCTGTTCGGTTACTATGGGATTGGGATGGATTGACCTGGATTAGATCCCATCTAATTCAAAATCCTCTCTGATCCCCCCCAATCCACTCCAATCCACCTCTGAGGTGGATTAACCGAACAGGGCCTTACTCTTCATCGACCCCAGGCTCTTCCTTGATGTTGTGAGAGACGGCCAGGAGGGCGATGCGGCTGCGATTGCATAATCTCAACCACTGAATACTACTTGGAGGTTGTTTCCTGGCTGACATCAGCGGAGGCATGCCAACCTTCGTGGCGCAGATGTGCCGGAGCTGTTGTGTTGGTCACAGGCTCTCGATCTGCTGATGGGATTCACGGCGTACTTTCTGATGAGAGCAACGAGGTGGACAAGCAGGCTCGAGTTGTTATTGCCTTGTTGGCCTATACTTTCAGCCAGAGGCAAAGCTAGCTTCATGCGTATCAGATCTGGTGGAAACTAGCTGATTAGCTATGGCAGCAAACCACATGAAGCTGGCCTGATCGATTTTGGTGGCATGCAAAACACACGACAGTGTGCTGGTGAGACCACAGACCATGGACGACCCGCAGAGGAAGGTGCAGTGTGACGAGTGCAGTGGAGCAGAGGAAAGCCTGGCGCTGCTACCAGGGGAACACGGGGAAGCAAGGAAGGATGCACAGTTTGAGCAGCGGAGCTGGAGGGGCGTTCGGCGGTGGCGCCTGTGCGCCCAAGAGAGGAAGAAGGACCTATTCTGTGTTCAGATAAGGGGCAATTTTGACACTTCAAATAAACTGACAACTTCTTCTTTCATTGACTAACAGAAAATGTTTGACACTAGACGGCGATGCAATTTTGGCACGAGGAAACCAGATATGATTGGTATTTTGGCATTTTACTTTTTACTAGTGGTATTTTGTAACTCTTGGTTTTGACTAGTGGTATTCTGTCTATTCTCTTATATATGATCTTGCCGCCCTATTAGATATGTGAAAGCTTGTAGAACAAGTATGTGCAACATCTTCTTAGCTATCAAGTTAAAAAAAAATCTTAATTTTAATCAATAGAACTCTCAAAAAATGTACTAGGTTTTAATGTTCCGCCATCTTGAGATCTTTCTTAGTCACTCAATAGCGTCATGATTATAGGCAAAAGCTGCCCGGCTTCCTCCTGTTGAAGAAATACGAACCATTCTGGACCAAAGTGTCAGAGGTGTTCTGATGACCCATTCCCAGGTATTCTAGAAGTATTCTTGTATTTGGATTCTTAGTATTCATTTTGCCAGTCATTTCCTGGGTCTATCATTATTGGATTTTATCGAAGCTGGTAGTGCTGGTTGCCAACTTGCCATGTGGATATGTGAAGAGTAAGCCAGTTCTTTTTTCCACGATGAGCTTGTCTTAATTTATTGAAACTTGTTATTTTGTTTAAACTACTTGATAACTCCACTTTTCAGTTTTGACTGAAATGTAGCATGTGCTTGGTCAATACCTCTCATATTTTGCACATTATGATATGTAGTTTTAAATCATGTCACAAGGTTGTCCTTTTCAAGTATCCACCTTTTCTGTTTCGTGAATGGCAAAGGAAAATTGTAATATTCTTCTATCTTCTTATGTGGTCAATTAGTTGATTACAGGGAAAATAATTTGGAGCTTTAGAAGTACAAAGTAGGTAAGAGTGCAGAGTTGTGGAGATTGTGCATGTATAACATGTCATTCTTATTACAGGAACATGTGGGCTATCCATCGGGTTCAATGGTTGATTTTGCATGTGATCAAGATGGTTCCCCCATATTAGCAGTGAGTAGTTTAGCAGTTCACTCAAAGGTAAGACAGTCTTGTGCTCTCATGATTATGTATACATGTAAAACTACCTGTGGATGCCGTTTGGCATGAATGGAGGCCTTACGCATTGGTGACTTTACTCGAACACACATGATAATACTCACACTGCAAGGAATACTACTACTACATAAATGTGGACATAAAAGGCAAAGATAGACATAAAATATGTAAATCTGATGGCCTGTGTTCTATGATAAAACTAGGGTGCTGCTCTAAATACACTAAACGCAAGATGCTTCTGTAGTTTTATTTCATCATTCCAATGTTCTCTTTTGTTACCACCATATTGCAGAATCTCTCGGGAAGTACTAAGTGCTCTCTTCTGGTTGCGAAAGACCCAGAAGACAGAACAGATACTGTAATCACTGTATATGGCGATGCTACACCTGTAATTGCCTCCTGGCGCTTGCCCCTTTATTTTATTCTGCTTATGTCCCTGTAGATTTCTGTACTGATAATTGCTAAAGCATACTGCACAGCAGATATTAACCTGATAATTGAGTGTTGGCCCACTTCTTATTTGGTGTTCTATTCCAAAGGTTTCTGATGAGGAAAAAGACGCAGTGAGAAGTGCATACTTAAGGAGACACCCTGAGGCTTTTTGGGTATGCGTGCTAAACACTGTACTATGTCTAGAGTAATTGAAGAATATCTCATTGAGTTCTAATCTCTGATGAACAATTTTGAAATCAAGGTCGACTTTGGTGACTTCCGTTTTCTGCACATCAAACCAAAAGCTGTACGTTACGTATCTGGGGTTGCAACAGCTCTCCTTGGCTCCGGAGGTTTGTGACCCACCTTTTTAAAGTTCCAAGTTAAAACTAACATATAGAAACCTGCAAGCCACACCTTTACAAGAATCAGTAGCTCAAGCTCGAATAAACTGTTTATTCATATTTTGTTGTGTAAATGCGAAATACAATACTCCCTCCGTTCACTAATGTAAGACCTTTTAGATATTTCAAAGTGGACTAGATACATCCCAAAACGCGTGAACCTACACACTAAAGCATGTCTACACACATGCGTTTTAGAAAAAAGCTAGAATGTCTTACATTAGTAAACGGAGGGAGTATATCATTTGCTTATGATAGTGTCTGAGATAATATTCTGTTCTCTACATTGCCAGAATTTAGTGCTGCTGAGTTCAAGGAAGCAAAAGTGGATCCTATATCGCAATTCTCCACTCCTATCACAGTATGTTTTTATATTTTTTGGCTTCAAACTAAATCTGTTGAACTTTCATTATGCTCAACTTTAGCTATCTGTATTCCATAGGGCCACATGAATAAGGATCATGCCGATGAGACAAAGCTCATTGTGCAACACTCAACCAATGTTAAGGCAAGTGTAATATAGAGCTTATTTACATGGTGTCTGTTAGCTAAAGAAACATGGTGTTTGGTCATGAAGATATACTATAAAACAAGTTGTGCCTAGATTTTTTTGTGAGACAGTTATACTATGTGTATTCTGTTCGTTTCATCTTCATCTTCAGTTTCTTTCTGTTACTAGATAACTAGTATTTGAGTTAAGTACATGGTATTTAGTTCAAAATTTTTATTCGAAAAAGGAAATATTTTAGTTCAAACATATGATTCCTACTTTCTTTCTCAAACATAAGCTAAAAATATGCAAACATCATGCGGAACTATGCAAGTCTTCACTCAGGCAAACATCTGCACATCCAGACCAGTTTACCGGTGAAAAATCAACTAGTTTTATAATGTAGCTGATTTCTCTCTTCATCTGCTTAGTCCCTTGGGCACCATGAACTAATTGCAGTATGTTGAGTCTGCAACACGGACAACTTGGCTCAGACTTTAAATTGCAAGGCACTAAGGTTTTCACTTGTCAGTGCTAACTAGTAACTACTAACATGTCTATGCTTTGTATTACTCTTACATTATCTTGATTTTGAACACTTAATACTCCTAGGAAATGCTAATATTTCCATTTCAGTATATTGAGGGATGACAAGTGTAAGCTATTTCAGGTGGATTTTGCTCATATGCTGGATGTGGATAGCCTTGGTATCAATGTGAAGGTAACAACTCTATGAAGACGTGTCTTAATTCTTTTTTGCTAGAAACATATCACTGAATCACACTGATGTTTTCTGGAAATGCTATTCCACCCTCAGAATGGCAATTCGACCGGTAAAATGTCACTTGGACTGTATTTAATGGTTTCATCAGAACTCAATACAAAATAGATCATTTTGTTTTTAGGGTTGTGCTCTAGTTGAACAACGATGAACAATGTTTCCATATCTTTGAATTAATTTGGATCGACCTTTAATGTGCTGCGGTATATTCTAGTGAAATCCCAACCATGTGGTAACATGTAATCGGCATTTTTCTAATTATGCAGGCTGGTTATGATGGAAGTGTTCTGAAGCTGCGTATACCTTTCCCTAGGCGTGCACAAGACAGAAAGTTAGTCCCTGCTGTGTTATATTTTTTCTTATACTTATAAGTGATGCATACTCCTTTTTCCATTCTACTCTATGGTTATATCTGCTCCTCTCTTCATAATCCTGTTCTTTAATTTGGGTTTAAACACGATACTTGATAGTAATGTATTTTCTTTTCTTGTTCCTGTTCCACTGTATGCTTATAACTGCTCCGGTGTTCATTGTATACATATTACCTTCTTTGGGGATGGTTAAACTTATGTTCAACAAGAACTCCTAGGTCTATAATCTACTGAATTGTGATTCAACAGATAACTAAGACCTACATGGTTCTAATTATTTTCTCGACCGACTCTAAATGATCTTGCTCTTCTTTTGTAGGGATGTCAAGACACTTATTGTGGAAATGCTACAGGCAGCAAAAGCCTCATCATCGCATTCTGAATGACTTCTTTGTTCTGGAAGACGATGGCTTTGTCCATGTAAAGAAAGAAAAGCCGTAATCACTATGAGCAGAGCTTCTATATTTGCGCTCCAGTCTCAGCGTCAGTGAAGATGGATGATCCACAGTAAATTCCATGGTTCTACAGTTCTACACATCATCCATCACCATTGTGACAGCAAACATGTGTGAATTTTTCCAGTAGAACTGAAAGAAATGCAGAGCAACTTGTATATCCACTTGAACTGTTTTGCACTCATACATGACTGAGGTTGTTGAGCAGCAAAGGTCATCTTATAAAAAATGTTTCATATACTCCATTATCTTTCACTTGCAGATGTTTTACTTGTCGTGGTGTCCTTGATAGGGGCATAATGATAATGGTATCTCATCGTTGTGGTGTAGATGAACCTGATAAATGGGGGTATAATAGTAACGAGATATGGTGGCTGAAGTTGTGGCCAAAATGCCCTCCGTTTCGTAATAAAGCTACTCACTCCGACCTATATTAGTTGACTCAAATTTATCTAGATTTGGATGAATTTAGACACTATTTAGTATATAGGTTCATTCAAATTTTGACAAATTCAAGTCAAGTAATATGGGTCGGAGGGAGTATGTTTTAACCGACTCTTAAATTTTTACATTTCTCACGAGAGCTACGGCATGGAGTGAACCTCTCTGCTCTTTCGGGGAGTGAGGAAAGAATCACAGCGGCGAGGGAGAAGGGAAACAGAAGGAAAACTTGGGCCTGTATTTTCCCGTTTTACCCCTGTGCCCATCGAACTAAACCCAAGAGCTGGCTTTGAGTCGAACTGAACCCCACTCGTACATGTGGACGGAGCCCCGACCACCGTCCACCGCATCCTCCCAGTCCGGCGGCGGATCTCCTCGGTGGCGCGGCTCCCTCCCCGGCGAAGCCAGCTCCCATAAGCGAGGCCCAGTCGGTCGCCCGAAACCTATACCGAGCGGGTCTCTGACACCGCCGACGCGGGCGCCGCCTTCGTACCTCGTCCGGCCGCGGTACAACCTCCCCGCCGTCCCTGTGCTCCTCCCCGTGCGCGCTCCTGCTTCCTCTCCTGCGAAAGCAACTGCATCGGCAGGAGTGACGAAGAGAAGAGAAGGCGAGGGACCGGGGGTCGAGAGGAGGAAGTAATGGAGTACAGAAAGGTGAAGGATCAGGTGAGGGTAACCCGCAATCTAGTCTAGAGAAAAAATGCCGCTCCTCCCCCCCTCCAGAGCGCCATCGGCGGCGACTTTAGGTTAGATCGCTGCCGCGGCGTTTTTTCCTCTTTTCCTCTTTGCGTGTTTGTTAGTTTTCTCACCGTAGTGTTCCAAGATTCAATTCCTGGTCGCCTGAGGTTTTGGGTGTCAGTAGAATGTGGCATTTGTTTGCTATTAATTCGATTACGGACATTTTTAGTGTTAAGGGTGTCGATCGTCATCATATAATCGTGGTTACTGGTTAGTGCCCAATGAAACGGCTTCGTAGTGTGATCAGTGCGTGGATGCAATTGTAATTCTGGATTAAAATTCTGTAGCCAATGTCGTGCCCTAGAGAGTTAGGGGAACGTCCCAGTATTTCGTAGTGAATGACTTTAATTTCTTGTAAATTCGGATATTAGCTCATGGGGAACATATTTTGGACATTTTGGTGAGTGGCTCAAGAATATTGTGTTATTGTGTTCATTGGGGTTTTCTAACCTATATACTACATGACTGATGAATTAAACATGTACAAATGCTCACCGTGGATTACTGACAATGTAGTACAAACCAGCACACTTGAGAACAACACTAACTTCATCTATGGGCATGCTTTGGTTCATTTTATGTGATTGCAAGGATTAGACATGCGTTTCTTGCATGAAGTGCTTTCCAGATTGTCTTATAAGTTATAACTGGCAGTAAGTCAGTCTATAGGTGACCGCTGATTCCTCTTGTAATGTACAAATAGTATTGGTAAACCGCATTTGGGGATTTTAAACAGTGGGTATTTGAACATAACATCTTATACAACTTTCAGCCATTTATGAACTTATTAGTTTGTACATTGATCTTCTTTTCCCCCAGACCCCACAATGTGTGGGAGCTTTCAGCACTGGGTACGCCCTTATTGATCTTCTTTAACACTGGAACATCTTACTGAAAGTAACTTGCTCATCACAAATTTTATGAGTAGATTTCTCAACCATTCTATGACTTAACTTGCAAATGATTAAAGTTCTCCAGTCATTTTATTATGTTGATCTTCACCATCGCCCCTTTGTAGCCTGGGACTAATCGAACTTCCATGCTCTGGCAATGTCTTGCGCTATCTGTTCGAACTTTGAAGTTCTGTGTGTTACAATAGACTTTTACTTGTCAATTGTGTTGTTGATGACTAGTTGTATTATCCCAAGATCTAAAGGAGAGTTATGATGTCATATTTCAGGACATAGAAAGCCCTGATGGGAGATCCCTTTCTAGCAGTAAGCTCTCGGTTCATCATTGAAATGTTCTATAATCGGGAACATCACGTCTTTAATGCATGTACTATATACAGCTGCAGCATCTTCCACACTTGGTGATGCAGGAGGTTTGAAGGGCAAGCATAGTTGGAAGCAAAAGTAAGAGTTAATGTTCCAATCTTTGTGCCACATCACATACTTCCAGAAAATCAGAAGATTTACTGGCAAATGTCATTTGTTGTGGCAGGTCCATTGTTACAGTGGCATTGACATTACTAACAAGTTCCCAGGCAATATTGATTGTGTGGTCAAAGAGAGCCGGAAAGTATGAGTATAGTGTCACGACAGCAAATTTTTCGGTGAGAACTGTAATTAATTTTCTCTTAGTGACAGCAGGGGCAGAGCTTTCCTTTTGTTCTCTTGATGCCAGATTTAGTTATGTATCCATTTCTTGACGTCTAGGTGGAAGCTCTGAAATGTCTGTTATCACTGGTAGCCCTGTACAGAACATGGAACAGTCAAGGTGTTACAGAAGATAATAGGTGACCAGTCTACCATTATGTACTGATTGAATCTGAGTAATTATAGTATTTTCAGTACTCTCCAGTGATATACTTTTATTATTTTCAGGTTAAGTACATCACTAGATGAAGTTAGTGTTTATCCTATTCCCGCCGTACTTTACATGGTAAAGAATCTATTGCAGGTATGCCCACTTGTGAAATTCCTGTGCGATAAAATAACTTAGTATTTGCAACAAGAAAATCTTGACACATGTTTTATCTCCTGTCAGTATTACATCTTTGCTTATGTGGATGCACCAGCTTACCAGATCCTGAAGAACCTGAATATTATTAGCACTGGTGTCTTATACCGTATCATTCTAAAGAAAAAGTAAGATCTACTCACTTAATGTGGCTTGTAAGTTGGGAAGAAAGGGATATGATCATCTGTGTTCTTTTACTACTTTTGCCAACATCTTTATTGCATCTACTCTCTCCGTCCTGAAAAGGATGTCGGAGATTTGTCTAGATTCACATGTATCTAGAAACTAAAACATGTCTACAGTCTAGATACATGCGACAAATCTCCGACATCCTTTTTAGGACAGATGGTGTAGTTAGTTTTCATTTACTTGTTTTTCTTCTTGCAGAAAGGCACTTTCTGCTTACAAACATTCATCATTAAGCAAGACGCAAACGTGCAATACCATAACCTGTAACTTTTTTAATAATTTCCTAGCATGAGTTTACCACCGTAATCCATGTGTTCTTTAAGTGCCTTCAATGTTCATTGATTTCATCTTTATTCTTTCCAGAACTCTTCGTAGCATTTTCTTCCCCAGCGGACATCATCTGCTTTCCATCACTGAATGCTTTGTCTTCTGTCCAGGTTAAGTGAAATTCAGTGGGCTGCATTTATTCTTCTATGTGCTGGCTGCACGACTGCTCAGCTTAATCCCTCGTAAGCAACATTAAGTTTCGATTTTTCCCCATTGCTATTATTTCATCATTTCTCTAATCAATATGTTCAACTAACATAAATAATATGCCCCTTTCAGATCAGACCATGTTCTTCAAACTCCTCTTCAAGGTTGGATGATGGCAATTGTAAGCATGGAAGAGGAAACGAAACCATCTAATCTAGTGACTTGTACATGGTATAGGAAGTTATTTTAACTCAACTTGCTGAGTGCTTTTCTTTTTCAGGTGATGGCTCTTCTGAGTGGATTTGCTGGGGTATACACGGAAGTATGTGACTTTGTGCAGTTGCTCCTATTTGCATATGTATCTTGCTGTAGAAAGATTTGTTTGATTGGACTGTCAAGGGAACTTCTGAAGAGTTTAATACATATTTTCATCTTTGAACAATGCAGGCTATCATCAAAAAACGTCCTTCAAGAAACATTAATGTGCAGAATTTTTGGCTGTACATTTTTGGAATGATCTTCAATTTAGTTGCCATCTGTGTTCAGGACTTTGATGCTGTCATGAATAAGTTAGTTGTCTTGTAAATTGCTTCATTTCATGTTAAAATATTCTATTACAATGCACGATATTAATTTAATTTGATCGTGCCATCTAATGCAGAGGCTTTTTTCATGGCTACTCATTCATTACATTTCTGATGATCCTAAACCATGCACTCAGGTACTACAGCTGGATGTTTGAGTTGGTTCATTTTTGATTCCTTGCATTAACATACCTTTCGGTAATTTTGTTTTGCTTCCAGTGGAATTGCTGTATCAATGGTGATGAAGTATGCTGACAATATTGTCAAGGTACAGATTGTAAACTTCTACAGCTGCTTTCGTCGTTTAAATAATGTGTTATAACCATATTTACCACAAAAGTGTGCATTCTAATAGTTGCAGCTTATTTGCCACCGCTTATTGTTTAAGTGGCAGTCTGCGATTACAATCTTGGATGTTCTTATCAAATATTTTTGTCCCCTCCTATTGGTTTTAACTTTTTGTTCAGAGAAAATATGTGGTTTATGTACTGCTGCATGGCATTTGAAATTTTCACTAGTTCAACATAAAGTTTAAATGGCTATCTCATCACATTAATGCTAAGTAAAGAATGTTTTGGATGTTTCTATTATAAGTGTTTGGTGCCTTGATGAACCACTAAAGTCGATCAATGATTTAAGCAACTATGGATTGTTTGTCAGTTTACAGACCTTTTTCTGTGGTGCGGCTGCTTTGTTTATCCTTCCATTTAGATGCGATTGATAGGGAATAACCCGCAGTATTCTGTATGCTCACATTCTGTTACCCGAGAAACTATAGCATTTTGGTTTCTGTCATCTGGGGAAATATGTTACTCCACTATCCTGTCAGTCCACATTCTGTTATTGGAAAAACTATGGTTATAAAGAGACCAACTAAATTTCTTTACTAAACGATTAACATATCCCGTTTATTCATACAATAAACTAGAACTCACTAGCCTGTTATCCTGTACAGTAGGTTAATGGTCTTTGGATATCAAACTTTCTAATATTTAGATGCCGTGGCTATTGGTTTTTGAGATTCTATGAATCATTCAATGCTCCAATAATTATTGAGGCGGATCAAAAAATCGTTGATATCAGACCATTTTTCAGTCTTTACACTTGAACAACAAGTAGTATATTTGATTACCTAACCACGTGTCTCTGCATACATACAGGTGTATTCAACTTCAGTCGCAATGCTCCTGACAGCAATCGTATCGGTCTTCTTGTTCGGCTTCCATCTATCCCTTGCCTTCTTCCTCGGATCCACGTAAGTGCTGATGGAACCGTAGCAACAAGTTATCTTGACTGTAGGCTTTTAACCCATGATGGCCTAACAAACCCTGATGAAAATTTCAGGGTTGTTTCTGTCTCGGTGTATCTGCATTCTGTCGGGAAGCCACAGCCGCAGAAATGAGTCCCACCCAGTCTCTCCGAGAATTGACAGTGAAGGCTTGGGCCACGTCTTAGAAGAGTTTATGAGGGAGACAAAATTTCATTCTTGAACCAAGTTCTAAAGGACTAGTCGAACTTGAACTTGATCATCAGGCCTAGGCGCCACGTCCAGCTTCAGTGCGGTTTAAACTGTTTGCGTGGTGTCACATCTGGTTTAGTTTTGCTTTGCGACTAAGATGACGCTAGTTTCTTACTACTATTTGTTTTCTTGCCTCCTTTCTTAACCTGCCTCCTTTCAGATATACCGGTGTCACTGACTACTGTGGCGATATCTCAAAGTTAGGTGTCAGCAAACATACGGCTGTGACGATATCTGCAATGTGCTTTACTGTTAGCGTGAAATTGCCGTTCCTGTGTACCTTGTGCTGTATAGAAATGTGAGCATCGTCCGTGGGCATCAGCAGTAGCATCTCTTGTCACGGGTCGAAATCGAAATTCCAGCTCCTGAGTTGGAGGCATGAGCCACAGCGTGCGGCAGCAGCGAGCTTGCAGTGCGAGACATGGAGCCGCAAGTTGTGGTGGGGTGCAAGTGCAACGCGGGGTGTAGTCGAAGTCAGACAACCCGTGAGACGTCGATCGTCCGCCGCGCGGCGTGCCAAGGGCGGCATCGGCTGCTGCCTTTCAAACGCCCAGCCGCTGCCGTTGAATAGCCTAGGCGACGGAATGGTAAAACCACGTAGCGTCTACCTAGCGAGACCACAGCGTCCTCTCCGTTGGTACTGTTGATGATCCAGCCCGAGCGCTCGGCCATGCCGGCAGCAGTGAGCTACCTGCCGGACAGATAAGCTTGAGAGAAGTACTCCCCGTTTCAAACGACGACGATGCGCACAGTAGGCTAACTTTTTCCTCAATTATCGAAGCCATCATTCTTGTCGCCTTCCGAGAGGAAATAAGAATATCCACCACGGACACGGAGACCGCCAAGGAGAAGGGGCTACGTGCTAGCCCTGTCTCTCCGCTGCACTGCAGGCGTTGTACACGCTCACGCGCACAGAGCCAAGCGCACATTCACGAACGTTTCAGTGCACGCGCCCCCCAACGTCACGTTTCAGGAACTCGGTCACAGGTCGCCATGGCTGCTCCAGCCCCTCTGCTTCCCCTCTTCTCGTTTGACGAATCCCTCTGTCCCCTCTGCGGAAAGCCTGCCGGACGTGGCCCAGGAAAAAAGAAACGTGCACTGACGTCGTGCCAAGTAGGAAGACGCCGCCGTGCTTTATCTCTGCTGAGTGCTGCCGCATGCCATACTGATAAAGTACGGAGAGAGACCACAGCACAGCGTATAGTCGTCTCGTCTCTTTGAAAAGCTGTCTGTCTATCATCTTGAGTTCTTGACCGTTTCCGTTATCTAAGAAATACCCATTATATCCATTTTCTTCGTTCTGTTATGGCAACTCCAACGGTGTCCACATTCTGGAAACTAAACTTATCAACATGTCCTCACAGTGTCCATCTGGGGTGGCCATGCATGCACCTACGGCACCACAATTTGGGTATTTTTTGCCAAATCTGCCCAAGTCTCAAAAGTTCAACCAAGTCATCCTTTCCCGAAACTAATTCGGAATCTGATCCCTGGGGTCGGCGCCGTTTAAAATGGCGCCGAAGTTATACAGGTCGGCGCACACAAAACAGAAAACCGACCTAAAGGAGGTCGGCTCCGTTTAAAATGGCGCCGACGTCGGTTCCGTTTAAAACGGCGCCGACCTCCCTAGTTTGCCTCCCAGCAGCTTCATCTTGGCGCCGACCTGTACAACTTCGGCGTTATTTTAAATGGCGCCGACCCGAGGGGTCAGATTCTAAATTAGTTTCGAAAAAGGGTCAGACTTGGTTGAACTTTACAGATTTGGACAGATTTGGCAAAAAATACACAATTTGGTCCGCCTATGACCATTTTTAATGTACACACAGTTTTTCGCCCATCATTGCACACACAAATATTGACAATAAAATTTAAGCACCATAGTTCATAAAAATAAATAATGTCATGGTTACTCCATATTTTATTACAATCATTTAAACCCAAATAGATAAAAGAGAAAATGACGCACGAAAACTCCCTTGGCATCACGAAGCCTCGACCAAAAAGAGGTGCATTATATAACAAATCGGTACGATGAAAATAGTGCCGCCAGATTTGTTCATGTCCGGCCTCTCGGTCGCGGTTCAACGCTGGATCCCGTCCCTTCACCAAGCCCCTGAACCTTGACCTTTGGTTCTCTTCATGCTCATGGACGAGAAGAGTCACGGCCTCCATGATCTTGATGTCATCATCAAACATGTCATCATCAAACTCATCTGACGATGTGTTGATGACATGGTTGAAGAAAACAAGTACGAACTATCATGATCTACGGAAATTACATCGCACCATGAGCAATCATTTTCATGTATATGCACTAAAAAAATTGGACTACGAAGCCTACAAATTACCTAAAAGTTGCGGGTGGCAAATGGTTGAACAGATTGCGGGCGACACGAAGCCAAGCACGAGAGCGTCAAGACGACCCTACAACGACGAAAACATGCCCAGATGCGTACAACTACCAAACGATCGGAACTAGTGGTGGAGTCGACTGTGGCAGGAGAAGGTGGCGGTGCGTTGGTGAGGGTTGGTCTGGCCCGGTGTGCGGCTAGTTGGAGGGAAAGAACCGGATAAAGGGACATGTGATACAGACGCACGGGCTATCTATTGGACCACATAGTCAACTCCAATTTAGGCCGAGAATGCGGTGAAATGGACTGATCTCGGGATACAGATCATTTGTAGGGCACCGTTAGAGCATCTCCACTGTGCCCCCTGAAAGTGCAAATGACGTCGCCTAGAGGGGGGTGAATAGGTTTTTTAAACATATTACGGTTTAGGCTCAAATAAATGCGGAATAAAACTAACGTTTAATTTATTGAGCACAAAACCTAACTACTAGGTTTACCTAAGTGCACCAACAACCTATGCTAAGCAATACAAACAACAAGGTGATAGCAAGATAAATACTTTAAGCACGATGGCTATCACAAAGTAAAGTGCATAAATAAAGGGCTCGGTTGAGAGATAACCGATGGACACGGAGACAAAGATTTGTTTCCCGAAGTTCACTTCCAAAGAAGCTACGTCTCTATTGGAGAGGTGCGCTGGCGCAATGCGCTCCGAACGCCACAAATGGCTCACCTCGAGGTGTGGTGGATCAATGCGCACCCAACGCCACACAAGGCCTCACCCCGGATGCGGAAGCACGCAACTCATTGATGCCACAAAAGGCTCACCCTATTCTCCCGAGTGCGCACCACAAAAGGCGGGCACTCGCTCCACTATGGGACTCTTGAGCGCGGTCACCGAACCCGTACAAGATTGGGGCTATCTCCACAACTCAATTAGAGGCTCCCAACAACAAAGCCACAAAAGGCTACAACGCCACAAAAGGCTACAAGACCATAAAAGGTCAACACGACCACAAAAGATCAACAACCCAACCACACAATCGTCTAGGGTTCCAAGAACCCAAGAGAAACAAGCCCACAAGCTTGAACTCGCCGAATCTTCGAGGATAACTCAAACCTATGCACCAAATGCAAGGGAAAGTCCTTCTCTCTCAAATTCCAACAAAGCTACAAAAGCTATTGGAGGAATAAGAGAGGAAGAACACAAGAGGAGAACACAAAACTCTCTAAGATCTAGATCCCAATGATTCCTTCACAAAGAAGGGATTTGACTTGGGGGGATTGTAGATCTAGATCTCCTCTCACTTTTCCCTCAAAAATCATGGGAGGAAGAGGGAGTAAGAAATATCAAATAGGTCAACAATGGTGGGCAAAAACGAGCTCAAAACATGGGAAACCATTAGGGAAGAATCCCCCCTTAAATAGGACAAGGAAAAACTGACCGTTTGGGCCAGATTCACGCACCACCGGAACTTCCGGCCCTCCACCGAAACTTTCGGCAAATAGAAACACAAGTTACTGAACCTGACCGGAACTTGGGTCGGAACTTCCTCTCAAGCAAAAACGTAGGATTGCATTGCACGAAAACTTCAATAACTTTTGATTCCGGACTCCGTTTTTGATGATCTTAGGCTCGTTTTGAAGAGAACGAAAAGCTATACAAGATTATGCAAAGAAACATCATAGTCCAGCATGTAAGGATAAAACCAAATTGAGAAAGGTATGACCTCTCTAGAAGCGATGAACCGACAAAACCTCCAAAACTCAAAACACAAGAAGTTGAGCTTGGAAACTCCGATTGGGATGAAACAAATTTTGTTGGGAAGATAAAACCAAGTAGAACCCAAATATGTTAAATATTGGATACCACCAAAGGATAAATATCAAGTATATATATGTGATATATCTCCTAAGGTGTGGAGCCGGAAAAACCCGCACGATCAAGAATGCAATAAGATATGCAAGGAAAATCCTTATTTGATGAACTAGAGATTGCTATGATGATAACTACAATCTCTAGATCCTCTCATGGATAAGAACCAAATAACAACCAAGAAATATGATGCTATGAATGCAAAGGTTTGAGCTCTCTCCGAATGATGCAATCGAGACACCCGCTTGAGAGCCCCTCTTGATAGTACGGCTATCTATCCTAAACCCAGTCTCCCAACAACATGAGACCGGCTAAAGAGAAGCCATATCAAGATCATAACTTTGCCTTGAGCAATCCACTTGAACTTGATGTAGACCGTCTTGTTCTTCTCAAGTGGGAACACCTTTCTTGATTGGTCTTGCTTGATGAATATGAGGACTTGCAAACTCCCCCATACTCCATGGGGAAACTTCTTCTTTGAACCTGCCTTCATCACTCCATGATCACGAGGATGGCAAGCTTCAAGCATGAGGTCTTCTAGAGATGACACATCTTGAGCTTGCCCTTCTTCATCCCTTATTGAGGTTGATCCATCTTGATGCAACTCTTTGCACTTGTCTTGATCAACCTTCAAGCTCCTTCTTTCTTCATGATTCCAATGGCACAAATCCCTTGGACATTTCTTCATATTTCAACCTTGAGACCAACACATGGCCCAAGCGATGACAATGGACAAACCTACAAGTGAAACTCAATTTACACATTAGTCCATAGAGATTGTCATTAATTACCAAAACCACACATGGGGGCATACATGCCCTTTCAATCTCCACCATTTTGGTAATTGATGACAATCCCTTAGCGAGGTTTTAGATATGATAATTAACAACCAAAGCGGTTGCCCCATCATCAAATACTACACAAGTATGTGATGTTGGTACAACCACAATATATAGAGAAAACTCCCCCACAATCTATCCATGTGTGATGAACTTGAATTTCATTGCATCGGTTGCCAACCGTTACCGTTGGTTGAGTTTCCTCTATATATTCAACATGCAAAGCAGCCACAAAGACGCAATATCATGAGAGGAAAATGCTTAAGAACACAATCAAATCAAAATCAAAGCAAAGGCCAACTTCCCTTAAACCCTCCAAAACTTCTCCCCCCATTGGCATCGATTTCCAAAATGGGTGAAAAGTTCTAGACGCCCAATATAGTGAGAATTCCTCCAAAGGTGTGCGTATGCACAAGTCAAATGATGAGTACTTGAGAGGAAGTAAAAATATATTGAGGACCCAAAGATTGCAAAAGTACAATAAAAGGAAATAAACTTCAACAAATGAAGCGAGCAACCAAAATATCCAAAAGGACCAATTGAGAAACCAACAAATGATATCAAATAGAAACAACAACAAAAAGAGTGTTTAAATGAAAATAGAGAAGCTCCCCAAACTTTGTGCAAAGATTAGAATACTTTGAATACAATATGCACAAATATGGAATCCTCGCTCCCCCATAAGCATTTAAACCACAAGAAATGATAAAGAAATGTGCACTGTTAAATGAATTAGAGAAGCTCCCCAAAGATTGTGCACCAATTATAGTAATTGTATTTGGAAACAACGTGCACAACCATGGATTACTCACTCCTCCAAACTCATCTAGCAATGCACTCAAAGTTCAATAAATTTGGAAGCCACCGAAGAATCACAAAGGAAAAAGAGGTGGTTCCAAGAAATGCAAAAACAACCAAAGAATGATCTTCTCTTGTATGTGTAAATTTCTAGGTGGAAAATATCACAAAGACAAATGTACACAAAGAAATATGCACAAACAAAATAGATACACAAGAAAGCATATGAAAGGCAAAACGGAAGTCATAGAATATACCAATAAGATGTTTTGCTTGAAAGCATGCCCAAGGGCTCAACTATATCTTATTGTACATCGATGAGATTCAAACACCAACAAACTCCATACATTACTATTATAACCAAGATAAGAAGGGATAGAAGGAATATATGGAGAAAGGCAACAAGTATAAAAAATCAACTTTATAAAAATACTTACTATTGCACATGAGAGATATTAAGGAAACGATATGCAATAAAATTTCTAGATTGACATATTTGGGATTGGTGAATCATGAGCATGATTTAGTATAGTCCCCATTATATGCACTCATCTCAACATACACACATTTTCAATAGAGAGAACTTCTTCAAAGCCAAAGCAAGAAATTCAACATATGCAAGTACACAAATTCATGCCAATAAGCAACCTACAAAAGGTTGGGAACAAGATATGTATGCATGAGAGAGAGATACTTGTTACCGAGATATAATTGGTAGGATGAAGAAGATATGAATTCGTTGATTATCCTAGCTTGCATCCAATTGACATGTAGACGCCACTTCTTCCTTGTTCAAGATACAAGCACCCAATATATATCCCCAATGTACCTAAAACACAAATAAGTACAGTATGGTCCCCAAAAAATTGGGTCCAAAGTAGTTAGTGCAACTACAATACATAGTAGAGCCTCCACACAAATATGTGCATTTGATATGAAATTAAATTTCATGCACATCTTAGCCCATTAGAATTTGGTGGAGTTTCCCCTATATATTGTATCAAAGAAACGAGCATGCCATAATATATACAAGAAGTAAATATGCATGCATAAGACTTTCAAGAACCAAAAGGAGATACAATTTGAACAAAAACACCAAGTAAACAAATAAGACACACAACAAGGTGTGACTCGACAAAAGGTGTCCAAATTGTATCAAAGAACCAAATCAACACATGAAAGAACACAAGTTCAACAAATGAACTCTAAAGAGCAAAAGAGATAAAAGATAGACAAAAATACCAATGCTCAAGGATTTATCTCATCCTAAAAGATCAAAACAAGTGACAAAGAATGAGATAAAACCAACTCCTAAAAAGAGCAAGGTTCCAACTACCAAAACAAACTCTTCACACTTTTCATGATGACACACAAAGTACCAACACAAAAAGGATCAAGCTTCCAAGCAAAAAATGGATCAAAACAAGAAGCATAAAACAATGTCCTATATAATATAGGAGAGATCCCCCATAAGTAGAGCATTATATAATTTTGACTTTGAATGCAAGATTGTAACACCCTCAGAATCGGCCCTATGCAAGTTTCAGCGCTTCCCGCCAAAACCCGCATAGAAACGATTCAAAGGTGCCCACCAGGCACTTTCGTGCGGGTGGAAAACGAAGTAATAACATCACACAATAGTCCTCGATGGGACCCACAGAACAGATATATATACAACAGCGACTCAATGAGTCAAGAATACAAATATAATATACAAAGATCCAAATCACCTTGAAAATGATAGAGCGTCCGACTACGGACAAGATGCAAATGGGGCTAAGAGCCCTGAAGAATAAGCAATGACGTCCATAACCCTGCCCAGGCCAAGCCGGAAGGGTAACCCTGCTAACGACGTCGATCTCAAAACCTGCTTAAACAAAAGGGGTGCCGACAAAGGGCAAAGGAAAAAGAGAGAGCGGTCAGTACTGAGGCCAGTACACGGCGAGGCTAGAATTCGGCGGTCCTCGCCTACATAGGTATGGTGGACTGAGCGGCAGCGCAGCATGCACTAAACAACCTATAGAGACTCGATACAACTAGCGGCTATCAGAGAGGGGTAAGAAAGACCTATTCGGAACCAACCTGATACTATCACCAAGCATACCCATCCTGGTATTTCCCCCTCGAGACCAAACGAGGAAGTCGACCGAGGAACTCACACAGTTGGCAGTTTTATTTATTCAGTTATCGTTGCAGCAATTACTAGTCAGGTATAGATAATCATCCTGATATAATAAGCAGTGGGCAATTTTAGTTAACCATTCCGTTGTAGTTGTGACACTTACTAGTCAAATACAATTAGCATGAGATATCCCAAACCCAGCAGTTGTTGGTACTTTTATTCAGCCATTCCGTTATAGTTGCAATACTTACTAGTCAGATACAACGGTAGCAAGCGACAACCCAAACAAGCAATTGTTGGCAATTTTATTTAGCCATTCCATTATAGTGAAGCTGATTACTAGTCATTATAAAGTCAAATTTATAGCACTACTTTAGTTATAGTTGTCTATGATCGAGATACTGTGCTCCAAGTCGTCCATAACCGCGGACACGGCTTTCAGAAAGTTTTACCCTGCAGGGGTGCACAAATAGCAACACACACTCGATCAACCTCGGAAAAACCAAATCAAAACCCAACGAGGCTTTCATGACAAAGCAATCACAGGATTCAGAAATATTTCAGGGGCCACCCCATTAAGCTACCCGTAACGAAGTTAGCTGACTCCGAAACGGACTCAAGGTTTGGGTGGACGGCTGTAAACGACTGGGAACCCGAAAGTGTGACTGGGCTTGTCGATACCGCGAAATCGTGTCCCGATCCTAAACAGTACAGGTGCAGTACATCGCACAATTTAAATAAAGCAGTAAAGCATGGCATAAGTACAGGATAGTAAATAAAACCTCAAACTAGTTTGTGGCCCCGAGAAATAAGAATGAATCAAGCTCTGTCTCAGGGGGGGGGGTCCCATAATCCTCCCGGATGTGGATAGCGCGAATATTCAAGGAACAGGTATCAAGTACTCGGGGTCCTACGGGACACAAGTGGACGGTTAACAACCAAATAACATCTATTTCCCACCTGTGCCTCTGCATTTACCTACTTCAATTTTAGTTGTTAAACAGTAATTAAAGTCTTGATCATCTCCAACAATAAACACACGGCAATACTCCAACAACTGTGGTACTTGAAGACACGCAACTGCACTTGAGCAAGCGACTACGACGCGCAGGTCCAACTATCAACCAAACAACAGGTAATAGGAGGTGTCCAAGGCAATATAAGGCTGCAAGGGATATCACGGGTACGAAAGCTAGAGCATCGCAACACAGATAGCAATAGATCAACAGGAGGGAATAAATACTATAAAAGTAAGTAAGGTAGAAAGGGGGAGGTGCTCGCCTGAAAACACTGCCGAAGGATCATAACCGGAGAACTTGTCGATACTCGCATCCACTCACCGGCCTAATCCGCGAAGAAGCAAACACTAGAAGAAACACCGGATGCAATATTTAATACTACGGCAAAAGATCGGGCATGATGCATGTATGGTGTATGACATGGCAAAGGTGCAATGCAATTAGGCAATATTAAGCGGAACCGGGGTCCCGACAATTAAGTGTATGATTATAGTTGTTTTAGATACCCCGCAATTTAAATGTTGTCTTAACATGGCAAAAGATAGCACCGGTTTGCTACACCAATTTAAATGGAGTCCGGAATAAGACAAAGATATCCCGCATATAGACTCCATATTTAATTATGAGATGGATTGGCATAATGCCCCCAAACCACACAAATATGTATGCGACATGAATGATTTAATATGCAACAATTTGATATTACATTTATAAAATAGGGCTCGAGAAAGGGGTCACACATCTGGGTTCGGAAGATCTTGGGTTCCGGGGGGTTCGGGGTTCGGTCTCAGGGTTCGACGGGGACGGCGAGGTTCGGATACAAGAGGAGAACTTGTTGTGTCGTGACGGAGAACTTGGGTCCAAGCGGTCGATCTTGCCGTCGCGAAGATCTTGTCGGGTCCGTGTATCGAGTCGGTCTTGGCACCTAGGTTGAAGTGCTTGGCGTCCTCGAGGAAGTACTTGGCGTATCCGTGTCGACGACCTTGGCGTCCGGGTTCTCGGGCATCAGATCCGGGAAGAAGTACTTGTCGCATCTGTGTCCTTCGGGCCGAAGAATTTGGCATGCCCGGGTTCGGGGTGTCGAGGCTTGGTCTTCGTACCTCCAGATCTAGGGTTCTCGAATACACGATGGAGGACTTGGGGTTCCGTGCAGGAGTTCATGGCGTTCCTGTGCCCAGGGTTCATGTGGCGATCTTGTCGTCGATGGAGAATTTGTTTGATACCAGGGCCTTCAGGAGATCTTGGGTTGTCCAAGCCGGAGTACTTGGGATTCATGTCGAGGTGTCAAGAATCAGCGACACTGATTCAACCGGCCTTGGAACAACAGACAAAGCACAGGGTGTTGCCTCCTCGGACGATCTCGCCTGGGCGACATGGATATGGAGTCACAAGTTGCTGCCTTGGATGCGTGCAAGGGCACTGCAAGAGGAGAATCATGGAATCTCGTCATGTGTGAGCGCGCCGGCACGGTTATAGCCAGAAGGAGGGCGTCCCTGAGCGGCATGGAGGCGGCCAGAGGAGGTCCCGGTGGTACTCGCGGTCGCAGGTGGCGGCCGGCTCGAAGCGGCAAAGGCGAGCGAGGCGTAGGGCGAACTGGAGGACGGAGGTGAGATGGTCTGGGGAGGACGGGGAGGTGAGGGACGTCGCGACAAAGCTCAGACGGTGGAGGGAGTCCGGCGGCGGATCAGGGGTCGGGGATGGCTATGTCCCGAGGAGGAAGGTGGGGCGGCGGAGCCAGGCCAGGGACGAGCGCGGCCAAGAGGGGCCCGCTGGAAGGCGCTCCGGCGGCCAGGTACAGTGGCCAGAGATGAGGCCTGGTCCCGGAAACAGAGGAGGGGGCGCCCGCGTCCTGGGAGGTGGGACGCCGAGGCGGGGAGGCGACGGCCTGGCGGCAGGGAGCGGGGCGGAGGCAGGATCGACGGCGGAGGGCGGCCGACGCTGCAAGAGGAGCTCGGGGTTGGCGGCGCTCGCTAGGGTACGCGGGAGGAATAGGGCGAGCAAGGCCGACCGGAGGAAGCAGACGCGATGGAGAGGTGGGACGCGACGCTGGTGGCTCTGCAAGGGAGAGGCGAGGGCAAGGTGGCGGCCAGGGCGGCACCGAGGAAGCAGGGGGGCAGGGGAGGGCCGGAGGTCGCAGGCGGAGGTCGGGGGAGCGACAAGGAGGGAGGCGGCGCGCGTGGGAACGGGGTGGGGTCGAGCGGGGTTGCGGGGATCGAGAGCGGGTCACGCGGGGTGCAGACCAGGGTGTCGGGCGAGAGAGGGGATTCGAGAGCGGGGTGGGTCCACGCGGGACGGACGGTTGTGGGTCGTGTGGTGTGGAGCCAGGGGTGGCGGCGGCAGGGTGGGGTGAGAGGAAGGATTAGGTCTAGGGTTGAGGTTTGACTAGATTAGGGTTTGTGGTTGGTCTAGGTTTTGTCTAGTTTGGGCCGGGTAGTAGGCTGCTGCCAGCTGGGCCCTTTGGGCCTGGCCGGTGGCGGCCTCCCCGATAAAAAAATATTTTATTATTTTTATAAAACAAACATTTTGAAATATAGTTTTTGATAAATACAAGATCCAGAAAAGACCGAGGTTTCGCATTTGAATAAAGAGAGGGACATTTGTAGAAAATGAAATAGGGCTTTTAGCAAAATAGTTTTAGACTAATATATGCATGTTGATGTCATGACGATGCACAAAGATAAGACGCGCGATTTTCTAGGAGTGGTTTTACCCGGGGTGCTACAATTCGACACCACTAACAATGGATCTCGCCCTCGAGATCCGCCTCATGGTACCGGGAAGAAGGGCGGCGATCTGCGTCTTCTCGCTTCGTGTAGATCCTCGCGACACCACTAACAATGGTTCTTTCTCCATCTTGAAAACAGCGACACCACCAACAAAGGATTGTTTATCCCGTTCGTCGAGAGAACACTCCGGATAACCAACGGACGAAGTTAAAGGTAAGGCCACCTCTAACTTTCATGGAAGGAGTAAGAGTTGCATCGATCCACCATTCAATATACAAAAGCAAATGATAAGAGTAGTGGTATGGTCGCGACTCCATCCCGCAATCAAAGCATTACTCTGTACACGAACAGAAGGATTATGCAACCAACCCTTAGAATTCAGATTGAAGATCTCGACAAACGAGGTTCAGAAACAAAGGAGTGATGCAGACTCTGCATCGGATCTGGCGTAGATGATGTCGTCGCGTCGGAAAACACCGGAAGGCACAAACAAGGAACAAAGAATGGTACCACAGTAGACGGATTCCTCAGACAGCATGAACACCGGATGGTAGAACACCGTTATCAAAGGAGGAAGCGAAACCCTGAAGGTACGACGGAACCCAACCACGAGAAATCCTAGACTCGAAGAGAGAGAAGAGAGCGGATTCAAAACACGCAGAGGTGAGAGGAGAGCAGCAGAGGGGTAAGGAGTAAAATCAGACCTAATCAGAACTATCCAACCGATTTTGCAAAAAATAGTTATGACACTCTACTTCGGCCGTTAGCTAGGTTATCCTACAGGCTGGACTTGTGGGGTATCGCAACTGCTGAGCTCTGATACCACTCTGTAACACCCTCAGAATCGGCCCTATGCAAGTTTCAGCGCTTCCCGCCAAAACCCGCATAGAAACGATTCAAAGGTGCCCACCAGGCACTTTCGTGCGGGTGGAAAACGAAGTAATAACATCACACAACAGTCCTCGATGGGACCCACAGAACAGATACATATATACAACAGCGACTCAATGAGTCAAGAATACAGATATAATATACAAAGATCCAAATCACCTTGAAAATGATAGAGCGTCCGACTACGGACAAGATGCAAATAGGGCTAAGAGCCCTGAAGAATAACCAATGGCGTCCATAACCCTGCCCAGGCCAAGCCGGAAGGGTAACCCTGCTAACGACGTCGATCTCAAAACCTGCTTAAACAAAAGGGGTGCCGACAAAGGGCAAAGGAAAAAGAGAGAGCGGTCAGTACTGAGGCCAGTACACGGCGAGGCTAGAATTCGGCGGTCCTCGCCTACATAGGTATGGTGGACTGAGCGGCAGCGCAGCATGCACTAAACAACCTATAGAGACTCGATACAACTAGCGGCTATCAGAGAGGGGTAAGAAAGACCTATTCGGAACCAACCTGATACTATCACCAAGCATACCCATCCTGGTATTTCCCCCTCGAGACCAAACGAGGAAGTCGACCGAGGAACTCACACAGTTGGCAGTTTTATTTATTCAGTTATCGTTGCAGCAATTACTAGTCAGGTATAGATAATCATCCTGATATAATAAGCAGTGGGCAATTTTAGTTAACCATTCCGTTGTAGTTGCGACACTTACTAGTCAAATACAATTAGCATGAGATATCCCAAACCCAGCAGTTGTTGGTACTTTTATACAACCATTCCGTTATAGTTGCAATACTTACTAGTCAGATACAACGGTAGCAAGCGACAACCCAAACAAGCAATTGTTGGCAATTTTATTTAGCCATTCCATTATAGTGAAGCTGATTACTAGTCATTATAAAGTCAAATTTATAGCACTACTTTAGTTATAGTTGTCTATGATCGAGATACTGTGCTCCAAGTCGTCCATAACCGCGGACACGGCTTTCAGAAAGTTTTACCCTGCAGGGGTGCACAAATAGCAACACACACTCGATCAACCTCGGAAAAACCAAATCAAAACCCAACGAGGCTTTCATGACAAAGCAATCACAGGATTCAGAAATATTTCAGGGGGCCACCCCATTAAGCTACCCGCAACGAAGTTAGCTGACTCCGAAACAGACTCAAGGTTTGGGTGGACGGCTGTAAACGACTGGGAACCCGAAAGTGTGACTGGGCTTGTCGATACCGCGAAATCGTGTCCCGATCCTAAACAGTACAGGTGCAGTACATCGCACAATTTAAATAAAGCAGTAAAGCATGGCATAAGTACAGGATAGTAAATAAAACCTCAAACTAGTTTGTGGCCCCAAGAAATAAGAATGAATCAAGCTCTGGCTCAGGGGGGTCCCATAATCCTCCCGGATGTGGATAGCGCGAATATTCAAGGAACAGGTATCAAGTACTCGGGGTCCTACGGGACACAAGTGGACGGTTAACAACCAAATAACATCTATTGCCCACCTGTGCCTCTGCATTTACCTACTTCAATTTTAGTTGTTAAACAGTAATTAAAGTCTTGATCATCTCCAACAATATACACACGGCAATACTCCAACAATTGTGGTACTTGACGACACGCAACAACACTTGAGCAAGCGACTACGACGCGCAGGTCCAACTATCTACCAAACAACAGGTAATAGGAGGTGTCCAAGGCAATATAAGGCTGCAAGGGATATCACGGGTACGAAAGCTAGAGCATCGCAACACAGATAGCAATAGATCAACATGAGGGAATAAATACTATAAAAGTAAGATAGGTAGAAAGGGGGAGGTGCTCGCCTGAAAACACTGCCGAAGGATCATAAACGGAGAACTTGTCGATACTCGCATCCACTCACCGGCCTAATCCGCGAAGAAGAAAACACTAGAAGAAACACCGGATGCAATATTTAATACTACGGCAAAAGATCGGGCATGATGCATGTATGGTGTATGACATGGCAAAGGTGCAATGCAATTAGGCAATATTAAGCGGAACCGGGGTCCCGACAATTAAGTGTATGATTATAGTTGTTTTAGATACCCCGCAATTTAAATGTTGTCTTAACATGGAAAAAGATAGCACCGGTTTGCTACACCAATTTAAATGGAGTCCGGAATAAGACAAAGATATCCCGCATATAGACTCCATATTTAATTATGAGATGGATTGGCATAATGCCCCCAAACCACACAAATATGTATGCGACATGAATGATTTAATATGCAACAATTTGATATTACATTTATAAAATAGGTCTCGAGAAAGGGGTCACACATCTGGGTTCGGAAGATCTTGGGTTCCGGGGGGTTCGGGGTTCGGTCTCAGGGTTCGACGGGGACGGCGAGGTTCGGATACAAGAGGAGAACTTGTTGTGTCGTGACGGAGAACTTGGGTCCAAGCGGTCGATCTTGCCGTCGCGAAGATCTTGTCGGGTCCGTGTATCGAGTCGGTCTTGGCACCTAGGTTGAAGTGCTTGGCGTCCTCGAGGAAGTACTTGGCGTATCCGTGTCGACGACCTTGGCGTCCGGGTTCTCGGGCATCAGATCCGGGAAGAAGTACATGTTGCATCTATGTCCTTCGGGCCGAAGAATTTGGCATGCCCGGGTTCGGGGTGTCGAGGCTTGGTCTTCGTACCTCCAGATCTAGGGTTCTCGAATACACGATGGAGGACTTGGGGTTCTGTGCAGGAGTTCATGGTGTTCCTGTGCCCAGGGTTCATGTGGAGATCCTGTCGTCGATGGAGAATTTGTTTGATACCAGGGCCTTCAGGAGATCTTGGGTTGTCCAAGCCGGAGTACTTGGGATTCATGTCGAGGTGTCAAGAATCAGCGACACTGATTCAACCGGCCTTGGAACAACAGACAAAGCACAGGGTGTTGCCTCCTCGGACGATCTCGTCTGGGCGACATGGATATTGAGTCGCAAGTTGCTGCCTTGGATGCGTGCAAGGGCACTGCAAGAGGAGAATCATGGAATCTCGTCATGTGTGTGCGCGCCGGCACGGTTATAGCCAGAAGGAGGGCGTCCCTGAGCGGCATGGAGGCGGCCAGAGGAGGTCCCGGTGGTACTCGCGGTCGCAGGTGGCGGCCGGCTCGAAGCGGCAAAGGCGAGCGAGGCGTAGGGCGAACTGGAGGACGGAGGTGAGATGGTCTGGGGAGGACGGGGAGGTGAGGGACGTCGCGACAAAGCTCAGACGGTGGAGGGAGTCCGGCGGCGGATCGGGGGTCGGGGATGGCTATGTCCCGAGGAGGAAGGTGGGGCGGCGGAGCCAGGCCGGGGACGAGCGCGGCCAAGAGGGGCCCGCTGGAAGGCGCTCCGGCGGCTAGGTACAGTGGCCAGAGATGAGGCCTGGTCCCGGAAACAGAGGAGGGGGCGCCCGCGTCCTGGGAGGTGGGACGCCGAGGCGGGGAGGCGACGGCCTGGCGGCAGGGAGCGGGGCGGAGGCAGGATCGACGGCGGAGGGCGGCCGACGCTGCAAGAGGATCTCGGGGTTGGCGGCGCTCGCTGGGGTACGCGGGAGGAATAGGGCGAGCAAGGCCGACCGGAGGAAGCGGACGCGATGGAGAGGTGGGACGCGACGCTGGTGGCTCTGCAAGGGAGAGGCGAGGGCAAGGTGGCGGCCAGGGCGGCACCGAGGAAGCAGGGGGGCAGGGGAGGGCCGGAGGTCGCAGGCGGAGGTCGGGGGAGCGACAAGGAGGGAGGCGGCGCGCGTGGGAACGGGGTGGGGTCGAGCGGGGTTGCGGGGATCGAGAGCGGGTCACGCGGGGTGCAGACCAGGGTGTCGGGCGAGAGAGGGGATTCGAGAGCGGGGTGGGTCCACGCGGGACGGACGGTTGTGGGTCGTGTGGTGTGGAGCCAGGGGTGGCGGCGGCAGGGTGGGGTGAGAGGAAGGATTAGGTCTAGGGTTGAGGTTTGACTAGATTAGGGTTTGTGGTTGGTCTAGGTTTTGTCTAGTTTGGGCCGGGTAGTAGGCTGCTGCCAGCTGGGCCCATTGGGCCTGGCCGGTGGCGGCCTCCCCGATAAAAAAATATTTTATTATTTTTATAAAACAAACATTTTGAAATATAGTTTTTGATAAATACAAGATCCAGAAAAGACCGAGGTTTCGCATTTGAATAAAGAGAGGGACATTTGTAGAAAATGAAATAGGGCTTTTAGTAAAATAGTTTTAGACTAATATATGCATGTTGATGTCATGACGATGCACAAAGATAAGACACGCGATTTTCTAGGAGTGGTTTTACCCGGGGTGCTACAAAGATGCCCATAAATGAGATCATCACTACTACCTACACTAAATAAAATACAAGGGGATACCAAAAAAGAAGATCCACAAGATGCAAAGAAAGCTTGGGAGCAAAAATAAAAACATTTTCTTGGCAAATGATATGAAAATAAGAAAAGGCCAAAGTGAATATGATCAATAAAATCGACCATATATGGAGTACCAATTGTCCAAAGACAAGAAATATAAGGGAAATTTTCCCGAGGTAGTTTGCAAGGATATCACGATCATATTCACACCAAGAAGCATATAACAAAGCATGAGAAATGAGCTTGATGCTTCGAGAGATATTCTTGATTGCTTCAAATAGTCACACAATCACTAGTGATTAGATTAAATAGAAGAAAGTGGTTCCCATGAGGATATATAGATCCAAATATGAGGAAACACATACCAAGAATCACTCTCACACACAAGATCCAAGAGATGAGCAATAAAATACCCAAGCAAATTGGAACTTGTATGATCAAATGTGCCACATAGGAGCTAGATAATTCTCAATATCAATTCTAAGTGGCACTACCTCAAATGTACACATTTTCTAGGGTTGTAATATGCACAAAGCATACAACTCCCCCATAATGTGATAAACCAAGAAATCTCAACAAGAGGCAAAACTATCAAAATAGAGGTATTAATGGACATTATGGAACGTGAGTTTCTCATGAGAGAGAAATACCACATAGAGACTAGATAAACATGCAATAAAACTACTAAGTGGTTTTCCTCATGTACACACATTTTAGGATTGTGGAATGCCCAAGCATGACACTCTCCCAAAATGGAATATCCCATTAATCTCTAATAAGAGCCAAATAAGATACCTACTAGAAACAATAAAGGCTCCAAACCAAGAAACATAAATACATGGTGTGCCAACCAACATACACAAATATACATCATAGGTCAATAATTAAGTGGGAAGCACAACATGTACAAACACATGCACAAGGGTGCAAGTAACTATAAATGTAAAGGAGTTCAGCACAAGTTACCAGAAGGAGGAACATTGGATAAGGAATAGAAGCATGGTAACCAATGACTTGACTTTGATAACAAGAATATGATGAAGATCCCTCAATTCTTCATAAGGTAGCCAAGTCTTCAATGCCCTCCAAAAACACCTATTGATCAAGTTTTAGCTTGTTGGTCCCCAACCAAGTTGGGTCCTAAGAAGTTAGTCACAATAGGCTTGGCCACCCAAATGGTTCTTTTCTTGACACCACTTTGGGCACCAACAAATTTGGCAAACACATTGCCACCCTCATCCTTACGAAGTGAATAAGCATCATCAATCAAGATAGGATGGGATGAGGAGTTACCCATGGTGCATGAGGAAGAAAGGTGCCCCTTCTCACGACATATGTAGCAAGTTCTTCTCTTGCAATATTTCTTCTTGGGAGGATCTGCACCATGAATAAGAGCTTGATGCTTATTGGGAAGTGGCCCATCTTGAGATTGTGGAGGAGCTTGAGGCCGCTTACCTCGTTGCTTCTCACTAAGAGGCATATTCTTCAATGGGCAATCCCTCACATGATGCCCTTCTTCCTTGCACTTGAAGCACACAATGTTGGCCGGATTCTTCACTTGTCCTTGGCCCTTGTTCTTGTTTCCCTTGTGCTTCAACACGTTAGTGGGCTTGTTCTTGATGTTGGAGTTGAATCCAAGCCCACTCTTGTCACTTGGGGGTCGTCGCACACTCAACATGTTTTCCCTTCATGACACCTTTTCAAGTCATTCTTCAAAGAAGTTACTTGAGCCTTGAGCTCTTTGATTTCATCTACATGGTTAGTATCAACAACAATACTAGAGGAAGTATATGCTTCATTGTTAGAGCAACAAGGCAAGGAATGCAATTCATCACAAGATATAGCATGGTTGTGAGAGGATGAATTACAAGGACTAGCACATGGCAATATAAAATTTGGAGTATATGTAGTGCTAATGTCCACATGAGGCCCACTAGATGTTACCTTTTACACAATGGCCTCATGATCTAACCTTAGCCTACCATGGGAGACTAGAAGATCCTCATGCGAGCTTGAGAGCTTGGCATGAATTTCTTCTAATTTCCCATAGTTGCTAGTTAGCAAAGAAAGTTGAGCCTTTAGCTCAACATTCTCCTTCAAGATAGATGCTTCACAAGAAATAGAGTTAGTAGCACAAGCATCATCATTTAATGCAAGAGGTGAGGGCAACTTGGAAAGCTCTTTAGAATATGAAGCTTTAAGTTGCTCATGTGACTCGGTGAGTTTGATGAGCTCCCCCTTGATGACCCTAGATACATTGTTGAGGTGGTCAAAATTCTCAAGGAGTTTAGCATAAGAAACTTCAAGTTCATCATTTTTAATTTGAAGGGAACTTGCCACCTCAAACTCTCTATCATGAGATTTCTTTACTCTAGATAGTTCTAGAGCGAAGGTCTTCTCAAGAGATTCCTTAGTGGTTTGTTCCTCTTCAAGATCTTCATTTAGATTTGCAATTTCATTAGCATACTCACGCTCAAGACTACTTATTTTATCCATTGTGTCCTCATGCTCATATATTAGTTGCTTACTTTCAATAGCACAAGTCAAGATTTCAATGAAAGTAGAACAAGCATTTTTATTTGGATGAAGAGCACAAAGGACTAGCCCCCCTTATATTTTAAAGAAGCAACATTATCATCTACTTCTACATGATCAACATTCACATCATCATGAGATATATTAGGATCCAAAGGATAGGTTACCTTTGAACCCTTAGCCATGAGGCACAAGTGAATATTGGGAGAATGTGATGATGGGGGAACACATGAAGCTCCAATCGCAACCTTGCCTTGGCCCACACATTCTTCAATTTCCTCTACATGGTTAGCAACACAAGTACTAGAGGAAATAGAAGCACATTTATCATGACAACAAGGCAAAGCAAGCATATAATCATGAGACATAATCAAGGCATTTCTACATGATATGCAAGGGCAATAAACACTAGGATATGAATCACATATGGTCCTACACGTGTTCATTCCCAAAGATACAACATTGCAATGAGATAGATACAAAGGATCAAGAATGGAAATCTCACTATCTACATTGCAAGTTCTATCACCACTCACCATATCATTACTTCGTGACAACTCACATGTTGGTGTAGTGGAAGAAGATGAGAACTCATCGCGACCGGAGGTGGAGGGAACAAATCATCCTCATTAAGCTTGGACACATCATATTTTGCTTGAAGCTTGGTCCATATATCATGAGCGTTCCGGAAAGGCATGATTGAGGAAAGAACTACAAATCTCACAACACTAACAAGCACATTAGATGCTTGAGCTTCGACATAAGAGTTTGTCTCCTCATCCAAAGATAGATTTTGGGGATCCTTAGGAGGAGACAAGCCCATATCTAGAATTCTCTCAATATTTGGGTCAATGGCCCGGAAATGACTAAGCATGCCAGTACGCCAAACATCACAATGAGTGCCAACAAATGTAAATGTGTGAGAGTGCACTAAACCCCTAGGAGACATCTTTACTCTTGAGGCGGTGAAGCCTAAAAGCGAGAGACCTCACTCTGATACCAATTGAAAGTGCAAAGGACGTCGCCTAGAGGGGGGTGAATAGGCTTTTAAAACATATTATAGTTTAGGCTAAAATAAATGCAGAATAAAACTAACGTTTAATTTATTGAGCACAAAACCTAACTACTAGGTTCACCTAAGTGCACCAAAAACCTATGCTAAGCAATACAAGCAACAAGGTGATAGCAAGATAAATACTTCAAGCACGATGGATATCACAAAGTAAAGTGCATAAGTAAAGGGATCAGTTGAGAGATAACCGGTGGACATGGAGACGAAGATTTGTTTCCTGAAGTTCACTTCCAAAGAAGCTACGTCTTCGTTGGAGAGGTGCGATGGCATAATGCGCTCCGAACGCCACAAATGGCTCACCTCGAGGTTTGGTGGCTCGATGCTCACCCAACGCCACATAAGGACTCATACCGGGTGCGAAAGCACGCAACTCACCGACGCCACAAAAGGCTCACCCTATTCTCCCGAATGCGCACCACAAAAGGCGGGCACTCGCTCCACTATGGGACTCTTGAGGGCGGTCACCAAACCCATACAAGATTGGGGACATCTCCACAACTCAATTGGAGGTTCCCAACAACAAAGCCACAAAAGGATACAACGCCACAAAAGGCCAACAAAGCCACAAAAGGCTACAAGACCATAAAAGGTCAACAAGACCACAAAAAGGTCAACAACCTAACCACACAACTGTCTAGGGTTCCAAGAACCCAAGAGAAACAAGCCCACAAGCTTGAACTCACCGAATCTCCAAGGAGAACTCAAACCTATGCACCAAATTAAAGGGCAAGTCCTTCTCTCTCAAATTCCAACAAAGCTACAAAAGCTATTGGGGAATAAGGGAGGAAGAACACAAGAGGAGAACACAATACTCTCCAAGATCTAGATCCCAATGATTCCTTCACAAAGAAGGGATTTGACTTGGGGGATTGTAGATCTAGATCTCCTCTAACTTTTCCCTCAAAAATATGTAAGAATCATGGGAGGAAGAGGGAGTAATAAAGCTCAAATAGGTCAACAATGGTGGGCAAAAATGAGCTCAAAAGATGGGGAACCATTGGGGAAGACGCCCAACTGGCCGTTTGGGCCAGATTCGCGCACCACCGGAACTTCTGGACCCCCATCGGAACTTCCGGAAAATAGAAACACAAGTTACTGAACCTGACTGGAACTTGGGTCGGAACTTGGGTCAGAACTTCCGCTCAAGCAAAAATGCGGGATAGCATTGCACGAAAACTTCAATAACTTTTGATTCCAGACTCCGTTTTTGATGATCTTGGGCTCATTTTGAAGAGAACGAAAAGATCTAAAAGATTATGCAAAGTAATATCATAGTCCATCATGGAAGGATAAAACCAAATTGAGAAAGGTATGAACTCTCTAGAAGCGATGCACCGGTAAAACCTCCAAAACCCAAAACACAAGAAGTTGAGCTTGGAAACTCTGATTGGGATGAAACAAATTTTGTTGGGAAGATAAAACCAAGTAGAACCCAACAAAATGTTAAATATTGGATACCACCAAAGTAAAAAATATCAAGTATATATATGTGAGATATCTCCTAAGGTGTGGAGCCGGAAAAAACCCGCACGATCATGAATGCAATAAGATATGCAAGGAAAATCCTTATTTGATGAACTATAGATTGTTATGATGATAACCACAATCTCTAGATACTCTCATGGATAAGAAACAAATAACAACCAAGAAATATTATGCTATGAATGCAAAGGTTTGAGCTCTCTCCGAATGATGCGATCGAGACACCCGCTTGAGAGCCCCTCTTGATAGTACGACTATCTATCCTAAACCCGGTATCCTAAAAACACAAGACCGGCTAAAGATAAGCCCTATCAAGATCATACCTTTTCCTTGAGCAATCCACTTGAACTTGATGTAGACCGTCTTGTTCTTCTCAAGTGGGAACACCTTTCTTGATTGGTCTTGCTTGATGAAGATGAGGACTTGCAAATTGTTCCCCCATACTCCATGGGGAAACTTCTTCTTTGAACTTGTCTTCATTACTCCATGATCACAAGGATGGAAAGCTTCAAGCATGAGGTCTTCTAGAGATGGCGCATGTTGAGCTTGCCCTTCTTCATCCCTTCTTGAGGTTGATCCATCTTGATGCAACTCTTTGCACTTGTCTTGATCAACCTTCAAGCTCCTTCTTTCTTCATGATTCCAATGGCACAAAGCCCTTGGACATTTATTCATCTTTCAACCTTGAGACCAACACATGGCCCAAGCGATGCCAATGGACAAACCTACAAGTGAAACTCAATTTACACATTAGTTCATAGAGATTGTCATTAATTAACAAAACCACACATGGGGGCATACATACCCTTTCACCCCCCAACCAGTGACTGGCAAACGCGTCGGCAGTTGCTTTGGGGGCGCTGCCCAAACTGCCAGCGGTTTGGGGAAGCCTCTGTACAACGGCGCCCCACGATTCAGGCCAAATCGAATATTTAAGAATCCAAAGTCATCTAAAAACAGTTCAAATCCACTGCCACATCACCCCAAAACACCACAATCCGGTGACAGAATATTACATGTTAATGAGACCAAATGAAACCCTTACCGATCACCGCTTGTGTTGGCTCCACCGATGATGAGGCCGATTCTGACGATGGATCCCATGTCGGTGCCCATGGTGGTGCGGTAGGTGGTGCACACATAGGTAAAGCAGGTGGTGACCTTGCCTCCCTCATGGTCACCATGATGCGTGCACGGGTGTCTGAGTACCAACTCTTGGCCTCTTCGTTCATGTTAGACGTATCGGTGGTCATGATCCTCGCCTCCTTAGCCATTTGGACATTCATCGCCCGGGGCATGTCGGCCTGGGCGGTGACCTGGGCGTGAGGACCTTTGCATTCTCAATTGTAACAGTCCAAGTTTGTAATATATGTAATTAGTAGCTTAAGCATTGCATGCATCTGTTTAAATAAATAAATATATGCATGTGAGCAAGTGTTGCACAAATGCAAACTCTAAACCCTAGCTTTCTCTCTCTCATAAACCCTTTCAAGGTGGTTTGAATTTGAAAAAAATACAAAATAATGGAGCCCAAATAGATTACAAGGGCCCCTATGTGTTTCAAATAATGTTTTAAAGCTTCTAGTATTTTTGAATTATACAAATCAGAAAAAGGATTTGAAATACAAACAGAAAATGCAATGGAAATTTTAAAACAGAATTGGAAAAATGTTTTTAGGAATAAAATAGCAGCAACCGCCAATGGGCCGTGGCCCATCTCCCTTCTCTCTCTTAGCCGCGCAGCGCATCCGTAGCAGCCCAGCACAGCCCACCCGGGGCCCAGGAGCCGTCCCGTACTGCTTCGGCTGTGCCCCGCATCGTCGTCTTCGTCGACGACGGGGAAGCTCCTCCGTGTCGATGCCACCGCCGTTCGCCGACGAAGCCACGCCAAGATTCCCACCGCCTTCCGCCAGCGTCTATAAGAGGCCCTGCCGCCGCAGTGGAGAAGCCCCAACGCGCCACTTCTCCCCTCTCCTTATCCCTATCGCCATGGCCGGCGAGATCTAGATCGCAGACGCATTTGGCCTCACCGATTCCGGTCGCCCCAAGCCCGGCTGAGACCACCACTGAACTCGCCATCGCCTCCTCGTTCTTCCTAGCTAGCTCACGCAGCTCGGCGTGCCCCCAATCATTGGTATCGGGAGCTCCCTCCGCCGCCAGTTGCCGCCACTCGTCGTTGATTCCGGCCTTGCCTGTCTTTCTCGAGCCGTCTATCAGCACCAGGGTGAGCATACGATGCTCAGGCACCCCTCAGAACCCTCCCTCTCGTCCTGTATCACCCTAGCCGCGCAAGCCTGACCACGCCACCGCAGAAGCTCGCCGCCGGCCACGCCCTGGTGACCAAATCCGGGCGAGGCTAGAGCAGGCTTGCTTGTTGTCGTAGCGTGGTTCGAACGCACCCTCTCGCGCGTCCAGGCATGCCCTGGTTCGCCGCCGGCGACCACCGCCTGGTGGCTCCGCCGAGCGTGAGGTAGCGCTGACGCAGCGCGTGCGTGGCCTACTGATGTGGCCCTGGGCCCAGCAGCCAGTCTCTGTGTGTAGTTTTACCTGCGGTGAAAAAAGTTAGGGGTAGGGTTGATGACGTCAGGGTGATTTAGTAATTGCTTAATCCTTTTCAGAAATGTTTAAAAATAGCAGAAAATAATATAAACTTGTAAAATTCATAACTAATTCATATTTAATCAGAAAAATATGAATAATATATCAAAATGTTCAGAAAATTGAGACCTATCTGTCTAAGCAATCATTATACATTGTTAACCAACTTTCATGACAAGTTTAATTATAAGAATCAATTGAACCCCATAGGTGATTCCGAGGTTCCCCCTGTTCTAGGGTTTGGACCTCTCGGACCGCGTTTAAACTATCCAATCATGTTCTAGGGTTCATTTAAACACTACTTAACTTGTCATGTCATACATATTGTTTGCGCATTGCATTATGCCATGTCTTCAATTGTCGCCTTTCTTTCCGTTATTGGTTCTTCGCGATAGGATCCGAGCCCGAGGCTAAAGTCAACGACACTGAAGATCCATACCTGTCTACTGACGGACAAGGCAAGCGTAGCCTCTCATTCTGAACCAAATTTTACAAAGTATATTACTTTCTAGCTATAATGCACACGATTCCAATGTGGTCTGTTGTCAGTAACTAGGGTTACATATCTGCTGCACAGTTTCCCTTTTGTAGCCTTATACTCCTGATCCACTGCTCCTAGCATACCTAGATCTGGCATTTGAGCATTGCTAGAGCTTCTGTGATCGACATCTTAGCCATGCATAGTAACAACGTCTGATCCGCCTGAATGATGAATCAGAGATGCCGGTGAATCTAGAAAGGTAGGAGGTGGTGACATCATCGAATGAGTTAAATAAATATGTTAAGGCTTGTATGGGAGGCCACGTTGGTTGTGGTTTTATTAGTCCCATGCTCGCCACCACTGGGAACTGAGTTCTTGTCTTTGGAACCAAGACGAGAGTATAGCCACACGGGGCCTGGAAAACCCCTCGACTGACTAAGTTGCCTAGTATATTCCATGAGTCACATAGTTCGGGCTTTCCATTTGGCATACGCATTGAAAATATTTTTGAAAGAGGGGGTGAAGGAGGTGCATCATAACAGGTAGGGAAGCATGGACCGGGTTGCTTGGGGTGGATGGATGTAAGGTTCCCAACCTTTAATAAGGTAGAGATCCCTGTGTTTACAATGCTAATCCCTGGATCAATAGCTAGCATCCACAGTTAAGATGTAATATCAAGAAACAAAGGTCATAATACAACTTTATAACCAGGAATAAAATAATTTATGACATCTTACATAGCTCATTTGGCTATCTCATTACAATGCAGCAGAATATAACAATAGCATGGGGTCCTTCATCTTCAAAGTGCCACAGGCAGACATGTTGGTTGTAGACTTGTAATCCTAATCATTAAACTTCACTAATATCAAACAAACCTGCAACATAACAAGTTACAGCCACAAGGGTCAATACATTTGAATTGTATTGGGAAGTGATACTATGGTAGTAAAGTGGAGTCTATCATCTATATGCATTTGGCTAAGTGGAGCTTAGGCTTGCTTTGCTCAAAATAGATTTTCCTTATCATTTGAAAACTCTAAGTTTTTGCTTGACAAAATCTTTCCCAAGGCATCTCCGAATAGAAATTGGTGATCCTTTAACCCTTGTTCAACCACAAGATTTTAACTTAGAAATTGGGATGAGGAGATTCTTGATAACTTCCATGTCTTGATGCTCAAATTGTCCTTTGCCAGGGACATGGCTAAGTACTTAGATTTTTCACTCTGCAGAGGTGGTGCACTTTCCCCACAAGACTTGGTTTCACCAAGACAAGATCTTTCAGAAGCCTTCCCTTAGACCAAAATGGACGCGCTCCAACCTATCAAACCCGTACCACCAACTGTCCATTTGGCTAAGTTATTGCAACCTATATGATCCAGGCAGAGCCCATAATGCCAAGTGGCTGCACTTGAAGCTTCTCAACATTTGACATCTCAAATCTCTTTGTTCCTGGGTGGCCATCCACAAGTGAGATACACAAGGTAAACCATAAAAATGGGCCTTGTGAACCACTCAACACAAACCATTCCTTCCATTCCACCCAGGTGATTCATTCACTTAGTTGTTTTATTAATCAAAACACAAGTCCTTGACTTGGAAATATTCCATAGTATGAATATATATTCCACCCTTGTTTTCTATTAGCGAAGCTAAGAATGATAGTAGTAGGAATCTTAACTTAGGAAATTTCTACTAAGGTTTCATGTACTAGGATTTCCCATGGCATAGTTTATACTTAGCAAAAAATCCATGCAAGTCCTACTTAGAAATATCACTAATGCATAGTGAAAATAATGGGACAAAAGTATGAAGCATCACTTGCCTTTTTGGTAGAGAATATAAGTTCACTCCTTGATCTTGCAACAATCACACTCTTCAAGTTTCACTACAATTCAATCAAGCCAGCAATATTTCAATCTACCATTCAAGCAAAACATCACATAAAATGATAGAATCAAAACAATGCATGCAAGCATACCAAAGGTTGTTTTATTTGGAGAAGTGATTTCTAATAGGTTATATACATTTGAAAACACCTAATTATCATTTTATAAAGTGGCAAAATCATCTGCAAAAGATTTCACTTCATAAATCATTTTTAAACCAAGTCATTATTTTATGTGGTTGAAAATGCCTTTATCAAAGTAGCAATCTTTATAGAGTTTACTAAATACATTTTGAAGTCATAAAACTTGGTGTTTAGGGTCAGAGAGTTTAAATCAAAACATTTCCCAAAGGTTTTCCTCCAAAAGCATTTTTAATATAAACATTATTTTTATTTGACTAGAAGTGCTTTAAATCAAAGATTTATTCTTTTGCTTCACCAAATATATTTTTGAAACCACAAATTGAAACCACAAATTTGCCAAAGGTTTTATTTCAAAAATCATTTTAGAACAATTTTTATATTCTAAACATGCATACACAAGTTTCTGCAAAAAAAATCAATTTAACAGAAGCTTTTTACTAAACAAAGTGCATGATCAGAAAGTACTTGTTTTGCTGATTCCATTTATATAAAATTTGCAAAATTTGGACATGTGGTTTGAAAGTTATGAATTTTTCAAATTGTAACATCTAATAGACATTTTTGTTTTTATTTCAAACAAACAGGGGCACGTGGCTGTTTGTTACTGGTTGGTACCGGTTCGTTCGGATCACGCATTGAGCACCGTTGGATCTAATGCGAATCGTGTGGCACAGATCTATCCATACCCTTTCAGTTAAATGAATCTATCGCGTCACTATGATCTGGATCGGACGGCTATCATTAGCCTGCCACTAACTGGCGGCACGACGACGGTGGCGCGCGACGGCGACGCTCTGCTAGCGGTGCTGCGGTGGCTACAAGAAGCGAGAGGAGTGGGGGAGATGCTTACCAGAATCGTCACGATGTACTGATGCTCAACGTGGTCTTTGTCAGTCAAGGGGCGCACGGGCGTCGTCGGAATTTCTTGCCGGAGATGTGCTGCGCCTCGGGCTCGTCTGCTCGTTGACGGGGGCGAGCCTACGGTTCACTCCAACCCAAACAGACAATGCCATTTGGTTAGAAAGAGAGAGGCGAGTACCGTAGTATCAGCCAGAGGGAATGAGGCAGCCAGGGATTACCAGGAGGTTTCGCCGGAGAGGTAGCAGACGATGACGGCGGGCAGTGATTGTCCTTGCCGACGCTCTGGGGCGAGCGCGGCCGAGCTGAGGCCACTGGGAGGTGCGCCAGGGTTCGTGGAGCACGCGTGTGTGGTCGAGGGGGCGAGGTGCGAAGAGGGGCTGCCGGAATTGGCCGGGGAAGCCGTCAGAGACAGTGGGGTTCGGGAGAGAAATTTGTGCAGCCTGGTGGCTCCTGTGGGGTGTGGTCTGGGGGAAAAGGGAGAGGAGTCCAGGGCGATTAATAGTGCACAGTCGCGGCGAGTAATGGTCGCAGCATCAACGCGAATTGAAGCCGTTTTCAAATGCCAGTAACGACGAGGAGGAAAGAGGGGCGCGGCCAGCGGCGGGTGGAGACGATGGTGAGGTGGCTGTGGGGTCGATTTGCAACGAGAGAGGAAGAGAGGGAATGGGGTCCATCTGTCAGTGCCTCTGTGGGTGAGTTTCCGAGTGTGTAATGTTTCGCTGCGGGGGCGAGCAGGTGGGCTGCTGATGGGCTTAGTAGGCTAGGTTAGTTGGGCTGAGTCCTTTCACTTTTTTTTGATCTGATTGTTTTTCCTTTTTCCATTTCTATTAAACTGTTTTGGTTTTGTTTAATTAATTCAAACACTCATTTGAATTCAAACCTTTGCCAAAATTTGTGTAGGTTTAAATACTGATTAGTAATATAATCTGAAGTCAATTTTTGGAATAAAATTTTATTATTTTTGGGGTCTTTTAATTTCTCAAAAAGGCCCTTGTTTTAAATCAAATAAGATTTAATAATATTTTCAAACACCTTTTAAATTTCTAAAACCTTCCAAATCTTTTCAGTAGGTTTTTTATTTTTTTAAAAAAGGTGTCAAATAATTCATCTTGAATTATTTTGAAAGTATTTAATATGATTCATAAATCATTTGAATTGGGTAGTTGTTTTAATTCCAATGGAATTGGAATTAAATATAGTTTTAATTTCCTAAATTTTATTTGGAAGATTTCTTTTATTTTATTTAAGTTAATTAAACCACTTTTATTCCACTTGGGTATATTCCAAATATCATCTTCCCATGATTTAATTAATCATTTCTTAATAGGGATTTTGTCTTTATTCAATTTGATTATTGCCATCTTACTTTATTTTGGGAAATTCTTTATCCCTTTTATTTTATTTGGATTTGGATTCTATTCATTCCATTTGCTTATGGACTAGGTCAAGACTTGATTTGGCCTTTAAATATTCCTTATTTAATATTTCTTTCTTCATCTTATAAAGTCCATATCTTTTTATTTATAGATCCAAACTTGGTGATTCCAATATGTGAAATCTTATTTGACAAATATTTATCACTTTAAATCTTTTTAGGATTAATTGCTCACCATTTGGTATGGATTTATAGATAGGTTCTTTATTAGCTTTGGAAATTTACCTTTCCTTATCTTATTAAATTCATAAGATTTTATCCATGGTTCCAAATTAAGTGAAACCAATTTCTATGGTCTTATAATATTTCTATTTGTCTTTCTTGATATTTTGTAAATGTTTGTTGACAAATTTTTATATGGAGCAAATCCATAGGCTTGGAGATAACTTGGAAATGATTTTCTTCCATTAGGGCTTTAGGGTTTTGGTTTATTTCTCAAGTGTTTAAATTTCCAGATGCATTTATGAAGAATGCATTCCACTTGATTTGAATTTTGTTAGATTCAAACTTTAATTAAAGTTTGTTCAAGATGGGATTTTAATTTTCCAGAAACAAAAGTTTCTTTTCACCCTGATTTTCAACAATAATTTATTTTGTTTATTTATTTTTCACATTACAAGATTTGGAAAATCTTGGGATGTGACAATGGAGCCCCTGGTAAACCAACCTCGCCTCACATCTTTAGGGACCGGCTTCAGGACTTGACCCATTAAGGCAGAACCATCCCTAGGGCGTGACTCATGGTCTCGATGAAAGCAAGGTAATGGTCGTGGTCAACCACCCTCTGCCGGCCTTCCAAGGAAGAGGGCTAATAATATTTGGCATTAAGAGTCGGTTGGTACGTGTGGGTAAAGTTGTACACCCCTGCAGGGTTAAATCTTTTTGAAAAGTTGTGTTCACGGTTATGAACGCTTGGCGACCGGACTCAAGATCATAGATAACATTAACCACTATAAAACTTGTTGATCCATGTGTGCTTAAGGATGCTTCCTCTGGGTCGAGGGGGTGATCCTATATAGGAGGTTCAGATGAAGCTGGTGATTACCAAGATATGATGAACAAGATTAAGAAGTCGTTATCTTATCCCTTTAAAAAGATTCTAAGTAGACGAGCCTCTTCTCTCCCTTGTTTACAAATAAAGATTGCTTTACGCAAAAGTAAATCTAGAGAAAGCCTTTCTAGCCAGAGCATGTAGATACTAGGTTATCTAAGTCTTGCGGAGTACATTCTCGTACTCAGCCTTGCGCCATTGTTGTTTTTGTATAGATGATCTAGTTGCAAATGAAGGTGGCTTCTATGTTGACATCGACGAGTAGTTGGGGGTCCTAGGTAGCAGCCTGAGGACTATGGGATGGACGTCGCTTCTGTTTATGGCCTCTTAGGCCCTTTTCTAAGTTGTTGTGTAGAACAACATAATTTTCTTTCATTGTGTGATGTAATGTTGGGTCTATGACCTCTGGTTTGTAATAACTCTAATATCTTACTCTGCTAAGAGTTTAAACTTATGCTGTTGAATCCCTGAGTTCTGTAATGTTACGGAATCATACTGTGATCTTCTGTGATTGGAGTTGAGCTTATCTTAGATGTGATCTGAGGTTATTTTAACCCTAATCCCGAGGGGTGCTATAGGTTTTGGTATCAGAGCCGGACTGCCTGTAGGAAACCCTTTTATTGGTCGATGTTGACTCTAGAAGTTGACAAAACTATTTGAAAGTTAAAACTTATTTGCAGAAACTCTGACTAGGATTCTTTTTACTCCTTCTCTGGTGTGTTTCTGATGCTAGAGTTTTCTTATCCTGTTTGGTTTGAAAAGGTTTTCACTCCTTATCTCATATCTCAAAACTTTTAGGATCGTGGTTTTGGGGTTGTTTTTCTAAAAGTACTCCGTACCTGGTTGCTATTCCTAGAGTTCCAAGACAATTTAGTTTTGCTTGGTGTGCAACATCTTAGCAATCCATTGTTATGGTTTGTAAGTCAGCTGGTTAGTGTATACATTAGTATGCTTTGATACTACCATGCTTGATAAGATGATACATTATATCAAGTACTCGTTGTTCATCTTTCCGTCTTGTTCCTTTGAATCCCTTGTCTAACCCTTTTTTTCTTCTTTCAGGATGGGTGACACCTCTCATGCCCGTACCCGTGCTCATGCCCGTGGTGCTGCAAATGTGGGTGAATCTTCCAACCTTCCTCCACCACCGTCCATGGTTCAACTCATGGCCATGTATGAAACCAACCGTGCTGATAACATGAGGCTCCTTGAAAGGATTGAGCGCAACACTTCTCAACGCCAGAACAATCAGGTTGGTATCAAGGACTTCACATGTCTCACTCCACCAGTTTTCAGTTATTCCACGGAGCCACTTGATGCGGACTACTGGCTTTGCACTATGGAGCGCAAACTTCAGGTTGGTCATGTTGCTCAAGATGATTCGGTGACTTTTGCTGCCTATCATCTGGAGGGAGCAGCTAACTCCTGGTGGGAAAATTTCTTAGCTATGCAAGAAGCTCAACATGTTGTTACATGGCAAGAGTTCACTGAAGCCTTCCGAGCTTATCATATTTCGGAGGGTCTGATGGATCAGAAGAGGGAGGAGTTCCTCAAGCTGAAGCAGGGCACTAGTTCTGTGTGTGAATACCAGCGCAACTTCAATCATCTTGCCTGCTATGCTGCTTAAGAGGTATCCACTGATGCTAAGAAGCAAGCTTTGTTCCGCAAGGGACTGGATCATGAGGTTCGTCGTGATATCCACCTCATGGACTTTGGTAACTTCCAAGGTCTTGTAAACAAGGCTATGAAGGCCAAGAGTGGAAAGGTGGAATATGAAGAAATCCGTAAGCGTCCTCGGGAGGGGTACAACAAGGATGGTTCTAGAAATAAGAAGTCGTGTCTTCGTGCCTTACAGTGCTTTTCCACGTGCTCCTTACACCCAAAGGTCATCTGGATATGCTCCTCGTATAAATGCTACTCCAAACAATGCTGGCGGATCAAATTATCCTACCGCTGGTGCTGGATCCGGTACTATTTGCTTCTATTGTCGCTAGCCTGGCCACTATGCAAGAGTGTCGTCAAAAGAGTGCTACTGAGAAGTCACAACCACCAAAGAAGAACGATAAGTACCAAGGTGCTGGAAGAGGTCGCCTGAACCATATCTCTGCCGAGGAGGCTCGGGAAGATCCAAGCGTCATCATGGGTACGCTTCGTATCAATCAAATTCCAGCTAAAGTTTTGTTTGATTCTGGAGCATCACATTCATTCCTGTCACAAGTTTTTTCTCAAATGCATGGGATAAGTTTCGAGGGGTTGTCTGTTCCTCTGCTAGTTCAGTCTCTTGGTTCTAGGTGGTGTTCCACCATGGTTAGTCATGGGAATTTAATCGAAGTTGCATTTCAAATTTTCCCCACTTCTTTGATCGCTCTCACGTCAACTGACATTGACATCATTCTGGGTATGGATTGGTTGACCCGCTATCAAGCTATCCCCGATTGTACAACCAAGTCTGTGACTCTGACTAGTCCTGCTGGCATAACAGTCAAGTATTGGACCGTAGGGTCACTATCTCCTTCAGCTGTTTCTATCCCTGAAGCAGAGTTGTATGCTCTTGAAGTTCTACCTCCACTGGAGATTCAAGATGTTTCTGTGGTCTGTGAATTCCTAGATGTCTCCCCTGAGGAATTGCCTGGCATGCCACCTGATTGAAGTGTGGAGTTTGTCATAGAGTTAGCTCCTGGAACTGCTCCTGTTTCTAAAAGACCCTATTGTATGACTCCTCATGAGCTTGTGGAGTTGAATAAGAAATTCGAGGAGTTAGAAGGAAAAGAATACATTCAGCCCAACACATCTTCTTGGGGATGTCCTACCATATTTGTCAAGAAGCGGGATACCAATATACCGCGTCTGGTTGTGGATTATCACCCACTCAATGCTGTGACTATTAAGAACAAGTATCCTCTCCCTAGGATCAACGATCTCTTTGATCAGTTAAGTGGTGTCACGGTCTTTTCCAAAATAGATTTGAGGTCAGGGTATCACCAGATAAAGATCTGTAAGGAAGATATTCCAAAGACTGCTTTCACCACTCGTTATGGTCTTTACGAGTATACAGTCATGTCCTTTGGTCTTACCAATGCTCCAGCCAATTTTATGCGGCTCATGAACTTTGTATTCATGGAGTATCTCGACAAGTTCGTCTTGGTCTACATTGATGATATTCTGGTCTATTCCAAGACTGAAGAAGAGCACGCTGAACATCTTCATTTGGTGTTGACAAAACTCTGAGAACATCGTCTCTATGCTAAGTTTTCCAAATGTGAGTTTTGGTTACAAGAGCTCGTATTCCTTGGTCATGTTATTTCTTCCAAAGGGGTTGTTGTTATCCCCGATAAGGTCCAAACTATCCTCGACTATGAGTCTCCCAAATCCGTCAAGGATGTCCAAAGTTTTCTCGGGCTGGCTGGTTATTACCGTAGGTTCATCGAGAACTTCTCCAGGATTGCAAAGCCGATGACTGATCTTCTTAATAAGGATAAGAAGTTTGAATGGTCTGATAAGGCTGAAGAAAGTTTCTAGATGCTGAAAACCAAGTTAACAACTGCTTCGGTGTTAGTTCTCCTAGACACTAGCAAAGACTTTGTTATCTTCTGCGATGCTTCTCACCAAGGTCTCAGATGTGTGTTAATGCAATATGTGCATGTGGTGGCTTATGCTTCCCGTCAGTTGAAACCACATGAGAACAACTACCCAACTCATGATCTTGAGCTTGCAACTATTGTTCATGCTCTTAAGCAATGGCGACATTACCTTCTCGGTAGTCGTTGCGAGTTATACTCGGATCATCAAAGTCTGAAGTATCTTTTCACACAACCTAATCTGAATCTCATGCAAAGAAGATGGTTATAACTCATCAAAGACTATGATTCGGGTCTCAACTATCAACCTAGCAAAGCCAACATTGTTGCTGATGCGCTGAGCCGTAAATCTTATTGCAACACCCTGATGATCAAACAAGCTCAACCTTCTCTCCATGAGGAATTTGCTCGATTGAATCTTGAAGTAGTTCCTCGTGGATTCCTTTCTACTCTTCAAGTGAAATATTCTATAGAGGATGAAATCAAGCGCGCTCAGAAAAATGATTTTGAAGTTGCTAAGATCAAAGGGAACATTTCTAGCGGGGTTGCTAAGTGTTTCTCTATTGATAATCAAGGTGTCGTCTACTTTGGTAACCGTCTGGTAGTGCCAAAGAGGACAAAGTTGATGGATTTAATTCTTAGAGAGGCTCATGAATCACCTCTTTCTATCCACCCTGGAGGTACCAAGATGTACCGGGATCTTCGTCAAAGATTCTGTTGGTCTGGTATGAAGAAAGATATCGCTTGATTTGCTGTTGAATGTGATGTGTTCCATCATGTTAAAGCTGAGCACCAAAGACCCGCTGGTCTCCTGCAACCACATAGAATTCCTGAATGGAAATGGGATGAAGTTGGTATGGATTTCATTACTGGTCTTCCTAAGACTCAAAATGGAAACGATGCCATCTGGGTAATCGTTGACTATTTGTCCAAGGTTGCTCACTTTCTACCTGTTCGCGAGAGTATCAATGCTAGTCAGTTAGCAGATCTATATCTCTCTCGAATAGTTGTACTTCATGGGATTCCAAAGAAAATCGTCTCTGATAGTGGGAGTTTGTTCACCTCAAGGTTCTGGACAACTTTCCAAACTGCTATGGGAACTCGCCTCTCCTTCAATACAACTTACCATCCTAGCACCGGTGGCCAGACCGAAAGAGTGAATCAAATCCTTGAAGACAGCTAAGAGCGTGTGTCATATCTTTTGGTAAGGACTGGGAGAAATGCCTTCCTTTTGCTGAATTCTCCTACAGCTACCAGTCCAGTATAGAAATGGCACCTTTCTAGTTCTTATATGGAAGAACCTGTCGTACTCCTTTGAACTGGTCAAAAACCGGTGAAAGAAAGTTCTTTGGACCGGATATGATTTAGGAAGCAGAAGATAAAGTTTTTATCATTTGAGATCGTTTGAAAACTTCTCAATCTCACCAGAAAAGCTACCATGATCATCATCATCAACATGTTGAATATAAGGTTGGTGATCCGGCTTATCTTCGGGTCACTCCTTTAAAGGGTGTCCATCGTTTCGGCATCAAAGGCAAACTAGCTCCTCGCTATGTTGGTCCTTTCCGTGTTCTTTCCAAGCAAGGTAAACTCGCATATCAATTGGAGTTGCCTGCAAACTTCCCTGAGGTGCATGACGTCTTTCATATGTCTCAACTCAAGCGTTGCTTCAAAGACCCTGTCTGTGGTGTTGATCACCAAACTCTTGATCTCCAGAAGGATCTGACTTATCGTGAGTATCTTGTTTGTATCCTTGATGAAACCGAGCGCAAGACTCGTCATCAAAACATCAAGTTCCTGAAAGTTCAGTGGTCTCATCACTCTGAGGACGAAGCAACCTGGGAACGAGAAAATCGTCTTCGATCTGAGTACCCTGCCTTCTTTTCTAAAACTTAGGAATCTCGGGACGAGATTCTTGTAAGGGGGTAGAGCTGTAATAGCCCAAGTTTGTAATATGTAATTAGTACCTTAATCATTGCATGCATTTGTTTAAATAAATAAAATATATGCATGTGAGCAAGAGTTGCAAAAATGCAAACTCTAAACCCTAGGTTTCTCTCTCTCATAAACCCTTTCAAGGTGGTTTGAATTTGAAAAAAATACAAAATAATGGAGCCCAAATAGATTACAAGGGCCCCTATGTGTTTCAAATAATGTTTTAAAGCTTCTAGTATTTTTGAATTATACAAATCAGAAAAAGGATTTGAAATACAAACATAAAATGCAATGGAAATTTTAAAACAGAATTGGAAAAATGTTTTTAGGAAATAAAACAGCAGCAGACGCCGATGGGCCGTCGCCCATCTCCCTTCTCTCTCTCTCGGTCGTGCAGCGTAGCCGCAGCAGCCCAGCACGGCCCACCTGGGGCCTAGGAGCCGGCTCGTACCGCTTTGGCTGTGCCCCGCGTCGTCGTATTCGTCGACAACGGGGAAGCTCCTCCGTGTCGACGCCATAGCCGTTCGCCAACGAAGCCGCGTGATGTCTACGCACTTCTATTCTTGTAGACAGTTGTTGGGCCTCCAAGTGCATAGGTTTGTAGAACAATAACAAGTTTCCCTTAAGTGGATTACCCAAGATTTATCGAACTCAGGGAGGAAGTGGTCAAAGGTATTCCTCTCAAGCAACCCTGCAATTAAGATACAAGAAGTCTCTTGTGTCCCCAACACACCCAATACACTTGTCAGGTGTATAGGGGCACTAGTTTGGCAAAGAGATAGTGAAATACAAGTGGTAACGGTGCCAGAAAAATAGCTTTGATGGAGCTAGATAGTGAGGTAAATACTGGAAGCAAGCAAACATGCAACAGATCTAGATGCAAATGGTGTTTCAATGTTTAGAAACAAGGCCTAGGGATCATAATTTCACTAGTGAACACTCTCTCATATAAATATCCTCTCTTCATGATACTACTCTTAACTACTCTCCGGTTGGACACTCTAATAATCGGTAGGGCTATAACAGCACTCCTAAAAGTCCGCCTTCCCCAATCTAGATAACCCCACACTGTCACCTTGAGCGCTAGATGGTTCCAACAAACACCACAATTTCATAGAGACATCCAACTCCAAATATAACTCATAACAAATATTCAATCTAGCCAAAGTGCCACACACGGTATGCACGCTGTCACTTTCACACACATGGGGAAAAGCATAGATCTATTAAAGCACAAAGAGTATTTATGTAGACTCAAACCTAAGTGACACCATGGCGTGCACGCTGTCACTTTCACACACATAGGGAGAACAGAGATCTATTAAAGCACTTGAGTAGCAAGGTAGATCTACTTGATTACAAATCTCATGATCACAATATGACCATGCATAGAGAGAGAGATGAACACATAGCTACCGGTAGATCCCTTAGCCTCGAGGAAGAACTATTCCCTCCTCATCATGGGAATCAGCAGCGGTGATGAAGATGGCGATGGAGATAGATGGAGATGTGAAAGATTAATTTCCCCTATGTGTGGTTTTGGTGATTAATGACAATCCCTATGGACTAATGTTTTCACTGAGTTTTATATGAAGGAATATTCCATAGGTCATGCTTGTAGTCGATGTGTTGGATTCAAGTATGGATTCCATGAAGATAAAGATATACCTTGAGTATTATCATCAAGATCATCAAGTTGAAGAGAAGAATATGATATGATCAATATCTTGAGAGTGTGATCTCAATAGAAGAATTCGAGATATAGCTCTAAGACGGTGTCATGATAGCCTCATTAGTTGAGCTATGATTGACTAATATTTAGAGCATGTAATCAAATTAGGTTTCTTTATGTACCTCAAGATATTGATATGGAGCATGAGAAGATACATGGTTGACCTATACAAAGAGTGAAGAGTGATTTCAAATTGGTCAACACATGAAGCATAAAGAATGTACCACATGGATCTTGTGGTATGGTAAGCCTTGTCAATTATGCATCATGAACTAACCCATTATATACGTGCCTTTGTATTTTCTATATGGGATAGGTATATTTCCATGGGCATGCTTCAAAAGTGAAGATCTTATATAGCACATGAGAGGATGACATCAAGTGGTGATCGTCATCAAGGTTGAGAAGCGAAAGTTCAAGATAAGCATCTCGAGAAGATCATTTGCTTGAAGCTTGCCGTCCATATTGGTGATAATGGACATATGAAGACATGTATTAATTAATCTATCCAATAATGGTGTATGGGATAGCAAATTAGGAGCCTTCACGAAGCAACAATGATCAAGTGATGCATTCCGGCTTGGATGGAGATTGAAGTGTTGTCATCAAGATCAAGCGGGATGCGCAAGGCAAAGGTATGGCCTTGCTGGGTTTTCCTTTTACTGGTCTCAAGGTGGTTGTTGGGAGACCGGGTTATAGGATACATAGTAGCACTATTAAGAGGGGCTTTCGGTTGGGTAACTTGATCACATCGTCATAGGGAGCTCAATCCTTTCCATACTTTGCATCTTACTATTTTGTTGCTTCTTGGTGTTTCTTCATGTGAGGTTCTTGAGCTTGTTTCTAGCTCTTCAACAAGCCCAAGTTCATCGAAAATGGAATTCGTATGCATCTTCTATGGCGTTTTTGAGTTTGAAGGTTTTATCGGTTCTTCGTGTAGGGAGGCTTCTTACCTTTCTTTATTTGGTTCTATCCTTCTTTTCTGGACTATGATGTTTCTCTACACCATCTTGTAGGGCTTGTTGTCCTCGTCAAAACAAGCCCAAGATCATCGAAATCGGAGTCCGGACGCAAAAGTTATCGCCGTTTTCGTGTGCCCTGTTTTGTTCCGGCGGGACCGGGCCTGTGGCCGGAATTTCCGGCGACCACCGGAAATTTCCGGCAAATCGCCGAAAAAGGTCCAGTATGCTGTTTCGGTTTTTGCCGGAACTTTCGGTTTTGACCAGAAATTCCGGCGGCTGATCCGGCGGCGCCGGTTTCGCCACCGGAACGTGTTCGTCCAGCATGTTTTGCCTCCAACGGTCATCCCCTTGAAGGGGTATAAAAGGGGGGCTTCTTCCCCAAAGTTCTAAGGCTCTTGAGCACGTTTCTGACCTCCATTGTTGACCCCTTTGAGCTTTCTTCCTCTCCCTTCCCTCCTATGATTCTTGCATCTTTTTGAGGGCTTTGGAAGAGGAGATCTAGATCTACAATCCCCACCAATCAAATCCTCCTCTAAGTGAGGGGAACCCATTGGATCTAGATCTTGGAGTCATTTGTTGGTTTCCACCATTGTTCTTCCTCTCTAATTCCTCCCTAGAACTTGTTGCTTTGGTGGGATTTGAGAGTGAATGATTTGAGCACCCTTGGTGTTCTTGCTTTGCATTCTTGCATAAGTGTTGAGATCTCCATTACGATTTGTTCGAGTGAGAGACCGTGAGCTTGTTACTCTTGGAGGGTGACCTCCTAGTTGGCTTGGCGGTTGGTGCCATGGTGTTCTCTTCATGGAAGATTGTGAAGAGACCCGGGCTTCTCCTTCGTGGATCTTTTGAAGTGGTTGTGGAGCTTGCCATCTCCAGAGTGGAGGAAAAGCTATCCATAAGGAAAGGGCCTATTCCTTCGTGGGATAGACTCGGAGAAGAAGGTGAGCCGTTGTGGCGCGTGAGGAATCCTTCGTGGAACCTCACACCTCTCCAACGTGACGTATCCCCCTTCCCAAAGGTGGTGAACACGTGAATACATCTTCGTCTCCGCGTGCCTCGGTTATCTCTATATCCGAGCTTACTTTCCTTGTGATAGCCATCGAGCTTGAAGTACTTATATCTTGCTTATCACTTGTGGTATATTTATCTTGTGCTATCTTGCTTAGCTTAATTTGTTGTTGGTGCACTTAGTTGAGCCTAGTGTATTTAGGTTTTGTGCTTGTAAAATAAACGTTTGTTTAATTCCGCATTCTATCAAGCCAGAACCGTAATAGTTTTGAAATTGCCTATTCACCCCTCTAGGCGACATCTCTATTCTTTCAATTGGTATCAGAGCAATGTCTCTCCTTGTTTAGGCTTCACCGCCTAGAGTGTAAAGATGTCGGCTAGTAGTATAGTGCACAATGACACAATTATCTTTGATGGCACAAATTATACTTTGTGGAGAAATTGCTTGCTTTATAATCTTTGGACCTTGTGCCCAAATATTGAGAGATTTCTAGATGTAGGTTTTTCTCCTCCGATGGATCCTCAAAATCTATCTTTAGCGGATGAGAAAAATTTACATCTCAAAGCTCAAGTATCTAATGAGATTATTTTCTCTTTGAGCCCCACAGTTAATTTGTTCTTGACGATTGTAAAGCGCAAGTCGTCTCATGAGAAGTGGACCAAGCTTAAAGAAATATTTGGTGGTTACATTTCTAATATTGTCGGTGGTTTCTCCGAGGAGATCTCTTTTCCTTTACATCATGAAGAGCTCCAAGTTGCTTCCACCTCCGGCCGCGATGAGTTATCATCCTCATCCACTTCACCAACGTGTGGCAAGACACAAGGTAAATATATGGTGAGTCATGTTGGGAATTGCAATGTTGATATTGTGCTCGCTAATGATGATCCTTCATCTCTATCCCATTGCAATGTTTCTTCTTTGGACTTAAGCACTTCTTGCAACAATAATGCTATATCCCCTTTTGTTGCTAGTCCTTGTATATCATCTAGAAATTATTTGAGTACTAGTGTAGATGATATGCTTGATTTGCCTTGTTCCCATGAACAAAATGCTTCTATTTCCTCTAGTTGTTTATCTAACAATGTAGAGGAAATCAAACATTCTATGGAGCAAGACATGATCATGAATGAAGATTCAATAATATCCTCATCTTCATCCTCCCGTGCTCACATGTGCCTTATGGCAAGAGGATCAAAGGTATCTCCTACTTTGGATCCCAATATATCTTATAAAGATAATAGCAATGATAATGATGATAGTGATGATGACATTGATGAGGATACTAGTGCTCTCTTGCTTGAGTTGACTTTTTTGTGTACCTCTCTTCGTGGTAATAATAAGGCCGTTAATTGTCTCAAACACGTTATGGACACCATAACTAAACAAATGGGAACCATAGAGGAGTTGGATTTCCAACTTGATGATGGGAGTCGGAGATTTAATCTCCTTAAGCAAGAGCTTGCCGATGATAAGCACACTAATTGTCTCCTCACACAAAAAGTTGAATCTTATGAGCTTGAAAAGAAAAATTCAATTAACGATGCTTGTGCTACTAACTCTACTTCTTGTGAAGCATCTACCCTAAAGGAGAACGTTGAGCTGAGGGCTCAACTTGAGTTGCTAACTGCAAGTATAGGAAATTGGAAGAAAGTCATGAAAATCTCTCGGGCTCTCATAATGATCTTCTAATCTCCCATGATGGGCTAATGTTAGCTCGTGAGGCAAATATTATCAAGGTAACATCTTGTGAGCCTCTTTTGGACATTAGCACAACTTCTACTCAAAATGCTATTTTGCCATGTGCTATTCCTAGTAATCCATCTAGCCATACTATTGATAAACCTTGTGTTGGATTACTTACTTTGCCTTGTTGCTCTAACAATGAAGCTTCTACTTCCTCTAGTACTTGTATTTCTACTAACCATGTAGAGGAAATCAAATAGCTCAAGGCCCAAGTCACTTCCTTGAGGAATGACTTGGAAAAGAGTCATGAAGGTAAATCCACACTCTATAATATTTTGAGTGTGCAAAAATCCCCTAATGATAAATGTGGACTTGGATTAAAATACAATAACAAGAACAGGTCCAAGAGAAACAATAAGAAGGGCCAAAACCAAGTCAATAATTCGGCCAAGATTATTTGCTTCAAGTGCAAGGTTGAAGGACATCATGTAAGATCTTGTCCATTGAAGAAAAATCACTTGAGTGAGAAGCAAAAAGGGAAGCGGCCACAAGTACAAGGTCAAGGCCAAGTTGAAGTTATGCCACTTCCGAAGAAGAATCAAGATAATGCTCCCCAAGCCAAGAAATCAAGGAAGAAGATAAAGGGGAGCACTTGTTGGTACATATGTCGTGTGAAGGGGCACTTTGCCTCTTCATGTTCAAACGGTACCTTATCTAACCCTATTATTATTGATGATGATTATTCTCTTAGGAAGGATAAGGATGGCAATGTGTTTGCCAAGTTTGTTGGAACTCAAAGTGGTGTCAAGAAAAGAACCATTTGGGTTGCCAAGCCTATTATAACTAACCTCTTAGGACCCAACTTGGTTGGGGAACAACAAGCTCAAACTTGATCAATAGGTGTTTATTGAGGGCGTTGGAGACTTGGCTAACTCATGAAGAATTAAGGGATCTTAATATATTATATTTGATCAAGCCAAGTGATTATCGTATCCATATCTTATATCCAATGGCCTCTTCACGGTAACCTGTACTTAACTCATTTATATTGTAAGTTACTTGCCCCTTTACATGTTTTGGTTTTGTACCAAGTATGTGTTTGTATTTGGTGTTCCTCATGCTTGCTTATTTTGTGTATTCAAGTATGTCTAGGTGTTTTGCACATCATTTACCCGTGTGTCTCGTTTTGAGCCTCTAATGCACCTTGATGATATCATATTTGGCTCTTTTTGAGTGGTTAATGGAACATCCCATTTTTGGGGAATAATATGCCTTGCGCATCTCTCAAACCTTAAAATGTGTGTATGTGAGTACTACCACTTAGTATTGATATTGCAAGCTTATCTAGTCACTATGTGGTGTGTCATACTCATGAGAAATTCAAAATTTAAATGTCCATTAATTATATCTAGTTGAGGTTGCTTTGCCTCTTATTAAGAAAAATTGAATATCACATTATAGGGGAGTAATATGCTTCTTTTGCATATCATAATCCTAGGAAATGTGACATATGAGGTAGTGCCACTTAGAGTTAATATTGTTGATTATCTTGTTTCTAGGTGGCATGTTGACTCAAACAAGGTCCTATTATTGTTAGAAGCTTTTATTGCTCGTATTTTTGGTCCTTGTTTGAGTAAGAAATTCTTGGTGTGGTCTTCCTTAAATACATATCTCTATATCTTGTTTGGGAGACCATTTGCTTCAAGTTATTCTAATTGTTGCATTGCATGATTGTGTGACTAGTTGAAGCTATCAAGAATCTCTATCTTTGCATAGTGCTTAATCTTTTTATTCCTATCCTATGCTTTTTATTGTGAAGATTTATCTTTAATACCCGTGCAATATACCACCGGAAATCAATTCCAATACACTCATTGTCTTCGACAATTGAGATACTTGTGTGTGGTAGCATTTATGGATCATCTTCACCTTGGATTTCACCTATTATTGACTTATTTTATTTTCAAATTTTTTGGTGTGGCTCCCATTGTCTTCCTTGGCTTTTGAACATCTCTTTGATGATGTTTTTGATTATTATCAAATGTGTTTTAGAGGAAGACAAACCTCTTCTTCTCGGAACCTTGTGCCATTGTGAAAAGTGTTAAGGATTTGGTTTATTTGTTGAAACCTTGCTCTTTTGGGAGTTTGTTATCTCATTCTTTCTTCTCTATTTTATTAGCTTGAATGAGATAAATCTTTGAGTATTTGTATTTTTATTTCATCTTTTTGCTCAATAGTTTTTGCTTAGTTCATTTGTTGAACTTCATTGAACAAATCGTGTGTTGATTTGATTCTTTGATATAGTTTGGGCAACAAATGTGTTTGGTCACACCTTGTATGCCTTATTGAATATTTGGGTGATTTGTCCAAATTATATCTTCGTTGGATCTTGAAAGTCTCGCGCATGCATGCTTACTAAATGTATATCTCATATCATTTTTGCTTTCTTTGATCCAATATATAGGGAATACTCCATCAAATCCTTAAATAGCTAAGATGTGCATGAAATTCAAATTTCATCTCTAAATATGCACATATTTTTATGGAGTGTGTCCTATGTGTTGTGGTTAGTCTAACCACTTTGGACCCAATAAGTTTGGGGACCAAGATGTACTTGAATGTTGTTTTAGGTACATTGAAGATGCAATGGATGCTTGTCTCGTCTATAAGGAAAGTGTTGTCACCACATGATAATTGGATCCAAGCTAGGATGATCGAAAAATTCTTATCTACTACATCATACCATTGCTATCTCGGTAACAAGTATCTTATTCATGCATATTATTCTTTCATCTAATCTCTTGTAGGTTGCATCTTGGCATGAATTTATCTGTTTGTAAATGTTGCGGTTCTTGCAAGGATCTTTGAAAGACTTCTTTATCCTTATTGCTTATGTGAGTAATTTGAGATGATGCATATAATGGGGAGTATATAAAATCATGTTCATGATTCACCAATTCCAAATATGCCTTCTAGCAATTTATTGCATATTAATTCCTCAAGGTACTCTCACGTGCAATATTGTTGAAATTGCTTTGAATCCTTCCTTTTGCTACTTGTTGCCTTTCTCAAAGTATCCCAACTAGCATTTGTTCCCTGAGTGTTAGTTGTGATGTTGTTGAGGTTTTTCTTTTTTATTTGGTGAAGTTCATTGATATACCATAAGAGAAAATAGAGCCATGGGCTATATATGCACGTAAGTTTGTCTTAATAAGTGTATTTATGTATATCTACTCCTTGTATCTTGTTTGTGTTCTAAATAATATAGAGGGAGTGAGGATTCCATGTTTGTGGATATTGTATTAAAATACAATAATTAAAATTTATACACGAACCTTGGGGAGCTTCGTTATTTCATTTAGTGCACTATTTTTCCATTTGATTTTTTGGACCATTGGATTGCTTGCTTCATCCGTTTAAGTTTCTTCACCATTTTATCATTGTAGCAATCTTTGATCCTCAATATAGCTTGATTTCCTCCAAATATTTGTCATTGGATATGTGCATTTGATTTCACTCAAAATATTAGAAATGCACACCTTGGGGAGGAACTCATACTATATTGGCCTTCTATCTTTGTCATCCATTTTGGCACTTGTTGTCAATGGGGGAGAAGTTTAGAGGGTTTAAGGGAAATGGTTTTATACTTAAGATTGGTTTGTTCTTAAGTGTTTGCCTTTCATGCATTTCATCTTTATTATGTTTTGCATGGTTGTATATATAGTGTAAACTCTCCCAAAGTTTATTCTTGACAATGTATGCAATGAAATTCAAGTTCATCACACATGCATATATTGTGGGGGAGTTTGCTCTATATATGTTGGTTCTACTCATATCACTTACATTAGTTGTAGTTTCTGTAAGTAGAATTGATTTTGATATGTGCTAGTAGATTTGTGTTACTTGACCATATCAAATGCAACCTCTTGTACACAACTTATTCTCGGATAAGCTGCATACTTGTTTCTAATATTCATTATATAAACCCTCTTGTTGTGATTGTCATCAATTACCAAAATGGGGGAGATTGAAAGAGTAATTGCCCCTATGTGTGGTTTTGGTGATTAATGACAATCCCTATGGACTAATGTTTTCACTGAGTTTTATATGAAGGAATATTCCATAGGTCATGCTTGTAGTCGATGTGTTGGATTCAAGTATGGATGCCATGAAGATAAATATATACCTTGAGTATTGGCATCAAGATCATCGAGTTGAAGAGAAGAATATGATATGATAAATATCTTGAGAGTGTGATCTCAATAGAAGAATTCGAGATATGGCTCTAAGACGGTGTCATGATATCCTCATTAGTTGAGCTATGATTGACTAAGATTTAGAGCATGTAATCAAATTAAGGTTTCTTTATGTACCTCAAGATATTGAGATGGAGCATGAGAAGATACATGGTTGACCTATACAAAGAGTGAAGAGTGATTTCAAATTGGTCAACACATGAAGCATAAAGAATGTACCACATGGATCTTGTGGTATGGTAAGCCTTGTCAATTATGCATCATGAACTAATCCATTATATACGTGCCTTTGTATTTTCTATATGGGATAGGTATATTTCCATGGGCATGCTTCAAAAGTGAAGATCTTATATAGCACATGAGAGGATGACATCAAGTGGTGATCGTCATCAAGGTTGAGAAGGGCAAGTTCAAGATAAGCATCTCGAGAAGATCATTTGCTTGAAGCTTGCCGTCCATATTGGTTGTAGGGGTCCCAACCCAATAAGGTTGATCCCTCCTGTGTTTTACAATGCTAGTCCCTGGATCAATAGCTAGCATCCACAGTTAAGATGTAATATCAAGATACAAAGGTCATAATATAAATTTATAACCAGGAATAACATAAGTTTATTACATCAAACATAGCTCATATTGCTATTACATTACATTTGCAGCGGAATAACTATAAGTATGGGTCCATCATCTTCAAAGTGCCACAGGCAGATGTTGGTTGTAGACTTTGTAGTCCTAGTCAATCAAACAATCTTCATTTTAAAACAATCAACCTGCAACATTACAAGTTACAGCCACAAGGGTCAATACATTTTGAATTGTATTGGCAAGCTTCACTTTTATGTATTACAAGAGTGAATCCTATCATTATATGAATATTTGGCTATGTAGAGTTTAAGGCTTATTTGCATAAAGCAATATTTTATCCTATCTTTTCAAAAAGGGTTTTTAAAGTCTTTTGTCAAATTTCTTTTCCAAGTTCCTTGAACTCCTTGGTAGAAACTCAAGTGTTCAAATCCTTGTCAAAATCCCTTGAGCATCTTGGTAACCCCAAGTGCAGCAAGTTTTATCAAAACTCATGAGTTCCTTGGTAAAGCCCCAAGTACATCATGTTCTTGAGCACCTTGGTAACCCCAAGTGCAACAAGCATTACAGAATCTCTTTGAATTCCTTGGTAGACACACAAGGGCATCAAGTTTTTATATTAGAAGTTGGAATGTCGAGATCTCCCATAGTTCAAACTTTAGTTGCTTAGTATTGTCCATAACCGGGGACACGGCTAAGTACTTAGATTTTATTTACTTCTGCAGAAGGAGTACACTTTACCCACATGACACAATCCCATCTTGTTGCCACCAGTGGCCTACTGGATTAGTGCTCACCAAGATGGAGTACTGGCAGATTGAGAATGTGACGAAGTCTTTCCAAAAGGTCCTCCCATACATCATTGCTAGCTTTGTCTTCAGCCCCCATGAAGCATTCCAGATCCCCATGTCCAGTAACTAAAGACAATGCATGGGTCTTCCTAATGTAATTGACTAAGCCAGAGCCATAATAGCATGTGGTTGTACATGGAAGCCACAATTGGAGAAGCATGTTTGATCTCTAAGTTTCCTAGGTGGTTTTCTTTTGGAGCACAACACAAGTGATTGCCATAGACATGGTTCTCTTTTGTTGCCACCTTCTCCAAAACTTAAAGTATCCTCCACCTAGGTGGTTCATTGAGTCCTTTAAAACACAAGTCCTTTTCTCAATCATTGTAAAATCTCAACATGTATCTCTTTTTCAAATTATAGCATATAGCATGGCTAAGCATGTACAACTTCAATATTTTCACTAAGGAGTGTTTAGGGAATCCTATTAGGATTTAGCATGTCATAAGTATAAAATATCTTTTCATGCATATTTTCAAAATCCACTAAGTATAATGAAAATAGTAGGACTTTTGTATGATAGTGTAACTTGCCTTTTTGTTTAGGGAATGATAGTCACTTCTTGATCTTGCTAGTCTCACACTTTGCTAATTTTACTACAATCAAACAAGCATAGTATCAAGTAGCATTCCATCATTCAAACAATAATTCACATTCACAAAGCAATGGTTCCTAAGTCTTGTAAAAAGAGGGTTCTATTGCAAAGTTGGTCTCTACTAGGTTTATAAACTTTGTAAGGTCCACATTGGTCATTTACCAAAATGGCAAAGTCATTTGCAATTGGGTTTTATCCTAAGACTATTTTAAAATTCATTCATCATTTTATGTGGTGAAAATTATTCTAATCCCAGCAAAACTTTAGGTTTTGCACCAAGTAAGTTGCTCTTGGCAAGGCTTGGTGTTTTTGGGTCAGTAAGTTTTGTTCATAACACTTTCCCAAAGTTTTCCTTGCACGAACTTTTCCATAATAAAATCAATGAGTTTTATTTGGCTAGAAAATGACTAAGTTAACTAATTCAACTTAAATTACACAAAATCATTTTTAACACTATGGGTTGGTTCCTAGGGTTAGTAGGGTCACATAAATCCATTTTGCAAAAGATTTAATCCTAAAATCAATTTTAAACAATTTTTATACTCTAAACAAGTACACAAATGTTTCTGTAATTTCAAACAAGCTAACAGATACTATTTTCAAAACTAAGGCCATGATTAGCTAGGGCTTGTTCTCCTGATTTCATTGATATAAAATTTGTAATTTTTGGACGTGTGGTTTGAAAATTACAAGGGTTTGAAGTTTGCAATTTATTCTGTTTTCAAAACTGGTTTTAGATCTAATACAGGCCACGCGTCGCGTCGTGATTGGTCGATACCGATTCGTTTGGATCGCGTGCTGCGGCGCGTTGGATCAAGTCAGATCGTGCGGCACAGGATCAACACTTACCCCTTCGTTAACATTCTATCCTATCCGTCAGATCCAGATCCTACGGTGACTAACACGCTTGCCACAGTCTGGCGGCGCTCGTCGGCTGCGCGCGGCGGCGACGGTCGGTCAGTGGCGGCGCTGGTGAAATAGGAGGCGAGAGAGGAAGGGAGTAGGCTCACCAGGCTCAGGAGGATACGGCGATGCTCAACGTGCGGTTGACGAGGCAAGGGGCGCTCGGGGTAGGGCAGAATTCCTCGCCGGAGTTGGTTCTGGCGACGGACGCGCTCGGTCGAGGTCGAAGACGGCTCTGTGGTTTACGAGAAGACAAACGGAGGGTTGCGTTAGCTGCGTAGGACCATGGCAAGGATGTGTGCGTGATCCAGAGGGTACGGGGTGGTCGGAATTAACCTGTGGGCGTCGTCGGAGTTGAGGCACACGACGGTGGCGGTAGGAGTCGTCGCTGCAGTTCGCCCTAAGGTAAAACAGGAGCACATTTAGGTGCGCAAGAACAAGGCGATGCTGGGTGCGTGAACGAGAGGGGTCGGGGCGGTCTGGTTCACCTGAGAGTCGTCGCCGGAGTAGAAACGGACGGTGACGCTGTCGGAGCTTGTCGAAGCTGATGCTCCGGGGCGCCCGCGGTTGAAAGAAGGGCACGGGGAGAAGCGTCTGGGAGTGGGGAAGCTGCTAGCGTGCTCGGAGAGGTGGAAGGTGGTCTGTACTGGCCTGAATTGGCCGGAGACGGCGGTCGGAACAGAGGAGCTCGAGGAGGGAATTGAGGTGGTCCAAGGCGTGCGAGCGCGAGGTGTCAGAGGGGAATTATAGAGGAGGCTTGGGCGTTTCAACCTGCGTGATCAAGGCTGGTAACGGTGGTCGAGTTAAAGCGAATTAAGGCCGAGAAATCATCGGCAGGGGCGGTGTCGAAGGAGGGAGAAGAGGTCGTGTGGGTGGGAAGAAGAACAGTGACAAGTGGGTCTACCTGTCAGTGGAAAAAGGGAAGAGGGGAAAGGTCCACATGTCAGTGGTTCAGCGGGTTTCTTTTGCGGTGTAGGAAAACGGTTCGGGAGAGGAGATGGGTTAGATGGGCTGGAGTTGGGCCTGTCGACTGGGCTGCTTTGTTTCACCCTTTTTTTTTATACTGAATGCCTTTTCTTTTTCTATTTTGAATTTCTGTTTTGAATTTCCAATCAAACAAACATCAACCAAATCAATTCAAACAACACTCAAACTTGTAATATTGAAATTAGTTCTGTTTAGTAATATGGTCAAAAGCCCAAAATAAAATAATAATAACTTTATTAATCCATTCTTTAACTAAATAAAATGGAACTTTATTTATTTAACATGGTTTGATTTATTTAATAAAAATTTTCATTTGAAAACACTTTTTAAATCTAAATCAGTAGGTTTATTTGGGAATAAAGAATATTTGGAAGATTTGTTTTAAAACAAAATAACCTCTTATTTTAGGGTCCATTAGTAATTAAATAAAATGGCTTTAGTTATTAAATCAAATAGAGTTTGATTCTATTGATAAAATCTTTATTTGAAACCTAAATATTTTCCAAACCAAATCAGTGGGTTTTATTTGGAAGTATTAAATACTTGGAAACTTGTTGTGAAAAATAATATAACATTTTATTTCAGAGTCCATTATAAATTAAATAACACAGACTTTTATTAATAAATCCACTTGGGTTTGTTTTATTGAGAATATTTATTTTAAAAATCTAAAATAAAGCCAAAAACACTTTAGTGTTGTTTTTAACACTTTAGTAGTTTTTGATGGTTTATAAATGATAGAACCTTTATTAATAAAACTTGGATATTAAATCCTTATTAATTTATTTTAAATAAACCTTTGCTAATTTTATTTAGAATAAAATGTTTTAATTCCAAAGCTTGTCCAAGGTTTAATTTAGCTTTATAAAATAATCTTTATTTAAAAATCCATCTTTTCTTTTGAATACCAAATCTTTTATTTTAAAAGATCCAAAATACTATTTCCAAAATATTTTATTTTCCTTTATTAAATGTTTATCTTTTAAGAATCCCTTTAGGATTTTATTTTATTCAATGGGTTTGAAGTTCCAATTGAATTCAAAAAGTTTCTTCTGGCTCTGAAATTTAAACAAAGTTTTATTTTATTAATTTATTTTCACATTACAAGATTTGGAAAATCTTGGGATGTGACAGGCTACCACCCTTAAAATAAATCTCATCCCGAGATTTGGGAAGGCTAGGGTTACAAACAAGTTCAAAACAACTAGGGTACTACTACCCTTAAAATTTTTCAAACAAAAATTACATATTGGACTTCTTGGGTCCTGGAAAACTTCTCTAAGCAAACTTTTGCTTTATTACTACACTTGACTCATGGGCCAAGGTTGAGTTTCTCCATAGGCTTGTTCAACTTGTTTTTCATCCTTTCTGGACAGTTGCTTGCATAGTGTCCTAGATTCTTGCAGTTGAAACAATTAATGTCCTTGAGTTCTTTGCGTTGCTCTTGTGGGCAAGTTGCTACATAGTGGCCTGGTTCTTTGCAGTTGTTGCACCACACTTGGTCAATCTCTTTATTCTTCTTGTTCTCTGGGCATCCACTAGAGTAGTGTCCCATTTCCTTACATTTACGACATTGCACCAGGCTCATGTCTTGCTTGGGCTTCTTGATTTTCCTTGATCCTTTGAATTGGGTTGTCTTGTTTGGATGTAGAAGTGGTCCTTTTCCTTTGGTAGACTTGGATCCTTCTTGTTTCCTTTGTTCCACCATGGCATAGATAGGACATAGACCTGGAGTATGATCACTTCCTTCACACAGGTAGCAAGTAGCTTGAGAGGTAGGGCATTGTCCAACAAGATGATCTTCTTCACAATTGGGGCATTGTCCTTCATGCTCCTTGGAAGTATGATCCTTGTCTCCACAAATAATGCAAGCTGGGGCTCCATCTAAAACAATATTCTTTTCATCCTTGTTATCATAAACTCTCTTTGGATAGCTTTCTTCTATGCTAATCATTTGATTAGTCACCTTAAGCATCAGTTGAGATTTCTCTTCCAAAAACCTTTGTAGTGCTGGATCCTTATCATTATTGTTGACTAGGAACTGAGCTGTTAGTTGGTTCAACTGGTGTTGGGTTGCTATGAGCTCTTTCATGCTATCAGCTTGGTTGGTGTTGGTGTCATCAACCTTGGAGTCCTTTGGAGTAGTCATCTGTTTGGGTTTGAAGGGAGATTTAGAATAAGTAAGATATCTCTAAGGAAATATTTCTAATCACACACATCACAATTACCACAAACAATGTGCAATCACAAACAACTTTTCACTCAAACAACAAGTTCAAGCATATTTTTAGGCAACAAAATATTTTTGTTACACCACATAAATTGGTGTGTTTTGTCTTAGCTAAAATATGGTGGTCCATCTATATGGTTCACTTGTGATCTTTCCTTCCTTCATGACTCTTCTTGTATGAGATCTTGGTTTCCTTGAGAAAAACTCTTGGTCTCAATACTTCCAAGTTGTTGATGGTTCCTTCTTATTTTGCATTCCCTCAGTCTCAAAATCTTGAGTAGGATTTCTTTGTTTCATTTGTGGTCCTTAGTGGTTTCCAAGTTGGAAGTCCTTGGTGAATATGCTGAAGATGTTGAAGTCATTAGAGTTGAAGAGGTTGAAGAAGTCCTTTGTACATGGTGTGGTCTTTGACCATGGGTAGGTTTTTCCATCAAGTTGAAGTAGGAGAGATGTAGAGTTGAAGCCAAAATGTAGAGGAAAGAGTTTACAAGTGTTTTTGTAAATAAGTTTTGGAACAAAATATAACTCCTATTTTTCTAAGGGTTTTTGTCCAATCCTAGGGTGTACAAATCCTACAGGCAACACATTGCTCTGATACCATCTGTAGGGGTCCCAACCCAATAAGGTTGATCCCTCCTGTGTTTTACAATGCTAGTCCCTGGATCAATAGCTAGCATCCACAGTTAAGATGTAATATCAAGATACAAAGGTCATAATATAAATTTATAACCAGGAATAACATAAGTTTATTACATCAAACATAGCTCATATTGCTATTACATTACATTTGCAGCGGAATAACTATAAGTATGGGTCCATCATCTTCAAAGTGCCACAGGCAGATGTTGGTTGTAGACTTTGTAGTCCTAGTCAATCAAACAATCTTCATTTTAAAACAATCAACCTGCAACATTACAAGTTACAGCCACAAGGGTCAATACATTTTGAATTGTATTGGCAAGCTTCACTTTTATGTATTACAAGAGTGAATCCTATCATTATATGCATATTTGGCTATGTAGAGTTTAAGGCTTATTTGCATAAAGCAATATTTTATCCTATCTTTTCAAAAAGGGTTTTTAAAGTCTTTTGTCAAATTTCTTTTCCAAGTTCCTTGAACTCCTTGGTAGAAACTCAAGTGTTCAAATCCTTGTCAAAATCCCTTGAGCATCTTGGTAACCCCAAGTGCAGCAAGTTTTATCAAAACTCATGAGTTCCTTGGTAAAGCCCCAAGTACATCATGTTCTTGAGCACCTTGGTAACCCCAAGTGCAACAAGCATTACAGAATCTCTTTGAATTCCTTGGTAGACACACAAGGGCATCAAGTTTTTATATTAGAAGTTGGAATGTCGAGATCTCCCATAGTTCAAACTTTAGTTGCTTAGTATTGTCCATAACCGGGGACACGGCTAAGTACTTAGATTTTATTTACTTCTGCAGAAGGAGTACACTTTACCCACATGACACAATCCCATCTTGTTGCCACCAGTGGCCTACTGGATTAGTGCTCACCAAGATGGAGTACTGGCAGATTGAGAATGTGACGAAGTCTTTCCAAAAGGTCCTCCCATACATCATTGCTAGCTTTGTCTTCAGCCCCCATGAAGCATTCCAGATCCCCATGTCCAGTAACTAAAGACAATGCATGGGTCTTCCTAATGTAATTGACTAAGCCAGAGCCATAATAGCATGTGGTTGTACATGGAAGCCACAATTGGAGAAGCATGTTTGATCTCTAAGTTTCCTAGGTGGTTTTCTTTTGGAGCACAACACAAGTGATTGCCATAGACATGGTTCTCTTTTGTTGCCACCTTCTCCAAAACTTAAAGTATCCTCCACCTAGGTGGTTCATTGAGTCCTTTAAAACACAAGTCCTTTTCTCAATCATTGTAAAATCTCAACATGTATCTCTTTTTCAAATTATAGCATATAGCATGGCTAAGCATGTACAACTTCAATATTTTCACTAAGGAGTGTTTAGGGAATCCTATTAGGATTTAGCATGTCATAAGTATAAAATATCTTTTCATGCATATTTTCAAAATCCACTAAGTATAATGAAAATAGTAGGACTTTTGTATGATAGTGTAACTTGCCTTTTTGTTTAGGGAATGATAGTCACTTCTTGATCTTGCTAGTCTCACACTTTGCTAATTTTACTACAATCAAACAAGCATAGTATCAAGTAGCATTCCATCATTCAAACAATAATTCACATTCACAAAGCAATGGTTCCTAAGTCTTGTAAAAAGAGGGTTCTATTGCAAAGTTGGTCTCTACTAGGTTTATAAACTTTGTAAGGTCCACATTGGTCATTTACCAAAATGGCAAAGTCATTTGCAATTGGGTTTTATCCTAAGACTATTTTAAAATTCATTCATCATTTTATGTGGTGAAAATTATTCTAATCCCAGCAAAACTTTAGGTTTTGCACCAAGTAAGTTGCTCTTGGCAAGGCTTGGTGTTTTTGGGTCAGTAAGTTTTGTTCATAACACTTTCCCAAAGTTTTCCTTGCACGAACTTTTCCATAATAAAATCAATGAGTTTTATTTGGCTAGAAAATGACTAAGTTAACTAATTCAACTTAAATTACACAAAATCATTTTTAACACTATGGGTTGGTTCCTAGGGTTAGTAGGGTCACATAAATCCATTTTGCAAAAGATTTAATCCTAAAATCAATTTTAAACAATTTTTATACTCTAAACAAGTACACAAATGTTTCTGTAATTTCAAACAAGCTAACAGATACTATTTTCAAAACTAAGGCCATGATTAGCTAGGGCTTGTTCTCCTGATTTCATTGATATAAAATTTGTAATTTTTGGACGTGTGGTTTGAAAATTACAAGGGTTTGAAGTTTGCAATTTATTCTGTTTTCAAAACTGGTTTTAGATCTAATACAGGCCACGCGTCGCGTCGTGATTGGTCGATACCGATTCGTTTGGATCGCGTGCTGCGGCGCGTTGGATCAAGTCAGATCGTGCGGCACAGGATCAACACTTACCCCTTCGTTAACATTCTATCCTATCCGTCAGATCCAGATCCTACGGTGACTAACACGCTTGCCACAGTCTGGCGGCGCTCGTCGGCTGCGCGCGGCGGCGACGGTCGGTCAGTGGCGGCGCTGGTGAAATAGGAGGCGAGAGAGGAAGGGAGTAGGCTCACCAGGCTCAGGAGGATACGGCGATGCTCAACGTGCGGTTGACGAGGCAAGGGGCGCTCGGGGTAGGGCAGAATTCCTCGCCGGAGTTGGTTCTGGCGACGGACGCGCTCGGTCGAGGTCGAAGACGGCTCTGTGGTTTACGAGAAGACAAACGGAGGGTTGGGTTAGCTGCGTAGGACCATGGCAAGGATGTGTGCGTGATCCAGAGGGTACGGGGTGGTCGGAATTAACCTGTGGGCGTCGTCGGAGTTGAGGCACACGACGGTGGCGGTAGGAGTCGTCGCTGCAGTTCGCCCTAAGGTAAAACAGGAGCACATTTAGGTGCGCAAGAACAAGGCGATGCTGGGTGCGTGAACGAGAGGGGTCGGGGCGGTCTGGTTCACCTGAGAGTCGTCGCCGGAGTAGAAACGGACGGTGACGCTGTCGGAGCTTGTCGAAGCTGATGCTCCGGGGCGCCCGCGGTTGAAAGAAGGGCACGAGGAGAAGCGTCTGGGAGTGGGGAAGCTGCTAGCGTACTCGGAGAGGTGGAAGGTGGTCTGTACTGGCCTGAATTGGCCGGAGACGGCGGTCGGAACAGAGGAGCTCGAGGAGGGAATTGAGGTGGTCCAAGGCGTGCGAGCGCGAGGTGTCAGAGGGGAATTATAGAGGAGGCTTGGGCGTTTCAACCTGCGTGATCAAGGCTGGTAACGGTGGTCGAGTTAAAGCGAATTAAGGCCGAGAAATCATCGGCAGGGGCGGTGTCGAAGGAGGGAGAAGAGGTCGTGTGGGTGGGAAGAAGAACAGTGAAAAGTGGGTCTACCTGTCAGTGGAAAAAGGGAAGAGGGGAAAGGTCCACATGTCAGTGGTTCAGCGGGTTTCTTTTGCGGTGTAGGAAAACGGTTCGGGAGAGGAGATGGGTTAGATGGGCTGGAGTTGGGCCTGTCGACTGGGCTGCTTTGTTTCACCCTTTTTTTTATACTGAATGCCTTTTCTTTTTCTATTTTGAATTTCTGTTTTGAATTTCCAATCAAACAAACATCAACCAAATCAATTCAAACAACACTCAAACTTGTAATATTGAAATTAGTTCTGTTTAGTAATATGGTCAAAAGCCCAAAATAAAATAATAATAACTTTATTAATCCATTCTTTAACTAAATAAAATGGAACTTTATTTATTTAACATGGTTTGATTTATTTAATAAAAATTTTCATTTGAAAACACTTTTTAAATCTAAATCAGTAGGTTTATTTGGGAATAAAGAATATTTGGAAGATTTGTTTTAAAACAAAATAACCTCTTATTTTAGGGTCCATTAGTAATTAAATAAAATGGCTTTAGTTATTAAATCAAATAGAGTTTGATTCTATTGATAAAATCTTTATTTGAAACCTAAATATTTTCCAAACCAAATCAGTGGGTTTTATTTGGAAGTATTAAATACTTGGAAACTTGTTGTGAAAAATAATATAACATTTTATTTCAGAGTCCATTATAAATTAAATAACACAGACTTTTATTAATAAATCCACTTGGGTTTGTTTTATTGAGAATATTTATTTTAAAAATATAAAATAAAGCCAAAAACACTTTAGTGTTGTTTTTAACACTTTAGTAGTTTTTGATGGTTTATAAATGATAGAACCTTTATTAATAAAACTTGGATATTAAATCCTTATTAATTTATTTTAAATAAACCTTTGCTAATTTTATTTAGAATAAAATGTTTTAATTCCAAAGCTTGTCCAAGGTTTAATTTAGCTTTATAAAATAATCTTTATTTAAAAATCCATCTTTTCTTTTGAATACCAAATCTTTTATTTTAAAAGATCCAAAATACTATTTCCAAAATATTTTATTTTCCTTTATTAAATGTTTATCTTTTAAGAATCCCTTTAGGATTTTATTTTATTCAATGGGTTTGAAGTTCCAATTGAATTCAAAAAGTTTCTTCTGGCTCTGAAATTTAAACAAAGTTTTATTTTATTAATTTATTTTCACATTACAAGATTTGGAAAATCTTGGGATGTGACATTGGTGATAATGGACATGTGAAGACATGTATTAATGAATCTATCCAATAATGGTGTATGGGAGAGCAAATTAGGAGCCTTCACGAAGCAACAATGATCAAGTGATGCATTCCGGCTTGGATGGACATTGAAGTGTTGTCATTAAGATCAAGCGGGATGCGCAAGGCAAAGGTATGGCCTTGCTGGGTTTTCATTTTACTGGTCTCAAGGTGGTTGTTGGGAGACCGGGTTATAGGATACATAGCCGCACTATTAAGAGGGGCTTTCGGTTGGGTAACTTGATCACATCGTCATAGGGAGCTCAATCCTTTGCATACTTTGCATCTTCCTATTTTGTTGCTTCTTGGTGTTTCTTCATGTTAGGTTCTTGAGCTTGTTTCTAGCTATTCAACAAGCCCAAGTTCATCGAAAATGGAATTCGTATGCATCTTCTATGGCGTTTTTGAGTTTGAAGGTTTTATCGGTTCTTCGTGTAGGGAGGCTTCTTACCTTTCTTTATTTAGTTCTACCCTTCTTTGCTGGACTATGATGTTTCTCTGCACCATCTTTTAGGGCTTGTTTTCCTCGTCAAAACAAGCCCAAGATCATCGAAATCGGAGTCGGGATGCAAAAGTTATCGCCGTTTTCGTGTGCCCTATTTTGTTCCGGCGGTACCGGGCCTGTGGCCGGAATTTCCGGCAAATCGCCGAAAAACGGTCCAGTGTGCTGTTTCGGTTTTTGCCAGAACTTCTGGTTTTGACCGGAAATTCCGGCGGCGCCGGTTTCGCCACCGGAACGTGTCCGTCCAGCATGTTTTGCCTCCAACGGTCATCCCCTTGAAGGGGTTTAAAAGGGGGGCTTCTTCCCCAAAGTTCTAAGGCTCTTGAGCACGTTTTTTACCTCCATTGTTGACCCCTTTGAGCTTTCTTCCTCTCCCTTCCCTCCTATGAATCTTGCATCTTTTTTAGGGCTTTGGAAGAGGAGATCTAGATCTACAATCCCCACCAATCAAATCCTCCTCTAAGTGAGGGGAACCCATTGGATCTAGATCTTGGAGTCATTTGTTGGTTTCCACCATTGTTCTTCCTCTCTAATTCCTCCCTAGAACTTGTTGCTTTGGTGGGATTTGAGAGTGAAGGATTTGAGCACCCTTGGTGTTCTTGCTTTGCATTCTTGCATAAGTGTTGAGCTCTCCATTACGATTTGTTCGAGTGAGAGACCGTGAGCTTGTTACTCTTGGAGGGTGACCTCCTAGTTGGCTTGGCGGTTGGTGCCATGGTGTTCTCTTTGTGGAAGATTGTGAAGAGACCCGGGCTTCTCCTTCATGGAGCTTGTGAAGTGGTTGTGGAGCTTGCCATCTCCGGAGTGGAGGAAAAGCTAGCCATAAGGAAAGGGCCTATTCCTTCGTGGGATAGACTCGGAGAAGAAGGTGAGCCTTTGTGGAGCGTGAGGAATCCTTCGTTGAACCTCACACCTCTCCAACGTGACGTATCCCCCTTCCCAAAGGTGGTGAACACGAGAATACATCTTCGTCTCCGCGTGCCTCGGTTATCTCTATATCCGAGCTTACTTTCCTTGTGATAGCCATCGAGCTTGAAGTACTTATATCTTGCTTATCACTTGTGGTATATTTATCTTGTGCTACCTTGCTTAGCTTAATTTTTTGTTGGTGCACTTAGTTGATCCTAGTGTATTTAGGTTGTGTGCTTGTAAAATAAATGTTAGTTTAATTCCGCATTCTATCAAGCTAGAACCGTAATAGTTTTGAAATTGCCTATTCACCCGCTCTAGGCGACATCTCTATCCTTTCAAGATGGCTCCAGGGGTATTTCCCCATCCCGGAAAGGTGCCAGAACAGAGACTTTCTGTCCCTCGAATCTCCCTTTCGGTGGTGGCAGCACTACGGAGGTTTTTCTGTAAGTATGATGGATTATTTAGGGTTTTTGGGTCAGAGGCTTCTTATAGGCGAAGGAGGTAAGGTCGATGGAGAGCTAGGGGGCCCACACCCCCTGTGGGCATGGCCTAGTGTGGGACCGCACCCACCTAGGGTGTGGACACGCTGGTTTCCTCCTCCGTCTCGTCTTCGATTTTCTGTATCGCTCCCGAAAAATATGAAGTTTAGCTTTTGTCCCGTCCAATTTCGACAATATTCATTTTTTAGCTTTCTGAAACCAAAAACAGCAGAAAACAGGCAACTGACACTGTGGCATCTTGTCAATAGGTTAGTTCCAGAAAGCATATAAAAACACCTCAAAGTGTAGACAAAGCAAAGCAAAGTAGATACTAAACAAACATGGAACATAAAAAATTATAGATAAGTTTCCTACGTATCTCCGCGCCAAGATTCCTGCCGCCATCTGCCAGCGTCTAAAAGAGGCCCTGCCGCCGCAGTGGAGAAGCCCCAACGTGCCACTTCTCCCCCTCTCCTTATCCCTATCGCCATGGCCGGCGAGATCTAGCTCGCAGACGCTTTCGGCCTTGCCGATTCCAGTCGCCCCAAGCCCGGCTGAGACCACCACCGAACTCGCCATCGCCTTCTCGTTCTTCCTAGCTAGATCACGCAGCTCGGCGTGCCCCCAATCGTCGGAATCGGGAGCTCCCTCCGCCGCCAGTTTCCGCCGTTTGCCGTCGATTCCGGCCTCGCATGTCCTTCTCGAGCCGTCTATCAGCACCAGGGTGAGCATATGGTGCTCAGGCACCCCTCCGAACCCTCCCTCTCATCCTGTATCGCCCTAGCCGCGCAAGCCTGACCCCGCCACCGTAGAAGCTCGCCGCCGGCCATGCCCCGGTGACCAAATCCGGGCGGGGCTAGAGCAGGCTTGTTCGTTGTCATAGCGCGGTTCGAACGCACCCTCTCGCGCGTCTAGGCATGCCCTGGTTCGTTGCCGGTGACCACCGCCTGGTGGCTCCACCGAGTGTGAGGGGGCACTGACGCAGCTTGTGTGTGGCCTGCTGATGTGGTCCTGGGCCCAGCAGTCAGTCTCTGTGAGTAGTTTTACCTGCGGTGCAAAAACTTAGGGATAGGGTTGATGACGTTAGGGTGATGCAGTAATTGCTTAATCCTTTTCAGAAATGTTTAAAAATAGTAGAAAATAATATAAACTTGTAAAATTCATAACTAATTCATATTTAATCAGAAAAATATGAATAATATATCAAAATGTTCAGAAAATTGAGACCTATCTGTCTAAGAAATCATCATACATTGTTAACCAACTTTCATGACAAGTTCAATTAGAAGAATCAATTGAACCCCACAGGTGATTCCGAGGATCCCCCTGTTCTAGGGTTTGGACCTCTCGGATCGCGTTTAAACTATCCAATCATGTTATAGGGTTCATTTCAACACTACTTAAGTTGTCATGTCATACATATTATTTGCACATTGCATTATGCCATGTCTTGAATTGTCGCCTTTATTTCCGGTATTGGATCGATGATCCAAGCCCGAGGCTGAAGTCAACGACACCGAAGATCCATACCTGTCTACTGACGGACAAGGAAAGCGTAGCCTCTCATTATGAACCTACTTTTACAAAGTATATTACTTTCTGGCTATGATGCACATGATTTCAATGTGGTCTTTTGTCAGTAACTAGGGTTACCTATCTGCTGCACAGTTTCCCTTTTGTAGCCTTATACTCCTGATCCATTGCTCCTAGCATACCTAGGTCTGGCATTTGAGCGTTGCTAGAGCTTTTGTGACTGAAAACTTAGCCATGCATAGTAACAACGTCTGATCTGCCCGAATGATGAATCAGAGATGCCGGTGAATCTAGAAAGGTAGGAGGTGGTCATATCATCGAAGGAGTTAAATAAATATGTTAAGGCTTGTATGGGAGGCCTCGTTGAATGTGGTTTTTGTAGTCCCATGCTCGCCACCACTAGGAACTGAGTTATTTCCTTTGGAACCAAGACGAGCGTACAACCACATGGGGCCTGGAAAACCCCTCGACTGACTAACTTGCCTAGTAGATTCCATGAGTCACATAGTTCGGGATTTCCATTTGGCATACGCATTGAAAATGTTTTTGAAAGTGGATGTGAAGGAGGTGCATCATAACAGGTAGGGAAGCGTGGATTAGGTTGCTTGGGGTGGGTAGAGCCCCTGGTAAACCAACCTCGCCTCACATCTTTAGGGACCGGCTTCGGGACTTGACCCGTTATGGCGGAACCATCCCTAGGGCGTGACTCATGGTCTCGACGAAAGAAAGGTAAAGGTCGTGGTCAACCACCCTCTGCCGACCTTCCAAGGAAGAGGGCTAATAATATTTGGCATTAAGAGTCGGTTGGTACGTGTGGGTAAAGTTGTACACCCCTGCAGGGTTAAATCTTTTCAAAAAGCCGTGTTCACGGTTATGAACGCTTGGCGACCGGACTCAAGATCATAGATAACATTAACCACTATAAAACTTGTTGATCCATGTGTGCTTAAGGATGCTTCATCTGGGTCGAGGGGGTGATCCTAGATAGGAGGTTCGGATGAAGCTGGTGGTTACCAAGATATGATGAACAAGATTAAGAAGTCGTTATCTTATCCATTTAAAAAGATTCTGAGTAGACGAGCCTCTTCTCTCCCTTGTTTACAAATAAAGATTGCTTTACGCAAAAGTAAATCCAGAGAAAGCCTTTCTAGCCATAGCATGTAGATACTAGGTTATCTAAGTCTTGCGGAGTACATTCTCGTACTCAGCCTTGCGCCATTGTTGTTTTTCTACAGATGATCTAGTTGCAACCGAAGGTGGCTTCTATGTTGACATCGACGAGTAGTTGGGGTTCCCAGGTAGCAGCCTGAGGACTATGGGATGGACGTCGCTTCTGTTTATGGCCTCTTAGGCCCTTTTCTAAGTTGTTGTGTAGAACAACATAATTTTATTTCGCTGTGTGATGTAATGTTGGGTCTATGACCTCTGGTTTGTAATAACTCTAATATCTTACTCTGCTAAGAGTTTGAACTTATGTTGTTGAATCCCTGAGTTCTATAATGTTACCGAATCATATTGTGATCTTATGTGATTGGAGTTGAGCTTATCTTAGATGTGATCTGAGGTTAGTTTAACCCTTATCCTGGGGGGTGCTACATCAATCTTTATGTTGGCGTCAGCTTTTGCCAACAACTCCTTCCACCTTTCGTCTTTCTTGACTTCGCGTCTTTCTTTGTTGGAGGTCACCCTGGTGATTATCTTCTCGAAGGATGCCTCAACCGAGGCACCCGACGCCACATCATTCCTCTCATCCTTGACAATCTCTATGGACTAATGTGTAAATTGAGTTTCACTTGTAGGTTTTTCCATTGGCATCGCTTGGGGCATGTGTTGGCTTCAAGATCGAAAGAATAAGAATGAAGAAGAAGATCAAGAGTATCTTGAAGAAGAAGATGGAGTTTCTCATGTGCATTTTCAAGACATCATCCTTATGGGGATAGAAGAAATGAAGTGCAAGCTCAAGATTGTGATCATGATTGATGAAGACAAGTTCAAGGAAGAGGTCTCCCTATGGTGTATGGGGGAGCAATGTGCAAGTCTTCATCAAGCAAGAGCGAGCAAGAGCAATCAAGAAAGATGTTCCGTCTTGAGAAGGACAAGAGGTCTACATCAAACTCAACTAGAATGCCCAAGGCAAATATATGATGTTGATAGGGTTTCTATTTTACAAGTCTCATGATGTTAGTTGGGAGACCGGGTTTAGGATAGATAATCGTACTGTCAAGAGGGGCTCTCGAGTGAGTGACTCGATCGCATCTTTTGGAGAGAGCTGAAACCTTTACATTCTTGCATCATATTTCTTGGTTGTTACTGGTTTTGGATCTTGTCCACGTGAGGATATAGAGTTTGTGGTTATCTTCATAACAAGCTCTAGTTCATCAAAAAGGATTTCCCTTGCATATATTATTGCGTTTTTGATCTTGTGGGTTTCAGGCTCCACACCAAGGGAGGTATCTCACAAATATATACTTGGTATTTTTTGGATTCTACTCTTTGTTATATTTTCAATAAAATTGGTTCGATCCTGTTTGGAGTTCGGATGCAAAATTTCTAGCAGTTTTGGTTCTGGAGTTTTCCTGATCGGAAGTACCGCTACCTCACCGGAAGTACTGCTAGGCCAATTTGGCGTCGGTAGTACCGTCTACCAGGCTAAGTTACGGTGAGCATGGGAATGCTCTTAGTACCCGTTCTATTTTTATGCAAATTTACTGATACTTGGGCCGATAGTTAACCGGTAGTACCATTTGATAGAAGTCGTTGGAGTAGCACGGCTAGAAGTACCGGTCTGGCACCAGAAGTACCGCCCGGGCATAATTTCCGTCGGTAGTACCGGGTGAAATTTTGTCTCACTTCCGCTCAGCCCGTGTCCCCCTTCAGTAACCTTTATGTTTGGAAGCGTTTATTTGTCAGTACTTGGGCAAGTAGTAGACCGGTAGTATCAGCCAGAAGTTTCGGCACGGGTCACGCGGAAATTTCGGCATGTACAACCAGGTTGTTTCAATTGTTTTCGAGCCGTTGGAGCTGGGGCTGATCAGAACTTCCGATGGCTCACAGGTAATGCCAACCAGGTGCGTTTTTGCCTAAACGGACAGATTTGGGAGCCCTTTAAAAGGGCCTCCTCTTCCCCTTCATGGAGCTAGCTCTTTTGGTTCATTTTTATGTCTCTCTCCTCCATTTTTGACCTTGAAGATCTTATCCTCTCCCCCTCCCCTCCTATGATTCTTGCATCTTGTTGAGAGATTTATGAGAGGAGATCTAGATCTATAACCCACCTAACCAAATCCATTCTTCATGAAGGAATCCTTGGGATCTAGATCTTAGTGAGTTTTGTGTTCTCTTCTTGTGTTATTTCTCTTTTATTCCCTCCAATAGCTTTTGTATCTTTGGTGGAATTTGGGAATGAAGGACTTGCTCTTGCATTTGGTTCATATGTTTAAGTTCTTCTCGGAGATTCGGCGAGTACAAGTTTGTGGGCTTGTTACTCTTGATTTCTTGAAACCCTAGACGGTTGTGTGGTTGGTGTGTTGACTTCTTGCGACCTCCAATTGAGTTGTGGAGAAGCCTCAAGCTTATAGCCTTTTGTGGATTTGTTGTTGGGTGCCTCCAATTGAGTTGTGAAGATAGCTCCAACCTTGTATGGATTTGGTGACTGCCCTCAAGTGTCCCTTAGTGGATCGTGAGTAGGCCTTTGTGGTGAGCTCACAAGAGAATAGGGTGAGCCTGTTGTGGTGTCTGTGAGTTGCGTTCCTTCGCATGTTGGGATGAGGCTGATACATCGTAAACGTATCTATAATTTTTGATGCTCCGTGCTTGTTTTGTACCCACTATCTTTTGTTTTGTCTACACTTTGAGGCATTTTTATACATTTTTTGGAACTAACCTATTAACAAGATGCCACAGTGCCAGTTTATGTTTTCTGCTGTTTTTGGTTTCAGAAAAGCTAGGAAAGAAATATTCTCGGAATTGGATAAAACAAAAGCCGAACTTCCTATTTTTCCAGACACTACACGGGGTCCGAAAGAGGGACGAAGAAGCGCAACAAGGCAGCTGCAACAGGGGGACGCATGGGTCCACCCTAGGTCGCGCCGCCCTATGGTGTGGTCCCCTCGGGCCTCCATCGACCTTGCCCCTTTGCCTATATAAACCCCACAAGGAGAAAACCCTAAGGGCCCGATCATATATCCACGAAAAAGTCCGTAGCCGCCACTATCGTCCCTAGATCATGAGGGATCTGAAGTTCTTCCTGGCACCCTGCCGGAGAGGGGAGATCATCCCGGAGGCTTTCTTCATCACCATGCGAGCCTCTAGAGTGATGCGTGAGTAGTTCATCCTTGGACTATGGGTCCATAGCAGTAGATAGATGGCTGTTTCTCCTCTTTGTGCTATCATGTTTAGATCTTGTGAGCTGCCTATCATGATCAAGATCATCTATTTGTAATCCTACATATTGTGTTTGTTGGGATCCGATGGATATTGAGTACTATGTCAAGATTGATTATTGATTGTATCATGTCTATGTTATTTTTGATCTTGCATGCTCTATGTTGCTAGTAGTTACTCTTGCCAAGTATTTGCTTGTGACGCCAAGAGGGAGCATTTATGCTCGATAGTAGGTTCATGCCTCTAGTAATCTGGGGGAGTGACAGAAACCTCTAAGGTTGTAGATGTGTTGTTGCTACTAGGGAGAAAACAACAATCCTTTGTCCAAGGGCAATTGTATTGTTTACTTTACGCACTTTGATTAATGTAATTATCTATTGCTTACAACTTAATACCCGAGGGTTGTTCGGATGATATCCCAGAGGTGGATTATTAGTCATAGATGAAGTTGGATTATGGTCTATGTATTATGTTGTAATGCCCAAATGAATCTCATAGTGATCATCATGTCATGTACATGCATTGTTATGCATTCTCTATTTGTCAATTTTCAAACTGTAATTTGTTCACTCAACATGTTATTTATCTTATGGAGAAACACTTCTAGTGAACTGTGGACCCCGGTCCATTCCTTCCCATTGATATACCATCTACTGTTTACTTTCAAGCAATTACTTTCTTCCACATTATACGTCTAATCCTTTGTTTTCAGCAAAACCAGTGAGCTTGACAACCTCACTGTAAGTTGGGGCAAAGTATTTTGGTTGTGTTGTGCAGGTTCCACGTTGCTAGCAACACATTCGGAAGCTGTTTCTTTCTCCTACTGGTTCGATAACCTTGGTTTCACAACTGAGGAAAAACTTGTCGATGTGCTCATCATACCTTGATCTTGGGGTTTCCCAACATGTTCTATATCAATAGAGCCACCATCAGAGGCCTTGTGTGGTGGTGGGTGAGCATCGAACCACCACACCTCAAGATGAGCCACTTGTGGCGTTCTAAGTGCATTGCTCCATCGCACCTCCAACAGAGACGTAGCTTCTTTGGGATAAAAATGTTCGTCTTCGCGTCCATCGGCTATCTCTCAATCGGGCCCTTTACTTATGCAATTTACATTGCGATAGCCATCGTGTTTGAAGTATTTTATCTTGCTATCACCTTGTTTCTTGTTTTGCTTAATATAAGTTGTTGGTGCTTTTAGTTGAACCTGGTAGTTTTAGGTTTTGTGCTCTATAAATTAAATGTTAGTTTTATTCTGTATGTATTAGTCTAAACCGCAATAATTTTAAAATCTTATTCATCCCCTCTAGACAATGTTCGTTGCACTTTCACTTGGCCTTCTTGCTATCGATGGGATGTACGTACAATGAATCAGCTGGTGCATCCACTTCAAAGGGCTTGACATTGGTGAGCTCGTACCAGACTTTCCGCCATTTCTTACACTTCTCAATTTTCGTGAAGACATGTATGTAGAGAAAATCCTACTCCCCATTGTTGGTCTTGTGCAAATACATCATATCCTTCAACTAGCAAAACAAACAAAATCAAGCAAATGCACATAGTACATTGTCAAAATAGATCTAATATGGGTTTGAATATCTCACTTGATCGGCTTGGTTTTGGCCACTTGTTTTTCTAGTGCGGACTTTCTTCACACATCCATGGAAGAGGTTACACGCCTTTTGAATGTCGGCCTACTTATGAGACAAGGCATGCGAATCATGAGAAACTTCACGTAATCTCCATAGAGATTGCATTCTTCAACTTGTATGAAAATCCTCTTCCAATATGCCATGCCAGTTTGGTTTGCACCGATGATTGGGTCAAGGCTCATGGTCTTCCAAGCATCTTCCGAGCACAATTTAGGCTGGATTCTTCCAACAAATGCCCTTGCCACTGACACGCTTATTCTTTGGCTTGCTCTTGTCATCAAGCTCTGCCACTTCCTCCATGTCCACCCCTCCCCTCTCCCTCATCATCATCCTCACAATGTTCCTTCTCCTCCATGTACATCTCTCCCCCGTCGCATGAACCAATGATGACCCACAAGTATAGGGGATCGCAACAGTCTTCGAGGGTAGTATTACCCGATTTATTGATTCGACACAAGGGGAGACAAAGAGTACTTATAAGCCTTAACAACTGAGTTGTCAATTCAGCTGCACCTGGAAATAGTTCTTGCTCACAGAAGTTTATCAATAGCAATAGTTTTGTAGTATCAATAACAAAGTAACATCAACAGTAAAATAGGAGCAATAGTAACAGTAGTAGCAAACAGTAGGATATGAGTGCGGTAGACATAGGGATGGATGGACGGGCGTTGCATGGACGATTCTAAACATATAACTTCAAGATCTAGGGCAATTGCAGATAAATAAGATAAAGCATCCAAGTACTAAAGAATCATAGGCATGTGCTCCATATATAGTCAAGCATGCTCACAATGAGAACTTCCACAACATCTTTTGTCCTGCCAGTGTTGGGGATATGCTATATGGTTATCCTCATAGCATGTCTCCTATCCGGATAACCCGGATGGCCCATAGTTGGTAGCAAGGCCTATGGCCCGCTAGGCGGTCCAGTTAGATGGATCCAGAAGGGAGGCCCATGACGGATAAAGGAAGGCTACGGAGGAGCCACCGACGTACCCGGAGCCCTGGAGTGCAAGACACGTTAGACTGATTGTATACTGTGTAGGACTCTATAACCTGTCCGGCTAGGACTTTCCCTATAACCCTAGGACCTGGCGACTATATAAGCCTGACCTATGGGAGCCTTTAGGGCAAGACACAACTCATACCTAACACAGCGAACCGACCCCTGTAACTCGGTGTATTGCCATTATAGTGATTTATAGCAGGAGTAGGATTCTGCCACCGTCGTGGGACCTAAACCTGGGTAATATGTGTTACCTCGTACCCGTCAACCGTCTGCCTTACCCCACCTCTCTAAACACGCACTGTGAGGACCTCTCCATGGCGTACTCGTCGGCAATACCACGATAGTTGGCGCCCACCGTGGGGCAAGAGGCGCTTCAGGCTCTACAGCAGGCGAGGTCCAAGATCTTCGCGGGAATCGGAAAAACCATATCCATCAGTCGTGTTCTCTTCTCCGGAAACATATCGATCGTCCCTCCCGACGAGTTCTGGGTCCCGGCCAAGACGAACCCTACCCGTTGCTCGATCGTCCCCATCGGAGACATCCACCTCTTCATTGGCGAAACTGACTCGGGCACTAGTTCCCTGGAAGTCGGAGGAGCATCAGGACCCGCATGAACCGCCTATGGGCAGGATACATTCGCAGAAGGATCGATGTCGGATCTCTCTTCGGAGTTTGCCGACAAAGATCGGAAAATTTCAAGGCCCACCCAAACCGCCCCTGTGCAGGATATAATGGTGGAAGATCGCTGCAAGTTCGTCGGCTTCGTCCGTGCGTTTGGACAACAGAGATCCAAGTTTGTTGGAGTGGTGACCATCTTCGATCTGGAGCGTTGCGTGCAGAGAGAAGATGAAAACCCCCGTGATTACCTTGCTAGGTGGCTCCGTATACAGGCCGATCTGGCACATTACCCCAATGATGATGCCATGTATCACTTTGTGGAAGTACTGGACCAAGGTACGCTTCTCCGACATACGCTAAGGCGGAAGCAAGCTTCAGGGCGCCTCACCTTCAAAGGCATGGTGAACACCATCAACAACTACGCGAAGGCTGAGGAGGCAGCCCAGATAGCCCCTGCGCTCCTTGGCAGAGCCCCTCCGCCTCAGCCACCGCCACCGGTCGTCGTCGCAGTAGCTAGACCACCACCTCCAGTCATTGTCGCTGCTGTCACATCACCACCGCCCATCATCGAGGAAGCCCCGACACCCTCCGACTCCGTGCTTGACGCGCTCTACGCCGACATCAGCGCTGACTCGAAGGATATAGACTTCAGCCTGGAGGAGCTAGACTCTGCCATGCAGGAGATGGAGGAGGATTACAAACACGACGAGCAGGCCAACAACGTCGTCACGTCCCGAGAGGTGTTCGTCGCCATTGGGACCACGATGGATGAAGATCAACTCGGGTGAGCTCTGCCTATAGCATCAGACAAGGGGAAGGGACCACATGTTGCTGCCGACAATGATCTCACAAAGGTCATGCCCCCTCCGCCTAACCCAGTGCAGCAGCCGCAGGAACTCGACACCGGTCCGAGCAACAACAACACCGCAAACCTGCCACCTCCGGCATCTACATCTGCTGCTGCCCAAATCACTTCAGCTTATAGAGTGATGTACGGCAACCTACTCTTCAAGCCCATGACCGTGGCCCATATACGAAACGTAATCCAGCTCGACGAGAAGCGCCAACATCTGTTGGAGGAAGCACATGTCATCGCGGAGCAAGGCGCTAAGCTGGATCAAGATCTGGCCAACGCGCATAAGCCAATAGAGAAAGCTAGAGCCATGGGGCCGAGTACAAGACTCTGCTCGAGCAGCAGAAGGCTAAGAAAGCTCCGGCTCGCGTCATCAACGATCCTAGTGTACGGCAAAACCTAGGATGGGCTCCCTCGAAGCCACCACAAGCAAAGCCGTACATTGACAGCGAAGGCAGGCAGGTGATGCCCACTCCTCTTCTCAACCTCGTCGTCTCCAAGACCCTTCTGGAGCAGGATAGATCACCCGCAGCTGTGGAACAGGTCTACGACCTTGTGGCCAAGGCAGTGAAACAGCAGGAAAAGGCCACCTCTTAGAGGCTTGAGTCTGACCCAGCGTTTTTCCAGTCTAGCCAGCCGAAGCCGCCAAGGGACATATCTCCTCATGATGGCGGGTCCGAGACGGGTTCGTCAGAACAAAGATGGAGGGATGCGCGCAACAGGAAGGACGCTATCCCCATATCCTCCAACCATGGAGGCAAGGCTCAACCTCGCCGCCCATCTCCATCGCCCTGCTCTCCCTGAGAACGCGAAAATGACAAGTCTCACCATCGCACAGATATGCCTCTGCCAAGGCAGAGCGGCATCATCATCCGCGACAACACGGAGCAGGCCCGTCATGATGGAGAGCGCAACCAAGGACACAAGAGCAGGTTGCATCATGACCCTCCGCGTCCGACAAGAAATCGCGAAAAGCGTGAGGCATCGCGGGAGGGTAACAACAAGAAGGCTAACCCACCGCCACCTCCGCCTCTGTCGCCCCCTAGCAGCCATCATGGAGGAGGAGGCCTGCGTCGTTCACGCAGCCCATCCCCTGGCAGCAAGAAGAAAAGAGCAAGCCCGGAGCCATATAATGCATGTTCACGCTTGGACAAGATTCATGAGGCCCGGGAAGGACAATACTTGGGACCACGTTGCTTTGGACCTGTAATACGGACCGCAACTTACCCCAAGGGTTTCCGGATTGACAAGACCATCAAGCCCTATGACGGCACCGCCAAACCAGCTATGTGGTTGCAGGACTACGTCAACGCGGTGGAGATCTCCGAGGGTAACCCCAACGTCGCCTTCAAGTACCTCCCGCTAATGCTAGCGGGCACGTCCTGACAATGGATTGATGACTTGCCGGAGAAATCCATTTGCAACTGGTTGGACATGCAAGAAGCGTTCACCAAGAACTTCGAGGGTACGTATAAGCATACCTGTACTATTGGTGATCTACAGTGGTGTGTGCAGGAGGAAGACGAGTCATCTCGCGCCTACCTCACTCGCTGGCTGGATATGAAGAATTCCTGCACAGGAGTGCACGCTCAGACCGCCATGGCCTCTTTCATCGATGGGTTGGAGAAAGGTACGTTGCTCCGACATAAGTTGAAGCGCTTGCAGGACAATCACATGCTAGATCTCAACCAGATGATCCAGCTAGCTAGTGAGTTTGCAGCTGCCGACGATGATGCTCGCGGCTCCCTGCCGGCAATGGTCGTTCCAACTCAAGCTAGGAGGAACAGCAGCACCAAGCAGAAGAGCCCGCCAGAATAAAAGAAAACCTCCGACATGGTCCCCATGACATTTGCAGTACGAGGTGATGGCGGACAGCGTGGACGAAGACGAGGGGCTGGTCGTGGACAGCAGCGAGGTAGTGAAACTACCTCGGCAGCGCTCCGCATTCCACAAACATAGGAGGAGTACCGTGATATGCCATGCCTCGTACACCTTGACGCCAACAGCAAATCCACTCACACCAATCGCCATTGCAAGTTCATCAACGATCTCAAGGAGGACCCGGAGTCCGGCTACAAGCGAAGTCGGAAGAACAGTCCGCGAGGCAAGGGAAAGGGGAAGAAGAAGGAAGAGGAGTCCAAGGATTCAAGTGACATGGATGAGGATGTTGACCCCAAGCACGCCATCAAGAGCGATGGCAAGGGAAAGAACCCCTTCGAGAAGAAGGCGGCCGTTTACCACACTTTCCTTGGCACCCCCACTTCCCGACAATAGAAGACTTCTATGAGGATACTAATGGACACTCTACCCCCAGTTCCCCAGTACCTGCGCTGGTTGGAGATTCCAATCACTTGGGACAGGAAGGATCACCCAGACCTCATCTCTACGAAGAACCAGTACGCCATGGTCATCAACCCCCTGATTGACAACAACGAGTTCACCAAGTGTATGGTGGATAGTGGAAGCAGCATCAACATCATGTACCTGGATATGCTGCACAAGATGAACTTGACGGAGGCCAACTTAAGGCGGACCAACACCATCTTCCACGGTGTAGTTCCTGGTCGAGAGGCTCGGTCCCTTGGGTGCATCACACTTCAGGTCGCTTTTGGCGATGTTAAAAATTACCGCCAAGAATGCATGACCTCTGAGGTGGTCCCCTTCAAGAGCGTGTACCACGTCATATTCAGACGCGACATATTCCACGTCTTCATGGCCAAGCCATGCTTCGTCTACAACAAGCTAAAGATACCCGGACCAAACGGTATCATCATCGTATCCGGAAGCTTTACCAAGGCAAGAGACTGCGAGATTGGAGAAGCAGCCTTCGCATAAGGTGTCCTCTACAACGAAGAATTCAAGGAGATCCAGAGCAAGGTCGATGCCTCGAAGATGCCGGCGTCGAACAAGCATATTTCTGACTCCGACCCAGCATTCAAGGCCGCCATCGAAACCAAGCCGGTGGAACTTGTGGTAGGCGATGCCTCCAAGACCACCACCATTGGGACGAACCTGGATCCCAAATAGGAAAGCGCGCTCGTCGAGTTCCTCCCTGAGAACAGGGACATCTTTGCCTGGCAACCTGCCGACATGAAAGGTGTACCTAGGGAACTTGCCGAGCACAACTTGAATATTGATCCAAAATGCAAACCGGTGAAACAACCTCTATGACGCTTTGGAGATGAGAAGAGACGCGCCATAGGCAAGGAGATAGCTAGGTTACTTAAGGCTAGTTTTATCAGAGAAGTCCTTCACACCCGATGGGTGGCCAATCCTGTACTTGTCCCCAAAAAGGGAACCAAAGAATTAAGAATGTGCGTTGATTACACCGGCTTGAACAAAGCATGTCCCAAAGATCCGTTTGCTTTGCCTCGCATTGACCAAGTCATTGACTCGACGGCTGGCTCGGAGCTTTTGTGTTTTCTCTATGCATACTCAGGATACCACCAAATTAAGACGAGGAAGTCGGACCAATTGGCCACTTCGTTCATCACACCCTACGACACGTTTTTCTATGTCCCGATGCCTTTTGGGCTAAAAACGCAGGTGCTACCTACCAGCGGATAATGCAACATTGCCTACACAATCAAATTGGTCGGAAAGTTCACGCCTATGTGGACTATATAGTGGTGATGTCTAAAAACTCAAACGACTTAATCTCCGACTTAAAAGAAACCTTTGATAATCTTCGGAAATACGACATGATGCTTAAACCTAACAAGTGCGTCTTCGGGGTTCCAGCCGGCAAATTGTTGGGATTCATCGGTTCCTAGCGTGGAATCGAGGTCAACCTAGAGAAAATCAAGGCCATCCTAAACATAAACTGTCCGACATGTCTGAAGGGCATACAACGACTGACAGGTTGCGTTACAGCAGTTAGTCGGTTCGTCAGCCGACTTGGAGAGAAGGCCCTGCCGCTGTACAAGTTGCTGAAGAAGGCGGACAAATTTACATGGACGGACGAATCAGATGCAACACTGAAGCAGCTAAAGGAGATACTATCCTCGACGCCTATCCTTGCAGCACCGGAGCCTATGGATCCTATGTTAATCTACATGCCGGCCACCAACCGGGTAATCAGCATCGTCGTCGTAGTAGAGTGGAAAGAACCAGGACATGAGTACGGAGTTCAACGACCAGTTTACTATGTAAGCGAGGTCTTGACGGAGTCCAAGCAACGTTACTCGCACTACCAGAAGATAGCTTATGGAGTGTTCCTTGCTTCTCGGAAGCTAAGGCACTACTTCCAGGAGCAGCTATCACAGTTGTGAGCAAGGCTCCACTGTCCGACATCATAAACAATAGCGACGCTACAGGAAGGGTCACGAAGTGGGGCATTGAGCTTGCCGCCTTCGAGATCACCTACAAGAGAGGCGACACTATCAAGTGACAGTCCTTGGCGGATTTCATCACAGATTGGACGGATATGCCAGATGATACCCCTATGCCAGAGCTAGAATACTGGGTGATGCACTTTGACGGATCAAAGCTACTCAATGGCTCAGGGACTAGTGTAATGCTATAGTCACCAACTGGGGAAAAGCTACACTATGTTCTGCAGATCCACTTTGAGGCTACGAACAACATGGCGGAGTATGAAGCGCTCATTCACAGACTACGCGTAGCCAAGGATATTGGCATCAAACGCATAGTTTGTTATGGAGATTCCAACTTGGTTGCCCAGCAGGTAGCTGGCACCTGGAACGCGTGGAACCCTATGATGGCGGCATATTGCGACGAAGTGGACGAGATAGCCAAGAGCTTCTTGGGCTCGAATTCAAGTATGTACCTAGGGAGCAAAACAAGGCGGCTGATCTACTGTCTAAGCTTGGATCAGGGCTCAAACGAATTCCGCCTGGCGTTTTTCTAGAGCATCTATGGACACCATCCATGAAGGGAGCAGACATCGACAACCCGGATAGAGTTGACTCTTTTGTTCACATAGTGACAAAGGTCCCTCCGGCTTGGAAACAACCGTTCATGGAATATCTCGTACACGGAACTTTGTCCATCGACGAGGTTGAAAGTCGGCAGCTAGTACGTCGAGCAAATGGCTATACCATAATCAATGGACAAATCTACAAAAGAAGCACCACTAGTGTATACCTAAAGTGTGTTTCCCAACAAGAAGGTATTGAAATCCTTCGTGAGATCCATATCGGAGATTGCGGGCATCACACCGCTCCTTGATCATTGGTCACCAAAGCCTTCCGGCAAGGATTCTATTGGCTGACTGCAAAGGCAGATGCCGACAAGCTGGTTGATACATGCATGGGATGACAGTACTATGCCCGTCAACCCCATGTTCCAGCTGAAGAATTGCGAACAATACCAATAACTTGGCCGTTTGCAGTATGGGGCCTAGACATGGTTGGTCCATTACAGACGGCACCATGTGGGTTTACGCATCTGCTAGTAGGAGTTGATAAATTCACCAAATGGATAGAAGCAAAACCCATTAGAAAGCTTGATGGGGCAACTGCCTTAGGTTTGTCCGGGATCTAGTGGTGATATTTGGTCTCCCACATAGCATTATCACCGACAATGGCAACAACTTGTCACTCGGAGAAGTGGAAGCCTATTGTTGGGACAAGGGCATCCGACTTGACCTAGAGTCTGTGGCACACCCACAGTCTAATGGATAAGTTGAGAGAGACAATGGATTAATTCTGCAGGGAATCAAACCACGTCTTGAGACACCGCTGCACAGAGCAGCTGGAGCCTAGGCGAAGGAATTACCATCTGTGTTGTGGAGTTTACGAACTACACCCAATAGATCCATCGGCTACACCCCTTACTTCATGGTATATGGAGCAGAAGCCATCCTGCCTTCCGACATCCTTCACGATTCACCAAGAGTTGCCGCCTACGACGAAGATGATGCAGAAGAATCCAGATGCCTAGATGTGGACCTTCTCGAGGAAGAGCGCATTTTGGCATGCCAAAGATCCGCCATCTACCAGCAGAAGCTACGCAGCTACCATAGTCGCCGCGTTCGGCATCGCTCGTTTAAAGAGGGTGATCTGGTGCTCCGACTTAAGCAGAAGAAGTCACACAAATTATCCCCGCCATGGGAAGGACCGTTCATCATAAGCAAGGTGCTTCTCAATGGGTCTTACTACCTCGTTGACAATCGTGAACTTGAGGATAGACCCAGCGATGATCATAAGCATAAGCGACGTGACCCGGATGATGACTACCCGGCGCTTGATCGGCCATGGAACATAGCACAGCTACGTCCTTTTTACACTTAGCATATTTTTTATCTACTGTGTACCTCTTATATGATCAATGAAATAAAGCTCTCTGGTTCACTCATATTTCCGAGTATTTTACCTCCTTTTGTGTTCATATAAAACCTTGATGCACAAGCTTTGCATTTGCACTTGTGAAAATTCCGCCTACGGGCATTAGCTTAAGTTTTCTGGTCTACACATTATTTGTTGTTTTTATGTGGACTCTGGAGTAGTGACTTTTGGCACTTGTTGTCGGCGATTTTATACTTAGGTTTTTGATGGTGCCATTGGGCATCATCACCTGAGTGCATGGTTCCGACTACGAGTTTTCCGACACGAAAGGTCAAGCATAAAAACCAGAGTAATGGATAAGCCAACACTTGCTTAAAAAATAATTATATGCTAGAACCAGTACTTGAGTAGCAGAAAATTATAACTATTGTTTTTCCGCCTTAAGTTAACATCGCAGTTTTTCCGCATATACCAAACCAGAGGAAACAAATATTACAAAGTGTTTTTTCATTCCTCTGGTGCAGGAGACTTTCATGCAGCATCGTCGGCAACAGGAGAGCCATCATCTTCGAAGTCGGTGGTCTTGAGGGACTCGGAGGAGCTTTGGTGGTCGCCGTCAATGATTTCCAGCGGCACGAAGACGTTGGGATCGACCAACTCGGCAACCCTGGTGTCAAAACCTACAAGCGAGACCATATAGCCTTGTGGTCAATCTTCTGGCCATCATCGTCTATGTCGCAAAGACCCGAGGTCACCGTGTCGAGGTCGGTGTTTTCATAGTGCGCCTTGACCATCGCCAGAGACATCCTTGCGTCAGCCTGAGTACATGAAGCTTTCCAGCTTACGATACGCTCGGGGGGCTTGACGCAAGATCTCCGAGTACTTCATCACGGAGTCCACCGCCTTGATATTGATATTGAGGGGCTTGGCTATTTCCTTGGCTTTCTTGACGGCGGTGCTGATAAAGTTGCCAGGGAGGACCATGCATTCCTTTGGCGGAGGAGGCGACTTGGTCAAACCAATAGGAGCTGCATTTTCGACAAAGGAACACATGAGTTCAGTAACACAAAAAGTTCAAAGTACCTTGCTTATAGAAGTACAAGATAAAGAGTCACTTACCAAAGATGATCGCCTCGGCTTGCTAAAGCGTCTCCGCCATAGAGTCCCATTCTTGTCGGAGGATCTTGTATGCTTCAAGATTGCGTTGATTTTGCTCATCGGCAGCTTTCTTCTGCTCTTTCAGCATTGCAATCTCCTCCTTCAAGCGGTTCATCTCCGTATTGGCAGACTCCTGCAAGGCCTTCATGGAATCCTCATGCATCTTCAGGGTATCAGTCCTGTCCTGCTTAAGGATCTTGTTTTTGCTATCCAGCAACTCAATGTGCTTGGATTGCTCAACAATGTCCTTGGCCTTGGCAATGGCTTCTGCAAGTCGGAGAAAGAAAGGTACACAGTGAGTAGTTGGAGAGTGACGGCACAAGACCAAGTTGGAGTATGAAAACGAAAGGAAAAACAGACTCTTGCTCTTGGTGATTTGTTCCTTCAAGAAGGCAATTTTACCCTTTTCATCTTCCAACTCCGCGCGCATCTTGTGGAACTTCTCATTGGCGACGCCTCTCCGAGCATTATCGTTCTATGGAAAGAAGATCAAATTAACTTAGTCAACTTGGAGCATCTAGCCGGATAAATATCCACCTAGAGGCTTGGGGGCTATAGTGAGAGTTTTTAACTCGGCAAAATGCTTAGTCTTTCTTTAAGCATCTAGTCGGAACTAATTCAGTTTTCAACTAGAAGCTTGGGGGCTACAGTACGAGTTTTCAGTTCAGCAATATGTTTAGTCTTTCTTTAAGCATCTAGTCGGAACTAGTTCAGTTTCAACTAGAGGCTTGGAGGCTACAGTATTGAAATTTACAAACACTATGTATGCTACTCTAAAAGTATCTAGTCGGAATAATTCATTCAAACTAAATACTTGGGGGCTACAGTGCAAAGTTTTCTAGCTTAGTCACTCTTAGAGCATTCAGATGCAAAGACCTATGGTTTTCCGTCTAAATCCTCGGAGGCTATAGTGGGATACTCATATGAAATGCAAAAGGCAAATAAAACTTACAAGTGCGATGATCTTGATATTGGTGGCGCTCTCGGCAAATATCTTGCTGAAGGAAAGGCTATTTCCTCGCAAGATATCAGCTTGCCTGAGGAGCTCCTCAAGACCACAAGTTGGAGAGGTTGGCGCTGCACCAGGAGCTAGAGTTGAGCTACTCGGCGTAAGCGCCGGGTAGACTATATTTGGAAGCTCTGTGGAAGTCCTGGGTGCAGAGGCGCCGCCTTCGAGAGACGCTCCACCTATTACCATCGCCTTACTGCTACCGATGGCATCCTTAGCCAGAGCTTCAGCCATTTTTGAAGCAGTACTTTCTTGTGTCGCCTGCTCGCCAGCAACGACAAGCTCTGCGGAGGCAGCTGGGTACATTTCCATGGCGGAAAGGCCAGATGCATCCTTAGCCAGAGAGCTTGTCGGAGCAGTGGCAGGCTGGACGCTGGGGGTAGTAGGGGCAATGGCGGGAGATGGTTGGTGCGACACATATCGTTGCAACATATCCTTTATGTTTATAGAAGCCCCCGATGTTTTGGAGGTCTTCAAACTTAAACCGACCTTCTTCCTGAAACATGCAAAAGTATAAGTACAGGAAAAAGACGAGCAATGGACAATTTCGGAGGAAAAGAAGCTTACACAACAGTGGGTGCTTTGGTAAAAGGGATCCCGGTAATCTTTCTTTTCTCCGCCTCTAGGGCAGCAGTAGTCTTCTTGGAGGCTCCACCCTCCGTCTTCTTCTTCTTGCCTCCGTCGGCAGCATCAGAGGTGGAGCTCTTCCGCTTACGCACCAATGGGACATCGTCGTCAGACATGAAGGTGATTTCCTTCATCTTGGGGTCATAGATTTGGACAGCCATGTCGTCCTCCTATAGACTTTTGAGTTGTTAAGTGAAATCCCAAAGTGTTAGATGAGATGATAATGGCTAGACGGAAGAACTGGAGTATATATCATACACGGAAATAAAACAGGTACCTCTAGGCACTTGCCCTCCTTGAACATATCATAGGTGATGGCGAAGCCACGCTTCCTGTCCTTCACCTTAACGATGTCCTTGAGGCGGAGCTTGATGGAGTCACTCGAGAAGTTGTCCTCGGAGATACGGAGGCTATCCTTCCTATCCTTGGTGTACTGATGCATCAGCTTTGAGCGGAGCTGCAGAGGCTGGATCCGCCTGACGAACCAGCACATGGCCAGGTCCAATACAGCCAGACCCGTCTCTACGAACCACTCTATCCACCTTATGGCGCGGGAAGCATCATTGTCAAAGGGAAGGGAGGCCTGGGATCTCCATGTCGGGGCTTCGGTGGCAGCTCCATCGACGAAATCCAGATACGTTCCTTCTCGGCCAGCCAGAGGGATATCTGGGCCGTAGAAGTACGTCTGCTGCCAGTTCTTGCAGGACTCATGGACGGTGATGTCAGGGAACTGCCGGCCAGGCCGAATCTTAAAGCTAATCGTCCCACAATTCATGAGCTCGTCCTTGCTCGCCCCGGCTTTCCTCTTGATGGTAAATAAGTAGATGAACAAGTCTAACCTAGGCCTAATACCTAGGTAACCCTCACAAAGCGCCGCGTAGTTGCTAAGCGTGAAGATTCTATTGGGGGAAAGGTTATGAGGTTGAACTCGGTAATGCTTGAGGACAGCAAGGAAGAAGTCGGAGATGAGGAGGGAGACGCCGCGTACCAGTTGATCTTTGAGGTACACCTTATCTCCGGCTTGGAGAGAAGGGGTGACCTTGCTATGCGGCGCCGCCCGCCAGACAAGCCCCTCCGTCGCAGGGAGGTAGCCTTCGACGAGTAGCTCCTTGATATCGTTGTTGGTGATATCCGAGCCACGCCACTCCCCCTTATGGGAGTCTCCCTCTTCCTCCAGCAGCTCTAGCGCCGCTGGTATATGGTCGCCGCCGGTGGACTCCACCACCTTGGACTTTGGCAGAAACAAACCCTCTGGGGGAACCTGGACGGAGATCGTCGGCTTTGCCGCAGCATCGGCCGATGCCGCCATAGAAGGGTTGGAGCTGCTGCTCACCATTGAGATGGGAGAAGAGGCGACTGGGAAGATTGGGGAGATTAGGGTTTTTCGCGTGCGCGCAGAGGACTCGAGGAGATGCTCACGGGAGGAAGATGATGACGCAGGGGGAAAATGAGGTGAAGAGATGAAAATCTGCCACGGTTAAAATTTATAACCCCAGCATCAAGATTCGTGCAAGGTGATCGAATGGTCGGCACGTGGACGATGTGTTCGGGCGCGTGCGCGGAAATTTCACCACGTTCCCAAGCGACACCGCCAAAGGTTCGTATCCTTCGCGCGGGAAAAACGGACATGATTGTGTTCTCTACATTTGTGAGTTACGAGGCGCCGTTGACCTATGTCTATGTCGTTCTAGCTGACACGGGCATGTGAACCATCAATCGGAACATTCCGGCATGGACGGATCCAGTTCGGCTACGAGAAGAGTATGATGGAAGATTCAGCATTTCTCCGACTTACAAGTTGAAGACGGAGAACATTGCATGGTTCTTGGGAGGACTACAACATATTCTAGACGATTTGCCAACATCCATCTAGACGGAGCATTCAACCTAAAGAGGCAAGATGGCGCAAGATCTCGGAGTTCTCCGGGGGCTACTGTTGGGGATATGCTATATGGTTATCCTCATAGCATGTCTCCTATCTGGATAACCTAGGTGGCCCACAGTTGGTAGCAAGGCCTATGGCCTGCTGGGCGGCCTAGTTAGATGGATCCAGAAGGGAGTCCCATGCCGGATAAAGGAAGGCTACGGAGGAGCCACCGCCGTACCCGGAGCCTTGGAGTGCAAGACACATTAGACTGATTGTAAACTGTGTAGGACTCTGTAACCTGTTCGGCTAGGACTTTCCCTGTAACCCTAGGACCTGGCGACTATATAAGCCGGACCTATGGGAGCCTTTAGGTCAAGACACAACTCATACCTCGCACAGCGAACTGATCCTTGTAACTCGGCATTTTGCCATTATAGTGATTTATAGCAGGAATAGGATTTCGCCACCGTCGTGGGATCTGAACCTGGGTAAGCTGTGTTAACTCATACCCGTCAATCGTTCGCCTTACCCCACCTCTATAAACACGCACTATGAGGACCCCTCCATGGCGTACTCGTTGGCAATACCACGGCAGCAAGCCCGTTGCAGCGAGGCCTCAAGGGAACTGCTGGCAATTCAGGTGCTCCTTTTAATAGAGCACCGGAGCAAAGCATTAACACTCAGTGAACACATGTGATCATCACATAACATCCATCCCCTCCGGTTGTCCCAATTTCTATCACTTCGGGGCCTTTGGATCCGGACAGTGATATGTGTTGGAGATATGCCCTAGAGGCAATAATAAATATAGTTATTATTATATCTTTGTGTTTATGATAAATGTTTACATTCATGCTATAATAGTATTAACAAGGAAACATTAATACTTGTGTGATTTGTAAACTTAATTTGAAGTCCCTAGTAAAGCCTCTATCCATCACTAGCTTGTTGGTTAATGAATGATTGTGGTTTCCATATCATGAACATTGAGATGTTATTAACAACAAGATCATATCGTTAGGAGAATGATATGATGGACATACTCCTATAGATAAGCGTAGCATAAAGATCAAGTCATTTCAATAGTTCAATTGCTATATGCTTTCTGATACATAGTAACCTAATTCCTTCGACCATGAGATCATGCATATCACCTTTACCGGATGGATGCTTTGATGACATCAAACACCACACCGTAACTGGGTGGCTATAAAGGTGGCATTGAGTGTTCGAAAAGTATTGGTTGAGACACATGGATCAAGAGTGGGATTTGTCCATCCATATGACGGATAGATATACTCTGGGCCCTCTCGGTGGAATGTCATCCAATTAGCTTGCAATAATGTGACTGGCTCACAAGGGATCACATATCACGGGAACGAGAAAAGAGTAATTATCGGTAACGAGGTTGAACTAGGTATGTAGAGATACCGACGATCATAACCTCGGATAAGTAAACTATCGTGAGACAAAGGGAAATTGGTATCGTATGTAAGTGGTTCATTCGATCGCAAAGTAATCGTAGAAATATGTGGGAACCATATGAATTTCCAGATTCCTCTATTGGTTATTGTTCGGAGAAGTGTCTCGATCATGTCCGCATAATTCACGAACCGTAGGGAGACACACTTAAGGATTCGACGTTGTTTGAGTAGTTATGGTATGATGAGAAAGAGACCGAATGTTGTTCGGAGTCTCGGATGGGATCCGGGATATCACGAGGAGATCCGGAATGGTCCGGAGAATAAGATTCATATAAGGAAAGTCTCGTCTCGGAGTTGGGGAATGATTCCGGTGTTTTCATCGGGAATGTTCTAGAAGGTTCCGGAATGTCCGGCACTCCGGAGGGGAAGGGGTACATGAATGTGTCATTACAAGTTGGAATGATTGCATCATGTACTAAGTGTCATCGCTGTCAAAAATAAAGGGTTTATTCAAATCCTAGTTTGAAAAGTCAAACGGCTAGTTTGAAAAGTCAAAACGGCAGTTTTTGGAAAGAGGAGGAGAGGTGGAAACCGAGTTGGGGAGGAGTTCCCTCCTCCAACCGGCGGCCCACCTCCAAGCCGAGTTGGGGAGGGACTCCCCTCCCCTTGGCCGCACCTCCCACCTATAAAGGGAGGGGCAGGGCTGCCCCTCCTAGCACACAAGTCCCATTGCCCCGAAAACCCTAACCCTAGCCGCCGCCGCCCTCCAAGCCGCCGCCGCCTAGGGATCTCCTTGCCGCCGACTTGGGCACCTCAAAGCCCTAGCCGTCGGCCCTATCATCTCTTCCTCGGCGTGTCTAAACCCTAGATCGTCGAGGGATTTCTCATAGCCCACCATACTCGCTCTGGCTTAAGGCGAAGCCCTGCGAGATCTCCCCTCTACTTCCGGTACCACGCCGTTGTGCTGCCGGAATCGCGAGGAGAGTGCTACAACCTCCGCTGCCTGCTGGAACAAGGGAGAGGAAGGTCTTCATCGAGTACCGAACGTGTGACCGACTGTGGGAGCGCTGCCGGAACGCAGCGCCGGAAGGATCGTCTACGCGATCTTGAGATCGGGAAGAGTACGACTACATCACCCACGAGAATCTGCTCTCGTTAAACACTTTGGAATCTTCGAGGGTGAGTTATTCCATCGACTCGTTGCTACAATCTAGTAGATAGATCTTGGCTTGTTTGTTTGTATGCGATAGAAATTTTTTGTTTTCCATGCTACGAAACCCTACAGTGGTATCAGAGCCGTGTCTATATGTAGATCTGTTGCACGAGTAGAACACAATGGTCATTGTGGGCGTTGATGCTTTTATTGTCGATTGCTTCTTGTGTACTTTGCATCTTGCGGTATGTTGGGATGAAGCGGCCCCGGCTAACCTTACATGACATCGTCCATGAGACTTGCTCCACGCTTGACATGCAACTTGTATTGCATAAGTGGCTTTGCGGGTGCCTGTTTCTCCTAGCATAGTTAAGATCCAATTTACAACGGGTGATTAACAATACTAGTATCAATGTTGTGGTTCTTGTTCGTAAGTTAGAACGACACTTATTGAAAGCCCCAAACCACGTAAAATATGCAAAGAAAGTAGAAGCGTCTAACTTTGTTTTGCAGGAGTGTGCTGTGATGTGATATGGCCATGATTGTGATTATATTTGATGTATGCAATGTTCCTTATTGTAAGTTGGCAACCGGCAGGAGCCATATGGTTGTCTTTAATTTATGTTAAGACCCGCGTGTCTATTCAAAGTAGTTGTAATAGTTGAAGCTGGTAGACGACAACCATGGAGAAGCGTCATTGACCTTGATGCAATGTCGGTGATGATGGAGATCATGTTCGTGCTTGAAGATGGAGATCGGAAGCACAAAGAAGAAAGGCCATATCATATCACATGTTATGAATTGCATGTGATGTTAATCCTTTATGCATCTTGTATTGCTTAGTAGACGACGGTAGCATTATAAGATGATCCCTCATGCACATGAATTTCAAGTCATATAGTGTTCACCCTTAGTTAGCACCGTTGCTAAAGCTTGTTGTTTCGAAGCACCACGTGATGATCGGGTGTGTTAGATTCTGCAAGTGTATACAACGTGAGCAAGCCAGATTTGCTCATGCGGAAACTAAGGTTTGATCTTGACGAGCCTAGCATGTACAGACATGGTCTCGGAACACGGATCACCGAAAGGTAAAGCATGAGTCATATAGAAGATATGATGAACATGTCGATTGTTCGCCATTGAAACTATATCAACTCTCGTGATGATCGGTGTTGATGTAGTGGATTTGGTTCGTGTGATCACTAAAACAATGTGAGGGATGTTGTTTTGAGTGGGAGTTCACCTAGTTTAATTTTATTAATTTGAACTCAATTTGTCATAAACTTAGCCTAAACTATTGCAAATATGTTGTAGATCAATGGCAGCCCCTACCATCAATTTTAATGCGTTCCTAGAGAAAGAAAAGTTGAAAAACAATGGAAGCAACTTCGCGGATTGGTTCCGCAATTTGAGGATTGTCCTCACAGCTGGTAATTTGACCTATGTGCTGGATGCACCGCTGGGTGACCCACCTGCAGCTGATGCTTCCTATGAAGTAAAGAATGTTTACCTCGCTCGGAAGAATCAGTACTCCATAGTTCAGTGTGCTATCTTGTATGGTTTAGAATCGGAGCTTCAGAAAAGGTTTGAGAATTCAGACCCATATGATATTGTCGAAGATCTCAAATTTATTTTTGAGACTCACGCGGCAATTGAAAGTTATGAGGCTTCTGAAAAGTTCTTTAACTGCAAGATGGAAGAGGGCAGCTCCATCAGTGAGCATGTGCTTAAGATGTCTGGGCACGCAAATAAACTTCAAAGCTTAGGTATAGTGATTCCTAATGCTTTGGGGATTTACCGTGTCCTCCAATCACTACCACCAAGTTACAAGAACTTTGTGATGAACTACAACATGCAGAACATGAACAAGCAGTTGCCAGAACTGTTTGCTATGTTAAAGTCTGCAGAAGTGGAGATCAAGAAAGAGCACCAAGTGTTGTTGGTCAATAAGACCACCAAATTCAAGAAAGGCAAGTCTAAGCAGAAGGGACACTTCAAGAAGGGTGGTAAGAAAGTTACCGCGCCAACGAAGAAGACCAAGGCTGGACCTAAGCCTGATACTGAGTGCTTTTACTGCAAGGGAGAAGGTCACTCGAAGCGGAATTGCCCAAAGTACTTGGCGGATTTGAAGAACGGCAACATCAAGAAGAAAGGTATATCTGATATACATGTTATTGATGTGTATCTCACTAGTACTCGTAGTAGTGCCTGGGTATTTCATACTGGTTCGGTTGCTCATATTTGTAACTCGAAACAGGTGCTGCAGAATAAACGGAAGCTAGCGAAGAACGAGGTGACGATGCGCGTTGGAAACGGATCAAAGGTTGATGTGATCGCGGTCGGCACGCTACCCCTTCATCTACCATCGGGATTAGTTTTATACTTAAATAATTGTTATTTGGTGCCTGCGTTGAGCATGAACATTATATCGGGATCTTGTTTATTGCGAGACGGTTACTTAAATCCGAGAATGATGGTTGTTCGATTTATAAGAGTAATATGTTTTATGCACATGCACCTTTGATAGATGGTCTATTCTTGTTGAATCTCGATAGTGGAAATACACATATTAATAACATTGAGGCTAAACGTTTGAAATCGAGCGATAACTCGACTTATTTGTGGCACTGTCGTCTTGGTCACATTGGAGTGAAGCGTATGAAGAACTCCATTCCGATGGACTTCTTGAATCACTTGATTTCGAATCACTTGATAGATGCGAAGCATGTCTGATGGGTAAAATGACTAAGACTCCATTTTCTGGTATGATGGAGCGAGCTACGGACTTATTGGAAATCATACATACCGATGTGTGTGGTCCAATGAGTGTAGCATCGCGCGGTGGTTATCGTTATGTTCTTACCTTCACGGATGACTTGAGTAGATATGGGTATATCTATTTCATGAAACATAAGTCCGAAACTTTCGAGAAGTTTAAGGAATTTCAAAGTAAGGTAGAGAATCAACGTAACAAGAAGATTAAATTTCTACGTTCTGATCGTGGAGGTGAATATCTAAGTTATGAGTTTGGCGAGCATTTGAAGAAATGCGGAATACTTTCGCAGTTGACACCGCCGGGAACACCACAGCGTAATGGTGTGTCCGAACGTCGTAATCAAACTCTCTTAGATATGGTTCGTTCTATGATGTCACTTACAGATTTACCGCTATCATTTTGGGGTTATGCATTAGAAACAGCCGCATTCACTTTAAATAGGGCACCGTCTAAATCCGTTGAAACGACACCGTATGAATTATGGTTTGGGAAGAAACCTAGATTGTCGTTCCTTAAAGTTTGGGGGTGCGAAGCCTATGTAAAGAAGTTACAGCCGGACAAGCTTGAACCCAAAGCGGAAAAATGCGTCTTCATAGGATACCCGAAGGAAACTATTGGGTATACCTTCTATCATAGATCCGAAGGCAAAATCTTCGTTGCCAAGAATGGATCTTTTCTAGAGAAGGAATTTCTCTCGAAAGAAGTGACTGGAAGGAAAGTAGAACTTGACGAGGTTGTCGAACCTTCTCTCGAAATTGCGAGTAGCGCAGCACCGGAAGAAGTTCCTGTGGTGCCTGCACCAATTAGAGAGGAAGCTAATGATGATGATCATGAAACTTCGGTTGAAGTTGCTACAGAGCCTCGCAGGTCAACGAGAACTCGTACCACTCCAGATTGGTATGATCCCGTTATGAGTGTCATGTTGGTGGATAACACCGATGACCTCGAGACATATGAGGAAGCGATGATGAGCCCAGTTTCCAATAAATGGCAAGAAGCCATGAAATCCGAGATTGGATCCATGTACGAAAACCAAGTATGGAGTTTGGTGGACTTACCGGATGGCCGGAAGGCTGTCGAGAACAAATGGATTTTCAAGAAGAAAACAGATGCTGATGGTAATGTTACTGTCTATAAAGCTCGACTTGTCGCAAAAGGGTTTCGACAAATTCAAGGAGTTGACTACGATGAGACTTTCTCACCAGTAGCGAAGCTAAAATCTGTGAGGATTATGTTAGCAATCGCTGCATATTATGATTATGAGATATGGCAGATGGATGTCAAAACAGCATTCCTCAATGGAGACATTGATGAAGAGTTGTATATGATGCAACCCAAAGGTTTTGTCGATCCTAAAGATGCTAACAAGGTATGCAAACTTCAACGGTCCATCTATGGATTGAAGCAAGCATCCCGAAGTTGGAATCAACGTTTTGATAAGGTGATCAAAAGTTTTGGTTTTATACAAACTTATGGAGAAGCTTGTATTTACAAGAAAGTGAGTGGGAGCTCTGTAGCATTCTTAATACTATATGTGGATGACATATTGTTGATTGGGAATGATGTATACCTTCTTAATAGTGTCAAGGAATATTTGAATAATAGTTTTTCAATGAAGGATCTTGGTGAAGCAGCTTACATATTAGGCATAAAGATTTATAGAGATAGATCAAAACGCCAAATATCATTGTCACAAAGTACATATTTGGACAAAGTTCTAAAGAGGTTTGGAATGGAAGATAGCAAGAAAGGGTTCTTGACCATGTTGCCCAATACGACCTTGAGTAAAACTCAAAGTCCGACATCGGCAGAAGATAGAGAAAGGATGAGTAAGACTCACTATGCCTCAGCCATAGGATCTCTAATGTATGCCATGCTATGTACTAGACCCTACATTGCATATGCAGTTAGTTTAACTAGCAGATATCAAAGTGATCCAGGAGTGGATCATTGGACATCGGTCAAAAACATCCTTAAGTACTTGAGAAGAACTAAGGATATGGTTCTTTCTTATGGAGGTGATGAACAGCTCGTTGTTAATGGTTACACCGATGCTAGTTGGAACACCGATCCGGATGATTCTAAATCACAATCTGGATACGTATTTATTTTGAATGGTGCAGCAGTTAGCTGGAGGAGTGCAAAGCAAAGCGTTGTGGCGAGATCTTCAACTGAATCGGAATACATGGTTGCTTCAGAGGCTTCACAAGAAGCGATATGGATGAAAGAGTTCATTACAGAGCTGGGTGTGGTTCCTAGTGCGCTGGAGCCAATGTCTATCTACTATGATAACATGGGCGCTGTCACATCCCAAGATTTTCCAAATCTTGTAATGTGAAAATAAATGAATAAAATAAAACTTTGTTTAAATTTCAGAGCCAGAAGAAACTTTTGAATTCAATTGGAACTTCAAACCCATTTGAATTAAATAAAACCTAAAGGTATTTAAGATGAATGAACTTTTATTAAAGGAAAATAAAAATAATTAAAATACTAATTTGAAACTCTTAAATGAAAAGATTTGTTTTCAATGGAATAGAAGTTTTGCAAATAAGGATTATTTAATAAAGCCAAATTAAACCTTGGCCAAGCTGTGGAATTAAAAACATTTTTTTTCTAAATAAAATTAGCAAAGGTTAATTTAAATAAAGTAATAGGGATTTAATATCCAACTTTATTTAGACAAAAGGTTTTACCAATTTAAAATTTAAACATAAAAACTTATTAAAATATTTAAAATAGGTTTTCTCAAATAATTTTTATTCACAAATAAAACCTACTAAAGTGTTTTGACTTTATTTTAGGATTTCAAAATAAATATCTCAATAAAATAAATCCTAATTGTTTTAATAATGAAAGTCTATTATAATTAAATAATGATGGACTCTAAAATAAAATGTTAGTTTGTTTTAAAACAAATTTCCAAATATTATATATTTCCCAAATCAAACCTACTAATTTGATTTTGAAAATATTTAGGTTTCAAATAAAGATTTTATTAATAAACTCAAGCCCTATTTTGATTAAATAACTAAGTTCCATTTTATTTAATTATTAATGGACCCTAAAGTAAAAGGATTATTTTATTTTAAACAAGGTTTCCAAATGAAATTTAGTTCCAAATAAACCTACTGTTTGAGTTTTGAAAACATTTTGGTTTTTAAATGAAGATTTTATAAAATAAAACAAACCCTATTTTTTTTTAATTAATGATCCATTTATTTAATTAATGAATGGAACCTAAAAAAAATTAAAATAATATTTTATTTTGGAATGAGAATTATGATGTTAAGCAGAACCAAAATTCATATTTTAAAAGCTTGAAGATTGTTTGAATCTTTTGAATGTGTTTGGTTGTTTGAAATTCAAAACAGAAAAAGAATTAGAAAAGAATAAAACAAATAGACAAAAAAAAAATAGAGGAAACAGACCAGCCCAACAAGGCCCAGCCCAAACAGCCCACCTCGCCCAGTTTCCCCTCACTCCGCAGAAAACGATTCGAACCAACTCCCTAACCCGCAAAGCAACTGACAGGTGGACCCCTCTCCGCTTCTTTTCTTTCACTGCCAGCAGACCCCACGCAGCCAGCTCCTTCTTCTTCCTCGCGCGAACCACGCCTCTTCCCCCTCGATGCCGTTGCAGGCCTTGATTCCGCGCGTTTAATTCGCCTTAACGCCGCGTAAATTCCTCGTCGCGACCACGCCCATTTAACCGCCTGCTCCTCCTCCTCCTTTTCCCCCAGACGTCGCCTTCCCTCTGCCCCTAGGCTGCCTCCAATTCCCTCTATACCGCCACCGCTCCGACGAGCTTCCTCTGTCGATTCCGGCCAAGCCACACCTTCCCGAGCCTCCCTGAGCACGCTAGCAACTTCCCCACTCCCAGACGCTTCTCCCCGTGCCCTTCCTTCAACCGCAGGCGCCCCGGAGCATCGGTTACGACAAGCTCCGACAGCGTCGCCGTCCGTTTCTACTCCGGCGACGACTCTCAGGTGAACCAGACCGCCCCGACCCCTCTCGTTCACGCACCCAGCATCGCCTTGCTCTTGCGCATCTAAATGTGCTCCTGTTTCACCTTAGGGCGATCTGCAGCGACGACTCCTACCGCCACCGTCGTCTGCCTCAACTCCGACGACGCCCACAGGTTATTTCCGACCACCCCGTACCCTCTGGATCACGCACACATCTTTGCCATGGTCCTACGCAGCTAACCCAACCCTCCGTTTGTCTTCTCGTGAACCACAGAGCCGTCTTCGACCTCGACCGAGCGCGTCCGTCGCCAGAACCAACTCTGGCGAGCAATCAAGCCCGACCCAGTGCGCCCCATCACCAACCCGTACCACGTTGAGCATCAGCGAGCGTCAGCGAACCCGGTGAGCACACTTCCCCTCTGCTTCGCTTCCTGTATCGCTGGCGCCGCCGTGAAACAGAGTCGCCGCCGCCAGCAGCCGTCGCAGCGCCGCCCGTCTATGGTCGAACACCCCACAGCCGTCAGATCTAGTTTGAACAAGCGAGATTAGATCACTTAAACTCGAAGAGGTACACAGCCAGCGCCGTGTGATCCCACTTAGATCCAACGATCCAGAGAGATCGATCCACCCGAACCGGTATCGGCCAGTAAGAACACGCCGCGTGTCACCTGTTCGATTTAAAAACAGATTTGAAATCTGATTTAGATAGGATTTTCAAACCCTTATAACTTTTGATCCACACGTCCAAATTTGACAAATTTTATATCAATGGATTCAGGAGAACAAGCTCTAGCCAACCATGGCCTTAGTTTTGAAAATAGTATCTGTTAGCTTGTTTGAAATTACAGAAACATTTGTGTACTTGTTTAGAGTATAAAAACTGTTTAAAATTGATTTTAGGATTAAATCTTTTGCAAAATGGATTTGTGTGACCCTACTGACCCTAGGAACCAACCCATAGTGTTAAAAATGATTTTTGTGAAATTTAAGTTGAATTAGTTAACTTAGTCATTTTCTAGCCAAATAAAACTCATTGATTTTAATATGGAAAAGTTTGTGCAAGGAAAACTTTGGGAAAATTTTATGGACCAAACTTACTGACCCAAAACACCAAACTTTGCCAAGAGCAACCTACTTGGTGAAAAACATAAAGTCTTACTTTAAAAAGAATAATTTTCACCACATAAAATGTTGAATGGATTTTAAAATAGACTTTGGGCAAAACCTCTAACTAATGACTTTGCTATTTTGGTAAATGATCAATGTGGACCTTACAAAGTTTATAAACCTAGAAGAGACCAACTTTGCAATAGAACCCTCTTTTTACAAGACTTAGGAACCATTGCTTTGTGTATGTGAATTATTGTTTGAATGTTGGAATGCTACTTGATACTATGCTTGTTTGATTGTAGTGAAATTAGCAAAGTGTGAGACTAGCAAGATCAAGAAGTGACTATCATTCCCTAATCAAAAAGGCAAGTTACACTATCATACAAAAGTCCTACTATTTTTATTATACTTAGTGGATTTTGAAAATATGCATGAAAAGATATTTCTGTACTTATGCTATGCTAAATCCTAATAGGATTCCCTATACACTCCTTAGTGAAAATATTGAAGTTGTACATGCTTAGCCATGCTAAATGCTATAATTTGAAAAAGAGATACATGTTGAGATTTTACAAAGATTGAGAAAAGGACTTGTGTTTTACATAATAAAACAAGGACTGAATGAACCACCTAGGTGGAGGATACTTTAAGTTTTGGAGAAGGTGGCAACCAAAGGGAACCATGTCTATGGAAATCACTTTGTGTTGGGCTCCAAAAGAAAACCACCTAGGAAACTTAGAGATCAAACATGCTTCTCCAATTGTGGCTTTCGTGTGCAACCACATGCTATTATGGCTCTGGCTTAGTCAATTACATTAGGAAGACCCATACATTGTCTTTAGTTACTGGACATGGGGATCTGGAATGCTTCATGGGGGCTGAAGACAAAGCTAGCAATGATGTATGGGAGGACCTTTTGGAAAGACTTCGTCACATTCTCAATCTGCCAGTACTCCATCTTGGTGAGCACTAATCCAGTAGGCCACTAGTGGCAAAAGGATGGGATTGTGACATGTGGGTAAAGTGTACTCCTTCTGCAGAAGTTAAATAAAATCTAAGTACTTAGCCGTGTCCCCGGTTATGGAAAATACTGAGCAACTAAAGTTTGAACTATGGGAGATCTCGACATTCCAACTTCTAATATAAAAACTTGATGCCCTTGTGTGTCTACCAAGGAATTCAAAGAGATTTTGTAAAGCTTGTTGCACTTGGGGTTACCAAGGTGCTCAAGAGAATGATGTACTTGGGGTTTACCAAGGAACTCATGAGTTTTGATAAAACTTGTTGCACTTGGGGTTACCAAGGTGCTCAAGAGATTTTGACAAGGACTTGAACACTTGAGTTTCTACCAAGGAGTTCAAGGAACTTGGAAAAGAAATTTGACAAAAGACTTTAAAACCCTTTTGAAAAGATAGGATAAAATATTGCTTTATGCAAATAAGCCTTAAACTCTACTTAGCCAAATATGCATATAATGATAGGATCCACTCATATTATACATAAAAGTGAAGCTTGCCAATACAATTCAAAATGTATTGACCCTTGTGGCTGTAACTTGTAATGTTGTAGGTTGATTTTTTTAAAAGTGAAGATTGTTTGATTGACTAGGACTACAAAATCTACAACCAACATCTGCCTGTGGCACTTTGAAGATGATGGACCCATACTTATAGTTATTCCGCTGCAAATGTAATGTAATAGCCAAATGAGCTATGTTTGATGTAATAAACTTATGTTATTCCTGGTTATAAATTTATATTATGACCTTTGAATCTTGATATTGCATCTTAACTGTGGATGCTAGCTATTGATCCAGGGACTAGCATTGTAAACACAGGAGGGATCAACCTTATTAGGTTGGGACCTCTACAGATGGTATCAGAGCATTGTGTTGCCTGTAGGATTTGTAAACCTAGGATTGGACAAAAACCCTTAGAAAAATAGGAGTTGTATTTTGTTCCAAAACTTATTTACAAAACAAACTTGTATACTCTTTCCTCAACCATTTTGGTTTCAACTCTACATCTCTTCTACTTCAACTTGATGGAAAAACCTACCCATGGCCAAAGACTACACCATGTGCAAAGTACTACTTCAGCTCCTTCAAACTCTAATGACTTCAACATCTTCAACTCTAATGACTTCAACATCTTCAGCATGTTCACCAAGGACTTCCAACTTGGAAACTACTAAGGACCACAAGTGAAACAAGGAAAATCTTGCTCAAGATTTAGAGACTGAGGGAATGCAAAATAAGAAGGAACCATCAACAACTTTGAAGTATTGTAACTAAGAGTTTTCCTCAAGGAAACCATGGTCTCAAGTAAGAAGAATCATGAAGGAAGGAAAGATCACCAGTGAACCATGTAGATGGACCACCATTTATAGTTAAGTCAAAACCACCAACTTATGTGGTGTGACAAAAATATTTTGTTGCCTAAAAATGTGTTTGAACTTTGTTGTTTAAGTGAAGTGATTGTTTGTGATTGCATGCACATTGTTTGTGTGAATTGTGACATGTGTGTTTAGAAATAATTCCTTAGAAATATCTTGCCTATTCTAAACTCCCTTCAAACCCAAACAGATGACTACTCCAAAGGACTCCAAGGTTGATGACACCAACACCAACCAAGCTGATAGCATGAAAGAGCTCATAGCAACCCAACACCAGTTGAACCAACTAACAGCTCAGTTCCTAGTCAACAATAGTGATAAGGATCCAGCACTCCAAAGGTTTTTGGAAGAGCAGTCTCAACTGATGCTTAAGGTGACTAATCAAATGATTAGCATAGAAGAAAGCTATCCAAAGAGAGTTTATGATAACAAGGATGAAAAGAATATTGTTCTAGATGGAGCCCCAGCTTGCATTATTTGTGGAGACAAGGATCATACTTCCAAGGAGCATGAAGGACAATGCCCCAATTGTGAAGAAGATCATCCTGTTGGACAATGTCCTACCTCTCAAGCTACTTGCTACCTGTGTGAAGGAAGTGATCATACTCCAGGTCTATGTCATATCTATGCCATGGTGGAACAAAGGATACAAGAAGGATCCAAGTCTACCAAAGGAAAAGGACCACTCCTACATCCAAACAAGACAACCCAATTCAAAGGATCAAGGAAAATCAAGAAGCCCAAGCAGGACATGAGCCTTGTGCAATGTCGTAAATGTAAGGAAATGGGACACTACTCCAGTGGATGCCCAGAGAACAAGAAGAATAAAGAGATTGACCAAGTGTGGTGCAACAACTGCAAGGAACCAGGCCACTATGTAGCAACTTGCCCACAAGAGCAACGCAAAGAACTCAAGGACATTAATTGTTTCAACTGCAAGAATCCAGGACATTATGCAAGCAACTGTCCAGAAAGGATGAAAAACAAGTTGAACAAGCCTATGGAAAAGCTCAACCTTGGCCCATGAGTCAAGTGTAGTAATAAAGCAAAAGTTTGCTTAGAGAAGTTTTCCAGGACCCAAGAAGGCCAATATGTAATTTTGTTTGAAAATTTTTAAGGGTGGTAGTACCCTAATTGCTTTGAACTTGTTTGTACCCAGCCTTCCCAAATCTCGGGACGAGATTTATTTTAAGGGTGGTAGCCTGTCACATCCCAAGATTTTCCAAATCTTGTAATGTGAAAATAAATGAATAAAATAAAACTTTGTTTAAATTTCAGAGCCAGAAGAAACTTTTGAATTCAATTGGAACTTCAAACCCATTTGAATTAAATAAAACCTAAAGGTATTTAAGATGAATGAACTTTTATTAAAGGAAAATAAAAATAATTAAAATACTAATTTGAAACTCTTAAATGAAAAGATTTGTTTTCAATGGAATAGAAGTTTTGCAAATAAGGATTATTTAATAAAGCCAAATTAAACCTTGGCCAAGCTGTGGAATTAAAAACATTTTTTTTTCTAAATAAAATTAGCAAAGGTTAATTTAAATAAAGTAATAGGGATTTAATATCCAACTTTATTTAGACAAAAGGTTTTACCAATTTAAAATTTAAACATAAAAACTTATTAAAATATTTAAAATAGGTTTTCTCAAATGATTGTTATTCACAAATAAAACCTACTAAAGTGTTTTGACTTTATTTTAGGATTTCAAAATAAATATCTCAATAAAATAAATCCTAATTGTTTTAATAATGAAAGTCTATTATAATTAAATAATGATGGACTCTAAAATAAAATGTTAGTTTGTTTTAAAACAAATTTCCAAATATTATATATTTCCCAAATCAAACCTACTAATTTGATTTTGAAAATATTTAGGTTTCAAATAAAGATTTTATTAATAAAATCAAGCCCTATTTTGATTAAATAACTAAGTTCCATTTTATTTAATTATTAATGGATCCTAAAGTAAAAGGATTATTTTATTTTAAACAAGGTTTCCAAATGAAATTTAGTTCCAAATAAACCTACTGTTTGAGTTTTGAAAACATTTTGGTTTTTAAATGAAGATTTTATAAAATAATACAAACCCTATTTTTTTTAATTAATGATCCATTTATTTAATTAATGAATGGAACGTAAAAAAATTTAAAATAATATTTTATTTTGGAATGAGAATTATGATGTTAAGCAGAACCAAAATTCATATTTGAAAAGCTTGAAGATTGTTTGAATCTTTTGAATGTGTTTGGTTGTTTGAAATTCAAAACAGAAAAAGAATTAGAAAAGAATAAAACAAATAGACAAAAAAATAGAGGAAACAGACCAGCCCAACAAGGCCCAGCCCAAACAGCCCACCTAGCCCAGTTTCCCCTCACTCCGCAGAAAACGATTCGAACCAACTCCCTAACCCGCAAAGCAATTGACAGGTGGACCCCTCTCCTCTTCTTTTCTTTCACTGCCAGCAGACCCCACGCAGCCAGCTCCTTCTTCTTCCTCACGCGAACCACGCCTCTTCCCCCTCGCTGCCGTTGCAGGCCTTGATTCCGCGCGTTTAATTCGCCTTAACGCCGCGTAAATTCCTCGTCGCGACCACGCCCATTTAACCGCCTGCTCCTCCTCCTCCTTTTCCCCCAGACGTCGCCTTCCCTCTGCCCCTAGGCTGCCTCCAATTCCCTCTATACCGTCGCCGCTCCGACGAGCTTCCTCTGTCGATTCTGGCCAAGCCACACCTTCCCGAGCCTCCCTGAGCACGCTAGCAACTTCCCCACTCCCAGACGCTTCTCCCCGTGCCCTTCCTTCAACCGCGGGCGCCCCGGAGCATCGGTTACGACAAGCTCCGACAGCGTCGCCGTCCGTTTCTACTCCGGCGACGACTCTCAGGTGAACCAGACCGCCCCGACCCCTCTCGTTCACGCACCCAGCATCGCCTTGCTCTTGCGCATCTAAATGTGCTCCTGTTTCACCTTAGGGCGATCTGCAGCGACGACTCCTACCGCCACCGTCGTCTGCCTCAACTCCGACGATGCCCACAGGTTATTTCCGACCACCCCGTACCCTCTGGATCACGCACACATCTTTGCCATGGTCCTACGCAGCTAACCCAACCCTCCGTTTGTCTTCTTGTGAACCACAGAGCCGTCTTCGACCTCGACCGAGCACGTCCGTCGCCAGAACCAACTCCGGCGAGCAATCAAGCCCGACCCAGTGCGCCCCATCACCAACCCGTACCACGTTGAGCATCAGCGAGCGTCAGCGAACCCAGTGAGCACACTTCCCCTCTGCTTCGCTTCCTGTATCGCCGGCGCCGCCGTGAAACAGAGTCGCCGCCGCCAGCAGCCGTCGCAGCGCCGCCCGTCTATGGTCGAACACCCCACAGCCGTCAGATCTAGTTTGAACGAGCGAGATTAGATCACTTAAACTCGAAGAGGTACACAGCCAGCGCCGTGCGATCCCACTTAGATCCAACGATCCAGAGAGATCGATCCACCCGAACCGGTATCGGCCAGTAAGAACACGCTGCGTGTCACCTGTTCGATTTAAAAACAGATTTGAAATCTGATTTAGATAGGATTTTCAAACCCTTATAACTTTTGATCCACACGTCCAAATTTGACAAATTTTATATCAATGGATTCAGGAGAACAAGCTCTAGCCAACCATGGCCTTAGTTTTGAAAATATTATCTGTTAGCTTGTTTGAAATTACAGAAACATTTGTGTACTTGTTTAGAGTATAAAAACTGTTTAAAATTGATTTTAGGATTAAATCTTTTGCAAAATGGATTTGTGTGACCCTACTGACCCTAGGAACCAACCCATAGTGTTAAAAATGATTTTTGTGAAATTTAAGTTGAATTAGTTAACTTAGTCAGCCAAATAAAACTCATTGATTTTAATATGGAAAAGTTTGTGCAAGGAAAACTTTGGGAAAATGTTATGGACCAAACTTACTGACCCAAAACACCAAACTTTGCCAAGAGCAACCTACTTGGTGAAAAACATAAAGTCTTACTTTAAAAAGAATAATTTTCACCACATAAAATGTTGAATGGATTTTAAAATAGACTTTGGGCAAAACCTCTAACTAATGACTTTGCTATTTTGGTAAATGACCAATGTGGACCTTACAAAGTTTATAAACCTAGAAGAGACCAACTTTGCAATAGAACCCTCTTTTTACAAGACTTAGGAACCATTGCTTTGTGTATGTGAATTATTGTTTGAATGTTGGAATGCTACTTGATACTATGCTTGTTTGATTGTAGTGAAATTAGCAAAGTGTGAGACTAGCAAGATCAAGAAGTGACTATCATTCCCTAATCAAAAAGGCAAGTTACACTATCATACAAAAGTCCTACTATTTTTATTATACTTAGTGGATTTTGAAAATATGCATGAAAAGATATTTCTGTACTTATGCTATGCTAAATCCTAATAGGATTCCCTATACACTCCTTAGTGAAAATATTGAAGTTGTACATGCTTAGCCATGCTAAATGCTATAATTTGAAAAAGAGATACATGTTGAGATTTTACAAAGATTGAGAAAAGGACTTGTGTTTTACATAATAAAACAAGGACTCAATGAACCACCTAGGTGGAGGATACTTTAAGTTTTGGAGAAGGTGGCAACCAAAGGGAACCATGTCTATGGAAATCACTTTGTGTTGGGCTCCAAAAGAAAACCACCTAGGAAACTTAGAGATCAAACATGCTTCTCCAATTGTGGCTTTCGTGTGCAACCACATGCTATTATGGCTCTGGCTTAGTCAATTACATTAGGAAGACCCATACATTGTCTTTAGTTACTGGACATGGGGATCTGGAATGCTTCATGGGGGCTGAAGACAAAGCTAGCAATGATGTATGGAAGGACCTTTTGGAAAGACTTCGTCACATTCTCAATCTGCCAGTACTCCATCTTGGTGAGCACTAATCCAGTAGGCCACTGGTGGCAAAAGGATGGGATTGTGACATGTGGGTAAAGTGTACTCCTTCTGCAGAAGTTAAATAAAATCTAAGTACTTAGCCGTGTCCCCGGTTATGGACAATACTGAGCAACTAAAGTTTGAACTATGGGAGATCTCGACATTCCAACTTCTAATATAAAAACTTGATGCCCTTGTGTGTCTACCAAGGAATTCAAAGAGATTTTGTAAAGCTTGTTGCACTTGGGGTTACCAAGGTGCTCAAGAGAATGATGTACTTGGGGTTTACCAAGGAACTCATGAGTTTTGATAAAACTTGTTGCACTTGGGGTTACCAAGGTGCTCAAGAGATTTTGACAAGGACTTGAACACTTGAGTTTCTACCAAGGAGTTCAAGGAACTTGGAAAAGAAATTTGACAAAAGTCTTTAAAACCCTTTTGAAAAGATAGGATAAAATATTGCTTTATGCAAATAAGCCTTAAACTCTACTTAGCCAAATATGCATATAATGATAGGATCCACTCATATTATACATAAAAGTGAAGCTTGCCAATACAATTCAAAATGTATTTACCCTTGTGGCTGTAACTTGTAATGTTGCAGGTTGATTTTTTTTAAAATGAAGATTGTTTGATTGACTAGGACTACAAAATCTACAACCAACATCTGCCTGTGGCACTTTGAAGATGATGGACCCATACTTATAGTTATTCCGCTGCAAATGTAATGTAATAGCCAAATGAGCTATGTTTGATGTAATAAACTTATGTTATTCCTGGTTATAAATTTATATTATGACCTTTGTATCTTGATATTGCATCTTAACTGTGGATGCTAGCTATTGATCTAGGGACTAGCATTGTAAACACAGGAGGGATCAACCTTATTAGGTTGGGACCTCTACAGATGGTATCAGAGCATTGTGTTGCCTGTAGGATTTGTAAACCTAGGATTGGACAAAAACCCTTAGAAAAATAGGAGTTGTATTTTGTTCCAAAACTTATTTACAAAACAAACTTGTATACTCTTTCCTCAACCATTTTGGTTTCAACTCTACATCTCTTCTACTTCAACTTGATGGAAAAACCTACCCATGGCCAAAGACTACACCATGTGCAAAGTACTACTTCAGCTCCTTCAAACTCTAATGACTTCAACATCTTCAACTCTAATGACTTCAACATCTTCAGCATGTTCACCAAGGACTTCCAACTTGGAAACTACTAAGGACCACAAGTGAAACAAGGAAAATCTTGCTCAAGATTTAGAGACTGTGGGAATGCAAAATAAGAAGGAACCATCAACAACTTTGAAGTATTGTAACTAAGAGTTTTCCTCAAGGAAACCATGGTCTCAAGTAAGAAGAATCATGAAGGAAGGAAAGATCACAAGTGAACCATGTAGATGGACCACCATTTATAGTTAAGTCAAAACCACCAACTTATGTGGTGTGACAAAAATATTTTGTTGCCTAAAAATGTGTTTGAACTTTGTTGTTTAAGTGAAGTGATTGTTTGTGATTGCATGCACATTGTTTGTGTGAATTGTGACATGTGTGTTTAGAAATAATTCCTTAGAAATATCTTGCCTATTCTAAACTCCCTTCAAACCCAAACAGATGACTACTCCAAAGGACTCCAAGGTTGATGACACCAACACCAACCAAGCTGATAGCATGAAAGAGCTCATAGCAACCCAACACCAGTTGAACCAACTAACAGCTCAGTTCCTAGTCAACAATAGTGATAAGGATCCAGCACTCCAAAGGTTTTTGGAAGAGCAGTCTCAACTGATGCTTAAGGTGACTAATCAAATGATTAGCATAGAAGAAAGCTATCCAAAGAGAGTTTATGATAACAAGGATGAAAAGAATATTGTTCTAGATGGAGCCCCAGCTTGCATTATTTGTGGAGACAAGGATCATACTTCCAAGGAGCATGAAGGACAATGCCCCAATTGTGAAGAAGATCATCCTGTTGGACAATGTCCTACCTCTCAAGCTACTTGCTACCTGTGTGAAGGAAGTGATCATACTCCAGGTCTATGTCCTATCTATGCCATGGTGGAACAAAGGATACAAGAAGGATCCAAGTCTACCAAAGGAAAAGGACCACTCCTACATCCAAACAAGACAACCCAATTCAAAGGATCAAGGAAAATCAAGAAGCCCAAGCAGGACATGAGCCTTGTGCAATGTCGTAAATGTAAGGAAATGGGACACTACTCCAGTGGATGCCCAGAGAACAAGAAGAATAAAGAGATTGACCAAGTGTGGTGCAACAACTGCAAGGAACCAGGCCACTATGTAGCAACTTGCCCACAAGAGCAACGCAAAGAACTCAAGGACATTAATTGTTTCAACTGCAAGAATCCAGGACATTATGCAAGCAACTGTCCAGAAAGGATGAAAAACAAGTTGAACAAGCCTATGGAAAAGCTCAACCTTGGCCCATGAGTCAAGTGTAGTAATAAAGCAAAAGTTTGCTTAGAGAAGTTTTCCAGGACCCAAGAAGGCCAATATGTAATTTTGTTTGAAAATTTTTAAGGGTGGTAGTACCCTAATTGCTTTGAACTTGTTTGTACCCAGCCTTCCCAAATCTCGGGACGAGATTTATTTTAAGGGTGGTAGCCTGTCACATCCCAAGATTTTCCAAATCTTGTAATGTGAAAATAAATGAATAAAATAAAACTTTGTTTAAATTTCAGAGCCAGAAGAAACTTTTGAATTCAATTGGAACTTCAAACCCATTTGAATTAAATAAAACCTAAAGGTATTTAAGATGAATGAACTTTTATTAAAGGAAAATAAAAATAATTAAAATACTAATTTGAAACTCTTAAATGAAAAGATTTGTTTTCAATGGAATAGAAGTTTTGCAAATAAGGATTATTTAATAAAGCCAAATTAAACCTTGGCCAAGCTGTGGAATTAAAAACATTTTTTTTTCTAAATAAAATTAGCAAAGGTTAATTTAAATAAAGTAATAGGGATTTAATATCCAACTTTATTTAGACAAAAGGTTTTACCAATTTAAAATTTAAACATAAAAACTTATTAAAATATTTAAAATAGGTTTTCTCAAATAATTGTTATTCACAAATAAAACCTACTAAAGTGTTTTGACTTTATTTTAGGATTTCAAAATAAATATCTCAATAAAATAAATCCTAATTGTTTTAATAATGAAAGTCTATTATAATTAAATAATGATGGACTCTAAAATAAAATGTTAGTTTGTTTTAAAACAAATTTCCAAATATTATATATTTCCCAAATCAAACCTACTAATTTGATTTTGAAAATATTTAGGTTTCAAATAAAGATTTTATTAATAAAATCAAGCCCTATTTTGATTAAATAACTAAGTTCCATTTTATTTAATTATTAATGGACCCTAAAGTAAAAGGATTATTTTATTTTAAACAAGGTTTCCAAATGAAATTTAGTTCCAAATAAACCTACTGTTTGAGTTTTGAAAACATTTTGGTTTTTAAATGAAGATTTTATAAAATAAAACAAACCCTATTTTTTTAATTAATGATCCATTTATTTAATTAATGAATGGAACCTAAAAAAATTTAAAATAATATTTTATTTTGGAATGAGAATTATGATGTTAAGCAGAACCAAAATTCATATTTGAAAAGCTTGAAGATTGTTTGAATCTTTTGAATGTGTTTGGTTGTTTGAAATTCAAAACAGAAAAAGAATTAGAAAAGAATAAAACAAATAGACAAAAAAGAAATAGAGGAAACAGACCAGCCCAACAAGGCCCAGCCCAAACAGCCCACCTAGCCCAGTTTCCCCTCACTCCGCAGAAAACGATTCGAACCAACTCCCTAACCCGCAAAGCAACTGACAGGTGGACCCCTCTCCGCTTCTTTTCTTTCACTGCCAGCAGACCCCACGCAGCCAGCTCCTTCTTCTTCCTCACGCGAACCACGCCTCTTCCCCCTCGCTGCCGTTGCAGGCCTTGATTCCGCGCGTTTAATTCGCCTTAACGCCGCGTAAATTCCTCGTCGCGACCACGCCCATTTAACCGCCTGCTCCTCCTCCTCCTTTTCCCCCAGACGTCGCCTTCCCTCTGCCCCTAGGCTGCCTCCAATTCCCTCTATACCGCCGCCTCTCCGACGAGCTTCCTCTGTCGATTCTGGCCAAGCCACACCTTCCCGAGCCTCCCTGAGCACGCTAGCAACTTCCCCACTCCCAGACGCTTCTCCTCGTGCCCTTCCTTCAACCGCGGGCGCCCCGGAGCATCGGTTACGACAAGCTCCGACAGCGTCGCCGTCCGTTTCTACTCCGGCGACGACTCTCAGGTGAACCAGACCGCCCCGACCCCTCTCGTTCACGCACCCAGCATCGCCTTGCTCTTGCGCATCTAAATGTGCTCCTGTTTCACCTTAGGGCGATCTGCAGCGACGACTCCTACCGCCACCGTCGTCTGCCTCAACTCCGACGACGCCCACAGGTTATTTCCGACCACCCCGTACCCTCTGGATCACGCACACATCTTTGCCATGGTCCTACGCAGCTAACCCAACCCTCCGTTTGTCTTCTCGTGAACCACAGAGCCGTCTTCGACCTCGACCGAGCGCGTCCGTCGCCAGAACCAACTCCGGCGAGCAATCAAGCCCGACCCAGTGCGCCCCATCACCAACCCGTACCACGTTGAGCATCAGCGAGCGTCAGCGAACCCGGTGAGCACACTTCCCCTCTGCTTCGCTTCCTGTATCGCCGGCGCCGCCGTGAAACAGAGTCGCCGCCGCCAGCAGCCGTCGCAGCGCCGCCCGTCTATGGTCGAACACCCCACAGCCGTCAGATCTAGTTTGAACGAGCGAGATTAGATCACTTAAACTCGAAGAGGTACACAGCCAGCGCCGTGCGATCCCACTTAGATCCAACGATCCAGAGAGATCGATCCACCCGAACCGGTATCGGCCAGTAAGAACACACCGCGTGTCACCTGTTCGATTTAAAAACAGATTTGAAATCTGATTTAGATAGGATTTTCAAACCCTTATAACTTTTGATCCACACGTCCAAATTTGACAAATTTTATATCAATGGATTCAGGAGAACAAGCTCTAGCCAACCATGGCCTTAGTTTTGAAAATAGTATATGTTAGCTTGTTTGAAATTACAGAAACATTTGTGTACTTGTTTAGAGTATAAAAACTGTTTAAAATTGATTTTAGGATTAAATCTTTTGCAAAATGGATTTGTGTGACCCTACTGACCCTAGGAACCAACCCATAGTGTTAAAAATGATTTTTGTGAAATTTAAGTTGAATTAGTTAACTTAGTCATTTTCTAGCCAAATAAAACTCATTGATTTTAATATGGAAAAGTTTGTGCAAGGAAAACTTTGGGAAAATGTTATGGACCAAACTTACTGACCCAAAACACCAAACTTTGCCAAGAGCAACCTACTTGGTGAAAAACATAAAGTCTTACTTTAAAAAGAATAATTTTCACCACATAAAATGTTGAATGGATTTTAAAATAGACTTTGGGCAAAACCTCTAACTAATGACTTTGCCATTTTGGTAAATGACCAATGTGGACCTTACAAAGTTTATAAACCTAGAAGAGACCAACTTTGCAATAGAACCCTCTTTTTACAAGACTTAGGAACCATTGCTTTGTGTATGTGAATTATTGTTTGAATGTTGGAATGCTACTTGATACTATGCTTGTTTGATTGTAGTGAAATTAGCAAAGTGTGAGACTAGCAAGATCAAGAAGTGACTATCATTCCCTAATCAAAAAGGCAAGTTACACTATCATACAAAAGTCCTACTATTTTTATTATACTTAGTGGATTTTGAAAATATGCATGAAAAGATATTTCTGTACTTATGCTATGCTAAATCCTAATAGGATTCCCTATACACTCCTTAGTGAAAATATTGAAGTTGTACATGCTTAGCCATGCTAAATGCTATAATTTGAAAAAGAGATACATGTTGAGATTTTACAAAGATTGAGAAAAGGACTTGTGTTTTACATAATAAAACAAGGACTCAATGAACCACCTAGGTGGAGGATACTTTAAGTTTTGGAGAAGGTGGCAACCAAAGGGAACCATGTCTATGGAAATCACTTTGTGTTGGGCTCCAAAAGAAAACCACCTAGGAAACTTAGAGATCAAACATGCTTCTCCAATTGTGGCTTTCGTGTGCAACCACATGCTATTATGGCTCTGGCTTAGTCAATTACATTAGGAAGACCCATACATTGTCTTTAGTTACTGGACATGGGGATCTGGAATGCTTCATGGGGGCTGAAGACAAAGCTAGCAATGATGTATGGGAGGACCTTTTGGAAAGACTTCGTCACATTCTCAATCTGCCAGTACTCCATCTTGGTGAGCACTAATCCAGTAGGCCACTGGTGGCAAAAGGATGGGATTGTGACATGTGGGTAAAGTGTACTCCTTCTGCAGAAGTTAAATAAAATCTAAGTACTTAGCCGTGTCCCCGGTTATGGACAATACTGAGCAACTAAAGTTTGAACTATGGGAGATCTCGACATTCCAACTTCTAATATAAAAACTTGATGCCCTTGTGTGTCTACCAAGGAATTCAAAGAGATTTTGTAAAGCTTGTTGCACTTGGGGTTACCAAGGTGCTCAAGAGAATGATGTACTTGGGGTTTACCAAGGAACTCATGAGTTTTGATAAAACTTGTTGCACTTGGGGTTACCAAGGTGCTCAAGAGATTTTGACAAGGACTTGAACACTTGAGTTTCTACCAAGGAGTTCAAGGAACTTGGAAAAGAAATTTGACAAAAGACTTTAAAACCCTTTTGAAAAGATAGGATAAAACATTGCTTTATGCAAATAAGCCTTAAACTCTACTTAGCCAAATATGCATATAATGATAGGATCCACTCATATTATACATAAAAGTGAAGCTTGCCAATACAATTCAAAATGTATTGACCCTTGTGGCTGTAACTTGTAATGTTGCAGGTTGATTCTTTTAAAAATGAAGATTGTTTGATTGACTAGGACTACAAAATCTACAACCAACATCTGCCTGTGGCACTTTGAAGATGATGGACCCATACTTATAGTTATTCCGCTGCAAATGTAATGTAATAGCCAAATGAGCTATGTTTGATGTAATAAACTTATGTTATTCCTGGTTATAAATTTATATTATGACCTTTGTATCTTGATATTACATCTTAACTGTGGATGCTAGCTATTGATCCAGGGACTAGCATTGTAAACACAGGAGGGATCAACCTTATTAGGTTGGGACCTCTACAGGCGCCATAGGCAATGCGCAAGAACCAAGGTCACACAAGAAGCTGAAGCACATCAAGCTACGTTTTCACGCTATTCGAGAACATATCCAAGATGGGGATATAAAGATTTGCAAAGTACACACAGATCTGAATGTGGCGGATCCGTTGACTAAACCTCTCCCGAGGGCAAAACATGACCAACACCAAACTGCCATGGGTGTTCGGTATATTACCATGTAATCTAGATTAGATGACTCTAGTGCAAGTGGGAGACTGTTGGAGATATGCCCTAGAGGCAATAATAAATATAGTTATTATTATATCTTTGTGTTCATGATAAATGTTTACATTCATGCTATAATAGTATTAACAAGGAAACATTAATACTTGTGTGATTTGTAAACTTAATTTGAAGTCCCTAGTAAAGCCTCTATACATCACTAGCTTGTTGGTTAATGGATGATTGTGGTTTCCATATCATGAACATTGAGATGTTATTAACAACAAGATCATATCGTTAGGAGAATGATATGATGGACATACTCCTATAGATAAGCGTAGCATAAAGATCAAGTCATTTCAATAGTTCAATTGCTATATGCTTTCTGATACATAGTAACCTAATTCCTTCGACCATGAGATCATGCATATCACCTTTACCGTATGGATGCTTTGATTACATCAAACACCACACCGTAACTGGGTGGCTATAAAGGTGGCATTGAGTGTTCGGAAAGTATTGGTTGAGACACATGGATCAAGAGTGGGATTTGTCCATCCATATGACGGATAGATATACTCTGGGCCCCCTCGGTGGAATGTCATCCAATTAGCTTGCAAGCATGTGACTGGCTCACAAGGGACCACATATCACGGGAACGAGAAAAGAGTACTTATCGGTAACGAGGTTGAACTAGGTATGCAGAGATACCGACGATCATAACCTCGGATAAGTAAACTATCGTGAGACAAAGGGAAATTGGTATCGTATGTAAGTGGTTCATTCGATCGCAAAGTAATCGTAGAAATATGTGGGAACCATATGAATTGCCAGATTCCTCTATTGGTTATTGTTCGGAGAAGTGTCTCGATCATGTCCGCATAATTCACGAACCGTAGGGAGACACACTTAAGGATTCGACGTTGTTTGAGTAGTTATGGTATGATGAGAAAGAGACCGAATGTTGTTCGGAGTCTCGGATGGGATCCAGGATATCACGAGGAGATCCGGAATGGTCTGGAGAATAAGATTCATATAAGGGAAGTCTCGTTTCGGAGTTGGGGAATGATTCCGGTGTTTTCATCGGGAATGTTCTAGAAGGTTCCGAAATGTCCGGCACTCCGGAGGGGAAGGGGTACATGAATGTGTCATTACAAGTTGGAATGATTGCATCATGTACTAAGTGTCATCACTGTCCAAAATAAAGGGTTTATTCAAATCCTAGTTTGAAAAGTCAAAACGGCAGTTTTTGGAAAGAGGAGGAGAGGTGGAAACCGAGTTGGGGAGGAGTTCCCTGCTCCAACCGGCGGCCCACCTCCAAGCCGAGTTGGGGAGGGACTCCCCTCCCCTTGGCCGCACCTCCCACCTATAAAGGGAGGGGCAGGGCTTCCCCTTCTAGCACACAAGTCCCTTGCCCCGAAAACCCTAACCCTAGCCGCCGCCCTCCAAGCCGCCGCCGCCTAGGGATCTCCTTGCCACCGACTTGGGCACCTCCAAGCCCTAGCCGTCGGCCCTAGCATCTCTTCCTTGGCATGTCTAAACCCTAGATCGTCGAGGGATTTCTCATAGCCCACCATACTCGCTCCGGCTTAAGGCGAAGCCCTGCGAGATCTCCCCTCTACTTCCGGTACCACGCCGTTGTGCTGCCAAAATCGCGAGGAGAGTGCTACAACCTCCGCTGCCTGCTGGAACAAGGGAGAGGAAGGTCTTCGTCGAGTACCGAACGTGTGACCGACTGCGGGAGCGCTGCCGGAACGCAGCGCCGGAAGGATCGTCTACGCGATCTTGAGATCGGGAAGAGTATGACTACATCACCCACGAGAATCTTCTCTCGTTAAACACTTTGGAATCTTCGAGGGTGAGTTATTCCATCGACTCGTTGCTACAATCTAGTAGATAGATCTTGGCTTGTTTGTTTGTATGCGATAGAAAATTTTTGTTTTCCATTCTACGAAACCCTACAATATGTGTACACAACTTGCAGATAAGATCACAAACAATACTATCATAGTAAATCAACAATAAGTTCATATCTGAGATCATGGCACTCGGGACCTAGTGAAAAGCATTAAGCACAACAAGTTGCAACAAAGTCAAATAGCACTAATAGAGATACTAGGCACCATGCCCTAACAATATTATGCGAGTACATGATAGAACTTATCCAATCCCTACCATCCCCATAGCCTACAGCGAGGGACTACTCACTCATGGATGAGGGAAACATGGATGGTTGATGGAGAGGCGTTGTTTATGATGATGGCGATGATCCTCTCCAAATTCCCTGCCCCGGCAGGGTGCCAGAACGGAGTTTCTGGTTCTGAATCGTGGTTTCTCATGGTGGCGGCGCAGCGGAACTCTTTCTGGAAAAATGTCGAACCCCCCTGAGTTTTTAGGTCAAGAGGCAACTTATAGGCGAAGAGGGAGGCCGAGGGGGTGCCTGAGGCGGCCACACACCCTCTAGGCGTGGCCTAGGCTCACCTGCGCGGTAGGGGGTGTAGGCCCCTCAGGCCACCAATCCGTCTCGTGTTCTGGCTCCGTGAGTCTTCTGGTGAAATAGGATTTTTGGCATATATCCGGGATTTTTCCTGATAGTTGCTTTTCTGCACAAAAACTAGACACAGAGGTAATTCTGCTGAAAATAGCGTTAGTCCGTGTTAGTTTGTATCCAAATCACACAAGTTTAGAGGAGAAAAATAGCAAAACTGTTCGGGAAAGTAGATACGTTTTGGACGTATCAACTCCCCCAAGCTTAGCTTATTGCTTGTCCTCAAGCAATTCAGTTGAAAATTGAGTGCGATAAAATACTTTCACAAACACATTTGCTTAATATTATGTAAATATTCTCAGCACAGGAGTATATACTTAGACAATTCATAATAAGGCGTATGCAACTAAGTCTACTCAATAGTCATTGCAAGCTATGAAGATATTCCAAGTCAATAATAATAAGTAGCATGAAACATAAACATAAGCAACATTGCAATGCTCATAACAAGGTATGATAGAGTGGTATCTCGCTTGCCTTTGTTTGTAGAGAAAAAAATAAAAGCCAAGGCACCTCTGAAGTTCAAGTGAAGACTAGAAGTAAAGATATCGGAGATAGAAGCATCAAAGTCATGACATAATTGACCATGTTTTGAGACAAGCACATTACACTAAGAATGACAACTATGCTCTCAAGAATGTTCTCATAGAATAAGTGGTGACTCAACAAGGAAGTGAAAAGGTTTTGAAAAGTTTGAAAGGATTCCAAATGCTGAAAGTATGGTACTCATTAGCTTTAAGCTCTCATTGCCCCTATCATAGGCATCTTTAAATGGTTAAAGTGAAAGTGAGGTCCAATATGAGTTATATGCTTGACAGACCATAAACTGAAAATCTCATGTCCCTTGAATACGAGGTCCGCTCCTCATGCTACTCAACTTAAGTTACCGACAATTTCTTGTCATAGTAAATACATGCATATCATAGAGAACCGCCAACAGGGTACCCCTTGCACATGATATAGGAGATATCCCATAATCAAAATGACAAGGCAAGCATATAATGAGCATCTTAGCGATCTTTTTATTTGCTATTTGCATAGGTTTTTATTGAGGATGCTTCATAGATTGCTCATTATGGTTATGCTGCAAGTTTCCACCATGATTAGGCATGGCTTAGGCTAGCGGTCTAGGCATTTATCTAACACACATATATATAACTCCATGAACTTACAAGCTCCCCTTTTATTTCACACCGACGACATCCGTAAACAAAAGGGCATGATATCAACTGGGTACAAAGTACAGGTGCAATGTTGAAAGCGTTCCCCGTGACAGCACGATTCTCATAACTCCTAGCCTATAATTTGCAAGCATATAACTTTCATGGACAGTCACAATGGTTCAGGTTTATTTAGTGCAAGGAATAAAGTGTGCCATCAAGTTCGTGAGAGATTTACTAACTAACTTTCTCAAAACAAGCAAACATTTTATTTGGAAGAAAACAAGGCATAATAAATATGCTCGGAGTAGCAAATGATGCTAGTAGGTAGGTATGGTGGGCACTTTGGCAATAATGGTTTTGGGGAATTGGAAACACGAGTAGAGCTCCTACTCGGTGCAAGTGAAGGCTAGCAATATAGAGGGAGCGACAAACGGGAGAGCAATAACTATCATAATCATGCTTGCAACAAAAGAGGTCTAATTATGGCATAAAAGTGATACAAGAACTCTGAGGCAAAATAAATCATCGAGGCTTACTGACTATTGTTTAGTCATATACATGCGTGAGCATGTGCCAAGTCGATTCACATGAAACATTGAGAGGAGGATACCACAATATCATACCAAGTTATGAATAGAACAATGCAAGCAAATATTCATACGACATGCTACAAACTATTAGCAAGCCGGAAATAATCATAAGAAAGCAAGAACTACTAAGCATTCATAAATAACATACACCTTACATGAACAGACTAAGCATGCCCACAATGATGAGTATATGTACAAAAATGAAAACAAATAGAGTTTGTTACCAGCCTCTTACCACACCTCAAGTCGTCTTAATCTTCATTATTGCCTTTCACTTGTGTGGCTTGAATAATAACATGAAACCAAACTCCATTGAAGACTGCTGAACCCTGCAAAGAACTTCACAAAACCAAAGAAGAACAACAAATATTTTTGGTGTTTTCGATTTTTTTAAAGCGAGCACACAAAGCAAACAAAGCAAAATATTTTTGGATTTTTCTCAAGGAAAACCAAAGCTAAAAAGAAAAGAAACAAACCAAGAGAAACAACGAAAATATTTTTGGTATTTTTGTGTTCTGGGAAAGCAGAAACAAGAACCAAAAAGAAAGCGAAACATGAATATACAAAGAACCGACGAAACATGATATATAGATGAGTGTGATGTCGGTGTACCTCCCCCCAAGCTTAGGCTTTTGGCCTAAGTGGGGCTCAATAACGCGGGTAGTAACCCCAAGCTGGTGGGTCATCATAGGAATGATCATAATCAGGCCCTCGCGATGAAGAAGAAGACGCGCTCTAGTCATAGGAGGGTTGCTGGTATGAAGACTCCCCCATGTTGGAGGGCTGAACCGAATCATCTCTGGCATCCTCTCCAACATTCTCCTCTTGCTGGGAGAGCTCCGCCACGTATGTGTCAAACTCTTCCTCCGTGAGCGACCATCCTTGACTGTTATCAAAATTAAACAAAGCATGTGCAAGCAAATAAACTACTTTCTCAGTCCTACCCCCTCTCCAACCACGCTTGACAAAGGATATCTCAAACGGTAAATATCTCACAGAAGCCCAATAAGAAACAAAATTATGCTGGACCATGGAATTGAGATCAAGTCTCTCTATGGGGAACCGATAATCTAAATGATGAGGCTCTAAACCATGAAAAGCTAGCAAACGAGAGGTAATGAGGCCTCCACAAATTCCGCCCCTCTCGCGGTTTTGTGGTGATGGTGCTCGACGTGGCACTTTGTTGGTAACCCCAAGCGCAGGGTGTGAAGAGCACAACAACAAGTTTTCCCTCAGTTGATACTGAGGTTATCGAACCAGAAGGAGGAAGGAAACATCACACAGGTGTTGCAAACAACGTGGATACCTGCACAACACAAACTCAAGACTTTGCCCCAACGAATCAGTGAGTTTGTCAAGCTCACCGGTTTGCTGTAACAAAGGATTAAACGTATGGTGTGGAAGGTAATGGTGGTTTGCAGCAAGTAAACAAGTAATAGTGGAAGATGTATCAATGGTAAAGTTTGGACCGGGGTCCATAGTTCACTAGAGGTGCTCTCCTTAGATAAACAACATGGCATGAAGGGCAAACAAATTACGGCAGGGCAATTGACAGGAACTGAGCAAGGCATAACAATGCAATTACTAGTCAGAAAGATCCTATGAGGTTGATTGGGCAATACAACAAGATACATAGACCGCCATCCAACTTCATCTATGACTAGAAGTCCACCTTCAGGTTATCATCCGAACCCCCTCCAGTATTAAGTTGCAAGCAACAAACAACTGCTTTAAGCAAAGTGCGTAAGGTGAACAGTCCACATGTTCCATGAACAAGAGACCGTTGTTTTCTCGCTAGTGTCACATCCCAAGATTTTCCAAATCTTGTAATGTGAAAAATAAATTAAAAAAATAAATAATTGCTGAAATTTAGGGTGAAAAAGAAACTTTTGTTTCTAAATGGAAACATAAAATCCCATCTTGAACAAACTTTGATAAATGTTTGAATCCAACTAAATTCAAATCAAGTGAAATGCATTCTTCATAAATGCATCTCGAAATTTAAACACTTGAGGAATAAACCAAAACTCTAAAACCCTAATGAAAGAAAATCATTTTCAAGTTACCTCTAAGACTATGGATTTGATCCATATAAAAATTGGTCAAACAAACTTTTCAAATTGATCAAGAATGACTATTAGAAATATTATAAAACCATATGAATTGGATTCACTTACCTTGGAGCCATGAATAAAATCCTATGAAATTAATAAGGTAAGGAAAAGTAATTTCCAAAGCTAATAAAGCAACCATCTAGAAATCCATACCAAATGGTGAGCAAATAATCCTAAAGGAATTAAAAAGGTAAACAAATAATAAATACAATTATAATAGTTAGAATCACTATTTTTGGATCTTTAAATAAAAGGATATGGTTTTTATAAAGCAAATGTAGAAATATAAATAAGGATTATTTTATAGAGCCAAATTAAATCTTGGCCAAGCTTTTGAAATAAAATATTTCTATTTGATAAAAAGAGTAAAGGTTTATTTAAATAAAATAATGAGGATTTATTAATATCCATTTTTATTAAAGTAAAGATTTTTCCATTTTAAATAAACACTAAAACTTGTTAATTTATTTTAAATAAGATTTCCAAGTGTTTTAGTTTTCAAATGAAACCTACTGAAAAGATTTTGATATTATTTAGATTTCAAAAAGAGTTTATAAAATAAATTAAAACCTATTTGAATTAAAGACTATGGAGTATTTATTTAATTATTAATAGATCCTAAAAGAATAAAAGCATTATTCTATTTTGAACTTTGAAATATGTTGATAAACAGAATTAAATTTCACCCAAAGTTTGGTGGTGATTGAATTCGAATGGAGATTGAAAAATATTATTAAATCTTATTTAATTAATACTAGAGCCTATTTTAAATAATTAAAAGACACTAAAAAGGATAAATAAATTATTCTAAAATTGACTTTGGAATGTGTTATTAATCATTATATGAATCTACACAAATTTTGGTTGAGGTTTGAATTGATTTGTTGCTTGAATTGTTTGAATGAAAATCAAATAAGAATATTCAAAAACAGAAAAGAAAAAGGTTTAGTATAAAAAATGGAAACAAACCCAACCCATCTGGCAGCCCACTAAGGCCCAGCAGCCCACTCGTTCTCACCCCCGAACCGTTTTCTTCTTACTCGGAAGCTCACCCGCATAGAGAATGACAGTTGAACCCCACCTCCTCCTTCTCTCTCTCGCTGCCAAGCGACCCCACTGCCCCGTCAGCTTCGTCCTCCTCGCGCTGACCACACTCCTCTCTCCCTCTGCAGTTTCTGGTTCGAATCAAAGCAGGTAAATTCGAGTAAATGTCCGAGTGATTCCTCCCAGTAGCGACGCTCGTTAAAGCGCCTCGACGCCCTCTCTCTTTCCCCTCTCTCGTCCGGCCCTCTCTGCCTCCAGGCTGTCCCCAATTCCACCAGGACCGCCATTGTCTCCGACAAGCTCCGGCGGCAATTCCGGCCACTCGCCATCGCCCCTTGCCTCCTCGACCACGCGAGCCTGCTCCCCTCTTCCATACGCATCTCCTAGTGGCCTCAGCTCGTTCGCGCATGCCCCCTATCGTCGGCAACCACCTCGAATGACCGCGCCACCGTCTGCTCCAACTCTGACGAGCTCTACAGGTAGTCTCTGACCGCGCCGCCCCCTCTCTCTGATGCTCCCGTACTCCCTACTCTTCTACGCGTTTAACAACACCCAATTGTTCCCTCTCCCGTGCTCTACAGCGACGTCCCTGACAACGACAGTACGAGCCCGTCGCCAGGCATCTCTCCGGCGAGCAATCACCGTCACCCCCGTGCGCCCCTGACCCTGTGGCGACCACATTGAGAATCAGCGCAACCCTGCGAACCTGGTGAGCTTCTCCCCACCCTCTCTTGCTTCCTGCATCGCCAGCAACGCCACCGCCAGGCCGCTCCGCCGCCAGTCGCCGCCGCTAGCACCGCTAGTGAATGTTCAGTGGTTATGCGCCGTAGGATTTAGATCCAACGCACGCGATAGAAACTTAATCGAAAGGGTATCTTTTGATCTGTACCGTGCGTAGTCATTTAGATCTGACGGCCCAGAAAGCTCGATCCAACCGAAGCGGTACCGCCCAATGAAATTGCTCCACGTGGCCCTGTCTGTTTGAATAAAATCAGAAATGATTTATTTGATGTTCCAATTTGAAAAATTCATAACTTTCAAACCACACGTCCAAATTTTGCAAATTTTATATCAATGGATTCAGCAAAACAATTAATTTCTGACCATGCCCTTTGTTTAGTAAAATGTTTCAGTTAAATTGATTGTTTTTGCAGAAACTTATGTAGGCATATTTAGAATATAAAATTTGTTCTAATATGATTTTTGAGATGAAACCTTTGGAAAATGGTTTGTTTTGAACCTACTGACCTTAAAAACCAACTCATGGATTTTAAAAATATATTTGGTAAAGCGAAAGAATAAATCTTTGATTTAAACCACTTCTAGTCAAATAAAAATATTGTTTATTTGTTAAAAATGCTTTTTGGAGGAAACCTTTGTGAAATGTTTTGATTTAAACTCTCTGACCCTAAACAGAAGGTTTTATGATTTGAAAACATATTTTGTGAACCCTATAGATTGTTTCCTTATTAAAAGCATTTCTCCACCACATAAAATAATGCTTGGTTTAAAAATGGTTTATAGGAAGAATTTTTTGCAAATAGTTTTGCCACTTTATAAAATGACCAATAAGTGTTTTAGAATGTTTATAACCTATTACAAACCACTTTTGTAAATAAACAAAGTTTGGCATGCTTGCATGCATTGTTTTGATACTATTATTTTATGTGATGGTTGCTTCAATGGTAGTTTGAAATATTGTTTGCTTGATTGAATTGTAGTGATTTGAAGAGTGTGAATATTGCAAAGATCAAGGAGTGAACTTATATTCTCTACCAAAAAGGCAAGTGATGCTTCATAATTTTGTCCCATTATTTTCACTATGCATTAGTGATATTTCTAAGTAGGACTTGTATGGAATTTTGCTAAGTGTAAACTATGCCATGGGAAATCCTAGTAGATGAAACCTTAGTAGAAATTTTCCTAAGTTAAGATTCCTACTACTATCATGCTTAGCTTAGCTAATAGAAAACAAGGGTGGAATATATATTCATACCATGGAATATTTCTAAGTCAAGGACTTGTGTTTTGTTTAATAAAACAACTAAGTGAATGAATCACCTGGGTGGAATGGAAGGAATGGTTTGTGTTGAGTGGTTCACAAGGCCCATTTCTATGGTTACCTTGTGTATCTCACTTGTGGATGGCCACCCAGGAACAAAGAGATTTGAGATGTCAAATGTTGAGAAGCTTCAAGTGCAGCCACTTGGCATTATGGGCTCTGCCTGGATCATATAGGTTGCAATAACTTAGCCAAATGGACAGTTGGTGGTAGGGGATTGATAGGTTGGAGCGCGTCCATTCTGGTCTAAGGTAAGGCTTCTGAAAGATCTTGTCTTGGGAAACCAAGTCTTGTGGGGAAAGTGCACCACCTCTGCAGAGTGAAAAATCTAAGTACTTAACCATGTCCCTGGTAAAGGACAATTTGAGCATCAAGACATGGAAGCTATCAAGAATGTCCTCATCCCAATTTCTAAGTTAAAAACTTGTGGTTGAACAAGGGTTGAAGGATCACCAATTTCTATTGGGAGATGCCTTGGGTGATTTTGTCAAACAAAACATAAGTGTTTTTCAAAAGATAAGGAAAATCTATTTTGAGCAAAGCAAGCCTAAGCTCCACTTAGCCAAATGCATATAGATGATAGACCCCACTATACTACCATAGTATCACTTGCCAATACAATTCAAATGTATTAACCCTTGTGGATGTAACTTGTTATGTTGCAGGTTTGTTTGATATTAGTGAAGTTTAATGATTAGGATTACAAGTCTACAACCAACATGTCTGCCTGTGGCACTTTGAAGATGAAGGACCCCATGCTATTGTTATATTCCGTTGCATTGTAATTGAGATAGCCAAGTGAGCTATGTAAGATGTAATAAATTATTTTATTCCTGGTTATAAAGTTGTATTATGACCTTTGTTTCTTGATATTACATCTTAACTGTGGATGCTAGCTATTGATCCAGGGACTAGCATTGTAAACACAGGGATCTCTACCTTATTAAAGGTTGGGAACCTTACAGCTAGTAGCAACAACACATCTACAATCGAAGAGATTATTGTCACTTCCCTTGGAAACTATAGGCATGAACCCACTATCGAGCATAAATACCCCCTCTTGGAGTCACTAGCAACTACTTGGCCAAGATAGATACAAACAACGGAGAGCATGCATGATCACAAATAAGACAGACATGATATAATCATAAAGACAAAACCAATAATCAAACCAATATAATAATCTCAATATCCATCGGATCCCCGCAAACACAACATGCATGATTACAAATAGATTAGCTCTTGATCATGAACGGAGCTCACAAGATCTATACATGAAAGAACAAAGGAGGAGATACAACCATCTAGCTACTACATGGACCCATAGTCCAAGGTGGAAGTACTCACGCGTCATACCGGAGAGAAGGCCTCCGGGATGATCTCCCCTCCAGCAGGGTGCCGGGAAGAACTTCAGATCCCCCCGATCTAGGGACGATGGTGGCGGCGACTACATACGGTTTTGTGGATTTCTAATCGGGTCCTCAGGGTTTCGGCATCGGGGGCTTCTTATAGGCGAAGGGGGAGAAAGAGGGGCCGGCCAGGGGCACCAAACCCTAGCCAGGCGCGAGCCCACCTGTGGCCGCGCCTAGGGGGTGGGTGGCCCCTCTGGCTCGCCTCCCCGGCTCTCCTCTGGACTTCTTGTTCCCCACAGAAAGTAATTGACTTTGTCCTTTGTCCCGTCCAATTTCGAGAATATTTCTTTACTAACTTTTCTGAAACCAAGAACAGCAAAAAAACATGCATCTGGCACTGTTGCAACTTGTTAGTAGGTTCGTACCAGAAAACATGTAAAAAGCACCTCAAAGTGTGCACAAGTAAAGCAAAGTAGATACTAAACAAGCATGGAGCATCAAAAATTATAGATACGTTTCCAATGTATCAGGTGGTAAGACCATAAGCTATCAAAGCACCCAGGTTATAAGTTCTATACCTATTCAATGCAGCTGAGATAAAATCTAGATCAAATGAAGATAAATTTCTAGCAGTCTTTCTAGCAAGAATACACTTGGTAATGAAATAGGAAAAATATCTAATGGATGGGAACTGAATGTTCCGAATTTTACCACTTTCCTTTGTGAAGTTGCCACCTTGGAAAATTTCAGCATATAAATCCATAAGTGTCTTAGGCCTATTCTTGATCTTCTCACAAGATCCCCAATGCGACACTCTAATAGTTGCACAGAAATCAGCAAAAGGCAGGTCGAGAGCTATATTGTAGATTTTATAATGTACCGTGGGGTTAGACAAGGACCAAATAAACCGGAAGTAATGCACCACAACCATGGTTAGCTTAACGTATTGAAATGGTTCCTCTTCAACAAAGTGTTCCAACCCTGCATTAGTAATCATATTTTGGAAATCCTGGAAGATCCCCGCGGCTCTCATAAATTCAGGGCATGGATATATGGAAGGGAAAACTTCTTCCTCGTGATGGACCTTCATTGGCTTAGATACCATCAAATCATATTGATTCAGTGGGTATGCACTCATCTTCCTTTCTGAATTTTTTTAGAAAAAAATCAAACCAAGTGATTTCCAAGTTGATAAATGATGAGGAACTACTATAGGAACTTGATAGAGGGCTAAACGTGCATCAAAATGAAATCTCTAAGCATAGAACAAGCATGCAAGCTCACACACCTGACACCTATAGCAACAAAATACTCAAGATACAATCTACCAATCACAAATCTAATTGGACAAGCGGAGGAGGCACATACCAAGGAGCAATCCCTCCAAAAATCAGCAGCAAAGATGGGGATCAAGGAGATCGAAAATCGGGAGCAAGAACAGCAGGAACTCGAGCTTGAGAAAGTTTTCCGGTGTTTTTCGGGAGAGAGAAAGAAGTGGCTGGAAGGAGGCATCTTGGAGGGCCACAGGTGCGCCCCACCCATGCCAGGCGCCACCTGGGGCTGGCTGCGCCACTAGGGGGTGTGCTGTCCTGGTGGGTCCCCCTGGACCATTCCAGGTGCCTCTCTGCCCCTTTTTTCGAGGAAAAAATTAATATGAACTTTCTGGGATTTTTCGGGAAACTTTATTTTTGGCCAATTTTCAGGTTATAAAAATTGATTTTCTGGCAGAAAAAGATTTTTTTAGAAGAAGCAAAAGAAAACAAAAACCAAACCTACAGAAGTTCTAAGACACTCTAACAAGCAAACAACTAGAAAAACTAAAGCTAACAAGAGAAAGAGAAAAGAATAGAAAGGAAAAAAATAAAAGTGAGCAACTATAACCACTGTGAAGGCATTGTTTTGTTCATTAAAATCCCTTTGTTAACAAGGTTTATCAAGTCTTGTTACCAAAACAATCTTATATGGAACAAAACTTTGCATTTCACAAAATGATTATGTTACCTCAAACTTGATAGCAATAGTCCCAATAATAATAGTTTCAAAATTTTCTTATGGAATGGGACAATATATTTCTCCAACTTTGATGCTCTCAATATTTTCAATAGAATTCAGGCAATAGCTCTTATCAATCTTCTTGGGGAAATAGACAATATGCTCTTTGTCATTAATATTAAAAGTTACTTTTGCTTGATTACAATTGATGACAGCACCTGCAGTATTAAGAAAAGGTCTCCCAAGAATAATGACATATTATCATCTTCAGGCATCTCAAGCACAACAAAATCAGTTAAAACCAAGCAATTATGAGCCACTTGAACAGGAACATCCTCACATATGCCAACATGAATAGTAGTTGACTTATCAGCCATTTGCAAAGATATATCAGTTGGTATCAACTTTTCTAGCTGGAGTCTCTTGTAGAGAGAAAAAGGCATAACACTAACTCCAGCTCCCAAATCACATAAAGCATCCCTAACATAATTATTCTTAATAGAACAAGGAATAGTTGGTATACCTAGATCACCAAGTTTATTTGGAACCTTACCATTGAAGGAATAATTAGCAAGCAAAGTATAAATTTCCTCATTAGGAATCTTCCTTTTATTAGAGACAATATCCTTCATATACTTTGAATAAGGAGGCAACTTAATAGCATCAGTCAAAGGAATTTGCAAAAATAAAGGTTTCATCCACTCACAAAATTTGTTGTAGTGTTCTTCCTCCTTTGACTTGTGTTTCTTATTAGGAAAAGGCATAGGTTTCAGTAGGGGTTCGTAGCATGGAAAACAAAAAATTTCTATCGCATACAAACAAACAAGCCAAGATCTATCTACTAGATTGTAGCAACGAGTCGATAGAGGAACTCACCCTCAAAGATTCCAAAGCGGTTAACGAGAGCAGATTCTCGTGGGTGATGTAGTCGTACACTTGCCGATCTCAAGATCGCGTAGACGATCCTTCCGGCGCTGCGTTCCGGCAGCGCTCCCGCAGTCGGTCACACGTTCGGTACTCGACGAAGACCTTCCTCTCCCTTGTTCCAGCAGGCAGCGGAGGTTGTAGCACTCTCCTCGCGATTCCGGCAGCACAACGGCGTGGTATCGGAAGTAGAGGGAAGATCTCGCAGGGCTTCGCCTTAAGCCGGAGCGAGTATGGTGGAGTATGAGAGAGCTCCTCGGCGATCTAGGTTTTAGACACACCAAGGAGGAGAGGCTAGAGCCGGCGGCTAGGGTTCCGGGACACCCCATGTCGGCGGCTAGGGCAAAACCCTAGGGGGCGGCGGCTATGGTGGTAGGCGCCAAGCTAGGGTTTGGAGGAGAGGTACTTGTGTGTCCTAGGAGGGAGCCCTGCCCCTCCTTATATAGGTGGAGGGGCCGGCGGCCAAGGGGAGGGAGGGGAGTCCCTCCCCAACTCGGCTTGGGTGGTGCGCCGGCTTGGGGAGGAGGACTCCCTCCCCAACTCGGTTTCACCTCCTCCTCTTCTTTTCCACTTTCCAAATTTAGCCGTTTGACTTTTCAATTTAGCTATTTGACTTTTCAAACTAGGATTCGATTAATCCTTTATTTGGAACAGCGATGACACTTAGTACATGATGCAATCATTCCAACTTGCAATGACACATTCATGTATCCCTTCCCCTCCGGAGTGTCGGACATTCCAGAACCTTCTAGAACATTCCCGATGAAAACACCGGAATCATTCCCGAACTCCGAAACGGGACTTTCCTTATATGAATCTTATTCTCCGGACCATTCCGGATCTCCTCGTGATATCCCAGATCCCATCCGAGACTCCGAACAACATTCGTTCTCTTTCTCATTCATTCCATAACTACTCAAACAACGTCGAATCCTTAAGTGTGTCACCCTACGGTTCGTGAATTATGCGGACATGATCGAGACACTTCTCCGAACAATAACCAATAGAGGAATCTGGAAATTCATATGGCTCCCACATATTTCTATGATTACTTTGCGATCGAATGAACCACTTACATACGATACCAATTTCCCTTTGTCTCACGATAGTTTACTTATCCGAGGTTATGATCGTCGGTATCTCTGCATACCTAGTTCAACCTCGTTACCGATAAGTACTCTTTTCTCGTTCCCGTGATATGTGATCCCTTGTGAGACAGTCACATGCTTGCAAGCTAATTGGATGACATCCCACCGAGAGGGCCTAGAGTATATCTATCCGTCATATGGATGGACAAATCCCACTCTTGATCCATGTGTCTCAACCAATACTTTCCAAACACTCAATGCCACCTTTATAGCCACCCAGTTACAGTGTGGTGTTTGATGTCATCAAAGCATCCATCCGGTAAAGGTGATATGCATGATCTCATGGTCGAAGGAATTAGGTTACTATGTATCAGAAAGCATATAGCAATTGAACTATTGAAATGACTTGATCTTTATGCTACGCTTATCTATAGGAGTATGTCCATCACATCATTCTCCTAATGATATGACCCTGTTGTTAATAACATCTCTATGTTCATGATCAGGAAACCATGATCATATATTAACCAACAAGCTAGTTTAACAAGAGGCTTTTCTAGGGACTCTTTTATGTTTACAAATCACACAAGTATTAATGTTTCCTGTTAATACAATTATAGCATGGTATGTAAACATTTATCATAAGTATGAAGATATGATAATAACCACTTTATTATTGCCTCTTGGGCATATCTCCAACAGTCTCCCACTTGCACTAGATTCAATAATCTAGTTTCAAACCTTTGTGTATTCAACACCTATGGCTCTCTGGTGTCGTATGTACACGATTGCTAGTGGTCAACTGATCTCCGGATCTGACACTTCCAGGTCCGTGTGTAATTGCATGTCTTTGCGTCTCTACGCATCACTCATTCTCTAATCAGATGGCTTTGTATAAATTTGGTCCTTTGGTGAGACCTTTAGTTCTTTTGGGTTTAAAACATGTTGATAATATTGTCGTACAATATATCTTCATAGTATTATCCCGCTGTGAACTATACCTAGTTTGATAACAAACTACTTGACACAAATACCCTCTTTAGCTGCTATCATAGCAGTCATATACTTAGCCTTTTGTTGTAGTATCTGTCACAATGTCTTAACTTTGGAACTCATCCAAATCCATTATGGAACTTACTTTCCTTTATATTGTGCCACCCTTAGTTTAGATTGAGATAAACTTAATTTTTACTTTGTGACAAAACTAGTATCAATGTAGTACTTTTACAATGAACTAACCATCTATTTGTCACTTCTACAAACAATATATTCTTTAGTTCTTCCAAAAGATCATAAGAATATCCTTACTATTGTCCAATGATCATCTTATGAATCATTCTAGTATATGCTCATAACATTTAGAGCATAGGACATATCTGGATTTGTACATATCACAGTATGATTGATATAAATACTCTTTGTGATTTCATACATCAAGTATCAATCTATACTTGAATCTTTGTTTCACTTACCAAGTGTCAATACACTTGAATATATCATCAATATTGAACTTATTCAATCCTTTCTGTGCGACAAGAACCTTTCTTGTAGTTTCTATATTGAACTCATTCAATATCTCATCTATGTACTTCTGGCACAACCATATTGGCGTCTATTGATGCCAAATATTTGGGTTTTGCCTAAGTCTTTCATCAAGATGAAATTCTTAATATGTGTTAATAAAATATACATCTTTTCCAATCAACAATATGTCCTCCACATAATGTATTAGAAATATGTCTTAGCGCTCCCACTTAATTTCTTGCAAATGCAAGCATCTTCATTGTCTCTGATGGAATTAAACTCTTTTAACAGTTTCATCATAGTGAAGATTCTAACTCCACTATGCTTACTTCAACCATTGAAGTTTGCATACGCTTTTAGCATCCCTTGAATTAACAAAACCCTATGGACCGTGTTATGCACATGTCCTAGGTAACAATTCTATTAGAAGAACTTGTTTTGTTTATTCAACTACCACATAACAAAATTATATGTAGTGGTTGCTATATTAATCCGTCTAGACTAAATATTGCTATGAAAGATCAGATTTTGTCATAGTCAACCTTTGAACATTGTTGTGAACTCTTTCCCAACATGTCGACTATTTCATAGATGTGCAACATCCATGTCTATTTATTTATAGATCCAAACACAACTGTAAGGTCTTACACCTTTCTTGAGGGTCCTTCAAGTTCAAAACTTGATTTTTCGTGTATGGAACTATCACGGATTTTATGGCTTCAAGCCATTAGACGGAGTCAGGGCCCATCATCGCTTCTTTGCATGTAGTCGGATCATTATTGTCAAATAATGATTTAACTCTCAAATCTTGGTATTTGATTGTTTACCTGACCTACTTGTTTCAATAGGAACTTAGATCTCCGTGACCACAACCTTTGAGGCACGTGAGCCATGAGCATTGTTACTGCCTCCGGAACACTTTTCGGCGCTGCACAACTTTGCACATATAGCTAAGGTTCTTTTAACCTTATCAAAGTTCTTTTGTCCTCCCACTTAACTTTTCACGAAAAATTCCTTCTCTAAGAAACTTGACGTTCTAAGAGACAAACATTTTTGTCTCCGATGTTATGGAGGAACAGTTATTCGAAATAACATACAAAGACAGGTTCATCCGACTTTGGTTGCAAACATCTTTCTTATGCATAGCATACCAATGTTTAAGAAAGGAAAACTTGGGTTTTATCCCAAACCATAACTTTATATGGTGTCATTTCAACGGATTATGATGGAGCTCTTTTCAGTGGAAAAACGGTAGTCTCTAAAGCTTTTAATCTTTAAAATATAATGGCAGTTTTATGAATTATACCTTTGATCTTACCATGTCAAACAAGGTTTAATTACACATCTCGAACGCTCCATACTCTTATGGTGTTTCGGGATATGCAAATCCACGGAACGATTCCTTAAATCTTAGGTATTATGCTAAACTTGTAACTCAAATATCTTCCTTTATGATCCTATCATAAACTATTTATATTCTTGTTACAATGATTTTTCACTTCATCTTGAAAGTCTTTGAACTTTTCAAATGTTTCATACTTCATCCTTATTAAGTAAATATTCATATATTCACTCAAATTTTCGGAGAAAGCATATGAAGTTGAAATCCATCGCTTTTGACTACACATGATGGACTTTGTACAACAATATGTACAATTTCCAATAAGCTAGTCTTTCGTTCCGTTTTTGGCCTATGAACGAAGTTTTAATTATCTCTAGGAAAGTTTCACAAGCGTCATGTGATCAAAAATCAAAAGACTCCAAAATTCCATCCACATGGAGTTTCTTCATGTTATCTTTCCAATATAATTTAAACGGCGATGTCACTTCCTAAGTGATCTTTCAATCAATTTGTCTTTCGACATCTTTAGCACTAGTTTTATGGATGTGATTTCTCCAACGAGATTTGTGAATCATCCATCTTTTAGGGATTACGACAATTATTTGAAAAACCATTTTGTTCTCATAATACCTGATAAAACAAATCTTGAAGGCAAGCTTTGATGTTTAACGAGCAACACAATAACCCTTTATTTGTTCTCGATGAACATCATCACATATTCTTTTGCTAGTTACTTAGGCCATTGTAGTTTATGAATTGTGTTGTTTCGTATGACGATTCACACCAACAAATTCAGTATCAAATACTTAAGAACCACATTGTTTAATAAGCAAAGAATATAGCCATAACATGTATATTATCTATATACTTAAACTGAACAATTCTAGTCTTTTCTTTTCTGCCATATATTTATGAGATTCTCTTTCAGTATTTCCTTTTCTGTTTGAAAGAATCTATCAACATCAATAGTGGAGTCATACATATGACACATAGTCCAAAGCGTGTATAGTTAAATACCAATGTCTTTGGACTTGCACTTTGAAGTAGATCACCATTATCAAATGTTTGGTGTTCTTTCAAATTCCTTTCTTTAGTAATCTCTTGGTGTAGTAAAACATTTTACCTACATCAAATTTTCACCCTCATCATGGATTTATCCATGATCAAGCTACTTTTAGCTTGCAATGGTGAATCACGAGTATAATGTTGCTCTCCAAAACCTTTTGGAAGATTAGGACAACTAGTGTCTCCAACCTTTTGCAAATTCTCATCAAATATGAGAACATGACTTTTGCCATATTATACTCTATCATGTTGCAACCAAAACTTCGTTTCAGATATCACAATATCTTCCACACATCATGGTTTCTGAAACAACTCTTTCAGATCCTAGATAACCTTGATATTACGACAATCCTTTGAATATCAAGAATCATGGAAACAAACATGATACTCATACACTAACTCTTGGAATTGTCACTCTTGTTTTAATACCAATTATTAAACTTCATGGAGTAACCGGAACTTACTGAAAGTTTGCAATAGGACTTTTAAACTTTAGATTAACACTTAAAAACAATACGATACCAGTTCGTAAAGTAACTAACCAGAATTATATAGTTCTATCATCTCAATTATAACTAAGCGTAAGGTGGTAAACAGATGCCAATGACTACAACAACTATGCAAATTCACTTTGATTTAATTTATGATAAATAGTGTTCAACTTTTAATCATATTGCCGTTGAACTCCCACTCAAAACAATATCCCTCACATTGTTTTAGTGATCACACGAACCAAATCCACCACATCAAAACCGATCATCACGAGAGTTGATGTAGCTTCAATGGCGAACAATCAACATGTTCATCATATCTACTATATGACTCATGCTTTACCTTTCGGTGATCCGTTTTCCGAGACCATGTTTGTACATGCTAGGCTCGTCAAGATCAACCTTAGCTTCCGCATGAGCAAATCTGTCTTGCTCACGTTGTATACACTCGCAGAATCTAACACACCCGATCATCATGTGGTGCTTCGAAACAATGAGTTTTAGCAACGGTTCTTACTAAGGATGAACACTTTAAAACCTTGAAATTGTGTGCTTGAGGGATCATCTTATAATGCTACCGTCGTTAACTAAGCAATACAAGATGCATAAAAGGATTAACATCACATGCAATTCATAATATGTGATATGATATGGCCTTTCTTCTTGTGCTTCCGATCTCCATCTTCAAGCACGAACATGATCTCCATCATCACCGGCATTGCATCAAGGTCAATGACGCCGCTCCATGGTTGTCGTCCACCAGCTTCAACTATTACAACTACTTTGAACAGACAAGCGGGTCTTAACAGAATTTAAAGACAACCATATGGCTCCTGCCGGTTGCCAACTTACAATAAGGAACATTGCATACATCATATATAATCACAATCATGGCCATATCACATCACATCACACCCCTGCAAAACAAAGTTAGACGCCTCTAATTTTCTTTGCATGTTTTACGTGGTTTGGGGCTTTCAATAAGTGTCGTTCTAACTTACGAACAAGAACCACAACATTGATACTATTATTGTCAACCACCCGTTGTAAATTGAATCTTAACTATGTTGGGAGAAACAGGCACCCGCAAAGCCACTTATGCAATACAAGTTGCATGTCAAGCGTGGAGCAAGTCTCATGAACGATGTCATGTAAGGTTAGCCCGGGCCGCTTCATCCCACCATCCCACAAGATGCAAAGTACACAAGAAGCAATCGACAACAAAAGCATCAACGCCCACAATGACCATTGTGTTCTACTCGTGCAACAGATCTACATATAGACACGGCTCTGATACCACTGTAGGGGTTCGTAGCATGGAAAACAAAAAATTTCTATCGCATACAAACAAACAAGCCAAGATCTATCTACTAGATTGTAGCAACGAGTCGATAGAGGAACTCACCCTCGAAGATTCCAAAGCGGTTAACGAGAGCAGATTCTCGTGGGTGATGTAGTCGTACACTTGCCGATCTCAAGATCGCGTAGACGATCCTTCCGGCGCTGCGTTCCGGCAGCGCTCCCGCAGTCGGTCACACGTTCGGTACTCGACGAAGACCTTCCTCTCCCTTGTTCCAGCAGGCAGCGGAGGTTGTAGCACTCTTCTCACGATTCCGGCAGCACAACGGCGTGGTATCGGAAGTAGAGGGGAGATCTCGCAGGGCTTCGCCTTAAGACGGAGCGAGTATGGTGGAGTATGAGAGAGCTCCTCGGTGATCTAGGTTTTAGACACACCAAGGAGGAGAGGATAGAGCCGGTGGCTAGGGTTCCGGGACACCCCATGTCGGCGGCTAGGGCAAAACCCTAGGGGGCGGCGGCGGCTATGGTGGTAGGCGCCAAGCTAGGGTTTGGAGGAGAGGTACTTGTGTGTCCTAGGAGGGAGCCCTGCCCCTCCTTATATAGGTGGAGGGGCCGACGGCCAAGGGGAGGGAGGGGAGTCCCTCCCCAACTCGGCTTGGGTGGTGCGCCGGCTTGGGGAGGAGGACTCCCTCCCCAACTCGGTTTCACCTCCTCCTCTTCTTTTCCACTTTCCAAATTTAGCCGTTTGACTTTTCAATTTAGCTATTTGACTTTTCAAACTAGGATTCGATTAATCCTTTATTTGGAACAGCGATGACACTTAGTACATGATGCAATCATTCAAACTTGCAATGACACATTCATGTATCCCTTCCCCCCCGGAGTGCCGGACATTCCGGAACCTTCTAGAACATTCCCGATGAAAACACCGGAATCATTCCCAAACTCCGAAACGGGACTTTCCTTATATGAATCTTATTCTCCGGACCATTCCGGATCTCCTCGTGATATCCCGGATCCCATCCGAGACTCCGAACAACATTCGGTCTCTTTCTCATTCATTCCATAACTACTCAAACAACGTCGAATCCTTAAGTGTGTCTCCCTACGGTTCGTGAATTATGCGGACATGATCGAGACACTTCTCCGAACAATAACCAATAGAGGAATCTGGAAATTCATATGGCTCCCACATATTTCTACGATTACTTTGCGATCGAATGAACCACTTACATACGATACCAATTTCCCTTTGTCTCACGATAGTTTACTTATCCGAGGTTATGATCGTCGGTATCTCTGCATACCTAGTTCAACCTCGTTACCGATAAGTACTCTTTTCTCGTTCCCGTGATATGTGATCCCTTGTGAGCCAGCCACATGCTTGCAAGCTAATTGGATGACATCCCACCGAGAGGGCCCAGAGTATATCTATCCGTCATATGGATGGACAAATCCCACTCTTGATCCATGTGTCTCAACCAATACTTTCCGAACACTCAATGCCACCTTTATAGCCACCCAGTTACGGTGTGGTGTTTGATGTCATCAAAGCATCCATCCGGTAAAGGTGATATGCATGATCTCATGGTCGAAGGAATTAGGTTACTATGTATCAGAAAGCATATAGCAATTGAACTATTGAAATGACTTGATCTTTATGCTACGCTTATCTATAGGAGTATGTCCATCACATCATTCTCCTAATGATATGACCCTGTTGTTAATAACATCTCTATGTTCATGATCAGGAAACCATGATCATATATTAACCAACAAGCTAGTTTAACAAGAGGCTTTTCTAGGGACTCTTTTATGTTTACAAATCACACAAGTATTAATGTTTCCTGTTAATACAATTATAGCATGGTATGTAAACATTTATCATAAGTATGAAGATATGATAATAACCACTTTATTATTGCCTCTTGGGCATATCTCCAACAGTTTCTGCACCCAAGGTTCTCTTTCACTACCATGTTTATTAGGAATAAGATCTTCCTTAGTGTACCTAGTGTTCTTAGTGTGCTTCTCAGATTCTTCCTCAACTTATTCCTTATCAGGAGCATCATTTTTATCACCACTTTCATTTTCAGCATCTGAGACAGATATACTATTAGGATCTACAGCAGGTTCAGAGGGTTCCTCAACTATTTTATGTTTATTTTTCTTTCTCTTACGAGGACTACCACTACTTTCACCTTGTTGAGAATCCTTCTCAATTCTTTTAGGGTGTCCTTCAGGATATAAAGGATCTTGAGTAGCTATACCACTCCTAGTTCTAATTCCACAAGCATGTTTATCTCTCGAGGCATTAACTAGCATATCCTTTTGTACCTTAGAAAGTTGATCAATTTGGGTTTGAACCATTTGAAAGTGTTTACAGAGCATTTTAACATCATTAGCAGTTCTTTCCACAATATCTTTCAACTCATTAAGGGATCTAGAGTTTTCCAATAAATGATTCTAAACTTGTTTGTTAAAATTTCCTTGTTTAACAATAAAAGTGCCAAGTTCCTCTAAGCATTGATCAAGAGATTTACCATAGGGAATGTCACCTTCATTAAAGTGGAGAGAGTGTACCTCAATAGTAGATGAGTGGGGGATTGGCTTACATAATTGTTCTATAGGAGGTAGATTCTTCACATCTTCATCTCTAATACCTTTCTCCTTAAGACATTTCTTAGCTTCTTTCATCACTTCATCATTTAATGCAATCACTCCCCTCTTCCTTGGTGTTGGTGTTGGAGCTGGTTCAGGCACAATTGGTTCAGGAGTAGTAGGCTCAGGTGTATTTATCTCAGTTGAAGTCCAATCATCATAATTCTTGCTTATTTTAGCCATTAATTCTTCAGCATCTGTAGGAGTTCTTTTCCTGAAAACACAATCAACAAAACTATCTAGGTATGTCCTAGAATCCTCAGTTAGTCTATTATAATAAATATCAAGAAGCTCATTTTTAGGTAATGGACATCCAGGATGTGCATGAATCAACGCACAGAACCTTGTCCATGACTCAGGCAATTTCTCTTCTTCTCTCTGTTTAAAATCAAAAGTTTCTGCAAAGCAACATGTCTAGCACTAGGAGGAAAATATTTCTGAAAGAAAGAAGCAATCAAACAATCAGGGCTATCAATGGATCGAGGAGGTAATCTATTAAACCAAGCTTTAGCCTCCCCTTTTAGTGAAAAAGGGAAGATCTTAGTAACAAAGTACTTGCGCATCTTAAAATCATCAGAGAATAAAGCACTCATAGTGGAAAGCTCATTCTCAGTCCCACAAAAAGGTTCTTTCTCAACAATGTCTAAATAGGATAAATCAAGAGAGAAATCATAATCTTCATCTTTATATCTATGGGAGAAGTGGCAAACTTAGGATCGGAAGACAATTTAGGAATAATGGTATGTCTCTCAAGGAGGCTTCTAATAGCACTAACACCATGTGTGTTTTGGTACTCTTCAATAAATTCATCAGTCATTTCAATGTAACCATCACTAATATCATATCTCTCTCTAGACTCAGGTGAGCTAACAGGTGTAACAGTGTCTTCACTAGGAGTTTTAGTGTTTCCCAAAATAGTTCTAGCAATAGTAGCTTCTAGGAAAGGACCTAATGAACCACTCGCATCAAGCACAGTAGAAGTAACATCATGAGTATCAGAAGCAATTTCAGATTCAGCAGTAGTAGCAGTGTGTGTGGCATGAGTATGTGGTGGTGGTGTAACAAGCTTACTTATAACAGATGGTGGATCAAGAGCAGCAGAGGTGTTTAGGACTGTACCTCTTCTTGTAGTGGATGGTAAAATAGGAAACTTTCAATCACGAGAATTACCCATGATGAAAGGAGTAGCAGTGAACAATAATAGATCTAAGTGAACTTACAAATAAAACTATGCTCCCCGGCAACGGCGCCAGAAAATAGTCTTGATGACCCACAAGTATAGGGGATCGCAACAGTCTTCGAGGGTAGTATTACCCAATTTATTGATTTGACACAAGGGGAGACAAAGAATACTTATAAGCCTTAACAACTGAGTTGTCAATTCAGCTGCACCTGGAAATAGTTCTTGCTCACATTAGTTTATCAGTAGCAACCGTTTTGTAGTAGCAATAGCAAAGTAACAACAGCAGTAAAACAGGAGCAATAGTAACAGTAGTAGCAAACATTAGGATATGAGTGTGGTAGGCATAGGGGTGGATGGACGAGCGTTGCATGGACGAGTCTAAACATATAACTTCAAGATATAGGGCAATTGCAGATTAATAAGATAAAGCATCCAAGTACTAAACAATCATAGGCATGTGCTCCATATATAGTCATGCGTGCTCGCAATGAGAACTTGCACAACATCTTTGTCCTGACAGCCCGTTGCAGCAGGGCCTCTTTCTGGTTCCAAATCGCGTTTTCTGGTGGTGGCGGCGCAGCGGAACTCTTTTTGAAAAAACGTCGAACCCTCCTGAGTTTTTAGTCAAGAGGCAACTTATAGGCGAAGAGGGAGGTAGAGGGAGTGCCTGAGGCGGCCACACCCCCTCCAGGCGCGGCCTGGGACCACCCGCGTGGCAGGGCCTCCCCTCCGTCTCGTGTTCTGGCTCCGTGAGTCTTCTGGTGAAATAGGATTTTTGGCATATTTTTGGGATTTTTTCCCATAGTTGATTTTCTGCATAAAAACTAGACACCAAGGTAATTCTGCTAAAAACAACATCAGTCCGTGTTAGTTGTATCCAAATCACACAAGTTTAGAGGAGAAACAATAGCAAAAGTGTTCGGAAAAGTAGACATGTTTTGGACGTATCAACCAACTCCCTACCGTCCAACGACGAGGAGGAAGCGGAGATGGAGGTGGAGGCAGAGGTAGAGGAGGCGGAGGTGGGGGCAAGGACGACGACAAGGAGGCAGACAAACTGGACGACTTCGATGAGGAGGGTGAGGAGCGAGTCGACGAGGCGATTGTCTCGCCATCATCCAAATGACACATGCGGAAATAGTGTGCCGCCATCCGCGAGACAAGCACGACTGTCGAGGCGGCCGACATGGAGCTGTCATGTGAAACCGCAGCGGCGAAGGCGATGAGGAGGGATATCGAGGTGGTGACCGGTCGCAAGTTGGAGGCGAGGGAGGAAGTAGCGGAGGCAGCGAGCAGGCCAAAGGGGACGACGGCTTTAGGAGCAGAAATCCCATGTAATTTTCTTTTTATTCCGTTTGATCTTATAAAATCTTTCCATGTGTTTAAGGATGTTTGCATTTATTTTGGCCTAAATTCATTTGGTATTGCACTTGCTTGGAGGACGTCGGTGTGAGCGGCCGGCCCATCTCAAATGGCCGGCACCTTGAACCCACGCCACGCAGTTGCTGGCCGGATACACTGGGGGTGCGTCGGTGGACACGCTCTAAACTCGAAATCGTAGTTCCGGTGTAGCATGCTTTCGTTTGTTTTTCTTGAGCTATGCTCTGTGCACCGCTGGTTGGGTTGGTAACTGTTACTCGACTACTAGAAAAGGCAACACATGCAATTTGTCATTCAAAAGGCCAGCACACACCAACTAAACCGATATATTCACCAGTAACAAGACGCTGGTAGGCGGGGTGAACCTTTGAAAGGCACGATCCCTTTTGGAAGCATGTCACCCATATGTGTACGTCAAAAACAGGGGTTCCCAGACGAAACAGGGGAGGCTCATCAGGCGCTGATGAAAACCACAGAAACCTTTGGGCAAACACACGAGGTCGCCACGAAAGCTGCCCGTCCTCCATGCACCACCCTCGTCGTCCTACTCGCTGCATGCCTAGCTACCAGTACTCAGCGCTCAGCGCTCACTGCTCACTGCTCAGCTCTGCGCTGCATGCTTGCCTGCCTGCCTGCGTCGCGCTGCATGCATGTCCTGGACACTTGCCTGCCGGTACAATTATTTTCCCGTCGAATCCAACCAAAAGGGAGCTGTGCCCTGTTCGCCATGTGAAGGTACGTTGTTTTGCTCTAGCCCCAGCGTTAGGTCAGTTTGGCGCCCGTGCGTGCTCGTGAACCGCCACCGGCAAGCCGGCAACAGCGTAATGTACGTGCGTCCGAAGAACTGACGAGATGGCCGCCGGCTCGATCCATGCTGCTGCTCTTGTTTTCTTTTCAAAAATCCTCATGTTGGTCGGTTACTTTCAGTCATTTCCTTAACACAATCATGCACATCGCATGCCATGAATGTACCTTCGGTCCATGGATATGGTTTTTTTTTTTTTTACCCCAAGCATGCAAAAACCCAATCATGCAGTACGGTTATATATAGTTCTGCGTTTTCTTTCCCCGGTGACAGTGCATTTTTACCAGTGGGAGGTTTCAGTGCGCCGGTTGCGGCACATCTAGTTTCCAAACCCTGAATTTCCACGGAGAGGAATGGGGGTAACGACTTCGTTGGCCATGGATTGAGCTGGATGCCACAACAAAGGGCACAAAAAGTCTAAAACCTTCCACCATATGTATCTCGACGAAAAACTAAACCTTCCACTAGAGCAGGGTCAGAATTCAGAGCTCATCCGAAGACCTCCCTTGATGGTCAATCAAGTTAGGCACCGCACCACGGAGACGTAGTGCTTGCTACCAACACAAATCAGCGCAAACCAATAGGCGATCTTCTTGCCTGCGATGTGAACTCCACCCGCCTTCACAGAATGCACCACTCACTCTGTCTATCACTCACACTCAGGTCTAATCCTTTTTTTATAGTCACCCTCCTGCAATTCACTTTTCCAGCTGACTGACACTGGCATATATAGCTAGTGTGCCACCAAACTCCGCACAAGCAGAAAGTGGGAATCTTTTCTTTGCACAGCCTCCAATGGCTAAACACTCGATTACCCACTTTCTGCAGAATAGAAAATCACATGCTGATGCTAATCAGGATCGCACATACATCCAGCTCTCAAGTTACTACCAAGGAGGAGCGACCTCCATGCAGAGAGTTGGTGACATAGGAGAAACAAAAATAATTCGACAGACACGAGGGAGGGCACAGAACCAAACCAAACCAAACAGGCCTGTTTCTCTTCAGAAACTTGACCACACACGCTCCTCCCTAGAACAAACAAGACCAACATCTCTCTCCGAGGTAGAGAACAAACTCTCGATCACGTGTCAAACACTTGCCTTGCCTAGAAGTTAATGAACCAGGGGCAAAACTTAAGAACCAAGAAAAAAAATAGCAAACGAAAAAGAGAGGTGTAGAGAGACTAATTTACTACTGGATCATAATACAGAGGTGGTGAGTTAGGGCTTGGAGTGAGTGATCACGTCTTGCTGCTACGGACAGTTGGGGTTCTTCCCGGGTCCCCCGTAGTAGAAGTAGGTGCCCCAGTCGCCATTGTTGCCGTTCTGCACGTCGTAGCAGCTCGACTGCTCGGTGTACGCCCCGACGCCCCTCGGCGCCTTGAGGTTGTTGGTCGAGTCCACCACCTGGATGTTCTTGAAGTAGCTCGACTTGCCGAACCCTTCCTCCGGGAAGTGGCCGCTGCCCATCTGCGTCGACGTGTGGCTGCCGTCGGGCTCCGTGTTCACCACCTCGCCGCCCCACTCGATCATGGACGCGCTGTCCGCAAGGTACGAGAACAGGAACGACGGCCAGTACCCCAGCACGTAGTCGTTGCCGAACTGCAGCCACCAGTTGCCCTCCTTTGGGTCCTGCGATTAATCCAGGCGCATAGTTAGCGGATAGGTCGATAGGATGATGATGATCAGAGAATATCATCATGGGTATATAGGTGCCTTTTAGTGCTATCATGCACGAGCGGAAATAAAGCCAAGTGCTCATTGTAATGCACTACTACTACTACGAAAAGGTAGTGCCCTTTTCTTTGTGAAGATAATACTCTGAAACTATTTTTATATTCAGTCTTTTGAAAATTAAGCTAATAAGTGCTCATTATAATGTGCTATACTATGAAAAGGTAGTGGCCTTTTATGAAAATAATACTTTGAAACTTTTTATCTTCAGTCTTTTGAAAATGCTCTGGGGACAAGATCTTGTTGCTTATGCAAGTGCCAAATGAGAACATAACAGGGCACATGGCGAATTGGCAGTGCCAATGGGAAGTGCACAAGGGACAAGTTTCAAAATTTTGATTGCAGGGACGATAAGATTTTTATACAGGAGAAACAAGAGGAATATTCTTGTTTTTTTAAGAGTATAAAACTGGTATCAATTATGTGTTAGCTGGAACAAATCCATTCTAGTAGTGTGTGTGAGTGTGTGTGTGTGTGTGTGTGTGTGTGTGTCAGTGTGTATGGACAACTGTGAGAGTGCCCACTGTCCACAAAAAGCCAAAGCCACGGTGGTTGTAGCCTTGACATAAGCCTTTAGAAAAGAACAAGAGACAGGGTGGGCATGCTATATAGATTCTCTGGCCCCATTCGCAAATACGATGAGCATGTGAAGGGCCCTTGTATTTTACCTTCCAGACCAAAATATTGATATCATATTGGGAGCCACCATAGTTGGAAATAGGGAAGATGCTGGCGCCCATGGCTATCTGGTTGTTCGTCTGGATGAATCCGGAGCAGAGCAGGTTGTAGCACCCTGTTGCTTGATACGCATCGCTCTACAGTATTCATCAGCAAATACAGAAGTTAGTACTCAGTACCACCAGGCCATCCCAAAATATAGGTATGTAGATCTAGACAAAAAACAAACAATTATCATGAAGATTGAAAGGAATGTGATGTTTATCTTACTGTCCAGTAGGTGAAGAGTCTAGTGTTGTTGTCTCCATACAAGTCTGGGCTAACCTGAAATTTGTACAGAGCACATGAATAAGCCATAAGGAAAGAGCAATTTAGTCCACCATTACAGCATTCTTAGCTTCCCAAAAACAGTACTACGAAGTGCTGATAGCACAGCTCACTAAACACAAATACCAGAGAATATATAGTCTAGTTCTACCAAAATGTAAGGGTCCTCCTTTCGCTAGTGCACATATCATTATTGCAAACACAGAAGAAACTGTTGAAGGCGTGCAAGGAGGAAATGCTTCTCATAATTGATAGCGTGGAACCAGAAGAAGAACAAAATTGGAAGCCGCGGCACAACATTTAATAGAACTTTTTGACGAGGTGGTTTTCTCCATCTCTCATGCCTGAGCTCTCACCTGCCATCCGGCTTCAATGCTGTTGAGGTCCTGCCCAAAGGAACCCCCCAAGATCCAGAGCTGGGAAAGGCTGAACTCATTGCCCTGCTGAATGCTTGGCTGCCACACATTGATGGTGGCCTTGGCTCCATAGTACTTATCCCCTTCCACATATGCTATTGCATGCTGAGACAACAAGGTTAAACGAATTAATGAACACTTAATCCTGCAAGGAAACAGTAGTACCAAGATTGATTCCTGAATGAAGCATTGTATTGTATTATTGTACCTGGTGGCCATTCTCATTGAGCATGTCAGGTTCAACAGACGAGGGGTTTGGGGTGCTCTTGTGCATCTTCTTGCCATACCTCTTGATGGAGCTGGCCCTGAGGACATCCTCCTCCTTGGTCCTCCTGATTGGTATGGTGTTCTCCTGGCACATGCCGTTCTGATGCCACATTTGGGTGATTTGCTGCCTGGCCTTCTGGGATGCAACCTTGGACTCATCATACAGGCCTTCTGGGTGGTAAGCAGGCCTTGTCTGGAAAAAAAAAAATTTGTTGGCGGTGCGCCGTTGAGTGTTAGTAGTATCATAATGTCCGTGGGGGAGAAGCTGTAAAAAGGGCAGTGGCGCTGGAGAGAGAGTAACCTGGATGGTGTGATCCTTGAGGAAAGGGTGATCAAAGGCCGGCTGGCTGGCGATGGGCACGCAGTCTATGATGTCGCCATCTGGGCTCTGTTGATTTCTCAGAATCAGTTATTGCAACAGTTTAAAAAAGAGATTGTGCTAAATTCAGGATAGAGATACAGATTAGAAAACACAGCATTGGTTTCAGAGTAGAAAGAGTTCGTATATAAGCAATGCAGAGCATTCATGTACCGAATTAATTTCTACACAGCAAAGGAGCTAGAAGAAGAAGAAGACTAAAACGATGATTGCTTCGTCTCTGAACAAACAAAAATCAGAATATACACTGGGGTTCAGAAAAGGAGAGTCAAGTTCTCCTCCAAAGAGAGGAAAGCAACCGAAAGCACGCATCTTTCTTCTCCTGCAAAGTCCAATGAACCCAACCCAAGAAGCACGGGCACCCATAAATTTCATCACCCCAAAAGCGAGTCTTTTCTCCCTCCGGCGACGAGAGAATAATCAAAGTCCATGGTCCATGAGCGACAAAGATTCAATCAACGCTTCCAAAGCAGGCAAATCATGTAGTATCTCTCGCAGATGGCAATGCAGGAGCGCATGGATGAAACCCATAAAAAGGTAAGTACTCGTAACGGACTCGTCTCTTCTTCGGTTCCCGTTGTGCCCGGAGTAAATGTACGCGGCGGCACCGCTCCGTCTTCCTTCCCGTGGATGGAATCAGTTGTTGCAAGCAAAGCGAGAAGAGAACTTTGGGGAACACGAGACGCGCGGTAACCGAACAGATTGGACGCACGCCGCCGCCGCTAGCTGGTTGAGGAGGGAGAGGAGAGGAGAGGAGAGGAGAGGAGAGGAGAGGAGAGGAGAGGAGAGGGATGTGTGTGTACCTCAATGCTGGCGACAGGCGCCTTGTTGAGGCGCTTGAGGTGGTGCTGCACCTGGCGCTGCCTCAGCAGCTGCCTCCGCCGCGCCATCTCCTTGCCGCCCGGCGCCGCCGCCGCCCCCTCGGCGCAGCAGGCCGAGAGGAGGAGCATGGTCGCCAGCAGCACGAACAGGCACCGGCGGGAGGACGCCATAGCGAGCGAGCTGACGAACGCAGGGTCGCGCCTCGCGCGTGCTCTGCTCTGGCCGTCGATGAGGGAGGGTAGATGACACGCACGGGGTGGAGGAAAAGGAAGGAGGAGGAGGAGGTGGCGCACTTAAAAATCCTTCCGTTGGTGTCGTTTTTGTTGTTGCTTCGGCCGCCGTGCCCTCCTCTATCTCTCGCTGCGCGCTGCGTACGCCGTAGTATGGGGGGAGAGAAGGGGGCGGAGTAGCAGACGAGACAGGGCGTCGCGTCGTGGTCGTGGGCGTTTAAAGCTGGCCGGGAGGAGACGGGTCCGGCTCGCGTACGCCGGGCTCGGAGCATCGGAAAGAAGGTGTCTGCGTCCTTCTTCCTTCGCGTGGTCTCTTCAGCCGGTTCGGCACGCGAGGGCCCGCGGAGCACGGTCCGGTCTCCCTCCCTCGCACGGGTCGCGACTGCCCCGTGCGTGTACGAAGGGTTTGGGTACAGGATTTTGCTTGAAGAAAACGTTCGTTCGTTCCCTCGCTCGCTCGCTCGCTCGTCGGTTGCACGTAGGGTACTGTGGCTCATTGGTGGGTGGAGTTTGCATGTACTGCGTCGATGCTCAGTGCGTGCGTAACCAACTCGTTTCTCATACGCCAGAGTGCTGGGCTTTCCAAGTTCGATTGAAGAAAAAAATTTCCTTTTCTGCATAAACATCATCCTTCCGGTACAGTTTTATTAGACTTAGGCCGTAGACTCGCATTAAATTTAATGACGTCGAATTAATTGGCGTGTTGAATCAGCTTACAAACAGAGCCACACGCGCTAACGAAAGATCAAGCAATCGGCTTGTACTACAAAGAAAGAAAACTAGTGAAAGCATGACTTGAAGTTGGACCGACGGCAACGCGCGTGACAGCAACAAACAACACTCAAGGGGAGCAGCACACCGACGAGGTTGAAACAGTTCGGACTGATAGAACAGCGCCACCCCATCTTCAAACGTCGTCATCGGAGGGACCTCTATCCCTTGTTGACAAGAAAAACGCTAACCGGTGGGCTAAAGCTCACCCTAAAACCTGGGTCGGTGCACAAACACGCATTGCAACCCGTCGAGATGACCACAACATCGTCATAGCAGACTTCGCCTTCGATAAACGCCACCACTACTGCTGCAACACTACCACCAGAGGAGAGGCGAACCATGGACTACACGGCATCGTGATCATAGTTTTTTCCATTGTCCGGTCCAAAGATATCTAAGGTTTTTACCTCGAGCATAGGGAAGGAATAGAAGAAGATCTGCGACGGTGCCTTCAAGAAGCGAACGACGCCAATGAGTGTCGCCACCATCAGCCAAGACAACGCTAGGTAGGATTTTTTCATCCTGCGTGAACCACATCCACTTCTCGCCACTAGCAAGAAGTCGTGTCATCCTAACGGTCGTGAGCACCAGTCAGCACCAGACAACGCTAGGTAGGTTTTTTTCATCCTAACAAGGAACCACACCTTTAGATACGAGTGGACCACCTCCACTTCTCGCCACTAGCAAGAAGTCGTGCCATCCTAAGTGCCGTAAGCACCAGTCAGCACCAGACAACGCTAGGTAGGTTTTTCTCATCCTAACAAGGAACCATACCTTTAGATACGAGTGAACCACCACCACTTCTCGCCACTAGCAAGAAGTCGTGTCATCCTAACGACCATGAGCACTAGTCATCACTGTTGGCGATATGCCCAAGGCGCAATAATAAAGTGGTTATTATCATATCTTTATGTTTATGAAAAATGTTTGCATCCCATGCTATATTTGTATTGACAGGAAATATTAATACTTGTGTGTTTTGTAAATTTAAAAGAGTCCCTAGTAAACCTCTTGTTGAACTAGCTTGTTGATTAGTAGATGATCATGGTTTCCTGATCATTGATATTGGATGTTATTAATAACAAGATCATATCATTAGGAGAAAGATGTGATGGACACACACCCATAGTAAGCATAGCATAAGATCAAGTCATTAAGTTCGTTTGCTACAAGCTTTCATATACATAGTAACCTAATCCTTCGACCATGAGATCATGTTAATCACCAACACCGGATGGATGCTTTGATGATATCAAACACCACTACGTAACTGGGTGGTTATAAAAGTTGCATTGAGTATTCTTAAAGTATGGATTGAAGCGCATGGATCAAGAGTGGAATTTCTCCATCCAAATGACGGATAGATATACCCTAGGCCCTCTCGATGGAGTGTCATCCAATTGGCTTGCAAGCATGTGACTAGGTCACAAGGGATGTCACATCACAGTACGAGTAAATGTTACTAATCGGTAACGAGGTTGAACTAGGTATGGAGATACCGACGATCGAACCTCGGATAAGTAGAGTATTGCGCGACAAAGGGAATCAGTATCGTATGTTAATGGTTCATTCGATCACGAAGTCATCGTTGAATATGTGGGAGCCATTATGGATCTACAGGTCCCTCTCTTGGTTATTAATCGGAGAGGTGTCTCAATCATGTCTGCATAGTTCACGAACCGTAGGGTGACACACTTAAGGAACGATGTTGTTTAAGTAGATACAAAATATGAGTTTGAGACTGAATGTTGTTCGGAGTCTCGGATTGGATCTAGGACATCACGAGGAGATCCGGAATGGTCTGGAGAATAAGATTCATATAAGAAAAAACTTTTTTTGGGGTTTGGAAATGTTTTCGATGTTTAGACCGGAAGCTTCTAGAATGTTCTAGAGGGGCCACCAGTGGGCCCACCACCCCGGGAGGGGTCACTTGGGATATTGCATGCCATGGGGGCCCTTGGGCCAGCCACACCAAGCCCAAGGGGCCAAACCGGCTACCAAAGGGTTTGGGTGGGAAACCCTCATAAGGAAAGGGGAAACTTGGGGGGCAAGTTCCCCCCTCTCCCTCTTGCGCCGAGTTGGGGAAGGACTCGGCCAAGGGCTGGGAACCCTTGGCCGCACCCTCCTCTATATAAGGAGGGGTGGGGGTGGGGTGGGCGCCTAGCCCCTCTTCCTAACCCTAGCCATCACCCTCCTCTTCCTCCTTCCTCCTGCTCCGGCTTAGGCGAAGCCCTGTAGGGATTTCTCCTCCACCACCATCACCACGTCGTCATGCTGTTGGGATTTCGAGGGTATCTACTACCTCCACTGCCCACTGGAACGGGGAGAGGAAGGTCTTCATCGACTCTGTACGTGTGACCGAGTGCGGAAGCTTTGCGGGAACGCAGCGCCTGAAGGATCGTCAACGCGATCTTGAGATCGACAAGTGATCAACTACATCAACCACAAGATTCGATCTCGTTAACGCTTTGAATATATGAGGGTTAGTTCTCTACAATCTCGTTGCACCAATCTCGTAGATTAGATCTTGGCTTTTCCATAGATTGGATCTTGGTTTTATGCGTTCTTGCGGTAGAATTTTTTTGTTTTCCATGCAACGAACCCTACAGTCACATGAGCCACGACCCTCGCCCCAGTGTCGCGACTTCCATCCCCTAGACCACCACCACCCCGACATCCATCCTACACTACTGGAACTTCGAGTATTGACAACAAAGACACAAGTTCTTTTGGTCATTACCGATACTCCCCCATACTCCTTGGCCAAAATAAGGCTCGTACTTGGAAGTACACAACCACACAATTGCTCGTCGTTAAACTCTGTTTGGCCATCTATATAAAACCACCCTAAAATCCACGGGTTAGATCCCAACATCACATCTCCCCACCCAATAACACTCCTCTCATCGACACCGCTACACCGATGCCTTCCTTCTACCCACGATGGCCACCACCATTGTCCTGCCTCATCCTTTCTTGTGAAAAACAACAAAATAATCTCTAGCCAAAGAAATTTAAACAATAGACCTTCCACGAAAGAAATTCATGGAAATAACCTATGAGGGTAGCGCTTATCCCGGGAGCACTACCATCAACATGGTAGCACCCCTCTGATAGGAGATACCCTCCTTGCCAGCGTGGTGAAGCGGGCCCTAGGAAAGGTTAGGTAGTGTTGGTGCTGGGGCGCTACCCATGTAGTGTAACGTTGTATGGCAGGGGCGCTGCCCCCTGAGAGGGTTAGGTTACGCATTTTTGGCCGAACCCGACCCATCCACCTTCTTCCGCACCCATTCAACCCTCATTTACTCCTTCCACTCTCTCTTCTCCACCTCACCCCCCTCATTTGCTCCATTTTGTTGGGATTTCTTCATGGATTTTGGCCCCCTCCGAAGTGTAAAGAGGTGCTCTCCCCCATCTCCCTTGCTTTGTCCAATGAAATATTGTATTTTGGTGTAATTTGTACAAATTTTTAAACCCTAGAAATTCCATTTGACCTAAGATCAACACCATCGTTGACCCCAATGGCAGCTAAAAGGCGATTGTACATGTCGTCGAGGTCAAAAAGGAGATACTCGATGAGATCTTCCTCCTTTATGGATCGGCCTGCTATTGCGTTCTCATCAGCGAGGTCATTCATCTTTGCAAAGTAGGCGGGTTTGGTCATGCCCCCCTTCCTAGTGGTGGAGAGGGCGACACACATGTTTGACACCCTCTTCCTGCTCTGAGCTATGAACATCGCCCTGATCGCTCCCCACACTTCCACTGCATATTCTAGCCCAATCATGGAGATAAGAATCTATTTAGATAGGTGTTCACACGCAGGGTTTGGCTCCTTGACCTTACTGACATGGATATACCCTATGGATGCCTCACGTTGGTATACCCGGTCCAGCCTAGGGAAGGCCCACATGAAGACTTGCTGCCCAAGGAGACTCCGGGTGGCCCAAGCCCAGTAGAAGTTTGAATCTTTGGAGAACACAGTCAAGCTGTAGATAGAATATTCAAGGGTGAAACCCTAACGTGTAACCGACTTGACCTCCCCCCGAGATCTGGCCTATCTATATAAAGGCCAGGAGGGCACGTCGAGGAGGACCTTGACAACTCATACACACACCTCACGCCAGATTGCATCTACGCACCCCCTGTAACCTTTAGATCCGCCATAATAAAGAACAGCCAAGCAGGAGTAGGGTTTTCCCTCCGGGGCCTAAACCTGGGTAAACCTTATGTCCCCTTGATGCATGTCTATTAACCGTACCGCGATCTCCAGCATCCCCATCTTCTCCAAAACCCAAGTCTATAACAATGGGCATTGACGAGTCGAACCCTCGTCAATTGGCACCGTTTGTGGGAACTGGGGATGCTGATCGTGCGGTCGTGACGGTTCCATCCGGAGCGATCTTTGATCCCTCGATGACGGAGAATCACCTTCTCTTCGGTGCTTTCGACTTCACCGCCCACTCGCCGGCCACCCGCAAAGATTTCGAGTCCGTAGCCGACAGATTCGAGATGCTGTTTGGGAGCTTCTGCTTCCAGGTGGGTCAGACCGGTACCCTCCGCCTCCCAGAGTGGGTGCCACCACCATCAATCAGGCCCACTTCGTGGTGCCACCAATCTCCGCCTTGTGCACGACGTCGCTAACAAGCGATTCGGATGACAGCAGCAACTGTAACTCCGATCTGTGCAATCCCCCCACTGATGAAGAAACCTATGGTTCCAGATCTGAAAGCTGTGGCAGCAATGACCTTCCCTATCGCTACGTGTGCGCGTCCATCCATAACGGAAACATCGATGATGGAACCGAGCCGCCACCGAATCCCCCTCCCACCCCCGGGCCGAGAACGGAGGAAACGGGGCACCCCCGCCAGATCCCAACGGGAACCGGACACCTCAAGGCACCGAGGGCATAAACTGTATCCCCAACGAGATCCACCTCTCCAACAAGGATTGGGAGAGGGTGCGCGACGCCGTGCGAGGCACTCACCCTCAACCTGTCGACGCCCCCCATGACATGATGATGGGCTATCACTGGCTCCTCATCGAGGAGCACAATCGGTAGATCAAGTAGCAAAGTGAGATCGATAAGCACAAGCGAGCGGCTGACAAGTTGAGCATGCGGCGAGCTGCGCTCTCCGCTGGTGGCTCTACCTCGAAGGGCTACTACGGCCAAAATTATCGTTCCCTCTTGGAACACATGTATCCCAATGCGCGGCGCGAGGCTACCAAGGCACTCGACATGTCCTTCATGACGATGGATCCGCAGGGCAACGTCATGCCCAAGACACCGCATGCCACGGTCATGGAGGCTATCACCTACCTTGCATCCAACCCACCACCGGTGGGAGACCCAGGAACGCAATTCTCGGATTCGTCGGAGCCGCGCTCCATGATGAAACACCTGCGGAGCCGAAGAAAAAAGTCGCATTAAAATTCACTCGAAGCCGCATATCCTCGTCCGAGGAGGAAGAACATGACCTGCCACGACGCCGACGTAGCCCAGGGCGTAGGAGCAGCAACTACGATGCTCATAGTGATGTCGCGCAGCGCAAGATCGACAAGTCACGCACAAAGCGCGTGTGATACACCGAGTCCAAAGATGAGGACGGAGAATTGTGCGGCGACCGGTGCTTCAGCAGGGCCGTACGGCAATCACGGATGCCTAGAAACTTCAAGCTCCCTTCAAAATACCTAAAATTTGACGACGCGCAGGAGTCGAAGCTCTGGCTCGACAACCACCTATCATCAGTCAAGCTTGATGGTGAGAGAAAAAACACAGCCATGCAGTGCCTTCAGCTACAGCTGGCAGGCGCAGCCAGGGCCTGGATCAACAGTCTCCCCTCCGGATCCATCTGTAGATGGGAAGAGTTGGCGTACAGATTCATACGCAACTTCAAGGGCACCGACAAGAGACCAGCTTCAGTCGAGGAGCTACGGGCCTGCTTCCAGCGGTCCAACGAGTCCATCCGCTCGTACATACTGCGCTGGACCATCATCAAAACTTCAGCCGCAAACATCTCGAAGGAGAGGGAAATTGACACCTTCAACGGCGGCGTCGGGCGTCGTGAATTCAAGGAGGAGCTCGAACGCGTCAAACCCAAAACCATCGACCACTTGATGGACATCACCAATCGTTGGGCCGATGGTGAAGATGACGTCAATCGAGCATGTTCGGATGATGAAGATGACTTCGGCCGCAGGCGTGATCGCCGCAGAAAGAGAAGATTGTGCGTCTACGATGACAGCGAGGAGGTCAACATGGTTGCGGCTGGCTACGCCGATCGCCGCGACGATGGCAACCACAAGAGCGGGTACCGTGGTGGAAACTACCGCGATAGCGAAAGACCCACCAAACGTGGCAGCGCCGCAACCGCGACGATGAACCATCTGCATTCGAAAAGCTGTCGGGTCCCTGCACAATCCACTTCTACGTCGACAAATAGGATGGTAAGAGGGAGGCCAGCCATATGCTCAAGGATTGCAGGGAGTTCCAAAAACTCGACGAGGGCTTCGCTCAGATGCGTCGCCAAGCGGTGAACCTAGGATTCGCCCCGCTCTAGGAACCGTTGCACACGGAGCTCCACCGCCACCACCTGAAGGACCCACACAACCTGCGGCTGCGCCGGCTGATACGTTGTAAAGGTATCTATAATTTTTTATGTTCCATGCTTGTTTAGTATCTATTTTGCTTTGTCTACACTTTGAGGTATTTTTATATGTTTTCTAGGACTAACCTATTAACAAGATGCCACAGTGCCAGTTGCCTGTTTTCTTCTATTTTTGGTTCCAAAAAAGGCAGAAAATCAATATTCTCGGAATTGGACGGGACAAAAGCCAAAGTCAATATTTTACCGTGGGGAACACAGAGCCAGAAGACAAGACGGAGGGGAGCCACACCCCCTGGCCGCACGACCAGGCTTGGCCCACGCCTGGGGTGCGGCCACCCTCGGTGCCCCCTGCCTCGCCTCTTCACATATAAGAAGCCCCTAATACCAAAACCCTAAGTACCCAATCAATCTTCCAGGAAACAGTCTGTAGCCGCCGGCACCATCGTCCCTATATCGGGGGGGTCTGAAGCTCTTCCCAGCACCCTGCCAGAGAGGAGTGATGCGTGCACCCAGTGTTGACGTGGGACGCTTCGTTGGAAACCCCAAGAGCAAGGTGTGATGACCACAACAACAAGTTTCCCTCAGTAGAGACCGAGGTTATCGAACCAGAAGGAGGAAGGAAATGTCTCAAAGGTGTTTCAAGAAACATGGAAACCTGCACAACACAAACTCAAGACTTTTCCCAACGAATCAGTGAGGTTGTCAAGCTCATCGGTTTGCTGTAACAAATGATTAACTGTATGGTATGGAAGGTGATGGATGATTTGCAGCAAGTAAACCGTGGAAGATGTATCAATAGAAAAGATTGGACCGGGGTCCATAGTTCACTAGAGGTGCTCTCCTAAGATAAACAACATGGCATGAAGGGTAAACAAATTATAGCAGGGCAATTAACAGGAACTAAGCAAGGCATAACAATGCAATTACTAGTCAGAAAGATCCTATGAGGTTGATTGGGCAATACAACAAGATACATAGACCGTCATCCAACTACATCTATGACTAGAAGTCCACCTTCAGGTTATCATCCGAACCCCCTCCAGTATTAAGTTGCAAGCAACAAACAACTGCTTTAAGCAAAGTGTGTAAGGCAAACAATCCACTTGTTCCATGAACAAGAGACCATTGTTTTCTCCCTAGTGGCAACAACACATCTATAACTGAAGAGATATTTGTCACTTTCCTTGGAAACTAGAGGCATGAACCCACTATCGAGCATAAATACCCCCTCTTGGTGTCACTAGCAACTACTTGGCCAAGATAGCTACTAACAATGGAGAGCATGCAAGATCACAAAAAACATAGACATGATAGTATCAAATAGACAAAACCATTAATCAATCTGACATAGTAATCTCAATATCCATCGGATCGCCGCAAACACAACATGCATGATTACAAATGGATTAGATCTTGATCCTGAACGAAGCTCACAAGATCTATACATGAAAGCACAAGGAGGAGATACAACCATCTAGCTACTACATGGACCCGTAGTCCAAGGTGGAACTACTCACGCTTCATACCGGAGAAGAAGGCCTCCGGGATGATCTCCCCTCCGGCAGGGTGCCGGGAAGAACTTCAGATCTCTCCGATCTAGGGACGATGGTGGCAGAAGCTACAGAAGGTTTCGTGGAGTTTTGATCGGGTGCCCAGGGTTTCTGCATCAGGGGCTTCTTATAGGCGAAGAGGCAATGCAGGGGGCCGCCAGGGGGGCCACACCCTGCCCAGGCACGGGCTGGGCCCACCCGCGCTTAGGGGGTTTGGCCGCCCTATGGCACCTCTCCGTCTCGTATTCTGGCTTCGTGTCGCCTATGGTAAAATATTGACTTTGGCTTTTGTCCCGTCCAATTCCGATAATATTGATTTTCTGCCTTTCTGGAACCAAAAACAGAAGAAAACATGCAACTAGCACTGTGGCAACTTGCTAATAGGTTAGTTCCAGAAAAGATATAAAACACTCAAAGTGTAGACAAAGCAAATAAAAGTAGATACCAAACGAGCATGGAGCATAAAAAATTATAGATACGTTTACAACGTATCAGGGAGATCATCCCGGAGGCCTTCTTCATCATCATGTCAGCCTCCGGTATGAAGTGTGAGTAATTCCACCTTGGACTACGGGTCCATGTAGTAGCTAGATGGTTGTCTCTCCAACTTTGTGCTACCATGTTTAGATCTTGTGAGCTCCGTTCATGATCAACATCATATATTTGTAATCATGCATGTTGTGTTTGCGAGGATCCAATGGATATTGAGATTACTATGTCAGATTGATTAATGGTTCTATCTTATTGATTCTATCATGTCTGTGTTGTTTGTGATCTTCCATGCTCTCTGTTTCTAGTAGCTATCTTGGCCAAGTAGATGCTAGTGACTCCAAGAGGGAGTATTTATGATCGATAGTGGGTTCATGCCTCTATTTAATCTGGGGAAGTGACAGAGATCTCTAAGGTTGTAGATGTGTTGTTGCTACTAGGGAGAAAACAACGATCTCTTGTGCATGGAACAAGTGGATTGTTTACCTTACACACTTTGCTTAAAGCAGTTATTCGTTGCTTGCAACTTAATACCGGAGGGGGTTCAGATGATAAACTGAAGGTGGATTACTAGTCATAGATGCAGTTGGATGGCGGTCTATGTATCTTGTTGTATTGCCCAATAAAATCTCATAGGATCATGAATGTATAGTATTGCATTGGTATTCCTTACTCTGTCCTGTCAATTGCCCTGTTGTAATTTGTTTACCCAGCATGCCATGTTTCTTTATCTTAAGGATAGCACCTCTAGTGAACTATGTACCCAGGTCCAATCTTTACCATTGATACATCTTCCACTGTTCCTGTTTACTTTATGCAAACCACCATTACCTTCCACACCATATAGTGAATCCTTTGTTTTCAGCAAACCGGTGAGATTGACAACCTCACTGTTTGTTGGGGCAAAGTCTTGAGTTTGTGTTGTGCAGGTTTCCAAGTTGCTAGCAACACCTTTGGGTCGTTTGCTTCCTCCTACTGGTTCGATAATCTTGGTTTATTTCCGAGGGAAGACTTGCTGTTGTGCTCATTATACCTTCCTCTTGGGGTCTCCCAACGAAGCTCTATAGTGATCTGAGTGCATCAATCTGTTTTCTTGCGCTGTTGCCGGGGAGGCTAAGGACGACTTCACAAGGGGAGTCCTTCACATCCTTTCTCTTTACTTTGTTTTTGTTTCACTTAGTTTCTTTTTCTTTGTTTTTTTTGCCTCTTTTTATCAAAAATCACAAAAAATTAGTTTCGTTTGGTTTGCTTTCTTTTATCAAAAACACACTAAAAATAGTTCCTGCTCTAGTAGCTGCTGCTGTTGGTTTGCTCCACCTTTTGCAAAAATGAACTCTGCTGAGAACACCAAGTTGTGTGACTTCACTAGCACAAACAATAATGATTTCCTAATTACACCTATTGCTCCACCTGATCCTGATGCTACCTTTTATGAAATTAAGCCTGCTTTGTTGAATCTTGTTATGAAATAGCAATTTTCTGGTGCTAGTTCTCATGATGCTGCTGCCCACCTGAAAGGGCATGTATGCCCCCATGTGTGGTTTTGGTAATTAATGACAATCTCTATGGACTAATGTGTAAATTGAGTTTCACTTTTAGGCTTGTCCATTGGCATCACTTGTGCCATGTGTTGGTCTCAAGGTTGGAAGATGAAGAAATGTCCAAGGGCTTTGTGCCATTGGAATCATGAAGAAAGAAGGAGCTTGAAGGTTGATCAAGACATGTGCAAAGAGTTGCATCAAGATGGATCAACCTCAAGTAGGTATGAAGAAGGGCGAGCTCAAGATGCGCCATCTCTAGAAGATCTCATGCTTGAAGCTTGCCATCCTCGTGATCATGGAATGATGAAGACAAGTTCAAAGAAGAGGTTTCCCCATGGAGTATGGAGGAGCAATTTGCAAGTCTTCATCTTCATCAAGCAAGAGCATCCAAGAAAGGTGTTCCCACTATAGAAGAACAAGACGGTCTACATCAAGTTCAAGTGGGATGCTCAAGGCAAAGGTATGTTCTTGATAGTGCTTTTCTTTTGCCGGTCTCGTATTGTTAGTTGGGAGACCGGGTTTAGGATAAATAGCCGTGCTATCAAGAGGGGCTCTCAAGCGGGTGTCTCGTCTGCATCATTTGGAGAGAGCTCAAACCTTTGCATTCATAGCATTATCTTTCTTGGTTGTTTTTTGGTTCTTGTCCATGAGAGGATCTAGAGCTTGTGGTCACCATCATAACAAGCTCTAGTTCATCATCTAAGGATTTCACTTGCATATCTTATTGCGGTTTTTGATCTTGCGAGTTTTCGGCTCCACGCCTTGGGGGATACTTCACATATATATTCATGATATTTTTGTTGGATTATATTCGTCGTTATCTTTCCAACAAAATTGGTTTCATCCCGTTTGGAGTTCGGATGCAAATGTTATTGCGTTTCTGGTTTTCTGGTTTCTGGAATTTCCCTGACCGGAAGTTCCGGCTTGCCATCGGAAGTTCCGCTAGGGCATTTTTGCCGCCGAAAGTTCCGGTGGAAGTTCCGGGTCTTCTTCCGCTCACGCTCAGTAACCTTCTGTTTTGGATGTGCTATTTGACGGAACTTCAGTCGGAATTTCCACCGGAAGTTTCGCTCTCACCGGAAGTTCCGGCCAGTGACCGGAAGTTCCGCTCAGGCCGAAAGTTCCGGTTGAATTTCTGGCTCTTGTTCCGCTCACGTTCAGTAACCTTCTATTTTCGTTGTGTCTATTTGACGGAACTTTCACCGGAAGTTTTGCTCCCACCGGAAGTTCCGGTGAACCGGCGGAAGTTCCGGTGAACCGGCGGAAGTTCCGGCCATGATTCGTTTTTTCAGTTTCTCGCTCTGCAGTTTTCAACCGTTGGCTGTGTGCCACCGGAACTTCCGGCCTCCCACCGGAAGTTCCGGCCAGGTGTCGTGAATGCCCATAATGGGTAGATCTGGGAGCCCTTTAAAAGGGGCTCCTCTTCCCCTTCGTGGGACATAGCTTTTCTTCTTGGTTCTTGGCTTTCTCTCTCTCCTCCATTGTCAACCTTGAAGAAGCTTTCCCTCTCCCTTTCCCCTCCTATGATTCTTGCATCTTTTTGAGGGATTTGAGAGAGGAGATCTAGATCTACAATCCCCCCAAGTCAAATCCCTTCTTTGTGAAGGAATCATTGGGATCTAGATCTTGGAAGAGTCTTGTGTTCTTCCTCCCTTATTCCCCCAATAGCTTTTGTAGCTTTGTTGGAATTTGGGAGAGAAGGACTTGCCCTTGCATTTGGTGCATAGGTTTGAGTTCTCCTCGTGTGTTCTTCCTCCCTTATTCCCCCAATAGCTTTTGTAGCTTTGTTGGAATTTGGGAGAGAAGGACTTGCCCTTGCATTTGGTGCATAGGTTTGAGTTCTCCTCGGAGATTCGACGAGTTCAAGCTTGTGAGCTTATTTCTCTTGGGTTCCTTGGAACCTAGACGGTTGTGTGGTTGGATTGTTGACCTTTTGTGGTCTTGTTGACCTTTTGTGGTCTTGTAGCCTTTTGTGGCGTTGTTGGCCTTTTGTGGCATTGTTGGCCTTTTGTGGCTTTGTTGTTGGGAGCCTCCAATTGAGTTGTGGAGTTAGCCCCAATCTTGTATGGGTTCGGTGACCACGCCCTCAAGCGTCCCATAGTGGAGCAAGTGCCCGCCTTTTGTGGTGCGCACTTGGGAGAATAGGGTGAGCCTTTTGTGGCGTCGGTGAGTTGCGTGCTTCCGCATCCGGGGTGAGGCCTTGTGTGGCGTTGGGTGAGCATCGAGCCACCACACCTCGAGGTGAGCCATTTGTGGCGTTCGGAGAGCATTGCACCATCGCACCTCTCCAACGGAGACGTAGCTTCTTTGGAAGTGAACTTCGGGAAAAAAATCTTCGTCTCCGCGTCCATTGGTTATCTCTCAACCGAACCCTTTACTTATGCACTTTACATTGTGATAGCCATCGTGCTTGAAGTATTTATACCTTGCTATCACCTTGTTGCTTGTATTTCTTAGCATAGGTTGTTGGTGCACCTAGGTGAACTTAGTGGATAGGTTTTGTGCTCAGTAAATTAAATGTTAGTTTTATTCCGCATTTACTTGAGCCTAAACCGTAATAATTTTAAAAGCCTATTCACCCCCCCTCTAGGCGACTTCCTTTGTACTTTCACCACCTTAATAACTTTTTTGAACTTTGTGAGATGCATAAATATAAGTATGTAGATGGAGATATTATTAAGCTCAAGTTATTTCCTTTATCCTTGAGAGGAAAAGCTAAAGAATGGTTGGTATCCTTGCCTAGAAATAGTACTAATTCTTGGATTAATTGCAAAGATGCTTTTATTGGAAAATACTATCCTCCTGCTAAGATTATATCTATGAGAAGTGAAATAATGAAATTTAAACAACTTGATAATGAACATTTTTCTCAAGATTGGGAAAGAATGAAATCTTTGGTAAAGAATTGGCCCACTCATGGACTGACTGCTTGGATGATTATCCAGACTTTTTATGCAGGTTTAAACTTCTCTTCAAGAAAACTGTTGGATTCAGCTGCTAGAGGTACCTTTATGACCATTACCTTGGGTGCTGCAACAAAGCTCCTTGATAATATGATGGTTAATTATTCTGAATGGCACACTAAGAGAGCTCCACAGGGTAAGAAGGTAAATTCTGTTGAAGAAACCTCCTCTTTGAGTGATAGGATTGATGTTATCATGGCTATGCTTGTTAATGGAAAATCTCATATTGATCCAAGTAATGTCCCCTTAGCCTCTTTGATTGCTCAAGAAGAGCAAGTTGATGTGAACTTCATTAGAAACAACAATTTCAACAACAATGCCTATAGGAATAATTTTGGTAGTAACAATAACTATAGGCCTTATCCTCCTAATAATGGCAATACCTTTGGAAACTCCTACAACAATACTAGAAGTGCTGCCTCTGAACTTGAAGTCATGCTTAAATAATTTATTAGTAAACAAACTACTTTCAACAAAACTGTGGAGGAAAAGCTTTTGAATGTTGAGAAAAATATTTCCTCTTTGTCAGAAGCACAATCCTCTTTGATTAATAAAATGGATGCTAAACCTAAAACCTTGGAAAGTACCTTTGATGCCACTCATGCCATACAAGTTACTATTGATGAAAATGTTAGACTGTTAGCTCAACTACATGCTAAGTGGGAAAGAGAAGCTGAAATTGCTAGAAACAATAGTGTGTGCACTATTACCACCACCAATATGGATGCCACTAAACCTCAAGAAGTCCCTATTCCTCCTACCACAATGCCTAAACCCAATGAATCTACTACCGGTAATGCTAAGTTTGATTTTGATCTTGATGGTTGCAATATCTATGAAGTGATTATGTTCCTACAAAAGCTTGCTAGAAGTCTTGATGCTAGTGATATGAATGTGGCTTTCACCAAACACATCACAGATGCTTTCATTAAAATTAAGGAAGATAAGTTGAAACAAAAAGCCTCTATTCCTAGGAAAGTAGAAGATAGTTGGGAACCCATCATTAATATACAAGTGAATGACTTTGATCTCAAAGCTTCATGTAACCTTGGTTCTAGTGTCTCTATTATGCCTAGAAAGATTTATGAAATGCTTGATTTGCAACCTTTGGAAGATAGCTATTTGGATGTCCCACTTAATGATAGTCTAAAAAGAAACTCATGGGGAGTGATAATGATATTCTTATTATGGTTAACAATGCTTATGTCCATGTTGATTTCTATGTTTTGAATGTTGAATACAATGCTTCTTGTCTTATTACTTTGGGAAGTCCTTTTCTTAGAATTGTTGGTGCCATCATTGATATGAAACAAGACACCAATAAATATCAATTTCCATTCAATAAAGGTATTGAACACTTCCCTATGAGGAGAGAGAAGTTGATTTTTTCTCCTCCTTTGACAGCAAGGTTTGATGCTAATGCTTCTTCATATGAAAATACTTGATTCTTGCTTCTTGTGCCTAATTTAAAGGCGTTAAATAAAAGTACTTCTTGGGAGATAACCCAATAATTTTCTAGAGTCTTGGAAGTTATTACTTCTGTAATGACCTCTCCTTATTCTTTTTATTTGATTTTTGTGCCAAGAATAACCTCTAATGAGAGGGAAGTAAGATTTGGGGAGTTGCTGTCCTGAAACAGACTTTTGTGCTCCACCGTAAAAATTTGTGTAAAATCTCTGTAAGTCATATTGAGATGTAATTTTCTATTTTAGCTAACTTTTGTTAGTTCAACACTTTTTTATTTTAGCAACAGAATGTCTTAGAAAAAATCGGTTTCTACCTGCTGGTCTGTTTTGACAGATTTTTGCCATTATTTGCATTTGCTTCTTATTGATTCCTTTTTGGGTTCTTTTTGGGAAATTGGTCTTTTTGAGGGAATTGCTACAGTAGCTTGTGTTTTTAGTGAAAGTTTTTCTGTTTTAAAACTAAACCCCAAATATCTATTATCTTTTGAATACACTAATGTTGCTAATGAAGATTGTGTGAAGTTTTGTATGAAGGAAAATTTGCAAGTGTAGAGAAAGAATGATGTAATGAAATGAAGAATGGAAAAAAGCTCAAGCTTGGGGATGCCACCCCGTGTCACCCCAAGAAATATTCAACAGGTACAATCGTCAAAACTTGGGGATGCCCAAGGCATCCCCTTCTTCATTAATAAAAACCTCAGATCTTTCTAGAGACTTCATTTTTATTGTTTCATGCACTGTTGTGTTATTCTTGGAGCATCTTAGTCTTTGTTTTTGGTTTTTGGTTTGCTTAGCTTGCTTGAATAAAGTAGTTTGGACCCTCGTTCTCGCTGTGTTGTTCAAATAAGTTGATTGGTGTTGGAAAGGAGTAGAAAGTTTTTGCTTGAGTAGTACAAGAGGATCTTGCTTTGACTGTGACTTAGACTTTATCATGTCATGCTAGATGTTGTTTTGACCTTATGCTGAGTGATTATTTCGGTAGCATAACTTGTTCCAAACAATTAGGATTTCTTAATATGCCTTGAAGGAATCATGCATTGTTTTAGCATACAAAAGCATAGTATTGTGGTATTCTCCTTTAATGCTTTGTTTGGGTTGACTTGGCACATGCTCACACCATGTTATGACTATGAAACAGTAACCATAGCCTCTATGATCATTTAGTTTTTGACTTGTGGTACCACTTTATGCTTTGATTAGTAATGTTTTGTCGCTCTGCATGATTATGGCCATTATTGCTCTCTTAGTTGGTCACTACTAGTCTTTTGCTAGCCTCCACTTGTATGAGTAAGCTATACTCATGCATCCAACTCCCAAGAAACCAAGTTATTCCAAAGTGTCCACTATAAATTCCTATGCATGGTGTGTTACACCATTCCAAGTATATTCTTGTTTCATCTACCTTCCAATTAAAAAGTCTCTTTGTTATGTGAAAACTTAGTGATTAAAGCTCTCACAAACTTGATGGCACACTTTATTTTTCTTGCCCCTAATAAACTAGAACTATTGTGTCATCTATGTTGTATATGCTTGCACTTATACGTTGGAATTAGCAGAACCATAATGTCATGGGGAACGCTTTCAACATTGTACTTGTACATTGTACACAGTTGATATCATGCTCTTTTGTTTATGGATGTCGTCGGTGTGAAATGAAAGGGGATCTTGTAAGTACATGGAGTTATGTATGTGTGTTAGAGAAATGCCTGGGCCGCTAGCCTAAGCCATGCCTAATCATGGTGGAAACTTGCAGCATCACCATAGTGAGCAATCTATGAAGCTTTCTTCTTATAAAAAACGAGACATATTAAAAAGAGGAAAGAGAGAAAAAAACACCATTTTCCCAAGGTAAATAAGAAGATTACTGAGATGCTCATTGTCTGCTTTCCTTGTCATTTTGATTATGGGATAGCTCCTGTATCATGTGCAAGGGGTACCCCATTGGTGGTTCTCTATGATACACATGTACTTACTATGACAAGAACTTACAGGTGACTAAAGTTGAGTAGCATGAGGAGCGGCCCTCGTATTCAAGGGACATGTGATTGCCAACTTATACTTTGTCAAGCATATACTCCATAGTTTGTTCACTTTAACCTTAATCACTTCAAGATGCTTATGATAGGGGCAATGAGCACTGAAAGCTAACAAGTACCATAATTTTTGGAAGCTCTTTATGAGACTTGAAATCCCTGCTTCCCTTTATGAAGGGCCTTTCTTCCACCATTATATTGAGTCTCCACCTTCTATCCTTAGGCACCAATTAAGAGAGCATAATTGCCATTCTTAGTCCTATGTGCATTGTCCCAAAACTTATTGATTGATGCATATTGTTGATATTACTTGCTTATGAACTATTTGTATCTAGTCACTCTTATGAACTTTGAAGGTGTCCTATGCATTTTTGCTACTCCATGAGGGACAAGCTGAATGCCACTATGCTATGTTTTCTGTATGTGAAACAAACAAACGTCTTTCAATGCATTGTTATTCATGATATTTGTTTGTAACCTTTCATGTTGCATGCATAGTTACTTTGTCTTATTGTTAGAACTTATTCTTTCATGATCATGTTTAGAGTACTTTGATCCCAGCTTTCAATGCTTGCAAATGGTTTGATCTTGATTTTGATGGTGCATGTCACCTCAAAAATTATTATTTTTATCATTTACCTACTCGAGGACGAGCAAGAGTTAAGCTTGGAGATGCTTGATACGTTGTAAACGTATCAATAATTTTTGATGTTACATGATTGTTTAGTGTCTACTTTGCTTTGTCTACACTTTGAGGTATTTTTATATTTTTTCTGGGACTAACCTATTAACAAGATGCCACAGTGCCAGTTGCCTGTTTTCTTCTATTTTTTGGTTCCAGAAAAGGAATAAAATCAATATTCTCGGAATTGTATGGGACAAAAGCCAAAGTCAATATTTTACCGTGGGGAACACGGAGCCAGAAGACGAGACGGAGGGGAGCCACCAGGGGGCCACACCCCTGGCTGCGCGGCCAGGCCTGGCCCGCGCCTAGGGGGTGCGGCCACCCTGGGTGCCCCCTTCCTCGCCTCTTTGCCTATACGAATCCCCCGATACCAAAACCCTAAGTACCCGATTAATCTTCCATGAAACAGTCCGTAGCCACCGCCACCATCGTTCCTAGATCGGGGGGATCTGAAGCTCTTTCTGGCACCCTGCCAGAGGGGAGATCATCCCGTAGGACTTCTTCATCATCATACCAGCCTTCGGTATGAAGCGTGAGTAGTTCCACCTTGGACTATGGGTCCATGTATTAGCTAGATGGTTGTCTCTCCTCTGTACTACCATGTTTAAATCTTGTGAGCTCCGTTCATGATCAAGATCATCTATTTGTAATCATGCATGTTGTGTTTGCGGGGATCCGATGGATATTGAGATTACTATGTCAAATTGATTAATGGTTCTATCTTATTGATTCTATCATGTCTATGTTGTTTGTGATCTTGCATGCTCTCTGTTTCTAGTAGCTATCTTGGCCAAATAGATGCTAGTGACTCCAAGAGGGAGTATTTATGCTCGATAGTGGGTTCATGCCTCTATTTAATCCAGGGAAGTGATAGAAATCTCCAAGGTTGTAGATGTGTTGTTGCTACTAGGGAGAAAACAACGATCTCTTGTTCATGGAACAAGTGGATTGTTTACCTTACGCACTTTGCTTAAAGCAGTTATCCGTTGCTTGCAACTTAATACTGGAGGGGGTTTGGATGATAACCTAAAGGTGGATTACTAGTCATATATGCAGTTGGATGGCGGTCTATGTATCTTGTTGTATTGCCCAATCAAATCTCATAGGATCATGAATGTCTAGTATTGCATTGGTATGCCTTTTTTGTCATGTCAATTGCCCTGTTGTAATTTTTTTACCCAGCGTGCCATGTTTGTTTATCTTAAGGAGAGCACCTCTAGTGAACTATGGACCCCGGTCCAATCTTTACCATTGATACATCTTCCACTGTTCTTGTTTACTTTCTGCAAACCACCATTACCTTCCACACCATATAGTTAATACTTTGTTTTCAGCAAACCGGTGAGATTGACAACCTCACTGTTCCTTTGGGCAAAGTCTTGAGTTTGTGTTGTGCAGGTTTCCAAGTTGCTAGCAACACCTTTGGGTCGTTTCATTCCTCCTACTAGTTCGATAACCTTGGTTTCTTTCTGAGGGAATACTTGTTGTTGTGCTCATCATACCTTCCTCTTGGGGTCTCCTAACGAAGCTCTACAGTGATCTGAGTGCATCGCCGGCGCAGAATAACGGGGCAGATGCATACCCGCCACCATTTGGGTCTATGATGATACAGAAGGGGCACCCAACGAACAGGGTCCATAAGAAGATCACCCGCCAGGTCAACTTGGCTGTCACCTCTCCGCCAGCCATACCTGAGTACCCCAGCGGCTCGGAGTCATGCATCACATTCGACCGCTCGGATCACCCGTGCCAGATACCTCGCCCAGGTCACTCTGCCCTGGTGCTTGATGACCCACAAGTATAGGGGATCGCAATAATCTTCGAGGGAAGTTAAACCCAATTTATTGATTCGACACAAGGGGAGCCAAAGAATATTTATAAGCCTTAACAACTGAGTTCTTAATTCAGCTGCACCTGGAAATAGTCTTGCTCGTAGTATTTTATCAGTAGCAACAGTTTTGTAGTAGCAATAGCAAAGTAACAGCAGTAGTAAAATAAAGGCAGAAGTAACAATTGTAGTAAACAGCGGGATTTAAAGTGTGGTAGGCATAGGTGTCGTGGGAATGGTCACGACAGATGCTGCAATCGGCAGCGAGTAGTAGAACGAGGGGCAAGGGCGGCCAGCCATCTGCGGTGCGAGATGAGGGCAAAGACACAGGGTTTACCCAGGTTCGGCCCCCCGGAGGGTAAAGACCTACTCCTGCTAGATTGTATTATGGAGGTGTTACAATGGGCGAGCTCGGCGGCTAGGCGGCGAGTCGCTTGGGTGTATGAGGGAACGTGTCTCTACTCACCCTATAGGGAGGTTTATATAGGCTCACCTCCCCTAGGGTTTACATATCTCAACCGATTCGGTTACAGCTTCAGTAGTCGTTTAACCTAGTCCGACTGGGCCTATCTACTCACCCGGGCCTTCAGCTTCCAGTCGCTCGGTACCTTGCTGGTCTTCAATCCACTCGCCGTTCTACAGGCCCACTCGCCAGCTCACGGGCCAGTCGGAAACGCCCTGCTGGGTATACCCCAGTAGGCATATCCCCATCAGTAGTCCCCGAGGCCGTCGTCGATTGGGCGTAAGTGGCTGCTGGCAGTCGGAGTATACGGCTTCAGAGTAGGTCATCCAGTCGAATCGTCAGCGGGCTCCTGTATAAAGGAGGAAATCCGGTGAACCAAGCCGCGGCTTGGGCGAGTCGAGTCGGCGGGACGCGGTCATAGTGATTGACCTGGCGAGCCGAGTGGCTGGAGTTGGACCGTCAGGCGCGGTCAAACTAGCCGTTGGGGTAATCCAACGGTAACTTTCGGCGTAATCATCGCGCGGTAACGGCCTCCTGATTCGGCGGGTAACTCCCGCTATATAAGAGGAATGGCAGGTAATCGTAGAGCCAACTGCCCACCACTTCTTCCGAGTGCGCGCATTTTCCTTCCTTTGCTCCGCGATCCAGTCGACCCGAAATCCTCCGATCTCCAACCAACCTCTCGGCCATGGCCCTTTCCACCGAACCATGGGGTAGGTCCAGGTGCACGAGGGCGCAGCTGGCCTCTTTAGAGGAGGCCGGGATCCTGCGAGCCGGCTGTTGGCGTATCCCCGCAGCCGGAGAAACGACCCCAAACCCGCGAGAGAGGGAATTCGTCTGTTTCACCAGTCATCTCGAGCGAGGGCTAGGGTTTCCCACGTCCTTGTTCTTCCGGCGCTTTTGCGCCTACTATGGGATCCAGCCTTCAGATCTGGGTCCCCACAGCATCGAGCAGCTCGCCATCTTCGTGGCGTTCTGCGAATGCTACTTGGGCTGCCGGCCCTACTTCCCCTTGTGGCAAGATCTGTTCCACGGACGGATCAGCCGCGAGGAGGCAGGCGGCCCAATGCTAGCCGCGTGCGGCTTGACGTTTCAGCTCAAGTCCAAAGCCTCTTTCTTTGATCTGATGCTACCCGCCAAGGCAGCGAGCGACTGGAAAAAGTCGTGGTTCTACGTGACCGAGGCGACCCCGGAAGGCGAGGCGGCGATCCCGCGGTACTCCGCTAGTCGCTCGGAGCCGCGCCATCTCCAAGTTGGCAAGCTCCCCTACGGCCAGCGGATGGTCGTTGACGAGATGCTCCAGACCATTCGTGGTCTGAAGAAGAAGGGCCTCCAAACGATAAATTTATACAATTGCTGGCTTGGGCGGCGACTTGTTCCACTCGCCCAGCGCGACCACTATATGTACCAATACACGGGCCGGGGGGACTCGACAAAGGCTTGCCTCGACGAGTGGAAGCTGGAAGATTACCTCCCAGCGTTGAAGAAGATTACCCAGGCGGTGTACCTGGATACACAGGCCGGGATCGCCCCCTACACCGCGAAGCGTCCAGCTCCAACGGTAATTTCTTTACCTTGTTCGCAGTCGCAGTGTATGCAGTCGCGGTAATCCCGATTCTGCTTTGCATTCATCGCAGCTATTCCAGGTGGTGGAAGGGTGGCTCCCACCTTCGGATGATGAGAGCCCGGGCTTATCCGCCCAGGACATAGGCGAATCGCCACCCGCGAGGGGCAACGAAGACGACGAGGACGAGTCCGAAGAGGAGGTCGCCCCGCTGGTCCGAAAGACCCGCGGGCAATGTCAGCGCGAGATCGAAGCGAGCAGAAGCCTCGAGCGCCACGACGACGACGACGAGCTCCCAGAGACCACCTCGCGCTGTCAAGCCACTCCGTCGAAGAAGAAGGAGAAGAAGAGGGAGGCGAGGGCCCCCCGAAGAGGAAAATGAAGCCGTCGAGGACGGCCTCACCGCCGCACTCGGCGAGCAGCTCCGATGCTCCCAGCCCTACTGGTGATGGCGCGCCACCAGCGACAACCGCGCTGGACACGGCGACTATGGAGGTGCCGCTGGCCTCAATGCCTCCGCCATTCGCCCCAGTCTCTGGGCTGGGGGAGGCTCCGGCTGCGACGACTTCGCCTCGCAAGGAGGCTCCGACTGCGGCGGCTTCGCCTCGCAAGGAGGCTCCGGCTGCGGCAGCTTCGACTCACGAGGAAGCTCCCGCCGAGGATGTCCCAGAGGCGCCAGCTGCAGCCTCAACGACGAAGAAGCCGTCCGTGTCTTGGGCACGCGACGTCCTGGAACTGGGGCTCAGTCGCCGACTGGGCCCTGAACTGGAAAAACCGGCCGGCCTTCGTACGGGGCTACGTTTCATCCCAGTCGCCAAGTGAGTGTGCTCATCCCTCCTTATTTTCCATAACTATTTCAATTGTCTTTGTTGATTCGATTAATGCGCAGGACCGGAGTGAAAAGGATGGGCCATCCGACCGTGGCCAAGGTGCCCCCCTCCGCTAGCGAGGAGGATCCTTCACGCAAGAGGAAGGCGGACGAGGTCGTCGCCTCAGCGGATGGCAATAAGAAGGCCAAGGGCGACGACATCGTCACTATCTCTGATGATACGGTGGCCGTGCCGGCCGAACCCGCGGTGGAGGCAGCCGCGTCTACGAAGGAGGGCGCTTCCTTGCCTAGAACGGCGGAGGCGACCTCCCTTTGAGCGGGTGCCTCCATCGCTACCTTCCCCCACTTCGTGACCAAGGCGGCCACGGCGAGTGGGGCGGCGCCCTCGAGCCACGCTCCTGGGACCGCCGATGCTGAAGTCGACCAGCGTCGTGGGCACACGCCAGCGTTACTCGCATCCGTAGACGCGATCCAACTCCACGGCATGCTTGGCGCAGCCATCCAGGTACATCCAGTCCCCGAGGATCAGGTCGGTGCTTTACAGCGGCGTGATTCTTATAATTTCTCGTCTTTCATTTTCGTATCCAATCCCCGAGTGCGTACTCGCTGAATTTCAGTGGGTGGGCACTTGGGAATTTCTTGATCGCCAGTCCCCGAGTGCGCACTCGCTGAATTTCAGCGGGTGGGCACTTAGGTATTTCTTAATCGCCAGTCCCCGAGTGCGCACTCGCTGAATTTCAGCGGGTGGGCACTTAGGAATTTCTTGATCGCCAGTCCCCGAGTGCGCACTCGCTGAATTTCAGCGGGTGGGCCCTTAGGAATTTCTTGATCGCCAGTCCCCGAGCGCGCACTCGCTGAATTTCAGCGGGTGAGCGCTTGTGAAGTTTGTTTTAACTAACTTTTCGGTGATGTGCAGGGTCTGCAGCTTGAGTCGGCGGACCGATTGGCCGCAAAACAGCGCGCGGAGAAGGAGCTGGCCATCGTCCAGGAGGCGAACAAAGGGCTTCAGGTTGTTGCTGCGAAGGCAGATCAAGCTCGCCAGGGGCTTGTCCCCGCTGGTGAGTTGGTGGCGGCGCGGTCTGCTCTGGGTGCCGCTGAACAAGGGATCGCCGACCTCGAGCGCGAACTGCGGGAGGCGAGAGAAGAAGCTAGATTGGCGGACGGGCGAGCTAAGGCTGCCATTGCGGCCGGAGAGGAGGATCGCAAGGTGTCGGAAGTCCTTATTGCTGGGCTTCAGGACGACCACACGTCGCTTCAGTGCTTCATCACGGGACTCGCCCGCCCGTTGCTTGGTGAGTGCGTCTTCCCTTTCTAATAGGTGTGATTTTTGTGTTGTCCGTCATACTGATCATTGTCTTCTTCTTTGCATGCCGCATCCTTGATAGCGAAGAAGAGGCGAGCTCGCTCAACGCAAGGCAGTGTGTAAGCATGCTCGTCGACTCGGCGACGCTGTCGACGACCTGCATCCGCGCCTACCTCCAAGAAATATCACCCACGGAGGTGATTCCCAGCGACCTCGTTGAGGTGTGGAAGTACTTGGAAAAGGTACCCGCGGTCGTTGAATTCATGACGCGATCGGCGTTTCGGCGCGGAGCATCGACGGCCCTGAGCCTTGGACTCGCCCACTTCCCCGAAGACTTCGACATCGACGATGTGACGAGTGGGTACCCATCGTCAACTGGCGCGCTGGAGCTGTCCGAGGTTCTCAAGTTGCAAGAGCGTGCTGCCACGTACTCGGAGCGTGTCTGGGCGATGGGCGACCTCCTTCCATACCAGGAGACGGTCGTCGCGCCGAACGACCCCGAGCCGCCGCATCGTGACTTCAAGGTCGAGCAGCCTTTTCGCGCGGCGATGGCGGGTGAACTGACGACATATCCATCAAACCCGTACACCGCGTTCATCCGTAATCGCCGGGATGCTGGCGAGTCGTCATCGAAGCCTGCAGAGTAGGGTAGTTTGCCTTGAAGCGTTAGCAGCAGTTCTGCCACGCGGGCATATTTTGTAACATAAGACAATGCAATATGCGATTGAATGGGACGTCGTGTCTATTTTGGTATTTGTTTGTGTGCTTTGGATTGATTTTGGACGAGTCCCCGAGCGCGTCCGCCCTTTTGTGGGGTTTACCTCGTATATGATGTGTGTGTTGTTATCATGTGTTTTGTTGCTTTGGTCGACTCGCCCGAGCTCGGAGAGCCAGTCGCAAGGCGACTCCCTTGAGTGCTCTGTACTTTACCGTTTTCCCGTACGCGAACGAGGTCGGGTGGCCGAGTCCCCGAGCGTGGTACTTGGTAGTTCTAGGCGCGACTCGAGGGTGGTTGAGGACTTAGCGCGTTGGTGTGAGCGCGTCACTCCTACCTGGCCCGTGGGGTCAGTCGCGTGGCGAGTCCTGGGCATGCTCTCTTACTTGGCGTTTTCCCTGACCGCTCGCGACGAACTGGTATTCAGCCCCCGAGCGTGGTACTTAGCCGTTCGAGTCGCTATGCCGAGGATGCGGAGGACCAAGGTCGCTGTGAGAAGCGAGGGCAGTTGTCTTGGCTCGTAAAGCCAGTCGAGCTAGGCGACTCCAATGGGGCTCCGGGTTGGCGTTTTTCGTGGACGATGCAAGACCTGAAGTGATTCAGTGCCCTTACACCGCACTACTTAGCCGTGCCGATCGCTATACCAAAGGTTGACTTCTGCATTTTAGCATACCGCTGTTATTACGAGTGCGAGTGGCACAAGTCATGGAGAGTAGGCGCAATTTGCGGTAACCGTTTATTTTATTTCATAGCGACTGGAGAGGACATGTGTGGGGTTCTAGGAGTAGAACTTCCGGAGGAGGTTTACATTCCATGGTCGCTTGACATCGAGCTCGCCGTCCCCGCGGACGTCGATGAGGTAGTAGGCGTCATTGCCGAGTACGCGCCCGATAGCGAATGGGCCTTCCCACGGAGGGGAGAGCTTGTGCATGCCCTTCTTGTCCTGGATGAGGCGTAACACCAGGTCGCCTTCCTGGAAGGTGCGAGCTTTCACCCGCCGGCTGTGGTAGCGGCGAAGCCCTTGCTGGTAGATGGCGGTGCGTGACCGAGCGAGGTCGCGTGCTTCGTCCAGTTGGTCTACCCCGTCTTGGCGGGCCAGCTCGTTTGCGGCCTCCGTATAGTGGACGACCCGCGGCGAGTCGTGTTCGAGGTCGGTGGGCATGACTGCTTCGGCGCCATAGACCATGAAGAAGGGGGTGAACCCCGTCGATCTGTTGACTGAGGTGCGGATCCCCCAGATGACAGAGGGCAACTCCTCGACCCAGCACCCGGCGGTGCGCTCGAGTGGTACTTGTAGTCGCGGCTTGAGGCCGTGGAGGATGCTTTGGTTGGCCCGTTCCGCCTGGCCGTTGGATTCCGGGTGGGCGACTGACGCGAGGTGGAGCCGGATGTGATGCTCTTCGCAGAATTCGGCCATGGCTCCCTTGGCGAAGTTGGTGCCGTTGTCCGTAATGATACTGTTTGGGAACCCGTAGCGATATATGAGCTCGCGTAGGAATTTAGTGGCGGTCTTCCCGTCGCATTTCCGGACTGGCTTGGCCTCCACACACTTAGTGAATTTGTCGACGGCGACTAGCAGGTGGGTGTAGCCAGAGGGGTCTTTCTTGAAGGGGCCTACCATGTCCATGCCCCATACGGCGAATGGCCAGGTAATGGGGATTGTCTTGAGCGCCGAGCTCGGTACGTGCGTCTGATTGGCGTACTTCTGGCACCCGGCGCATCGATGGACGATGTCAACAGCGTCGGGCATGTGCGGTGGGCCAGTAGAAGCCGTGTCGCATAGCCTTGGCGACCAGGGAGCGAGCGGCGGCGTGGTGGCCGCAGTCACCTGAGTGAATGTCGTGGAGGATTTTGCGTCCTTCAGCCGGTTGGACGCAGCGTTGGAACACGCCGGTGACGCTGCGCTTGTGTAGCTCGCCGTCGATGATGGTGTAGGACTTTCATCGACGAGCGATCATTCGAGTGTCTGTCTCATCTGCTGGCAGGGTGCCAGCTTCCAGGTAGGCGATGTAGGGCTTGGTCCAGTCGTCTGGCTCGATGACGAATGCGACCAAGGCTGCCTCTGGTTGGAGTGGGACTCCAATGTCGATCTCTCTCGAGGGAGAGACTGATGGTTTGGAGATTGTGTCGAGGAACACCGCATCGGGTGGTGCGAGTCGAGCCGACCCGATGTGAGAGAGGGCGTCGGCCTCCTTGTTTGTCCGCCTGTCGATCCACTCGACAGAGTAGCCGGTGAAATGGCCGCCCGACTTGTCCACCGCTTGGCGGTACGCCGCCATGGTAGGGGAGATGGCATCGCAGGTGCCGGCGACTTGCCCCGCGACGAGGTCGGAATCTCCATAGCAGCAGAGGCGATTGACGTTCATCTCCTTGGCGGCTCGCATGCCGTGGAGTAGGGCCTCGTATTCAGCCATGTTGTTGGTGCAGGGCGTGAAGTCGAGGCAGAGGATATAGCGGAGCTTGTCGCCCTTTGGTGAAGTCAACACTATCCCTTCTCCTGCACCGTCCGCGTTCTTGGAGCCGTCGAAGTGCAGGCTCCAGTAGTGGAGGTACGGCAGCTTCTCTGGCTGCTGGGCCTCCTCCCAGTCGGCGATGAAGTCTGCCAGCGCCTGCGACTTAATCGCCTTTCGTGGCTCGTATTTGATGTTGTGGACGCCGATCTCGACGGCCACTTGGCGACCCGCCCGGTCGCCTCGCGATTGCGGATGATGTCTTGCAATGGTGCTGAGGAGACGACCGTGATCGGGTGCTCCTGGAAGTAGTGCGGCAGGCGCCGCTGAGCCCTGAAGACCGCGTATACTAGCTTTTGGTACTGTGGGTACCGCTGGCGCGACTCGGTGAGGACCTCGCTGATGTAGTACACCGGACGCTGAACCGGGCGCTCCTTTCCTTCCTCTGGTCGTTCGACGACCATCACGGCGCTGACGACGCGCTCGGACGCCGCGACGTAAACCAGCATGGGTTCTTTGTCGGCGGGGGCGGCGAGTAGTGGTGCGGCGAGTAGCACCTTTTTGAGGTCGCGGAGCGCGTCGTCCGCCTCCTTGTCCCACTGGAAGGTGGGGTTCTTGCGCATCAGGCGGTATAGGGGCATCGCCTTTTCGCCCAAGCGGGGGATGAAGCGACTGAGAGCCGCTACTCGCCCGGCCAGCTTCTGGACGTCGCGCAGGCACTCGGGTTTGCCGAGCCAGGCGATCGTGTCGATCTTTGTTGGGTTCGCCTCGATCCCTCGTTTGGAGACGACGTACCCCAGTAGTTGTCCGGCGGGTACACCGAAGGTGCACTTGCCTGGGTTGAGCTTTATCTTGTACCTTCGCAGGTTGGCGAAGGTTTCCGCCAGGTCGGCGAGTAGGTCGCCTTGGCGAGCGGACTTCACGACCACGTCGTCGATGTAGACGTGGATGATGCGGCCAATTTGGCTCGCGAGGCATTCTTGCATGCACCGCTGGTAGGTCGCCCCGGCTTTCTTGAGGCCGAAGGTCATGGCGGTGTAGCAGAAGGCTCCGAATGGCGTGATGAACACCGTCTTCTCCTCGTCTTCGACAGCCATTTTGATCTGGTTATACCCAGAGTAGGCGTCGAGGAAACATAGCGACTCCGAACCCGCGGTTGAATCGATTATCTGGTCGATCCGCGGGAGGACGAACTGCTCCTTTGGGCAGGCGCTGTTCAGGTTTGTGTAGTCGATACACATTCTCCAGGTCCCGTTTTTCTTCTCGACCAGGACTGGGTTTGCCAGCCACTTGGAGTACTTGATTGGCCGGATGAAGCCGGCAGCGAGTAGACGCTGCACTTCCTCGGCGATTGCTCGACGGCATTCTTCATTGAAGGGCCGTAGCGACTGCTTGACAGGTCGCACTTTGGGGTCGGCGTTCAGCTTGTGCTCAGCGAGCTCCCTAGGGACACCGGGCATGTCGGAGGGTTTCCATGCGAAGATGTCCCTGTTCTCACGGAGGAACTCGATGAGCGCGCCTTCCTATGCTGGGCTCATGCCTGTCCCGATCGTTATCGTCTGGCTGGAGTCGCCTGGGACCAGCTCGACGGTGCGAGTGTGCGTCGTTGCCTCAAAGGTTGAGGTGTTTGCGCCTCTGAGTTAGGCTTCTTGAGTATTGTGGGGTCGTCATTGTTGACCCCGCTCACGTATTTGGCGAGCTCGTCGGCGTGATTAGTCTCTGCCGCGATGACGGCGTCGGCGAGCTCGGCTCCTTTGGCCTCGCACTCGACGGCCATGTCGGGTTCGCCGTTGATGGTGATGACGCCGCACGGCCCGGGGAGCTTCATCGCGTTGTACGCGTAATGGGGCGGTGCCATGAATTTAGCGAACGCTTGGCGCCCCAGGACGCAGTGGTAAGGGCTGTCGAAGGGCACCAGCTCGAAGACGATCCGCTCGGTGCGGAAGTTTGCCGGTGTGCCGAAAGTGACTGGCAGCGTGACCTTGCCGATCGGGTACGCCTTCCGACCGGGGACGATGCCATGGAACGTGGTGTGGGTCATCTCGATCATCGACTGCGGGAGCCGCAGCCGCCTGAAGGTGTCGAGGTAGAGGATGTTGATGGAGCTACCGCCGTCCATCAGTGTCTTGGGGATCCAGTAGTCGCCAACCTTGGGCTTGACCACCAAGGCGACTCGTCCTGGGTACTCGATGCGCGGCGAGTGGTCTTGCCGGCTCCAGGTGATGGGCTGTTCCGACCAGTTCAGGAACTGGGGGACGTCTATTTGGGCCACCGCATTGACGGCGACGGCGCGAGCGATGACCTTCTTCTCGCGCTTCGTGTTGAAGCCTGTGAAGGTGTGGAGCGAGCCGACTACTTTGCCAAATTTTCCGCCATTTGGCGGGTCGTTGTCGGGGTCCTCCCGCGCTTGCCGTGCCTTCTCGATTTCCCTGAGGGTGTGGCAGTCGGTGGTGGTGTGCGTTGCGGGCTTCCCTTCCCTGCTATGGAACGCACATGGTTGGTTAAGGAGGGCCGCGGGATCGAACCTTGGCTTGTTCTTGTAGTTGCCGCCATCGCGGCGTTGCCCTCCGTCGCGGCGGTAGCTCTTGGGCTCGCGCTGCACGTGCCCGGCGTTGGTGACGAAGTCGACTCGCCCGTCACTGCGGCGCTTGCCAGTGAGGCGAGTGCCGCTATAGCGTTGGTCGGTTCGGCGTCCGCCGTCGTTGCCGCTCGTGCGGCGTGGCCCTCCTGACTCGTCGTCAGTTTCCTGGTTTGGATCTTCCTCGGCGTACCGTTTGGCGATCTCGAGGAGGTCGGGGATGTTGTCGAGTGTGCGGGAGTGTCGCTTGAGCTTGGCGACTAGAGGCTCGTAGCGGCACCAGGTATTGAAGCAATGGATCGCGGTGTCCGGGTGGATGCCGACCGCGTTGTACCAAAGCTCTTGCCACCGTTGGACCCAGTTGCGGGTCGACTCGCGGGGTCCCTGGACGCACCGTTCCAGGTCCTCAATAGTGGTGGCGCGGGTGTAGGAGCACTCGAAGTGCCTGACGAAGGCGTCGCGCATTTCCTCCCAGGAGTCGATGCTGTCCTGGGGGAGAGTGTTGATCCACTGCCTGCACGTCCCCTCCATCATCAGGGGGAGGTAACGGGCGGCGAGTAGGTCAGTGTGACCCGCGATCCCCATTGCCATGAGGTATGTGTCGAGCCAGACGGTGGGGTCGTACGAGGAGTCGTATTTTTCTATCTCCTTTGGCGCCTTGAAGTTTGGCGGGTACTTCTCGCCTCGGATCATTGGTCCGAAGCACTTGGGCCCGAGTCGACTGAGCAACCCCATAGGCTCGCCGTCGCGAAGATTAGTTAGGGTGTGCCGCAAGTCGTCGGGCTGGCGTGCGCGCCAGCTTTGGTTGTTGATGATGTGGGTGCGGGCGTCGATGGGTTGCCCGTTAGCGGCGACGAAGTTGGTCGCCGGCCTGGGGTCGTTGGTGGAGAGTGCCGCGTTCGTGGGTCGGTGTTGGAGCTACAGTGGCTCTGGTGGCGGGCAGTTGAGGGTGTTCGCCGCCGCTGGGCGGCCGCTGGAGGCTGCTCTGCTTCCTGAGGAACACGAGTATACTCGACCTTGCGAGTCGGCGCCCGCTTTTTGCTGCTCGACGGCCTTCGCGAGCAGGGCCCTGACGTATTGGATCTGTAGGGCGCCGTCGCCGGTGGCCGTGATGCTGTCGGCTGCTGCTCGGCCTGCCACGAGGTTGTACATCGGGGTGGAGAACAGTGGGAGGCCGTTTGCGTCTCGCTCCCGTGAGGAGACTACTATCCGCGGCTGGTCCCTGGGAGGGGTGCGGTTGGGTGGAGGTGGGGCGCCCATCGCCGTTGATCCTAGCGGTGGCCGGGCGCTTCCTCCTGGTTGCGCGTTCTCGCAGATTGCGCGCTCGGCCACGCGGGCCGGGTCGTTTTCATCGTCGAAGTTCAGGGCACGCCCTTGAACGGTGGGGTTCAGGCGTGACCTGATCCGCTGCTGGTGATAGCGTGACAGTTCCTGCGCCGTCACCTACTCGAGGCGAAATTTTTCGCGCTCGGCTTGCTCCTTGCGCACCGCCTCCGCCAGTTTCAGGCGGAGTTCCTCGACCTCCGTTGCCGTGGCGTTAGGAGGGATTGGGGTGGAGAAAGGATCCTCCGGCGGATCGGCGCCGGTGGATATGTAGGCCGCGGCGTGGCGACCGGTTCCATCGCGGAGGTCGGCGGAGTTCTCTGACCCGGAGTCGAATTCGAAGATCCCGAGGATGGAGGGGTCCTCGAAGTCTCCCTCGTTGGAGACCTGGGCGATGGAGCCCGCGGACGAGGCCGCGGTGATGGATCCGGCGAGTGACGCCGGGGTCACCGAGTCGGCGTCGTCGGTGAGGGCCGCATCTTCTGCGGCCGCTGAATTTCCGGCCACGTTGTTGTGGGCCGAGTTGTACTCGGAGGCGAGGCAGTGGATCATGCGGATCTGGCTCTCGGAGAGCCGATCGCGTGGCGGCGTCTCGCGGATGCGAGCCGAGTCCTCCGAGACGATGACGTCGGTGAGGCCGACGAAGAGGCTGATCGTGCCGATTGGCAGGATCACGCTGTGCGTGACGGGTCGCGCCGCCGGGACGTAGCTGCTCGGCAAGATCTGGAGCATCTCGCCGATCGCTATCATGCGGCCGGTGGCGACCGTCTCGTTGATGGGCAGATTGGATCTCGCCGCAGAACACCGGCCAGACCGGCCAGGCCCCACGGTGGGTGCCACTGTCGTGGGAATGGTCACGGCAGATGCTGCAATCGGCAGCGAGTAGTAGAACGAGGGGCAAGGGCGGCCAGCCATCTGCGGTGCGAGATGAGGGCAAAGACACAGGGTTTACCCAGGTTCGGCCCCCCAGAGGGTAAAGACCTACTCCTGCTAGATTGTATTATGGAGGTGTTACAATGGGCGAGCTCGGCGGCTATTCAGCGAGTCGCTTGGGTGTATGAGGGAACGTGTCTCTACTCACCCTATAGGGAGGTTTATATAGGCTCACCTCCCCTAGGGTTTACATATCTCAACCGATTCGGTTACAGCTTCAGTAGTCGTTTAACCTAGTCTGACTGGGCCTATCTACTCGCCCGGGCCTTCAGCTTCCAGTCGCTCGGTACCTTGCTGGGCTTCAATCCACTCGCCGTTCTGCAGGCCCACTCGCCAGCTCACGGGCCAGTCGGAAACGCCCTGCTGGGTATACCCCAGTAGGCATATCCCCATCAATAGGGATGGATGGACGGGCATTGCATGGACAAGACTTTTCATGTAATATCAAGACCAAGGGCATTTTAAGATAAATAAGGTAAAGTATCCAAGCACTAAGTAATCATAGGCATGTGTTCCATACATAGTCATACGTGCTTGCAATGAGAACTTGCACAACATCTTTTGTCCTGTCAGCCTGTTGTAGCGGGCCCTCTAGGGAATCTACTGGAAATTAAGGTACTCCTTTTAATAGAGCACCAGAGCAAAGCATTAACACTCCGTGAACACACATGATCCTCATATCACAGCCATCCCTTCCGGTTATCCCGATTTCTGTCACTTCGGGGTCTCGGGTTCCGGACAATGATATGTGTATTCTACTTGCAGGTAAGATCACAAACAACAATATCATCATGAATCAATAACATGTTCAGATTGAAGATCATGGCACTCGGGCCCTAGTGACAAGCATTAAGTATAAAAAGTTGCAACAATGTCAAAAGGCACTAACAATAGATACTAGGCACCATGCCCTAACAATCTTATGCAATTACATAATAGATCTCATCCAATCCCTACCATCCCCATAGCCTATAGTGGGGGATTACTCACTCATGGATGGGGGAAACATGGATGGTTGATGGAGAGGCATTGGTGATGATGGCGATGATCTTCTCCAATTCCCCGTCCCGATAGGGTGCCAGAACGGAGTATCTGGTTCCGAATCACGGTTTCTGGTGGTGGCGGCGTAGCGGAACTCTACTGGAAAAATTTCGCCCCCGGTGTTTTTAGCTCAGAGGATATTTGTAGGCGGAAGGAGAGGTCGAGTGGGAGACCGAGGCGGCCACACCACCCCCCTGGCATGTCCTGGCATGGCCCCTCTCCGTCTTGTCTTCTGGATTCGTGAGTCTTCTGGTAAAATTGGAGTTTTGCGATATTTTTTCGGGATTTTTCTTGAAAGTTGATTTCCTGTGCAAAAATGAGACACCAAAGCAATTCTGATAAAAATAGCATCAGTCCGTGTTAGTTGTATCCAAATCACACAAATTAGAGGAAAAACAATAGCAAAAGTGTTCGGGAAAGTAGATACATTTTGGACGTATCAGTGCTTGTGGCATCCCGCAAAAACCACTACTAGAAAATCGCGTTGAATTGGTGCATTGCATCGTCATCATCATGCATTGTTTGCCAAAACTATTTTCGCAAGCCCGTTTTGTGTCTAAAACGCCCCATCTTAATTAACGCGCAAACCCGGGTCACCGGTGTATTTTTGTTTGGGCCGTTGTTAGTTTACAAAAAGCCGGTTGAAATAAATAATTAAATTAAATGTTTTAGCGGGGGCATTCGAACGGGCCGATTCGACCCGAACGACCACCCCCATATTTCAGATCGGTCCACCCATAATTCCTAAACCTACCAGCTAACCTACCCAACCCTTCCCTCCACATCACCCCATCCTATCACAGGCTGCCACGTCACCCTGCCTCTCCCCTCTACCAATCCCACCATGCCACATCACCCCAACCCTCCCCCTCTCTCTCCCTGGTCAACCCCCTCTTTTCCCTGGTCCCACGCGCCAGACCCCACCCCACCTGCCCCGCAGCCCTCTCTCCCCACTCCCTGCCTCCCCCGGATCCCACCTTCCCCCACGCGGTCCCACACCCGCAGCTGGCCCCAGCCCCACGCGCCTTCTCCCCAAGCTCCCTCCCTGCGTGACCCCGACGCGCGGCCTCACCTTGCCGCCGCCGGTGGCCCCTCCTCCCCGCCGCCGCAGCGAGCCCGCCGGCCTGCGCTCTGCCTCCCCATCGTCCTCCACCACCGCTTTCCCCTCCGCGACGGCCTGCTCGCGTCTCCCCCTCCTCCGCACGCCCCGCGTCGCCCCCGACGTCGCCCGCCTCAACCTCCCTCCGCCAGCCCGCGGCCCGCACGCCCCGCGTCGCCCCCGAGCCTCGCACCGCCGCGCCAGCGACCTCCCCGCCTGTGCCTCCCCACCATCTCCGACCTCCGCTCGCCGGCCCGCGTCTCCTCGCCCCCTCCTGGCCGCCTCCGCCGCGGACGCCAGCGCCGCCCCCGCAGGCGCCAAGCCCCGCGCCGGCTGCACGCCCGCCCCGCGCATCCCGCCCTCGCCGCCGCCAGGCACGCCGCCCCGACGCCGCTCTGCAGCCGCCCGCCCGCGCCGCCAGTGCCCCGCCCCGCTAGCCGCGTCCGCCGCTCCCCTCGATGCCGGTCGCCGATCCCGCCTTCCGCCGCCTCTGCCCCCTCTGCGGCCGGCCCCGCGGCCGCCTCCTTCCTCGCCAAGGCCGCCGCCGCCCCGTTCGCCGGGCTCCCTTCCTCGCCTCGCCGCCGTCGCCGGCGGGCCCGCGTCGTCGACCTCCTCCGGTCGCCTCCCCGCCGACCGTCTGTGAGCCAGACCCGCGCCTCTACCCCGCCTCTTCCGCCGACCGCCGGGACCACCGCCTTCGGTCTCCAGCACCCTGCCTCCGTTCGAGTTCCCCCTGCCCCTCCTGCGGCCTGCAGCCTCCGGCCGTGGCGCCACCGCCCGTCCGCAACCGTCGTCGCCGCGGAACCCCATCGGTGCTCGGCCGCTCAGCCTCTGTTCCGCCAGGGCCGCACCAACGCGCCGAGCTGGTTCAAGCGCGCCCGCGAGCTCTGCCCGGCATCGTCATCATGGCACCTGTGTTCGCGTTCATGTGATGCCACGTGAATCCTTGCCATGGTTGTTTGACAGCGATGCTGCTGCCTAGCATTAATCAACATGCTCTAGTTGTTATTGTTGTAAACCATCAGTAACGACCAATGCTAGTTGCGTGATGCCAAAATCCGTCCCCATGCCGAGATCTTCCGAAGACCGATCCTCGAAAACCCGCGGGACCCTGAAGCCGTCGACACGGAGCCCCGAGTTCGCCATCACGGGCATGCGGCGCCACCCCCAAGATCTCCTTCAAGGGAACCCCGATAACCTTCCAAGATCGACAACAACTACCCGAACGCCAAGATCACCGTCTCGGAGCGACACGATCTTCTCCTCGGACGCCAAGATCTACAATCGGTACCCAAAGGCACCGCGACCCCGGCGCGACAAGTACTTCATCCCGGACCCGACAAGATCTGGCCGACGACAAGAACAACACCGACCCGAAAGCACCCGTTTCGCCCCCGACACCAAACCAAGTCCGGCTTACCGGATTCGACAAGATCTACCCCCGATATCCGATAACGCTCCCGGAGTCCGAGAACGTTTCCGTCGAACCCTGGACCCCGAGACCGGACCCTGGACCCTGTCGAACCCCGAACCCCGGAAACCCAAGATCTGCCGAACCCTAAATGTGTGACCCCTTCTCGAAAACCCTATTTCATAATATAATCACAACTTGTCGCATCTTAAACATTCATCTTGCATGCATATCTTGTGGTTTGGGGGCCTTATGCCGATTCACCTCTAATTAAATATGGGGCCCATATGCGGGCAAATCTAGTCTCATATTGGCCTCATTTAAACATGTGTAGCGAACCGGTTCCATCTGTTGTCTTGCTAAACAACATTTAAATTGCAGGGTAGCGAAACAACATGAACCATCTAATTAATTGTCGGGACCCCGGTTCCACTTAATATGACCTAATTGCATCGCACCTTTGCCATGCCATACATCATACATGCATCATGCCAATCTTCTGCCGTTGTATTAAATATTGCATCCGGTGTTTATTCTAGTGTTTTGCTTCTTCGCGGATAAGGTCGTTGAGTTGATGTGAGCTTCGCCCTCATCTTCGGTTGAACCCTTCGGCAATGTTTTCAGGCGAGCATCTCCCCCTTTCTACCTATCTTACTTTTATAGTATTTACTTCCCTCCTGTTGATCTATTGCTATCTGTGTTGCGATGCTCTAGTTTTCCGTACCCGTGATATCCCTTGCAGCCCTATATTGCCTCGGACACATCCTATTACCTATTGTTTGGTAGATAGTTGGACTTGCGCGTCGTAGTCGCTTGCTCAAGTGTTGTTGCGTGTCGTCAAGTGCCACAGTTGTTGATGTATTGCCGCATGTTGATGTTGGAGATGATCATAGTTTTACTTATTGTTCACTTTAATTTCTGTTTAACAACTAAAATTGAAATAAGCAGAAGCATCGGTGGGTGATAGATGATATTTGGTTTCCGAACGCCCACTTGTGTCCCGTAGGACCCCGAGTACTTGATACCTGTTCCTTGATTTATCGCGCTATCCACATATGGGGAGTATGGGCCCCCCTTAGCCAGAGCTTGATTCCGTATTATTTCTTGGGGCCACGAACTAGTTTGAGGTTTTATTTACTATCCTGTACTTATGCCATGCTACTGCTTTATTTACGATTGTGCGAGGAGCACACTGTACTGTTTAGGATGTTGGCACGATTCCGCGGTGTCGACAAGCCCAGTTTTGGGTTCCCAGTCATTCACAGCCGTCCCCACAACCTCGGGTCCGTCTCGAAGCTAGCTTACTTCGTTGCGGGTGTACTCCAAGGGGTGGCCCCCTGAAATATTTCTGAATCTTGTGATTGCTCTGTCGTGAAGACCTCGTTGGGTTTTGATTTGGTTTTTCCGAGGTTGATCGTGTGTGTGTTGCTATTTGTGCACCCCGGCCGGGTTAAAACTTTCTGAAAGCCATGTCCGCGGTTATGGACGACTTGGAGCACAGTATCTCGACCATAGACAAGCATAACTAAAGTTTATTGCCATAAATTTGACTATATAATGACTAGTAATCAGCTTCACTATAACGGAATGGCTAATTAATACTGCCCACAATTACTTGTTTGGAGTGTCGCTTGCGACCATTGTACCTGACTAGTAAGTATTGCAACTACAACGGAATGGCTGAATAAAAGTACCAACAACTGCTGGGTTTTGGGTTTATCTCATGCTATCTGTTCCTGATTAGTAAATGTTGCAACTATAACGGAATGGTTAACTAAGAGTGCCCACTGCTTATTTTATCAGGATGATTATCTATACCTGACTAGTAATTGCTGCAACGATAACTGAATAAATAAAACTGCCAACTGTGTGAGTTCCTCGGTTGACTTCCTCGTTTGGTATCGAGGGGGAAACACCAGGATGGGTTTGTTTGGTGTTAGTTTCAGGTTGGATCCGAATAGGTCATTCTTATCCCTCTCTGATAACCGCCGGTTGTATCGAGTCTCTATAGGTTGTTTAGTGCCAGCTGCCGCTTCAGTCCACCATACCTATGTAGGCGAGGACCGCCGAATTCTAGCCTCGCCGTGTACTGGCCTCAGTACTGACGCTCCTCTTTTTCCTTTGCCCTTTGTCGGCACCCCCTTTTGTTTAAGCAGGTTTGAGATCGACGCCGTTAGCAGGGTTACCCTTCCGGCTTGGCCTGGGCAGGGTTATGGACGCCATTGGTTATTCTTCAGGGCTCTTAGCCCCATTTGCATCTTGTCCGTAGCTGGACGCTCTATCGTTTTTAAGGTGATTTGGATCTTTGTATATTATATCTGTATTCTTGACTCTTTGAGTCGCCGTTGTATATATATCTGTTCTGTGGGTCCCATCGAGGGCTGTTGTGTAATGTTATTACTTCGTTTTCCACCCGCACGAAAGTGCCTGGTGGGCACCTTTGAATCGTTTCTATGCGGGTTTGGCGGGTTTTCGCTAAAACTTGCATAGGTCCAATTCTGAGGGTGTTACAGTGCTCGAGGCCCAGATTGGAGGATTCGAGATGAGCCTTGTCTACATGGACGGCAGTAGCGGCATCAAACTAATGTCCGCCAGCACATTCGCAGCAATGCGGATCCCTCTATGCATCCTAGAGGCGTCGGACATGACGTTCCACGACATCGTCCCAGGGAAGGGCATATACCTCTTGGGCAGAATATGGCTCGACGTTATCTTCGGCAAGCCTGGAAACTTTAGGCATGAGCGTCTAGAGTGCGAAGTGGTGGACTGGACCTCACAGTACCATGTCATCCTCGGGCGTGTGGCATTCGCAAGATTCCTGGCAATGCCACACTACGCGTACCTTCTACTGAAAATGTCAGGACCCAATGGTGGCATCATCGTCCCAGGAAGCTGCACTAGGTCGGACAACTGTGACAGGGACTTCAACAGAATGTCCCAATCACTCGGCATGCAGGAGGAGCTCGCAAGGCTAAAAGAGGTCACAGACAACGGGTTGCCCTAGTCACCAGGCAAAACGCACCTGATATGTCATTCGAATCCACAGTCAACACTAAGAAGGTGCAGGTCCACCCGACGGATGCCTCCAATACGGTATTGATCGCCAACAACCTGAGTCCCGTATAGGAAAGCGCGGTTGTCGAATTCCTCCGTGAGCGCTGGGAAATTTTCGCCTTGTGTCCTACAGACATGCCAGGAGTTCCCAGGGAATTCGCCGAGCATGCACTCAATGTGTTTCCGGATCCAAATCCAGTTAAGCAGTCGATGCATCGACTGTCCGAGCCAAGAGCCGAAGCCATTGGTCTTGAAGTCAACAGACTCCTCGACGCCAACTTCATAAGGGAGATAAAGGAAAGCACCTGGGTAGATAACCCCATGCTGGTTCCCAAAAAGGACATAGACATCATGAGGATGTGTGTGGACTTCACGTTCCTCAACAAGCACTGCCCTAAGGACCACTTCCCCTTACCACGGATCGACCAAATCATTGATTCAACTGCAGGTTGCGAGAAAATCTCCTTCCTTGATGCCTACTCAAGTTACCACCAAATTCGAATGAAGGTGGAAGATCAGGAGAAAACGGCGTTCACATGTCGTTCAGGGTGTTCTGCTACAACACTATGTCTGGGCTGAAGAACGCGGGTGCCACATATCAATGATGCATGCATGCATGCATGAAGATCCAGATCGGTCGCGACATGCAAGTCTATGTCGATGACATAGTAATCAAGACCAAGGAGGCCAGCACACTCATGGACGATCTCCGCCAGACATTCAACAACCTTGATCGCTACAAGATCAAGTTAAACCCGGACAAGTGCGCCTTCGACGTCCTGTCCGGCCAATTACTCGGGTACTTCATCTCTCGGCGTGGCATCGAGGCCAACCCGAAGAAAATCAGGACTATACTAGCCATGGAGAAGCCCAAGAACATCAAAGGAGTCCAGCAACTTGCTAGGAAAATCTTGGTGCCCAGCAGGTTCATCAGCCACATGGGCAAGTGATGACCCACAAGTATAGAGGATTGCAATAGTCTTCAAGGGTAGTATTACCAAATTTATTGATTCGACACAAGGGAAGCCAAAGAATACTTATAAGCCTTAACAACTGAGTTGTCAATTCAGCTGCACCTGGAAATATTCTTGCTCACAGTAGTTTATCAGTAGAAAAAGTTTTTTAGTAGCAAAAGCAAAGTAACAACAGCAACAAAACAAAGGCAGTAGTAACAATAGTAGCAAACAGTAGGATATGAGTGCGGTAGGCATACATATGGATGGACGGGCGTTGCATGGACAAGTCTAAACATGTAACTTCAAGATCTAGGGCAATTGCAGATAAATTAGATAAAGCATCCAAGTACAAAACAATCATAGGCATGTGTTCCATATATAGTTATACGTGCTCGCAATGAGAACTTTCACAATATCTTTTGTCCTGCCAGCCCATTGCAGCGGGGCTTCAAGGGAATCTACTAGAAATTAAGGTACTCCTTTTAATAGAGCACCAGAGGAAAGCATTAACACTCTGTGAACACATGTGATCCTCACATCACAACCATCCCCTTCGGCTATCCCAATTTCTGTCACTTCGGGGCCTTTGGATCCGGACAATGATATGTGTACACAACTTGCAGATAAGATCACAAACAATACTATCATCGTGAATCAATAATTAGTTCATATTTTAAATCATGGCACTCGGGCCCTAGTGACAAGCACTAAGCATAAAAAGTTGCAACAAAGTCAAATAGCACTAATAGAGATACTAGGCACCATGCCCTAACAAACTTATTAGATTAGATGATAGAACTCATCCAATCCCTGCCATCCCCATAACCTACAGTGGGGGATTAGTCACTCATGCATGGTTGATGGAGAGGCCGCGATGATCCTCTCCAAATTCCCCGTCCCGACAGGGTGCTAGAACGGAGTTTCTGGTTCCGGATCGCGGTTTCTGGTGGTGGCGGCACAACGGAACTCTTTCTATAAAAACGTCGACCCCCCCCTGAGTTTTTAGGTCAAGAGGCAACTTATAGGCGAATAGGGAGGCCGAGGGGGTGCCCGAGGCGGACACACCCCTCCCAGGAACGACCATGCCTAGCCCGTGTGGCAGGGGGTGTGGGCCCCTCAGAGCCCCACACTGTCTCGTGTTCTAGCTCAGTTAGTCTTCTGATGAAATAGGATTTTTGGCATATTTTCCGGGATTTTTCCTGATAGTTGATTTTCTGCACAAAAACTAGACACCAAGGTAATTCTGCTGAAAACAGTGTCAGTCCGTGTTAGTTGTATCCAAATCACACAAGTTTAGAGGAGAAACAATAGCAAAAGTGTTCGGGAAAGTAGATACGTTTTGGACGTATCAACTCCCCCGAGCTTAGCTTATTGCTTGTCCTCAAGCAATTCAGTTGAAAACCGAGTGCGATAAAAGAACTTTCACGAATACATTTTCTTCATAAGATGTAAATATTCTCAGCACATGAGTAGATACTTAGACAATTCATAATGAGGAGTATGCAACTAAGTCTACTCAATAGTCATTGCAAGCTATGAGAGATTCCAACTGAATAATAATAAGTAGCATGAAACATAAACATAAGCAACATTGCAATGCTCATAAGAAGGTATGATAGAGTGGTATCTCTCTTTCCTTTGATGGTGGAGCAACATAAATGTCAAGGCGCCTCTGATGTTCATGTGAAGACTAGAAGTAAATATATCAGAGATACAAGCATCAAAGTTATGACATAATTAACCAAGTTTTGAGACAAGCACATTACACTAAGAATGACAACTAATGCTCTCAAGAAGGTGCTCATAGAATAAGTAGTGACTCAACAAGGAAGTGAAAAGGTTTTGAAGAGTTTGAAAAGCTTCCAAATGCTGAAAGTATGGTACTCATTAGCTTTGATATCTCATTGCCCTATCATAGGCATCTTTAAATGGTTAATGGTGAAAGTGAGGTCCAATATGAGTTATATGCTTGACAGACCATAAACTCAAAATCGCATGTCCCTTGAATACGAGGGCCGCTCCTCATGCTACTCAACTTTAGTCACCGGTAAGTTCTTGTCATAGTAAATACATGCGTATCATAGAGAACCACCAACGGGGTACCCCTTGCACATGATACAGGAGCTATCCCATAATCAAAATGACAAGGCAAGCAGACAATGAGCATCTCAGCGATCTTTTTATTTGCTATTTGCATAGGTTTTTATTGAGGATGCTTCACAGATTGCTCATTATGGTTATGCTGCAAGTTTCCACCATGATTAGGCATGGCTTAGGCTAGCGGCCCAGGCGTTGCTCTAACACATATATATAACTCCATGAACTTACAATCTCCCCTTTTATTTCACAACGACGACATCCGTAAACAAAAGAGCATGATATCAACTGGGTACATGTACAAGTGCAATGTTGAAAGCGTTCCCCGTGACAGCATGGTTCTGCTAACTCCCAACCTATAATTTGCAAGAATATAACTATCATGGACAGTCACAATGGTTCAGGTTTATTAAGTGCAAGAAATAAAGTGTGCTATCAAGTTCGTGAGAGCTTTACTAACTAACTTTCTCGTAACAAGCAAACATTTTGTTTGGAAGAAAACAAGGCATAATAAATATGCACTGAATAGCAAATGGTTCTAATAGGTAGATATGGTGGACACTTTGGCAATATTGGTTTTGTGGAGTTGGATGCACAAGTAGAGCTCATACTCAGTGCAAGTGAAGGCTATCAATAGAGAGGGAGCGAAAAATGAGAGAGCAATAACTGTCATAATCATGCTTGCAGCAAAACATGACTAATTATGGCATGAAAGTGATACAAGAGAGGCAAAATAAATCATTGAGGCTTAACTGACCATTGTTTAGTCATATGCATGCGTGAGCATGTGCCAAGTCAATTCAATTGAGACATTCAGAGTAGGATACCACAATATCATACCAAGTTATGAATAGAACAATGCAAGCAAACATTCATATGTCATGCTACAAACTATTAGCAAGCTGGAGCTAATCATAAGAGAGCGGGAACTACTAAGCATCCATAAATAACACAGACCTTACATGAACAGACTAAACATGCCCACAATGATGAGTATATGTACAAAAATGAAAACAAATAGAGTTTATTACTAGTCTCTTACCACACCTCAAGTTGTCATTAATCTTCATTATTGCCCTTCACTTGTGTGGCTTGAATAATAACATGAAACCAAACTCCACTAAGAACTGGTGAACCCTGCAAAGAAATTCACAAAACCAAAGAAGAACAACAAATATTTTTGGTGTTTTCGATTTTTTAAAGCAAGCACAAAAAGCAAAAACAAACAAAGCAAAATCTTTTTGGATTTTTATTAAGGCAAATCAAAGATAAAAAGCAAATAAACAAACCAAGAGAAACAACGAAAATATTTTTGGTCTTTTTGTGTTTTGGGAAAGCAGAAACAAAAAAAAAGAAAGTGAAACATGGATATACAAAGAACCGACGAAACATCATGTATATATGAGTGTGATTTCGGTATACCTCCCCCCAAGCTTAGGCTTTTGGCCTAAGTGGGGCACAATCCCATGGTGACCAAGAAGGTGCGCCTTCGTACTGCGATGCCCTTCGTTGTGGTATGTGCTCGAGGAAGCCCCTATGTAGTGCACAGAGTGGTCATAAGAGGGCGCGTCCCCTGGTAGCATCCGTGGAAACCACGAATGCGCAGCTGCTCTTCCATCTCCTCCTTCGAGCGTGACCAAGGTGTCTGGCAAATACTGAACAATGTGTGGCAATGGAATTTCTCTCTCTTCCCCATCAGTAAAGATCATCATGTAAACCAAACTCTCAATGGTAGAACTAGCAGTGACAAAGTGATGCGCTTTCATGGCAGCAAGATCAAGCCTCTAAGGAGCCAAAATTGTATCATTTGGATCAACAGAAATTCCTAAGGCAGCAACTACACATGCAACAACAATACCCCCATAAATGGGTCCTCTAGTAGCTAAGGGACGAGCAATGAGAGAACCAATATTATTCCTGGTTTCATTGTTGAGTGCGGCAGCTAGAAAGGTCAAATGATAGTTGGAAATATTGCTAGTGTTATCCCTACCAAGAATACTAGTGGCAAGATAATAAGAAAAATATCTGATAGCTGGGAGTTGAATATTTCTTATCTTTCCGCGCTGGGCTCTACGGTCATCATCATTGGTTACCCCGCGGTAGAGTTCCAACAAATCAGCGGGTTGAGCTGGAATCTTCTTCACCGTCCTAGCCATGCCAATTCTCAAAATTACGCAAAATTTCTTCAGTGTCATGGAGATAGGCCTATCATAGATTTTGAATGACACGTCTGACCTGAAAGGTCTGTTAGAAAAAGAGAAACTCTCCACAAAAGTTTTGGTGAGCATAGCATATTGTTCACTCTCATCCTGCATATAATAAGTTAATCCAACCCTCCAAACCAAGGTTAGGAAATCATTGAGAATCCCTGCAGCCTGCAAAAAGGTAAAACAAGGGAAGGTAGAAGGGTGCGCATCCCCCTCATCTCCCTCGTTGCCAAATCGCGGTGTAATAATATCCTCATTGTATGATGGCCTAGCTCGGGAGGATGATCTTGAAGGCCTTGTCCTCCTAGGTGCATCACTCTCAAACACTTATCCAAAGGTGTGGTTGTCCATGACCCTCTTTTCTGATTTTTTTTGGACAAACATCAAACCAAGTGATTTCCAAGTTGGTAAATGATGAGGAACTACTATAGGAACTTGCAAGAGGGATAAACATGTATCAAAATGAAATCTATAAGAATAGAACAAGCATGCAAGCTCACACAACCTAACACCTATAATAGCAAAATACTCAAAATATAATCTACCAATCAAAAATCTAATTGGACAAGCGGAGGAGGAACATACCAAGGAGAAATCCCTCCAAAAATCAGCAGCAAATATAGGCTAAGCAAGGAGATCAAAAATCGGGAGCACGAACAGTAGGAACTCGAGCTTGAGAAAGTTTTCCAGTGTTTTTCGGGAGAGAGAAAGAAGTGGCTAGAAGGAGACAACTTGGAGGGCCATAGGTGGTCCACACCTAGGCCATGCGCCACCTGGGGCTGGCCGCGCCACCAGGGCGTGTGCTGGCCTGGTGGGTCCCCCTAGGCCACTCCAGGTGTCCCTCTACCCCTTTTTTCGACGAAAAAATTAATATGAATTTTCTGGAATTTTTCGGGAAACTTTATTTTTGGCCAATTTTCAGGTTATGAAAATTGATTTTCTCGCAGAAAAATACTTTTAGAAAAAGCAAACCAAAACTAAAACTACAGAAGTTCTAAGACACTCTAACAAGCAAACAACTAGCAAAACTAAGACTAACAAGACAAACAGCAAAGACTAGGAAGGAGAGAAATAAAAGTAGGCAAGTATAACCATTGTGAAAGCATTGTTTTGTTCATTAAAATCCTTTTGTTAACAAGGTTGATCAAGTCTTGTTACCAAAACAATCTTATATGAAGCAAAACTTTGCATTCCACAAAATGATTATGTTACCACAAACTTGATAGCAATGGTCCCAATCATAATAGTTTCAAAACTTTCTTGTGGAATGGGACAATATATTTCTCCAACTTTGATGCTCTCAATATTTTCAATGGAATTCAGGCAATAGCTCTTATCAATCTTCTTGGGGAAATAGACAGTATGCTCTTTGTCATTAATATTAAAAGTTACTTTTCCTTGATTACAATTGATGACATCACCTGCAGTATTAAGAAAAAGTCTCCCAAGAATAAGACATATTATCATCCTCAGGCATCTCAAGCACAACAAAATCAGTAAAAACCAATCAATTATGAGCTACTTGAACAGGAACATCCTCACATATATGTAACACCCTCAGAATCGGCCCTATGCAAGTTTTAGCGCTTGCCGCCAAACCCGCATAGAAACTATTCAAAGGTGCCCACCAGGCACTTTCGTGCGGGTGGAAAACGAAGTAATATCATTACACAATAGTCCTCGATGGAACCCACAAAACAGATATATACAACAATGACTCCATGAGTCAAGAATACAGATATACAGTACAAAGATCCAAATCACCTTGAGAACGATACAGCGTCCGACTACGGACAAGATGCAAATGGGGCTAAGAGCCCTAAAGAATAACCAATGGCGTCCATAACCCTGCCCAGGCCAAGCCGGAAGGGTAACCCTGCTAACGACGTCGATCTCAAAACCTGCTTAAACAAAAGGGGTGCCGACAAAGGGCAAAGGAAAAAGAGAGCGGTCAGTACTGAGGCCAGTACACGGCGAGACTAGAATTCGGCGGTCCTCGCCTACATAGATATGGTGGACTGAAGCGGCAGCGCAGCATGCACTAAACAATCTATAGAGACTCGATATAACTGTCGGCTATCAGAGAGGGATAAGAAAGACCTATTCAAAACCAACCTGATACTACCACCAAACATACCCATCCTGGTATTTCCCCCTCGAGACCAAACGAGGAAGTCAACCGAGGAACTCACACAGTTGGCAGTTTTATTTATTCAGTTATCGTTGCAACAATTACTAGTCAGGTATAGATAGTGATGGGGATACGCCTACTGGGGTATACTCAGCAGGACGTTTCCGACTGGCCCGAGGGCTGGCGAGTGGGCCTGCAGAATGGCGAGTGGATCAAAGCCCAGCAAGGTACCAAGCGACTGGAAGCTGAAGGCCCAGGCGAGTAGATAGGCCCAGTCGGACTTGGTTAAACGATTACCGAAGCTGTAACCGAATCGGTTGAGATATGTAAACCCTAGGGGAGGTGAGCCTATATAAACCTCCCTATGGGGTGAGTACAGATACGTTCCCTCATACACCCAAGCGACTCGCCGCCTAGCCGTCGAGCTCGCCCATTGTAACACCTCCATAATACAATCTAGCAGGAGTAGGTCTTTACCCTCTAGGGGGCCGAACCTGGGTAAAACCCTGTGTCTTTGCCCTCATCTCGCACCGCAGATGGCTGGCCGCCCTTGCCCCTCGTTCTACTACTCGCTGCCGATTGCAGCATCTGCCGTGACCATTCCCACGACAGTGGCGCCCACCGTGGGGCCTGGCCGGTCTGGCCGGTGTTCTGCGGCGAGATCCAATCTGCCCATCAACGAGACGGTCGCCACCGGCCGCATGATAGCGATTGGCGAGATGCTCCAGATCTTGCCGAGTAGCTACGTCCCGGCGGCGCGACCCGTCACGCACAGCGTGATCCTGCCAATCGGCACGATCAGCCTCTTCGTCGGCCTCACCGACGTCGTCGTCTCGGAGGACTCGGCTCGCATCCGCGAGTCGCCGCCACGCGATCGGCTCTCCGAGAGCCAGGTTCGCACGATCCACCGCCTTGCCTCCGAGTACAACTCGGCCCACAGCAATGTGGCCGGGAACTCAGTGGCCGCAGAAGATGCGGCCCTCACCGATGACGCCGACTCGGCGACCCCGGCGTCACTCGCCGGATCCATCACCGCGGCCTCGTCCGCGGGCTCCATCGCCCAGGTCTCCAACGCGGGAGACTTCGAGGACCCCTCCATCCTCGGGATCTTCGAATTCGACTCCGGGTCAGAGAACTCCGCCGACCTCCGCGATGGAACCGGTCGCGACGCCGCGGCCTACATATCCACCGGCGCCGATCCGCCGGAGGATCCTTTCTCAACCCCAATCCCTCCTAACGCCACGGCAACGGAGGTCGAGGAACTCCGCCTGAAACTGGCGGAGGCGGTGCGCAAGGAGCAAGCCGAGCGCGAAAAATTTCGCCTCGAGCAGGTGACGGCGCAGGAACTGTCACGCTATCACCAGCAGCGGATCAGGTCACGCCTGAACCCCACCGTTCAAGGGCGTGCCCTGAACTTCGACGACGAAAACGACCCGGCCCGCGTGGCCGAGCGCGCAATCTGCGAGAACGCGCCACCAGGAGGAAGCGCCCGGCCACCGCTAGGATCAACGGCGATGGGCGCCCCACCTCCACCCAACCGCACCCCTCCCAGGGACCAGCCGCGGATAGTAGTCTCCTCACGGGAGCGAGACGCAAACGGCCTCCCACTGTTCTCCACCCCGATGGACAACCTCGTGGCAGGCCGAGCAGCAGCCGACAGCATCACGGCCACCGGCGACGGCGCCCAAAAGATCCAATACGTCAGGACCCTGCTCGCGAAGGCCGTCGAGCAGCAAAAAGCGGGCGCCGACTCGCAAGGTCGAGTATACTCGTGTTCCTCGGGAAGCAGAGCGGCCTCCAGCGGCCGCCCAGCGGCGGCGAACACCCTCAACTGCCCGCCACCAGAGCCACTGTAGCTCCAACACCGACCCACGAACGCGGCACTCTCCACCAACGACCCCAGGCCGGCGACCAACTTCGTCGCCGCTAACGGGCAACCCATCGACGCCCGCACCCACATCATCAACAACCAAAGCTGGCGCGCACGCCAGCCCGACGACTTGCGGCACACCCTAACTAATCGCCGCGACGGCGAGCCTATGGGGTCGCTCAGTCGACTCGGGCCCAAGTGCTTCGGACCAATGATCCGAGGCGAGAAGTACCCGCCAAACTTCAAGGCGCCAAAGGAGATAGAAAAATACGACTCCTCGTACGACCCCGCAGTCTGGCTCGACACATACCTCATGGCAATGGGGATCGCGGGTCACACTGACCTACTCGCCGCCCATTACCTCCCACTGATGATGGAGGGGACGTGCAGGCAGTGGATCAACACTCTCCCCCAGGACAGTATCGACTCCTGGGAGGAAATGCGCGACGCCTTCGTCAGGCACTTCGAGTGCTCCTACACCCGCGCCACCACCATTGAGGACCTGGAACGATGCGTCCAGGGACCCCGCGAGTCGACCCGCAACTGGGTCCAACGGTGGCAAGAGCTCTGGTACAACGCGGTCGGCATCCACCCGGACACCGCGATCCATTGCTTCAAGACCTCGTGCCGCTACGAGCCTCTAGTCGCCAAGCTTAAGCGACACTCCCGCACACTCGACAACATCCCCGACCTCCTCGAGATCACCAAACAGTACGCCGAGGAGGATCCAAACCAGGAAACCGACGACGAGTCAGGAGGGCAACGCCGCACGGGCGGCAACGACAGCGGACGCCGAACCAACCTACGCTACAGCAGCACCCGCCTCACTGGCAAGCGCCGCAGCGACGGGCGAGTCGACTTCGTCGCCAACGCTGGGCACGCACAGCGCGAGCCCAAGAGCTACCGCCGCGAAGGAGGGCAACGGCGCGATGGCAGCAATTACAAGAACAAGCCAAGGTTCGATCCTGCGGCCCTCCTTAACCAACCATGTGCGTTCCACAGCAGGGAAGGGAAGCCCGCAACGCACACCACCGCCGACTGCCACACCCTCAGGGAAATCGAGAAGGCACGGCACGCGCGGGAGGACACCGACAACGACCCGCCAAATGGCGGAAAATTCGGCAAAGTAGCCGGCTCGCTCCACACCTTCACAGGCTTCAACACGAAGCGCGAGAAGAAGGTCATCGCCCGCGCCGTCGCCGTCAATGCGGTGGCCCAAATAGACGTCCCCCAGTTCCTGAACTGGTCGGAACAGCCCATCACCTGGAGCCGGCAAGACCACTCGCCGCGCATCGAGTACCCAGGACGAGTCGCCTTGGTGGTCAAGCCCAAGGTTGGCGACTACTGGCTCCCCAAGACACTGATGGACGGCGGTAGCTCCATCAACATCCTCTACCTCGACACCTTCAGGCGGCTGCGGCTCCCGCAGTCGATGATCGAGATGACCCACACCACGTTCCACGGCATCGTCCCCGGTCGGAAGGCGTATCCGATCGGCAAAGTCACGCTGCCAGTCACTTTCGGTAGTCCGGCAAACTTCCGCACCGAGCGGATCGTCTTCGAGCTGGTGCCCTTTGACAGCCCTTACCACTGCGTCTTGGGGCGCCAGGCGTTCGCTAAATTCATGGCAGCGCCCCACTACGCGTACAACGCGATGAAGCTCCCCGGGCCATGCGGCGTCATCACCATCAACGGCGACCCCGACATGGCCGCCGAATGTGAGGCCAAAGGAGCCGAACTCGCCGACGCCGTCATCGCGGCAGAGACTAATCACGCCGATGAGCTTGCCAAATACGCGAGCGGGGTCAACAATGACGATCCCACAATACTCAAGAAGCCCAACTCAGAGGGCACAAACACCTCAACCTTTGAGGCCACGACGCACAGGCGACTCCAGCCAGACGGTGACTATCGGGACAGGCATGAGCCCAGCATAGGAAGGCGCGCTCATCGAGTTCCTTCGTGAGAATAGGGACATCTTCGCATGGAAACCCTCCGACATGCCCGGTGTCCCTAGGGAGCTCGCTGAGCACAAACTAAACGCCGACCCCAAAGTGCGACCTGTCAAGCAGTCGCTACGGCCCTTCAATGAAGAACGCCGTCGAGCAATCGCCGAGGAAGTGCAGCGCCTACTCGCTGCCGGCTTCATCCGGCCAATCAAATACTCCAAGTGGCTGGCAAACCCAGTCCTGGTCGAGAAGAAAAACGGGACCTGGAGAATGTGTATCGAATACACAAACCTGAACAGCGCCTGCCCAAAGGAGCAGTTCGTCCTCCCGCGGATCGATCAGATAATCGATTCAACCGCGGGTTCGGAGTCGCTATGTTTCCTCGACGCCTACTCCGGGTACAACCAGATCAAAATGGCTTTCGAAGACGAGGAGAAAACGGCGTTCATCACGCCATTCGGAGCCTTCTGCTACACCGCCATGACCTTCGGCCTCAAGAACGCCGGGGCAACCTACCAGCAGTGCATGCAAGAATGCCTCGCGAGCCAAATTGGCCGCAACATCCACGTCTACATCGACGACGTGGTCGTGAAATCCGCTCGCCAAGGCGACCTACTCGCCGACCTGTCGGAAACCTTCGCCAATCTGCGAAGGTATAAGATAAAGCTCAACCCAGGCAAGTGCACCTTCGGTGTACCTGCCGGACAATTACTGGGGTACGTCGTCTCCAAACGAGGGATTGAGGCGAACCCAGCAAAGATCGACACGATCGCCCGGCTCGGCAAGCCCGAGTGCCTGCGTGACGTCCAGAAGCTGGCCGGGCGGGTAGCGGCCCTCAGTCGCTTCATCCCCCGCCTGGGTGAAAAGGCGATGCCCCTATACCGCCTGATGCGCAAGAACCCCACCTTCCAGTGGGACAAGGAGGCGGACGACGCGCTCCGCGACCTCAAAAAGGTGCTACTCGCCGCACCACTACTCGCCGCCCCCGCCGACAAAGAACCTATGCTGGTTTACGTCGCGGCGTCCGAGCGCGTCGTCAGTGCTGTGATGGTCGTCGAACGACCAGAGGTAGGAAAGGAGCGCCCGGTTCAGCGGCCGGTGTACTACATCAGCGAGGTCCTCACCGAGTCGCGCCAGCGGTACCCACAGTACCAAAAGCTAGTATACGTGGTCTTCAGGGCTCAGCGGCGCCTGCCGCACTACTTCCAGGAGCACCCGGTCACGGTCGTCTCCTCAGCGCCACTGCAAGACATCATCCGCAACCGCGAGGCGACCGGACGGGTCGCCAAGTGGGCCGTCGAGATCGGCACCCACAACATTAAATACGAGCCACGAAGAGCGATTAAGTCACAGGCACTGGCAGACTTCATCGCCGACTGGGAGGAGGCCCAGCAGCCAGAGAAGCTGCCGTACCTCCATTACTGGAGCCTGCACTTCGACGGCTCCAAGAACGCGGATGGTGCAGGAGCAGGGATAGTGTTGACTTCACCAAAGGGCGACAAGCTCCGCTACATCCTCCGCCTCGAATTCACGCCCTGCACCAACAACATGGCTGAATACGAGGCCCTACTCCACGGCATGCGAGCCGCCAAGGAGATGAACGTTAATCGCCTTCGATGCTACGGAGATTCCGACCTCGTCGCGGGGCAGGTCGCCGGCACCTGCGACGCCATCTCCCCTACCATGGCGGCATACCGCCAAGAGGTGGACAAGTTGGGCGGCCACTTCACCGGCTACTCTGTCGAGTGGATCGACAGGCGAAAAAACGAGGAGGCCGACGCCCTCTCCCGCATCGGGTCGGCTCGACTCGCACCACCCGCCGGCATGTTCCTCGACACAATCTCCAAACCATCAGTCTCTCCCCCGAGGGAGATCGACATCGGAGTCCCACTCCAACCAGAGGCAGCCTTGGTCGCACTCGTCACCGAGCCAGACGACTGGACCAAGCCCTACATCGACTACCTGGAAACCGGCACCCTGCCAGTAGACGAGACAAACGCTCGAATGATCGCTCGCCGATGCAAGTCTTACACCATCATCGACGGCGAGCTACACAAGCGCAGCGTCACCGGCGTGTTCCAACGTTGCGTCCAACCGGCTGAAGGACGCAAAATCCTCCACGACATTCACTCAGGTGACTGCGGCCACCACGCCGCCGCTCGCTCCCTGGTGGCCAAGGCTATGCGACACGGCTTCTACTAGCCCACCGCACACGCCGACGCTGTCGACATCGTCCAGCGATGCGCCGGGTGCCAGAAGTACGCCAATCAGACGCGCGTACCGAGCTCAGCGCTCAAAACGATCCCCATCACTTGGCCATTCGCCGTATGGGGCATGGACATGGTAGGCCCCTTCAAGAAAGCCCCCTCCGGCTACACCCACCTGCTAGTCGCCGTCGACAAATTCACCAAGTGGGTGGAGGCCAAGCCAGTCCGGAAATGCGACGGGAAGACCGCCACTAAATTCCTACGCGAGCTCATATATCGCTACGGGTTCCCAAACAGTATCATCACGGACAACGGCACAAACTTCGCCAAGGGAGCAATGGCCGAATTTTGCGAAGAGCACCACATCCGGCTCGATCTCGCGTCAGTCGCCCACCCGGAATCCAACGGCCAGGCGGAACGAGCCAACCAAAGCATCCTCCACGGCCTGAAGCCGCGACTCCAAGTACCACTCGAGCGCACCGCTGGATGCTGGGTCGAAGAGTTGCCCTCCGTCATCTGGGGAATCCGCACCTCGGTTAACAGATCGACAGGATTCACTCCCTTCTTCATGGTCTACGGCGCCAAAGCAGTCATGCCCACCGACCTCGAACACGACTCGCCGTGGGTCGTCCATTATACGGAGGCCGCAAACGAGCTGGCCCGCCAAGATGGGCTCGACCAGCTCGACGAAGCACGCGACCTCGCTCGATCACGTACCGCCATTTACCAGTAAGGACTCCGCCGCTACCACAGCCGACGGGTGAAAACCCGCACCTTCCAGGAAGGCGACCTGGTGTTACGCCTCATCCAGGACAAGAAGGGCATGCACAAGCTCTCCCCTCCGTGGGAAGGCCCGTTCGCTATCGGGCGCGTACTCGGCAACGACGCCTACTACCTCCTCGACGTTCGCGGGGACGGCGAGCTCTACGTCAAGCGACCATGGAACGTAAACCTCCTCCGGAAGTTCTATTCCTAGAACCCCACACATGTACTCTCCAGTCGCTATGAAATAAAAGAAACGGTTACCACAAATTGCGTCTACTCTCCATGACTTGTGCCACTCGCACTCGTAATAACAGCGGTACGCTAAAATGCAGAAGTCAACCTTTGGTACAACGATCGGCACGGCTAAGTAGTGCGGCGTAAGAGCACTGAATCATTTCAGGTCTTGCGTCGTCCACGAAAAACGCCAATCCGGAGCCCCATTGGAGTCGCCTAGCTCGACTGGTTTTACAAACCAAGACAACTGCCCTCGCTTCTCACAGCGACCTTGGTCCTCCGCATCCTCGGCATAGCGACTCGAACGGCTAAGTACCACGATCAGGGACTGAATACCAGTTCGTCGCGATCGGTCAGGGAAAACTCCAAGTAAGAGAGCATGCCCAGGACTCGCCACGCGACTGACCCCACGGGCCAGGCAGGAGTGACGCGCTCACACCAACGCGCTAAGTCCTCAACCACCCTCGAGTCGCGCCTAGAACTACCAAGTACCACGCTCGGGGACTCAGCCACCCGACCCCGTCCGCGTACGGGAAAACGGTAAAGTACAGAGCACTCAAGGGAGTCGCCTTGCGACTGGCTCTCCGAGCTCGGGCGAGTCGACTAAATCAACAAAACACATGATAACAACAAACATCATATACGAGGTGCACCCCACAAAAGGGCGGACGCGCTCGGGGACTCGTCCAAAATCAATCCAAAGCACACAAACAAATAGCAAAATAAGCACGACGTCCCATTCAATCGCATATTGCATTGTCTTATATAGAGCTGCTGCTAACACTTCAAGGCAAACTACCCTACTCTGCAGGCTTCGATGACGACTCGCCAGAATCCCGGCGACTACGGATGAACGCGGTGTACGGGTTTGATGGATACGTCGTCAGTTCACCCGCCATCGCCGCGCGAAAAGGCTGCTCGACCTTGAAGTCACGATGCGGCGGCTCGGGGTTGTTCGGCGCGACGACCGTTTCCTGGTAGGGAAGGAGGTCGCCCATCGCCCAGACACGCTCCGAGTACGTGGCGGCACGTTCCTGCAACTTGAGAACCTCGGACAGATCCACCGCGCCAGTCGACGATGGATACCCACTCGTCACATCGTCGAGGTCGAAATCCTCGGGGAAGTGGGCGAGTCCAAGGCTTAGTGCTGTCGACGCTCCACGCCGAAACGCCGACCGCGTCATGAACTCAACGACCGCGGGCGCCTTCTCCAAATATTCCCACACCTCAACGAGGTCGCTGGGAATAACCTCCGTGGGCGACATTTCTTGAAGGTAGGCGCGGATGCACGTCGCCGATAGCGTAGCCGAGTCGACGAGCATGCTTACGCACTGCCTCGCGTCGAGCGAGCTCGCCTCTTCTTGGCTACCAATAACGCGACCTGCGAGAAGGAGACAATGATGAGTGCGACGGACACCACAAAAACCCCAACTAACGGAAAGGGAGGATGCACTCACCAAGCAACGGGCGGGCGAGTCCCGTGATGAAGCACTGAAGCGACGTGTGGTCGTCCTGAAGCCCAGCAATAAGGACTTCCGACACCTTGCGATCCTCCTCCGCGGCTGCAATGGCGGCCTTAGCTCGCCCGTCCGCCGAGCTCGCTTCTTCCCTCGCCTCCCGCAGCTCGCGCTCGAGGTCGGCGACCCGCTGTTCAGCAGCGCCCAGAGCAGATCGCGCCGCCTCCAACTCACCAGCAGGGACAAGCTCCTGGCGAGCTTCCTCTGCCTTCGCAGCAACAGCCTGGAGCTCTTTGTTCGCCTCCTGGATGGTGGTCAGCTCCTTCTCAGCACGCTGTTGCGCGGCCAATCGGTCCGCCGACTCGAGCTGCAGACCCTGCATATCATCAAAAAAGTCAGTAAAAACGAACCTCCTAAGTGCCCACCCGCTGAAATTTAGCGAGTGCGCACTCGGGGACTGGCGATCAAGAAATTCCCAAGTGCCCACCCCGCTAAAATTTAGCGCGTGCGCACTCGGGGACTGGATACGAAAATAAAAGACGAGAAAATAATAAGAATCAAGCCACTGCAAAGCACCGACCTGATCCTCGGGGACTGGATATACCTGGATGGCTGCGCCAAGCATGCCATGAAGTTGCATCGCGTCCAGGGACGCGAGTAACGCTGGCGTGTGCCCACGACGTTGGTCGACTTCAGCATCGGCGGTCCCTGGGGCGAGGCTCGGGGGCGCAGCCCCGCTCGCCGCGGCCGCCTTGGTCACGAAGCGAGGGAAGGTAGCGATAGAGGCACCCGCTCCAAAGGAAGTCGCCTCCGCCGTTCCAGGCAAGGAAACACCCTCCTTCGTAGACACGGCTGCCTCCACCGCGGGGCCGGCCGGCGCGACCGCCGTGTCGTCAGAGACAGTGACGATGCCGTCGCCCTTGGCCTTCTTGCTGCCATCCGCTGAGGCAACGACCTCGTCCGCTTTCCTCTTACGGGAAGGATCCTCCTCGCTAGCGGTGGAGGGTACCTGGGCCACGGTCGGGTGGCCCATCCTTTTCACTCCGGTCCTGGACATCAATCGAATCAATAAAGACAATCGAAATAGCTATGGAAAATAGGGAAGGTCGAATGCACTCACTTGGCAACTAGGATGAAACGTAGCCCTGTGCGAAGGCCGGCCGGTTTTTCCAGTTCGGGGCCCAGTTGGCGACTGAGCCCTAGTTCCAGGACGTCGCGTGCCCAAGACACGGACGGCTTCTTCGTCGTGAGGCCGCGGATGGCGCTTCTGGGATACCCTCGGCAGGGGCTTCCTCGCGAATTGGAGCCGCTACAGCCGGAGCCTCCTTGCGGGGCGAAGCCGCCCCAATCGGAACCTCCTTGCGAGGCGAAGTCGCCGCAGCTGGAGCCTTCCCTATCCCAGAGACTGGCGCGAATGGCGGGGGCATTGAGGCCAGCGGCACTTCCACAGTCGGCGTGTCTAGCGCGGTTGTCGCTGGGGCCACGCCGTCACCGGCCGAGCTGTGAGCGTCGGAGCTGCTCGTCGAGTGCGGCGGCGAGGCCATCCTCGCCGGCTTCGTTTTCCTCTTCGGGGGGCCCTCGCTTCCTTTTCCTTCTTCTTCTTCTTCTTCGAAGGAGTGGCCTGGCGGCGCGAGGTGGTTTCTGGGAGCTCGTCATCGTCATCATGACGCTCGAGGCTCCTGCTCACTTCGATTTCGCGCTGACGTTGCCCGCGGGTCTTTCGGACTAGCGGGGCGATGTCCTCTTCGGACTCGTCCTCGTTGCCCTTCGCGGGTGGCGATTCGCCTGTATCCTGGGCGGATGGCCCCGGGCTCTCATCGTCAGAAGGTGGGAGCCACCCTTCCACCACTTGGAACAGCTGCGATGAATACGAAACAGAGTCAGAATTACCGCGACTGCATACGCTGTGACTGCGAACAAGGTAAAGAAATTACCGTTGGAGCCGGACGCTTCGCGGAGTAAGGGGCGACCCCGGCCTGTGCATCCACGTACACCGCCTGGGTGATCTTCTTCAACGCTGGGAGATAGTCCTCCAGCTTCCACTCGTCGAGGCAGGCTTTCGTCGAGTCTCCCCGGCCCGTGTACTGATACATGTAGTGGTCGCGTTGGGCGAGCGGAACGAGCCGTCGCCCAAGCCAGCAATTGTACAAGTTTATCGTCTGAAGGCCCTTCTTCTTCAGACCACGGATGGCCTGGAGCATCTCGTCGACGACCATCCGCTGGTCGTCGGGGAGCTTGCCGACCTGGAGATGGCGCGGCTCGGAATGATTGGCCGAGTACCGCGGGATCGCCGCCTCGTCCTCCGGGGTCGCCTCGGTCACGTAGAACCATGACTTTTTCCAGTCGCTCGCTGCTTTGGCGGGTAGCATCAGATCGAAGAAAGAAGCTTTGGACTTGAGCTGGAACGTCAGGCCGCCCGCGGCTAGCATTGGGCCGCCTGCCTCCTCGCGGCTGATCCGTCCGTGGAACAGACCTTGCCACAAGGGAAAGTAGGGCCGGCAGCCCAAGTAGCACTCGCAGAACGCCACGAAGATGGCGAGCTGCTCGATGCTGTGGGGACCCAGATCTGAAGGCTGGATCCCGTAGTAGGCGCAAAAACGCCGGAAGAACAAAGACGTGGGAAACCCTAGCCCCCGCTCGAGATGACTGGTGAAACAGACGAATTCCCTCTCTCGCGGGTTTGGGGTCGTTTCTCCGGCTGCGGGGACACGCCAACAGCCGGCTCGCAGGATTCCAGCCTCCTCGAAGGAGGCCAGCTGCGCCCTCGTGCACTTGGACCTGCCCCATGGTTCGGTGAGAAGGGCCATAGCCGAGAGGTTGGTTGGAGATCGGAGGATTTCGGGTCGATTGGATCAAGGAGCAAAGGAAAGAGAATGCGCGCACTCGGAAGAAGTGGTGGGCAGTTGGCTCTACGATTGCCTGCCATTCCTCTTATATAGCAGGAGTTACCCGCCAAATCAGGGGGCCGTTACCGCGCGATGATTACGCCGAAAGTTACCGTTGAGTTGCCCTAACGGCTAGTTTGACCACGCCTGACGGTCCAACTCCAGCCACTCGGCTCGCTAGGTCATTCGCCGCGACCGCGTCCCGTCAGCTCGGCTCGCCCAAGACGCGACTCGGTTCACCGGATTTTCTTCTTCATACAGGAGCCCGCCGACGATTCGACTGGATGCCTACTTTGGAGCCGTATACTCCGACTGCCAGCAGCCACTTACGCCTAATCGACGACGGCCTCGGGGACTACTGATGGGGATACGCCTACTGGGGTATACTCAGCAGGACGTTTCCGACTGGCCCGTGGGCTGGCGAGTGGGCCTGCAGAACGGCGAGTGGATCAAAGCCCAGCAAGGTACCAAGCGACTGGAAGCTAAAGGCCCAGGCGAGTAGATAGGCCCAGTCGGACTAGGTTAAACGATTACCGAAGCTGTAACCGAATCGGTTGAGATATGTAAACCCTAGGGGAGGTGAGCCTATATAAACCTCCCTATGGGGTGAGTAGAGATACGTTCCCTCATACACCCAAGCGACTCGCCGCCTAGCCGCCGAGCTCGCCCATTGTAACACCTCCATAATACAATCTAGCAGGAGTAGGTCTTTACCCTCCGGGGGGCTGAACCTGGGTAAAACCCTGTGTCTTTGCCCTCATCTCGCACCGCAGATGGCTGGCCGCCCTTGCCCCTCGTTCTACTACTCGCTGCCGATTGCAGCATCTGCCGTGACCATTCCCACGACAGATAGTCATCCTGATATAATAAGCATTGGGCACTTTTACTTAACCATTCCGTTGTAGTTGCGACACTTACTAGTCAGATATAATTAGCATGAGATATCCCAAACCCAACAGTTGTTGGTACTTTTATTTAGCCATTTCGTTGTAGTGAAGCTGATTACTGGTCATATTGGATACAAGTCAAATTATAACAGTAAACTTTAGTTATAGTTGTCTATGATCGAGAACTGTGCTCCAAGTCGTCCATAACCGCGGACACGGCTTCTCGAAAAGATTTAACCCTGCAGGGGTGCACCAAAGTTTCCACACGCACCTACACCCTTGTTGTCAGATCAGGTAGGTACAAGATCACAAAACATACACCCAACGGTATGTCGACGGGGTTTCGGACACGACGTTTCCCAGACCCAAAGCAAGCACATGGGGGGCCACCCCACTAAGCTACCCGTAACGAAGTCGGCCGGTCTCCGAGACGGACCCAGGGTTTGCGAGAATGGCTGTAAACGACTGGGAACCCGAAAGTGTTACTAGGCTTGTCGATAACACGAAATCGTGCCGCGATCCAAAACAGTATAGGCGCTCCACGCGTAATCATAAATAAAGCAGTAAAGCATGGCATAAGTACAGGATAGTAATAAAGCCCCAAACTACTTTGTGGCCCCCGGTACAGTACTTTGAAATCAGGTACTAATCGATGGGGGTGCCCACACACCCCACCTGTGGTTAGCACGCTCGATATCGGAACAGGTGTCAAGAACTCGGGGTCCTACGGGACACCAGTGAGCGATTAAAAACCAAATATTGTCTATTACCCACCGGTGCCTCTGCATTTACCTACTTTCAATTTTAGTTATTAAACAATAATTAAAGCCATGATCATCTCCAACATAAAGCATAAGGCATTTCTCGAACAACTGCGGTACTTGACAATACGCAACAGCACTTGAGCAAGCGACTACGACACGCAAGACCATCTATCTAACAAACAACAGGTAATAGGATGTGTCCAAGGCAATATAAGGCTGCAAGGGATACCACGGGTACGAAAACTAGAGCATCGCAACACAGATAGCAATAGATCAACAAGAGGAAATAAAGACTAGAAATGTAAAATAGGTAGAAAGGGGGAGAATGCTCGCCTGAAAAACATTGCCGAAGGTTCATCCGAAGAACGGGCGTCACTCGCATCAACTCATCGGCCTAATCCGTGAAGAAGCAAAGCACTAGAAGAAACACCGGATGCACTATTTAATACTACGGCAGAAGATCAGGCATGATGCATGTATGATGTATGACATGTCAAAGGTGCGATGCAATTAGGCCATATTAAGTGGAACCGGGGTCCCGAGAATTATTTATTAAGTTCATATTGTTTAGATATCCCACAATTTAAATGTTGTTTGAACATGGCAAAAGATAGCACTGGTTCGTTACCCAAATTTAAATGGAGCCAATATTAGACTAGAATCGTCTACATATGGCCTCCATGTTTAATTTAGGTGAATCGGCATAAGGCCCCCAAACCACATGATATGAGTGCAAGCATGAACATTTTTTTATGCAACAAGTTGATATTACATTTATAAAAGAAGGATCGGGAAAAAAAGGGATCACATGTTGGGGGGGCTCGACGATCTTGGGTTTCGAGGGGTTTGTGTTCGGGCGCCGGGATCGGTCTTCGAGGATTTTGGTTCAGGGTCGACGGGGTTCAGTCTTCGGGAAACGGCCTTGGCGTTCCGTGTTGAAGATGTTCGATGTCGACTATCGATGAAGGGCTTGAGTCGGCATCCGTGGTCGCCGGGGTCGATCTTGTTTGTTCACGGGACTTCGGGTCCAATTCCAGCATCATCTCCATCTGAGAATGCCTGGCGCTATGGCCTCAAAGGGGAACAACCGGAGCGTCTAGGCAGCAACATCAACACTTGGTATGACAACAGGACACAAGCCCAGCGAGCACACAACATCGCCTAAGGCCATATCCCATACAAACGTACCCTCGAACACCTTCTGTTCGTGCTGCAACCGAAGGAACGGCTTGGGTGCCACGTCGGTGAGAGGGACGCGGGCGACCATGGCAGCGAGCGGGAGGAGGCTGGCGGTGGCAGACATGCGAGACGCAGGGCGCAGAAGGTAGAACTTGGCGGCGACTAGGCCAACTCGCAGGGTCGGCGGTTATGTGTCGCTGCACAGGAGGGAAGGCCCGATGGCTGCAGAGGACGACATGGCGAGGACCGGCTCGCGCGGCGAGAGGGACGGCGGCCCTCGCGGGGTCGAGGAGGCCAGGAGGGAGTAGGGACGGCGACGACGCGGCGGCCATGGATCGGCGCTCGGGGTAGTTGCGAAGGAGGCGATGGGGGTCGCTTGCTCGCAAGGCTGCGAGCGGGGAGGCGAGGGGCGGTGGTCGTGGCGGCGGGGCTTACTGGAAGAGAAAGGGAGGAGACGCTAGGAGAGAGAACCGGCGGCAGCGCCATGCTGCATCGAGGGAGGGAGGGAGCGACGCGATGGGGAGGACGGGGCGCGTCGGGGCGGTCGCGAGGTGGGGAAAGACGAGAGGGAGGTTGGCCCTGGGAGCGAGGCGCGTTCGGTCGCGTGAGTCGTACGCGTCCAGGGGAGCGGGGCGAGGATGGGACACGGGGTGGGGTTGGGTGCGTGACAGAGGACATGGGCCAGCCGAGGGTGTGTGCGTGAGGCATGCGTGGGTTGGGTTCCTGGCAGCTGTGTGGGTTGGGCGTGCGTGGTGGTGTGCTAGCGGCGGCTGGGAAGGGGTGAGGGAGTGGGATTAGGGGTAGAGCTAGGGTTTGGGTTAGAGATAGGTCTGGTTAGGGTTTGGGGTAGGGATTAGGTTGGGACGATCAGGGTGGTAGGTGGCCTGGCTTCGGGCCGGGCTGCCTCCGCGATCAAAACAGTTGTATTTAATTTATATTTTGTAAACGCTTTTATAAATAATTTTTAGGCAAATAAAAGATCTGGACGGGCCGAACCTTAAACTTTGAAATAATAGGGGGTAATGTAGAAAGCAAAAATAAGGTTTTAGGAAAATATTTTTTAAGCAAATAGATGGATGATGTTATGATGATGCATAAAATATTATTTAACACGCGATTTTCTAGTAGTGGATTTCCCGGGGTGCTACAATTCGACACCACTAACAATGGATCTCGCCCTCGAGATCCGCCTCATGGTACAGGGAAGAAGGTCCACAATCTGAGTCTTCTCGCTTCATGTAGATCCTCGCGACACCACTAACAAGAAATTTTCTTCCGTCTTAAAATTGGCGACACCACCAACAAGGTCTGTGGCTCACGTTCGCCGAGAGAACACTCCATAGAAACAAAGGACGGAGGTAGATGTATCAAAAGATAAGGCCACCTCTAACTTCCGTGAAAAAAAAATGAAAAGTTACGGTGATCCACCGGTTCGATGTATAAGAGTGAACAGTAAGAGTCGGTTAGGGTGATCAGTCCATCCCGTACCCAAACTATTAACTCTATACATGAATAGGAAAATCATGCAACACAACTCTCGAAATTTAGAATGAAGATCTTCATAAGCGGTATTCGGAACAAAGGGGTGATGCAAGCTCTGCATTGGATCTGATGTAGATGAGGTCATCGCATTGGAAACCACCGAAAGATACAAAAGAAATCGTATGAAAGACACGATGATTAGGTTCCGCGATGGTTCCATTGGCATGAACAACACATGCTCAAGGTATACTCCAACTTCACCAATGCTCGTCCTTCTCAAATATTTTTCAACGATACAGATATCCATCAAGGTACACATACAGATAAAGGGTTCAAGAACAAAAAGACTGTATGAAGGCTACAACAGACAAGATGCAGATTTGATGATCGTAGCACCACCGTTATAAAAGGGAGAAAGCAAAACCCTGAAGGTACGACGGAAACCCAACCGCGAGAAATCCTGGACACGAAGAAAGATAAACGAGTAGATTCAAAACACGCAGAGATAAGAAGAGAATAACAGAGGGGTAAGGAGTAAAAGAAGACCTAATCAGATCTATCCAACCGATTTTTCCAAAATAGTTTTGACACTCTATAACGTCCGTTAGCTAGGTTATCCTACAGGCTGGACCAGTGGGGTATCGTAATTGCTGAGCTCTGATACCACTCTGTAACACCCTCAGAATCGGCCCTATGCAAGTTTTAGCGCTTCCCGCCAAACCCGCATAGAAACGATTCAAAGGTGCCCACCAGGCACTTTCGTGTGGGTGGAAAATGAAGTAATATCATTACACAATAGTCCTCGATGGAACCCACAAAACAGATATATATAACAATGACTCCATGAGTCAAGAATACAGATATACAGTACAAAGATCCAAATCACCTTGAGAACGATACAACGTCCGACTACGGACAAGATGCAAATGGGGCTAAGAGCCCTAAAGAATAACCAACGGCGTCCATAACCCTGCCCAGGCCAAGCCGGAAGGGTAAGCCTGCTAACGACGTCGATCTCAAAACCCGCTTAAACAAAAGGGGTGCCGAAAAAGGGCAAAGGAAAAAGAGAGCGGTCAGTACTGAGGCCAGTACACGGCGAGACTAGAATTCGGCGGTCCTCGCCTACATAGATATGGTGGACTGAAGCGGCAGCGCAGCATGCACTAAACAATCTATAGAGACTCGATATAACTGTCGGCTATCAGAGAGGGATAAGAAAGACCTATTCGAAACCAACCTGATACTACCACCAAACATACCCATCCTGGTATTTCCCCCTCGAGACCAAACGAGGAAGTCAACCGAGGAACTCACACAGTTGGCAGTTTTATTTATTCAGTTATCGTTGCAACAATTACTAGTCAGGTATAGATAGTCATCCTGATATAATAAGCATTGGGCACTTTTACTTAACCATTCCGTTGTAGTTGCGACACTTACTAGTCAGATATAATTAGCATGAGATATCCCAAACCCAGCAGTTGTTGGTACTTTTATTTAGCCATTCCGTTGTAGTGAAGCTGATTACTAGTCATATTGGATACAAGTCAAATTATAACAGTAAACTTTAGTTATAGTTGTCTATGATCGAGAACTGTGCTCCAAGTCGTCCATAACCGCGGACACGGCTTCTCGAAAAGATTTAACCCTGCAGGGGTGCACCAAAGTTTCCACACGCACCTACACCCTTGTTGTCAGATCAGGTAGGTACAAGATCACAAAACATACACCCAACGGTATGTTGACGGGGTTTCGGACACGACGTTTCCCAGACCCAAAGCAAGCACATGGGGGGCCACCCCACTAAGCTACCCGTAACGAAGTCGGCCGGTCTCCGAGACGGACCCAGGGTTTGCGAGAATGGCTGTAAACGACTGGGAAACCGAAAGTGTGACTGGGCTTGTCGATACCGCGAAATCGTGCCGCGATCCAAAACAGTACAGGCGCTCCACGCGCAATCATAAATAAAGCAGTAAAGCATGGCATAAGTACAGGATAGTAATAAAGCCCCAAACTACTTTGTGGCCCCCGGTACAGTACTTCGAAATCAGGTACTAATCGATGGGGGTGCCCACACACCCCACTTGTGGTTAGCGCGCTCGATCTCGGAACAGGTGTCAAGAACTCGGGGTCCTACGGGACACCAGTGAGAAGTTAAAAACCAAATATTGTCTATTACCCACCAGTGCCTCTGCATTTACCTACTTTCAATTTTAGTTATTAAACAATAATTAAAGCCATGATCATCTTCAACATAAATCATAAGGCATTTCTCGAACAACTGCGGTACTTGACAATACGCAACAGCACTTGAGCAAGCGACTACGACACGCAAGACCATCTATCAACCAAACAACAGGTAATAGGATGTGTCCAAGGCAATATAAGGCTGCAAGGGATACCACGGGTACGAAAACTAGAGCATCGCAACACAGATAGCAATAGATCAACAGGAGGAAATAAAGACTAGAAATGTAAAATAGGTAGAAAGGGGGAGAATGCTCGCCTGAAAAACATTGCCGAAGGTTCATCCGAAGAACGGGCGTCACTCGCATCAACTCATTGGCCTAATCCGTGAAGAAGCAAAGCACTAGAAGAAACACCGGATGCACTATTTAATACTACGGCGGAAGATCGGGCATGATGCATGTATGATGTAGGACATGTCAAAGGTGCGATGCAATTAGGCCATATTAAGTGGAACCGGGGTCCCGACAATTATTTATTAAGTTCATATTGTTTAGATATCCCGCAATTTAAATGTTGTTTGAACATGGCAAAAGATAGCACTGGTTCGTTACCCAAATTTAAATGGAGCCAATATTAGACTAGAATCGTCTTCATATGGCCTCCATGTTTAATTTAGGTGAATCGGCATAAGGCCCCCAAACCACATGATATGAGTGCAAGCATGAACATTTTTTTATGCAACAAGTTGATATTACATTTATAAAAGAAGGATCGGGAAAAAAAAGGATCACACGTTGGGGGTGCTCGACGATCTTGGGTTTCGAGGGGTTTGGGTTTGGGCGTCGGGATCGGTCTTCGAGGATCTTGGTTGTAACACCCTCAGAATCGACCCTATGCAAGTTTCAGCGCTTCCCGCCAAACCCGCATAGAAACGATTCAAAGGTGCCCACCAGGCACTTTCGTGCGGGTGGAAAACGAAGTAATAACATTACACAACAGTCCTCGATGGGACCCACAGAACAGATATATATACAACAGCGACTCAATGAGTCAAGAATACAGATATAATATACAAAGATCCAAATCACCTTGAAAATGATAGAGCGTCCGACTACGGACAAGACGCAAATGGGGCTAAGAGCCCTGAAGAATAACCAATGGCATCCATAACCCTGCCCATGCCAAGCCGGAAGGGTAACCCTGCTAACGACGTCGATCTGAAAACCTGCTTAAACAAAAGGGGTGCCGACAAAGGGCAAAGGAAAAAGAGAGAGCGGTCAGTACTGAGGCCAGTACACGGCGAGGCTAGAATTCGGCGGTCCTCGCCAACATAGGTATGGTGGACTGAAACGGCAGCGGCAGCATGCACTAAACAACCTATAGAGACTCGATATAACTGTCGGCTATCAGAAAGGGATAAGAAAGACCTATCCGGAACCAACATGATTCTAACACCAAACAAACCCATCCTGGTATTTCCCCCTCGAGACCAAACGAGGAAGTCAACCGAGGAACTCACACAGTTGGCAGTTTTACTTATTCAGTTATCGTTGCAGCAATTACTAGTCAGGTATAGATAGTCATCCTGATATAATAAGCAGTGGGCAATTTTAGTTAACCATTCCGTTGTAGTTGCGACACTTACTAGTCAAATACAATTAGCATGAGATATCCCCAAACCCAGCAGTTGTTGGTACTTTTATTTAGCCATTCCGTTACAGTGAAGCTGATTACTAGTCATATCGGATACAAGTCAAATTATAGCAGTAAACTTTAGTTATAGTTGTCTATGGTCGAGACCTGTGCTCCAAGTCGTCCATAACCGCGGACACGGCTTCTCGAAAAGATTTAACCCTGCAGGGGTGCACCAAAGTTTCCACACGCACCTACACCCTTGTTGTCGGATCAGGTAGGTACAAGATCACAAAACATACACCCAACGGTATGTCGACGGGGTTTCGGACACGACGTTTCCCAGACCCAAAGCAAGCACGGGGGGCCTCCCCACTAAGTACACCCGCAACAAAGTCGGCCGGGCTCCGAGACGGACTCAGGGTTTGCGTCAGTGGCTGTAAACGATTGGGAACCCGAAACTCTCGGGCTTGTCGATACCGCGAAAACACTCCGCTTACCTAAACAGTACAGGTGCTCCTCGCACAATCGTAAATAAAGCTGTAAAGCATGGCATAAGTACAGAATAGTAATAAAGCCCCAAACTAATTGTCGCCCCCAGTACAGTACTTGGAATCAGGTACTAAATCGATGGGGGTGCACATACATCCCACATGTGGTTAGCGCGCTCGATCTCGGAACAGGTGTCAAGAACTCGGGGTCCTACGGGACACCAGTGAGCGGTCGGAAACCAAATATTATCTATCACCCACCAGTGCCTCTGCATTTACCTACTTCAATTTTAGTTATTAAATAGTAATTAAAGTAAACGATAATTAAAGCCATGATCATCTCCAACATTAATCATGCGGCGATACTCCAACAACTGTGGTACTGGACGACACGCAACAGCACTTGAGCAAGCGACTACGACGCGCAAGTCCAACTATCTACCAAACAACATGTAATAGGATGTGTCCAAGGCAATATAAGGCTGCAAGGGATATCACGGGTACGAAAACTAGAGCATCGCAACACAGATAGCAGTAGATCAACAGGACGGAATAAATACAATAAAAGTAAGATGGGTAGAAAGGGGGAGGTGCTCGCCTGAAAACATTGTCGAAGGTTCATCCGAAGATCGGGTCGACACTCGCATCAACTCAACGGCCTTATCCACGAAGAAGCAAAACACTAGAATAAACACCAGATGCAATATTTAATACTACGACAAAAGATCGGGCATGATGCATGTATGATGTATGACATGGCAAAGCTGCGATGCAATTAGGTCATATTAAGCGGAACCGGGGTCCCGACAATTATTCAGATGGTTCAAGTTATTTAACTACCCCGCAATTTAATTGTTGTCTTAACATGGCCAAATATATCATCGGTTCGATGCACAAATTTAAATGAGGCCAATATAAGACTAGATTTGTCCATATACGGGCCCCATATTTAATTATAAGGTGAATCGGCATAATGCCCCCAACCCACAGACAAGTATGCATGCATGAATGATTTAATATGCAACAAGTTTATATTACATATATAAAAATAGGGCTCGAGAAAGGGGTCACACATTAGAGGGTCTCGACGAACTTGGGGTTCCGGGGTTCGGGGTTCGGTCTCAAGGTTCAGGGTTCGACGGGATCGGTCTCCGAAGGTCGGATACAAGATGAAGAGCTTGGCGTTCGGCGTCCTTCGGTTTCATGTCGACGGTCATGGCGTTCGGGATGAAGTACTTGGTGTCCTCGGGGAAGTACTTGGCGTATCCGTGTCGACGACCTTGGCATCCGGGAAGAAGTACTTGTCACATCTTTGGCCTTCGGGTCGCAGAACTTGGCACGCTAGGGTTCGGTCTTCGGGATCGGGGTCTTGACGCCTTTGAACCCGGGGACTTGGACATCGTATCCGTGTGGACGGTCTCGTGGTTCCATGAAGGAGGTCTTGGGGTGCGGTGCCCTACGGTCCGCGAGGAAGAACTTGGCGTTAGTTGAGAACTTCGAGGAGCGTCGCCGATTGATCAATGTGGTTGATCTTGACTCCACTTATCCTGACAAAAACCCCTTTTGGTAGCATCTCATCTACTTAGACATTATATCAAGCAGATCGAGACACGCCGCCTTGGTTTGGAGATGAACACCGTGAGGACCTTGGCGTCCAAGGAAGCTGCAGGAGCGAAGCCGAGCTCCAAGTCGGGGCCACGCAGGCAAGCGCGACACTGGGGCGGTGCGGCCGACGCACACGACCGGAGGCCCGGAAACACGCTGCAGGGAGGGCAAGGGCGCCGCGAACAGCGATGGTGGAGTTGCAAAGCAGAGGCGACCGGAGGTTACAGGACCGCGGCGGCGTTGTGCCCGCACGGTAGAGAGGACGGGGTCCGCGGGTTCTGCGAGGGGATCCCTGGCCGCGGACGACAGGGCAGGGGCGCGGTGGCTCGGGAACGGCTTGAGCGGCCGAGGACGCCGGCGACGGGAGGCGGCTCTCGGAGGAGGGCGTCTGACTGCGGCAGGAGGAGGGGAGGGCGAGGCCGGCGGTTCCTGCGGGCGGCGCCACGCGCATCAGGACGAGGGAGAGGCGACGACGTCCGCTCGGGGAGGGGCTCGGCGGCCAGAGAGCATGGACGCGGCGGCGAGGGGAGCTCCAGGGATGCGCGGCGGCCACGGGACTGCGAGGCGGTCGCGGAGGAGGGGACCGGCGGGGGAGAAAGCCGGCGCCGGGGAGGTGCTGGTCGGCGGGGACCGAGCGCGGGCGGCAGAGGGGCCGCACCTGCGGGTGATCTCGGCAGAAGGGCGGTGGTTGGCACTCGAGGGAAGGGAGGAGGAAGCTGGGGTCGCGGGAGGAGGACGAGGGAGGGGAGAGGGGGCCCTGGCGGCGCTCGGCTGCGCGCAGAGAGGCGGGGAGGCGACGGATGGTGGGCCAGAGGGAGCGTGACGGGGAGGCGGTTGGTGGACGGCTGAGGGAGAGTGGAGGCTGGGGTGGGGCCAGGGTGGAAGGGAGAGGAGATGGGGAGAGGAGCGAGGCGTGCGTCTGTGTGTGTTGTGTGTGCGGCTGGCAGGGTGGTGCGTGTGTGGCATGTGTGGGAGAGGGAGTGGGGTGAGGTGGCAGCGGATGAGTGGTGGGGAGGAGGGATGAGAGGTGAGGTGGCGAGAGGGGATTGGGTGGGGTGAGGTGGAGGGAGGCTGGGTAGAATAGGGTTGGGTAGAATAGAGTTTAGGTAGCTGGGATTTTATACTGGGGTGGCCGACTGGGTCGGATCGGCCCGGAACGCCTGCCCCTAAAAATAATATAAAATTTTCTGTATTATTTAAAAGACTTGTGCAATTTATTTTTAGACAAATAAAATATCCGGAAGGGTCCGGGGATTATTTTGAAATAGAGAGGGATCTTTGTAGAAAGCAAAAGTAGGTTTTAACAAAATAGTTTTAGTCAATGAGCTGCATGATGATGTCATGATGATGGAATGCACAAAATCAACGCGATTTTCTAGTAGTGGTTTTAGCGGGATGCCACATTGGTTCAGGGTCGACGGGGTTCGGTCTTCGGGAAACGGCCTTGGTGTTCCGTGTTGAAGATGTTCGATGTTGACTATCGATGACGGGCTTGAGTCGACATCCGTGGTCGCCGGGGTCAATCTTGTTTGTTCACGGACTTCGGGTCCAATTCCAACATCATCTCCATCTGAGAATGCCTGGCGCTACGGCCTCAAAGGGGAACAACCGGAGCGTCTAGGCAGCAACATCAACACTTGGTATGACAACAGGACACAAGCCCAGCGAGCACACAACATCGCCTAAGGCCATATCCCATACAAACGTACCCTCGAACACCTTCTGTTTGTGCTGCAACCGAAGGAACGGCTTGGGTGCCACGTCGGTGAGAGGGACGCGGGCGACCATGGCAGCAAGCAGGAGGAGGCTGGCGGTGGCAGACATGCGAGACGCAGGGCGCAGAAGGTAGAACTTGGCGGCGACTGGGCCAACTCGCAGGGTCGGTGGTGATGTGTCGCTGCATGGGAGGGAAGGCCCGATGGTGGCAGAGGACGACATGGCGAGGACCGGCTCGCGCGGCGAGAGGGAAGGCGGCCTGCGCGGGGTCGAGGAGGCCAGGAGGGAGTAGGGACGGCGACGACGCGGCGGCCATGGATCAGCGCACGGGGTAGTTGCGGAGGAGGCGACGGGGGTCGCTTGCTCGCAAGGCTGCGAGCGGGGAGGTGAGGGGAGGTGGTCGTGGCGGCGGGGCTTACTGGAAGAGAGAGGGAGGAGACGCTAGGAGAGAGAACCGGCGGCAGCGCCATGCTGCATCGAGGGAGGGAGGGAGCGACGTGATAGGGAGCACGGGGCGCGTCGGGGCGGTCGCGAGGTGGGGAAAGACGAGAGGGAGGTTGGCCCTGGGAGCGAGGCGCGTTCGGTCGCGTGAGTCGTACGCGTCCAGGGGAGCGGGGCGAGGATGGGACACGGGGTGGGTCTGGTGGGGCTGGGTGCGTGACAGAGGACAGGGGCCAGCCGAGGGTGTGTGCGTGAGTCATGCGTGGGTTGGGTTCCTGGCAGCTGTGTGGGTTGGGCGTGCATGGTGGTGTGCTAGCGGCGGCTGGGAAGGGGTGAGGGAGTGGGATTAGGGGTAGAGCTAGGGTTTGGGTTAGAGATAGGTCTGGTTAGGGTTTGGGTAGGGATTAGGTTGGGCCGATCAGGGTGGTAGGTGGCCTGGCTTCGGGCCGGGCTGCCTCCCCGATCAAAACAGTTGTATTTAATTTATATTTTGTAAACGCTTTTATAAACAATTTTTAGGCAAATAAAAGATCTGGACGGGCCGAACCTTAAACTTTGAAATAATAGGGGGTAATGTAGAAAGCAAAAATAGGGTTTTGGGAAAATAGTTTTTAAGCAAATAGATGCATGATGTTATGATGATGCATAAAATATTATTTAACACGCGATTTTCTAGTAATGGATTTCCCGGGGTGCTACAATATACCAACAGGAATAGTAGTAGACTTATCAGCCATTTGCAAAGATATATCAGTTGGTATCAATTTTTCTAGCTAGAGTCTCTTGTAGAGAGAAAAAGGCATAACACTAACTGCAGCTCCCAAATCACATAAAGCAGTTCTAACATAATTATTCTTAATGGAGCAAGGAATAGTTGGAATACCTAGATCACCAAGTTTCTTTGGAACCTTACCATTGAAGGAATAATTAGCAAGCAAGGTAGAAATTTCCTCATTAGGAATATTCCTTTTATTAGAGACAGTATCCTTCATATACTTTGAATAAGGAGGCAACTGAATAGCATCAGTCATGGGAATTTGCAAAAATAATGGTTTCATCCACTCACAAAACTTGTTATAGTGTTCTTCTTCCTTTGACTTGTGTTTCTTATTGATAAAAGGCATAGGTTTCTGCACCCAAGGTTCTCTTTCACTACCATGTTTATTATCAATAAAATCTTCCTTTGTGTACTTAGTGTTATTAGTGTGCTTCTCACGTTCTTCCTCAACTTCTTCCTTATCAGGAGCATCATTTTTATAATTACCACTTTTAGTTTCAGCATCAGAGACAGATATAGTATTAGGATCTACAGCAGGTTCAGGTGGTTCCTCAACTATTTTATGTTTCTTTTTCTTTCTCTTATGATGACTACCACTACTTTCAACTTGTTGAAAATCCTGCTCAATTCTTTTAGGATGTCCTTTAGGATATAAAGGATTTTGAGTGGATGCACCACCCCTAGTTCTAATTCCATAAGCATGTTTACCTCCAGAAGCATTAACTAGCATATCTTTTTGTACCTTAGCAAGTTGATCAATTTGGTTTTGAACCATTTGAAAGTGTTTACAAAACATTTTAACATCATTAGCAGTTCTTTACACAATACCTTTCAACTCATTGTTAGCTCTAGAGTTTTCCAATAAATGATTCTAAACTTGTTTATTAAAATTACTTTGTTTAACAATAAAAATGTCAAGTTACTCTAAGCATTGATCAGGAGGTTTACCATAGGGAATATCACTTTCATCATAGTGTTGGAGAGAGTGTACGTCAATAGTGGATGAGTGGGGAATTGGCTTACATATTTCTTCTATAGGAGGTAAATTCTTCACATCTTCAGATCTAATACCTTTCTCCTTAAGACATTTTTATCTTCTTTCATCACTTCATCATTTAATGCAATCATTCCCCTCTTCTTTGGTGTTGGTGTTGGAGTTGGTTCAGGCAAAATTGGTTCAGGAGTAATAGGCTCAGGTGTATTTAGCTCAGTTGAAGTCCAATCATCATAATTCTTGCTTATTTTAGCCATTAATTCTTCAGCATCTATAGGAGTTCTTTTCCTGGAAACACAATCAACAAAACTATTTAGGTATGTCCTAGAATCATCAGTTAGTCCGTTATAATAAATATCAAGAAGCTCATTTTTAGGTAATGGACATCCAGGATGTGCATGAATCAAGGCACAGAACCTTTTCCATGACTCATGCAATTTCTCTTCTTCTCCCTATTTAAAATCAAAAAGTTTCTGCAAAGAAGCATGTCTAGCACTGGGAGGAAAATATTTCTGAAAGAAAGAAGCAATCAAACAATCAGGGCTATCAATGGATCCAGGAGGTAATCTATTAAACTAAACTTTAGCTTCTCCTTGTAGTGAAAAAGGGAAGATCTTTGTAACAAAGTACTTGCGCATCTTAAAATCATCAGAGAATAAGGCACTCATAGTGGAAAGCTCATTCATATGAGCTACAACACTTTCATTTTCAGTCACACAAAAAGGTTTTGTCTCAACAATGTATAAATAGGATAAATCAAGAGAGAAATCATAATCTTTATCTTTAATATCAATGGGAGAAGTAGCAAACTTAGCATCAGAAGACAATTTAGGAATAATGGTACATCTCTCAAAGAGACTCCTAATAGCACTAGCACCATGTGTGTTTTGGTACTATTCAATAAATTCATCGGTCATTTCAGTGTAACCATCATTAATATCCTATCTTTCTCTAGACTCAGGTGAGATAACAGGTGTAATACTATCTTCATTAGGAGTTTCAGTGTTTCCCAAAATAGTTCTAGCAATAGTAGCATCTAGGAAAGGACCTAATGAACCATTCGCATCAAGAATAGTACAAGTGGCATCATGAGTATCAGAAGCAATTTCAGTTCAGCAGTAGTAGCAGTGTGTGTAGCATGTCTATGTGGTGGTGGTGTAACAAGCTTACTTATAACAGACGGCGAATCAAGAGAATCAGAGGTGTTTAGAACTGTACCTCTTCTTGTAGTGGATGGTAAAATAGGAAAATTTCCATCACGAGACTTTCCCATGATGAAAGGAAAGCAATGAACAATAATAGATCCAAGTGAACTTACAAATAAAGCTATGCTCCCCGACAACGCTGCTAGAAAATAGTCTTGATGACCCACAAGTATAAGGGATCGCAATAGTCTTCGAGGGTAGTATTACCCAATTTATTGATTCGACACAAGCGGATCCAAAGAATACTTATAAACCTTATAAACTGAGTTGTCAATTCAGCTGCACCTGGAAATAGTCTTGCTCACAGTAGTTTATCAGTAGCAACAGTTTTGTAGTAGCAAAAGCAAAGTAACAGCAGCAGCAAAACGAAGGCAGTAGTACCACTAGTAGCAAATAGTAGGATATGAGTGTGGTAGGCATAGGGATGGATGGACGGGCGTTGCATGGACAAGTCTAAACATGTAACTTCATGATCTAGGGAAATTTTAGATAAATAAGATAAAGCATCCAAGTACTAAACATCATAGGTATGTGTTCCATATATAGTCATACGTGCTCGCAATGAGAACTTGCATAACATATTTTGTCCTGCCAGCCCGTTGCAGCTGGGCCTCAAGGTAATCTACTAGCAATTAAGGTACTCCTATTAATAGAGCACCGTAGAAAAGGATTAACACTCCGTGAACACATGTAATCCTCACATCACAGCCATCCCCTCCGGCTATCCCAATTTCTGTCACTTCAGGGCCTTTGGATCAGATAAGATCACAAATAATACTATCATCATGAATCAATAATAATCTCAGATCTGACATCAAGGCACTCAGGCCCTAGTGACAAGCATTAAGTATAACAAGTTGCAACAAAGTAAAATAGCACTAATAGAGATACTAGGCACCATGCCCTAACAATCTTATTCGATTACATGATAGAACTCATCCAATACCTACCATCCCCATAGCCTACAGCGGGGAATTACTCACTCATGGATGGGGAAACATGCATGGTTGATGGAGAGTCATTGTTGATGATGATGGTGATGATCCTCTCCAAATTCCCCATCGCTACAGGGTGCCAGAACAGAGTTTCTGGTTCCGAATCACGATTTCTGGTGGTGGCGGCACAGCGGAACTCTTTCTGGAAAAACGTTGACCCTCCTGAGTTATTAGGTCAAGAGGCAACTTATAGGTGAAGAGGAAGGCCGAGGGGGTGCCCGAGGCGGCCACACCCCTCCCAGGCGCGGCTAGGCCTGTCCCGCGCGATAGGGGGTGTGGGCCCCCTAGAACCCCACTCTGTCTCGTGTTCTGGCTCCGTGAGTCTTCTGGTGAAATAGGATTTTTGGCATATTTTCCGAGATTTTTCCTGATAGTTGATTTTCTGCACAAAAACTAGACACCAAGGTAATTCTGCTGAAAACAGTGTCACTCCGTGTTAGTTGTATCCAAATCACACAAGTTTAGAGGAGAAACAATAGCAAAATTGTTCGGGAAAGTAGATACGTTTTGGACGTATCAGCAAGAAGGCCCTCCCTTTCTATTAGCTGCTGCGCAAGGCCGAAAAATTCGAGTGGACGGTCGAGGCCAACGAAGCATTCGAAGACCTGAAGCACTTTCTCTCCACATCTCCTGTACTGGTAATGCCAAAGGAGAGGGAGCCTTTGCTGCTATACATTGCAGCCACACACCAGGTGGTCAACACTGACCTCATGGTCGAGCGATCCGAAGATGGCAACACCCACGGGGTACAATGCCCAGTCTACTACCTCAGCGAGGTACTGACCCCAACAAAGCAAAGGTATCCCCACTACCAGAAGCTCTCCTACGGCGTATTCATGACGACACGTCGATTGAGCCACTACTTCCAAGAGCATCATATCATAGTCGTCAAATACGCACCACTGTCGAACATCCTGAACAACCCCGAAGCTACTGGGCGAGTAGCCCTGTGGGGCATTGAGTTGTCACCTCAGGACATCGTCTACGAGCGTCACACCGCCATCAAGTCTCGGGTGCTCCCTGACTTCTTTGTCCACTAGATGGAACTCCAGCTACAGGATACTCCGGACATGTCCCAGTCCTGTACAATGCACTTTGGCGGCTCCAAGCGCGAGGCTGGAGCTGGAGCCGGAGTGATACTCACGTCCCCTTAAGTGGATAATATGAAATACGTCCTTTAGATGAAGTTCCGTGCATCCAACAACGAGGCTGAGTATGAGGCACTCCTACATGGCATGTGAATGACCAAAGTGTGCGGCGCTACATGCCTCTTCATCTATGGTGACTCCAACCTCGTCGTCCAATAGACGATGAATGAGAGCGACGCTTATAGCACCAACATGATCGCATATCGCGCGCTCTACAACTCACTCGAAGGGGACTTTGACATGGTTATACCCTACGGGTACATAACTTCAGCATACCTAGTCCAGCCCAAGGAAGGCCCACTGCAGGCGTACGCTGGCCCATGAAGATTTTCGGGTGACCAAGGCCCAAGACATCTTCGGATCCTTGGGGAACAAGACTAGAAGGGCAAACGCCCTAGAACTTGTAACCGACTAGGACTATGCCCGGGACCTGCCTAAGTCTATATAAAGGCCAGGAGGGCACGTCCTAGGGCAACTCAACCAACCTCGACTCATACTTTCGCACACGCATCCACGCCAGATCGAATCTGCGCACCCTGTAACCTTCGGTTCCGCCGTAATCAAGAGCAGACAAGCAGGAGTAGGGTTTTCCCTCCGGGGGCCTGAACCTGGGTAAATCTCGTGTCCCCTGGTTGCTTGTCTGTTAACCGTGCCACGATCTCCAGCATCCCCATCTTCTCCAAAACCCAAGTCCGTAACAATGGGCATTGACGAGATTAAACCTCGTCAATTGGCGCCGTCTGTGGGAATTGGGGCTGCTGATTGTGCGGTCGTGACGGTTCCGACCCGATCGATCTACAACTCCGCGGTGACGGAGAATCACCTCCTCTTCGGCGCTTTCGACTTCACCGCCCACTCGCCGTCCACCATGAAGGATTTCGAGCCCGTAGGCGACGGACTCGAAATTTTGTTCGGGAGTTTCTGCTTCCAGGTGGGACAATGTAACTTCGACGGCTGCAATGTAACTTCGATGGCTGCGAATATCAGGTACATGGGCAGGGAAAGCAATGAAGAGGCCGACAAGCTCGCCAACATTGGCTCCACCTACGCCCCAGTGCCACCGGGTGTGTTCCTCGAACAAATCTGCATGCCCTCCATCAAGCGAAAAATCCTGAAGGACACAGTCGAAGCCGCATGGCACTCGGGGGCTGGGCCACCCAAGAAAGCCGAGGGACCCGAAGAGCTCTATATGGAGGTCGAACTGGTGATCCTAATGCAGGCCATGGCAGTCGAGCAAACGTGGACCCAACCATACCTTCGCTACCTAATAAGCAAGCAGCTGCCTGAGGACCCGACGGATGCTCGGCGCATAGCTCGTCGATCAAAGGCCTTCACTATCATAAATGGCGAGTTGTACAAGCGCGGCATTTCGGGTGTTCTCTAGCGATGCGTCACTAACAATGACAGGAAAAGTATCCTCCTCTACATCCATGAAGGCATCTGCGTCCACCATGCAGGAAGACGCGCCCTCGTCACCAAAGCTCTGCGAGCTGGCTTTTACTGGCCAACTGCGATGCGTGATGCCAAGGACATCGTACAAAGATGCAACGTCTGCCAAGGTACGCCAACAAGCTGCATGCTCTAGGCTCAGAGTTGCAGCCCATACCATTGGCATGTCCATTCGCCCAGTGGGGACTCGACATGATCGGCAAGCTGCCAAAGTCCTCGCCAGGAGGGCACGTCTTCCTCCTGGTGGCAGTCGACAAAATATCAAAGTGGATCGAGGCCATGCCCGTCACTAACCAGTCTGGTGCCAGCGCCATCAAGTTCTTCGAGTCCATTGTCTACAGGTTCGGAGTGCCCCACAACATCATCACCGAAAACGGCTCGAATTTCACCTCAAAGGAGTTCTGAGGCTTCTATGAAAACCTCGGGATCAACCTCACATACGCCTCCATGTCGCATCCGCGGACAAACGGGCAGGTCAAAAAGGTCAATGGTCTCATCGGCAACGGCATCAAGAAGCGACTGTTACGCCCACTCGAAAGGCTTGCGGGAGCCTGGGCAGACAAGCTACCCTCCGTTCTATGGAGCTTACATACAACGCCAAACAGCTCAACTAGATACATGCCTTTCTTCATGGTGCATAGAGCAGAAGCCATGTTGCCTGTCGAGGTATGCTACAAGGCCCCGCGGGTTGTCGCTTACAGCGAAGCTGAATCATCGGCCGCACTCGAAGACGTCGTCGACACATTGGATGAAGCTCGCGTCATCGTTGTGCCCCGTGCAGCGGTGTATCAACAAAGTCTCCGCAACTACCACAACCGTTGGCTACGCCCAAGATCCTTCGTCGAAGGAAACCTCGTTCTGCGACTCAAGTAGGAAGGGCACCTAAAGCTCGAATCACCCTGGGAAGGACCCTACATAGTCACCGAAGTAATCCCAGGTAGCGCTTACCGCCTAAAGGAGGTCGAGTCATGAGTCGAATACTCCAACCCCTGGAACATCGCAAAACTGCAACGCTTCTACCCTTAGTTGTATTTTACTTTCAGTAAGGCTATTCATCCAGGCTACTCAGACGAACACTGTACCCTCTACATTACGATGAATAAAAGCTAGCTCTCTTGGCCCAAAATTTCTCTCTTACACTTACATCTCTAAAATACACTTGCGGGCTGTGATGACTCCTTGGTGGCGCCAGAGAACTTGGTGCTTGATGTGGAGTCTTGTTGGGAACCCCAAGAGCAAGGTGTGAAGCAGCACAGCAGCAAGTTTTCCCTCAGTAGAGACCGAGGTTATTGAACCAGAAGGAGGAAGGAAACGTCACATAGGTGTTGCAAGCAACGCGGAGACCTGCACAACACAAACTCAAGACTTTGCCCCAACGAATCAGCGAGGTTGTCAAGCTCACCGGTTTGCTGTAACAAAGGATTAAACGTATGGTGTGGAAGGTAATGGTTTGCAGCAAGTAAACAAGTAACAGTGGAAGATGTATCAATGGTAAAGATTGGACCGGGGTCCATAGTTCACTAGAGGTGCTCTCCTTAGATAAACAACATGGCATGAAGGGTAAACAAATTACAGCATGGCAATTGACAGGAACTGAGCAAGGCATAACAATGCAATTACTAGTCACAAAGATATTATGAGATTCGATTGGTCAATACAACAAGATACATAGACCGCCATCCAACTGCATCTATGACTAGACGTCCACCTTCAGGTTATCATCTGAACCCCCTCCAGTATTAAGTTGCAAGCAACATACAACTGCTTTAAGCAAAGTGTGTAAGGTAAATAGTCCACATGTTCCATGAACAAGAGACCGTTGTTTTCTTCCTAGTAGCAACAGCACATCTACAACCGAAGAGATTATTGTCACTTCCCTTGGAAACTAGAGGCATGGACCCACTATCGAGCATAAATACCCCCTCTCGGAGTCACTATCAACTACTTGGCAAAGATAGCTACTAACAACAGAGAGCATGCAAGATCACAAACAACATAGACATGATAGAATCATAAAGACAAAACCATTAATCAAACCAACATAATAATCTCAATATCCATCGGATCCCCACAAACACAACATGCATGATTACAAATAGATTAGATCTTGATCATGAACGGAGCTCACAAGATCTATACATGAAAGCACAAAGGAGGAGATACAACCATTTAGCTACAACATGGACCCATAGTCTAAGATGGAACTACTCACGCATAATACCGGAGAGAAGGACTCCGGGATGATCTCTCCTCCGGCAGGGTGCCGGGAAGAACTTCAGATCCCCCCGATCTAGGGACGATGGTGGCGGCGGCTATAGACAGTTTCGTGGAGATTTTATCAGGTGCTTAGGGTTTCTGCATTAGGGGCTTCTTATAGGCGAAGGGGGTGGCCAAACCCTACCCAGGTGCGGGCCCACCCCTGGTCACGCCTAGGGGGTTTGGCTGCCCTGGCACGCTTCCTCGTCTCCCCTCTGGACTTCTTGTTCCCCACAGAAATTAATTGACTTTGACGTTTGTCCCGTCCAATTCCGAGAATATTTCTTAATTAACTTTTCTGAAACCAAAAACAGCAGAAAACAGGCATCTGGCACTGTTGCAACTTTTTAGTAGGTTAGTACCAGAAAACATGTAAAAAGCACCTCAAAGTGTAGAAAAGTAAAGCAAAGTAGATACTAAACAAGCATGGAGCATCAAAAATCATAGATACGTTTCCAACATATCAGCATCCCCAAGCTTAACTCCTACTCGTCCTCGAGTAGGTAAGTGATAAAAGAATAATTTTTGAGGTGACATGCACCCTCACAATAAAGATCCAACCATTTGCAAGCATTGAAAGCTGGGATCAAAGAACTCTAAACATGTGCATGAAAGATGGAGTTCTAACAATAGGACATAGTAACTATGCATGCAACATGAAAGGCTACAAACAAAGATCATGAATAACATGCATTGAAAAACGTTTGTTTGTTTCACATACAGAAAACATAGCATAGTCAGCCTGTCCCTCATAGAGTATCAATAGATGCATATGACACCTTCAAAGTTTACAAGGGTGACTAGAAACAAATAGCACAAGAACAAGTAATATCACAATATGCATCAATCATTAAGCTTTGGAACACTGCACATAGAATGACAACTATGCTCTCTTAATGGTGCCTAAAGGTAGAAGGTGGAGACTCAATAGTGGTGGAAGAAATGCCTTTTTGTAAAGGAAGTAGGGATTACAAGTTTCAAAAAGAGCTTCCAAAAATTATGGTAATTATTACCTTTCAGCCCTCATTGCCCCTATCATAAGCATCTTGAAGTGGTTAAAGTTAAAGTGGCAAAGATGGAGTATATGCTTGACGAAGTATAAGTTGGCAATCTCAAGTCCCTTGAATACGAGGGCCACACCTCATGCATACTCAACTTTGGGTACAGGTAAGTTCTTGTCATTGTAAGTATTTGCATATCATTGAGAACCGCCAACGGGGTACCCCTTGCACATGGTACATGATTTTTCCCATAACCAAAATGACAAGGCAAGCAGATAATGAGCATCTCAGCAATCTTTTTATTTACCATATGCATAGCTTTTTATTGAGGATGCTTCATAGATAGTTCATTATGGTGATGCTACAAGTTTCCACCATGATTAGGCATGTCTTAGGGTAGCGGCCCAGACGTTTCTCTAACACAGGATACAAACTCCATGGACTTACAACTTCCCTCTTTATTTCACACCGGTGACATCCATAGATAGAATAACATGATATCAACTGAGTACAAAGTACAAGTGCAATGTTGAAAACGTTCCCCGTGACAACACGGTTCTGCTAATTCCAACTTATAAGTGCAAGCATATACAATAAAGTTGTCACAATGGTTCAAGTTTATTAGGGGCAAAGAATATAAAGTGTGCCATCAAGTTCGTGAGGGATTTAATCACTAAGTTTTTACATAACAAAATAGTTTTTAATTGGAAGATAGTTGAAAACAAGAATATACTTGGAATGGCGTAACATACCATGCATAAGAGTTTATAGTGGACACTTTGGAATAACTTGGTTTCTTGGGAGCTGGAAGCATGAGTAGAACTTACTCATACAAGTGGAGGCTAGCAAAAAACTGGGAGCAACCAACTAAGAGAGCATAATGGCCATAATCATGCAGTGTAACAAAGCATACTAATCAAAGCAAAGAGTGGTACCACAAGTCAAGGACTAAATAATCATAGAGGCTAATGGTGACTTGTCATAGTCATAACATGGTGTGAGCATGTGCCAATTCAACCCAAGCAAAGCATCAAAGGAGAATACCACAATACTATGCTTTTGCATGCTAAAACAACGCATAATTTCTTCAAGGCACACTAAGCACTCCCAATTGTTTGGAACAAGACATTCTATAGCAATAATCACTATGCATAAGGTCAAAACAACACCTAGCATGTCATGCTAAAGTCTAAGTCACAGTCAATGCAAGCTCGTCTTGCACTTCAAGCAAGAACTTACTACTCCTTTCCAACACCAAGCAAACTTATGTGCAAAACAACACAACGAGAACGGGGGTCCAAACTAATTTATTCAAGCAAACTAAACAACCTAAGCAAAGCAAACGAAAACTAAGACGCTCCAAGAACAACACAACTATGCATGAAACAATAAAAACAAAGTGTCTAGACAGACCTGAGCTTTTTTTTGATGAAGAAGGGGATGCCTTGGGCATCCCCAAGCTTTGACGCTTGTACCTCTTGGATATTTCTTAGGGTGACACCATTTTGGTATCCCCAAGCTTGAGCTTTTGTCCTTTCTTCATCTCATTGCATCATTCTCTCTTTACACCTGAAATTTTTCCTTCATACAAAACTTCACACAATCTTCATTAGCAACATTAGTGTATTCAAAAGATATTAGACCCCTGGCAAAGCTTTGGAACAACAAGGCTTTTCACTAAAAACACAAGCTACTGTATTAAATCCTTCAAAAATCTCAATTCACCTAAAGAGAACTAAAAAAGGAATCAATAAGAAGCAAATGCAAATAATGGCAGAAATCTTTCAAAACAGACCAGCAAGTAGAAACCGCTTTTTTCGAACATCTTATATTGCTCAAATCAAAAAGTGTTAAACTAACGAAAGTTAGATAACATACTGGGGTATTTATTCGCAAATTTTGAGCTCAATCCGAGTTACAGAGACCCCTCACGTACATTTTTGGTGGAGGACAGAAATCTGTTTCGGGACAGCAACTCCCAAAATCTTACTTCCCTCTCATTAGAGGTCATTCTTGGCAGAAAAAGCAAACAAAAGGATAAGGAAAGGTCATTAATGAATTAATAACTTCCAAGACTCAAGGAAATTCTTGGGTTATCTCCCAACAAGTACTTTTCTTTAACGCCTTTAAGTTAGGCACAAGAAGTAAGAAGAATCAAGTATTTTCAAATGAAGCATTAATATCCATACTTGCAAAGTCTTCAACTATGAAAGGTATATCATCCAAATGGGTTTTGGAGGATCCCTTCTCATCTTTCTTTGGTCTACTACTTTCATCAAAAATATTTTCAGGAGCAATCCAATCAAAAAAAAATCAAAGGCTTCATGCATTCCAACAAGATTAAAGGGTATGGGTATCTTAAATTCTTCTCTAAGCTTAGTTTTATCAGAAATACCCACAACATCTACACTTGAGCCTAACATATTGAAACGCTAAAAGACCTTTTTGGCTTCCCTAGCAACATCATGAAATTATTTTGATAAAGTTTCAAGGATGAATTCTCTCTTTTCAGCATTCTTTTCTTCTTTTATTTTTAGGAACAAGAATTGTATGAAGGGGTTAAGGCTAACAAACCTAGCCTCCAACATATGAACTAAAGAAGCTGCAACAATCTCATAACTAGGATCAAGCTCTGCTATAGATTTATCCTCAATATCCTCATGCTTGCTAACATAATTAAAGAATTCTTCAATATTATATTTCCCAATTATGGAGCCACTACCTATTGCAAGATCTTTCAGGGCGAACTTGGGGAGCAACATGGCGAGCTAGAGCAAGGTGAAAACTAGGGCAGGAACTATTTTTTTTGAAAAGAGGCAAACAAAACCAAGCAAAAGAAACAAAGCAAACTAAAAAGAAAGTAAAGAGAAAGGAAGTGAAGGACTCCCCTTGTGAAGACGTCCTTAGCGTCCCCGGAAACGGCGCCAGAAAACTTGTTGATGACTCCTTGGTGGCGCCAGAGAACTTGGTGCTTGATGTGGAGTCTTGTTGGGAACCCCAAGAGCAAGGTGTGAAGTAGCACATCAGCAAGTTTTCCCTCAGTAGAGAACGAGGTTATCGAACCAGAAGGAGGAAGGAAACGTCGCATAGGTGTTGTAAGCAATGCGGAGACCTACACAACACAAATTCAAGACTTTGCCCCATCGAATCAGTTAGGTTGTCAAGCTCACCGGTTTTCTATAGCAAAGAATTAAACATATGGTGTGGAAGGTAATGGTTTGCAGCAAGTAAACAAGTAACAGTGGAAGATGTATCAATGGTAAAGATTGGACCGGGGTCCATAGTTCACTAGAGGTGCTCTCCTTAGATAAACAACATGGCATGAAGAGTAAAAAAATTACAGCAGGGCAATTGACAGGAACTAAGAAAGGCATAACAATGCAATTACTAGTCAGAAAGATCCTATGAGATTCGATTGGGCAATACAACAAGATACATAGACCACCATCCAACTGCATCTATGACTAGAAGTCCACCTTCAGGTTATCATCCGAACCCCCTCCAGTATTAAGTTGCAAGCAACAGACAACTGCTTTAAGCAAAGTGTGTAAGGTAAACAGTCCACATGTTCCATGAACAAGAGACCGTTGTTTTCTCCCTAGTAGCAACAACACATCTACAATCGAAGAGATTATTGTCACTTCCCTTGGAAACTAGAGGCATGAACCCACTATCGAGCATAAATACCCCCTCTTGGAGTCACTAGCAACTACTTGGCCAAGATAGCTACTAACAACGGAGAGCATGCAATATCACAAACAACACAGACATGATAGAATCATAAAGACAAAACCATTAATCAAACCAACATAATAATCTCAATATCCATCGGATCCCTGCAAACACAACATGCATGATTACAAATAGATTAGATCTTGATCATGAACGAAGCTCACAAGATCTATACATGAAAGCACAAAGGAGGAGATACAATCATCTAGCTACTACATGGACCCATAGTCCAAGGTGGAACTACTCATGCATCATACCGGAGAGAAGGCCTCCGAGATGATCTCCCCTCCGGCAGGGTGCCGAGAAGAACATTAGATCCCCCCGATCTAGGGACGATGGTGGCGGCGGCTACAGACGGTTTCGTGGAGATTTGATCGGGTGCTTAGGGTTTTTGCATCGGGGGCTTCTTATAGGCGAAGGGGGAGGCAACCAGGGGGGTCAAACCCTACCCAGGTGCGGGCCCGGTCGCGCCTGGGGAGGTTTTGGCCGCCTTGGCATGCTTCCTCGTCTCCCTTGTGGACTTCTTGTTCCCCACGGAAAGTAATTGACTTTGACGTTTGTTCCGTCCAATTTCGAGAATATTACTTTACTAAATTTTCTGAAACCAAAAACAGCAGAAAACAGGCATCTAGCACTGTTGCAACTTTTTAGTAGGTTAGTACTAGAAAACATGTAAAAAGCACCACAAAGTGTAGACACGTAAAGCAAAGTAGATACTAAACAAGCATGGAGCATCAAAAATTATAGATACGTTTCCAACGTATCAGGCTGCGCCTCACCTTACGACTTTGCCGATTGATAACAATGCATAAAACCTGAGTAGCTCACCACATCAGGCTAACGAAAAGGACATGCATAATCTATAGTCAAACAATGCACTGCGTGCCAATACATACAACTTTACAAGAGCGTTAAAAGCCCACTCAGGCAATATATAGACTTTACATTGTTTCGTTTTGTACTTACATGAATCAACCATGCTGGAGCAGGACGTTCGTCCGCTCCTCGAAAACATCTACAATTTCTTCAGCATGTTGTGCCACTGCTGCGTAATGCGGACGCATATACCATGACATACCATCCGGAGGAGGGGGTGGCCCAGCTGCTATCTCCGCAAGGTTGACATCGCGATGATGCAGCCGAACAAGCGATAGGGCTGCCTTCACACCCGCCACCAGCTGGTGACGCACCATCTCTTTCATGGCGCCCGTATCTCGAAATCTTCCAAGCAACCCCAAGAAGCTGGAGGGAGCCGAATCCAGAGGGAACATCGTTGCCCACATCACCATGACTGACGACCTTGCATGCTTTAGCACCTCGAAGCACCTTATGGACGCGATCTTGCACTATTGCAAGAATAAGCGCTCAGTCACAGTCCATCCAGAAGAAGCTGTGAGCCTCTAACTCCTGCTGCGTTAAGCAATTCATTCGAATCGCAACGCGTTCTTTCTCTTCCTTTGGAAGAAGATTCACAACTGCACGAAGAGGTAGCGGGTGCAAAGATATAAAAACATGGTGCAGCCGAAAATACAAAGGCTCATGGTGACTTACACTGGAGTTGCTCGCCAACCTGCCGAAAATCCTCAAGGAGAAATTCTTCCCTAGCAACGGCCCGCTCGGCCTTGGATTTCCAAACGTCCGCATGACCGCGGATCATGAGAACGTCTTTCTCCAGGCTTCAGATGCGATCGCGCAGCATCGATAGTTGCGACGCCTCACTCGGTGGCGGACGGACACCAAAGAAAGGAGGAGGTGTAACCACCGGTTCAACACTCGAAGGACCCTAAGGTTATACAAATAACAGAGCATAAAAATCAAAGCATTTTACATCAGTCAAAAGGGGCACTTATATTTACATAAATTAACCACTACGTGGTAGAGTAAACTTGTCCAACATAAAGCATTACATGCTCACGGGCAAAGAAAAATCAAAATTCTACTATAACTATGATGCAGAAGACCTAGGCGACGACATCCGGAGAAGCTTCAGATTCAGACACTCTAGCCTTGGCCGCCCTCTACTGCTCCAGTGCATACGCAGCCAAGAGGTCAATAATCTTTGGGACAAAGTGTTTGCAGCGGGATGCAAAGGGAGAAAACGCTACCTTGGTGCCATCCACTGCCGTCGGCATCCTGGAGGTGATCTGCTAAAGATCCAGTTGTGTGCCCGACACCACCGCCATTGCCAGCCCCATGGAGGCACCTACACCCTTATGCTCCCGCTTGTAGCCCATAGGAGCGTCACCCGCCAAAGCTTCTGCGAGGGATTCAAGGTCATCAAGGGTGACGCCCTTCGGATTGATCTCCTTGTAGAAGAGGGCAATGACCTCCTTGGCCTTGCCCAACGAAACCACAGCAGAGCTGCAGCGGTCTTCGACCGCCGCAACGGCATCCACAATGGGATCCCCATGCTCCAAGACACTGCGATCAAACGCAATGCCAATAGCATCTGAAAGACACGTCAAAATTTTGGATGAGACAAAAGGAATCACACCAGAAGAAGACAAATTCAAGAAGAGAAGCATGGTGACTTATCGGATATCACCTTGGCAGCAGCCATGAGCTTCTCCGCCATAGCCTTCTCCCTATACGCCATGGTAGCCGCAAGCTGCTGCTCACGGTCTTGGGCCTCTTGTTGTTGGCGTTTAAGGGCCTCCGCGGCATCCTTCGCCTTGGTCTCCGCTTGGCCGAGACTCTTTTCAAGTGCATTCAGCTTGCGGAGGGCATCATTGTTCTCGTCTGCAATACTCAGCAAGGATAGATTAGCACAAACAGTACTTAGTGGAAACCTCAATCGAATATAAGAAATCTATGCACCTTGGAGTTGCTTGAGGTCGCCCTCCAAGGAAAGATATTGTTGACCCAGGCGGTTGACGTCGCGTATGAAGGGCTAAAGAAAGGAAGCAGCAAACCAAGTAAAGAAGTGGTCTCAGGGGCTCACACATGAGACAGAATATGATACTTACGTGGTCTCCCAAAGACTCCGAGAGTCTAACCTGCGTCTTCCGAGTGACGATCGTACGAGTCCTTGGCTTCGAGGAGCTCGAAAGATCGCCATCAGAGTCGGCCAACATCTTCGGGAAAGGCGCCATAACCTTCGACTCCCCATGCATCTCGCCAAGCTCCTCCTCGGGGCGAGGAGTTCCTCCTAAGAAGCACACGAAACAATTCAAGCTGATGAATAGGACAGTAAGCTAATACTTAGCACACTGCAACGACAAAGAAAACAGAAAACTTACGACAGAATGTCAGAGAGGTTGAAGACTGACGCCTCCTCCTCCTCCTCCTTCTTCTTCTTCTTCTTCTTCTTCTTGGCTGGCGGCCGAGGAGCCATGGCCCGAATGGGCACAGCCGCAATAGGGAAGGCTGCACCCTCATCCCCACCATGACGCTCAAGGAAGGTAGGACCCCTTGGCGTCAGTGGCGTTGCTCCATACGAACTTTCGCTCTGGGACCTCTTGCGAGATAGCCCTTCGTTTTGCTCGGGGGCTTCGGTGGTAGGCGATTGAGCAGGGGGAAGCTCGAAATCAGACTCCACGTCCACCGTCTGGTGCAGCCTCGAACTTCTCACGTAGAGGTGGCACCATGCCCGCTATCTTGAAGTTCTGCAAGTTAAAGGAAAAAAGCAAAGTTTAGTCAAACAAAATAGCAAGTAAGAAGAATTCGAAATGGCATCACATGCAACTACATGTTTCACCTAAGGGACCTCCTTCTTGATGTGAAAAGGGGGAGTCCCAGACTTCCCCGGTAGATCCTCTTAGGCCTTATGCTTCAGCAGAGGTCGAAGAGCCCGGTCGAGGTCAGTCGAGGACATCTCCTCTGACAAAAAACTCGTCGGGTCATTGGGGCCAGAATACAAAAAACATCGGATGCTCCCTCGCTTGGAGTGGCTGCACCCGACGCTTGAGGAAGGTGTGAATAATATCAACAGCATTAACCTCCTTGCCTGGAACCAGCTGGAGCGCCTCCACCCGCTGATACATCTTATCCGCCTCTTCGGATTCAACCTCCATGATGTCATTTGACCATGAATGCTTTCGGGTGATCTTCTTGGTGGAGTCGAAGGAGGCAAGACCGTACTGTTGGCTGTCCAGCTTGACGTCACGGATGTAGAACCATTTGTTCGGCCACTGATGGACAGACTCATAGAGATAGAAGGAGAAAAACTAGACAGTGGGGCGGATGGAAATCCCGCACCCACCCAGTGGATAGATGCCACCGGTGCCAGATTGTCTCTTCAGAGAGTAAAGTCTCCTGAAGAGGCCGAAGTGAGGCTCGATACCAAGCCATCACTCACAAAGCGTGATGAAGCACGCGATGTGGAGGAGAGAGTTGAGCGACAACTGATGGAGTTGAAGCCCATAGAGAAAAGCGTAAAACATGACTCGAAACCCTTCGGGTGGGCGCGAGATTACCTCCTGGTCAGGAAGGAGAGCATCTCCCATGTTCTTGGAGATCAGATCAGACTCGCGCAGCTTGCGCAAGTCCGCTTCCCACATCTGAGAGCGCCGCCATCCACCATCGGTAGTGCGGCTGGGAGCGGCGACCTTCTTGGCGGCGCCAGCAACGCTTGATCCCGCTACAACAGAGGAAATATTTTTTGCCTTGCCCATCTTGACAGAGTGGCAAGCGCCGCGATGAAAGCAGAGGAAAGAAGAAGGGAAAATGCGGAGAATGTCCAGCACAGCACGAGCTTTGGAAATGGCAGCAGCAAGAAGATGATGGCAAATGACAAAGGAGAAGATTACTCTGTTTTCACCACGGTATAAAATGACGGGGAAGATGAAGAGGAGCCGTTGATACAGAAGCCCTAACGTGTGCCTTTCATCTCACCGTACACGTGTCAACAGCCGTCCGAACCGTCGTGAACACGCTGCCCACTACGCACGGGAATCGAGGAGGCACCATAATTTTTGCCAAAGTTACGCGTGACAAGTAAAATCCATGTCATAAGGTGGGACCCACGGTCATCCCGTCGCATCGTCTTTCCTGCCGCAGACGGTTGAGCTCACCAGGCGTCAGCAATGACGTCATTAATGCAAAAGCCAGAAATGGCTCGAAACTTTCAATTGAGCAAAAAGTACTTATTTGAGTCTATGACTCGATCAACTACTCAGGGGCTACTCCTATCAGGTACGCTGGCCGCGCACCTGATAAATTACAATAGTAAAAATGCCTCAAAGAAATCTTTGAGTCCTACGTCGAGTCTATGACTCCACTACGGACTCGGGGGCTAATCCCATAGGGATCGCTGGTAATGGATTCGAAAAAACTCTAGCGTGAATGACATCCGCAGAATTAAAGTCTCCGCTCGAGTCTATGAACTATTCGAATGAGATTCTCATAAGAAGCGCTGGTCGCGCATCCTATGAACTATTCGAATGAGATTCTTCGGATCACGTATGACAAAAATATTTTCGGCAACTTTCCCCAAATTAACACTGAGTGGGAAGCCGTCTCCTTGGTCACCCAAAACACCTCCGCGGTGATAAACTTTCGGATGTTGTGTCTATGACGCAAAAATAAGCCCTATAGATATCATCCGATGGCCTGGTAACACACCAGACTGCGCTCTACCAGTAACATACCGTGACAACATGCACGATGAAAAATCTCGACAGATGCGTTGAGTATCTAACTTAAAAACATTGGAATTCGACTCCTGTAAGACCTCAACGGCTTGAGTCAAATTACACCAGCATTGTTCTGGTTTCGAGTTTGGGTACTCGAGTCTGAAGAAGATCGTGTTGTTTTGTCCAATGAAAGTTAACTGACCATAATCCGTCAGATGAGTCAGGCACGCCTATCGACAATCCCTATGAACTAATGTATTTATTCAAAATACATGTTCGAATAAGAAGCACCCGATATATTATAGAGTATCTGGTCGAATCTACGATTCGACAGAATACTCGGGGGATACTGACATGGATATATCCTACGGGTGCCTCACGTTGGTATATCCGGTCTAGACCAAGAAAGGCCCGCATGAAGACTTTTTGCCCAAGGAGACTCCGGGTGGCCCAAGCCCAGTAGAAGTTAGACTCCTTGGAGAACACGATCAAGCTGTAGATAAAATATTCAAGGGTGAAATCCTAACTTGTAACCGATTCGACCTACGCCCGAGACCCGGCCCATCTATATAAAGGCCAGGAGGGCACGACGAGGAGGACCTTGACAACTCATATACACACCTCACGCCAGATCGCATCTACGCACCCCCTGTAACCTTTGGTTCCGTCGTAATCAAGAATAGACAAGCAGGAGTAGGGTTTTCCCTCCGGGGGCCTGAACCTGGGTAAACCTCGTGTCCCCTTGCTGCGTGTCTGTTAACCGTCCCGTGATCTTCAGCATCCCCATCTTCTCCAAAACCCAAGTCCATAATAATGGGCATTGACGAGTCGAACCCTCGTCACTTACTGTGTTTGTCGACAATGATCGTCTCGAACAAAGGTAGTTTCTTCCCTCAAGGAAATTCTCCAGCTTGTGCCACAGATAGGAGGGTGTACTTGTGACTGCCATAAAATATAGTTGTCTGTTATGAGTTTCTCGCTAACACCTTGTTCGGCTAGAGGGTCTGCAATGGCGGTGGAGAATGAGGGAGAAGAGGCACATAGATGTATTTAGGAAATTGGCTATGATACTATATGATTGTTCACGTTTAGTTGGAACAATGTTCTTTGCCTCAGTATCATTTGCGTGTTAATATAGGTCGAGCTCGGCATGGGCATGAATTACATCGATGGAGTTACAACACACTTGAAGAATACGGATCTGATCATTTACAGGTAGACACAACAACTTCTAACTCTATCTCTAACGTATCACTAAGAGTTGGTACATCCATGCCTTTTTTAATTATTTTTACAACTTTGAAATGTGTGTTCTCAATTCTTATTCATACAGACAACCCTCCCTAGAGTAGTAGACCGATTTCTAGAAACAGACGTGACGCTTTCATCATATACAAGTCCATCGATCACTCAGGGCGTGTTCGGTTCTGGAATTGAGTGGGTGGAACAATTCCATTATTTGGGCAATTCTGATTTTTGATTGGGCGGTGAAAATCCATGAAGTGGATTTTCAAAGTGGAATATTTCTCCTAGATGTGGAACCAACCCATCCCACCAAATCGGAAGAACATGTTGGAACGACTAGCTAACAAATGCTTCCTAGTGTTGTCAACAAAAGAAAATAGCCGCATCTGCCTTTACCACGAGATATCTCTCTCCTCTACATCGTCTCTGCACGAACGAGTGAGAACCAAGCATGGCAGCATTATTGAATCAGATGGAAATGATCGTACCCCGGACTAGGGGGATCGGGTACGTGTTACATGATAGGGAAAAGCCCCTTATGGCATTACAGAGATTGTACCGTATACGATTGGAATACTACTCCGTATCATATACACATACATATTACATGTCTAACAAGCAAGACCGATTGCGGCATGGCCGGGCTCAACGGCAGGGATGGCCACGAAGGCGGTGGCGATTTTGATCTTCTAAACTCCACTTTTGCCATTATCCCTTCTGATTTGCTCTTTGTCCACTGCGATTTTGAAGGACAAGAAGAAGCCTCTTTTTGTTTTGCACCTATCAAGCCTGACTTCAAAAAAAATTAAAAACATTTAGCAACAAATGACGATGCATTATGTTGTCTAATTGTAGAACCAAACATAGAAACCACACCATCCTGCTCTACTTTTGAGACCCCAACCGAACATAAGGATGGAACCATTCCATTTCGGTGGAATGGAACCATTCCATTTCATCCTACTTCGTCCTAAAACCGAACACACCCACATATAGTATAGACTTAAGCTTGGTGGAAAAGAAGTATTTTGAGGCCATGTGAAAATATGTGTCTATGGCTTGTGAACCCAAATATATATGACATCTAAGGTGTTGGAGGGACGATCCAACCATCCATGTGGGATACATACAATCGTGGTCACACGTTCCAGTCCTGTACACCTTCGCACGGTGCTCCTGACGTTGAAGAGGAGACCACGAAATAACCCAATTTGTACACGGGTAAGTACATGCATAGTGGACCAATATTTACAGTTAAAGAAATAGCATTTCATTTTCTACATATATAGCCTTATCGGACCATATCAAGGCTACCGCTCCCACTGTAACAAGGATTCTACACTTGCGATCAGTCCAAGTGTACCATGCAGCCGGTTGTCAAACATATTTGCCCTCGCGCTCACCAACCGCACGTTCGAGCACAAGATTTCATGGCAGCCGAATCCTGACGGAGGCAAGCGGGGGCATCCGGGAGCCTAGCTAGGGAGCAGGGACAGAGCACTTCGAGGCAGCTCAACACAGGCCGATGCTGTCTCTGTTTCCTCTCATGCACCATGCATGTTCTTCCTTGTGTTTAGTGTAACATGTTTTCCTAGAAGTCAACTTGTAGCCAGAAAAATGACCACCAAATTTATGGATTGGTCGAAGTACTAGTTTGAAGCTTACGAATGACCATCCAGTAGGAACTTGATTGCATTATTTACAGAACAAAACGTCATCCATCGTCTGTTCTGTTCTTCTAGTATTTGGGTAGTGGTGGAATCCATCTCAGTTTAGCACAACCATACAAAGGATTCCAGGGTCAAATAACCACTGATCATCCCTGATAATCGGTTGGCCCCCATGTCGCAACAACAATCCAACACGAGTCCATACCCAGTTATCCACTGTATCGCAGCGTGCTGCTGGTGGCTTGTCTGCGCGCATGCTAAGCCTGATGGGCAAGTGCGAGCTAACTTGATCAGAGCCAACTGGTGGTGGTGGTGAGTGAGCCATGCCATGCCATGCCATGTCTGTCCAGCAATGATACAAATCAAAGGCCGGGCATGGCTTCAGAACATGGCACTCGATCGGAGTGCATCGCTGCATAATGGACAGAGATAGGGCCAAATCACCAGCTCAAGAGCATGGACACCGCAGTCTGTTGTTTGCATATATCCCTTTAGGGGGGTTGGAAAGTGACGGGGCTTATCGTTTCGAGTGTAAGCGAGTGACACGGCAACTGAATGATGGGATCTGAAATCTTAATTTGGATCAGTATTCCTATTGGTAGCATGAGCGTGCATTGATCTGACCCACCAAACTCGTAAAGAGTTCAGTCTTGTGCTCCTGTAGATGGAGGTTACAGTACTGAAAGTGTTGGATCAATGGGAGTGTCTTATTTGGTCTTCGGTTTCTTCTTCCTTTAAAAAGGTTGACCCCCGGTAACGATCCCTCGCTGGCTATACATTGTTAAGTAGACGAAACCTCTCCATCAGCGAATTATACATGCTCGGATAATACCCCGTTTAATTCAATTTTCATGGGGACCCAAATCCGGGTGGTGTGGATGCACACTCGCTAGGCTTGCCACCAAGCCAGCACTTGGTTCTCAGTTTCTTCTTCCTTTAGACGGTACAGAATATTCTGAATTGGACAAGAGGTCGAGAATGTATGGAGTGGAGTGACCTATGAAGTTTCATGAAAAGAAACACGCCTAGCTAACTAAATGTTTCTCTCTCGTAAAAGGAAAAAGGGGAAAGACTAATTAATCTTTCGAAAGTGGGTGAATGGAAGATGCTACAACTTAAAATGCAGTATTTAGGAGTGTAGACATATTATTGTTTAGGGCATATTTGATTCAAATAAATTCCATATGAGTTTTTGGTGAATTCCACTCCATAGGAGTTTTTTTTCCTAAAGAGCTAGTTTAATACTACCTCAATTACAAAAATGAAGGCGTATAAATTTTTATAGAGTCAAACGTTGTAAAGTTTGACCAAACTTATAAAATAAACCATTACTCATTTCAATCCATAATAGACCTAGCTGACATGATATGAAAGTACATTGCATGATATATCTAATGATATTGATTTTGCATTATAAATGTTGATAGATTTTTCTATATAAGCTTGATCAAACTTTACGTCTTGTTTGATTCACTGGATGGAAAAAATACAGGAATAGAAAAAACGCAGGATTAGAGTGTCATCTCCAGCTGAATCCTATAGGATTTGAAATCTACGGGGATTTTCTTCAAACGGTGTTTGAATAACAGGAAATAAAGAAATTGTAACATGAGGTTTGAGTGAATGGATTTTTTCCTCTAAAACATAGTGCAATCCAATTCTATAGGAAAAATTCCAAACAATATAATCCTACGAATCAAACGACGCCCATAGGAAAAATGCCTAAGGATCAAAATCCTCCAAAATTCCTAAGGGATTCCTTTAAATCAAACGAGCCCTTAAGTTTTTTGACTTTTCGAAAAAATTATACGTATTCCTTTTTGGAATGGAGGTAGTATGTAGGATGAGGAAACAATATGAACTTTTTTTGTATGGACTACTTTGATTGGATCTCCAAAGAAAAATATCCACGGATCGGACTCGATGAAAAATTCTCTTTATGTCCATAAACAAAAATTCTTGGTTCGTGCTATAGCGTGAACGTGTGAGCGGTGGCACCAGCGCGCGACGCTCCCCCAGGCCACACGATTAGGGTCCAACGACACAACAAAAAACCTAAAAAAACAAAAAAAAATGCCATGAAAAAATGAAAAATACCCTGGTAACTTATATTTGTGTATGCTCCGAGAGACTAGGAAGAGCACATTTTCTTCTTAGATTTTGGAAAAAAAATTCAAGGAAATTCACGTGTTTTTCTTTGACGCAACCAAAGACCATATGTTACATATTCATACTGTTGTTACTTTCTAAGGATTCATCAAGGATCAAGCCACGCTATATATGACTCGGAATCAGTCAGACAGACCCTTGCACAACATCTAGGGCATTCTCCTCAATTGTGGTTTGTCTGCTTATCTATCAACAAGGGAACTAAAAACTGACTATGTCTCAGGTGCGGAATTATCATACCGTGCTCTCGCGCCGGCCGCCGGTCAAAGACACCATGAACGGGCGTGAGATTAGAAACAAAAACCTGGCACGCATGCATGCAACCATGCATCCCCGATCGATTAGCTAGCTAACTAGGCAGCGGAGTAGAGAAAAGCCTCCCCCAAAAGCTGGAGAAAAAATCAATCACCTCTCGCCCTCACCGTACGTAGCTGCAGAAACTTAAGCAGCTAGCCGTGTCAGATTATTAGCTAGCTAGTGGCTTCTACTACCCCATGGCAGATCCCAAGCCTAGGAAGTAGGCACTGCGTGCGTGTAGGCCTGATCTCTCTCTACCATGATTCTTTCTAACCATGCACGTCCTCCGGTTTCTATCAGTGGTATTCTGCACATACTTTTCCAGCGCCATGCCTCGCCATGGCCTTGATGAAGGCTTCTTTCCGGGGCAGAATCATGGTGTTTGCGCTCAAAGGCGACGGCGTCGCAGGAGAGGGGAGGAGAGGAGAGGGATGGCGCTGCTCTCGAGGAGAGGCTAATCATGCGATGCGATGCCACGTTTGTACGTACGTACGATCGCTGTTAGTTTGTTATAATAATAATGCGTGTAAAGGCTGGTCCTAAAGCACGCAGGATCCTTTCTTCCCTCTGTAGTATTTCTTTAGGCAGAGATTCAGAGTTTTATCACTTTTGAGGTCCCATGCTGCATTGCTTGCCTGGGCCCGTCCATGGATACCGCTCACCTGGACGGATGCTGCCTGTCATGGCCTTTCCTGGAGCTGGATGGAGCACTAAAAAAGTTGTAGATATAGATACATTGTCCAAAAAAGAAGAAGTTGCAGATACAGTACAGTACAGGCAGCTGCTTGGGCTCGATCGGCTGATGGCCGGCCATAGGGCTCGGCTTGGTTCAGAATGTTTTATCCTGACCCCGCGTTCAGCTCCTGTCGGCAACGAAGCGTTTTAGCCAATCAAGTGCATTTGCCTCGCAAGATGACCCCTGTTGACGACACCTTAATAACTTCGAGAGATCATACTGTATGATGAAACCGTTGAACGAACACAGAGCAGCTGGTTCTCAGCGATTCCTGCCACCGACAATTCATGCCTCCGCTTGGTTCAGAGTGTTTGCCTCGACCCCGCCTTCAGCTCATGTCGGGCAAACAAGCGTTTTAGCCAATCGAGTGCATCTGCCTCACAAGCATAATGACCCCGACGACCCACTGAAATGTCTGGAGAAAATGTTGCCTAGTTCCTAATAAGTAACATTCTTGCGACTCAAATCCAGCCGGGCATATTGTTTCCAGGCATGGCATCATGAAGAGCATGTGAAGTTCACATGACATTCACTACGAGCGTGCGGCTTGCTTAAAACCTGATAAAGTTCAGGACATGAAGCTAAAGAAGAACCATAAAAATGTACTCACTCCGTCCAAAAAAGGATGTACTCCGTATCTGCGAGAGCAAGGAAAGCTATACTCAAAAGGAAGCATGACAGAACTTGGGTCAGTAGTAGCCAATAGGTAACAACTTCGGTAAGCAGAGACCTTCACAACCGAGTATTCTGTTGGTACAAACACCCAGCATTTTCAGCAACAATCTCACACTCATGTACACAAGATAACATAAATACATCCTATCACCATCACCAACATAGCCACACAAACATCTAACAAGTTGAACACCCACTTATTTTGGTATATGTCAGGAGAAACAAATAGAGTTATGAACAGAATAATTTGCTACAACATGCCCTAATTTCACTCTGTATCAATTGGCGCTCACAAGGAAAGCATGCTGGCACACTCCACACTCCACTGTTTCAGAGCCAGACGTTGGAACCTCTACCTGCAATTACACATCCATTAATATGCTGGGCATCAAATGAACCATTATAACAAGAGACTTCTATATTCAAGCAATACACTGCCTAGAATTTGAGACGCACCTGAAGATGGACCGTGCAGGTAGGGCATGCAACTTCTCGCATCCTGGTTCCAGCTGCACCTGCAGACACGGAGCCTTCAAGAGAAGCAGTTTCAGAGTTAGTTGCACTGCTATCTATAATCTTGTTGCAAACCATCTATGTAGAGAAAATGCACTTATTATGAGGAACATAAAAGTACCTGAAGACGACTTGCGGTTCCTCTCCAGTTCCTCCTATCGATGAAAGGATAATAAATTTGGTAAATCATGAATTTCACATAACTAAGTAAACTAGTTGCATTCTTCCTTCACACATTCGTAAGTAAAATAATATCTCAATTGTCGAAAATCTAGGTAGTACTAGATCCAGATAAAAAATTTAAATACTAGACTAAAATATCTAGGGTCCTGAAGTCCCTGGTCTGCAAAATGTTCAAACAAAAATTATCTTATGTTCCTGAAGCCTTTTAGGTCTTCAAAAATAATGCTTCCTCTTGTAGTGCAAAACTCTCGTTTGGTTTTATTTAAATTGAAATTAAAGAATATATATAGAGCTAGCTGGTTAGATGATATCTAGGAATGGATCTAATGGACGAAATATATAACAAGTGATGATGAACATAGACACTGCTCATGCTGATCTGTTTGATTACCACAGACTTTTGCACTATCAACAGGTCACACTTCGGCCCATTCCGTATGAAGGTAAGAGTTGTCAAATTTTCTCACAAAATAGAGTCGTCAACTTTGGAGAGTTCTTAGTACACATAAGGTACCTGGTCTATCTTGGTCATCCATTCTGGTTTTGAGGAATGAGCCTGGGAATGGCCGCTAATTTTAGTTGGCAAAGCAAAACTAGTGTACTGTGCATTGGGTCCATGACTCAATGTTGCTGTAAGCTCACGTCCCGAAAAGAAGAAAAATCAATGGCCTGGATACATGTGGTATCTACCCTTATGCAAAGAAAAGATAACAGAGGACTTGGATGTGCTTGATTTGCTTTCTGCAACTTAAATGGATGTATCTTGAGAACTATGTGATTGCTCGGTTGGCTAGAGTCTGCTCTGCGGCCCGCGCACCCGCGTTCAAGGCCCAGCTTCCGCAGGTTGTCTCACTTCTTATAAAATGTCCTGGGTGCTAGTGCCCAAAGGTCAAGTTTTTTTTAATTGGATGCAACACACAGAGAAAAGGTCATCTAATAAATTACCTTAAGTTTTTTTGCAAGATCTCCATGACTTTGTACTGTGGCAGATCTCTTGGAAGCTTCCTGCGCCATGCTAAGTCTTTGAGAAACCTCTGCCTGTGGAAGATAAGTAATATGAGATTTTATACACAACTATTCAATATCTAGAGTAGTGTTTTGCATGGTGAAATGCTGCACATGATCAGCTTCTACACTAATAATAACGGAACACAAGTCACTGCAAAAAATTTGGGCAGCTCAGTTTGAAAAACACCAATAAAGAAACAAAAAGAGCTTTAACAAAGGTGAAGGATAAAAACACGACAACTAAGTTAAATACACGCATAGGGGGAAATACTAAGAGACCAAACAAAAGCTCAAAGGCTGTAACAAACTTGGCAATTTAATTGTTTTTGCAAATGGCTAGCAATAAAAACAATGGCAAAGTACAAACTAGACAACTTTCTTTTAATATGATAATTATTGTCGATGATATACGAAGTAGGCAAGTAAAGAAAACACACAATAAATTAGGCTCAGCAAATGCAAAATACAAAAACTAACTAACAGGCAGTAGCATAACGTACCATGCATCTATCACAAACTCGGACAAGTGGAGCATTGTCCTCAGCTGTCAGAGCAATTCTTCCTTGACTGCATTTATCACAGAAGATCTCACCACAGTTCCTACAATGATGCTGGAAAAAGGAAGAAGCTCGTCTTAATAGATTATAACTTCATTATTCCGGTGATAACATGAATATCAGAACAAAGAATAAATTACCCTGCGATTAAAATGACTGAAATCACCAGCACAAGACTGGCATTTCTTAGCAGCCTCGTCTGGTACCTGAAAGAGGAGACACAATACAGATTAAGTACATTGCATCCTTTGATGCATGAATATGAGAATAAAAGCAATCATAAGATTAAGGACTATAATACAAGATGGTCAAGAAAGCTAGAGGCAATGATCCATAAATAGTTACACAGCTAACAGAACTGAAGGTAGTGATCTGATGAAATGATTATCAAATGGTTATAAACTGCATCGTCATGTAATGGATGTATCGAGAAGCCAAATACATTCATGCAGAAGCATAGAGCACATATTCCAATATAATATCAGAGCAACAAATGGACTAAGCAAAAAAAAAGTAAGTATACTGAAGTGTACAAAAGGGTTTTGTGACTACAATGGAGCAGTAAATGGAGTAATGGACATTGTAGTAGCTAATCTTACCCAATGATCTTTAACTTCATCAACAGGTTTCGCAAACATCCAATCAAAACCTTTCTTCTTCTCATTTGACTGTATCGAGGATTTACCAGTGTCCACAGTTCCATTCGCTCTTGTATCTTCGCCAATCTCCTTAAACTATTTAATAGAATCACAGAAGTAAACAAAAAAGGCTTAGTCTTTCAAGTGAGGAAGTTCTTAATGAAAAATGTAGAACAAGTATGTATTTCTAAGCTAGTAACCTTTCAGCATTCAAACCAATCTAAGCCAACAAACACCGAATGTAAACATAAAACTTGCATCCCTCAAGAAAATGATATGACTACATTAGGATCAGTATAAACACAGAGCAATTCAAATGCAACAGGTGCTGCAATGAAATAGATGAAAAGATGATAACACAGGACTACTACAGAGTATCATGCATTTTACACATTGTAATGTGGTGCGTCTTAGATATCCAGTTATATTTTATCAGAACATGGAACATTCATGACTCAATTGATATTTTGGTTTTACCTACACATCCAGTCAAAAATATATGTCGTTTCAGTACTATAAACACTTCCCACCAAATGAACCTATTAATTGTTTATCTATAGTAGTACTGATATATATCAGCATACAAGGGCAAACCATGCAAAATATTAGGACATTAGATCCTTATTCTACAAGAATGAAGTTAATTAATTAAACATGTAAACTGAACCAAAAGAAGTACCAAAGTAAGAGAGTAGCATGGCTGCTGGCTAACTAGACTAACTCATTTGAGTTATTATTACAGATACGGTTGGAATCTGAAACAGCAGCACTTGACAACGAAACAAAAATCAAAAATACAATGTAATCAAGGCATTAAGAAAAATGATTTTCATGTGTTATTTATACCTGCACAGTTGCTGCTGTTACGGTGTCAAGCAAAGTATTGGAAATATAGCTGCTTGACTTCAGCCTTATTCTCTTTGATTCATAATCTACTGACGTCTTTGCCCAAATCGCAAACACAGTTGAATCCAAAACCTAAATAATCACAGTGATCCACCATTATATCACCTCACTGCTGTGTGATGAGAAACTATACACATAATCTTCTGCAAAAAATGCTGGCCAACATACCTCCCATTTTGTCAGTGTGTCAAGGGGATAAATTCTTAAGGTCCTGCTTGTGCTGGGATCAAGCATGCGAATTCCATCCAGACCAACCTGCAATGCAACAGCATAATAATAAGTACAGATTTCATGTATCATCCCAATCCTACTTATCATCAATTTTGAAGCTGGAACAAGTACATATTATGTTGTGAAAAATTCAATCGTATAATCTCTGTCTCCTACAAATTGTACCTAGAGGATGCAAAGATTGATGTATCTTATTGATACTGGAGCTATACCTGGCAAAGCACATCAGTAGGGTTTCCGGACCCCTCTGGCAGCAGCTTAACCCGAAACTTCTGCGCACCACCACTGGCATCCTCATGGGATTCCGCTTTTGGAACAGCCCTCGCGATCTTCCCAAAGCTCCCACCCACACTGCCACCACCACCGCTCAGCGGCTGCTCCGCGCCTCCCGACGAGAGTCCAATCGACCGGCCGTAGTCATCAAACATCGCGGCTCCTGATCGCGTCGGCGCCGTGCCGCGCGCGCCGTACGGCTCAGAGCCACCGTCTCCGGTATAGGCATACGCGCCCTCGTCCAGGTAATCGTCGTCGCCGTACCCAGCGGCAGGCTGCTGGTAGCCCCCACCGTAGTAGGGGGCATCATAGGGGAGCGGCTGTGGGCTGGGTTCCGCGGCTGGAGCCGGCTGGGCGGGCTGCTGGTAGGCGTAGTACGGGGCCGGCGAGGGCTCCGGGGGGTAGGGCGCGGGGTTGTAGGGCGGGTAGCCCGCGTACTGGGGCGGCTGCGAGTAGGACGGCGCGGAAGGCGGCTGCTCTGGGTAGCCTCCGACGGAGTAGGGCGGCGCGGAGGCGTATCCGCCCGGGGCCGGGGCGTCGGCGGCGGGCGGGTAGGGGTTCGACCCCGGGCCCGGCGGTGCGTACTGGTGGGGGTAGTAGTGGCCCCCCGCGGGGGCGGAGGAGGCGTAGTCGCCGCTCCCGTGCTGCATCGCCGGTAGGTGGGATCGGACGGAGCGGCCAAGGCGATTTCCTCTCTGTGGTTTCTGAATTTTTTGATCGGATTCGTAGCTTCGCGATTGCGTTTGTTTGCAGGGGAAGGAAAGGGTGAAGAAAGGTGGGGATTCCTTGGGGAGGTTGACGCGTTGATTCTGAGCCGGGGATCGATTGGTTTCGGAACGTGAACGTGCGCGTGGGCCGTTCGATCTTGTCGGCGGGTGGGAGTGCACGGCTGCGATGGTTTATGAGGTGGGTTCCGGTTCGCTTTTCGCGGGAGCTGGGTTCGGCTGCGACTACGCGTCCGACACGGCGGGTTACTCGTCTGTGGGTCGAATTGGGCCGTGAAGTCGCAAAAAAAAGTGAAATCTGGGCCGTGCACTCTTAATAACAGAGAATTCCGCTAAATAAAGTAAACTTCCAATACGATTCCGGACGGGTGCTCCTCCGCTCTCAGTCGGGTGGGACAATTGGGATGAGTGGGATATCATTTTTAGACTATTAGACTAACTTAAAACTAAGTGAGACAAGTGGGATAAGCCAGATTTGATATATCCCACTTATCCCACATAAATTAGAGTTAGTCTAGTCGTGTAAAAGTGGTATCCCACTTGTCCCAGTTGTCCCACCTCTGTATCCCTATTTCGTTACGTTCACTACCAAAAGTATGGTATACTATCTAAATGTTTTTTCGCGATATCCACGGTAATAATAGTGGTTATTATCAATTCAAGAAATGAAATATCCAACAATTTTACAAAATATTTTTACAAAAGTTCAAAATCCCCAAATGATGCTACATTTTACTCTTCTTTCCATTTGTGAAATATCTTAGCAATTTGTTCACTTATCCTTACCTAAAATGTCTTATATTAGTGAGAAGCAATAGACACATGGTAGGAGATTTGTGATACTTTTGAATAAAGTACATGTCCATCTTCAACAAATCAGAATAATAAACACATGTACTAAGGGTAATTAAGAATTATCACGAGTCCTGTTATTCTGACACGTCTTCCTCTATGCATCTTGCTTCTACAGATAAAATACGATATATCAGGCGAAACCATAAATCCTGTTCACTGGTGATATTGCGGTATCGATGGAGGCTACTTATATTGGTTGATAACTTGATCATATCAGCGGACATGGGCCGAAATATCCGGCCATGTCCAAGTGGGCGGGGCAGCCAAGGTTGCTCTATCGTTGAACAAAACAGTTGCAGAAACCAAACCGACGCCCTCGCCGGCCTCAATCCTAGGTACATAAAGTATACATCAGGCCTTAAAGTCCGAATTTTCTTAAATTTGTCTCGTAATCTGACTGTCAAATCCCCATTGTCTCTCTTTTTCTTTCACTAGCGTTCGCAGCTTGCGCTGAGCTGCTTCCTGGAGCTCCTCGACCATGCGGTGACGGGTTTGGACTGCCATCACCTTGTGCGCCTATGTTAGGACCACAGTGTCGACGCAGACAGGAGGAACTCCACGCCTCAGCTCATCTTTCTTCCCTGAAATCCCGAGTTCCTCTTTCTACCTCAAAATTGCTTCCAAATATGTCTTCAAATTCGTGGGTAAATCAAGTAATTCTTCAAATTCGAAGCCCAAATCCTCCAATCTATCCATTTCCTAAACCGTTTTTTGCTTGTATCTCTGTATTACTTGAGAGTTCGAGATCTGATGAAGGCCAAGAGTTGAGTACTCCCGAGGGGTCACCGGGGAGAGGGGGAAGGGCCTCGGCCTGGGGTCGGTCGATGTTGCCCTCCTGCTCTCCCTGCGCCGTCATAGTCCGTCGCCCAAGCGCCGTCTCGGAGATGGAGCGCGGGTACGCGGGGCGTGGCGGAGGCCGGGCTGAGGAAGGGCGGCCGGGAGCAGGCAGGCTCGAGCTTTCTGGGGCGGTAGACGACGAGGACACGGAGAGGCGTGCCGGTGGCGGCACTGCCTGCAGGGGAGGGGGCTCGAGCTCGAGCGGAGTAAGAGTTCGGCGTCCGCGTCACGAGGCTTCGGGAGAAGAGTTTGGCGTCTCTAGGCTTCGGGAGAGAGAGAAAAAGAGGTTGATCAATTGACCAACTTGGCGGTGGCAGTGCTTGCAATATCCTCGAACTACCAGGGACAAAACCGTCTTTTACCGGCAAACGAAAATTCTAAAGGATGACGAACGGTCCCAATCTTTTAATAGTATAGATAGTATAGTAATGACATAGCCTCTCTTCGTAAAAGGTAAAACATATTATATTTTAAAACGAAGGGAGTATATAATATTAGTATATGATATCATCTTCATAATGCATAGTATTATATAGCAGTATCATAGTTTTAGTGTATTTATTGTTTTTAAATCTCAATGTAAAATTGTGTACAAGATTTATTTGAGATTAGTTTTTCTAGTATTACGTGCTACGATACTGTCAACACCCGGATTTTTAATCCCAGATGCCTGTTATGCCATACATCGTAATCCCAGGATTACCATTTTTGCGAGATATAACAGAATTGGATACCATAGTACATCATCCATTACAAACCGTACATAAGTTCTTACACAAATAGGGATCTCATGATCCAGTTCTTAATACAACATCAACCAGCAGAATACATAATAATAACGGTAGCATGGGCGAAGCTCCATCTTCTGGGTCACAGGCAATGCTGACGATGGGAGATGATCCTAGTTGTCGTAACCTTCCTGGGGTCCATCCTCCAGGTACTCCTCTTCATAGTCTGGCATGGAAATAGCCAGGGACAAAGCCATGAGTACTCTTTAAGTACTCGCAAACTAATACTAACAAGTGAGAGGGGTTTTTGATAACAGGGCACTAGGCTCTAGGGTTATTTTGCAAAAGCCAGATTTATCTCTACTAATTTTAGGAGCAACGAATGCTAGTTGAAGTTTTATAACACCTAAATGGGAACTTGTATCTCATATCACAACCCTGTTGTGGTCAAGTCAAAGTCTCAATTCATTTCACAAGTCCCTTTGAAAAGTCTGACGGGGGAACAGTATGGCCACTCCAACTGTCTATAACCGCGGACGCGGCTATTCGAATAGTTTGACACTCTGCAGAGATTGTACACTTTCACCACAACATTCGATACATCCGTCAGGAACAAATCCTGAATTCACCATACTCAGTATGCGGATAATCGATCATAACCTTTCAATTACACGCCCTAGTATAAGCACCTCTCCTGTGAGTTTGGCCTCCCAACCATGACCAACTGTCATCTTGAGTACTGCATAGGTGGACAATCTTTACAAGGTAGCCTCAGCTCAGACCTTGGCCGTGAGGGAACTAATACTAAGGTATATAAGTTTCCAGTCAAGCCCTACCCAATCTTGGGGTATTGTGGTTGTACGATAAAATTGGAATGGTATCGCATCCAGACAACCATCAGTTTTATAAAGGGCTAAGGCTCATGCCTCAACATTTTCATCACCAAAATCATCAGGTGTTCGGAAACACATGTCCAAAATATTTCAATAGAATGATCCATCATTCTAAGGTTTTCATAACCATTTTTCCACCAAGTATTCCCATCTAAAGTTGATCAAGTTTTATGCTTAGCACTAGCATCTATGGGCGGGGGTAAGCACTAATGAGGGGTGGTAAACTAGTGGAATTTTAACTAAGTTCAATCTCATGCCTTAGGATGACATCAAGATTATATAGCTTAGGCCAAATTTTATGCTCTTTATGCAACCTTCACATATCTTTCTAGTATCTACCATTCACTTAGGTAAAATCTATGTAAGAGCTTTGATAAAGAAATAAAGTAATAAGCTTGCAAGTAAAACTAGGATTGGTTTATCAAGTGGGGATGTTCACATATGCTTAAGGCATATAGTGGTCATGGTAACAAGTAGTGGTTTGTTTGCATCAGTAGAGTATCTTGCAAGTGTTAGCTTGCACATTCAACTGGTAGTATTAGGCTTGCATTAGTGTCAATATAAGCTTGCCTTGTGCAGAGCAGTGGTTGAAGTTCTCCTCGGCTTCTTCTTCGTAGAATCCTCATTCCTCCTCGTATCCTTGGTCGGTACTAGCGTCTATAAATAAATACGATGTACACAATCACCAAACAATACTTAACTACTTGCAATCATCACACACAAGGGTCCTATAGATGATCTAACATCATCTCTAACATTACAAGATCAAAGCTTGGTTTAATTCCTTTTATTTTTAGAAAAGTAATTTCTACTCATTGAAAAACTACTTAAGATTTAATATTCTCCAAACCAAACATGGGATCATGTTGACACATGTCATCACCACATATTTTAGTCCATGGGAATGTGATTTAAAGTGGTGTCACAATTTAATAAGGTTTTACCCTTTTATTTTAATTAAATAAAGTGACTATAAATGCCTATGGGGCATTCTTTTATTTACTTGAACATTATTCTGTAAGTAAACCTATATATTTTTATATATTCTGAAAGGTATGGTTAAATGTGATTTTTGAGAGTTGGAATCAACTCAAAAGCTATTATGGTTTAAATTTGAAAAATGTTTGAATGCAGAAAAGATTCTGCCTTGTTATTTTTACCATGGGTGATCTACAGATCCAAATTACTTGAATCCAACGGGCTTGGATTCAGCATTCCCAGGCCTTTCTAAAAAAATTGGTTTCATTCAATTTGATGCTCTGAATTGATCTGGGTTGATTTTTGAAACTAGATACAGAAGTGAGTTTGAAATAAAATGGAAAAGTTTTAATTCAAATAACTGGGCTGCGCGGGAAAAGTTAACGGGCCGGCCTGCTAAGCACGGTCCTTCCGCGGGCTGTTTAAGTGGATGTCCCCACTTGTCAGTGAGACAGGGGGTGCGAAGCGGTATGGGGCGATGTGGGTCGTTCGATCTGGTTCTAATCCAACGGCTGAGAGTCATCGTCGATGTTGGGAAACGCCGGCAAGACAGAAACCTAGCGCAGCCAGTGGGGGTTGCTGGAGGCTCACCGGGGTGCAGGCGAGGGTCGGTGAGGCAGGTGAACGACGAAGTCGACGACGGCGAATCTCCTGGTACCGGTGGCTCCTCCTGGGGCGGCTCCAATCGCTGGCTCCCTTCTTCTCCAGAGGCGGCGGGCTCCGGTGAAATTCTGACGAGGTGTTGCTCGCCTTGCTCCGGGAATGGTGTGGCATGATCAGTGAGGAGAGGGGAGTAGAATGGTGTGCTCAATTAGGCTGGAGCTGGCCTCTATTTATAGTCGAGCGAGGGGACCGACGGGGCGCACGGTGAGCTCGTCGGGGGCGATGGTACATACGACTATTGGCATGGGCAAAGGTAGGGGACGGTGCGTTGTTCCCTGGCGATGCTCAACGATACGGTGGTGAGACGTGGGGTGGTGCGGGTTGGTCTACAACACGCGACGCTCTGCGCGGCAGAGGCGGCGTCTTCGATGGCGATCGGTGGCTGTGTGGCATGGGGCGGCGAACGGGGATGTCTGGCGGTCTCCTGGGTTGGTGGTGATCGTGTATGCACGCGGCGAGGGCGGCGCGCGGTCTGTGGGATTCGGTCGAGGGTGACGCTCTGGCGCACGCTCGGCACGGTTGGCAGAGGCACGGGCGCGGCGTTCCTGGGTTCTCTGGTCGGTGTCCTCGAGGCAGGGCTGGTCGAGAGGGGGCGGTGAGGCATGGGTGATCTCCCAGACAAGGTTGGCATGGCTAGTTTCTTTCCTAGCTTGCTGTCTACACTGGGGTGGCAAGGATGCACTCGGCTGTTCACCATTGATGATATTGGCAAGCTCACAATGGTGCTAGTGCTTGGTTAATCTTGCTAGATGATTTACTGAGATGGTTGTGAACTAGATAGGTAACCAGTTAGGCTCAAAACACTGCACACTATAGTGTTTTGATTTTGTTTGATTTGTGTCTGCCAAGTGTTTGATGAAATGGCCGCATGAATTCAAGTTTTGAATTTTGAAAAGATTTTTGGTGGGTGTGCTAGATTGGTGCTGGTGAGTCTGCAGATGCTTGGGTTTTGAAAGTTGAGCTTGTTTGAGTGGTTTTTGAAAAAGTGGGATCTTCCCATATGATAAAGATTCAATTTTGAATTGTCATTTAAACTATGCATTTGAAAGTTTCTGGATGATCACAAAGTGGGCCTTGATACTTTGTTATGAGTACAATCAAGGGGTGCAAAGATCCAGAAAAGTTTCTGTTAGGTTCGGAAATTTTGAGACAGCCAAAGTAGGCATGGGAGTTAAATTGGCCAAAATGACCATTCCTTTATTTTATTTGTTTTGCTTTACTTGTCTTTGGGAAAAGTGTGGGAAGGGTTTAGATGATGTTTATTTCACCTAAGCAACATTTTACAAGCAAAGAAACACACAAACAAGGTGGTTCAAAAGAATTTCAAATTCAATGCATACACATATGCATGCTTTCATAATTTTATTTAGAAAAGTTTTTGTTAACCCTAATTTTGATGATTAGAATTTAGTGATTTAAATTTAGTATTTTTGGGATGTTACAGATACCGTATCTACCTAGGATACCAACACAATCTCTTTCATCATTAATTGCAGTGACACATAAGCATTTTGCATATATATAGTGCATGATACCACCTACTATGACACCTCCATTGAGGCTAGTCTGAAGGATTGGCTCGGTGGCCGATTAAAGTTTCTCCAACAGTAGCCAACGCTGATTTGGATCACGGAGGGTGTTGGGGATATACTTTTCAGGTATACCCACAGGACTCGCTGACCAGGGTGGCCCACCAACGGGTTAGAGCTTTGATTAATGGGCGGCTTGGTCAGGGAAAGAAGATGGAGTCAATCCGGCTACAACAAGGCCCAAAAGACTTATCGACTTAGGCATGTAGTATTACCTGTAGCCCAAGCTGTAATAGTTACCGACTCTATAACATAGCCAGATAGGTTTCTCCTGTAACCCTAGGTCTTAGCGCCTTTATAAGCTGGACCTGAGGGAGCCTTTAGGGCACAATCTCTACTACAACCACAACCAACTCGCACAGGCGAACCTCTCTTGTAATCCCTTGTAACATCCGGCTCTCGCCGACATATTACCGGGTTGCTAGCAGGAGTAGGATTCGATCACCGCAGTCGGATCTAAACCTGGTTAAATTTGTGCTCACCGCTCCCGGAACACCGTACGGATCACACCCCATATTCTCAATGCCGCTAGGACCCCCTATGGCGTACTTGTCATCAATCCGATGACAGTTGGTGCCCACCGTGGGGTAGGTGACCTTCAGACCTTCGTTCTGGGCGGAATCTGCGCGTGCAGGAATCGGCAAAACAATCGCCATTGGTCACGTTCTCTGTGCCAGTGATGTTCCTATCATTCTTCTCGACGAGACCTGGATCCTATCTAAGGAGCCCGTGACGACCTACACCATCATGCCAATTGGCAAGATCGACATCTACCTCGGTTTCACTGAACCAGCCCAACCCACCCTAGAGGCGATGACCATGGCGAAAGAACAATCCGAATCTACTCTCTCCGTGGAGGCGGAAGAGTTCAAGATCTCGGAAAAACCTGAACCCACCCAGCCCGTTGTGTTTCTGTTGTACCACTCCGAGGGATGTAATACTAGTGAATGGTGTTTCATTGGTGTTATTTCAACGACTATAGTGTACTACATCATGAAGTGGTATGCTGGGTCACTATAGAGGCGGACGGTGACGAGGCCGCGAAACTTCCCGAGTCCAGGGTAGAGGAGATCAATAGACCGGAAGAACCTATTCCTGGGCTGATATTGCCAATAACCCTTGTGTGCATCACCCGGACGGAAATGGAGGTTCTACCCACACTAATGCTGAATGTCGTTTCAATGACGACATCAAAAGAGACAAATCCGCTGGCTACAGACCCAAGTGACGAAAAGGAAAGAAAAATTCTGAGAAAGGCAACGAGGCCAAGGAAGATTCCGACATGGAAGAAGCGGATTCCGCACATCCCAAGTCGGATGGAAAGAAGGATTACCCTACAAATAAAGACACATATGTTTGCTTCCTTGGAAATCAGCCGGCTAAGGTCAGAAAGGCGGTTCTTCGTGAGCTCAATGCCACGGTTCCTGCTGTCCCCCAATTCTTGGACTGTTCAGATGTAACCATCAGCTTCAACCACAAAGATCACCCGAGAAAAACACATCGTCAGGGAAAGTACCTGATATGTCGGAAACGTATCTATAATTTTTGATGTTCCATGCTTGTTAGTATCTATTTTTATTTGCTTTGTCTACACTTTGAGGTGCTTTTTACATGTTTTCTGGTACTAACCTATTAGCAAGTCGCCACAGTGCCAGATGTCTGTTTTCTGCTGTTATTGGTTTTAGAAAAGTTAGTAAAGAAATGTTCTCGGAATTAGACGGGACAAACGTCAAAGTTCTGTGGGGAACAAGAAGTCTAGAGGGGAGACGAGGAAGCGTGCCAGGGCGGCCACCCCCCCAGGCGCGGCTAGGGGTGGGCCCACACCTGGGTAGGGTTTAACCCTCCTGGTCGCCTCCTCGGCCTCCCCCTTCGCCTATAAGAAGCCCCCGATGCAGAAACCATAAGGACCCGATCTAATCTCCATGAAACCGTTTGTAGCCGCCGCCACCATCGTCCCTAGATCGGGGGGATCTGAAGTTCTTCCCGGTACCCTACCGGAGGGGAGATCATCCCGGAGGCCTTCTCTCCGGTATGATGTGTGAGTAATTCCACCTTAGACTATGGGTCCATGTAGTAGCTAGATGGTTGTATCTCCTCCTTTGTGCTTTCATGTATAGATCTTGTGAGCTCCGTTCATGATCAAGATCTAATGTATTTGTATTCATGCATGTTGTGTTTGCGGGGATCCGGTGGATATTGAGATTATTATGTTGGTTTCATTAATGGTTTTGTCTTTATGATTCTATCATGTCTATGTTGTTTGTGATCTTGCATGCTCTCCGTTGTTAGTAGCTATCTTTGCCAAGTAGTTGCTAGTGACTCCAAGAGGGGGTATTTATGCTCGATATTGGGTTCATGCCTCTAGTTTCCAAGGGAAGTGACAGAAATCTCTTCGGTTGTAGATGTGCTGTTGCTACTAGGGAGAAAACAACGGTCTCTTGTTCATGGAACATGTCGACTGTTTACCTTACACACTTTTCTAAAAGCAGTTGTCTATTGCTTGCAACTTAATACTGGACGGGGTTCGGATGATAACCTGAAGGTGGACTTCTAGTCATAGATGTAGTTGGATGGAGGTCTATATATCTTCTTGTATTGCCCAATCGAATCTCATAGGATCTTTCTGACTAGTAATTGCATTATTATGCCTTGCTCAGTTCCTGTCAATTGCCCTGTTGTAATTTGTTTACCCTTCATGCCATGTTGTTTATCTAAGGAGAGCATGTAACATCCCAAAAATGTTGAACAATGGTTATCAAATTCCAATCACCAAAATTAGGGTTAAGAAAAACTTTTGTTAATCAAATCAATATGAATGCTAGTGTTTATGTGATGATTATATGAATGCATGAATAGGACTTGTGTGATTGATCTAAATAGAAAGGAATGGTTTAAAGATGAATACAACATCATCTAAAACATTTCTGAGCAAAAAAAATCAAGATAAAATCAAAAACAAAATAATAAAGCAAATGGTCATTTTTGCCAATCTTGCTCACTAGGCCACTTTGAGTGTTTCTAGTCCAATATTTCAAACAGAAACATGTCCATTTCTTTTCACCCCTTGCTAGACCAAGTAAGAATCAAAGCCCACCTCTCAAACTTGCATAAACTTTTGGCAACTTGAATAAAATGACATTTCAAAAATTGAATCTATCTCATATGTGAAGATCACCCATTTTTAAAACCCAACCAAACCAGTGCACCTTGACCAATCCAACCAACCAGAGACTCCCTAGTATGTAACTATCACACCCACAAAGTTTGAATCAAAAATTCAAATTTGAATCTCTTTCGGCCATTTCATCAAACACCTTGCAATCACCAAACAAACAAACATTAAACACTATTGTGAGCAGTGATTAGTGCCTAACTTGTTCCCTATCTATCTCACACTAACCCTTAGTAGATCATCTAGCTCAATTAACCCCTCTAGTTCACTGTAAAACCGACCATGCCATCAATGACAAGCATGCCGAGAGCACCATTGCCACCCCAATGTCGCCAGCCAGCTAGAAGCTTCTCTAGCCTCGCCAACCTTGTCTGGGACACTCTCCACCGTCCATAGCCACCCCTTGTCCAAGACTCGAGCATTGCCAGCCCATGGACCACACATCCCGAGCGTGCCCAGCCTCTCTACGAGCGAGCTGAGAGCGCGCCAGCATGCCGCCCGCGACACACGCCCACAAACCGTGCGCCGCCCTCGCCGCGTGCAAGCAGGATCGCCACCACCCCAGGAACACCCCAGACATGCCCGTTCGCCGCCGCGCGACCCGTAGCCGCGGTGCGCCATTAAAATTGCCGTCGGACCCGCTCAGAGCACCGCGACGTTCCGACCGTTCCGCACCGCCCCATGCCGCGTGACCATGCCGTTGAGCTTCGCTAGGGAACACAACACTGTCCCCTACCTTTGCCCATGCCAGTAGCTCGCTGTGACTACGACCACGATGAGCTCATCCCGCGCCCGTCGGTCCCCTTCTGGCACTATAAATAGAGGCCACCCCCGCTTGATTTCTTCACACCACCTCACCCCCTATCTCTCAGAAGCACCCCACCTCACTCTCGGAGCAAGGCGAGCAGCACATCGCCAGAATTTGGTTGGAGTCTGCTGCTGCGGAGGAAGAAAGGAGCCAGCGATTGGAGCCACCCCAGGAGAAGCTGCTGGTACCAGGAGGATCGCCATCGTCGACTTCGTTATTCGCCCCTATCGCCGACCTTCGCCTGAGCCCCGGTGAGCCTTCCACGACCCCCACTGGCCGCACTAGGGTCCTGTCTCACCGGCGTTGCCCGACGTGGACGATGAACCACAGCCGCTGGATTAGAGTTAGATCGTGCGGTCCACATCCCCCATACCGCTTTGCACCCCCTGTCTCGTTGACTAGTGGGGTCGTTCACTTAAACCCACCCGCGCATGCACTGTGCACCATGGGCTGGCCCAGTTAACATCCCGCGCGACCCAGTAATTCAAATTTAGGTTTATTCTTTTAGTTTCAAACTCAGTTTTGTACCTAGATTCAAAAATCAACCCAACTCGATTCACGAAACCAAAATGCATGAAACCAATTTTGTTAGGAAGGTACTGGAATCCTTAATCCAAGCCTGTTGGATTCAAACCAATTAGATTTGTAGATCACCTATGGTAAAAATAACAAGGCAGAAGATTTTCTTCATTCAAACATTTTTCAAAATTCAACCATAAAAGCTTTTGAGTTGTTTCCAACTCTCAAAAATCACATTTAACAAGACCTTTCTGAATATATAAAAATATATAGGTTTACTTGCAGAAATAATGGTCAATCAATAAAAAAATGCCCCATAGGACATTCTAGTCACTTTAATTAATTAAAATAAAAGGGTTAAACCTTATTAAATTGTGACACCACTTTAAATCACATTCCCATGTACTGAAATATGTGGTGATGACATGTGTCAACATGATCCCATGTTTGAGTTGGAGAATATTAAATCTTAAGTAGTTTTTCAATGAGTAGAAATTACTTTTCTAAAATAAAGGAAATAAAACTATTTTCTTTAATCTTTGTAATGTTTGTGATGATGCTAGATCATCTAGTGAAAACCTTGGTGTGATAAAAATAAGTAATTAAGTATTGTGTGGTGATTGTGTACCTCGTATTTATTTATAGACGCTAGTACCGACCAAGGGTACAAGGAGGAAGGAGGATACTATGAGGAAGAAGCCGAGGAGAACTTCAACTACTGCTCTACAAAAGGCAAGCCTATACTTGCAACCTTGCAAAGCCTCACTATACAAGTTAACGTAGCAAGCTAATCCTTGCAAGCCTACACTACTTGATACCCAATCCTAGTTTTACTTGCAAGATTAGTATTTTATTTCTTTATCAAAGCTTTTATTGGAGCTTATTTAGTGACTTGTAGATATTAGAAAGATATATGAAGGTAGCATAAAGAGCATAAAATTTGGCCTAATTTAGATAATCTTGATGTCATCCTGAGGCATGAGATTGAACTTAGATCATTTACACTTGTTTACCACCCATCGTTAGTGTTTACCCCCACCTATATTTGCTAGTGCTAAACATAAAACTTGATCACTTTAGATGGGAATACTTGGTGAAAATGATTATGAAAACCTTAGAATGATGAGTCATTCTACTGAAATGTTTTGACATGTGTTCTTGAACACCAGATGATTTTGATGATGAAAATGTTATGGCATGAGCCTTAGCCCTTTATAAAACTGATGGTTGTCTGGATGCGATACCATTCCAATTTTACCGTACAACCAAAATAACCGAAATTTGGGTAGGGCTTGACTAGAAACTTATATAACTTAGTATGGGTTCCCTTGCGGCCAAGGTTTGAGCTGAGGCTACCTTGTGAATATTGTCCACCTATGTAGTACCCAAGATGACAGTTGTTCATGGTTGGGAGGCCAAACTCACAGGAGAGGTGCCTATACTAGGGTGTGTAATTGAAAGGTTAGGGTTGATTATTCGCATACTGATTATGGTGAATTCAGGATTTGTTCCTGACATATGTATCGAATGTTGTGGTGAAAGTGTACCACCTCTTCAGAGTGCCAAACTATTCGAATAGCCGCATCCGCGGTTATGGACAGTTGGAGTGGCCATACTGTTCTGTCGTCAGATGTTTTCAAAATGACGTATGAAATGATTTATGACTTTGACTTGACCACAACAGAGTTGTGTCATGGGAATGACCACGGCAGACGCTGCAATCGGCAGCGAGTAGTAGAACAAAGGGCAAGGGCGGCCAGCCATCTGCGGTGCGAGATGAGGGCGGAGACACAGGGTTTTACCCAGGTTAGGCCCCCCGGAGGGTAAAGACCTACTCCTGCTAGATTGTATTATGATGAAGGTACAATGGGGCGAGCTCGACGGCTAGGCGACGAGTCGCTTGGGTGGATGGTGGAACGTATCTTCTACACGCCCTGTAGGGAGGTTTATATAGACTCACCCCCCCTAGGGTTTACATATCTCAACCGAATCAGTTAAAGTTTCGGTACTCGTTTAACCTAATCCGAATGGGCCTATCTACTCTCCTGGGCCTTCAGCTTCCAGTCGCTCAGGTCCACGCCAGGTCTTGATCCAGTCGTCGTCCTGCAGGCCCACTCGCCAGTTCATGGGCCAGTCGGAAACGTCCTGCTGGGTATACCCCGGTAGGCATATCCCCATCAGTAGTCCCCGAGGCCGCCGTCGATTGGGCGCAGGTGATTGCTGGCAGTCGGAGCATACGGATCCAATGCAGACACCCAGTCAAATCGGTGGCGGGCTCCTGAATAAAGGAAAAAACTAGTCACACTGGTCGTAGCTCGGCGAACGGGTCGGCGAAATATTTAGTCACTGTTGTAGTGATAAGGTCGGCGAGTCGAATGGATGAAGTTGGACCGTCAGACGCAGTCAAAACTAGCTGTTGGAGTAATCCAACGGTAACTTTTGGCGTAATCACCGCGTAGTAACGGCTCCCTGATTTGGCGGGTAACAACTTCTATATAAAGGAAATGGTAGGTAATCGGAGAACCACCCTCTCGTCATTTCCTCCGATTTTGCGCATCTCCGTTTTCCTTCGCATCGCGATCCAATCGATCCAAAATCCTCCAACCTCCTCGAACGTTTCCGCCAATGGCCCCCTCCGCCGAGCCGTGGGGCAGGTCCAAGTGTACGAGAGCGCTACTGGCGTCTTTCGAGGAAGCCGGGATCCTGCGCGCCGGCAGGTGGCGCATCCCTGCGGCCGGAGAGGTGACTCTGGACCCGCGCGAGGGGGAATTCGTCTGCTTTACCAGCCACCTGGAGCGGGGGCTGGGGTTTCCAACATCTCTCTTCTTCCGGTGCTTCTGTGCCTACTACGAGATTCAGCCATCGGACCTGGGCCCGCACAACATCGAGCAGCTTGCCATCGCTACCTGGGCTGCAGGCCCTACTCCCCCCTGTGGCAAGATCTGTTCCACGGGAGGATTAGTCGTGAAGAATCAGGCGGCCTAATGCTGGCGGCGGGTGGCCTGACGTTCCAGCTCAAGTCGAAAGCTTCCTTCTTCGACCTGATGCTACCTGCCAAGGCGGCAAGGTAGTGGAAGAAGTCCTGGTTTTACGTCACCGAAGCGACTCCAGACGGCGAGGTGGCGATTCCAAGGTACTCCACCGACCGGCCCGGACCACGCCGACTCCAAGTCGGCAAGCTCCCAATGGACCAGCGGATGGTCGTGGATGAGATGCTTCAAACCATCCGCGGCCTGAAGAAGAAGGGTCTTCAGACCATAAATTTGTACAACTGTTGGCTCTGGCGGTGACTCGTTCCCCTGGCCCGCCGTGACCATTACATGTACGAGTACACGGGCCGGGAAGACTCGACGAAATCCTGCCTCACTGAGTGGAAATTCGAGAACTACATCCCAGCGTTGAAGAAGATCACCCAGGTGGTGTACCTGGACGCGAAGGCTGGGGTCGCCCCCTACACCGCGAAGCATCCAGCCCCGACGGTAAGTCACTTTCTATCATTCGTAGTCGCAGTTGATGCTGTCGCGGTTATATTGATATTACTTCATGCTTGCTGCAGTTATTTCAAGTGGTGGAAGGGTGACTTCCGCCCGCGGACGACGAGAACTCGAGCTCGTTCGTCCAGGACGGGGGCGATTCGCCTCCCACCAAGGGCGGCGCCGAGAGCGACAGGAGCGACGATGACGAAGAGTCCGAGGAAGAGGCCGCCCCACTGGTTCGCAAAACTCACGGGCAGCGTCAGCGCGGACTCGAAGCGAGTAAAAGTCTTGAACGTCATGACGATGACGACGACGAGCTTCCCGAGCACACCTCGCGTCGTGAGGCCACTCCGTCGAAAAAGAAGAAGAAGAAGAAGGAAGTGAAGGCCCCTCCGAAGAGGAAGACGAAGCTAGCGAGACAGGCATCTCCGCCTCATTCGACGAGTAGTTCCGACGCCACCAGCCTGGCCAGGGATGAAGCGCCACAGGCGACGGCAGCACCGGATGTCGCCGCCGTCCTAAATGAGGTACCTCTGGCCTCGATCCCCCCCGTTCGCCCCAATCTCTGGGTCGGGGGCTGCTCCGGTCGCGGCAGCTTCGCCTCCCAGGAGAGCTCCTGCCAAAAACGTTGTGGAGGATCCTGTCGCGGCCTCATCAACGAAGAGGCCGTCCGTGTCTTGGGCGCACGATGTCCTGGAGATGGGCCTCAGTCGGAAACTGGGCCCCGAACTGGAGAAGCCGGCTAGCAGCTGCACGGGGCTGCGGTTCATACCAGTCGCCAAGTGAGTTTTATTCACCTGCCTTATTTTTCGTTGTACTCGGACCACTTTGCTCATGTAATCAATTTGCAGAACTGGGGTTAAAAATATAGGCCACCCATCCGTGGCCAAAGTGCCGCCAGTCATCGCCGAGGAGGACCCTTCTCGGAAGAGGAAGGCTGATGAGGTCGCTGCCCCCACAGACAGTGCCAAGAAGGCCAAGAACGACGATGTCGTCACGGTGTCTGACGACATGACGATTTCTCCAAGTGATCCTGCGGCGGGGGCGGCCTTGACGATCAAGGAGGGTGCTTCCTTGCCTGGGATGGCCGAGCCGGCCTCCTTTGGTGCCGGCGCATCCATCGCGACCTTCCCCCGCTTCATGGCTAAAGCGGCTACGGCGAGTGGTACCACGCCATCGAGCCGTGTACATGGGGTCGCCGAAACGGAGGTCGAACAGCGTCGCGGGCACACTCCGGCTTTTCTCGCATCCGTGGACGCGCTGCAGCTTCATGGCATGCTTGGCGCATCCATCCAGGTATGTCCAGTCCCCGAGGATCGGGCCACTGAATTGCAGTGGTCAGATTCTTCTGGTTTTTGTTTTTATTTCTCGCGCCCAGTCCCCGAGTGTCTAGTCGCTGAATTTCAGCGGGTGGGCACTTAGGATTTTTGATCTCCAGTCCCCGAGTGTCCAGTCGCTGAATTTCAGCGGGTGGGCACTTAGGATTTTTTATCTCCAGTCCCCGAGTAGCCAGTCGCTGAATTTCAGCGGGTGGGCACTTAGGATTTTTTATCTCCAGTGCCCGAGTGGCCAGTCGCTGAATTTCAGCGGGTGGGCACTTAGGATTTCGTTTTTGTTGACTGTTTGGCTTTTGCACAGGGTTTGCAGCGTGAATCAGCTGACCGGCTTGCTGCGAAATGTCGCGCGGAGAAGGAACTTGTCGCCGTCCAAGAGGCGAACAAGGGACTCCAGGCGATTGCTGCGAAGGCAGAGGAGGTTCGCCAGGGCCTTGTCCCGGCGAGTGAATTGACGGCGGCTCAATCTGCGTTGAGCTCGGCTGAGAAGCACATCGCCGACCTTGAGCGCGAGCTTAAGGAAGCGAAGGAGGAGGCGAGTTCAGCGGATGGACGGGCCAAGGCTGCTGTTACGGCCGCCGCTGAGGAACGTAAAGTCTCTGACGCCCTTGTTGCTGGGCTACAAGACGACTACTCCTCTCTTCAAAGCTTCATCACGGATCTCTCTTGTCCCTTGATTGGTAAGTGTGCCTGCCTTTGCCTGTAACATTTGCATTGTGTGATCTTTGATGTACTCACTGCCACCCTCTGTCAGCAGGTCGGATTATTGACAGCACGGAGGAGGCGCAGTCGTACGACGCGCGGCAGTGTGTTTCCACTCTGGTCGACTCGGCCACTTTGTCCGCGGCTTGCATTCGGGCGTACCTTCAGGAGATGTCGCCCACGGAAGTGATTCCCAGCGACCTCATCGAAGTGTGGCGGTACTTGGAGAAGGCGCCATCGGTCGTCGAGTTCATGACGCGGTCGGCATTCCGGCGCGGGGCAGCGACGGCGCTCAGTCTTGGGCTCGCCCACTTCCCGGAGGATTTCGATCTGGACGACGTGACGAGTGGCTACCCATCGTCGACGGGCTCGGTGGAGATTGCCGAAGCTGACGGACCGAGTCGCGGTATACTCCGATCGTGTCTGGTCGATGGGCGACCTCCTTCCTTATTAGGAGACGATCGTCGCGCCCAACGACCCCGAGCCGCCGCACCGGGACTTCAAGATCGAGCATCCCTTCCGTGCGGCGATGGCGGGTGAGCTGACGACATACCCGTCGAACCCGTACACTCCCTTCATTCGCAACCGCAAGGGTGGCGGCGAGTCGACGTCGAAGCCTGCGGAATAAAACGTTGTGCCCTGGGGCGTTAGTAGCAATTCGGCCATTAGGCGCAACTTGTATTTTGTAACAACTTTAATCTACTACAATGGGATATTGTGTTATTTTGTGGATTGTCTTGTGTTTGAGATTGAGGGTTGAACGAGTCCCCGAGCGCGTCCGCCCTTTTTATGGGGTTTACCTTGTTTGTTTATGTGTTTGAGGTTTTGAGCGTTTTGTTACTGAGGTCGACTCGCCCGAGCTTGGAAAGCCAGTCGCAGGGCGACTCCCATGAGTGCTCTTTACTTCACCGCTTTCCCTTGCGCGAACAAGGTCGGGTAGCCGAGTCCCCGAGCGTGGTACTTGGTGGTTCTAGTCGCGGCTCTAGGGTGGGTGAGGACTGGGCGCGTCAGAGTGAGCGCATCACTCCTGCCTGGCCCGTTGGGTCAGTCGCATGGCGAGTCCTGGGCACGCTCTCATACTTGGCGTTTTTTCCTAGTCACTCGTGCTGAACTGGTCTCCAGTCCCCGAGCGTGGTACTTGGCCGTTCGAGTCGCTGTGTCGAGGACGCGGAGGATCATGGTCGCTGTGAGGAGCGAAGGCAGTTGTCTTGGCTCGTTAAGCTAGTCGAGCTAGGCGACTCCAATGGGGCTCCGGGTAGGCGTTTTTCGTGGACGTTACGAGTCCTGGGGTAACCCAGTGCCCTCGTAGCGCACTACTTGGCCGTGCCGATCGCTGTACCAGAGGTTGACTCCTGCAGTTAGCTTGGTGCTGTTACTACGAGTGCGAGTGGCACAAGACACGGAGAGTAGACACAATTTGCGGTAACCGATATGTTTTATTTCATAGCGACTGGAGGATACATATGTGGAGTTCTAGGAGTAGAACTTCCGTAGGAGGTTTACATTCCATGGTCGCTTGACGTCGAGTTTTCCGTCTCCGCGGACGTCGGTGAGGTAGTAGGCGTCGTTGCCGAGTACTCGCCCGATGGCGAATGGTCCCTCCCATGGGGGGAGAGCTTGTGCATGCCCTTCTTGTCCTGGATGAGGCGCAGCACCAAGTCGCCTTCCTGGAAGGTGCGAGTTTTCACCCGCCGGCTGTGGTAGCGGCGGAGTCCTTGCTGGTAGATGGCAGTGCGTGAGCGAGCTAGGTCGCGTGCCTCGTCGAGTTTATCGACTCCATCCTGACGTGCGAGTTCGTTCGCAGCCTCCGTGTAGTGGACGACCCTTGGCGAGTCGTGCTCGAGGTCGGTGGGCATGACTGCCTCGGCGCCATACACCTTGAAGAAGGGGGTGAACCATGTCGACCTGTTGACCGAGGTGCAGATACCCCAGATGACGGAGGGTAGCTCCTCGACACAGCACCCGACGGTGCGCTCGAGTGGTACTTGGAGCCGTGGCTTCAGGCCGTGGAGGATGCTCTGGTTGGCCCGTTCCGCCTGGCCATTGGACTCCGGGTGGGCGACTGATGCAAGGTCGAGTCGGATGTGATGTTCCTCGCAGAACTCGGCCATGGCTCCTTTGGCGAAGTTGGTGCCGTTGTCCGTGATGATGATTTTTGGGAACCCGTAGCGATATATGAGCTCGCGTAGGAATTTGGTGGCAGTCTTCCCGTCGCATTTCTGGACTGGCTTGGCCTCCACCCACTTTGTGAATTTGTCGACCGCGACCAGGAGGTGGGTGAAGCCGGAGAGGGCCTTTTTGAAAGGGCCTACCATGTCCATGCCCCACACGGCGAATGGCCAGGTGATGGGGATTGTCTTGAGCGTTGAGCTCGACACGTGTGTCTGGTTGGCGTACTTCTGGCACCCGGCGCACCGCTGGACGATGTCGACGGCGTCGGCGTGTGCGGTGGGACAGTAGAAGCCATGTCGCATAGCCTTTGCGACCAGAGAGCGGGCTCCGGCGTGGTGGCCGCAGTCGCCGGAGTGGATGTCGTGGAGGATCTTTCGTCCTTCGGCGGGTTGGACGCAGCGTTGGAACACGCCGGTCACGCTGCGCTTGTGGAGCTCGCCGTCAATGAGAACGAAGGATTTTCAGCGTCGCGTTATCATCCGGGCATCTGTTTCATCTGCCGGCAAGGTGCCTCCCTCCAGGTAGGTGACGTACGGCCTAGTCCAGTCTTCTGGCTCGGCGATGAGTGCAACCAGGGAGGCCTCTGGTTGCAGTGGGACTCTGATGTCGATCTCCCTTGGGGGAGAGACGGATGGCTTGGTGATCGTGTCGAGGAAGATGCCGGCGGGTGGTGCGAGTCGAGCCGACCCGATGCGAGAGAGTGTGTCGGCCTCCTCGTTCTTCCGCCTGTCGATCCATTCGATAGAGTAGCCTGCGAAGTGTCCGCCCAGCTTGTCCACTGCTTGGCGGTATGCCGCCATGGTGGGAGAGACGGCGTCGCAGGTGCCAGCGACTTGCCCAGCGACGAGGTCGGAGTCTCCGTAGCAGCGTAGGAGGTTGACATTCATCTCCTTGGCAGCTCGCATCCCGTGGAGCAGTGCCTCGTACTCGGCCATGTTGTTGGTGCAGGGGGTGAAGTCGAGGCATAGGACGTAGCGGAGCTTGTCGCCCTTCGGGGAAGTCAACACAATCCCTGCTCCTGCTCCGTCTGCGTTTTTGGAGCCGTCGAAGTGCAGGCTCTAGTAGTGGAGGTACGACAGCTTTTCCGGCTGCTGGGCCTCTTCCCAGTCGGCGATGAAGTCCGCGAGAGCCTGCGACTTGATCGCTTTCCGTGGCTCATATTTGATGTTGTGGACGCCGATTTCGACGGCCCACTTGGCGACTCGCCCGATCGCCTCACGGTTGCGGATGATGTACTGCAATGGTGCTGAGGAGACGACCGTGATCGGGTGCTCCTGGAAGTAGTGCGGCAGTCGCCGTTGTGCTCTGAAGACCGAGTACACTAGTTTCTGGTACTGCGGGTACCGCTGGCGCGACTCGGTGAGGACCTCGCTGATATAGTACACCGGTCGTTGCACCGGGCGCTCCTTTCCTTCCTCTGGCCTCTCGACGACCATGACAGCGCTGACGACGCACTCGGAAGCCGCGACGTAGACCAGCATGGGTTCTTTGTCGACGGGGGCGGCGAGTAGCGGTGCCGCGAGTAGCACCTTCTTGAGGTCGCGGAGTGCGTCGTCCGCCTCCTTGTCCCACTGGAAGGTGGGGTTCTTCCGCATCAGGCGGTATAGGGGCATCGCCTTTTCGCCCAATCGGGGGATGAAGCGGCTGAGAGCCGCGACTCGCCCGACCAGCTTCTGGACGTCGCGCAGGCACTCGGGTTTGCCGAGTCGAGCGATCGTGTCGATCTTGGTGGGGTTCGCCTCGATCCCGCGCTTGGAGACGATGTACCCTAGTAGTTTCCCTGCTGGTACACCGAAGGTGCATTTGCCTGGGTTTATCTTTATCTTGTATTTCCGCAGGTTGGCGAATGTTTCCGCCAGGTCGGCGAGTAGGTCGCCCTGGCGAGCGGACTTCACTACCACGTCGTCGATGTAGACGTGGATATTGCGGCCAATTTGGCTCGCAAGGCATTCCTGCATGCACTGCTGGTAGGTCGCCCCGGCATTCTTGAGGCCGAAGGTCATGGCGATGTAGCAGAAGGCTTCGAATGGCGTGATGAACGCCGTCTTTTCCTCGTCCTCGACAGCCATTTTGATCTGGTTGTATCCAGAGTAGGCATCGAGGAAACACAGCGACTCCGATCCCGCGGTGGAGTCGATTATTTGGTCGATCCGCGGGAGGACGAATTGCTCCTTCGGGCAGGCGCTGTTTAAGTTTGTGTAGTCGATACACATCCTCCAGGTCCCATTTTTCTTCTCGACCAGGACTGGGTTTGCCAGCCACTTGGAGTATTTGATTGGCCGGATGAAGCTTGCAGCGAGTAGACGCTACACCTCCTCGGCGATGGCTCGGCGGCGCTCTTCATTGAAGGGCCATAGCGACTGCTTGACGGGTCGCACTTTGGGGTCGGCGTTGAGTTTGTGCTCAGCGAGTTCCCTAGGGACACCAGGCATGTCAGAGGGCTTCCATGCGAAGATGTCCCTGTTCTCACGGAGTAACTCGATGAGCGCGCCTTCCTATGCTGGGCTCATGCCCGTCCCGATCGTCACCGTCTGGCTGGAGTCGCGTAGGACCAGCTCGACGGTGCGGGTGTGCGTCGTTGCCTCGAAGGCTGAGGTGTTTGCGCCTTCCGAATTGGGCTTCTTGAGTATGGTGGGGTCGTCGTTGTTGACCCCGCTCGCGTACTTGGCGAGCTCGTCGGCGTGGTTGGCCTCTGCCGCGATGATGGCGTCGGCGAGTTCGGCTCCTTTGGCTTCGCATTCGGCGGCCTTGTCGGGGTCGCCGTTGATGGTGATGACGCCGCGCGGCCCGGGGAGCTTCATCGCGTTGTACGCGTAGTGGGGCGTTGCCATGAACTTGGTGAACGCCTGGCGCCCCAGGACGCAGTGTTAGGGGCTGTCGAAGGGTACTAGCTCGAAGACGATCCGCTCGGTGCGGAAGTTTGCTGGTGTGCCAAAGGTGACTCGCAGCGTGACCTTGCCGATCGGGTACGCCCTCCGACCGGGGACGATGCCGTGGAACGTGGTGTAGGTCGTCTCGACCGTCGACTGCGGGAGCCGCAGGCGCCTGAAGGTATCCAGGTACAGGATGTTGATGGAGCTGCCGCCGTCCATCAATGTCTTGGGGAGCTAGTAGTCTCCCACCTTGGGCTTGACCACCAGGGCGACTCGGCCTGGGTACTCGATGCGTGGCGAGTGGTCCTGGCGGCTCCAGGTGATGGGCTGCTCCGACCAGTTGAGGAACTGGGGAACATCCACCTGGGCCACCGTGTTGACGGCGATGGCGCGGGCGATGACCTTCCTCTCGCGCTTAAGCCTGTGGAGGTGTGGAGCGAACCGGCCACACTGCCGAATTTTCCGCCATTTGGCGGGTTGTTGTCGGTGTCCTCCCGCGCTCGCCGTGCCTTCTCGATCTCCTTGAGAGAGTGGCAGTCTGCGGTCGTGTGCGTGGCGGGCTTCCCTTCCCTTCTGTGAAACGCACAAGGTTGGTTAAGGAGGGCCGCGGGGTCGAACCTTGGTTTTGCCTTGTAGTTGCCGCCGTCGCGGCGTTGTCCCCCGTCGCGGCGAAAGCTCTTGGGCTCGCGCTGCGCGTGCCCAGCGTTGGCGACGAAGTCGACTCGCCCGTCACTGCGGCGCTTGCCGGTGAGGCGAGTGTTGCTGTAGCGTAGGTCGGGGCGTCGCCCGTTGTCATTGCCGCTCATGCGGCGTTGGCCTCCCGACTCGTCGTCGGTTTCCTGGTTTGGGTCTTCCTCCGCGTATCTTTTGGCAATCTCAAGGAGGTCCGGTATGTTGTCGAGTGTGCGGGAATGTCGTTTGAGCTTGGCGACCAAGGGCTCGTAGCGGCACGAGGTCTTGAAGCAGTGGATCGCGGTGTCCGGGTGGATGCCGACCGCGTTGTACCATAGTTCTTGCCATCGCTGGACCCAGCTGCGGGTCGACTCGCAGGGTCCCTGGATGCATCGTTCCAGGTCCTCGATGGTGGTGGCGTGGGTGTAGGAGCACTCAAAGTGCCTGACGAAGGCATCGCGCATCTCTTCCCAGGAGTCGATGCTATCCTGGGGAAGGGTGTTGATCCACTGCCTGCACGTTCCCTCCATCATCAGGGGGAGGTAGCGGGCGGCTAGCAGGTCGGTGTGGCCAGCGATCCCCATCGCCATGAGGTAGGTGTCCAGCCACACGGAGGGGTCGTACGAAGGGTCGTACTTCTCTATTTCCTTTGGCGCTTTGAAGTTCGCCGGGTATTTTTCGCCTCGGATCATCGGTCCGAAGCACCTGGGCCTGAGTCGGCTTAGAGACCCCATCGGCTCGCCGTCGCGGCAATTGGTTAGGGTGTGTCGCAGGTCGTCGGGCTGGCGTGCGCGCCAGCTTTGGTTGTTGATGATGTGGGTGCGGGCGTCGACGGGCTGACCGTTGGCGGCGACGAAGTTGGTCGCTGGCCTGGGGTCATTGGTGGAGAGTGCCGCGTTCGTGGGTCGGTGTTGGAGCTGCAGTGGTTCAGGTGGCGGGCAGTTAAGGGTGTTTGCCGCCAATGGACGGTCGCTTGAGGCCGCTCTGCTGGCCGAAGAACGCGAGTACATCCGACCCTGTGAGTCGGCGCCTGCGTTTTGTTGCTCGACCGCCTTTGCGAGCAGGGACTTGACGTACTGGATCTGCAGGGCGCCGTCACCGGTGGCCGTGATGTTGTCGGCCGCTGCTCGGCCCGCCATGAGGTTGTCCATCGGGGTGGAGAACAGTGGTAGGCCGTTCGCGTCTCGCTCCCATGAGGAGACCACGATCCGCGGCTGGTCCCTGGGGGTGCGCGGTTGGGTGGAGATGGGGCGTCGTTCGCCGTTGACCCTGGCGGGGGCCGGGCGCTTCCTCCGGGTGGCGCGTTCTCGCAGATCGCGCGCTCGGCCATGCGGGCCGGGTCGTTCTTGTCGTCGAAGTTCAGGGCGCGCCCCTAGACGGTGGGGTTCAGGCGCGACCTGATTCGCTGCTGGTGGTAGCGTGACAGCTCTTGCGCCGTCACCTGCTCGAGGCGATTTTTTTTGCGCTCGGCGTGCTCCTTGCATACTGCCTCCGCCAGCTTCAGGCGGAGTTCCTCGACCTCCGTTGCCGTGGCGTTAGGAGGGATCGGGGTGGAGAAGGGATCCTCCGACGGATCGGTGCCAGTCGCCATGTAGGTCGCGGCATGGCGACCGGTCCCGTCGCGAAGATCGGCGGAGTTTTCCGACCCGGAGTCGAAGTCGAAGATCCCAAGGATGGAGGGATCCTCGAAGTCTCCCACGTTGGAGACCTGGGTGATGGAGCCCGCGGGCGAAGCCGCGGTGATGGATCCGGCGAGTGACGCCGGAGTCGCCGAGTCGGCGTCGTCGTTGAGGGCCGCGTCTTCCGTGGCCGCGATGTTTTCGGCCACGTCGCTGTGGGCCGAGTTGTACTCGGAGGCGAGGCGATGGATCGTGCGGACCTGGCTCTCGGAGAGCCGGTCGCGTGGCGGCGACTCGCGGATGCGAGCCGACTCCTCCGAGATGATGACGTCGGTGAGGCCGACGAAGAGGCTGATCATGCCGACTGGCAAGATCATGCTGTGTGTGACGGGTCGCGCCGCCGGGACGTAGCTACTCGGCAAGATCTGGAGCATCTCGTCGATCGCTATCATGCGGCCGGTGGCGACCGACTCGTTTATGGGCAGATTGGATATCGCCGCAGAACACCGGCCAGACCGGCCAGGCCCCACGGTGGGCGCCACTGTCATGGGAATGACCATGGCAGACGCTGCAATCGGCAGTGAGTAGTAGAACGAAGGGCAAGGGCGGCCAGCCATCTGCGGTGCGAGATAAGGGCGGAGACACAGGGTTTTACCCAGGTTCGGCCCCCCGGAGGGTAAAGACCTACTCCTACTAGATTGTATTATGATGAAGGTACAATGGGGCGAGCTCGACAGCTAGGCGGCGAGTCGCTTGGGTGGATGGTGGAACGTATCCTCTACACGCCCTATAGGGAGGTTTATATAGACTCACCCCCTAGGGTTTACATATCTCAATCGAATCAGTTAAAGTTTCGGTACTCGTTTAACCTAATCCGACTGGGCCTATCTACTCTCCTGGGCCTTCAGCTTCCAGTCGCTCAGGTCCACGCCAGGTCTTGATCCAGTCGCCGTCCTGCAGGCCCACTCGCCAGTTCCTGGGCCAGTCGGAAACGTCCTGCTGGGTATACCCCGGTAGGCATATCCCCATCAAGTTGTGTTATGAAATTCAAGTTCCTACTTAGGTGTTATAAAACTTTCAACTAGCTTTCTTTGCTTCTGAACTTAGTTAAGGTAAATCTGGCTTTTTGCAAAACAACCTAGAGCTTAGTACTTCCTATTTCAAAACCACTTCACTTGTTAGTATTAGTTTGCGAGTACTTAAAGAGTACTCATGGCTTTGTCCCTGGCTATTCCCGTGGCCAGACTATGAAGAGGACTATCAGGAGGACGGACAGCAGGAAGGTTATGACAACTAGGATCATCTCCCATCGTCAGCATTGCCTGTGACCATGAAGATGGAGTCTCGCCCATGCTACCGTTATCATTACGTTATTCCGCTGCTTGAATTGTATTAAGACCGGATCATGAGATCCTTTATTTGTTGTAAGACCTTATGTATGGTTTGTAATGGATGATGAACTGTGATATCCAATCTGTTATGTCTCGCAAAAATGGTAATCATGGGATTGCGATGCATGGCATAATAGGCATCTGGGATTAAAAATCCGGGCGTTGACAAGTTGGTATCAGAGCCATCCTGACCATAGGAGACCCTAGTTTAGAATGGACGTTTGAATCAAAAACTTAGTTTCAAAACCAAGGAAGTGAGTATTTGTGAAAACTTATTCTCATTATTATCACTTAGACTCTTTCATGAAAATTCATGTTCCTCAAAAATTCTTGCAAACTTACATAAAATTTGACACACTTGATCACTCTACTAACTTACTCATCCTACATTCTTATAGATGGACATGAAGTATAGCAAGTTTTATTAGCTGGGGAAGGGAGGAGACTGTCCACGAGAGGGATATGCAGCTGGAAGAGAGGGAGAATGCAGGGGAAGACCTTCGTGGAGACCCCTACTCCTATCTCAGTGACGATGATGACTTTCTGGAGGATCAGGCCATGGACTTCTTCACCGATGAGGATGAGTTCGCCTTCATTGATGATGATGATGATGAGGATGATGAGGACACCGACTCCGAGGAGTAGTAATACCTGAGCACTAGCGTTAGGAAAGTTATATCCGGTCCCACTGTATCGTAGTTTCATAGAATGGTTCTTAAAACCATCGTTTCCATTTGTTGTGGTGTGTGTTTGTATTGTGTGCTATGAATGAAAAGCAAGTTGCTAGAAAAATCTGAGTCAAACTTCAAAAACTTTACCAAACCCTGAACCTTAGAAATTTCCCACTTTTCTCATGATCTATCTCAATCTTCAGATGCCTCGTGGAGGAAGCACTTCATCCCCGGACCCGATGCTGCAAATCTTGCAAATGTTGGTTTCGGACCGCAAAGCTGAAAGAGCCGAATGTCAAGCCAACTTATCCACCCTTCAACAGATAGCTCAGATGGCCAAGAACAATCAAGGCCATGGAAATCAGGACAACCATGGATCTAAGCTCAAGAATTTCTAGAACACCAATCCACCCATTTCCAGTAAGTCTGAAGAGCCCCTCGATGCCGATGATTGGCTGCAAACCATGGAGAACAACCTAGAGGTTACAGGAGTGGAAGCTAACGAGAAAGTACTGTTTGCCACCCACTATCTGGCCGGAGATGCAAGAGAATGGTGGAACAACGTTCATGCCATGACAGGGGGTCAAATGTTGACTTGGGAAGAGTTCAAAGTCAAGTTCAGCAGAACCCATGTGCCACCGGGTTTGATCAAGAGGATGAGAGATGAATTCAGGGAACTGAAGCAAGGGAGGATGACAGTAGTTGAGTACCGTGACCATTTTTTTGTCATTGTCTAGGTATGCACCTAATGAGATAGATACTGAAGCCAAGAAGAAGGAAAGGTTCTTGAATGGTCTGCATGATGAGATGCATATAGTGTTAGTCAATATCCCATTTGCTGATATTGAAACCTTAGTGGACTCTGCCATTCAGATGGAAGGCAAGATCAACCAAGCTAATGAGAACCGCAATCATCGCATGATGCATCAACCAGGAACCCATCATACACCAAAGTATCGCCCCAACCCATCTCCAGGATTTGCCCCAAGAACCAATAGACCCCTAATGAACCGTCCGACCTATCCCAACCGTGGAAACCCAAGGCCCGGAGGAAACAACAACAACCCCGGAAACCCCAGCAATTTCAACTGTGCACCGCCTAAGTTCAACAACAAAAATGCAGCCACCAACACCAACACTGCCCCGAGAACTAGAAGCAATGCTGTGCCTGTTGCAGCAAAGGACAAGTCTCAGGTGACTTGTGATGAGTGTGGAACCAAGGGTCACTATTCCAATGAGTGTCCCAAGAAGATTGCGGCAACCCCCAATGCAAATGCCCCAGCTCAGCAGCAGCGTCGTGTTCAGCCCAGAAGAAGGTTTGCCCCAGGTAATTCGCTCAACCGCAATGCCCGTCTCTTTCTCATGCATGCTGAAGAAGCCCAAGAAGCACCAGATGTCGTGTTGGATATTTTTTTTGTTAACTCAGTACTCGCCAGAGTGTTGTTTGATTTTGGAGCATCGCACTCATTTGTTACTGAAGAATTTGCATGCACTAGTAAGATTCAACCCACCAAATTGAAGCATGTTATGATTGTTCAAATACCTGGTTCAACCACCAAAGCTAGACAAATTTGCAAGACCGTACCTATCCGAATCCATGGCATAGATTTTTATGCTAATATAATAGTACTCAGAACTAAAGGTTTGGAAGTAGTACTAGGAATGGATTGGATGTCCAAACATAAAGGATTAATCGGCTATGCCAAGAAATCCATAACCATGACCAGTACAGCCGGAATATCAGTCGAGCATGTATCTGAAACCTTGCTCCGTCAATTCAAATGCAACAAGAGTATAGCCCAACCAACCATTGGCCAAGTCCGGATAGTCTATGAATACCCCGACGTATTTCCAGATGTTTTGCCCGGTATGCCCCCAGATCGGGATATCGAGTTTATCATCGAACTAATCCCTAGAACCGGACCCATAGCCCAAAGACCATATAGTATGAACCCATCTGAACTAGTGGAGCTAAAGAAGCAACTGGATGCCATGCGGGAAATATGATTGATTCAACCAAGTGCTTCGCCATGGAGATCACCTGTGTTGTTTGTGGACAAGAAAGATGGAGGTAACCATTTGTGTATGAATTATCGGAAGTTGAATGATGTCACCATCAAGAACAAGTACCCACTGGCAAAGATAGAAGACCCGTTTGACCAATTGACTGGTGCCAAAGTGTTTTCTAAGATTGATCTTAGAACTGGTTATGATCAACTCAAGATTCGCGCAGAGGATATTCGAAAGACCGCCTTGACCACCAGATATGGATTATACGAGTATACTGTCATGTCTTTTGGATTAACCAATGCCCCCGCTTATTTCATGAACCTCATGAATAAGATTTTTATGGACTTCCTGGACAAGTTTGTCGTTGTTTTCATCGATGACATTCTGATCTATTCCAAATCAGAAGAAGAACATGAGCTACACCTAAGGACCATCCTTGGAACCCTTAGGGAGCATCAGTTCTATGCCAAGTTTAGCAAATGTGAATTCTGGTTACAGGAGGTAGGATTCCTCGGACATATCGTATCAGCCGGAGGAATTGCCGTTGACCCTGCAAAGGTGAAGGATGTGGAAGATTGGCAAGCCCCAACCACTCAAACCCAATTTCAAACATTTCTCGGATTAGCGGGATACTACCGCAAGTTCGTAGAAGGATTCTCGAGTATCTCCAGACCCATGACCCAATTGCCGAAGAAGGACAAGAAGTTTGAATGGACGGACAAATGTGAAGCGAGTTTTCAAGAACTCAAGAGGAGATTGATTTCAGCCCCAATCTTGATCATGCCGGATATTACAAAGTCGTTTGATGTGTATTGTGACGCATCCAAGATTGGTCTCGGATGTGTGTTAATGCAAGAAGGCAAGGTTATATCTTATCTATCCTGACAACTAAAGCAACATGAACATAACTATCCTACCCATGATCTTGAACTAGCAGCCGTAGTTCTAGCCCTGAAGACATGGAGGCATTACCAGATGGGAAACTGTTGTGAGATTTATTCGGATCACAAGAGCCTGAAGTAGATATTCACGCAGAAGGAGCTGAATATGAGGCTGAGAAGATGGATCGATCTAATCAAGGACTATGATCTGGACATTCACTATCACCCCGGTAAAGCCAATGTGGTAGCAAATGCCCTTAGCAGATTGCCGTGCCGCTTGACTCCATGATTCTGAAGGAGCAACCAAGTTTGCACAAGGAGATGGAAGATTTTAGAATGGAATTAGTAAGTGAAGGATTTTTGGCTAGCATAGAACTTCAACCCACTTTGATTAGCCAGATCAAGGAGGCGTAGAAAGGAAATGCTAGTATCGAAGGAATCAAACATCGCATCGGTACAGGCAAAGTACCTAGATTCACTGAAGATGAAGACGGAGTGTTGTGGTACAAATGACGTCTCTGTGTACCAGCAGACTCAAAATTGAAGGAGTCTATTTTGAAAGAGGCCCATGATACTCTTTATTCTATCCACCCCGGAGGGACGAAGATGTATCAGGATTTGAAGGAGCAATTTTGGTGGCATAAGATGAAGAGAGAAATCGGAAGCTATATCGCCAAGTGTGATATTTGCCAGAGAGTCAAGGCGGGACATCAAAGACCCGCAGGACTGTTGCAACCACTGCAGATTCCGGAATAGAAATGGGATTTAGTTGGAATGGACTTTATTACTGGTTTGCCTACATCTAGTAGGGGAAATGACTCTATTTGGGTCATAGTTGATAGATTGTCCAAAGTCGCCCATTTCTTACCTTTCAAGACCACCTATCAGAGTTCAAAGCTAGCTGAGTTGTATATCGCTAAAATCGTCAGTTTTCATGGAGTCCCAAAGAACATCGTATCTGATCGAGGAACTCAGTTTACCTCGAGATTCTGGAAGAAAGTCCAAGAAGGACTAGTAACAAGACTGGATTTCAGCACATCGTATCACCCTCAAACCGATGGACAAACAAAGCGAGTAAATCAAATACTCGAAGATATGTTGAGAGCCTGTGTGCTAGAGTATGGATCTAAATGGGAAGACTGTCTGCCTTTCATAGAATTTTCTTACAACAACAGTTATCAAACTAGTTTGCAAATGGCCCCATTTGAATTCATGTATGGAAGGAAGTGTCGTATCCCTTTGAATTGGTCGGAAGTAGGAGAGAGTCAGATTTTTGGACCCGACATCCTACGAGAAGTAGAAGAGAAAGTTCACAAGATCCGTGAACACCTCAAGACCGCCCAGTCAAGACAGAAGAGTTATGCCGACAAGAGACGTCGAGACCTTTCTTTCAATATCAGAGATTTTGTGTATCTCAAAGTGTCGCCTTTGAAGGGAATGCAACATTTCCAACTCAAAGGAAAGTTAGCCCCCAGATATATCGGACCTTTCAAGATTCTGAATCGTCGGGGAGAAGTATCGTATCAACTAGAACTGCCAGAGGATATGTCACCAGTACACAATGTGTTCCATATATCGTTACTTCGCAAATTCCTAGAAGTCCCAGAGAAGACTAAAGTTTTCAAGAACATTGATCACCGCACCATAGAGATCAACTATGAACTGTCGTATCCCGAAGTACCCTTCCGTATCTTGGAGGAAGCTTTCAGGACCAGAAGCATCAAGTTTCTCAAGATTCAGTGGAGTAACCACACTGAAGAAGAATCTACCCGGGAGCGAGAAGATCACATCAAGACGAAGTTTCCCGATCTTTTTAAATCCTAGTTTTCTTCTTTCTTCTTTATCAAATCTCGGGACGAGATTTTGTTTAAGGAGGGAAGGTTTTTAAAATCCCAAAAATGTTGAACAATGGTTATCAAATTCCAATCACCAAAATTAGGGTTAACAAAAACTTTTGTTAATCAAATCAATATGAATGCATGTGTGTATGTGATGATTGTATGAATGCATGAATAGGACTTGTGTGATTGATCTAAATATCAAGGAATGGTTTAAGGATGAATATAACATCATCTAAAACATTTCCAAGTAGAAACAAATCAAGAGAAAATCAAAAACAAAACAAATAAAGCAAATGGTCATTTTTGCCAATCTTGCTCACTAGGCCACTTTGAGTGTTTCTAGTCCAAGATTTCAAACAGAAACATGTCCATTTCTTTTCACCCCTTTCTAGACCAAGTAAAAGTGAATCAAAGCCCACCTCTCAAACTTCTAGAAACTTTCGGCAACTTGAATCAAATGACATTTCAAAATTGAATCTATCTCATATGTGAAGATCACCCATTTTCAAAACCCAACCAAACCAGTGCACCATGACTAATCCAATCAACCAGAGACTCCCTAGTATGTAACTATCACACCCACAAAGTTTGAATCAAAAATTCAAATTTGAATCTCTTTCGGCCATTTCATCAAACACCTTGCAATCACCAAACAAACAAACATTAAACACTATTGTGAGCAGTGATCAGTGCCTAACTTGTTCCCTATCTAGCTCACACTACACCCTTAGTAGATCATCTAGCTCAATTAACCCCTGTAGATCACTGTAAAACCGACCATGCCATCAATGACAAGCATACCGAGAGCACCGTTGCCACCCCAATGTTGCCAGCCAGCTAGAAGCTTCTCTAGCCTCGCCAACCTTGTCTGGGACACTCTCCACCATCCATCGCCACCCCTTGTCCAAGCCTCGAGCACTGCCAGCCCCTGGACCACACAGCCCGAGCGTTCCCAGCCTTTCTGCGAGCGAGCCGAGAGCGTGCCAGCATGCCGCCCGCAACACACGCCCATAGAACACGCGCCGCCCTCGCCGCGTGCAAGCAGGATCACCACCACCCAGGAACACCCCAGACATGCCCGTTTGCCGCCGCGCGACCCGTAGCCATGGTGTGCCATTAAAATTGCCGTCGGACCCGCTTAGAGCATCGCGACGTTCCGACCGTTCCGCACCGCCCCATGCTGCGTGACCATGCCGTTGAGCTTCGCTAGGGAACACAAAACCGTCCCCTACCTTTTCCCATGCCAGTAGCTCGCTGTGATGACGACCACGATGAGCTCAGTCCGCGCCCGTCGGTCCCCTTCTGGCACTATAAATAGAGGCCACCCCCGATCGATTTCTTCACACCACCTCACCCCCTCTCTCACAGAAGCACCCCACCTCACTCTCGGAGCAAGGCGAGCAGCACATCACCAGAATTTGGTTGGAGTCTGTTGCGGAGGAGGAATAAAGGAGCCAGCGATTGGAGCCACCCTAGGAGAAGCTGCCGGTACCAGGAGGATCGCCATCGTCGACTTCGTCGTTCGCCCCTATCGCCAACTTTCGCCTGAGCCCCGGTGAGCCTCCCACGACCCCCACTAGCCGCGCTAGGGTTTTGCCTCACCGGCGTTGCCCGACGTGGATGATGAACCACAGCCGCTGGATTAGAGTTAGATCGAGCGGTCCACATCCCCCCATACCGCTTTGCACCCCCTGTCTCGCTGACTGGTGGGGTCGTTCACTTAAACCCACCCGCGCGTGCGCTATGCACCGTGGGCCGACCCAGTTAACATCCCGCGCGACCCAGTAATTCAAATTTATTTTTATTCTTTTAGTTTCAAACTCAGTTTTGTACATAGATTCAAAAATCAACCCAGCTCGATTCACTGAACCAAAATGCATGAAACCAATTTTGTTAGGAAGGTACTGGAATCCTTAATCCAAGCCTGTTGGATTCAAACCAATTAGATTTGTAGATCTCCTATGGTAAAAATAACAAGGCAGAAGCTTTTCTGCATTCAAACATTTATCAAAATTCAACCATGAAAGCTTTTGAGTTGTTTCCAACTCTCAAAAATCACATTTAACAAGACCTTTCTGAATATATAAAAATATATAGGTTTACTTGCAGAAATAATGGTCAAGCAATAAAAGAATGCCTCATAGGCCATTCTAGTCACTTTAATTAATTAAAATAAAAGGGTTAAACCTTATTAAATTGTGACACCACTTTAAATCACATTCCCATGTACTGAAATATGTGGTGATGACATGTGTCAACATGATCCCATGTTTTAGTTGGAGAATATTAAATCTTAAGTAGTTTGTCAATGAGTAGAAATTACTTTTCTAAAATAAAGGAAATAAAACTATTTGCTTTAATCTTTGTAATGTTTGTGATGATGCTAGATCATCTAGTGAAAACCTTGGTGTGATAAAAATAAGTAGTTAAGTATTGTATGGTGATTGTGTACCTCGTATTTATTTATCGACGCTAGTACCGACCAAGGGTACAAGGAGGAAGGAGGATACTATGAGGAAGAAGTCGAGGAGAACTTCAACCACTGCTCTGCACAAGGCAAGCCTATACTTGCAACCTTGCAAAGCCTCACTATACAAGTTAGCGTAGCAAGCTAATCCTTGCAAGCCTACACTCATTGATACCCAGTACTAGTTTTACTTGCAAGCTTAGTATTTTATTTCTTTATCAAAGCTTTTATTGGAGCTTATTTAGTGACTTGTAGATATTAGAAAGATATATGAAGGTAGCATAAAGAGCATAAAACTTGGCCTAAGTTAGATAATCTTGATGTCATCCTGAGGCATGAGATTGAACTTAGATCATTTACACTTGTTTACCACCCATCGTTAGTGTTTACTCCCACCTATAGTTGCTAGTGCTAAACATAAAACTTGATCACTTTAGATGGGAATACTTGGTGAAAATGATTATGAAAACCTTAGAATGATGAGTCATTCTACTGAAATGTTTTGACATGTGTTCTTGAACACCAGATGATTTTGATGATGAAAATGTTATGGCATGAGCCTTAGTCCTTTATAAAACTGATGGTTGTTTGGATGCGATACCATTCCAATTTTACCGTACAACCACAATACTCGAAATTTGGGTAGGGCTTGACTAGAAACTTATATAACTTAGTATGGGTTCCCTTGCGGCCAAGGTTTGAGCTGAGGCTACCTTGTGAAGATTGTCCACCTGTGTAGTACCCAAGATGACAGTTGTTCATGGTTGGGAGGCCAAACTCACAGGAGAGGTGCCTATACTAGGGCGTGTAATTGAAAGGTTAGGATTGATTATCCGCATACTGAGTATGGTGAATTCAGGATTTGTTCCTGACAGATGTATCGAATGTTGTGGTGAAAGTGTACCACCTCTGCAAAGTGCCAAACTATTCGAATAGCCACGTCCGCGGTTATGGACAGTTGGAGTGGCCATACTGTTCCGTCGTCAAATGTTTTCAGAATGACTTATGAAATGATTTATGACTTTGACTTGACCACAACAGAGTTGTATTATGAAATTCAAGTTCCCACTTAGGTGTTATAAAACTTTCAACTAGCTTTCTTTGCTTCTGAACTTAGTTAAGGTAAATCTGGCTTTTTGCAAAACAACCTAGAGCTTAGTACTTCCTATTTCAAAACCACTTCACTAGTTAGTATTAGTTTGCGAGTACTTAAAGAGTACTCATGGCTTTGTCCCTGGCTATTCCCGTGGCCAGACTATGAAGAGGACTATCAGGAGGATGGACAACAGGAAGGTTATGACAACTTGGATCATCTCCCATCGTCAGCATTGCCTGTGACCATGAAGATGGAGTCTCGCCCATGCTACCGTTATCATTACGTTATTCCGCTGCTTGAATTGTATTAAGACCGGATCATGAGATCCTTTATTTGTTGTAAGACCTTATGTATGGTTTGTAATGGATGATGAACTGTGATATCCAATCTGTTATGTCTCGCAAAAATGGTAATCTTGGGATTGCGATGCATGGCATAACAGGTATCTGGGATTAAAAATCTGGGTGTTGACAGAGCACCTCTAGTGAACTATGGACCCTGGTCTAATCTTTACCATTGATACATCCTCCATTGTTACTTGTTTACTTGCTGCAAACCTTTAACTTCCACACCATACGTTTAATCCTTTCTTATAGCAAACCGGTGAGCTTGACAACCTCACTGATTCGTTGGGGCAAAGTCTTGAGTTTGTGTTGTGTAGATATCCGCGTTGCTAGCAACACCTGTGTGACGTTTCCTTCCTCCTACTAGTTCGATAACCTCAGCTTCTTTCTGAGGGAAGACTTGCTGCTGTGCTGGTTCACACCTTGCTCTTGGGGTTGCCAACAGACTCCACATCAAGCACCAGGTTCTCTGGCGCCATCAAGGAGTCATCAACAAGTTTTCTGGCGCCGTTGCCGGGGAGGCTAAGGACGTCTTCACAAGGGGAGTCCTTCACTTCCTTTCTATTTACTTTGTTTTTAGTTTGCTTTGTTTATTTGCTTGGTTTTGTTTGCCTCTTTTAAAAAAACCCAAAAATTAGTCTAGTTTGATTTGCTTGCTTTATTCAAAAACACAAACAAATTAGTTCCTGCTCTAACTGCTGCTGCTGTTTATGCCTTGCCAACCTTTGCCAAATGAACTCTGCTGAGAATACTAAGTTGCGTGACTTCACTAGCACCAACAACAATGATTTCCTAAGAACTCCCATTGCTCCACCTACTCCTGATGCTACCTTTTATGAAATTAAGCCTGCTTTGTTGAATCTTGTGATGAGAGAGCAATTTTCTGGTGCTGGTTCTGATGATCCTGCTGCTCATCTCAATAGCTTTGTTGAACTTTGTGAGATGCAAAAATATAAGGATGTAGATGGAGACATTATTAAGATCAATCTTTTTCCTTTCTCCTTGAGAGGAAAAGCTAAAGAATGGTTGCTTTCTTTGCCTAAAAATAGGATTGATTCTTGGACTAAGTGCAAAGATGCTTTTATTGGAAAATACTATCCTCCTGCTAAGATTATATCTATGAGAAGTGATATTATGAAATTTAAACAACTTGATAGTGAACATGTTGCTCCATCTTGGGAAAGAATGAAGTCTTTAGTTAAGAATTGCCCTACTCATGGACTCACTACTTGGATGATTATCCAAACTTTTTATGCAGGTTTGAACTTCTCCTCAAGAAATCTGTTGGATTCAACTGCTGGAGGTACTTTTATGGGGCTCACTTTGGGTGCTGCAACAAGGCTCCTTGATAATATGATGGTTAACTACTCTAAATGGCATGTTGAGAGAGCTCCACATGGTAAGAAGGTAAATTCTGTGGAGGAAACTTCCTCTTTGAGTGAAAAGATTGATGTTATTGTGGCTATGCTTGTTAATGGGAAAGCTCCTCTAGATCCTAATAGTGTTCCCTTAGCCTCTTTAGTTGCTCAAGAAGAGCAAGTTGATGTGAACTTCATTAGAAACAATAATTTCAACAACAATGCCTATAGGAATAATTTTGGTAGCAACAACAACTATAGGCCTTATCCTCCTAATAATGGCAATTCCTATGGAAGCTCTTACAATAATGCTAGAAGTGCCCCCTCTGAACTTGAAGTCATGCTCAAGGACTTTATTAGTAAACAAACCACTTTCAATAAGACTATAGAGGAAAAGCTTTTAACTGTTGAGAAAAAAATATCCTCTATGTCTGAAGCTCAGTCTTCCTTGGTCAATAAAATGGCTGCTAAACCTGAAACCATGGAAAACATCTTTGCTACTGCTCATACCATACAAGTTACTAATGATGAAAATGTTAAGCTGTTAGCTCAACTTCATGCTAGGTGGGAAAGGGAAGATGAAATTGATAGAAACAATAGTGTGTGCACCATCACCACTAAACCACAAGTAGTCCCTATTCCTCCTCCTACTACGCCTAAGCCTATTGAGCCTACTACTAGTGATGCCAAGTTTGACATTGATATTGATGTTTGCAATATTTCTGAAGTGATTATGTTTCTACAAAAGCTTGCTAGAAGTCCTGATGCTAGTGATATGCATGTTTCTTTCACTAAACACATTACATATGCTCTTGTGAAGATTAAGGAAGAGAAGCTAAAACACAAAGCTTATATTCCTAGGAAAGTAGAAGATAGTTGGGAACCCATTATTAATATGCAAGTGAATGACTTTGATCTCAAAGCTTCATGTGATCTTGGTTCTAGTGTCTCTATTATGCCTAGGAAGATTTATGAAATGCTTGATTTGCCACCATTGGAAGATTGTTATTTGGATGTCCCACTCAATGATAATGCTAAGAAGAAACTCATGGGGAGTATTAATGATGTTCTCATTATGGTTAACAATGCTTATGTCCCTGTTGATTTCTATATTTTGGATGTTGAATACAATGCTTCTTGTCCTATTACTTTGGGAAGACCCTTTCTTAGAACAGTTGGTTCCATCATTGATATGAAAGAAGGCACCATTAAATACCATTTTCCATTCAAGAAAGGTATTGAACACTTACCTATGAGGAGAGAGAGGTTGCTTTTTGCTCCTCCTTTGAAATCAAGGTTTGATGTTAATGCTTCATCATTTGAAAATACTTGATTCTTCTTGCTTCTTGTGCCTAACTTAAAGGCGTTAAAGAAAAGTACATGTTGGGAGATAACCCAAGAGTTTCCTTGAGTCTTGGAAGTTATTACTTCATTAATGGCCTCTCCTTATCCTTTTTGTTTGATTTTTGTGCCAAGAATGACCTCTAATGAGAGGGAAGTAAGATTTGGGGAGTTGCTGTCCTGAAATAGATTTCTATCCTCCACCAAAAACATTCGTGAGGAGTCTCTGTAACTCGAATTGAGCTCAAAGGTTACGAATAGATCCCCCAGTATGTTATCTAACTTTCGTTAGTTCAACACTTTTTGATTTGAGCAACAGAAGATGTTCGAAAAAATCGGTTTCTACCTGCTGGTCTATTTTGACAGATTTCTGGCATTATTTGCATTTCCTTCTTATTGATTCCTTTTTGAGTTCTTTTTTGGGGAATTGAGCTTTTTGAAGGAGTTACTACAATAGCTTGTGTTTTTAGTGAAAAGCATTGTTGTTCCAAAGCTTTGCCAGAGGTCTAATATCTTTTGAATACACTAATGTTGATAATGAAGATTGTGTGAAGTTTTGTATGAAGGAAAAATTTCAGGTGTAGAGAGAGAATGATGCAATGAGATGAAGAATGGACAAAATCTCAAGCTTGGGGATGCCACCATGGTGTCACGCCAAGCAATATCCAAGAGGTACAAGCGTCAAAGCTTGGGGATGCCCAAGGCATCCCCTTCTTCATCAATAAAAATCTCATGTCTGTCTAGACACTTCGTTTTATTGTTTCATGCATAGTTGTGTTGTTCGTTTGATTTACTTAGGTTGTTTAGTGTTCTTGAATAAAGTAGTTTGGACCCTCGTTCTCACTGTGTTGTTTTGCAAATAAGTTGCTTGGTGTTGAAAAGGAGTAGTAAGTTCTTGCTTGAAGTGCAAGAGGAGCTTGCATTGACTAACTTTAGCATGACATGGTAGGTGTTGTTTTGACCTTATGCTTAGTGATTATTGCTGTAGCATGTATTGTTCCAAACAATTGGGATTGCTTAGTGTGCCTTGAAGAAATTATGCGTTGTTTTAGCATGCAAAAGCATAGTATTGTGGTATTCTACTTTGATGCTTTGCTTGGGTTGACTTAGCACATGCTCACACCATGTTATGACTATGACAAGTCACCATTAGTCTCTATGATAATTTAGTCCTTGACTTGTAGTACCACTTTATGCTTTGATTAGTAATGCTTTGTTGCTCTGCATGATTATGGCCATTATGCTCTCTTAGTTGGTTGCTCCCAGTCTTTCGCTAGCCTCCACTTGTATGAGTAAGTTCTACTCATGCTTCCAACTCCCAAGAAACCAAGTTATTCCAAAGTGTCCACTATAAACTCCTATGCATGGTGTGTTACACCATTCCAAGTATATTCTTGTTTTCAGCTATCTTCCAATTAAAAACTATTTTGTTATGTGAAAACTTAGTGATTAAAGCCCTCACGAACTTGATGGCACACTTTATATTCTTTGCCCCTAATAAACTTGAACCATTGTGACATCTTCGTTGTATATGCTTGCACTTATACGTTGGAATTAGCCGAACCGTGCTGTCACGGGGAATGTTTTCAACATTGCACTTGTACTTTGCACTCAGTTGATATCTGTTATCGCCATATTTTGGCCAAAGGAGGAGTTGGGCCGCAATCAAGAAGGGCTTAGAAGATACGTATATGCAACGTGTTGTTGAATCGGCCTTGTGTGTTGATTTGGGCTAAATTGCCCGTGTATCTTATATTGTAATAGGTTCCGTTTCGATTTAGGTAAGAGATAGAATTGTAGAGTTATTCCAAAGGTAGAAAGTCTCCGGACTATAAATATGTACCTAAGGTTATTAAGAAAAGGAGGACAATCACGTTCACAACAAACACAATCTCGGCGCATCGCCACCCCTTGTTTCTAGGGTTTTTCTCGGGTAAGTGCCATGCTGCCTAGATCGCATCTTGCGATCTGGGCAGTATCTACTTATGCGATTGTTTGGTGTTACTCGTACTGAAGCCTTGTTGATGGCGAGTAACACTATTATCATAGATTTGTTTAGGCTAGCATCGGTACTTTTTGCTATGATCGTTTAGATATGCTGCCTCTAGTTATCTCGCCGCCTTTGCACCTTTTTCCCGGGTGTAAGGGTGGCACTTTGCTTGATCGTTATTTAAGTCGATTTGATCTATTATAGTTGTGCCTTGCTCTCCAAGGTTTAGTTTGATATCTACATGATCAGGCCTTGCAAACGGGTTGAACGATCCAGTAGTATGGAAGATACGGTTTACCAATCCAAGAGGAGTTGTTCCGGGAATTAACGTTACGTTGGTTTTTAGGCCTTCTCTAGAGTTGGTTTTCTATTATCTTTTATATTTACCAGGCTCAATTACGTGTAGGACGTTCCAATTATGTAGTGAAAACATTAAACTATCGTAGATCGATTTAACTTGTAACGATGAAGCAAAACCCCATGTTATCATAGATCTAATGCAGAACCATGGGTTAATCGGCTCTAGGAGCCGATTCACAGGGAAACCTGGGAGCCGGTCACAGCTCGAATTTTACGTATACTTGTTTACCATGTAGGAAACCAATCGAAGCAATCCTTCACCTTCCTGACCAGGTATAGGTCAGGTGGCACGCCCTCGAACCAGCCAGGGCGCGTGCCGGAGTTTTGCGGGCCGTTGCCCGAGGGACCAGGGCCCACCAGCAGTCTTGGGAGCCTCCCGGCTCTTCGTGTTGCCCGTCGTTGCTCGCCGTGGGTTTTGGTAGGCAACACATTCTGGCACGCCCGGTGGGACATTCAACAACGTCTACATCAACATCCGACGCTGCGATGGAGAACAGACCGGTCACGTACGACGATCTGCCTGAGGAGCACAAGGCGAAGTATGATGATATCAAAGCTCTCTTCGAAGCCGATCTCATCGGCTCTTTCGAGAGGACCCGTAAACATGGCATCAGATGGAAAGGGTTCTCACCTGAAGGTGCTCTTGACGAGGTGGATCTCTCTGTTCCTTTAGAGGAGCGCACCAGAGCTCTGCGACAGGAAGTCAACTACATGGTGGCTCATTCTCTTCACCGGCATTCTGAGAGCCTGGTGAACGCTTTCGAGCGTATTGCAGTTCGCGTGGTTCAGGAGATCATGAAACATCAGTACTATCCGTCAGGGCCTACTTTAGGGACTCACCAGGGAGAAAGACTGCTCCAGACCAGGCCACAACTGCCATTCACGCTTGCAGCTCTGGAGCCACCAGGGGCACCGGCGTACGTCGTCTACAAGATCGGAGGTGACCCTGGCGATTGCCAATTCCTGTGTGAACCACCTAAAGAAATCCCACATGGATATGTGTGCACCTACGTGCCAGACTGCAACAGCTTGACGCGCACGAACCAGATTGCAACCGCAGGGATCGCTGGGGCAGGAGTTTCTGGAGCAGGGGCTTCGAGAGCAGGTGTTTCTGGAACAGGAATCTCTGGGATGGACGCTGATAAACAGGCATGGCTAGCCAAGTATGCCACTGGAACGAGTCATGAGAATCTAGCCCCTGCAGCCCAAACGGTGGAGCAAATCCGTACCATCTTGAGAGACCAGTTCGGCTTCGTGCCGAAGAGAAGGACAATCGGCTATTCGAAGCCGTACCCCAACGAGTTTGACCTGATTCCGCTGCCACCCAAGTATCGGCTCCCTGAGTTCTCAAGGTTTAGCGGGTCAGAAGGGTCAAGCTCGATCGAGCACGTGAGCCGATACCTAGCACAGTTAGGCATGATTTCGGCATCGGATCAGTTGCGCGTGAGGTTCTTTGCGCAATCTCTGACAGGACCAGCTTTTGGGTGGTATACCTCGCTGCCACCTGATTCGATCCAGACCTGGAAGCAACTGGAAGAACAGTTCCACATTCAGTATCATTCAGAGGCTACCGAGGCTGGCATTGCAGACCTGGCGCAGGTGCGGCAAAAGCGGGGAGAAACGGTAGCCGAGTACATCCAGCGCTTCAGGACTGTCAAGAACCGATGTTATTCGGCTCGTTTAACTGAGAAAGAAGCGGTCGAACTAGCAGTGTTGGGTCTCTTAGCACCTATCAAGGATCTGGCTTTCCAAGTAGAGTACAATTCATTGGCGCACATGGCCCAGAAACTGACGATGTATGAACAGCGCCACCCTGAGTTGTACCAAGACAAGTTCAAACGTCCGATAGGCCTGGTCGATACAGAAGAAGAAGATCCTACACAAGACCAGGAGGTGGCCGTGGCCGAATGGGCTCGGGGGGCAGATCCTGTATCCTGCAAATGGGTGAAGCAGCAAGGGCCTGCGAAAGGGTTTGACTTCGATGTGAGCAAAGCTGAGAAGATATTCGATTTACTGCTGAAAGAAAAGCAGCTGAAGTTACCCGAAGGCCACAAAATCCCTACGGCTCAAGAGATGAACGGAAGACCATACTGCAAGTGGCATCACTCGTTCACCCACACCACCAATGACTGCAAAGAGCTACGTCGCCAGATCCAAACGGCGATAGAGCAGGGCCGTCTGATCCTTGGACAGTTCGCCATGAAAGTAGACACAAACCCATTTCCCGGCGTCAACATGGTAGAACACAGCCAGTCCACAAGACGTCAGTTGGATTTCTCGTTCGATGTTAATATGGCAGGACCTGTGTACCACCGTGGCGCATATAAGGAGGAAGACGGTCGCTCTCGGGGCAAAGAAAGAGAGGAGGCTGGTCCACGCGACCGGCCCAGCTACAATGACATGCGGTATTTGACCGAGGAACAGGTGAGGAGCGTGCGATATCAGAAGCCACACTCCACTCATCTCCTTAACAAGTATGAGCATCAGTATGACCGACGTCGCCGGCGCGATGGAGACGATGAAGGATATGAGCACCTCGCTAGGAGACCGCCAAAAGAAAAGGAAGGCGTGGACAAACATTGGGACTACCCGTTCTTCAAGTATTGCTGGGACGCAGGAATGAGCCGATTGCCTACAATCGACAACTGCCCAGAATGTGGCCAGCAGAAGGAGGACACGGGGCCAGTGTCAGTGTTCAAGCGTCTAGGGCCTCTCCCACCTCAGAGCCGATACAGGGAGTCCGCTCGAGCAAAAGATCTCGAGGAGCCAATGGATGACAAAGGAAAGGACAGATATCACCGTCCAAGGTGGTGTCCCGACGGACTCAGACACACCCAAAAGCGTAGAGTGCAGCGGCTGCGTAACTTGGAGGAAGCCGAAGCGCAGTATCTCTACGCTTTAAAGAAAACACGACCCGATTTGGCCGTTAAAATTCGGCAGACCTTGGAGACGGAAGATCGCCCGAAAAGGAAAGAGTGGCGCCCTAAACCAGTAAAAGCCGATGCGAAGACATCGGCTGGCACAAACATGGTGTTTACACTTCCGTCAGAATTCTGCGCTCCAAGAGCCAAAGAACTACCAGTGGCACAGTTAGACTGCGGCCCACGACCGGTTATCTTTGAAAAGCCACAAGAGAAGGGCTACAAACATCTGAAAGCCCTGTACCTGCGAGGTTATATCAATGGGCAGCCTGTCCGCAAGATGCTGGTTGACACCGGAGCGGCAGTCAATATAATGCCATACTCCATGCTACGGCGTTTGGGACGCTCCACTGCAGATCTGATCAAAACCAACGTCACGTTAAGCGACTTCAACGGCCAAACTTCAGAAATGCAGGGCGTGCTGAACGTGGACCTGACCGTGGGCAGAAAAACCATCCCTACGTCATTCTTCGTCGTGGATAGCACAAGCACCTACGCTGTCTTGCTAGGGAGAGATTGGATTCATGCCAACTGCTGCATTCCATCCACGATGCACCCGTGCCTAATACAGTGGGATGGAGATGAAGTGGAGGTCATTCATGCAGATGATTCTATCGAGATCTCCATAGCTGGCATGAACATCTGGGAGGCAGAAGACCAAGAGCCGATCTCTGGAATCAGTCTAGACGGCTGTGAACGCATTGAAGCTACAAAAAACGGGGTGAGGCTGGTCTTATCCACTGGCCTGACAGAGTAGCAAAGTCCACAATCGTACGTGGTAAGGCCGATCCCTGCGATCGGCCACAAAAAATAAAAAGGAGACATCTTACGACAAACAGGTCATGCAGTCGTAGCAGGGAGGTGCCCTGCCATTGTGGAGAACATATAAGTTGTAAACCTTCCTTGACTAATGCAATGAAAAAGGGGGCCGATTCCGGCAATCGGCCCAAACTATATTTGTTATCCTCACCAACTGTTTGTCCCGTGTTTAGCATCGATTTAACAGGTGATGGAAAGCTAGGGTATGGGTTTACATCCGCTGATGAGCTAGAGGAGATCGACATCGGTCCTGGGGATAAGCCAAGACCAACATTTATCAGCAAGAAGTTGGATCCGAACCTGCGGGGTCCGATGATAGCTTTGTTGAAAGAATATCCAGATTGCTTTGCCTGGGATTATACAGAGATGCCTGGGCTAGACAGGAGCATCATCGAGCATCGACTCCCACTTAAAAAAGGATTTCGGCCATTCCAGCAGCGAGCACGACAGATGAAGGCCGAAATTTTGAACGAAGTCAAGAAGGAGATCGAGAAAATGTTGGCAGCCGATTTAATCAGGCCATGCAGGTATGCTGAGTGGATTTCTAGCATCGTGCCTGTAGAGAAAAAGGATGGCCGCTGGCGTGTTGCCATAGATTTTCGGGATCTCAATAGAGCTACTCCGAAGGATGAATATCCGATGCCAGTAGCAGAGACGTTAATCAACGCAGCTGCTGGTCATAAAATCTTGAGCTTCATGGATGGCAATGCCGGTTACAACCAAATTTTTATGGCTCCGGAAGATATACACAAGACTGCATTCAGAGTTCGGTGGGGTTGTTTGAATATGTAGTCATGACGTTTGGACTGAAGAACGCCGGCGCCACATACCAAAGAGCCATGAATTACATCTTCCATGATCTGATCGGCAAGCTGGTGGAAATTTATATCGATGACGTGGTGGTCAAGTCAACTTCAGTACAAGGACACTTGGATGACCTGCGACACGTCCTGGACCGAACAAGAAGATTCGGGCTACGGATGAATCCAAAGAAGTGTGCCTTCCGTGTGACGGCCGGTCAGTTCTTGGGCTTTCTTGGTCCATGAACGAGGAATTGAGATCGGCCTGAAAAGTCAGGAGGCAGTGCGAACAATGAAGCCACCTACCACGAAGAAAGAACTGCAGTCTCTCATCGGCAAGATCAACTTCGTCAGAAGATTCATCTCCAATCTGTCAGGAAGGATAGAGCCGTTCATGGGACTTGTAAAGATTAAATCTGATGAGGAGTTCAGCTGGGGGGCAGAACAACAACGAGCCTTCGACGAGATCAAAGAATATCTGACGAAGCCGCCAGTATTGGTTCCGCCCCAGCCGGATAGGCCATTCTACATTTACTTATCAGTAGCTGACACGTCCATCGCCTCAGTAGTGGTGCAAGTTTATGATGGGCTGGAGCGAGTTGTATTTTACATCAGCAGAAGGATGCTGGACGCAGAGACAAGGTATCCTGAGATCGACAAGTTGTGCCTCTGCCTGTTTTTCACCTGCACCAAGCTGCGCCACATTTTGCTATCAGCAGAGATTGTCATCATATGCAAATCAGATGTCATAAAGCACATGCTGTCGGCTCCTATGTTGAAAGGCCGACTGGGCAAATGGATGTTTGCATTATCAGAGTTTGACATCCGGTATCAACCCGCGAAAGCAGTTAAGGGACAGGCTTTGGCCGACCTTATTGCTGAAAGGATCAACACTAATATAGCAGCACTATCTATACGAGCGTGGGCTATGTTTTTCGATGGATCGGTTTGTGATGATGGGTGCGGTATCGGCGTGCTACTCGTGTCGCCCTGGGGGGCAACATTCTCCTTCTCCATCCGGTTGTCTGCCCGTCGCACCAACAACGTCGCTGAGTATGAGGCGATACGCAAGGGAATGGAGTTGCTCATCGAAGCTGGAGCAGAAGCAGTGGAAATTTTTGGAGACTCCAAGTTGGTGATTTCTCAGCTCACGGAGGAATACAAGTGTGAGAGCGAGTCGCTCTTCCCATTATGGCTGCAATACCGCGAGATGATGGCACAGTTCCGGTACATGAACTTCACCTGGATCCCGCGGTCGCAGAATACCGAGGCGAATGATCTTGCACAAATGGCTTCAGGCTACAAAGACGTAGCAGAGGGAGCCGATGTTCAGGTACAGTTCCTGGACGCAGACGACTGGAGAGCCGATATCTTCAATTACTTGAAGGATTCGGCTCGGGGGGCACCTAAACGGATAAGGTACAAGGCCATGAAGTATGTACTCATTGGGGATGACATGTTTTACAGGACTCTGGAAGGGTTATTGCTCAAATGTCTGGGGACAGCCGAGGCCAATCGGCTCCTGCACGAGTTACACGAAGGCGCCTGTGGAACTCACCAATCGGCTCACAAGATGAAGTGGTTGATCAGGCGATCAGGGTTTTATTGGCCTACCATGCTGGAGGACTGTTTTAGTACTACAAAGGGTGTCAAGCATGTCAGAGATTTGGAAAAATTCAGATGGTACCCGCGTCAGCAATGAACCCATCATCAAGCCTTGGCCATTCCAAGGTTGGGGCATGGATATGATGGCAAGATCAATCCTCCATCAAGCAAAGGCCACATGTGATCGGCCATTACGGATTATTTCACTAAATGGGTTGAAGCCGTCCCTATGAAGTCCGTGAGCTCAAAGGATGTTATCGATTTTTGTGAAGGAACATGTAATTCATAGATTCGGGATCCCCAAACGATTATCCTCACCGATGTTTGTCCGGTGTTTACATCGATTAACAGTTTAGAGAGTTAGGTGAGGACACGGGAATTAAAGGAGATCGACATCTCCGTACTATGCCAAGCAACATTTATCAAGCAAGAAGTTGTCCGAACCAGCGCCTTATGAAGCTTTGATCAAAGGAATATCCAGATTGCGTTGCCGAGGTTTATACAGAGGCTGCCTGGGCTTACAGGATGCATCATCGAGCATCGACTCCCACTTAAAAAAGGATTTCGGCCATTCCAGCAGCGAGCACGACAGATGAAGGCCGAAATTTTGAACGAAGTCAAGAAGGAGATCGAGAAAAATGTTGGCAGCCGATTTAATCAGGCCATGCAGGTATGCTGAGTGGATTTCTAGCATCGTGCCTGTAGAGAAAAAGGATGGCCGCTGGCGTGTTGCCATAGATTTTCGGGATCTCAATAGAGCTACTCCGAAGGATGAATATCCGATGCCAGTAGCAGAGACGTTAATCAACGCAGCTGCTGGTCATAAAATCTTGAGCTTCATGGATGGCAATGCCGGTTACAACCAAATTTTTATGGCTCCGGAAGATATACACAAGACTGCATTCAGAGTTCGGTGGGGTTGTTTGAATATGTAGTCATGACGTTTGGACTGAAGAACGCCGGCGCCACATACCAAAGAGCCATGAATTACATCTTCCATGATCTGATCGGCAAGCTGGTGGAAATTTATATCGATGACGTGGTGGTCAAGTCAACTTCAGTACAAGGACACTTGGATGACCTGCGACACGTCCTGGACCGAACAAGAAGATTCGGGCTACGGATGAATCCAAAGAAGTGTGCCTTCGGTGTGACGGCCGGTCAGTTCTTGGGCTTCTTGGTCCATGAACGAGGAATTGAGATCGGCCTGAAAAGTCAGGAGGCAGTGCGAACAATGAAGCCACCTACCACGAAGAAAGAACTGCAGTCTCTCATCGGCAAGATCAACTTCGTCAGAAGATTCATCTCCAATCTGTCAGTAAGGATAGAGCCGTTCATGGGACTTGTAAAGATTAAATCTGATGAGGAGTTCAGCTGGGGGGCAGAACAACAACGAGCCTTCGACGAGATCAAAGAATATCTGACGAAGCCGCCAGTATTGGTTCCGCCCCAGCCGGATAGGCCATTCTACATTTACTTATCAGTAGCTGACACGTCCATCGCCTCAGTAGTGGTGCAAGTTTATGATGGGCTGGAGCGAGTTGTATTTTACATCAGCAGAAGGATGCTGGACGCAGAGACAAGGTATCCTGAGATCGACAAGTTGTGCCTCTGCCTGTTTTTCACCTGCACCAAGCTGCGCCACATTTTGCTATCAGCAGAGATTGTCATCATATGCAAATCAGATGTCATAAAGCACATGCTGTCGGCTCCTATGTTGAAAGGCCGACTGGGCAAATGGATGTTTGCATTATCAGAGTTTGACATCCGGTATCAACCCGCGAAAGCAGTTAAGGGACAGGCTTTGGCCGACCTTATCGCTGAAAGGATCAACACTAATATAGCAGCACTATCTATACGAGCGTGGGCTATGTTTTTCGATGGATCGGTTTGTGATGATGGGTGCGGTATCGGCGTGCTACTCGTGTCGCCCCGGGGGGCAACATTCTCCTTCTCCATCAGGTTGTCTGCCCCTCGCACCAACAACGTCGCTGAGTATGAGGCGATACGCAAGGGAATGGAGTTGCTCATCGAAGCTGGAGCAGAAGAAGTGGAAATTTTTGGAGACTCCAAGTTGGTGATTTCTCAGCTCACGGAGGAATACAAGTGTGAGAGCGAGTCGCTCTTCCCATTATGGCTGCAATGCCGCGAGATGATGGCACAGTTCCGGTACATGAACGTCACCTGGATCCCGCAATCGCAGAATACCGAGGCGAATGATCTTGCACAAATGGCTTCAGGCTACAAAGACGTAGCAGAGGGAGCCGATGTTCAGGTACAGTTCCTGGACGCAGACGACTGGAGAGCCGATATCTTCAATTACTTGAAGGATTCGGCTCGGGGGGCACCTAAACGGATAAGGTACAAGGCCATGAAGTATGTACTCATTGGGGATGACATGTTTTACAGGACTCTGGAAGGGTTATTGCTCAAATGTCTGGAGACAGCCGAGGCCAATCGGCTCCTGCACGAGTTACACGAAGGCGCCTGTGGAACTCACCAATCGGCTCACAAGATGAAGTGGTTGATCAGGCGATCAGGGTTTTATTGGCCTACCATGCTGGAGGACTGTTTTAAGTACTACAAAGGGTGTCAAGCATGTCAGAGATTTGGAAAAATTCAGATGGTACCCGCGTCAGCAATGAACCCCATCATCAAGCCTTGGCCATTCCGAGGTTGGGGCATGGATATGATTGGCAAGATCAATCCTCCATCAAGCAAAGGCCACATGTGGATTTTGGCCATTACGGATTATTTCACTAAATGGGTTGAAGCCGTCCCTATGAAGTCCGTGAGCTCAAAGGATGTTATCGATTTTGTGAAGGAACACGTAATTCATAGATTCGGGATCCCCCAAACGATTACGACCGATGGAGGTTCGGTCTTCACTTCTTACGAGTTTAGAGAGTTCTGTGAGGACACGGGAATTAAACTGATCCGATCATCTCCGTACTATGCTCAAGCAAATGGGCAAGCTGAAGCGTCCAACCAGAGCCTTATCAAGCTGATCAAGAGGAAAATCGATGAGCACCCTAGGCGTTGGCACGAGGTTTTGTCAGAGGCTTTATGGGCTTACCGCATGTCATGTCATGGAGCGATAAAAACCTCGCCATACCATCTAGTATATGGACAAGAAGCCGTATTGCCCTGGGAAATTACGGCTGGATCGAGACGTGTCACTTTTCAGAACGACCTAACGACTGAAGAATATGCGGCCCTGATGAGTGACAGTGTTGAGGATCTGACTGAGCTTAGGCTATGGTCGCTTGAGAAAATCAAAGAAAACAAGGCCAAGGTAGCTCGTGCATATAACAAGAAGGTGAGACCGAAGGAGTTCCACGTTGGCGATTTGGTATGGGAAGCTGTATTGCCATTGGGAACTAAGGATGCAGCATATGGTAAATGGTCTCCGAATTGGCACGGGCCATACAGGGTCGATCAAGTTTTGAGGGGGAACACATACATGCTGGAGGAGCTGGATGGCATGAAATTCCCAGTGGCTGTCAATGGTCAGCATCTCAAGAAATATTTCCCAAGCATGTGGGATGATGGACAGTGAGATATGGGGGCCGATGCATGAAATCGGCCAATAAAAAAAAAGAAATCGGCCAATAAAAAGATACAGCCGATGCACAGCCATCGACTCTAGAGGTTCAGACTGTTACAAGCAGGTGCCAGTTTACATAAACGATCTACTGAAGAAATGCCTCGAAGGCGTGAAGGGCGTCAGCACGGACACGGTCCACCTCGGCGATCTCGGCTTCGTCATCTTCGTCCTTGCCCGTCACTAGCTGCTTGTTCAGAGCACGTATCTCTGCCAGATCAGTCTTCAGTTGACCTCTGAGGCCTTCTGCTTCGTCGTAGGAGCGGGCGATGGATGCTTCCTTGTCACGAATGAGCTGTTTAGTCGCCCGGACCTTTTCTTCAAGATCTTCCAACTCCTTTTTTAAGGAGGCGAGCTCGGCGGTACTGGCAGAGGTGTCAGTTTTGGCATCCAGAGACGCCTTCTTCTCGTTGAGCTGCTGACATCTGTCTGCGATATTGGCCTTCAGCGGGAGTTGGGCGCGACGCAAGTTGATCCTTTCACGAGCTAGCTTCACCCTTGACCCATAGAAAGACAGAGTTACAACGGGCCAAAGCTTCACCTGCAATGCTACTGGGAGTTGGTCTTTTATTTCAGCAAGAACGCCCTTCACCTCCTCAGAACCCTCGATAAGCTCTTCGATCGGGGAAGACAGCAAGGCTCTAAGACGCTGGAATTGAGGTAGACCAGCCCTGGCTTGTGGTTCATCGGTGGCGACAGAGGGAGCTGGTTCGATGGATTCAGGGTCGAACGTCAGCAAGCCTGAAATATCACAACTCTGACAGCCCCGAAAGTATGTCAGTATGTGTCCAACATGGAAGGATTAGCCGAATGAAGCTAACATACCTCTCCTAAGATCGAGGGGATTGCGGAGGACGAGGCAATCGGCTTGTGTGTAGCTGCTGGAGGCTTGGCCAAAGGGGTAGCCGTTTCATCTGCACCTTCGGGGATTGCTGAATCCGGCTCGGCTAGAGGCATCGGCACTGCCCCAGTCTTCCCACTAGAGACGCCAGTCGTCTGCATTGAAGGTGTTTAGCCGATATAAGTGATGATGAATCGGCAGATGAGAAGGAATTCAGTGGTAAGAGCATGAAGGGTGACGATTTTCGAAACCTCCTGGCTCGACGAAGAAGTCTGCGGTCCTTGGCGAGCTCTCTTGGGACCCACAGTTGGCCCCGCCTCGACTGATGCTCGGGGGGCAGCAGGTTCAGGAATGGGCCTTTTCCTGGGAGCCGATGGTGGCACATCTGGCTGGTTTGGTGTGGCAGTCCTCTCAGAGTCTGTTGGGCTCGATTCTCCTTGATCAGGTTGTGTGTCCTCGTGGGAGGTGTCTTCGACAGAAGCCTGCAAGAGGAGGAAAGCTATTAAACACGAGCATGTCTGCAAGGATGAAAGAATGAGAAGGATCGACCAAGACATGGGTCAGCCTACATGCGAGCTTTCTGGAGAAGGGCTCCGGCGTCTCAAGGTCTTCCTGGCAGCTACATTCCTCACCATCGTTCTTGTCTTAGTTGGAACTCGAGGAGCAGCTGATTGTGAAGTTACTATTTTCTTAGAAGCCGATTGTGGTGTGATCGGCTGTTTCTGCATCATGACCTTTTTCAGAGGTGGCGAGTTTTTGCAGAAGAGGACCACAGGAGCTGGTGGAAAGAACTCAAAGGGGGAGCCATCACTGTGCGTAGGTTCAGGGCCATCTTGTTGCTGCAAAGAGAAAGAGTGGGTTAGTAAAAGAGTTATTTGCAAGCTGCATCAAGAAAATTTACAAGTAGTGGTACCTGTTCCACGGGGATGTCATAGTCAGCGTCGAGCTGTTTCAGCAATGGTCCCAGAGCTCTCCTGAAGGCGTGAGTCTTCCACATCGACCACCAATCTTCGAAGCCATCGGTGGATGAGGCGAAGGTGAGGTCGTTGGGGATTGGGATGGTCAGAGCATCAAAGAAGGAGTAACACCTTTGACTGGTGAGAGGATCAGGCAGGTCGGCTCTGCTCTCTGTCAGGTGATGAAGAAAGAGATGGGGAGGTACTTGTCCAAGGCCAAATTGCCAAGCCACTATGACCGGCTGGTAGAATTCATACCCAGGCTTGATGATCCTATTGGATGTACTCATGCCAACTGGAAGGAAACAGGGACGGATCACGATGGAAAAGAGTTGCCGGGTGCTGGTGTCATCGGCAAAGCTGTCTAGCCTGAAGGAGATGGGATTCTCAAAATGTTCTGATTCTTCCATGTAAGGGAAGAAAGTAGGATTATCTAGGCCTTGGAAGAAAATACTGAACCACTTGGAAGCTTCCTGAGGGGATAGTTTGCTACCTGGCAGTCTATACAAAGCTTGGCCATAGCTAGTGCATCGGATCTGCCTCCCTTTAACATTTGGAAAGGTGCAGCTCGCCAAAAGGGGGAAGTTCGGGACGTGGTTTTGAAAATACAGCTGAGCCCATAGCTGGATGAACCACCAAGGACCACCTGTTTTGACTGCTATGCCAGAGAACAGCTTGACAGACATCAACTGGAGATATCGGTAGACCTCTCCAAGGAACAATTTTCCGATGCCAAGATGAGTGCCTTCAGCGAGTTCATAGGCCAGGGAGAGGTAATTTTTGGTTGGAGCGAGGGAAGGGCCACAGAATATGAAATGTTCTAGCCAGAGGTTGAGGAAAGCCGTGTGTTCTTTCTCGGTGACAGGACCCCTAGTTTTCATGTGGCTCTGAATATATGCGCCCCAGTTCGTGCATTCTGTTTTGGAAGACAGTTTGTAGGGGACTTTGGTTAGTTTAAAAGCAGAAGGACTGGGTGATGTAACATCTAGACCAGTAATCATCACCACGTCTAACAAGGTTGGTGACATAGGGCCACGACCGAACATGAAGCAATTCAGAGCGTCAGACCAGAAGTAGCCGATGGTTTTGAGAAGATTCTCATGTTTCTCAAGAGGAGACAATGACAAATGCAAGGCATCGGCTATTCCCGTGGTTTCCCATTGGGATTGGTAAGCTCTAGCTACCCTGCTGAACCAAGTGACCCAATGTTCAGGGGGATTAGGCCAGGCTCGCAAGCAGTCGGCCCAAGAGTTTAAATCTAGATCTTGGCTTACGAAGGGGATCCGGTTTGTTTCGCAAGAAATCAGATGGGCAGGACTAGATGCTGTACGAGGGCCAAGGCAGAGAGAGTTTGGAAGAGAAGGATGCGGCAGTAGGATGTCTGAAACCTACAAATTTAATGGTGGAATAAGGCATTAACTCAGGTGTTCGCCATTAATTCTAGCATCGCGTTCAGACTGCGAGGAGTAGACATACCTTCAGACCGGAAACCTCTGGGTTGGTGTTGGACGATTCCGCCATCTGGTCTGCCAACGGAGATGGATCTATGCAGCTGGGGATCAAGGCTTCTTATTGCTGCTGCTGCTCGATTTGGTCGATGAGCGATTGGAGATCTGGGTCGCCCTTTTTGAAGAGGGTCGCAGGTTACCGTTTGAAACTGGAGAGTGGCCGCTCAGATTTGTCTAAGTATGCGACCGGACTTGACTTTGTCAACGTTTTTGGGAAAGCCGATGCTGTACCATCGGCTCTTTGGGCTGTGACTTGGTTGACTGTATGAGCGCAGCAGGGTAAAAGCCGATGCGTTGCTATCGGCTTCTGGAACATCGACCTATGTGACTATCAGCGAAATTGGGTCGGAAAAACAATCTTAGAGTTGGAAAAGCAATCTTCGTTCATTCAAAAGCTGATTGCTTACAAAAGGAGTTGGTTGCTTACAAAAGGGAATTTACTACTACTACTGATTCCTAATCTAGAGGCCGAGGTCGTCGCCGCTGTCTTCGCCGCCGTCTTGTTCGCTGTCATCAGCGCTGCTGCCGGCGTCGTCCTCGCTGCTGCTGATCCAGATGCCAGCGGGGGCCTCCTCGTCCTCGTCGTCGTCTTCGGTGTCCTCGCTGGACCCGGCGCGGAAGTACTTCACCGGCTGGTACTCGTCGGAGGAATTGTCCTCCTCCGCTTCCTTCTCCTCGTCGGAGGAGTCGACGCCGTCCCAGGACATGGCGTCGTCGGTGCTGTCCGCCTCCAGTTCCCCATCGGCAAGGAACTGTAGGCCCTCCTCGCCATCGGTCAAGGACTCGTCGTCCTCGGACCAGGTGGCGAAATCCCAATCCCTCTCGTCCCACCATTGTGGGGCGAGGACATTGTACGCCGCCGTCGGCGGGTGCTCTGGCGTCGGTTCCCGGTCGCTCATTGAGTTGGAGGCTTGGGAGGACAGGCCAGATGAAGCAGAGGAGGCCATGGCGGAGAAAGAGGGTTTTTTTGGCAGAGGAAGAAGGGTTTCTTGGCTGCTGGAGGAAGATGGGGCTGCAAACTGCTAAGATGAATATAAATAAGGGGAATAGTATGAAGTAGTTCAATGCTATAGCGGTTTCCCAGAATGTGCTGCCGAAATTGTCAAATCATGCACTGCGGAGAAGTTGAGAAGACAGGGCATCATGATGAAGGGGTGGCGTGACGATTCTGTTCTGCAACGCATTCTGACGACGCGTAACCCGATACAGAGAAAAAAAGAGGAGAAGGAAAAAACAGATTGGTTTTGGAATTATTATTGCCAAAACCAGGGGGGCATGTGTTATCGCCATATTTTGGCCAAAGGAGGAGTTGGGCCGCAATCAAGATGGGCTTAGAAGATACGTATATGCAACGTGTTGTTGAATTGGCCTTGTGTGTTGATTTGGGCTAAATTGCCCGTGTATCTTATATTGTAATAGGTTCCGTTTCGATTTAGGTAAGAGATAGAATTGTAGAGTTATTCCAAAGGTAGAAAGTCTCCGGACTATAAATATGTACCTAAGGTTATTAAGAAAAGGAGGACAATCACGTTCACAACAAACACAATCTCGGCGCATCGCCACCCCTTGTTTCTAGGGTTTTTCTCGGGTAAGTGCCATGCTGCCTAGATTGCATCTTGCGATCTAGGCAGTATCTACTTATGCGATTGTTTGGTGTTACTCGTACTGAAGCCTTGTTGATGGCGAGTAACACTATTATCATAGATTTGTTTAGGCTAGCATCGGTACTTTTTGCTATGATCGTTTAGATATGCTGCCTCTAGTTATCTCGCCGCCTTTGCACCTTTTTCCCGGGTGTAAGGGTGGCACTTTGCTTGATCGTTATTTAAGTCGATTTGATCTGTTATAGTTGTGCCTTGCTCTCCAAGGTTTAGTTTGATATCTACATGATCAGGCCTTGCAAACGGGTTGAACGATCCAGTAGTATGGAAGATACGGTTTACCAATCCAAGAGGAGTTGTTCCGGGAATTAACGTTACGTTGGTTTTTAGGCCTTCTCTAGAGTTGGTTTTCTATTATCTTTTATATTTACCAGGCTCAATTACGTGTAGGACGTTCCAATTATGTAGTGAAAACATTAAACTATCGTAGATCGATTTAACTTGTAACGATGAAGCAAAACCCCATGTTATCATAGATCTAATGCAGAACCATGGGTTAATCGGCTCTAGGAGCCGATTCACAGGGAAACCTGGGAGCCGGTCACGGCTCGAATTTTACGTATACTTGTTTACCATGCAGGAAACCAATCGAAGCAATCCTTCACCTTCCTGACCAGGTATAGGTCAGGTGGCACGCCCTCGAACCAGCCAGGGCGCGTGCCGGAGTTTTGCGGGCCGTTGCCCGAGGGACCAGGGCCCACCAGCAGTCTTGGGAGCCTCCCGGCTCTTCGTGTTGCCCGTCGTTGCTCGCCGGTGGGTTTTGGTAGGCAACACATTCTGGCACGCCCGGTGGGACATTCAACAACGTCTACATCAACATCCGACGCTGCGATGGAGAACAGACCGGTCACGTACGACGATCTGCCTGAGTAGCACAAGGCGAAGTATGATGATATCAAATCTCTCTTCGAAGCCGATCTCATCGGCTCTTTCGAGAGGACCCGTAAACATGGCATCAGATGGAAAGGGTTCTCACCTGAAGGTGCTCTTGATGAGGTGGATCTCTCTGTTCCTTCAGAGGAGCGCACCAGAGCTCTGCGACAGGAAGTCAACTACATGGTGGCTCATTCTCTTCACCGCCATTCTGAGAGCCTGGTGAACGCTTTCGAGCGTATTGCAGTTCACGTGGTTCAGGAGATCATGAAACATCAGTACTCTCCGTCAGGGCCTACTTTAGGGACTCACCAGGGAGAAAGACCGCTCCAGACCAGGCCACAACTGCCATTCACGCTTGCAGCTCCGGAGCCACCAGGGGCACCGGCGTACGTCGTCTACAAGATCGGAGGTGACCCTGGCGATTGCCAATTCCTGTGTGAACCACCTAAAGAAATCCCACATGGATATGTGTGCACCTACGTGCCAGACTGCAACAGCTTGACGCGCACGAACCAGATTGCAACCGCAGGGATCGCTGGGGCAGGAGTTTCTGGAGCAGGGGCTTCGGGAGCAGGTGTTTCTGGAACAGGAATCTCTGGGATGGACGCTGATAAACAGGCATGGCTAGCCAAGTATGCCACTGGAACGAGTCATGAGAATCTAGCCCCTGTAGCCCAAACGGTGGAGCAAATCCGTACCATCTTGAGAGACCAGTTCGGCTTCGTGCCGAAGAGAAGGACAATCGGCTATTCGAAGCCGTACCCCAACGAGTTTGACCTGATTCCGCTGCGACCCAAGTATCGGCTCCCTGAGTTCTCAAGGTTTAGCGGGTCAGAAGGGTCAAGCTCGATCGAGCACGTGAGCCGATACCTAGCACAGTTAGGCATGATTTCGGCATCGGATCAGTTGCGCGTGAGGTTCTTTGCGCAATCTCTGACAGGACCAGCTTTTGGGTGGTATACCTCGCTGCCACCTGATTCGATCCAGACCTGGAAGCAACTGGAAGAACAGTTCCACATTCAGTATCATTCAGAGGCTACCGAGGCTGGCATTGCAGACCTGGCGCAGGTGCGGCAAAAGCGGGGAGAAACGATAGCCGAGTACATCCAGCGCTTCAGGACTGTCAAGAACCGATGTTATTCGGCTCGTTTAACTGAGAAAGAAGCGGTCGAACTAGCAGTGTTTGGTCTCTCAGCACCTATCAAGGATCTGGCTTTCCAAGTAGAGTACAATTCATTGGCGCACATGGCCCAGAAACTGACGATGTATGAACAGCGCCACCCTGAGTTGTACCAAGACAAGTTCAAACGTCCGATAGGCCTGGTCGATACAGAAGAAGAAGATCCTACACAAGACCAGGAGGTGGCCGTGGCCGAATGGGCTCGGGGGGCAGATCCTGTATCCTGCAAATGGGTGAAGCAGCAAGGGCCTGCGAAAGGGTTTGACTTCGATGTGAGCAAAGTTGAGTAGATATTCGATTTACTGCTGAAAGAAAAGCAGCTGAAGTTACCCGAAGGCCACAAAATCCCTACGGCTCAAGAGATGAACGGAAGACCATACTGCAAGTGGCATCACTCGTTCACCCACACCACCAATGACTGCAAAGAGCTACGTCGCCAGATCCAAACGGCGATAGAACAGGGCCATCTGATCCTTGGACAGTTCGCCATGAAAGTAGACACAAACCCATTTTCCGGCGTCAACATGGTAGAACACAGCCAGTCCACAAGACGTCAGTTGGATTTCTCGTTCGATGTTAATATGGCAGGACCTGTGTACCACCGTGGCGCATATAAGGAGGAAGACGGTCGCTCTCGGGGCAAAGAAAGAGAGGAGGCTGGTCCACGCGACCGGCCCAGCTACAATGACAGGCGGTATTTGACCGAGGAACAGGTGAGGAGCGTGCGATATCAGAAGCCACACTCCACGCATCTCCTTAACAAGTATGAGCGTCAGTATGACCGACGTCGCCGGCGCGATGGATACGATGAAGGATATGAGCACCTCGCTAGGAGACCGCCAAAAGAAAAGGAAGGTGTGGACAAACATTGGGACTGCCCGTTCTTCAAGTATTGCTGGGACGCAGGAATGAGCCGATTGCCTACAATCGACAACTGCCCAGAATGTGGCCAGCAGAAGGAGGACACGGGGCCAGTGTCAGTGTTCAAGCGTCTAGGGCCTCTCCCACCTCAGAGCCGATACAGGGAGTCCACTCAAGCAAAAGATCTCGAGGAGCCAATGGATGACAAAGGAAAGGACAGATATCACCGTCCAAGGTGGTGTCCCGACGGACTCAGACACACCCAAAAGCGTAGAGTGCAGCGGCTGCGTAACTTGGAGGAAGCCGAAGCGCAGTATCTCTACGCTTTAAAGAAAGCACGGCCCGATTTGGCCGTTAAAATTCGGCAGACCTTGGAGACGGAAGATCGCCCGAAAAGGAAAGAGTGGCGCTCTAAACCAGTAAAAGCCGATGCGAAGACATCGGCTGGCACAAACATGGTGTTTACACTTCCATCAGAATTCTGCGCTCCAAGAGCCAAAGAACTACCAGTGGCACAGTTAGACTGCGGCCCACGACCGGTTATCTTTGAAAAGCCACAAGAGAAGGGCTACAAACATCTGAAAGCCCTGTACCTGCGAGGTTATATCAATGGGCAGCCTGTCCGCAAGATGCTGGTTGACACCGGAGCGGCAGTCAATATAATGCCATACTCCATGCTACGGCGTTTGGGACGCTCCACTGCAGATCTGATCAAAACCAACGTCACGTTAAGCGACTTCAACGGCCAAACTTCAGAAACGCAGGGCGTGCTGAACGTGGACCTGACCGTGGGCAGAAAAACCATCCCTACGTCATTCTTCGTCGTGGATAGCAAAAGCACCTACGCTGTCTTGCTAGGGAGAGATTGGATTCATGCCAACTGCTGCATTCCATCCACGATGCACCAGTGCCTAATACAGTGGGATGGAGATGAAGTGGAGGTCATTCATGCAGATGATTCTATCGAGATCTCCATAGCTGGCATGAACATCTGGGAGGCAGAAGACCAAGAGCCGATCTCTGGAATCAGTCTAGACGGCTGTGAACGCATTGAAGCTACAAAAAACGGGGTGAGGCTGGTCTTATCCACTGGCCTGACAGAGTAGCAAAGTCCACAATCGTACGTGGTAAGGCCGATCCTGCGATCGGCCACAAAAAATAAAAAGCAGACATCTTACGACAAACAGGTCATGCAGTCGTAGCAGGGAGGTGCCCTGCCATTGTGGAGAACAGATAAGTTGTAAACCTTCCTTGACTAATGCAATGAAAAAGGGGGCCGATTCCGGCAATCGGCCCAAACTATATTTGTTATCCTCACCAACTGTTTGTCCCGTGTTTAGCATCGATTTAACAGGTGATGGAAAGCTAGGGTATGGGTTTACATCCGCTGATGAGCTAGAGGAGATCGACATCAGTCCTGGGGATAAGCCAAGACCAACATTTATCAGCAAGAAGTTGGATCCGAACCTGCGGGGTCCGATGATAGCTTTGTTGAAAGAATATCCAGATTGCTTTGCCTGGGATTATACAGAGATGCCTGGGCTAGACAGGAGCATCATCGAGCATCGACTCCCACTTAAAAAAGGATTTCGGCCATTCCAGCAGCGAGCACGACAGATGAAGGCCGAAATTTTGAACGAAGTCAAGAAGGAGATCGAGAAAATGTTGGCAGCCGATTTAATCAGGCCATGCAGGTATGCTGAGTGGATTTCTAGCATCGTGCCTGTAGAGAAAAAGGATGGCCGCTGGCGTGTTGCCATAGATTTTCGGGATCTCAATAGAGATACTCCGAAGGATGAATATCCGATGCCAGTAGCAGAGACGTTAATCAACGCAGCTGCTGGTCATAAAATCTTGAGCTTCATGGATGGCAATGCCGGTTACAACCAAATTTTTATGGCTCCGGAAGATATACACAAGACTGCATTCAGAGTTCGGTGGGGTTGTTTGAATATGTAGTCATGACGTTTGGACTGAAGAACGCCGGCGCCACATACCAAAGAGCCATGAATTACATCTTCCATGATCTGATCGGCAAGCTGGTGGAAATTTATATCGATGACGTGGTGGTCAAGTCAACTTCAGTACAAGGACACTTGGATGACCTGCGACACGTCCTGGACCGAACAAGAAGATTCGGGCTACGGATGAATCCAAAGAAGTGTGCCTTCGGTGTGACGGCCGGTCAGTTCTTGGGCTTCTTGGTCCATGAACGAGGAATTGAGATCGGCCTGAAAAGTCAGGAGGCAGTGCGAACAATGAAGCCACCTACCACGAAGAAAGAACTGCAGTCTCTCATCGGCAAGATCAACTTCGTCAGAAGATTCATCTCCAATCTGTCAGGAAGGATAGAGCCGTTCATGGGACTTGTAAAGATTAAATCTGATGAGGAGTTCAGCTGGGGGGCAGAACAACAACGAGCCTTCGACGAGATCAAAGAATATCTGACGAAGCCGCCAGTATTGGTTCCGCCCCAGCCGGATAGGCCATTCTACATTTACTTATCAGTAGCTGACACGTCCATCGCCTCAGTAGTGGTGCAAGTTTATGATGGGCTGGAGCGAGTAGTATTTTACATCAGCAGAAGGATGCTGGACGCAGAGACAAGGTATCCTGAGATCGACAAGTTGTGCCTCTGCCTGTTTTTCACCTGCACCAAGCTGCGCCACATTTTGCTATCAGCAGAGATTGTCATCATATGCAAATCAGATGTCATAAAGCACATGCTGTCGGCTCCTATGTTGAAAGGCCGACTGGGCAAATGGATATTTGCATTATCAGAGTTTGACATCCGGTATCAACCCGCGAAAGCAGTTAAGGGACAGGCTTTGGCCGACCTTATCGCTGAAAGGATCAACACTAATATAGCAGCACTATCTATACGAGCGTGGGCTATGTTTTTCGATGGATCGGTTTGTGATGATGGGTGCGGTATCGGCGTGCTACTCGTGTCGCCCCGGGGGGCAACATTCTCCTTCTCCATCAGGTTGTCTGCCCCTCGCACCAACAACGTCGCTGAGTATGAGGCGATACGCAAGGGAATGGAGTTGCTCATCGAAGCTGGAGCAGAAGCAGTGGAAATTTTTGGAGACTCCAAGTTGGTGATTTCTCAGCTCACGGAGGAATACAAGTGTGAGAGCGAGTCGCTCTTCCCATTATGGCTGCAATGCCGCGAGATGATGGCACAGTTCCGGTACATGAACTTCACCTGGATCCCGCGGTCGCAGAATACCGAGGCGAATGATCTTGCACAAATGGCTTCAGGCTACAAAGACGTAGCAGAGGGAGCCGATGTTCAGGTACAGTTCCTGGACGCAGACGACTGGAGAGCCGATATCTTCAATTACTTGAAGGATTCGGCTCGGGGGGCACCTAAACGGATAAGGTACAAGGCCATGAAGTATGTACTCATTGGGGATGACATGTTTTACAGGACTCTGGAAGGGTTATTGCTCAAATGTCTGGGGACAGCCGAGGCCAATCGGCTCCTGCACGAGTTACACGAAGGCGCCTGTGGAACTCACCAATCGGCTCACAAGATGAAGTGGTTGATCAGGCGATCAGGGTTTTATTGGCCTACCATGCTGGAGGACTGTTTTAAGTACTACAAAGGGTGTCAAGCATGTCAGAGATTTGGAAAAATTCAGATGGTACCCGCGTCAGCAATGAACCCCATCATCAAGCCTTGGCCATTCCGAGGTTGGGGCATGGATATGATTGGCAAGATCAATCCTCCATCAAGCAAAGGCCACATGTGGATTTTGGCCATTACGGATTATTTCACTAAATGGGTTGAAGCCGTCCCTATGAAGTCCGTGAGCTCAAAGGATGTTATCGATTTTGTGAAGGAACATGTAATTCATAGATTCGGGATCCCCCAAACGATTACGACCGATGGAGGTTCGGTCTTCACTTCTTACGAGTTTAGAGAGTTCTGTGAGGACACGGGAATTAAACTGATCCGATCATCTCCGTACTATGCTCAAGCAAATGGGCAAGCTGAAGCGTCCAACCAGAGCCTTATCAAGCTGATCAAGAGGAAAATCGATGAGCACCCTAGGCGTTGGCACGAGGTTTTGTCAGAGGCTTTATGGGCTTACCGCATGTCATGTCATGGAGCGATAAAAACCTCGCCATACCATCTAGTATATGGACAAGAAGCCGTATTGCCCTGGGAAATTACGGCTGGATCGAGACGTGTCACTTTTCAGAACGACCTAACGACTGAAGAATATGCGGCCCTGATGAGTGAAAGTGTTGAGGATCTGACTGAGCTTAGGCTATGGTCGCTTGAGAAAATCAAAGAAAACAAGGCCAAGGTAGCTCGTGCATATAACAAGAAGGTGAGACCGAAGGAGTTCCACGTTGGCGATTTGGTATGGGAAGCTGTATTGCCATTGGGAACTAAGGATGCAGCATATGGTAAATGGTCTCCGAATTGGCACGGGCCATACAGGGTCGATCAAGTTTTGAGGGGAACGCATACATGCTGGAGGAGCTGGATGGCGTGAAATTCCCAGTGGCTGTCAACGGTCAGCATCTCAAGAAATATTTCCCAAGCATGTGGGATGATGGACAGTGAGATATGGGGGCCGATGCATGAAATCGGCCAATAAAAAAAAAAGAAATCGGCCAATAAAAAGATACAGCCGATGCACAGCCATCGACTCTAGAGGTTCAGACTGTTACAAGCAGGTGCCAGTTTACATAAACGAGCTACTAAAGAAATGCCTCGAAGGCGTGAAGGGCGTCAGCACGGACACGGTCCACCTCGGCGATCTCGGCTTCGTCATCTTCGTCCTTGCCCGTCACTAGCTGCTTGTTCAGAGCACGTATCTCTGCTAGATCAGTCTTCAGTTGACCTCTGAGGCCTTCTGCTTCGTCGTAGGAGCGGGCGATGGATGCTTCCTTGGCACGAATGAGCTGTTTAGTCGCCCGGACCTTTTCTTCAAGATCTTCCAACTCCTTTTTTAAGGAGGCGAGCTCGGCGGTACTGGCAGAGGTGTCAGTTTTGGCATCCAGAGACGCCTTCTTCTCGTTGAGCTGCTGACATCTGTCTGCGATATTGGCCTTCAGCGGGAGTTGGGCGCGACGCAAGTTGATCCTTTCACGAGCTAGCTTCACCCTTGACCCATAGAAAGACAGAGTTACAACGGGCCAAAGATTCACCTGCAATGCTACTGGGAGTTGGTATTTTATTTCAGCAAGAACGCCCTTCACCTCCTCAGAACCCTCGATAAGCTCTTCGATCGGGGAAGACAGCAAGGCTCTAAGACGCTGGAATTGAGGTAGACCAGCCCTGGCTTGTGGTTCATCGGTGGCGACAGAGGGAGCTGGTTCGATGGATTCAGGGTCGAACGTCAGCAAGCCTGAAATATCACAACTCTGACAGCCCCGAAAGTACGTCAGTATGTGTCCAACATGGAAGGATTAGCCGAACGAAGCTAACATACCTCTCCTAAGATCGAGGGGATTGCGGAGGACGAGGCAATCGGCTTGTGTGTAGCTGCTGGAGGCTTGGCCAAAGGGGTAGCCGTTTCATCTGCACCTTCGGGGATTGCTGAATCCGGCTCGGCTAGAGGCATCGGCACTGCCCCAGTCTTCCCACTAGAGACGCCAGTCGTCTGCATTGAAGGTGTTTAGCCGATATAAGTGATGATGAATCGGCAGATGAGAAGGAATTCAGTGGTAAGAGCATGAAGGGTGACGATTTTCGAAACCTCCTGGCTCGACGAAGAAGTCTGCGGTCCTTGGCGAGCTCTCTTGGGACCCACAGTTGGCCCCGCCTCGACTGATGCTCGGGGGGCAGCAGGTTCAGGAATGGGCCTTTTCCTGGGAGCCGATGGTGGCACATCTGGCTGGTTTGGTGTGGCAGTCCTCTCAGAGTCTGTTGGGCTCGATTCTCCTTGATCAGGTTGTGTGTCCTCGTGGGAGGTGTCTTCGACAGAAGCCTGCAAGAGGAGGAAAGCTATTAAACACGAGCATGTCTGCAAGGATGAAAGAATGAGAAGGATCGACCAAGACATGGGTCAGCCTACATGCGAGCTTTCTGGAGAAGGGCTCCGGCGTCTCAAGGTCTTCCTGGCAGCTACATTCCTCACCATCGTTCTTGTCTTAGTTGGAACTCGAGGAGCAGCTGATTGTGAAGTTACTATTTTCTTAGAAGCCGATTGTGGTGTGATCGGCTGTTTCTGCATCATGACCTTTTTCAGAGGTGGCGAGTTTTTGCAGAAGAGGACCACAGGAGCTGGTGGAAAGAACTCAAAGGGGGAGCCATCACTGTGCGTAGGTTCAGGGCCATCTTGTTGCTGCAAAGAGAAAGAGTGGGTTAGTAAAAGAGTTATTTGCAAGCTGCATCAAGAAAATTTACAAGTAGTGGTACCTGTTCCACGGGGATGTCATAGTCAGCGTCGAGCTGTTTCAGCAATGGTCCCAGAGCTCTCCTGAAGGCGTGAGTCTTCCACATAGACCACCAATCTTCGAAGCCATCGGTGGATGAGGCGAAGGTGAGGTCGTTGGGGATTGGGATGGTCAGAGCATCAAAGAAGGAGTAACACCTTTGACTGGTGAGAGGATCAGGCAGGTCGGCTCTGCTCTCTGTCAAGTGATGAAGAAAGATATGGGGAGGTACTTGTCCAAGGCCAAATTGCCGAGCCACTATGACCGGCTGGTAGAATTCATACCCAGGCTTGATGATCCTATTGTATGTACTCATGCCAACTGGAAGGAAACAGGGACGGATCACGATGGAAAAGAGTTGCCGGGTGCTGGTGTCATCGGCAAAGCTGTCTAGCCTGAAGGAGATGGGATTCTCAAAATGTTCTGATTCTTCCATGTAAGGGAAGAAAGTAGGATTATCTAGGCCTTGGAAGAAAATACTGAACCACTTGGAAGCTTCCTGAGGGGATAGTTTGCTACCTGGCAGTCTATACAAAGCTTGGCCATAGCTAGTGCATCGGATCTGCCTCCCTTTAACATCTGGAAAGGTGCAGCTCGCCAAAAGGGGGAAGTTCGGGACGTGGTTTTGAAAATACAGCTGAGCCCATAGCTGGATGAACCACCAAGGACCACCTGTTTTGACTGCTCTGCCAGAGAACAGCTTGACAGACATCAACTGGAGATATCGGTAGACCTCTCCAAGGAACAATTTTCCGATGCCAAGATGAGTGCCTTTAGCGAGTTCATAGGCCAGGGAGAGGTAATTTTTGGTTGGAGCGAGGGAAGGGCCACAGAATATGAAATGTTCTAGCCAGAGGTTGAGGAAAGCCGTGTGTTCTTTCTCGATGACAGGACCCCTAGTTTTCATGTGGCTCTGAATATCTGCGCCCCAGTTCGTGCATTCTGTTTTGGAAGACAGTTTGTAGGGGACTTTGGTCAGTTTAAAAGCAGAAGGACTGGGTGATGTAACATCTAGACCAGTAATCATCACCACGTCTAACAAGGTTGGTGACATAGGGCCACGACCGAACATGAAGCAATTCATAGCGTCAGACCAGAAGTAGCCGATGGTTTTGAGAAGATTCTCATGTTTCTCAAGAGGAGACAATGACAAATGCAAGGCATCGGCTATTCCCGTGGTTTCCCATTGGGATTGGTAAGCTCTAGCTACCCTGCTGAACCAAGTGACCCAATGTTCAGGGGGATTAGGCCAGGCTCGCAAGCAGTCGGCCCAAGAGTTTAAATCTAGATCTTGGCTTACGAAGGGGATCCGGTTTGTTTCGCAAGAAATCAGATGGGCAGGACTAGATGCTGTACGAGGGCCAAGGCAGAGAGAGTTTGGAAGAGAAGGATGCGGCAGTAGGATGTCTGAAACCTACAAATTTAATGGTGGAATAAGGCATTAACTCAGGTGTTCGCCATTAATTCTAGCATCGCGTTCAGACTGCGAGGAGTAGACATACCTTCAGACCGGAAACCTCTGGGTTGGTGTTGGACGATTCCGCCATCTGGTCTGCCAGCGGAGATGGATCTATGCAGCTGGGGATCAAGGCTTCTTATTGCTGCTGCTGCTCGATTTGGTCGATGAGCGATTGGAGATCTGGGTCGCCCTTTTTGAAGAGGGTCGCAGGTTACCGTTTGAAACTGGAGAGTGGCCGCTCAGATTTGTCTAAGTATGCGACCGGACTTGACTTTGTCAACGTTTTTGGGAAAGCCGATGCTGTACCATCGGCTCTTTGGGCTGTGACTTGGTTGACTGTATGAGCGCAGCAGGGTAAAAGCCGATGCGTTGCTATCGGCTTCTGGAACATCGACCTATGTGACTATCGGCGAAATTGGGTCGGAAAAACAATCTTAGAGTTGGAAAAGCAATCTTCGTTCATTCAAAAGCTGATTGCTTACAAAAGGAGTTGGTTGCTTACAAAAGGGAATTTACTACTACTACTGATTCCTAATCTAGAGGCCGAGGTCGTCGCCGCTGTCTTCGCCGCCGTCTTGTTCGCTGTCATCAGCGCTGCTGCCGGCGTCGTCCTCGCTGCTGCTGATCCAGATGCCAGCGGGGGCCTCCTCGTCCTCGTCGTCGTCTTCGGTGTCCTCGCTGGACCCGGCGCGGAAGTACTTCACCGGCTGGTACTCGTCGGAGGAATTGTCCTCCTCCGCTTCCTTCTCCTCGTCGGAGGAGTCGACGCCGTCCCAGGACATGGCGTCGTCGGTGCTGTCCGCCTCCAGTTCCCCATCGGCAAGGAACTGTAGGCCCTCCTCGCCATCGGTCAAGGACTCGTCGTCCTCGGACCAGGTGGCGAAATCCCAATCCCTCTCGTCCCACCATTGTGGGGCGAGGACATTGTACGCCGCCGTCGGCGGGTGCTCTGGCGTCGGTTCCCGGTCGCTCATTGAGTTGGAGGCTTGGGAGGACAGGCCAGATGAAGCAGAGGAGGCCATGGCGGAGAAAGAGGGTTTTTTCGGCAGAGGAAGAAGGGTTTCTTGGCTGCTGGAGGAAGATGGGGCTGCAAACTGCTAAGATGAATATAAATAAGGGGAATAGTATGAAGTAGTTCAATGCTATAGCGGTTTCCCAGAATGTGCTGCCGAAATTGTCAAATCATGCACTGCGGAGAAGTTGAGAAGACAGGGCATCATGATGAAGGGGTGGCGTGACGATTCTGTTCTGCAACGCATTCTGACGACGCGTAACCCGATACAGAGAAAAAAAGAGAAGGAAAAAACAGATTGGTTTTGGAATTATTATTGCCAAAACCAGGGGGGCATGTGTTATCGCCATATTTTGGCCAAAGGAGGAGTTGGGCCGCAATCAAGATGGGCTTAGAAGATACGTATATGCAACGTGTTGTTGAATCGGCCTTGTGTGTTGATTTGGGCTAAATTGCCCGTGTATCTTATATTGTAATAGGTTCCGTTTCGATTTAGGTAAGAGATAGAATTGTAGAGTTATTCCAAAGGTAGAAAGTCTCCGGACTATAAATATGTACCTAAGGTTATTAAGAAAAGGAGGACAATCACGTTCACAACAAACACAATCTCGGCGCATCGCCACCCCTTGTTTCTAGGGTTTTTCTCGGGTAAGTGCCATGCTGCCTAGATTGCATCTTGCGATCTAGGCAGTATCTACTTATGCGATTGTTTGGTGTTACTCGTACTGAAGCCTTGTTGATGGCGAGTAACACTATTATCATAGATTTGTTTAGGCTAGCATCGGTACTTTTTGCTATGATCGTTTAGATATGCTGCCTCTAGTTATCTCGCCGCCTTTGCACCTTTTTCCCGGGTGTAAGGGTGGCACTTTGCTTGATCGTTATTTAAGTCGATTTGATCTGTTATAGTTGTGCCTTGCTCTCCAAGGTTTAGTTTGATATCTACATGATCAGGCCTTGCAAACGGGTTGAACGATCCAGTAGTATGGAAGATACGGTTTACCAATCCAAGAGGAGTTGTTCCGGGAATTAACGTTACGTTGGTTTTTAGGCCTTCTCTAGAGGTTTTCTATTATCTTTTATATTTACCAGGCTCAATTACGTGTAGGACGTTCCAATTATGTAGTGAAAACATTAAACTATCGTAGATCGATTTAACTTGTAACGATGAAGCAAAACCCCATGTTATCATAGATCTAATGCAGAACCATGGGTTAATCGGCTCTAGGAGCCGATTCACAGGGAAACCTGGGAGCCGGTCACGGCTCGAATTTTACGTATACTTGTTTACCATGCAGGAAACCAATCGAAGCAATCCTTCACCTTCCTGACCAGGTATAGGTCAGGTGGCACGCCCTCGAACCAGCCAGGGCGCGTGCCGGAGTTTTGCGGGCCGTTGCCCGAGGGACCAAGGCCCACCAGCAGTCTTGGGAGCCTCCCGGCTCTTCGTGTTGCCCGTCGTTACTCGCCGGTGGGTTTTGGTAGGCAACAATATCATGCTTTTTTGTCTATGGATGTCACCGGTGTGAAATAAAGAGGGAACTTGTAAGTCCATGGAGTTTGTATCCTATGTTAGAGAAACGTCTGGGCCGCTAGCCTAATCCATGCCTAATCATGGTGGAAACTTGCAGCATCACCATAGTGAGATAACTATGAAGCATCCTCAATAAAAAGCTATGCATATAGTAAATAAAAAGATCGTTGAGATGCTCATTGTCTGCTTGCCTTGTCATTTTGGTTATGGGAAAGCTCCTTTACAATGTGCAAGGGGTACCTCTATGGCGGTTCTCAATGATATGCAAATACTTACAATTACAAGAACTTAACTGTGACTGAAGTTGAGTATGCATGAGGTGTGGTGTGGCATCCCGCAAAAACCACTACTAGAAAATCGCGTTGTTTTTGTGCATTGCATCATCATGACCGCATGCTCATGTCATCATGCCACATTGCATTTGAGCATCGTCATCATCTTGCATCTGTTCACATAAAACTATTTTTGAAAAAGTCTGGTTTTTGTTTTCTAAACGCCCCGTCTTTGTTCAAACGCAAAACCCGGGTCACCGGATTATTTTTGTTTTGTTTGCTATCGGTTGCAAAAGTCTGTTCGAAACAAATAAAATTAATTAATTATTTTAGTGGGGCAGTCGAACGGGCCGATTCGACCCAGTCGACCACCCCCATTACAAAAACGGTCCACCTAAACGTGCCCCCCTAATTCCTATTCCTACCTAGTCCTAATCTACCCTCCAACCACAGGCCGCCACCTCACCCCCTGGACCCAATCTCTACCCACCTGCCACCTCATCAATCCACCACTTTTCCCCTCTCTCCTTCTCTCACCCCAGTCCCACCTACCCTCTCTCTCTCTCCCCCACCGACACCTGGACCCACCCCACAGCCCCCACTCCCTCCCAAACCGACCCACACACTCCCACCTCTCCCCCTGTTCGCGGGACCCGCCCCCGGTCCCACCTACCGACCCCGCCCCTCTCCCTGTTTCTCTTCTCCCTTCTCCTCTCTCCCCCAACCTCCCCGCGTCCTCCTCCCCTACCCCGAGCTCGCCATCGCGCCCCGCGGCCGCCTTCCTCATCTCTCTGCCAGCCGCCCTTCGGCCGTCTCCAGCGGCCGAGGCCCCTGCCGTCTCGTCGCCCCGGGTCCTGTCACCGCCTCTGACCGTGCAACAACCTCCGTCCAGCGACCGCGGTACAGGCGCCCCTGCAGGACCCTTCGTTCTGCCTCTGTGAAGTTGTTGTTTTTAGTGCTAGCACTTAGCACGACTCATGTCCAAGTTCCAATCAGCTCAGATCATGTGCCGACGTGTGTTCTCTGTTTGCAGTATGTTGTTGTCTTTGTTCGTACCCCGTGTTCTGATGGGTGTGGGACAACTGACCAAAGAACTTACAAGACCGAGCTGACGAAGATGCTACGGGAATCCTCTCAACGCAAGATCTCCTTCCCGGGCCGAGTTCTCCTTTTCTGATTGGCAAGATCCTCTCCCCGGACCCAAAGACATCGAGACCCCAACCCTAAAGAACGATCACGGATCCTTGAAGACCGATCACGGCGTCCTCCTCCCTCTCGGATCCGAAGAAGACCGATCCCGTACCCGGTGCCGCGCCATGAACTCCGAAAAACCCCGGTACCGGACAAGTTCGCCATCGACCTCGAGTTCTCCAACGAGGACACCAAGGCCGTCGACATGACCCGAAGACCACGTAACGCCAAGATCTACCCCGTTATCTGAGAACGATCCCGGAGTCCGAGAACGATTCCGTCGAACCCTGAGACCCTGTCGAACCCCGAACCCCGGACCCCAAGATCGCCGAACCCGAATGCGTGACCCCTTTTCTCGAGCCCTATTTTATAAATGTAATAACAACTTGTTGCATATTAATTGCCATACTTGCATGCATATTTGTGCGGTTTGGGGGCCTTATGCCGATTCACCATATAATTAAATATGGGGCCCATATGCGGGCAAATCTAGTCTCATACTGGCCTCATTTAAATTTGTGTAGCGAACCGGTAACTTATTTTTCCATGTTCAAATAACATTTAAATTGCGGGGTATCTAAACAACTAGAACCATATATTTAATTGTCGGAACCCCGGTTCCGCTTAATCTGGCCTAATTGCATCGCATCCTTGCCATGTCATACCTCATACATGCATCATGCCCGATCTTTTGCCGTAGTATTAAATATTGCATCCGGTGTTTCTTCTAGTGTTTTGCTTCTTCGCGGATAAGGCCGTTGAGTTGATGCGAGTGTCGACCCGATCTTCGGTTGAACCTTCAGCAATGTTTTCAGGCGAGCATCTCCCCCTTTCTACCTATCTTACTTTTATAGTATTTATTCCCTCCTGTTGATCTATTGCTATCCGTGTTGCGATGCTCTAGTTTACGTGCCCGTGATATCCCTTGCAGCCTTATATTGCCTTGGACACATCCTAGTACCTGTTGTTTTGGTAGATAGCTGGACTTGCGCGTCGTAGTCGCTTGCTCAAGTGCTGTTGCGTGTCGTCAAGTACCACAGTTGTTGGAGAATTGCCGCCTGTTTAATGTTGGAGATGATCATGGCTTTATTTATGGCTCACTTTAATTATTGTTTAACAACTAAAATTGAAGTAGGTAAGCAGAGGCACAGGTGGGCAATAGATGTTATTTGGTTGTTAACCGTCCACTTGTGTCCCGTAGGACCCCGAGTGCTTGATACCTGTTCCTTGATTTATTGCGCTATCCACATACGGGGAATTATGGGCCCCCCTTAGCCAGAGCTTGATTCAGTCTTATTTCTTGGGGCCACAAACTAGTTTGAGGTTTTATTTACGATCCTGTACTTATGCCATGCTTTACTGCTTTATTTACGATTGTGCGAGGAGCACACTGTACTGTTTAGGATCGTGACCCGTTTTCGCGGTATCGACACCCCGAGTTTTCGGGTTCCCAGTCGTTTACAGCCGGCCCCACAAACCTTGGGTCCGTCTCGGAGCTAGCTTACTTCGTTGCGGGTGTACTCCAAGGGGTGGCCCCCTGAAATATTTCTAAATCCTGTGATTGCTTTGTCGTGAAAGCCTCGTTGGGTTTTGTTTTGGTTTTTCCGAGGTTGATCGTGTGTGTGTTGCTATTTGTGCACCCCGGCCGGGTTAAAACTTTCTGAAAGCCGTGTCCGCGGTTATGGACGACTTGGAGCACAGTATCTCGATCATAGACAACTATAACTAAAGTAGTGCTATAAATTTGACTCTATAATGACTAGTAATCAGCTTCACTATAATGGAATGGATAAATAAAACTGCCCACAATTGCTTGATTGGTTTGTTGCTTGCGACAATTGTATCTGACTAGTAAGTATTGCAACTACAACGGAATGGCTAACAAAAGTACCAACAACTGCTGGGTTTTGGGTTATCTAATGCTAATGGTATCTGACTAGTAAGTGTCGCAACTACAACGGAATGGTTAACTAAAAACGGCCCACTGCTTATTTTATCAGGATGACTACCTATATTTGACTAGTAATTGCTACAACGATAACTGAATAAATAAAACTGCCATCTGTGTGAGTTCCTCGGTTGACTTCCTCGTTTGGTCTCGAGGGGGAAACGCCAGGATGGGTTTGTTTGATGGTCGCATCAGGTTGGTTCCGCATAGGTCTTTCTTACCCCTCTCTGATAGCCGCCAGTTGTATCGAGTCTCTATAGGTTGTTTAGTGCATGCTGCCGCGGCCGCTTCAGTCCACCATACCTATGTAGGCGAGGACCGCCGAATTCTAGCCTCGCCGTGTACTGGCCTCAGTACTGACGCTCCTCTTTTTCCTTTGCCCTTTGTCGGCACCCCTTTTGTTTAAGCAGGTTTTGAGATTGACGTCGTTAGCAGGGTTACCCTTCCGGCTTGGCCTGGGCAGGGTTATGGACGCCATTGGTTATTCTTCAGGGCTCTTAGCCCCATTTGCATCTTGTCCGTAGTCGAACGCTTTATCATTTTCAAGGTGATTTGAATCTTTGTATATTATATCGGAATTCTTGACTCTTTGAGTCGCTGTTGTATATATCTGTTCTGTGGGTCCCATCGAGGACTGTTGTGTAATGTTATTACTTCGTTTTCCACCCGCACGAAAGTGCCTGGTGGGCACCTTTGAATCGTTTCTATGCGGGTTTGGCGGGAATCGCTAAAACTTGCATAGGGTCGATTCTGAGGGTGTTACATGTGGCCCTCGTATTCAAGGGACTTGAGATTACCAACTTATATTTTGTCAAGCATATACTCCATCTTTGTCACTTTAACCTTAATCACTTCAAGATGCTTATGATAGGGGCAATGAGGGCTGAAAGCTAACAAGTACCATAATTTTTGGAAGCTCTTTTCCAAACTTGTAATCCCTGCTTCCTTTACAAAAAGGCCTTTCTTCCACCATTATTGAGTCTCCACCTTCTACCTTTAGGCACCATTAAGAGAGCATAGTTATCATTCTGTGTGCACTGTTCCAAAGCTTATTGATTGATGCATATTGTGATATTACTTGTTCTTGTACTATTTTTTTCTAGTCACCCTTGTGAACTTTGAAGGTGTCCTATGCATCTATATTGCTACTCTATGAGGGACAAGCTGATTGCCACTATGCTATGTTTTCTGTATGTGAAACAAACAAACGTTTTTCAATGCATTTTATTCATGATCTTTGTTTGTAGCTTGTCATGTTGCATGCATATTTACTATGTCCTATTGTTAGAACTCCATCTTTCATGCACATGTTTAGAGTTCTTTGATCCCATATTTCAATGCTTGCAAATGGTTGGATCTTTATTGTGATGGTGCATGTCACCTCAAAAATTATTCTTTTATCACTTACCAACTCGAGGACGAGCAGGATTTAAGCTAGGGGATGCTTGATACGTCGGAAACGTATCTATAATTTTTTATGTTCCATGCTTGTTAGTACCTACTTTGCTTTGCTTTGTCTACACTTTGAGGTGCTTTTTACATGTTTTCTGGTACTAACATATTAACAAGTTGCCACAATTCCAGATGCCTGTTTTCTGCTATTTTTGGTTTCAGAAAAGTTAGTAAAGAAATATACTTGGAATTGGACGGGACAAACTTCAAAGTCAATTACTTTCAGTGGGGAACAAGAAGTCCAGAGGGGAGACGAGGAAGCATGCCAGGGCGGCAAAACCCCCCAGGCGCGGCCAGGGGTGGGCCCGCGCCTGGGTAGGGTTTGACCCCCCTGGTCGCCTCCTCGGCCTCCCCCTTCGCCTATAAGAAGCCCCCGATGTAGAAACCCTAAGGACCCGATCAAATCTCCACGAAACTGTCTACAGCCGCCGCCACCATCGTCCCTAGGTCGGGGGATCTGAAGTTCTTCCCGGCACCCTGCCGGAGGGGAGATCATCCCGGAGGCCTTCTCCCCGGTATGATGCGTGAGTAGTTCCACCTTGGACTATGGGTCCATGTAGTAGATAGATGGTTATATCTCCTCCTTTGTGCTTTCATGTATAGATCTTGTGATATCCGTTCATGATCAAGATCTAATGTATTTGTAATCATGCATGTTGTGTTTGCAGGGATCCGATGGATATTGAGATTATTATGTTGGTTTGATTAATGGTTTTATCTTTATGATTCTATCATGTCTGTGTTGTTCCTGATCTTGCATGCTCTCTGTTGTTAGTAGCTATCTTGGCCAAGTAGTTGCTAGTGACTCCAAGAGGGGGTATTTATGCTCGATAGTGGGTTCATGCCTCTAGTTTCCAAGGAAAGTGACAAAAATCTCTTCGATTGTAGATGTGCTGTTGTTACTAGGGAGAAAACAACGGTCTCTTGTTCATGGAACATGTGGACAGTTTACCTTACACACTTTGCTTAAAGCAGATGTCTGTTGCTTGCAACTTAATACTAGAGGGGGTTCGGATGATAACCTGAAGGTGGACTTATAGTCATAGATGCAGTTGGATGGCGGTCTATGTGTCTTGTTGTATTGCCCAATCGAATCTCATAGGATCTTTTTGACTAGTAATTGCATTGTTATGCCTTGCTCAGTTCCTATCAATTGCCCTGCTGTAATTTGTTTACCCTTCATGCCATGTTGCTTATCTAAGGAGAGCACATCTAGTGAACTATGGACCCCGGTCCAATATTTACCATTGATACATCCTCCACTGTTACTTGTTGACTTGATGCAAACCATTACCTTCCACACCATACGTTTAATCCTTTGTTACAGCAAGCCTGTGAGCTTGACAACCTCACTGATTCGTTGGGGCAAAGTCTTGAGTTTGTGTTGTGCAGATCTCCGCACTGCTAGCAACACCTGTGTGATGTTTCCTTCCTCCTACTGGTTCGATAACCTTGGTTTCTTACTGAGGGAAGACTTGCTGTTGTGCTGCTTCACACCTTGCTCTTGGGGTTCCCAACAGACTCCTCTAGAGTTCCCAACCTTTAATAAGGTAGAGTCCTCCTGTGTTTACAATGCTAGTCCCTGGATCAATAGCTAGCATCCACAGTTAAGATGTAATATCACGATACAAAGGTCATAATATAAATTTATAACCAGGAATAATATAAGTTTATTACATCAAACATAGCTCATTTGGCTATTACAATACAATGCAGCGGAATAATTATAGTCATGGGTCCTTCATCTTCAAAGTGCCACAGGCAGATGTTGGTTGTAGACTTTGTAGTCCTAGTCAATCAAACAATCTTCATTTAAAATCAATCAACCTGCAACATTGCAAGTTACAGCCACAAGGGTCAATACATTTTGAATTGTATTGGCAAGTTTCACTTTTATGTATAATAAGAGTGGATCCTATCATTATATGCATATTTGGCTAAGTAGAGTTTAAGGCTTATTTGCATAAAGCAATATTTTATCCTATCTTTTCAAAAAGGGTTTTAAAGTCTTTTGTCAAATTTCTTTTCCAAGTTCCTTGAACTCCTTGGTAGAAACTCAAGTGTTCAAATCCTTGTCAAAATCTCTTGAGCACCTTGGTAACCCCAAGTGCAACAAGTTTTATCAAAATCCATGAGTTCCTTGGTAACCCCACGTACATCATGCTCTTGAGCACCTTGGTAACCCCAAGTGCAACAAGTTTTACAAAATCTCTTTGATTTCCTTGGTAGACACACAAGGGCATCAAGTTTTTATATTAGAAGTTGGAATGTCGAGATCTCCCATAGTTCAAACTTTAGTTGCTCAGTATTGTCCATAACCGGGGACACGGCTAAGTACTTAGATTTTATTAACTTCTGCAGAAGGAGTACACTTTACCCACATGACACAAACTCATCTTGTTGCCACCAGTGGCCTACTGGATTAGTGCTCACCAAGATGGAGTACTGGCAGACTGAGAATGTGACGAAGTCTTTCCAAAAGGTCCTCCCATACATCATTGCTAGCTTTGTCTTCAGCCCCCATGAAGCATTCCAGATCCCCATGTCCAGTAACTAAAGACAATGCATGGTTCTTCCTAATGTAATTGACTAAGCCAGAGCCATAATAGCATGTGGTTGCACACGAAAGCCACAATTGGAGAAACATGTTTGATCTCTAAGTTTCCTAGGTGGTTGTCTTTTGGAGCACAACACAAAGTGATTGCCATAGACATGGTTCCCTTTTGTTGCCACCTTCTCCAAAACTTAAAGTAGCCACCACCTAGGTGGTTCATTGAGTCCTTGTTTTATTATGTAAAACACAAGTCTTTTTCTCAACCTTTGTACATGTATCTCTTTTCAAAACATAGTATGGCTAAGCATGTACAACTTCAATATTTTCACTAAGGAGTGTATAAGGAATCCTATTTAGGATTTAGCATAGCATAAGTATAAATCATTTTGATGCATGTTTTAAAATCCACTAAGTATAATAAAAATAGTAGGACTTTTAGATGATAGTGTAACTTGCCTTTTTGTTTATGGAATGATAGTCACTTCTTGATCTTGCTAGTCTCACACTTTGATAATTTCACTACAATCAACAAGCAATCACCAAGTCAACTAACATTCCAAACCAAAGTTTAACAAACAATTTCACACACATAGCAATGTAGTCTAAGTCATGCAAAGGGGTTTCTTTTGCAAGGTTGGTTCCTACTAGGTTTATAAACTTTGTAAGGTCCACATTGGTCATTTACCAAAATGGCAAAGTCATTTGCAATTGGGTTTTATCCTAAGACCATTCTAAAATCAATCATCATTTTATGTGGTGACAATTTATTCTTATCAAAGCAAAATCTTAGGTCTTTCACCAAGTGAGTTGCCCTTGGCAAGGCTTGGTGTTTTGGGTCAGTAAGTTTGGTCTAAAACATTTTCCCAAAGTTTTCCCTTTTCATAAACATTTTTATAACAAAATCCATTCTCTTTATTTAGCTAGAAAATGGCCAAGTCAAAATAATCCACCTAAATTTTACTAAAATCATTTCTAACACTAAGGGTTGGTTCCTAGGGTCAGTAAGGTCACACAATTCTATTTTGCAAAGATTTTAAATCAAAAATCATTTTCAAACAATTTTTATACTCTAAATAAGTACACAAAAGTTTCTGTAATTTCAAACAAGCTAACAGATACTATTTTCAAAACTAAGGCCATGGTTGGCTAGGGTTTGTTCTCCTGATTTCATTGATATAAAATTTGCCAAATTTGGACGTGTGGATCAAAAGTTATAAGGATTTGAAAATCATAACTAAATCTGTTTTCAAATCTGTTTTTAAACGAAATAGAGGACACGCGGCACGCTCTGGTTGGACGGTACCGGTTCGGGGTGGATCACGCTGTGGGGCGTTGGATTAAGTCAGATCGGGTGGTCCAGATAATGTACCCCTTCGCGGCTTAAGTGTTCTATCACCGGCGTTGGATAAGGATCCAACGGTACTCGCGCGCTCGACCATTCACGAGCGGCGCTGGTGGTGGCTAGCGGCGGTGGCGGTCAGATTGCGGCGGCGCTTGGCGAAACAGAACGTTAGGAGAGAGGGGAGGATGCTCACCTTGATCGCAGAGCTATGGTGAAGCACGTCGTGTGGTCGTTGTGGCTCGGGGCGCACTGGGTTTGCGGCAATTTCTCACCGGAGTTGGAAACGGCGTCGAGTGGCTCTGGTTCTGGTTGAAGTCGACGCTACAGATCACCCTAAGGTAAAACAAAGGCATGGTTAGGTGAGGGAGGTCACAGAGAGGTCACGGGCATGAACTAGAAGGTACGGGGCGGTCGGAATTACCCTGTGGAGCTCGTCGGAAAAGGAACAGACGGTGGCGGTAGGAGTCGTCGCTGCAGATTGCCCTAAGGTAAGACAGGAGCACAGTTAGATGCGCGAGAGCAAGGCGATGCTGTGTGCGTGAACGAGAGGGGTCGGGACGGTCTGGTTCACCTGAAAGTCGTAGCCGGAGTTGAAGACAGATGCGGCGGCGTCGGAAACTTGACGTAGGCGACGTTCTGGGGCGCCCGCGGTTGAACGGAGGGTACGGGGAGAATCGTCTGGGTGTAGGGAAGCTGCCAGTGGCTCAGGGAGGTTTCGGGGAGGTGTGGCTTGACCGGAATTGGCAGAGGAAGCTCGTCGGAGCAGAGGGTGCTCGGGGAGGAATTGAGGGCGGTCTAAGACGTGCCAGCGCGGGGTGTCAGAGGGAAATTATAGAGGGTGCCCTGGCGTTTCCATCTGCGTGATTAAAACTGGTAACGGTGGTCGAGTTAAAGCGAATTAAGGCCGAGAAATCATCGGCGGGGGCGGTGTCGAAGGAGGAAGAAGGGGTCGCGCGGGTGTGGGAGAAGAACAGTGACAGGTGGGGTCGGCCTGTCAGTGGGAAAGAAGCGAGGAGGAGGTCCACATGTCATTCTCTGTGCGGGTTGGATAGTTGGTTCGAATCGTTTTCTGCGGGGTAGAGAGCTGGGCTGGTTAGTGGGCTTAGTGGGCTGCCTGGGTTGGGTTGGCCCTTTTCCATTTTTTTTACTCTGTGTTCTTTTCCTTTTCTATTATATTTTCTGTTTTGAATTTCCAATCAAACAACTTCAATCAAATCAATTCAATTCAAACAACACATCAAATTTTTGTGATAATGAAATTAGTTCTGTTTAGTAATATGGTCAAAAGTCCAATTAAAGTATTAATAACTTTCTTAATCCATTCTTTTAATAAATAAAATGAAGTTTATTTATTTAACATGGTTTGATTTATTTAATAAAAATTCTCATTTGAAAACACTTTCAAAACTAAAACAGTAGGTTTATTTAAAAATACAGAATATTTGAATAACTTGTTCTAAAACAAAATAACCTCTTATTTTAGGGTCCAAAAGTAATTAAATAAAATGGTTTTAGTTATTAAATCAAATAGAGTTTGATTCCTATAAAATCTTTATTTGAAGCCTATATATTTTCAAAACTAAAACAGTAGGTTTTATTTGGAAGTATTAAATACTTGGAAACTTATTTTAAAATTAACATTTTATTTTTGAGTCCATTGAATAAAATAGTCTTTCAATATTAAACCAACTAGGGTTTGTTTTATTGGGAAAATTTATTTTGAAATCTAGAAATAAGGTCAAAACACTTTAGTAGGTTTTATTGGAAAATATCAAACATTTAAGAAAACTTATTTAAATTAACCAATAAGTTTTTGTTGGTTTTCAAATGATAGAACCTTTACTAATAAAACTTGGTTATTAAATCCTTATTAATTTATTTTAAATATATCTTTGCTAATTTTATTTAGATTAAAATGTTTTTAATCCAAAGCTTGGCCAAGGTTTAATAAAATGTTCTTTATTTATAAACTTCTATTTCATTTGAAAACAAAATCTTTTATTAAAAGTTCTATAGTAGTAGTTCCAAAATATTTTATTTTACTTTATTTAAAAGTTTATCTTTTTAAATCCTTTTAGGATTTTATTTAATTCCAATGGGTTTGAGGTTCCATTTATATTCAAAAAGTTTCTTCTGGTTCTGAAAATCAAACAAAGTTTTATTTTATTCATTTATTTTCACATTACAAGATTTGGAAAATCTTGGGATGTGACAGGCTACCACCCTTAAAATAAATCTCGTCCCGAGATTTGGGAAGGCTGGGTTACAAGCAAGTTCAAAACAACTAGGGTACTACCACCCTTAAAATTGTTCCAACAAAAATTACATATTGGCCTTCTTGGGTCCTGGAAAACTTCTCTAAGCAAATTTTGCTTTATTTCTACACTTGACTCATGGGCCAAGGTTGAGTTTCTCCATAGGCTTGTTCAACTTGTTTTTCATCCTTTCTGGACAATTGCTTGCGTAGTGTCCTGGATTCTTGCAGTTGAAACAATTAATGTCCTGGAGTTCTTTGCGTTGCTCTTGTGGGCAAGTTGCTACATAGTGGCCTGGTTCTTTGCAGTTGTTGCACCACACTTGGTCAATCTCTTTATTCTTCTTGTTCTCTGGGCATCCACTGGAGTAGTGTCCCATTTCCTTACATTTACGACATTGCACAAGGCTCATGTCTTGCTTGGGCTTCTTGATTTTCCTTGATCCTTTGAATTGGGTTGTCTTGTTTAGATGTAGGAGTGGTCCTTTTCCTTTGGTAGACTTGGATCCTTCTTGTAGTCTTTGTTCCACCATGGCATAAATAGGACATTGGCCTGGAGTATGATCACTTCCTTCACATAGGTCGCAAGTAGCTTGAGAGGTAGGACATTGTCCCACAGGATGATCTTCTTCACAACTGGGGCATTGTCCTTCATGCTCCTTGGAGGTATGATCCTTGTCTCCACAAATAATGCAAGCTGGGGCTCCATCTAGAACAATATTCTTTTCATCCCTGTTATCATAAACTCTCTGTGGATAGCTTTCTTCTATGCTAATCATTTGATTAGTCACCTTAAGCATCAGTTGAGACTGCTCTTCCAAGAATCTTTGCAGTGCTGGATCCTTATCATTATTGTTGATTAGGAACTGAGCTGTTAATTGGTTCAACTGGTGTTGGGTTGCTATGAGCTCTCTCATGCTATCCGCTTGGTTGGTGTTGGTGTCATCAAGCTTGGAGTCCTTTGGAGTAGTCATATGTTTGGGTTTGAAGGGAATTTAGAATAGGCAAAATAATTCTAATCACACACATCACAATTACACAAACAATGTGCCTGCAATCGTAAACAAACATTTCACTCAAACAACAAAGTTCAAGCACATTTTAGGCAAAAAAATATTTTTGTTACACCATATAAGTTGGTGGTCTGTCTTAACTAAATTATGGGGGTCTATCTATATGGTTCACTTGTGTTCTTTCCTTCCTTCATGATTCTTCTTGTATGGGATCATGGTTTCCTTGAGGAAAAGCTCTTAGTTACAATACTTCAAAGTTGTTGATGGTTCCTTCTTATTTTGCATTCCCTCAGACTCTAAATCTTGAGTAAGATTTCCTTGTCTCACTTGTAGTCCTTAGTAGTTTTCAAGTTGGAAGTCTTTGGTGAACATGCTGAAGATGTTGAAGTCATTAGAGGTGAAGATGTTGAAGAAGTTCTTTGCACATGGTGTAGTCCTTGGCCATGGGTAGGTTTTCCATCAAGTTGAAGTAGAAGAGAAGTAGAGTTGAAACCAAAATGGTTAAGGAAAGGGTTTACAAGATTGTTTTGTAAATAAGTTTTGGAACAAAACAACTCCTATTTTTCTAAGGGTTTTTGTCCAATCCTAGGGTTTACAAATCCTACAGGCAACACAATGCTCTGATACCATCTGTAGAGTTCCCAACCTTTAATAAGGTAGAGTCCTCCTGTGTTTACAATGCTAGTCCCTGGATCAATAGCTAGCATCCACAGTTAAGATGTAATATCACGATACAAAGGTCATAATATAAATTTATAACCAGGAATAATATAAGTTTATTACATCAAACATAGCTCATTTGGCTATTACAATACAATGCAGCGGAATAATTATAGTCATGGGTCCTTCATCTTCAAAGTGCCACAGGCAGATGTTGGTTGTAGACTTTGTAGTCCTAGTCAATCAAACAATCTTCATTTAAAATCAATCAACCTGCAACATTGCAAGTTACAGCCACAAGGGTCAATACATTTTGAATTGTATTGGCAAGTTTCACTTTTATGTATAATAAGAGTGGATCCTATCATTATATGCATATTTGGCTAAGTAGAGTTTAAGGCTTATTTGCATAAAGCAATATTTTATCCTATCTTTTCAAAAAGGGTTTTAAAGTCTTTTGTCAAATTTCTTTTCCAAGTTCCTTGAACTCCTTGGTAGAAACTCAAGTGTTCAAATCCTTGTCAAAATCTCTTGAGCACCTTGGTAACCCCAAGTGCAACAAGTTTTATCAAAATCCATGAGTTCCTTGGTAACCCCAAGTACATCATGCTCTTGAGCACCTTGGTAACCCCAAGTGCAACAAGTTTTACAAAATCTCTTTGATTTCCTTGGTAGACACACAAGGGCATCAAGTTTTTATATTAGAAGTTGGAATGTCGAGATCTCCCATAGTTCAAACTTTAGTTGCTCAGTATTGTCCATAACCGGGGACACGGCTAATTACTTAGATTTTATTAACTTCTGCAGAAGGAGTACACTTTACCCACATGACACAAACTCATCTTGTTGCCACCAGTGGCCTACTGGATTAGTGCTCACCAAGATGGAGTACTGGCAGACTGAGAATGTGACGAAGTCTTTCCAAAAGGTCCTCCCATACATCATTGCTAGCTTTGTCTTCAGCCCCCATGAAGCATTCCAGATCCCCATGTCCAGTAACTAAAGACAATGCATGGGTCTTCCTAATGTAATTGACTAAGCTAGAGCCATAATAGCATGTGGTTGCACACGAAAGCCACAATTGGAGAAACATGTTTGATCTCTAAGTTTCCTAGGTGGTTGTCTTTTGGAGCACAACACAAAGTGATTGCCATAGACATGGTTCCCTTTTGTTGCCACCTTCTCCAAAACTTAAAGTAGCCACCACCTAGGTGGTTCATTGAGTCCTTGTTTTATTATGTAAAACACAAGTCTTTTTCTCAACCTTTGTACATGTATCTCTTTTCAAAACATAGTATGGCTAAGCATGTACAACTTCAATATTTTCACTAAGGAGTGTATAAGGAATCCTATTTAGGATTTAGCATAGCATAAGTATAAATCATTTTGATGCATGTTTTAAAATCCACTAAGTATAATGAAAATAGTAGGACTTTTAGATGATAGTGTAACTTGCCTTTTTGTTTATGGAATGATAGTCACTTCTTGATCTTGCTAGTCTCACACTTTGATAATTTCACTACAATCAACAAGCAATCACCAAGTCAACTAACATTCCAAACTAAAGTTTAACAAACAATTTCACACACATAGCAATGTAGTCTAAGTCATGCAAAGGGGTTTCTTTTGCAAGGTTGGTTCCTACTAGGTTTATAAACTTTTTAAGGTCCACATTGGTCATTTACCAAAATGGCAAAGTCATTTGCAATTGGGTTTTATCCTAAGACCATTCTAAAATCAATCATCATTTTATGTGGTGACAATTTATTCTTATCAAAGCAAAATCTTAGGTCTTTCACCAAGTGAGTTGCCCTTGGCAAGGCTTGGTGTTTTGGGTCAGTAAGTTTGGTCTAAAACATTTTCCCAAAGTTTTCCCTTTTCATAAACATTTTTATAACAAAATCCATTCTCTTTATTTAGCTAGAAAATGGCCAAGTCAAAATAATCCACCTAAATTTTACTAAAATCATTTCTAACACTAAGGGTTGGTTCCTAGGGTCAGTAAGGTCACACAATTCTATTTTGCAAAGATTTTAAATCAAAAATCATTTTCAAACAATTTTTATACTCTAAATAAGTACACAAAAGTTTCTGTAATTTCAAACAAGCTAACAGATACTATTTTCAAAACTAAGGCCATGGTTGGCTAGGGTTTGTTCTCCTGATTTCATTGATATAAAATTTGCCAAATTTGGACGTGTGGATCAAAAGTTATAAGGATTTGAAAATCATAACTAAATCTGTTTTCAAATCTGTTTTTAAACGAAATAGAGGACACGCGGCACGCTCTGGTTGGACGGTACCGGTTCGGGGTGGATCACGCTGTGGGGCGTTGGATTAAGTCAGATCGGGTGGTCCAGATAATGTACCCCTTCGCGGCTTAAGTGTTCTATCACCGGCGTTGGATAAGGATCCAACGGTACTCGCGCGCTCGACCATTCACGAGCGGCGCCGGTGGTGGCTAGCGGCGGTGGCGGTCAGATTGCGGCGGCGCTTGGCGAAACAGAACGTTAGGAGAGAGGGGAGGATGCTCACCTTGATCGCAGAGCTATGGTGAAGCACGTCGTGTGGTCGGTGTGGCTCGGGGCGCACTGGGTTTGCGGCAATTTCTCACCGGAGTTGGAAACGGCGTCGAGTGGATCTGGTTCTGGTTGAAGTCGACGCTACAGATCACCCTAAGGTAAAACAAAGGCATGGTTAGGTGAGGGAGGTCACAGAGAGGTCACGGGCATGAACTAGAAGGTACGGGGCGGTCGGAATTACCCTGTGGAGCTCGTCGGAAAAGGAACAGACGGTGGCGGTAGGAGTCGTCGCTGCAGATTGCCCTAAGGTAAGACAGGAGCACAGTTAGATGCGCGAGAGCAAGGCGATGCTGTGTGCGTGAACGAGAGGGGTCGGGACGGTCTGGTTCACCTGAAAGTCGTAGCCGGAGTTGAAGACAGATGCGGCGGCGTCGGAAACTTGACGTAGGCGACGTTCTGGGGCGCCCGCGGTTGAACGGAGGGTACGGGGAGAATCGTCTGGGTGTAGGGAAGCTGCCAGCGGCTCAGGGAGGTTTCGGGGAGGTGTGGCTTGACCGGAATTGGCAGAGGAAGCTCGTCGGAGCAGAGGGTGCTCGGGGAGGAATTGAGGGCGGTCTAAGACGTGCCAGCGCGGGGTGTCAGAGGGAAATTATAGAGGGTGCCCTGGCGTTTCCATCTGCGTGATTAAAACTGGTAACGGTGGTCGAGTTAAAGCGAATTAAGGCCGAGAAATCATCGGCGGGGGCGGTGTCGAAGGAGGAAGAAGGGGTCGCGCGGGTGTGGGAGAAGAACAGTGACAGGTGGGGTCGGCCTGTCAGTGGGAAAGAAGCGAGGAGGAGGTCCACATGTCATTCTCTGTGCGGGTTGGATAGTTGGTTCGAATCGTTTTCTGCGGGGTAGAGAGCTGGGCTGGTTAGTGGGCTTAGTGGGCTGCCTGGGTTGGGTTGGCCCTTTTCCATTTTTTTTTACTCTGTGTTCTTTTCCTTTTCTATTATATTTTCTGTTTTGAATTTCCAATCAAACAACTTCAATCAAATCAATTCAATTCAAACAACACATCAAATTTTTGTGATAATGAAATTAGTTCTGTTTAGTAATATGGTCAAAAGTCCAATTAAAGTATTAATAACTTTATTAATCCATTCTTTTAATAAATAAAATGAAGTTTATTTATTTAACATGGTTTGATTTATTTAATAAAAATTCTCATTTGAAAACACTTTCAAAACTAAAACAGTAGGTTTATTTAAAAATACAGAATATTTGAATAACTTGTTCTAAAACAAAATAACCTCTTATTTTAGGGTCCAAAAGTAATTAAATAAAATGGTTTTAGTTATTAAATCAAATAGAGTTTGATTCCTATAAAATCTTTATTTGAAGCCTATATATTTTCAAAACTAAAACAGTAGGTTTTATTTGGAAGTATTAAATACTTGGAAACTTATTTTAAAATTAACATTTTATTTTTGAGTCCATTGAATAAAATAGTCTTTCAATATTAAACCAACTAGGGTTTGTTTTATTGGGAAAATTTATTTTGAAATCTAGAAATAAGGTCAAAACACTTTAGTAGGTTTTATTGGAAAATATCAAACATTTAAGAAAACTTATTTAAATTAACCAATAAGTTTTTGTTGGTTTTCAAATGATAGAACCTTTACTAATAAAACTTGGTTATTAAATCCTTATTAATTTATTTTAAATATATCTTTGCTAATTTTATTTAGATTAAAATGTTTTTAATCCAAAGCTTGGCCAAGGTTTAATAAAATGTTCTTTATTTATAAACTTCTATTTCATTTGAAAACAAAATCTTTTATTAAAAGTTCTATAGTAGTAGTTCCAAAATATTTTATTTTACTTTATTTAAAAGTTTATCTTTTTAAATCCTTTTAGGATTTTATTTAATTCCAATGGGTTTGAGGTTCCATTTATATTCAAAAAGTTTCTTCTGGTTCTGAAAATCAAACAAAGTTTTATTTTATTCATTTATTTTCACATTACAAGATTTGGAAAATCTTGGGATGTGACAGGCTACCACCCTTAAAATAAATCTCGTCCCGAGATTTGGGAAGGCTGGGTTACAAGCAAGTTCAAAACAACTAGGGTACTACCACCCTTAAAATTGTTCCAACAAAAATTACATATTGGCCTTCTTGGGTCCTGGAAAACTTCTCTAAGCAACTTTTGCTTTATTTCTACACTTGACTCATGGGCCAAGGTTGAGTTTCTCCATAGGCTTGTTCAACTTGTTTTTCATCCTTTCTGGACAATTGCTTGCGTAGTGTCCTGGATTCTTGCAGTTGAAACAATTAATGTCCTGGAGTTCTTTGCGTTGCTCTTGTGGGCAAGTTGCTACATAGTGGCCTGGTTCTTTGCAGTTGTTGCACCACACTTGGTCAATCTCTTTATTCTTCTTGTTCTCTGGGCATCCACTGGAGTAGTGTCCCATTTCCTTACATTTACGACATTGCACAAGGCTCATGTCTTGCTTGGGCTTCTTGATTTTCCTTGATCCTTTGAATTGGGTTGTCTTGTTTAGATGTAGGAGTGGTCCTTTTCCTTTGGTAGACTTGGATCCTTCTTATAGTCTTTGTTCCACCATGGCATAAATAGGACATTGGCCTGGAGTATGATCACTTCCTTCACATAGGTAGCAAGTAGCTTGAGAGGTAGGACATTGTCCCACAGGATGATCTTCTTCACAACTGGGGCATTGTCCTTCATGCTCCTTGGAGGTATGATCCTTGTCTCCACAAATAATGCAAGCTGGGGCTCCATCTAGAACAATATTCTTTTCATCCCTGTTATCATAAACTCTCTGTGGATAGCTTTCTTCTATGCTAATCATTTGATTAGTCACCTTAAGCATCAGTTGAGACTGCTCTTCCAAGAATCTTTGCAGTGCTGGATCCTTATCATTATTGTTGATTAGGAACTGAGCTGTTAATTGGTTCAACTGGTGTTGGGTTGCTATGAGCTCTCTCATGCTATCCGCTTGGTTGGTGTTGGTGTCATCAACCTTGGAGTCCTTTGGAGTAGTCATATGTTTGGGTTTGAAGGGAATTTAGAATAGGCAAAATAATTCTAATCACACACATCACAATTACACAAACAATGTGCCTGCAATCGTAAACAAACATTTCACTCAAACAACAAAGTTCAAGCACATTTTAGGCAACAAAATATTTTTGTTACACCATATAAGTTGGTGGTCTGTCTTAACTAAATTATGGGGGTCTATCTATATGGTTCACTTGTGTTCTTTCCTTCCTTCATGATTCTTCTTGTATGGGATCATGGTTTCCTTGAGGAAAAACTCTTAGTTACAATACTTCAAAGTTGTTGATGGTTCCTTCTTATTTTGCATTCCCTCAGACTCTAAATCTTGAGTAAGATTTCCTTGTCTCACTTGTAGTCCTTAGTAGTTTTCAAGTTGGAAGTCTTTGGTGAACATGCTGAAGATGTTGAAGTCATTAGAGGTGAAGATGTTGAAGAAGTTCTTTGCACATGGTGTAGTCCTTGGCCATGGGTAGGTTTTCCATCAAGTTGAAGTAGAAGAGAAGTAGAGTTGAAACCAAAATGGTTAAGGAAAGGGTTTACAAGATTGTTTTGTAAATAAGTTTTGGAACAAAACAACTCCTATTTTTCTAAGGGTTTTTGTCCAATCCTAGGGTTTACAAATCCTACAGGCAACACAATGCTCTGATACCATCTGTAGAGTTCCCAACCTTTAATAAGGTAGAGTCCTCCTGTGTTTACAATGCTAGTCCCTGGATCAATAGCTAGCATCCACAGTTAAGATGTAATATCACGATACAAAGGTCATAATATAAATTTATAACCAGGAATAATATAAGTTTATTACATCAAACATAGCTCATTTGGCTATTACAATACAATGCAGCGGAATAATTATAGTCATGGGTCCTTCATCTTCAAAGTGCCACAGGCAGATGTTGGTTGTAGACTTTGTAGTCCTAGTCAATCAAACAATCTTCATTTAAAATCAATCAACCTGCAACATTGCAAGTTACAGCCACAAGGGTCAATACATTTTGAATTGTATTGGCAAGTTTCACTTTTATGTATAATAAGAGTGGATCCTATCATTATATGCATATTTGGCTAAGTAGAGTTTAAGGCTTATTTGCATAAAGCAATATTTTATCCTATCTTTTCAAAAAGGGTTTTAAAGTCTTTTGTCAAATTTCTTTTCCAAGTTCCTTGAACTCCTTGGTAGAAACTCAAGTGTTCAAATCCTTGTCAAAATCTCTTGAGCACCTTGGTAACCCCAAGTGCAACAAGTTTTATCAAAATCCATGAGTTCCTTGGTAACCCCAAGTACATCATGCTCTTGAGCACCTTGGTAACCCCAAGTGCAACAAGTTTTACAAAATCTCTTTGATTTCCTTGGTAGACACACAAGGGCATCAAGTTTTTATATTAGAAGTTGGAATGTCGAGATCTCCCAAAGTTCAAACTTTAGTTGCTCAGTATTGTCCATAACCGGGGACACGGCTAAGTACTTAGATTTTATTAACTTCTGCAGAAGGAGTACACTTTACCCACATGACACAAACTCATCTTGTTGCCACCAGTGGCCTACTGGATTAGTGCTCACCAAGATGGAGTACTGGCAGACTGAGAATGTGACGAAGTCTTTCCAAAAGGTCCTCCCATACATCATTGCTAGCTTTGTCTTCAGCCCCCATGAAGCATTCCAGATCCCCATGTCCAGTAACTAAAGACAATGCATGGGTCTTCCTAATGTAATTGACTAAGCCAGAGCCATAATAGCATGTGGTTGCACACGAAAGCCACAATTGGAGAAACATGTTTGATCTCTAAGTTTCCTAGGTGGTTGTCTTTTGGAGCACAACACAAAGTGATTGCCATAGACATGGTTCCCTTTTGTTGCCACCTTCTCCAAAACTTAAAGTAGCCACCACCTAGGTGGTTCATTGAGTCCTTGTTTTATTATGTAAAACACAAGTCTTTTTCTCAACCTTTGTACATGTATCTCTTTTCAAAACATAGTATGGCTAAGCATGTACAACTTCAATATTTTCACTAAGGAGTGTATAAGGAATCCTATTTAGGATTTAGCATAGCATAAGTATAAATCATTTTGATGCATGTTTTAAAATCCACTAAGTATAATGAAAATAGTAGGACTTTTAGATGATAGTGTAACTTGCCTTTTTGTTTATGGAATGATAGTCACTTCTTGATCTTGCTAGTCTCACACTTTGATAATTTCACTACAATCAACAAGCAATCACCAAGTCAACTAACATTCCAAACCAAAGTTTAACAAACAATTTCACACACATAGCAATGTAGTCTAAGTCATGCAAAGGGGTTTCTTTTGCAAGGTTGGTTCCTACTAGGTTTATAAACTTTGTAAGGTCCACATTGGTCATTTACCAAAATGGCAAAGTCATTTGCAATTGGGTTTTATCCTAAGACCATTCTAAAATCAATCATCATTTTATGTGGTGACAATTTATTCTTATCAAAGCAAAATCTTAGGTCTTTCACCAAGTGAGTTGCCCTTGGCAAGGCTTGGTGTTTTGGGTCAGTAAGTTTGGTCTAAAACATTTTCCCAAAGTTTTCCCTTTTCATAAACATTTTTATAACAAAATCCATTCTCTTTATTTAGCTAGAAAATGGCCAAGTCAAAATAATCCACCTAAATTTTACTAAAATCATTTCTAACACTAAGGGTTGGTTCCTAGGGTCAGTAAGGTCACACAATTCTATTTTGCAAAGATTTTAAATCAAAAATCATTTTCAAACAATTTTTATACTCTAAATAAGTACACAAAAGTTTCTGTAATTTCAAACAAGCTAACAGATACTATTTTCAAAACTAAGGCCATGGTTGGCTAGGGTTTGTTCTCCTGATTTCATTGATATAAAATTTGCCAAATTTGGACGTGTGGATCAAAAGTTATAAGGATTTGAAAATCATAACTAAATCTGTTTTCAAATCTGTTTTTAAACGAAATAGAGGACACGCGGCACGCTCTGGTTGGACGGTACCGGTTCGGGGTGGATCACGCTGTGGGGCGTTGGATTAAGTCAGATCGGGTGGTCCAGATAATGTACCCCTTCGCGGCTTAAGTGTTCTATCACCGGCGTTGGATAAGGATCCAACGGTACTCGCGCGCTCGACCATTCACGAGCGGCGCTGGTGGTGGCTAGCGGCGGTGGCGGTCAGATTGCGGCGGCGCTTGGCGAAACAGAACGTTAGGAGAGAGGGGAGGATGCTCACCTTGATCGCAGAGCTATGGTGAAGCACGTCGTGTGGTCGGTGTGGCTCGGGGCGCACTGGGTTTGCGGCAATTTCTCACCGGAGTTGGAAACGGCGTCGAGTGGCTCTGGTTCTGGTTGAAGTCGACGCTACAGATCACCCTAAGGTAAAACAAAGGCATGGTTAGGTGAGGGAGGTCACAGAGAGGTCACGGGCATGAACTAGAAGGTACGGGGCGGTCGGAATTACCCTGTGGAGCTCGTCGGAAAAGGAACAGACGGTGGCGGTAGGAGTCGTCGCTGCAGATTGCCCTAAGGTAAGACAGGAGCACAGTTAGATGCGCGAGAGCAAGGCGATGCTGTGTGCGTGAACGAGAGGGGTCGGGACGGTCTGGTTCACCTGAAAGTCGTAGCCGGAGTTGAAGACAGATGCGGCGGCGTCGGAAACTTGACGTAGGCGACGTTCTGGGGCGCCCGCGGTTGAACGGACGGTACGGGGAGAATCGTCTGGGTGTAGGGAAGCTGCCAGCGGCTCAGGGAGGTTTCGGGGAGGTGTGGCTTGACCGGAATTGGCAGAGGAAGCTCGTCGGAGCAGAGGGTGCTCGGGGAGGAATTGAGGGCGGTCTAAGACGTGCCAGCGCGGGGTGTCAGAGGGAAATTATAGAGGGTGCCCTGGCGTTTCCATCTGCGTGATTAAAACTGGTAACGGTGGTCGAGTTAAAGCGAATTAAGGCCGAGAAATCATCGGCGGGGGCGGTGTCGAAGGAGGAAGAAGGGGTCGCGCGGGTGTGGGAGAAGAACAGTGACAGGTGGGGTCGGCCTGTCAGTGGGAAAGAAGCGAGGAGGAGGTCCACATGTCATTCTCTGTGCGGGTTGGATAGTTGGTTCGAATCGTTTTCTGCGGGGTAGAGAGCTGGGCTGGTTAGTGGGCTTAGTGGGCTGCCTGGGTTGGGTTGGCCCTTTTCCATTTTTTTTACTCTGTGTTCTTTTCCTTTTCTATTATATTTTCTGTTTTGAATTTCCAATCAAACAACTTCAATCAAATCAATTCAATTCAAACAACACATCAAATTTTTGTGATAATGAAATTAGTTCTGTTTAGTAATATGGTCAAAAGTCCAATTAAAGTATTAATAACTTTATTAATCCATCCTTTTAATAAATAAAATGAAGTTTATTTATTTAACATGGTTTGATTTATTTAATAAAAATTCTCATTTGAAAACACTTTCAAAACTAAAACAGTAGGTTTATTTAAAAATACAGAATATTTGAATAACTTGTTCTAAAACAAAATAACCTCTTATTTTAGGGTCCAAAAGTAATTAAATAAAATGGTTTTAGTTATTAAATCAAATAGAGTTTGATTCCTATAAAATCTTTATTTGAAGCCTATATATTTTCAAAACTAAAACAGTAGGTTTTATTTGGAAGTATTAAATACTTGGAAACTTATTTTAAAATTAACATTTTATTTTTGAGTCCATTGAATAAAATAGTCTTTCAATATTAAACCAACTAGGGTTTGTTTTATTGGGAAAATTTATTTTGAAATCTAGAAATAAGGTCAAAACACTTTAGTAGGTTTTATTGGAAAATATCAAACATTTAAGAAAACTTATTTAAATTAACCAATAAGTTTTTGTTGGTTTTCAAATGATAGAACCTTTACTAATAAAACTTGGTTATTAAATCCTTATTAATTTATTTTAAATATATCTTTGCTAATTTTATTTAGATTAAAATGTTTTTAATCCAAAGCTTGGCCAAGGTTTAATAAAATGTTCTTTATTTATAAACTTCTATTTCATTTGAAAACAAAATCTTTTATTAAAAGTTCTATAGTAGTAGTTCCAAAATATTTTATTTTACTTTATTTAAAAGTTTATCTTTTTAAATCCTTTTAGGATTTTATTTAATTCCAATGGGTTTGAGGTTCCATTTATATTCAAAAAGTTTCTTCTGGTTCTGAAAATCAAACAAAGTTTTATTTTATTCATTTATTTTCACATTACAAGATTTGGAAAATCTTGGGATGTGACAACTCCACAACAAGCACCAAGTTCTCTGGCGCCATCAAGGAGTCATAAATACCCTCTGGTCGTCAATCCTCTAATTGATGGCTATGAGTTCTATAAAACTATCATGAACGGTGGCAACAGCATCAGCATCCTCTACATTGACACGCTCCACCGCATGAAGATCCATGAAAGACAGTTAAATCACATCAGCGTGAATTTTCATGGCATTGTACCAGGAAGACATGCGGATTCTCTATGTGAGATCACACTGGATGTGACATTCAAAACTCTAGAAAACTACAGGACCGAGCCACTCTCTTTCGGGGTGGTACCTTCAAAAGTGCTTACCATGCCATCTTTGGGCGTCCGGCTTACTGGGCATTCATGGGTCGCCCCTGTTACATATACAACATGATAAAACTTCTGGGTCCAAAGGGCGTCATCACCATCCAGGGTGATGGCTTGCACAGCTTATGTGAGCCTATTAGGAACCCCAAGAGCAAGGTATGAAGAAGTACAGCAGCAAGTTTTCCCTCAGTAAGAAACCGAGGTTATCGAACCAGTAGGAGGAAGGAAACATCACACAAGTGTTGCGAGCAACACGGAGACCTGCACAACACAAACTCAAGACTTTGCCCCAACTAACAGCGAGGTTGTCAATCTCACCAGTTGTTGTAACAAAGGATTAAACATATGGTGTGGAAGGTAATGGTTTGCAGCAAGTAAACAAATAACAGTGGAAGATGTATCAATGGTAAAGATTGGACCGGGGTCCATAGTTCACTAGAGGTGCTCTCCTTAGATAAACAACATGGCATGAAGGGTAAACAAATTACATCAAGGCAATTGACAAGAACTGAGCAAGGCATAACAATGCAATTACTAGTTAGAAAGATCTTATGAGATTCGATTGGGCAATACAACAAGATACATAGACCGCCATCCAACTGCATCTATGACTAGAAGTCCACCTTCAGGTTATCATCCGAACCCCCTCTAGTATTAAGTTGCAAGCAATAGACAACTGCTTTAAGCAAAGTGTGTAAGGTAAACAGTCCACATGTTCCATGACCAAGAGACCGTTGTTGTCTCCCTAGTGGCAACAACACATCTACAACCGAAGAGATTTCTGTCACTTCCCTTGGAAACTAGAGGCATGAACCCACTATCGAGCATAAATACCCCCTCTTGGAGTCACTAGAAACTACTTGGCCAAGATAGCTACTAACAACGGAGAGCATGCAAGATCACAAACAACATAAACATGATAGAATCATAAAGACAAAACCATTAATCAAACCAACATAATAATCTTAACATCCATCGGATCCCCGCAAACACAGCATGCATGATTACAAATAGATTAGATCTTGATCATGAACAGAGCTCACAAGATCTATACATGAAAGCACAAAGGAGGACATACAACCATCTAGCTACTACATGGACCCATAGTCCAAGGTGGAACTACTCATGCATCATACCAGAGAGAAGGCCTCCGGGATGATCTCCCCTCCGGCAGGGTGCCGGGAAGAACTTCAGATCCCCCCGATCTAGGGACGATGGTGGCGGCGGCTATAGATGGTTTCGTGGATGATTTGATCGGCTTCTTAGGATTTCTGCATCGGGGGCTTCTTATAGGCGAAGGGGGAGGTCGAGGCGGCGACCAGGGGCCCCACACCCTAGCTAGGCGCGGGCCCACCTGTGGCCGCGCCTAGGGGGTGTGGCCCCTCTAGCTCGCCTCCCGGCTCCCCTCTGGACTTCTTGTTCCCCACGGAAAGTAATTAACTTTGACGTTTGTCCCGTCCAATTCCGAGAATATTTATTTACTAACTTTTCTGAAACCAAAAACAACAGAAAACATGCATCTGGCACTGTTGCAAATTGTTAGTAGGTTAGTACCAGAAAACATGTAAAAAGCACATCAAAGTGTAGACAAGTAAAGCAAAGTAGATACTAAACAAGCATGGAGCATGAAAAATTATAGATACGTTTCCAACGTATCAACATCCCCAAGCTTAACTCCTGCTCGTCCTCGAGTAGGTAAGTGATAAAAAAAATATTTTTTTAGGTGACATGCAGCCTCACAATAAAGATCCAACCATTTGCAAGCATTGAAAGCTGGGATCAAAGAACTCTAAACATGTGCATGAAAGATGGAGTTCTAACAATAGGACATAGTAACTATGCATGCAACATGACAAGCTACAAACAAAGATCATGAATAACATGCATTGAAAAACGTTTGTTTGTTTCACATACAAAAAACATAGCATAGTGGCAATTAGCTTGTCCCTCATAGAGTAGCAATATAGATCCAAAGGACACCTTCAAAGTTCACAAGGGTGACTAGAAACAAATAGCACAAGAACAAGTAATATCACAATTTGCATCAATTAATAAGCTTTGGAACACTGCACACAGAATGACAACTATGCTCTCTTAATGGTGCCTAAAGGTAGAAGATGGAGATTCAAATAATGGTGGAAGAAAGGCCTTTTTGTAAAGGAAGCAGGGATTACAAGTTTCAAAAAGAGCTTCCAAAAATTATGGTACTTGTTAGATTTCAGCCCTCATTGCCCCTATCATAAGCATCTTGAAGTGATTAAGGTTAAAGTGGCAAAGCTGGAGTATATGCTTGATGAAGTATAAGTTGGCAATCTCAAGTCCCTTGAATACGAGGGCCACACCTCATGCATACTCAACTTTGGGTCCAGGTAAGTTCTTGTCATTTTAAGTATTTTCATATCATTGAGAAACGCCAACGAGGTACCCCTTGCACATGGTACATGAGCTTTCCCATAACCAAAATGACAAGGCAAGTAGACAATGAACATATCAGCAATCATTTTATTTACCATATGCATAGCTTTTTTATTGAGGATGCTTCATAGATAGCTCACTATGGTGATGCTGCAAGTTTCCACCATGATTAGGCATGGCTTAGGCTAGCGGCCGAGGCGTTTCTCTAACACAGGATACAGACTCCATGGACTTACAAATTCCCTCTTTATTTCACACCGGTGACATCCATAGACAAAAGAACATGATATCAACTGAGTACAAAGTACAAGTGCAATGTTGAAAACATTCCCTGTGACAACACGGTTCTACTAATTCCAACTTATAAGTGCAAGCATATACAACAAAGTTGTCACAATGGTTCAAGTTTATTAGGGGCGAAGAATATAAGTGTGCCATCAAGTTCGTGAGGGATTTAATCACTAAGTTTTCACATAATAAAATAGTTTTTAATTGGAAGACAGATGAAAACAAGAATATACTTGGAACGGTGTAACACACCATGCAAAGGAGTTTATAGTGGACACTTTGGAATAACTTGGTTTCTTGGGAGTTGGAAGCATCAGTAGAGCTTACTCATACAAGTGGAGGCTAGCAAAAGACTGGGAGCAACTAACTAAGAGAGCATAATGGCCATAATCATGTAGTGCAACAAAGCATACTAATCAAAGAAAAGAGTGGTACTACAAGTCAAGGACTAAATGATCATAGAGGCTAATGGTGACTTGTCACAGTCATAACATGGTGTAAGCATGTGCCAAGTCAACCCAAGCAAAGCATCAAAGGAGAATACCACAATACTATGCTTTTGCATGCTAAAACAACGCATAATTTCTTCAAGGCACACTAAGCAATCCCAATTGTTTGGAACAAGACATGCTACAACAATAATCACTAATCATAATGCTAAAACAACACCTAGCATGTCATGCTAAAGTCTAAGTCATAGTCAATGCAAGATCCTCTTGCATTACAAGCAAGAACTTACTACTCCTTTCCAACACCAATCAACTTATTTGTAAAACAACACAACGAGAACGGGGGTCCAAACTACTTTATTCAGGCAAACTAAACAACCTAAGAAAAGCAAACAAAAACTAAGATGCTCCAAGAACAACACAACTATGCATGAAACAATAAAAACGAAGTGTCTAAACAGACCTGAGCTTTTTATTGATGAAGAAGGGGATGCCTTGGGCATCCCCAAGCTTTGATGCTTGTACCTCTTGGATATTTCTTCGGGTGACACCAAGGTGGAATCCCCAAGCTTGAGCTTTTGTCCATTCTTCATCTCATTGCATCATTCTCTCTCTACACCTGAAATTTTTCCTTCATACAAAACTTCACACAATCTTCATTAGCAACATTAGTGTATTCAAAACATATTAGACCTCTGGCAAAGCTTTGAAACAGCAAGACTTTTCACTAAAAACACAAGCTACTGTAGTAAATCCTTCAAAAATCTCAATTCACCTAAAGAGAACTCAAAAAGGAATCAATAAGAAGGAAATGCAAATAATGGCAGAAATCTGTCAAAACAGACCAGCAGGTAGAAACCAATTTTTTTCGAACATCTTCTGTTGCTCAAATCAAAAAGTATTGATCTAACGAAAGTTAGCTAACATATTGGGGGATTTATTCGTAAATGTTGATCTCAATCCGAGTTACAGATACTCCTCATGATTTTTTTGGTGGAGGACAGAAATCTATTTCGGGACAACAACTCCCCAAATCTTACTTCCCTCTCATTAGAGGTCATTCTTGGCACAAAAAGCAAACAAAAAGGATAAGGAGAGGTAATTACTGAAGTAATAACTTCCAATACTCAAGGAAACTCTTGGGTTATCTCCCAACAAGTACTTTTCTTTAACGCCTTTAAGTTAGGCACAAGAAGCAAGAAGAATCAAGTATTTTCAAATGAGGAAGCATTAACATCCATACTTGCAAAGTCTTCAATTATGAAAGGTATCTCATCCAAATGGGTTTTGGAGGATCCCTTATCATCTCTCTTTGGTCTACTACTTTCATCAAAAAGATATTTAGGAGCAATCCAATCAAAATTCTTTTCAAAAGCTTCATGCATTCCAACAAGCTTTAAAGGTATGGGTATCTTAAATTCTTCTCTAGTATTAGTTTGATCAGAAATACCCACAACATCTACATTGATCCTAGCATATTGAAACGCTCAAAGACCTTTTTGGCTTCCCTAGCAATGTCATGTAATTCTTTTGATAAAGTTTGAAGGATGAATTCCCTCTTTTCAGCATTCTTTTCTTCTTTTAGATTAGGAACAAAAATTGTATGAAGGGGTTAAGGCTAACAAACCTAGCCTCCAACATATGAAGTAAAGAAGCTGCAACAATCTCATAATTAGGAGCAAGCTCTACTATAGATTTATCCTCAATATCCTCATGCTTGCTAACATAATTAAAGAATTCTTCAATATTATCTTTCCCAATTATGGAGCCACTACCTATTGTAAGATCTTTTAGGGCGAACTTGGGGAGCAACATGGTGAGCTAGAGCAAGGTGGAAACTAGAGCAGGAACTAGTTTTTTTGTGTTTTTGAATAAATCAAGCAAACCAAACTAGACTATTTTTTTTTGGTTTTTTGGAAAGAGGCAAACAAGACCAAGCAAAAGAAACAAAGCAAACTAAAAACAAAGTAAAGATAAAGGAAGTTAAGGAATCCCCTAGTGAAGACGTCCTTAGCTTCCCCGTCAACTGCGCCAGAAAAAGCTTGATGGCTTGCATAGCTTTTGTGAGCCTGTTGGGAACCCCAAGAGCAAGGTATGAAGCAGTACAGCAGTAAGTTTTCCCTTAGTAAGGAACCGAGGTTATCGAACTAGTAGGAGGAAGGAAACGTCACATAGGTGTTGCAAGCAACGTGGAGACCTGCACAATACAAACTCAAGACTTTGCCCCAACTAACAGTGAGGTTGTCAATCTCACCGGTTGCTATAACAAAGGATTAAACATATGGTGTGGAAGGTAGTGGTTTATAGCAAGTAAACAAGTAACAGTGGAAGATATATCAATGGTAAAGATTGGACCGGGGTCCATAGTTCACTAGAGGTGCTCTCCTTACATAAACAACATGGCATGAAGGGTAAACAAATTACATCAGGGCAATTGACAGGAACTGAGCAAGGCATAACAATGCAATTACTAGTCAGAAAGATCCTTTGAGATTCGATTGGGCAATACAACAAGATACATAGACCACCATCCAGCTGCAACTATGACTAGAAGTCCACCTTCAGGTTATCATCCGAACCCCCTCTAGTATTAAGTTGCAAGCAATAGACAACTGCTTTAAGCAAAGTGTGTAAGGTAAACAGTCCACATGTTCCATGAACAAGAGACCGTTGTTTTATCCCTAGTGGCAACAACACATCTACAACCGAAGAGATTTCTATCACTTCCCTTGGAAACTAGAGGCATGAACCCACTATCGAGCATAAATACCCCCTCTTGGAGTCACTAGCAACTACTTGGCTAAGATAGCTACTGTAACACCCTCAGAATCGGCCCTATGCAAGTTGCAGCGATCCCCGCCAAACCCGCATAGAAACGATTCAAAGGTGCCCACCAGGCACTTTCGTGCGGGTGGAAAACGAAGTAATGTCATTACACAATAGTCCTCGATGGAACCCACAGAACAGATATATACAACAACGACTCAAGGAGTCAAGAATATATATATACAATACAAAGATCCAAAACACTTTGAAAACGATACAGTGTCCGAGTACGGACAACATGCAAATTAAGCTAAGAGCCCTGAAGAATAACCAATGGCGTCCATAACCCTGCCCAGGCCAAGCCGGAAGGGTAACCCTGCTAACGACGTCGATCTCAAACCTGCTTAAACAAAATGGGTGCCGACAAAGGGCAAAAGTAAAAGAGAGCGGTCAGTACTGAGGCCAGTACACAGCGAGACTAGAATTCGGCGGTCCTCGCCTACATAGGTATGGTGGACTGAAGCGGCAGCGCAGCCTGCACTAAACAACCTATAGAGACTCGATACAACTATCAGCTATCAAAGAGAGATAAGAAAGACCTATTCGAAACCATCCTGATACTACCAGCAAACATACCCATCCTGGTATTTCCCCCTCGAGACCAAACGAGGAAGTCAACCGAGGAACTCACACAGTTGGCAGTTTTATTTATTCAGTTATCGTTGCAGCAATTACTAGTCAGGTATAGATAGTCATCCTGATATAATAAGCAGTGAGCACTTTTAGTTAACCATTCCGTTGTAGTTGCGACACTTACTAGTCAGATATAATTAGCATGAGATATCCCAAACCCAGCAGTTGTTGGTACTTTTATTTAGCCATTCCGTTGTAGTGAAGCTGATTACTAGTCATATCGGATACAAGTCAAGTTATAACGGTAAACTTTAGTTATAGTTGTCTATGATCGAGAACTGTGCTCCAAGTCGTCCATAACCGCTAACACGGCTTCTCGAAAAGATTTAACCCTGCAGGGGGGCACCAAAGTTTCCACACACACCTACACCCTTGTTGTCAGATCAGGTAGGTACAAGATCACAAAACATACACCCAATGGTATGTCGACGGGGTTTTGGACACGACGTTTCCCAGACCCAAAGCAAGCACATGGGGGCCACCCCACTAAGCTACCCGCAACGAAGTCGGCCGGTCTCCGAGACGGACCCAGAGGTTTGTGACAATGGCTGTAAACGACTGGGAAAGTGTGACTGGGCTTGTCGATACCGCGAAAACATTCCACATTTGTTCCAAAACAGTACAGGTGCTCCACGCGCAATCGTAAATAAAGTAGTAAAGCATGGCATAAGTACAGGATAGTAATAAAGTCCCAAACTACTTTGTGGCCCCCCGGTACAGTACTTTGAAATCAGGTACTAATCGATGGGGGTGCCCACACACCCCACCTGTGGTTAGCGCGCTCGATCTCGGAACAAGTGTCAATAACTCGGAGTCCTACGGGACACCAGTGAGCGGTTAAAAACCAAATATTGTCTATTACCCACCGGTGCCTCTGCATTATTTACCTACTTTCAATTTTAGTTATTAAACAGTAATTAAAACCACGATCATATCCAACTTAAAGCATATGGCAGTCTTCCAACAACTGTGGTACTTGAAGACATGCAACAACACTTGAGCAAGCGACTACGACACGCAAGGCCGACTGTCTATCAATCAACGGGAAATAGGAGGTGTCCAAGGCAATATAGAGGCTGCAAGGGATATCACGGGTACGAAAACTAGAGCATCGCAACACATATAGCAATAGATCAAAAGGAGGAAATAAAGACTAAAAATGTAAAATAGGTAGAAAGGGGAGAATGCTCGCCTGGAAAACATTGCCGAAGATTCATCCGAAGATCGGGTCGACACTCGCATCAACTCATCGTCCTAATCCGTGAAGAAGCAAAACACTAGAAGAAACACCGGATGCACTATTTAATACTACGGAAAAAGATCGGGCATGATGCATGTGTGGTGTATGACATGGCAAAAATGCGATGCAATTAGGCCATATTAGGCGGAACCGGGGTTCCGACATTTACTTAGATGGTTCAAGTTGTTTTCGTACCCCGCAATTTAAATGTTGGCTTAACAAGAAAAGACATATCACCGATTCACTACACAAATTTAAATGGGGCCAATATTAGGCTAGATTTGCCCGCATATGGTCTCCATATTTAATTGCAAGGTGAATCGGCATAAGGCCCCCAAACCACAATATGAGTGCAATCATGAATGATTTAATATGCACAAGATGAATATCATATATTATAAAAACATGGGGCTTGGAAAAGGGGTCACACATCGGGATTCGACGATCTTGGTTCCGAGGGGTTTGGTTTGGTCTACGGGCTTCAGATCCGTGATGGTGCACCCATGGGTCTTGGCGTCTTGGGGTTCTAGGAAGAAGATCTTGAGGGTCCACGTAGAAGGAGGGCTCGAGGTTTCTGACTCCATCTCAACCATCGATCGCGGTGTCGGTCTCACGGCCTCGAACTTAGTGGTGACATGTACATGACTCGGAGAAGATCTTGTAGTCACGGACAGGATCGAAGGTGTCCCTCCTTGATAGGGCTGCTGGATGCTGCAGATCAAAACAATCGAAGGATTCTGTTGAGGTCAGAGGCTTCTCACGAGCTGACAAGGGTCAAGCAGATGGAACCTGAAGCGAACTACAACCTTACATGGACAAGCAACTCGATTATTGTAGATAGTTGTAGAGACGCAGACCGCTCGTGTCTAGCAGGAACATGCAAGTCACAAGCAGACACGCGCACACGTCCAAGAGGCAGAGACTGGAGACAGACGACTGAAGTCGCGCTGCACAGGAAGATGATGGCGACCAAGCGAGCGGCAGAGCGCAGAGGCAGGCGACCTCTAGGCCGACAGCGGGGCGCTGTAGAGGCGCAAGGGCGGCGGCCGAGGCTCAGCTTGAGAGGAACGAGCGGTGCTGGGCCCGAGCAGCAGAGGCGGCCAGGTGGTCGCGTGAGTCTAGGAGGTTAGGTCGAGGTGGTGCACGAGCAGGACGACGGCGCGGGGTGAAGGAGAGGGTCACACGGCGGAGTTTCCGGCGAGCCGGCGACGCGATGAGGGGCGGCTCCGCACAGGAGGCCGGGAGGGAGGCGACGGGCAGCGGAGCTGCGGGGCCAATCTTGGCAGCGGGGCCCAGGAAGCATGCGGCCAGAGTCGGGGAAGGGCGAGGACGGCGGCAATTGAGCAGAGCCGGTAGGCGGGTTCGAGGGATGCGCAGGGTCGTGAGGGAGAGGCGAGGGGTGCCGAGGCGGCCAGGGCGGCACCGAGGAAGCAGGGGTAGGTGCGGGAGGTCGCGAGTGGGGAGGGGAACACGACACGAGGGAGAAGAGAGAGAGGGAATCGTTCGCTTGTGGGCATGGGTGGTGGGCCAGGATCGTGGGGTGGGGCCAGGGAGAGGGCGACGCTGGGTGGTTTGGCTGCTACGCGCGAGTGCGAGAGTGGTTCTGGCGGCGGAAGGGGTAGGACTAGGTGGTGGGTGGGATTAGGGTTAGGTTTGGGTTTGCTCTAGTGGGGTAGTAGGTGGCCTGTTAGTTGGGCCTTTGGGCCTGGCCGACAGGGCTGCCTCCTCCACTAACAAAATATTTATGTTTAATATTTTACTGTTTTATTTATGAGGCATTTTATATATAATTTTAGACAAAACAAAATATTCGGAAAAGACTGTGATTTCAATTTGAAATAGAAAAGGGGATAATTAGAAAACAATATAGGTTTTTGGGGAATAGGTTTAGTCAAACACATGCATGATGATGTCATGATGATGCGCAACATATAAACAACCGCGATTTTTTAGTAGTGGTTTTACCCGGGGTGCTACAACTACTAACAACGGAGAGCATGCTAGATCACAAACAACACAGACATGATAGAATCATAAAGACAAAACCATTAATCAAACCAACATAATAATCTCAATATCCATCGGATCCCCGCAAACACAACATGCATGATTACAAATAGATTAGATCTTGATCATGAACGGAGCTCACAAGATCTATACATGAAAGCACAAAGGAGGCGATACAACCATCTAGCTACTACATAGACCCATAGTCCAAGGTGGAACTACTCAAGAATCATACCAGAGAGAAGGCCTCCGGGATGATCTCCCCTCTCGCAGGGTGCTGGGAAGAACTTCAGATCCCCCCGATCTAGGGACGATGGTGGCGGCAGCTACAGACGGTTTCGTGGAGATTTGATCGGGTGATTAGGGTTTCTGCATCGAGGGATTCTTATAGGCGAAGGGGTAGGTCGAGGCGGCGACCCGGGGCTCCACACCCTACCCAGGTGCGGGCCCACCTGTTGCCATGCCTGGGAGGGTTTGGCCCCACTGGCTCGCCTCCCCGGCTCCCCTCTGGACTTTTTGTTCCCCACGGAAAGTAATTGACTTTGACATTTGTCCCGTCCAATTCCGAGAATATTTCTTTACTAACTTTTCTGAAACCAAAAACAACAGAAATTAGGCATCTGGCACTGTTGAAACTTGTTAGTAGGTTAGTACCAGAAAACATGTAAAAATCACCTCAAAGTGTAGACAAGTAAAGCAAAGTAAATACTAAACAAGCATGGAGCATAAAAAATTATAGATACGTTTCTAACGTATCACGGGGAAACCCGAAGAAATCAAAGGACTGCAAAGACAGATCTGCCGCCTTCGCTGAAGCTGTGCTACATGCCCAAGAGTACCAGGAGATCAAGAAAAATACCGACCCGTCCGAGATTCCTGCAATGAAGAACGAGGTCCTGAAGCCAAGTATGCAGTTCAAGGCGTCAGAAGATACGAAGAAGACGTCGCTAAAGGAAGATGATCCCTCCAAGACGATGAACATAGGGGTAGGTTTAAACCTCGCATAGGAAAGCATGCTCGTCGAGTTCCTCAAAGCGAATAGTGATATCTTAGCATGGCAGCCTTCTGACATGACTGGAGTACCTAGGGAACTTGCCGAGCACTGTATTAATGTGTATCCTGACTCTCAACTAATGAGTGCATATTTGGATCATGTTTTAGATTATTATTTTGCATTGTAGTGGTAGGATGTTGGTATTTTATGGCGTTCTTCACACACTTTTTATTTTTATTTTCACCAGGATCAGATCAGATCATGGATCCAATTGACACAATTCTTAGACCAGTTATATTGGAGTGAAAAGGAGCCAAAAAATATATAAATAGCTTATTTGGGAAATATTAATAACACCAGAAGAAAACCCGAAGCAATTCGAGGATACAGAAGTGTTAACGACCAACTATATGGCGGGAGGAAATATTTCGGCCGTATAGTTCCCGTCGTATAGTTAGCGCTGACACCGCCTCCTCAAATAGTTTTACCCAGTGCAACTATATGGGAGAGACGACATACAGAACACCCAGAAATCGCCGAAACCTCACCTGCGGAAGGCATCTGGAGGGGGAACTTGCCCTAGGGATCCATCTTTGCCCTAAGCAGATCTAGGAGGCCAAGGCATCGATCTCCATCTTCATCAACCACTGCATCTGTTGGAGATATGCCCTAGAGGCAATAATAAAAGTGGTTATTATTATATCTTTGTGTTTATGATAAATGTTTACATTCATGCTATAATAGTATTAACCGGAAACATTAATACTTGTGTGATTTGTAAACTAAATTAGAGTCCCTGGTAAAGCCTCTTTATAATACTAGCTTGTTGATCAATAGATGATCGTGGTTTCTCGATCATGAACATTGAGATGTTATTAATAACAAGATCATATCATTAGGAGAATGGTATGATGGACATACTCCTATAGATAAGCGTAGCATTAAGATCAAGTCATTTCAATAGTTCGTTTGCTATAAGCTTTGTGATACATAGTAACCTAATTCCTTCGACCATGAGATCATGTTAATCACCATCATCGGAAGGATGCTTTGATGACATCAAACACCACACCGTAACTGGGTGGCTATAAAGGTGGCATTGAGTGTTCGGAAAGTATGGGTTGAGGCACATGGATCAAGAGTGGGATTTGTCCATCCATATGATGGATAGATATACTCTGGGCCCTCTCAGTGGAATGTCATCCAATTAGCTTGCAAGCATGTGACTGGCTCACAAGGGATCACATATCACGGGAACGAGAAAAGATTACTTATCGGTAACGAGGTTGAACTAGGTATGCAGAGATACCGATGATCAAAACCTCGGATAAGTAAATTATCGTGAGACAAAGGGAAATTGGTATCGTATGTAAGTGGTTCATTCGATCACAAAGTAATCGCAGAAAATATGTGGGAGCCATATGAATTTCCAGATTCCTCTATTGGTTATTGATCGGAGAAGTGTCTCGGTCATGTCCGCATAATTCACGAACCGTAGGGAGACACACTTAAGGATTCGATGTTGTTTAGTAGATATGGAATGTTAGTAGGGATACCGAATGTTTTTCGGAGTCTCGGATGGGATCCGGGATATCACAAGGAGATCCAGAATGGTCCGGAGAATAAGATTCATATAAGGAAAGTCCTATTTCGGAGTTCGGGAAAGTTTCCGATGTTTTCATCGGAGAGGTTCTAGAAGGGTCTAGGAGGTTCACCGAGCCGGAAGGGGAATGGACCATGAATGTGTCATGGGTAAACGGAATGATTGGATCATATCCTAGGTCACTTGGTGTGGGCATTTGCAAGAGAGAATTAAAGCTCTAAATTGAAAGTCAAACGGGAAGTTTGAAAAGTCAAACTGGAACAATGGTTTCCTAGTGGGAGAAGAAACAAGTCCTTCTCTCAATCCAACTTGGGTTTGGGCTTGGATTCAAACCCACCCCTCCCAAGGCTGCCCCCTCTCATAAATAGAGGGGGATGGCGGCCCCAACACCACAAGATCCAAGCCCTCCCCACACCCGCGCCGCCACCGCCGCGCCCAAGCCGCCGCCGCTCGCCGCCGCCGCGCTGCCGCCTAGCGCCACTGCCGCCTCGTGCTGTCGCCGCCCTAGCCGCTGTCGACACCTCTCCTCCTCCCGGACTTCTAAAACCTAGATCTCCCAGAAACCCTAATCCACCATAACTCGCACCGGCTTAGGCGAAGCCCTGCGGGATCCTCCCTCTACTTCCGACACCACACCATCGTGCTGCCGAAATCACGAGGGGAGAACTACAACCTCCGCTGCCTGCTGGAACAAGCGAGAGGAAGGTCTTCATCAAGTACCGAATGTGTGACCGACTGCGGAAGCGCTGCCGGAACGCAGCGCCAGAAGGATCGTCTACGCGATCTTGAGATCGGCAAGTGTACGACTACATCACCCACGAGAATCTGCTCTCGTTAACCGCTTTGGAATCTTCGAGGGTGAGTGCTTCTATCGACTCGTTGCTACAATCTAGTAGATAGATCTTGGCTTGTTTGTGTGCATGCGGTAGAATTTTTTTGTTTTCCATGCTACGAACCCCTATAGTGGTATCAGAGCCGTGTCTATATGTAGATCTGTTGCACGAGTAGAACACAATGGTCATTGTGGGCGGTGGTGCTTTTATTATCAATTGCTTTTTGTGTACTTTGCAACTTGCGGTATGATGGGATGAAGCGGCCCGGGCTAACCTTACATGACATCGTTCATGAGACTTGCTCCACGCTCAACATGCAAATAGTATTGCATAAGTGGCTTTGCGGGTGTTTGTCTCTCCCATCATAGTATAGATTCAATTTACAATGGGCACTTGATAGTTTAAACATCAACGTTGTGGTTCTTGTTCGTAAGTTAGAACGACACTTATTGAAAGCCCCAAAGCACGTAAAATATGCAAAGAAAATTAGAGGCGTCTAACTTTTTTTTGCAGGGGTGTGCTGTGATGTGATATGGCCATGATTGTGATTATAAATGATGTATGCAATGTTCCTTATTATAAGTTGGCAACCGGCAGGAGCCATATGGTTGTCTTTTAAATTCCATTAAGACTTGCGTGTCTATTCAAAGTAGTTGTAATAGTTGAAGCTGGTGGACGACAACCATGAAACGGCGCCATTGACCTTGACGCCATACCGGTTATGATGGAGATCATGTTCGTGCTTGAAGATGGAGATCGGAAGCACAAGAAGAAAGGCCATATCATATCACATATTATGAATTGCATGTGATTCTAATGCTTTTATGCATCTTGTATTGCTTAGTTCACGACGGTAACATTATAAGATGATCCCTCAAGCACAAAAATTTCAAGTTTTAAAGTGTTCATCCTTAGTAAGCACCGTTGCTAAAGATCGTTGTTTCGAAGCACCACGTGATGATAGGGTGTGTTAGATTCTGCGAGTGTATACAACGTGAGCAAGCCAGATTTGCTCATGCGGAAGCTAAGGTTTGATCTTGATGAGCCTAGCATGTACAGACATGGTCTCGGAACACGGATCACCGAAAGGTAAAGCATGAGTCATATAGTAGATATGATGAACATGTTGATTGTTCGCCATTGAAGCTACATCAACTCTCGTGATGATCGGTTTTGATGTGGTGGATTTGGTTCGTGTGATCACTACAAAAATTTGAGGGATATTGTTTTGAGTGGGAGTTCACCTAGATTAATTTAACCATTAATTAGACCTCAATTTGTCATAAACTTAGTCTAAAACTATTGCAAATATGTTGTAGATCAATGGCGGCCCCTACCATCAATTTTAATTCGTTCCTAGAGAAAGAAAAGTTGAAAAACAATGGAAGCAACTTCGCGGATTGGTTCCGCAATTTGAGGATTGTCCTCAATGCTGGTAATTTGACCTATGTGCTGGATGCACCGCTGGGTGGCCTGCCTACAGCTAATGCTACCGATGAGGTAAAGAATGTTTTCCTCGCTCGGAAGAATCAGTACTCCGCAGTTCAGTGTGCTATCTTGTATGGTTTGGAATCGGAGCTTCAGAAAAGGTTTGAGAACCATGACCCACATGATATTGTCCATGAACTCAAAATGATATTTGAGGCTCACGCGGCAGTTTAGAGTTATGAGGCTTTTGAGAAGTTCTTTAACTGCAAGATGGAAGAGGGAAGCTCCGTCAGTGAGCACGTGCTTAAGATGTCTGGGCACGCAAGAAAGCTTCAAATCTTGGGTATAGTGATTCCTAATGCTTTGGAGATTCACCGTGTCCTCCAATCACTACCACCAAGTTACAAGAACTTTGTGATGAACTACAATATGCAAAACATGGACAAGTCATTGCTAGAACTCTTCTCCATGTTGAAATCTGCAGAAGTGGAGATCAAGAAAGAGCACCAAGTGTTGTTGGTCAATAAGACCACCAAATTCAAGAAGCAAAGCAAGTGTAAGAAAAAGGTAAACTTCAAGAAGGGCGGTAAGAAAGTTACCGCGCCGGCGAAGAAGACCAAGGATGGGCCTAAGCCTGATATTGAGTGCTTTTACTGCAAGGGAGAAGGTCACTGGAAGCGGAATTGCCCAAAGTACTTGGCGGATTTGAAGAACGGCAACATCAATAAGAAAGGTATATCCGATATACATGTTATTGATGTGTATCTCACTAGTACTCGTAGTAGTGCCTGGGTATTTGATACTGGTTCGGTTACTCATATTTGTAACTTGAAACAGGTACTGCAGAATAAACGGAAGCTAGCGAAGAACAAGGTGACGATGCGCGTAGGAAATGCATCAAAGGTTGATGTGATCGCGGTCGGAATGCTACCTCTTCGTCTACCATCGGGATTAGTTTAATACTTAAATAATTGTTATTTGGTGCCTACGTTGAGCATGAACATTATATTTGGATCATGTTTATTGCGAGACGGTTACTTGTTTAAGTCCGAGAATAATGGTTGTTCGATTTATATGAGTAATATATTTTATGCACATGCACCTTTGATAGATGGTCTATTCTTATTGAATCTCGATTGTGGAAATACACACATTAATAACATTGAAGCTAAACATTTGAAATTGAGCGATAACTCGACCTATATGTGGCACTGTCATCTTGGTCATATTGGAGTGAAGCGTATGAAGAAACTCCATTCCGATGGACTTCTTGAATCACTTGATTTCGAATCACTTGAAAGATGCGAAGCATGTCTGATGGGTAAAATGAGTAAGACTCCATTTTCTGGTATGATGGAGTGAGCTACAGACTTATTGGAAATCATACATACCGATGTGTGTGGCCGAATGAGTGTAGCATCACGCGGTGGTTATCGTTATGTTCTTACCTTCACGGATGACTTGAGTAGATATGGGTATATCTATTTCATGAAACATAAGTCCGAAACTTTCGAGAAGTTTAAGGAATTTCAAAGTGAGGTAGAGAATCAACGTAACAAGAAGATTAAATTTCTACGATCTGATCGTGGAGGTGAATATCTAAGTTACGAGTTTGGCGAGCATTTGAAGAAATGCGGAATACTTTCACAATTGACACCGCCGGGAACACCATAGCGTAATGGTGTGTCCGAGCATCGTAATCGAACTCTCTTAGATATGGTTCGTTCTATGATGTCACTTCTAGATTTATCGCTATCGTTTTGGGGTTATGCATTAGAAACAGCCGCATTCACTTTAAATAGGGCACCATCTAAATCCGTTGAAACAAAACCGTATGAATTGTGGTTTGGGAAGAAACCTAAATTGTCATTCTTTAAAGTTCGGGGTTGCAAAGCTTATGTAAATAAGTTACAACCAGACAAGCTTGAACACAAAGCGGAAAAATGCGTCTTCATAGGATACCCGAAGGAAACTATTGGGTATACCTTCTATCATAGATCCGAGGGAAAAATCTTCATTGCCAAGAATGGATCCTTTCTAGAGAAGGAGTTTCTCTCGAAAGAAGTTACTGGAAGGAAAGTAGAACTCGACGAGGTTGTTGAACCTTCTCTCAAACTTGTGAGTAGCGCAACACCGGAAGTGGTTCCTGTAGCGCCTACACCAATAAGAGAGGAAGCTAATGATGTTGATCATGAAACTTCGATTGAAGTTACTACGGAACCTCGCAGGTCAACGAGAACTCGTACCACTCCTGATTGGTATGATCCCGTTATGAGTGTCATGTTGGTGGACAACACCGATGACCCTGCGACATATGAGGAAGCGATGATGAGCCCATATTCCAATAAATGGCAAGAAGCCATAAAATCCGAGATTGGATCCATGTACGAAAACCAAGTATGGACTTTGGTGGACTTACCGGATGGCCGGAAGGCTATCGAGAACAAATGGATTTTCAAGAAGAAAACAGATGCTAATGGTAATGTTACTGTCTATAAAGCTCGACTTGTCGCAAAAGGGTTTCGACAAATTCAAGGAGTTGACTACGATGAGACTTTCTCACCAGTAGCGAAGCTAAAGTCTGTGAGGATTATGTTAGCAATCACTGCATATTATGATTATGAGATATGGCAGATGGATGTCAAAACGGCGTTCCTCAATGGAGACATTGATGAAGAGTTGTATATGATGCAACCCAAAGGTTTTGTCGATCCTAAAGATGCTAACAAGGTATGCAAACTTCAACGGTCCATATATGGATTGAAGCAAGCATCCCGAAGTTGGAATCAACGTTTTGATAAGGTAATCAAAAGTTTTGGTTTTATACAAACTTATGGAGAAGCTTGTATTTACAAGAAAGTGAGTGGGAGCTCTGTAGCATTCTTAATACTATATGTTGATGACATATTGTTGATTGGGAATGATGTAGACCTTCTTAATAGTGTCAAGGATTATTTGAATAATAGTTTTTCAATGAAAGGTCTCGGCGAAGCGGCTTACATATTAGGCATAAAGATTTATAGAGATAGATCGAGACGCCTAATATCATTGTCACAAAGTACATATTTGGACAAAGTTCTAAAGAGGTTTGGAATGGAAGATAGCAAGAAAGGGTTCTTGCCCATGTTGCCCAATACGACCTTGAGTAAAATTCAAAGTCCTGCAACGGCAAAAGATAGAGAAAGGATGAGTAAGACTCCCTATGCCTCAACCATAGGATCTCTAATGTATGCCATGCTATGTACTAGACCCGACATTGCATATGCTGTTAGTTTGACTAGCAGATATCAAAGTGATCCAGGAGTGGATCATTGGACAACGGTCAAAAACATCCTTAAGTACTTGAGAGGAACTAAGGATATGGTTCTTTCTTATGGAGGTGATGAACAGCTTGTTGTTAATGATTACACCGATGCTAGTTGGAACACCGATCCGGATGATTCTAAATCTCAATCTGGATACGTATTTACTTTGAATGGTGCAGCAGTTAGCTAGAGGAGTGCAAAGCAAAGAGTTGTGGCGAGATCTTCAACTGAATCGGAATACATAGCTGCTTTGGAGGCTTCACAAGAGGCGATATGGATGAAGGAGTTCATTACAGAGCTCGGTGTGGTTTCAAGTGCGCTGGACCCAATGTCTATCTATTGTGATAACATGGGCGCCATAACCAATGCGCAAGAACCAAGGTCACACAAGAAGCTGAAGCACATCAAGCTACGTTTTCACGCTATTCAAGAGCATGTCCAAGATGGTGACATAAAGATTTGCAAAATACACACAGATCTGAATGTGGCGGATCCGTTGACTAAACCTCTCCCGAGGGCAAAACATGACCAGCACCAAACCGCCATGGGTGTTTGGTATATTACCATGTAATCTGGATTAGTTGACTCTAGTGCAAGTGGGATACTGTTGGAGATATGCCCTAGAGGCAATAATAAAAGTGGTTATTATTATATCTTTGTGTTTATGATAAACGTTTACATTCATGCTATAATAGTATTAACCAGAAACATTAATACTTGTGTGATTTGTAAACTAATTAGAGTCCCTGATAAAGCCTCTTTATAATACTAGCTTATTGATTAATAGATGATCGTGGTTTCTCGATCATGAATATTGAGATGTTATTAATAACAAGATCATATCATTAGGAGAATGGTATGATGGACATACTCCTATAGATAAGCGTAGCATTAAGATCAAGTCATTTCAATAGTTCGTTGGCTATAAGCTTTCTGATACATAGTAACCTAATTCCTTCGACCATGAGATCATGCTAATCACCATCACCGGAAGGATGCTTTGATGATATCAAACACCACACCGTAACTGGGTGGCTATAAAGGTGGCATTGAGTGTTCGGAAACTATGGGTTGAGGCACATGGATCAAGAGTGGGATTTGTCCATCCATATGACGGATAGATATACTCTGGGCCCTCTCGGTGGAATGTCATCCAATTAGCTTGCAAGCATGTGACTGGCTCACAAGGGATCACATATCACGGGAACGAGAAAAGAGTACTTATCGGTAACGAGGTTGAACTAGGTATGCAGAGATACCGACGATCAAAACCTCAGATAAGTAAACTATCATGAGACAAAGGGAAATTGGTATCGTATGTAAGTGGTTCATTCGATTGCAAAGTAATCATAGAAATATGTGGGAGCCATATGAATTTCTAGATTCCTCTATTGGTTATTGATCGGAGAAGTGTCTCGGTCATGTCCGCATAATTCACGAACCGTAGGGAGACAAACTTAAGGGTTCGATGTTGTTTAGTAGATATGGAATGTTAGTAGGGATACCGAATGTTGTTCGGAGTCTCGGATGGGATCCGGTATATCACGAGGAGATCCGGAATGGTCCGGAGAATAAGATTCATATAAGGAAAGTCCTATTTCGGAGTTCAGGAAAGTTTCCGATGTTTTCATCGGAGAGGTTCTAGAAGGGTCTAGAAGGTTCACCGAGCCGGAAGGGGAATGGACCATGAATGTGTCATGGGTAAATGGAATGATTGGATCATATCCTAGGTCACTTGGTGTGGGCATTTGGAAGAGAGAATTAAAGCTCTAAATTGAAAGTCAAACGGGAAGTTTGAAAATTTTAACTGGAACAACGGTTTCCTAGTGGGAGAAGAAACAAATCCGTCTCTCAATCCAACTTGGGTTTGGGTTTGGATTCAAACCCACCCCTCCCGAGGCTGCCCCCTATCATAAATAGAGGGGGAGGGCTGCCCCAACACCACAAGAGCCAAGCCCTCCCCACACCCGCGACGCGCCGCCGCCGCCTCGTTGCCGCCGCCCTAGCCTCCGCCGACACCTCCTCCTCCCGGACTTCTAAACCCTAGATCTCCAGGAAACCCTAATCCATCATAACTCGCACCGTCTTAGGCGAAGCCCTGCGGGATCCTCCCTCTACTTCCGACACCACGCCGTCGTGCTGCCGGAATCACGAGGGGAGAACTACAACCTCCGCTGCCTGCTGGAACAAGGGAGAGGAAGGTATTCATCGATTACTGAACGTGTGACCGACTGCGGAAGCGCTGCCGGAACGCAGCGCCGGAAGGATCGTCTACGCGATCTTGAGATCGACAAGTGTACGACTACATCACCCATGAGAATCTGCTCTCGTTAACCGCTTTGGAATCTTCGAGGGTGAGTGCTTCTATCGACTCATTGCTACAATATAGTAGATAGATCTTGGCTTGTTTGTGTGCATGCGTTAGAATTTTTTTGTTTTCCATGCTACGAACCCCTACAGCATTTTCATCACCACCATCAGTTCCATCCATCCCATCTAGATATTGTTGTAATTCTTGCACTAGTTGTGGATTTATACAAGTACTATTCATCAATAATCGTTTCCATTACCATTGACATGATGTTGTTTGCCTCCATGTCTGAGTAGATCATTAGTTCTTGGGGAGATGGAGTAACCCTAGCATGAGATTGAAATAATATAAAGTTTATTATGATATTCATCGCTGTGACCATGTGTTAGATTGTCTTCATCTTGATGTTGGGAGAAGTCGACCTCTCAATATTTGCCTCTTGTGGGGACTTGATGGAGAGAACTACTTGTTGGTAGACGGAGGGATGTTAGCACTTATAGTGACTATAAAGCTATTGGCACTCCTTACGTATCAACTTGGAAACCGAGGAAACTCACAAAACACTATCCATGCCATGGGATATGTCCTACGGAATTATGTCCCTTAATAGCGCAGTAATTCAATTGATGTTGATTGCTGTCTGTTGTGGTTATGCGGATGATTTGAGCAGTGGTTGTTGCCTCTTTGTCCAAATACAGAGTTCCTCCCACACATACATAGTTGAGAATGTTCATGGTAATAATCTTTACCTTAGCCCTTTATAATGCTAGTGGTGTATTCGCTAATCCCTAAGAACGCCTTTTCCCACTGAAGTTTCAAATCTCTTTTACATACGCGATACTTATTTTCTATATTCAGTTTTGTTTACTTTACTCATTGCTCTCTTATACCAAAAACCCCAAAACACCTTTTTAAGTAATACTCGCATTTTATCTTGTTACTTAGAACTTTATTTAGCATTTCTATTTTCAGTATTTATTTCAAGAATACCTAGACTTTAGACTCCTGATCCCCGTGGGATCGATATCTTTATTTTGAAACTAGTTACAACCGATCTTTGCACTTGCAGTCATCAAGCTATTTTCTATCACCTTTGCCGGGGAGATAGGCGTTGTAGGTCTTTTAGTTTTTATTTATTTACTTTAGTTTTGTTAAGTTTTGTTTTGAGTTAAAGGTTTCCACCAACATGGAGTTTGAGCATATGACTAGTGCTAATCCACTCAACCACTTTGGGAAGCCATATGATATTTATAAAAGAGACTACTCCAACGCGAAGATAAGGGGGTTTAAAATAAATCCTCTAATACTTGGTATTTTACACAAGAAGCAATTTACTAGAGATGAAGAAGATCCTAATCCATATGAGCATATTGCATGTTTCAAAGATATATGTGGCACATTCCAATTAATGGGGTATACCAACGATGAGGTAAGGGTTAAACTTTTTAGTCAAACTTTGACAAGTGCAGCTCTCTCATGGTATAGGTCTCTACCCTCAGAAGCCACTACTAATTGGAATAATCTAGCTTGCGAATTTTTGTCCAAATATTATCCATTATCAAAATCTTTTGGAATCAGGCGTCTTATAATGACTTGGAGGAACCGTCCCAATGAAGGACTAGTAAGAGATTATATAAGATTTAAAGATTTACTTAGTCAATGTCCTCACCATGATTTTCCTGAATGGTATTTATTGCATATCTTTTATGGCGGTTTAATTGAACCTAATAAAATTGAACTAGACTCTTGCGCAAGAGAAGATTTTATGGATTTACCTATAACTAAAGCTTGGGCTTTACTTAATAGAATTCGCGATCATAGAGTTTCATGGAATTTTGGTCTAGGAAGTGAAGGAGGCACAAAAATAGATCATGAATGTATTCATGACTATAATAAAAAGGTCCATGTTAATGAATTATCTAAGGAGCTTTATTTAGATTCAGATCTTGTGTTGTAAGTTGTTAAAGATTTTACGAAACATATAAAATCTCCAAAAGAGGATTCGACCAAGTATGATCCACTACCCGAACCTGAGAAGAAAAGAGAAGTTAAAGAAACATTGGCCTCCCTAGAACCAATGTATGAGATACCTTTCCCTAACACTGCACATAAGCATATTTTGGAATATGAACAGGTCAAGGCAGTACAAGAGGAGAAAGAAGAGGAAAGTGTGCCAATAATTCAAGAACATCTGGATGAAACCAAAGATGAAGAGGTAACCAAGGAAGCAATCATGGCTATGTATGCACATTGTAATATAGTTGAACTTGATAAAGAGACTTCTATATTGGTTGAAGGTAAAATTAAGGTAAAAGATGTGGGTAAGCCTATTATTTCCCTGCATATTTAAAGAAACCTCGCATTACGGTTTATGTGATCTTGGCACCGAAGTTAATGTTATATCTTATGATTTCTATTTAGAAATAAAAGAAGAGATATCACCGGCTACAATAGAAAATACTTATATGACAAGTATGTTAGGCAATAAAAATCTTAGAATTCCAATGGGAGTAGTTGAAGATGCCACTGTCACAATTGACAATATAAATTTCCCTATCGATTTTGTAGTTGTTGATATACCAGCTGACACTCTTTGCCCAATCATATTTGGAAGAAACTTTTTGAGTGATATAGGTGCCATAGTCGACTTTAAAAAGGAGGTTGTATCCCTTAAGCTTGGGAAAGCGGAAAGAGAATTCCACATTTCCAAATTTAAAGACGGACCTCTATTCATACAAGAAGAAGAGAAAGAAAAAACTATTGAGGAGATGGCAGCTCTTTTCTTTAGTAATCAAGAAGAAGAAATAAATGAAAACTCAAATTGTGAAGAAATAATTATGGAGGATAGAACTTTAGAACTAGAAAGTGAATTTGATTAATTTCCCAGTTTAGAACCTCCAATTGATGAAGCTTTTGAAGAGCCAGAAAAGAGAGGGGATGAAGAATTACCACCCCCAGAATTAAAAACTCTACTAGATAATCTTAAGTATAGATTATTAGATGATACTAATAAATTCCCTATTATTATTAGTCCTAAACTTTCAGGAGAAGAAGAAGAAGAAGAAGAACTCATGAAGGTACTGAAGGAACACCGCAAGGACTTTGGGTACTCAATGGATGACTTGAAGGGTATTAGTCCCATGATAGCCGTCCATCGGATATTCATAGAGGAAGGTGTTAAACCAGTTGTAGAATTAATAGAAGACTAAAACCAGAAATGAAGGAAGTGGTAAGAAAAGAAATAGTATGCCTACTTGACGTAGGTATAATTTATCCCGTAAAAGAAAGTGAATGGGTAAGTCATGTTCATTGTGTTCCTAAGAAAGGCGGCTTTACTGTTGTTCCTAATGAAAACAATGAATTGATACCTACTAGAACTATTGTTGGACATAAGATGTGCATATATTTAAGGAAATTTAATAAGGAAACTAGGAAAGATCATTATACTTTACCGTTCATAGATCAAACTTTAGAAAGGTTAGCAAACCACACTCATTTTTGCTACTTGGACGGATACTCTAGTTTTTACCAAATAGTTGTTCATCCCGATGACCAACTTAAAACAACTTTCATTAGTACTTATGGTTTACATGCTTACAAACGCATGCCTTTTGGGTTATGTAATTCTCCAGCTACTTTTTAAAGATGCATGACTGTTATTTTTGCAGATTTCATTGAACTAATAATGGAAGTATTTATGGATGATTTTTCTATCTATGGTACTCCGTTTACCAGTTGCTTGGATAATCTCAATAGAATATTGTAGCGTTGCGAAAAGACCAATATTGTTCTAAAATAGGAGAAGTGTCACTTTATGGTCAAAGAAATCATAGTCCTTGGACACAAAGTATCATGTAAGGGTATTGAAGTAGATAGGGCTAAAGTAGAAGCAATAGAGAGAATGCCACAACCAAGGGACATAAAAGGTATAAGAAGTTTTCTTGGTCATGTAGGCTTTTATAGAAGATTCATTAGGATTTTTTCTAGAATTTCTAAACCTTTGACTAATATGTTGCAAAAGGGAGTAAGATTCAATTTTGATGATAAGTGCCTTATTGCCTTTTATAAACTTAAATATGCTTTATCTCGTGCTCTCATCATTAAACCACCTATATGGGATATGACTTTTGATTTAATATGTGGAGCTAGTGATGTTTCTGTAGGAGTAACTCTAGGACAACACATAGGTCACAGATTTAATATTATACATCATGCTAGTAAAACTCTCAATAGTGCTCAAAAGAATTATCCTAAGGAAGAAAGAGAACTCTTTGCTGTATTTTTATCTTCCGATAAGTTTCGTTCTTATATTGTTGATGAAAAAGTAAGAGTTCATACGGATCGTGATGGTTTAAAAGAACTCCTCGAGAGGAAGATTCATAAGCCAAGACTAATCCGTTGGATCCTTTTACTTCAAGAATTTGATTTGCAGATTATGCAGAGACAAGAAGCAAAGATAGTGGATGCAACATCTCTATGTGCCCAACAAGATATCGATCTTATTGAGAGGAACTTTAGTCTTGATGATTTTTGTTTTCAAGAATTATTATATGAACTAAGGTCAAATCCTCCCAAGAAGAAGAAATCCTTATTGTTGGAGGAGATTGTCACTCCCGACTAAATAAAACAGTAAGTGGAAGGTAAGTTTTCTAACTCTAATAAGTGCTTTGTTTTCATAGTTTCTACTTTTTTTTGCCTTTGTAATCCTCTTATTTTTTTTGAAGTTTTTGAGGGGTTTCTGTAACTATATGGGTGCAACTATATGGCCAGAGAAAAATCTCCCACTGTATATTTGGTCGTTAAACGTTTTGTACCCCTTCGCAAAAATTAATTCGAGGTACTGTATCTATACGACCACAACTATACGGCTGGAGAAAATTCTCCTGCTGTATAGTTGGTCGTAAAAGCTTCAGAACCATCGACCCGTTTTATGATATTCATAAGAAACCTCTTTGTCAGTTCCTAGTCGGTAATCTAACCGACCTGAGATCAAGATATTAGGAAATATCTGCCGGGAACCAACTATACGGCTGGAACTATACGGGTCATGACCGTATAGTTGGTCGTTATGGAGCAGGACTCCTCTGAATCCACAATTTATTTTCCTAGTCGGCTTGGATTCTTTTCTTGGGCGTGAATTTGGTGTTTCTCGTGAGTTTTACCGACCTTTGACCCCTCTTATATACTGCCCTATTGCCTCTCTCTAATCACAAATCACCCGGAACAGATCCATCTATGCACTATCCCGTCCCAGGCCGTGGAAAACCTATGGGACTCATTGCTCCTAGGGATCTTTCTAGCATCCCATCGATGGAGGACAGGGATGAGGAGGTGGAGAGGTTTAGCCCGGGGTACAAAGAGTACGTCGAGCCAAGCTTCTACAACAACGACCCCGATGAAGGCTGGGGCGATGTTTACATATGTCGCGATGTCTATGATCCCCTGGAGATCGACTGGGCGGCAATGAAAAGAACTCACGAAGATAGGGAAGGCCGCAATGTAACATCCCAAAGATATTAAACATGAATCACCAATTTCTAATCATCAAATTTAGGGTTAACAAAAACTTTCCTATCTAAAAATATGAGAGCATTCATATGTATGTGTATTTAAAATTAGGATTCTTTTGAATTGCCATGGTTCTGTGTTTCATTGCTTGTAAAATGATTCTTAGGTGAAATAAACATCATTTAAATCATTCTCAAACTTTTCCCAAAGACAAACAACTCAAAATGAACAAATGAAGTGAATGGTCACTTTGGCCAAATTAACTCTCATGCCTACTTTGGCTATTGCAAGCACTCAAAACTTAACAGAAACATTTGTGGATCTTTGCACCCCTTGTTAGTACTCATAATGAGGTACCAAGGCCCACTTTGTGATCTTCCAAAAACATTCAAATGCTAAGTTTAAATGATAGTTTGAAATTGAATCTATCTCATATGGGAAGATCCCACTATTTCAAAAACCACTCAAACAAGCTCAATTTTCAAAACCCAAGCACCCACAGAGTCTCCAGCACATGCCTAGCACACCCACCAAAAATATTTTCAAAATTAAAAAAGAAGTTTCTTGCGGCCATTTCATCAAACACTTGGCAGGCAAATTTAAACCAAATCAAATTCACTATTTTTAATAGTGTTTTGGCCTAACTTGTTCCCTCTCTAGATCACAACAACCATTTAGTAGATCATCTAGCTTAATTGGAAACCCCTATACTCACTGTGAGCTGGTCATTGTCATCAATGGTGAGCAAGCCGAGCCACCTCGCCGGCCAACTTGGTCGCCACCGCAGAAGACCACCTCCCCCTCTCTCGCCATGTCTGGGAGCTAGCCAGCACTTCACCACCACCCACTGTCCCCTCCCCGAGCCAAGGCAAGTCGTGGACCACCGAGCACGCCCCGCGCCCAGTGCCACTGTGACATGCCGAGCACGCGCCAGAGCGCCGCACCCGGCACGCGCGCACACGCCGCTCCTCCCGCAGCCCGTGCCCACCGCATCGCCATGATCCAAGGAACACGCCAGCCATCCCCGTTCGCCGCCCAATTCCTCACAGCCACCGCTCGCCGTCGAAGACGCCGCCTTTGCCGCTCAAAGCGCCAGCCTTGCCCGACCGATTACCACCGCCCCTAAGCCCGCATTTAAGTTTTAGAGCATCACCAGGAGACCGCGTGTCGATCGCCATCCTCAGCCATGCCGCTAGCATCCCGTAGCCATGTCGCCACCGTCGCCTGCCCATCCCTCTCGGTCTCGCCGTCGAGCCTATAAAAGGAAGCCAACCCCAGCTGTTTGAAGCACACCATTCCACTCCCCTCACCTCACTGATCGTTCCATCCTCTAGCAGGAGCACGAGGAGCAGCAGCTCGCCGGAATTGCACCGGAGTAGGCTGCCTCTAGAGGAGAAGGGGGCCCCTGATTGCGACCACCCCCGGAGCTGCCTCGACCGTCCTTGAGCTCGCCGTCGATCACTCATTCGTTTGCCCGCCTCGCCATCGTTGCTGGAGCCCTGGTATGCCCCCTATGCACCCCCACTGAGCCCCTAGGGTTCGAGCTCGCCGGTGATAGGTTCGTCGTCGACGACGATCCCCAGCCGTCGATCTCCCTTCTAATCCAACGATCCACGTAGCCCCGTACCACTTCGCACGCTATGAGCCGCTGACTGGTAGACCCCCTGTCAGCTGAGCCTCGCACTGCAGTGTGACACTGGGCCAGCCCATTAACCTCTCCCGTGCGACCCAACCGTTTGAATTTAGATTTTTCTATTTTAATTTAAACACAGTTCTGTGCATAGATTCAAAAAGCAACCCAGCTCGATCCAATGAACCAAATTGCATGAAACCAATTTTGTTATAAAGGTACTGAAATGCTTAATCCAATCCCATTGGATTCAAATCATTTGGATCTGTAGATCAACCTTGGTAAAAATAACAAGTCAGAAGCTTTTCTACATTCCAACATTTTTCAAAATTCAACCATAAGAGCTTTTGAGTTGATTCCAACTCTCAAAAATTACATTTGATCATACCTTTCAGAATATATAAAAACATATGGGTTTACTTACAGAAATAATGTTCAAATAACAAAAGAATGCCACATAGGCATTTCTAGTCACTTTATTTATTTAAAATAAAAAGGTTAAACCTTATTAAATTGAGACACCACTTTAAATCACATTCCCATGTACTGAAATATGTGGTGATGACATGTGTCAACATGATCCCATGTTTGAGTTAGAGAATATTAAATCTTAAGTAGTTTTTCAATGAATAGAAATTACTTTTCTCACATTAAAATAAATAAGACAAATGCTTTAATCTTGTAATGATAGGTGATGATGTTAGATCATCTATAGTACACCTTTGTGTGATGATTGAAAATAGTTAAGTATTGTTTGGTGATTATGTACCTCGTATTTATTGATAGACGCTAGTACCGACCAAGGATACGAGGAGGAAGGAGGATACTACGAGGAAGAAGCCGAGGAGAACTTCAACCACTGCTCTGCTCAAGGCAAGCCTTACTACACAAGTTGACCTATGCAAGCTATTAACCTAGCAAGCTTATACCACTTGATAAACCATCCTAGTTTTACTTGCAAGCTTTATACTTTATTTCTTTATCAAAGCTTTCTCTTAGAGTTTACATAGTGAATTGTAGGTACTAGAAAGATAATGGAAGGTTGCATAAAGAGAATTAAATCTGGCCTAAGTTAGATAATCTTGATGTCATCCTAAGGCAGGAGATTGAACTTAGCAAATCCCCACTTGTTTACTACCCCTCATTAGTACTTACCACCACTTGTAGATGCTAGTGCTAAGCATAAAACTTGATCAACTTTAGATGGGAATACTTGGTGAAACCGGTTATGAAAACCTTAGAATGATGAGTCATTCTACTGAAATGTTTTGACATGTGTTCTCGAACACCATATGATTTTGATGATGAAAATGTTGAGGCATGAGCCTTAGCCCTTTATAAAACTGATGGTTGTCTGGATGCGATACCATTTCAATTTTACTGTACAACCACAATACCCGAAAATTGGGTAGGGCTTGACTGGAAATTTATATACCTTAGTATGGGTTCCCTTGCGGCCAAGGTATGAGCTGAGGCTACCTTGTGAAGATTGTCCACCTGTGCAGTACCCAAGATGACAGTTGGTCATGGTTGGGAGGCCAAACTCACAGGAGAGGTGTCTATACTAGGGCGTGTAATGGAAAGGTTAGGATTGATTATCCGCATACTGAGTATGGTGAATTCAGGATTTGTTCCTGATGGATGTATCAAATGTTGTGGTAAAAGTGTACAATCTCTGCAGAGTGCCAAACTATTCGAATAGCCGCGTTCGCGGTTATGGACAGTTGGAGTGGCCATACTGTTCCCCCGTCAGATGTTTTCAAAATGACTTGTGCAATGAATTATGACTTTGACTTGATCACAACAGGGTTGTGATATGAAAATTCAAGTTCCCACTTAGGTGTTATAAAACTTCAACTAGTTTTCTTTGCTTCTGAACTTAGTAGAGGTAAATCTGGCTTTTTGCAAAACAACCCTAGAGCTTAGTGTCCTACTACAAAAACCCCCTTCACTTGTTAGTATTAGTTTGTGAGTACTTAAAGAGTACTCATGGCTTTGTCCCTGGCTATTCTCGTGGCCAGACTATGAAGAGGAGTATCAGGATGATGGACCACAGGAAGGTTACGACAACTAGGATCATCTCCCATCGTCAGCATTGCCTGTAACCCCGAAGATGGAGCTTCTCCTACACTATCTTTATTATTACGTTATTCCGCTGCTTGAGTTGTATTAAGAACTGGATCATGAGATCCTTATTTGTGTAAGACCTTATATATGGTTTGTAATGGATGATGTAATGTGATATCCAAATCTGTTATGTCTCGCAAAAATGGTAATCCCGGGATTGCGATGTATGGCATAACAGGCATCTGGGATTAAAAATCCGGGTGTTGACACGCAAGCCGCATGAAAAAGGGCGTGTGGAGACGGTCAAGTTCATCACTACAGATCCGAGGCCGCACAAGCGTAAGGAAATACCTAACATTGGTGAAAGTGCTAGCAAGGGACCGGCGTTGCCCCGCTCAAGGCCTACCACTGGTGCTCGTATGAGGGTGAATCCTAAAGAAGAATGGAGGAGCAACTTCTACTTCCACGATCCATCCATAATGGATGAGGAAGAAGAAGTTGTCCCCAGGACAAAAGATCGCGTGCAGGCACTGGAAGTATATCAGAAGCAGAAGCTACTCCATCACGTTGAAGTTCATCACCGCCTCAATGAGATATAGAAAAAGGATGATCTTCTCTTGATGGTGGCTAAGCTCGCAGATAGGATGGATACTCCGCAATCTGATTTGTGCAGGTGCTACAAATGCATCACCGCTCTGGAGGATACCAACAAGAAGCTGCGCACCGCAGTTCTACATGCCATGGTGCCATAGTGACCTTCAATTAAACACGGTATCAAATAAACACGATATCAATATCCCGCCTGGCTGGATTCCAAGCTTGGGGAGATCTTTAAGACCTTGTAATCTATCTTATAAGTTTTTATTTCCATTCTAGTTCTGCATTAGTTCGAGCTCATAAATAAAGTTTGCATCATTAGATTTCCCTTCAGGAATAGTTGATCCCTCTTATGAAATTCTGAATTTTATTATAATATATGGAGCATTATTGAGTTTGAGTTTGCCTTATTGGATATATTAATTACTTGAGTATGATTTTACTTGCACTTGATGATTGCAATAGTAGTCTTCCACACCGTTGGTATTAACGGAACATATAAAGATAATTTGATCAATATGTTGTAGGTCAATGGTTTGATTTACAAAAAGGAGAGATTATCTAATTAATTAAGATGAAAAAGAAAAACCTTGAACAAAGGAGAAATTATAAGGGCTATCAAATAGAGTGAGAACAAGTTGGGGTAGAATACTCAAGTTATAAAGATGCTTCATATATATATTTGTAATTTGGTAATTGGGGTCGTTAAACTTTGAAATTCCTACATGGAGTGGAATATATGGCTAGATTCTTTGCACAACACTTAAACAAAAGTGTGAGCACAAACATATGTAGAAAAGGAAGAAAAAGAAAGTTGAAGAAAAAGAGCGAATGTGCAAAGAGCAAGTAGGCATATACCAATATATTGTAGTAAGACAAAGAGATGTTTGAGATTTTGAATCCCAAGTGAATATGTTAATCCTAAAAACACTTGGGACTACCTCACTAACTCATTCGGTTAAACCGAATACTTTTACAATCATGTTGAGAATAATATTTTGTGAACCGTTAATTGCTAAGGTGTGAAAACCTGCTAATACTATTCGGATGATTCGAGTAAGGTACTATTCATGAACTTATTTATATGTATCCTTTATGATAAACACATGCTGCAACTGCCTCATTTATTTTATCGACTCAACTTCATGAATATAAGGATCACATCCATTAAGCTAAACTTACTCGGGACAAGCAAGAGTCTAAGCTTGGGGAAGTTGATGAGTGCATATTTGCATCATGTTTTAGATTATTATTTTGCATTGTGTTGGTAGGATCTTGGTATTTTACGGCGTTTGCACGCACTTTTTATGTTTATTTTCACCAGGATCAGATCAGATGATGAATCCAATAGACACAATTCTTGGACCAGTTATATTGAAGTGAAAAGGAGCCAAAAACTACGTAAATTTCTTATTTGGGAAATATTAATAACACCAGAAGAAAACCCGAAGCAATTGGAGGATACAGAACGGTTAACGACCAACTATACGGCGGGAGAAAATATTCCGGTCGTATAGTTCTCGCCATATAGTTGGCACCGACACCGCCTCCTCAAATATTTTCACCCGGTGCAACTGTATCGGAGAGACGACATACATAACACCCAAAAATCGCCGAAACCTCACCTCCGGAAGGCATCTGGAGGGGGAACTTGCCCTAGGGACCCATCTTTGCCCTAAGTAGACTGGGAGACCAAGGCATCGATCTCCATCTTCATCAACCGCTGCATCTTCATCACCACCATCACTTCCATCTATCCCATCTAGATCTTGTTGTAATTCTTGCACTAGTTGTGGATTTATACAAGTACTATTCATCGATAATCGTTTCCATTACCATTTCCATGATGCTGCTTGCCTCCATGTCTGAGTAGATCATTAGTTCTTGGGGAGATGGAGAAACGCTAGCATGAGATTGAAATAAGATAAAGTTTATTATGATATTCATTGCTGTGACCATGTGTTAGGTTGTCTTCATATTGATGTTGGGAGAAGTCGACCTCTCAATATTTGCCTCTTGTGGGGACTTGCTAGAGAGAACTACTTGTTGCTAGATGGAGGGATGTTAGCACTTATAGTGACTATAAAGCTATTAGCACTCCTTATGTATCAACTTAGGAATCGAGAAAACTCACAAAACACTATCCACGCCATGGGATACGTCCTGCGGGATTATGTCCCTTAATAGCACAAGAATTTAATTGATGTTGATTACTGTCTGCTGTAGTTATGAGGATGATTTGAGCAGTTGTTGCTGCCTCTTTGTCCAAATACGGAGTGCCTCCCACACATACATCGTTGAGAATGTTCATGATAATACTCTTTACCTTACCCCTTTATAATGCTAGTGGTGTATCCGGTAATCCCTGAGAACGCTTTTTCCCGCTGAAGTTTCAAATCTCTTTTACATACGCGATACTTATTTTCTGTATTTAGTTTTGTTTAATTTACTCATTGTTCTCTTATACCAAAAACCCAAAAACACCTTTTTACGTAATATTTGCATTTTATCGTGTTACTTAGAACTTTATTTAGCATTTATATTTTCAGTATTTATTTCAAGAATTCCTAGACTTCAGACTCCTGCCTCCTATAGGATCGATATTTTTATTTTGAAACTAGTTACAACCGATCTGTGCACTTGCAGTCATCATAAACCCATCAAACAGTCTCTATGACAGTTTAGTAATAAAAAATGCAAAGCTATAGCTAAAGAATTATCCCGACTAGATTTAACCGGATTCATAACAAAGGTCATCCATACAGATTGGATAGAAAATCCTGTACTTGTCCCTAAAAAGGACACTATTGAATTAAGGATGTGTGTTGATTATATCGCTTTGAACAAAGCTTGTCCAAAAGATCTGTTTCCTTTGCCAAGAAACGATCAAGTTATCGACTCAACGACAGGATCAGAATTACTCTGTTTTCTCGATGCATATTCCGGATATCACCAAACACTGATGAAAAATCGGATCAAATCAAGACGTCTTTTGTCACTCCATTCGGAACCTTCTGCTACTAAACTATGACTTTTGGCTTAAATAATGTAGGAGCAACTTATAAGCGCACTATGCAACGCTGTCTCAACGATCAAATCGGACGCAACGTCCATGTATACGTATATGATATAGAAGTGATGTCCAAAAAGAAGGAAACATTAATGTCCTACTTAGAGGAAACATTTTCTAGCCTACAAAAGTTTAATATGATGCTAAATCCGAAGAAATGCTTCTTCGAAATACCACCCAGAAAAATGCTTAGTTTCATCATGTCTGAAAGAGACATAGAGGTGAACTGGGACAAAATTAAGGCTATACTAAACATTACCAGACCGACTCGCCTGAAGGACGTTCAACAACTAACTGTCTGCATCGCAGTAGTAAACCGTTTCGTCAGCCGACTCGAAGAAAGAGCCGCACCTTTATACATGCTCTTAAAGAAAACCGACAAATTTGTCTAGACCAAGGAAGTCGACACTGCCCTGCAAAGTTTGAAAGATTTACTTTCAAACCCAGCAATCCTTGCCGCATCAGAGCCGCAGGAGCCTATGTTACTTTATATTGCAGTGACAAATAAGGTCGTAAGTGTAGTAACAACAGTGGAGAACGAGGAAGAAAATCATGAGCATAAGGTGCAACGTCCAACTTACTATCAAAGTGAGGTCCTAACAGAGTCGAAACAGAGGTATCCATATTACCAAAAGCTAGCATATGGTGTATTCTTCGCTGCCAGAAAGCTACGTCATTATTTTCAAGAGTACAAGATCACACTGGTGAGTACTACTCCCCTACGAGATATAATCAACCACCATGATACCACATGTGTAGGGGTTCGTAGCATGGAAAAACAAAAAAATTCTACCACATGAACACACAATCAAGATCTAATCTATGATCAGGCCAAGATCTATCTACTAGATTGTAGCAACGAGTCAATAGAGTACTAACCCTCGAAGATCCAAAGCGGTTAACGAGAGCAGATTCTCGTGGATGATGTAGTCGTACACTCCCGATCTCAAGATCGCGCAGACGATCCTTCCGGCGCTGCGTTCCGGCAGCGCTTCCGCAGTCGGTCACACGTTCGGTACTCGATGAAGACCTTCCTCTCCCTTGTTCCAGCAGGCAGCAGAGGTTGTAGCACTCTCCTCGCGATTCCGGCAGCACGACGCGCGTGGTACCGGAAGTAGAGGGGAGATCTCGCAGGGCTTCGCCTTAAGCCGGAGCGAGTATGGTGGACTATGAGAGAGCCTTGGTGATCTAGGGTTTAGACACACCAATTAGAAGGGTCTAAACCAGCGTCTAGGGCAATTATAAGCTCTAACTCGGCGGCTTGGGAGAAATCCCTAGGCTATGGCTAGGGTTTAGGTTTAGAGGGAGGCAACTTGTGTGCTAGGAGGGGCAGCCTTGCCCCTCCCTTTATAGGTGGGAGGTGCGGCCAAGGGGAGGGAAGTCCCTCCCCAACTCGTCTTGGAGGTGGGCCGCCGGTTGGAGGAGGGAACTCCTCCCGAACTCGGTTTCCACCTCTCCTCCTCTTTCCCAAAACTAGCCGTTTGACTTTCAAACTAGCCGTTTGACTTTTTCAAACTAGGATTTGAATAAACCCTCTATTTTGGTACATCGATGACACCTAGTACATGATGCAATCATATCAACTTGATATAACACATTCATGTACCCTTTCCCCTCCGGAGTGCCGGACATTCCGGAACCTTCTAGAACATTCCTGATGAAAACATCGGAATCATTCCCAAACTCCGAAACAGGACTTTCCTTATATGAATCTTATTCTCCGGACCATTCCGGATCTCCTCGTGATATCCCGGATCCCATCCGAGACTCCGAACAACATTAGGTCTCTTTCTCATCATACCATAACTACTCAAACAACGTCGAATCCTTAAGTGTGTCTCCCTACGGTTCGTGAATTATGCGGACATGATCGAGACACTTCTCCGAACAATAACCAATAGAGGAATCTGGAAATTCATATGGCTCCCACATATTTCTACGATTACTTTGCGATCGAATGAACCACTTACATACGATACCAATTTCCCTTTGTCTCACGATATTTTACTTATTCGAGGTTTTGATCGTCGGTATCTCTGCATACCTAGTTCAACCTCGTTACTGATAAGTACTCTTTTATCGTTCCCGTGATATGTGATCCCTTGTGAACCAGTCACATGCTTGCAAGCTAATTGGATGACATTTCACCGAGAGGGCCCAGAGTATATCTATCCGTCATATGGATGGACAAATCCCACTCTTGATCCATGTGCCTCAACACATACTTTCCGAACACTCAATGCCACCTTTATAGCCACCCAGTTACGGTGTGGTGTTTGATGTCATCAAAGCATCCTTCCGGTGATGGTGATTAGCATGATCTCATGGTCGAAGGAATTAGGTTACTATGTATCAGAAAGCTTATAGCAAATGAACTATATTAAATGACTTAATCTTTATGCTACGCTTAACTATAGGAGTATGTCCATCACATCATTCTCCTAATGATATGACCCTGTTGTTAATAACATCTCTATGTTCATGATCAGGAAACCATGATCATATATTAACCAACAAGCTAGTTTAACAAGAGGCTTTACTAGGGACTCTTTTATGTTTACAAATCACACAAGTATTAATGTTTCCGTTTAATACAATTATAGCATGGTATGTAAACATTTATCATAAGTATGAAGATATGATAATAACCACTTTATTATTGCCTCTTGGGCATATCTCCAACAGTCTCCCACTTGCACTAGAGTCAATAATCTAGTTTCAAACCTTTGTGTATTCAACACCTATGGCTTTCCGGTGTTGTATGTACACGATTGCTAGTGGTCAACTGATCTCCGGATCTGACACTTCCAGGTCCGTGTGTAATTGCATGTCTTTGCGTCTCTACGCATCACTCATTCTCTAATGAGATGGCTTCGTACAAATTTGGTCCTTTGGTGTGACCTTTAGTTCTTTGGGGTTAAAAACATGTTGATAATATTGTCGTACAATATATTTTCATAGTATTATCCCACTGTGAACTACACCTAGTTTGATAACAAACTACTTGACACAAATGCCCTCTTTTGCTGCTAAAATAGCAGTCATATACTTAGCCTTTTGTTGTAGTATCTGTCACAATGTCTTAACTTTGGAACTCATCCAAATCCATTATGGAACTCACTTTCCATTATATTGTGCCACCCTTGGTTTAGATTGAGATAAACTTAATTTGTACTTTGTGACAAAACTAGTATCAATGTAGTACTTTTACAATGAACTAACCATCTATTTGTCACTTCTACAAATAATATATTCTTAGTTCTTCCAAAAGATCATAAGAATATTCTTACTATTGTCCAATGATCATCTTATGAATCATTCTGGTATATGCTCACAACATTTAGAGCATAGGACATATCTGGATTTGTACATATCACAGTATGATTGATATAAATACTCTTTGTGATTTCATACATCAAGTATCAATCTATACTTGAATCTTTGTTTCACTTACCAAGTGTCAATACACTTGAATATATCATCAATATTGAACTCATTCAATCCTTTCTGTGCGACAAGAACCTTTCTTGTAGTTTCTATATTGAACTCATTCAATATCTCATCTATGTACTTCTGGCACAACCATACTGGCGTCTATTGATGCCAAATATTTGGGTTTTGCCTAAGTCTTTCATAAGGATGAAATTCTTAATATGTGTTAATAAAATATACATCTTTTCCAATCAACAATATGTCCTCCACATAATGTATTAGAAATATGTCTTAGCGCTCCCACTTAATTTCTTGCAAATGCTAGCATCTTCATTGTCTCTGATGAAATTAAACTCTTTTAACAGTTTCATCATAGTGAAGATTCTAACTCCCATATGCTTACTTCAACCATTGAAGTTTGCATATGCTTTTAGCATCCTTTGAATTAACAAAACCCTATGGACCGTGTTATGCACATGTCCTAGGTAACAATTCTATTAGAAGAACTTGTTTTGTTTATTCAACTACCATATAACAAAATTATATGTAGTGGTTGCTACACTAATCCGTCTAGACTAAATATCACTATGAAAGATCAAATCTTATCATAGTCAACCTTTGAACATTGTTGTGAACTTTTTCCCAACATGTCGACTATTTCATAGATGTAAAACATCCATGTCTATTTCTTTATAGATCCAAACACGACTATAAGGTCTTACACCTTTCTCGAGGGTCCTTCAAGTTCAAAACTTGATTTCTCATGTATGGAACTATCACGGATTTTATGGCTTCAAGCCATTTGACGGAGTTAGGGCTCATCATCGCTTCTTTGCATGTAGTTGGATCATTATTGTCAAATAATGATTTAACTCTCAAATCTTGGTATTCGATTGTTTATCCGACCTACTTGTTTCAATAGGAACTTGGATCTCCGTGACCACAACCTTTGAGGTACGTGAGCCATGAGCATTGTTGCTACCTCCGGAACACTTTTCGGCGCTGCGCAACTTTGATCATATAGCTAAGGTTCTTTTAACCTTATCAAAGTTCTATTGTCCTTCCACTTAACTTTTCACGAAAAATTCCTTCTCAAAGAAACTTGACGTTCTAAGCAACAAACACTTTTGTCTCCGGTGTTTATGGAGGAATACTTAACAATTATACAAAGACAGGTTCATCCGACTTTGGTTGCACACATCTTTCTTATGCATAGCATACCAATGTTTTAAGAAAGGACTACTTGGGTTTTATCACAAACCATAACTTTATATGGTGTCATTTCAACGGATTATGATGGAGCTCTTTTCAGTGGAAAACGGTAGTCTCTAAAGCTTTTAATCTTTAAAACATAATGGCAGTTTTATGAATTATACCTTTGATCTTACCATGTCAAACAAGGTTTTAATCACATATCTCGAACGCTCCATACTCTTATGGTGTTTCGGGAAATGAAAATCCACAGAACGATTCCTTAAATCTTAGGTATTATGCTAAACTTGTAACTCAAATATCTTCCTTTATGATCTTATCATAAACTATTTATATTCTTGTTACAATGATTTTGCACTTCATCTTGAAAGTCTTTGAACTTTTCAAATGTTTCATACTTCATCCTTATTAAGTAAATATTCATATATTCACTCAAATTTTCGGAGAAAGCATATGAAGTTGAAATCCATCGCTCTTGACTACACATAATGGACTTCGTACAACAATATGTACAAGTTCCAATAAGCTAGTCATTCGTTCCCTTTTGGCCTATGAACGAAGTTTTAATTATTTCTAGGAAAGTTTCACAAGCGTCATTTGATCAAAAATCAAAAAGACTCTAAAATTCCATCCACATGGAGTTTCTTCATGTTTTCTTTCAATATAATTTAAATGGCGATGTCACTTCCTAAGTGATCTTTCAATCAATTTGTCTTTCGACATCTTTAGCACTAGTTTTATGGATGTGATTTCTCCAACGAGATTTGCGAATCCATCTTTTATGGATTACGGCAATTATTTGAACAACCCTTTTGTTCTCATAATACCTGATAAAACAAATCTTTGAAGGCAAGATTTGATGTTTAACGATCAACACAATAACCCTTTATTTGTTCTCGATGAACATCATCACATATTCTTTTGCTAGTTACTTAGGCCACTGTAGTTCATGAATTCTATTGTTTCGTATGACGATTCACACCAACAAATTCAGTATCAAATACTTAAGAACCACATTGTTTAATAAGCAAAGAATATAGCCATAACATGTATATCATCTATATACTTAAACTGAACAATTCTAGTCTTTTCTTTTCTGCCATATATTTATGAGATTCTCTTTCAGTATTTCCTTTTCTGTTTGAAAGAATCTATCAACATCAATAGTGGAGTCATACATATGACACATAGTCCAAAGCGTGTATAGTTAAATACCAATGTCTTTGGACTTGCACTTTGAAGTAGATCACCATCATCAAATGTTTGGTGTTCTTTCAAATTCCTTTCTTTAGTAATCGCTTGGTGTAGTAAACATTTTACCTACATCAAATATTCACCTTTATCATGGAATCGTCCATGATCAAGCTACTTTTAGCTTATAACGATGAATTACGAGTATAATGTTGCTATCCAAAACCTTTTGGAGGATTAGGACAACAAGTGTCTCCAACCCTTTGCAAATTCTCATCAAAATATGAGAACATGAACTTTGCCATATTATACTCTATCATGGTGTAACCAAAACTTCGTTTCAGATATCACAATATCTTCCACACATCATGGTTTCTGAAACAACTCTTTCAGATCCTAGATAACCTTGATATTAAGACAATCCTTTGAATATCAAGAATCATGGAGACAAACATGATACTCATACACTAACTCTTGGAATTGTCACTCTTGATTTAATACCAATTATTAAACTTCATGGAGTAACCGGAATTTACTGAAAGTTTGCAATAGGACTTTTAAACTTTAGATTAACACTTCAAAACAATACGATACCAGTTCGTAAAGTAACTAACCAGAATTCTATAGTTCTATCATCTCAATTATAACTAAGCGCAAGGTGGTAAACGGATGCCAATGACTACAACAATTATGCAAATTCACTTTGAGTTAATTTATGATAAATAGTGTTCAACTTTTAATCATATTGCTGTTAAACTCCCACTCAAAACAATATCCCTCACATTGTTTTAGTGATCACACGAACCAAATCCACCATATCAAAACCGATCATCACGAGAGTTGATATAGCTTCAATGGCGAACAATCAACATGTTCATCATATCTACTATATGACTCATGCTTTACCTTTCGGTGATCCGTGTTCCTGAGACCATGTCTGTACATGCTAGGCTCGTCAAGATCAAACCTTAGCTTCCGCATGAGCAAATCTGGCTTGCCCACGTTGTATACACTTGCGGAATCTAACACACCCGATCATCACGTGGTGCTTCGAAACAACAAGCTTTAGCAACGGTGCTAACTAAGGGTGAACACTTTATGACTTGAAATTCATGTGCATGAGGGATCATCTTATAATGCTACCGTCGTCTACTAAGCAATACAAGATGCATAAAGGATTAACATCACATGCAATTCATAATATGTGATATGATATGGCCTTTATTCTTTGTGCTTCCGATCTCCATCTTCTAGCACGAACATGATCTCCATCATCACCGACATTGCATCAAGGTCAATGATGCTTCTCCATGGTTGTCGTCCACCGGCTTCAACTATTACAACTACTTTGAATAGACACGCGGGTCTTAACAGAAATGAAAGACAACCATATGGCTCCTGCCGGTTGCCGACTTACAATAAGGAACATTGCATACATCATATATAATCACAATCATGGCCATATCACATCACTACACACCCCTGCAAAACAAAGTTAGACGCCTCTACTTTCTTTGCATATTTTACGTGGTTTGGGGCTTTCCATAAGTGTCGTTCTAACTTACGAACAAGAACCACAACATTGATACTAGTATTGTTAATTACCCGTTGTAAATTGGATCTTAACTATGCTAGGAGAAACAGGCACCCGCAAAGCCACTTATGCAATACAAGTTGCATGTCAAGCGTGGAGCAAGTCTCATGAACGATGTCATGTAAGGTTAGCCCGGGCCGCTTCATCCCAACATACCGCAAGATGCAAAGTACACAAGAAGCAATCGACAATAAAAGCATCAACGCCCACAATGACCATTGTGTTCTACTCGTGCAAACAGATCTACATATAGACACGACTTTGATACCACTGTAGGGGTTCGTAGCATGGAAAAACAAAAAATTTCTACCGCATGAACACACAATCAAGATCTAATCTATGATCAGGCCAAGATCTATCTACTAGATTGTAGAAACGAGTCAATAGAGTACTAACCCTCGAAGATCCAAACCGGTTAACGAGAGCAGATTCTCGTGGATGATGTAGTCGTACACTCCCGATCTCAAGATCGCGCAGACGATCCTTCCGGCGCTGCGTTCCGGCAGCGCTTCCGCAGTCGGTCACATGTTCGGTACTCGATGAAGACCTTCCTCTCCCTTGTTCCAGCAGGCAGCGGAGGTTTTAGCACTCTCCTCGCGATTCCGGCAGCACGACGGCGTGGTACCGGAAGTAGAGGGGAGATCTCGCAGGGCTTCGCCTTAAGCCGGAGCGAGTATGGTGGACTATGAGAGAGCCTTGGTGATCTAGGGTTTAGACACACCAATTAGAAGGGGCTAAACCAGCGGCTAGGGCAATTAGAAGCTCTAACTCGACGGCTTGGGAGAAATCCCTAGGCTGTGGCTAGGGTTTAGGTTTAGAGGGAGGCAACTTGTGTGCTAGGAGGGGCAGCCCTGCCCCTCCCTTTATAGGTGGGAGGTGCGGCCAAGGGGAGGGGAGTCCCTCCCCAACTCGGCTTGGAGGTGGGCCGCCGGTTGGAGGAGGGAACTCCTCCCCAACTCGGTTTCCACCTCTCCTCCTCTTTCCCAAAACTAGCCGTTTGACTTTCAAACTAGCCGTTTGACTTTTTCAAACTAGGATTTGAATAAACCCTCTATTTTGGTACAGAGATGACACCTAGTACATGATGCAATCATATCAACTTGATATAACACATTCATGTACCCTTTACCCTCCGGAGTGTCGGACATTCCGGAACCTTCTAGAACATTCCTGATGAAAACACCGGAATCATTCCCAAACTCCGAAACAGGACTTTCCTTATATGAATCTTATTCTCCGGACCATTCCGGATCTCCTCGTGATATCCCGGATCCCATCCGAGACTCCGAACAACATTCGGTCTCTTTCTCATCATACCATAACTACTCAAACAACGTCGAATCCTTAAGTGTGTCTCCCTACGGTTCGTGAATTATGCGGACATGATCGAGACACTTCTCCGAACAATAACCAATAGAGGAATCTGCAAATTCATATGGCTCCCACATATTTCTACGATTACTTTGCGATCGAATGAACCACTTACATACGATACCAATTTCCCTTTGTCTCACGATATTTTACTTATCCGAGGTTTTGATCGTCGGTATCTCTCCATACCTAGTTCAACCTCGTTACTGATAAGTACTCTTTTCTCGTTCCCGTGATATGTGATACCTTGTGAACCAGTCACATGCTTGCAAGCTAATTGGATGACATTTCACCGAGAGGGCCCAGAGTATATCTATCCGTCATATGGATGGACAAATCCCACTCTTGATCCATGTGCCTCAACACATACTTTCCGAACACTCAATGCCACCTTTATAGCCAAACAGTTACGGTGTGGTGTTTGATGTCATCAAAGCATCCTTCCGGTGATGGTGATTAGCATGATCTCATGGTCGAAGGAATTAGGTTACTATGTATCAGAAAGCTTATAGCAAATGAACTATATTAAATGACTTGATCTTTATGCTATGCTTAACTATAGGAGTATGTCCATCACATCATTCTCCTAATGATATGACCCTGTGGTTAATAACATCTCTATGTTCATGATCAGGAAACCATGATCATATATTAACCAACAAGCTAGTTTAACAAGAGGCTTTACTAGGGACTCTTTTATGTTTACAAATCACACAAGTATTAATGTTTCCGTTTAATACAATTATAGCATGGTATGTAAACATTTATCATAAGTATGAAGATATGATAATAACCACTTTATTATTGCCTCTTGGGCATATCTCCAACAACATGACGTGTCGCAAAGTGGGGAATAGAGCTTGCATCTTTCAACATTGAGTACAAGCCGCGCACAACAATCAAATCCCAAATTCTTGCCAACTTCGTCGCTGATTGGATAGAAACGACAGAAAACACAAGTCCCCCAGACTCGAATTTTGGACCCTTCACTTCGACGGATCAAAACCATGGAGAGGCTCGGGGCTGGCGTGGTGCTCAAATCACCCCAAGGAGATAAGCTGTTCTATGTGCTACAGATACACTTCACGGCAACCAATAATATTGCCGAGTATGAAGCATTGTTGCATAGAATACAGATGGCCAAGAACATTGGCGTAACCCGACTCATGTGTTACGAAGACTCGGATTTAGTGGCAATACAAGTATCTGATATCTGTAATGCAAATAAACACATGGCATTATACAAAGCTGTTGTGGATGAATTATCCAAATCATTCGAAGGTTTTGAGGTTCAACACATCCCTCGAGCAGAAAACGAGGAAGCAGATGCTCTATCACGTATAGGCTCTGCGCGGAAACAAGTTCTGGATAGTGCTTTTCTAGAGCATTTAAAATTTCCTTCCATCACATGAGTTGATGAGGAATATCCGACTAAATCTGACTCACCTTTAGTAGCAGTTCTGGTTGTAATTACCAGATGGAAACAACCCTATCTGGACTTCCTGGTAGATGGAAAATTACAGGAAGACGAAGTTCTGAGCCGGCAAATCGTCTGACGAGCAAAAGCCTATACAATAGTAAATGATGAGCTCTATAAGCAGAGTGTTTCTAGGGTTTTCCAACGATGTGTATCTTCGGAAGGAGTGGAAATCTTATGAGAAATCCACGACGGCGAATGTGGTCATCACGCTGCAGCCAGATCCTTAGTGGCAAAATCTTTTTGACACATATTCTTTTGGCTCACAGCTAAGGTGGATGCCGAGAAACTGATCAAAACGTGCAAAGGCTGTCAGAAATATGCCCGTCAGGCACACATTCCGGCTGATCAGCTGCGAATAATCCCTATTACATGTCCATTTGCGGTCTGTTGGCTTGATATGGTAGGGCCGTTTCGCATGAAAAAATGTGGATGTAATCACCTACTAGTGATGGTGGATAAATTTACAAAATGGATTGAGGATAAATCCGTAACAAATTGCGATGGAGCCACAACCAAAAAGTTCGTTGAGGATGTGATCATCCGATTTAGATATCCGCACAGTATCATTGCTGACAACGGGAGCAACTTTTCCATGGGAGAACTAGCCGAATTGCATCGGTCGTGAATCCATAGGCCAATGGAAAAGTCGAAAGAGCAAACGGTCTCATTTTACAAGGACTTTCACCTCATCTCGAAGCACCACTACATCGAGCTGCGGGGGATTAGGCAGAAGAATTACCATCTGAGATATGGAGCTTACGGACAACTCCTAACAGATGAACCGGATACACTCCTTTCTTCTTCGGTTTACGGTGCAGAAGAAGTTCTTCTAAGTTATTTAATTCATCAGTATCCACGAGTCAAAGCGTATATCGAAGAAGATGCTGAAGTTTCTCGACAAGATGATCTCGATGCAGTCAAAGAAGTTCGCGTCATTGCTAAGGAGAGATCTACAGCCTATCAGCAGAAGTTACACAAGTATCATAGTCAAAGAGTTCAAAATCGTTTTTTCAGAAAGGGTGATTTGGTTCTCTGACTCGTGCAAAAAAGAAAGCACAAACTTTCCCCAATATGATAAGGACCTTTTATGATCAATCAAGTTCTGCATAACGGGTCATATTATTTATCCGATATGAGACCAATCAAGGAAAGACCTGATACTCGAAAGAGAAAGAGAGCTGACGGTACTACATATATCGATGATTTAGATCGTCCATGAAATGTTGCACAGCTACATGATACGTCGAAAACGTATCTATAATTTTTGATGTTTCATGCTTGTTTAGTATCTACTTTGCTTTGCTTTGTCTACACTTTGAGGTGTTTTTATATCTTTTCTGGAAGTAACCTATTAACAAGTTGCCACAGTGCCAGTTGCCTGTTTTCTTCTGTTTTTGGTTCCAGAAAGGCAGAAAATCAATATTCTCAGAATTGGACGGGACAAAAGCCAAAGTCAATATTTTACTGTGGGCGACACGAAGTCCAAAGGAGAGACGGAGGGCCGACACGAAGTCCAAAGGTGCTGTGGATATACCAAATGGGTATACCTACGTCATAGTCTCATACCGGCAAGCCTGGGTAGCCCACAGTTGGTGGTTAGGCCTATGGAATAACCGGTCGGCCTAGTTGCTGATAGGAAGCTGGAGGTCCAGCAGGGATAAAGGAAGGCGACGTTCCACCGCCTTAGATGGAAGCCGAAGCCTTGGAGGACACGAAGACTAGTTAGTGTTAGTCTAGGACTCTGTAACCGTATCCGGCTGAGACTCTCCATGTAACCCTAGGTCCTGACGTCCTTATAAGCCGGCCTACGGGAGCCTTTAGGACATAACAACAAGTGCATAGCACTACTCGCACACAGCGAACCCCACAATCCTGTAACTCGGCGTATTGCCATTATAGTGATTTATAGAAGGAGTGGGATCTCGCCACCGCCGTGAGATATGAACCTGGGTAAACTATGTCAAGCCGACCCGGGCGCTCTCTGTCTCCCTCCACGTTTCTAAACACGCGCTGTGAGGACCCCTCCATGGCGTACTCGTCGGCAATACCACGACAGTTGGCGCCCACCGTGGGACAATAGGCGCTTACAGCACGGATCCGGGTGGGATCCCTCGCCTTCTTCAAAGGCGGACAAATCGCATCTCCATCGACGCGCCGCTTAGTCATGGATCTTGGGTCTACGGAGGATTTATTGTCTCCCCGCTCGAGCATGTGACCAAGTCGGCAGCATCGCGGAATCTTCATAAAAAAGGGCGAGAATCCTCCTCGGTTTTTTCCTCGTCGAAAGGCTAACTGAGCCGGTGGATTCTACGTCTACAAACTAAGCCGGTGGAAAACGTTTTTGTCGCGAGCAGTGAACGACCCTTCACGATTAAATTTGCTAGTGGTGTTGTTCAGTTTGCGTGAGAGAAACTCGGTGTGATGTTAGTCTCGTCGCTCGGGGCAATGACTGCGCTGAGTTCGATCTTTGATCCTCAAACCGGAGCCGTCGCGTGTGAGCTAAACAACGCCCGATTGATTTGCTGCATAGGTCGTGTGTACGTACGCACCTAGCAGCATATTGATCGGCGGGGGCTTAACTATATTCAACCGGTGATAAACGATTTCTTGTTTACTTCGGATCCATTGCGTGCGACGACGGCCAGAAACCAAAGCGAAAGCGACCGATGCGTGCTTGGTCAGCTTTGAATAGCTCTACTTTCCGTCTTGGTTTGGTTGCCGAGTTGGATCCAAAGCAGCAACTATCGGAATAGTGGTACTTGTGGTTTCTTCTAAGTCGCCGTGCTGGTCTTAGAATTGGAATCCCTCTCAAGATTTTGGATCAACGATCAATAAGGAAATTCAGAACTATCTGAAGCTAGTAGTACCTCACGTGAAGAACGACAATTGGCTGGGTACGCGGCCGCAGAACGGCTTTGTTTCCCTTGCGGCAACGTTCTTCCCGGATTCGCTGCTGACTGCTTCACCGATCACGGATTACTTTGTCACGACCAGCTCCGCCGAGTTGCCACGAACAACAGCGACTCAGCTCAAACAGCTAAGTCCCTATTTATTTATTTATTATTTTAATTGTTTATGATTATGAGATTTAAGATTGGCTAACTCATATGAGTCTTTTACCGTTTTCGTTTTTGATCATATCTTTTCCACGATTTGCCTTGCGCTCGTGAGTATAATTTTTACTGGCTTGCCGTTTAAAGGCCCCAGTACCATGCAAAAAACCCGCCTTCGGGCATTAGCTTAAGTTTTTTGGATACATATTTTCTATTTTTTTATGTGGATTCCGGAGTAGTGACTTCTCGGCACTCAAAACTGGCGTTTTGGCCTTGGGTTCTAGACGGTGCCATTAGGCATCATCATCCAAGGACATGATTCTGTGATGCAAGTCTTCCGTCTCACGAAAGGTCAAGCATAAAAACTAGAATAATGAATAAGCCAGCACTTGCTTAAACAAAATTTTATATAAACTGTTTAAATTAGTTGAGTTTTTTTCCTCCTAAACAGTTTTATGTTTTCAATTGCTGCATTGTTTCAGCTTTAAAGCATTTGTTCAAAGGTCATGTTTGTTCTGGCTTACATTTGTTCGTTGGACACTATCAAAGAAACAATTTAATACAATTGTTTGTTTTATGTTTATGTCTTAGGTACATGACGCTTGGACATTGCCGTCTTCCTCGGATTAAGGTGTTTTAAGCAGGATTTTTACTCGGCTTGACACCTCGGGGGCTGCAATTGCAATTGTTGACCAAGACTTGAGCCGCCTTTGAGGTTGTCGGATCGACGCTCAGGGACTTGACATCTCTAATTTAAGAGCTTTGTACTGCCTTGCGTCTAAGCCGGAACAACCTCGGGAGCTACAGTACAATGATCTCCAAGACATGGTTTAGTTCTTTTTGAGCATCAAGCCAGAAAATTTATGTGAATTCCACCTTGACGCTCGGGGGCTACACCGATGCTGAATTTTTTGTGAAGTTCTCTCTGGAGCACCAAGCCAAAATTATTTCCGACTTGGCGCTCGGGGGCAACACTATTCACATTTTCTCTAAAGCTACTCTGAGAGCACCAAGACGGATTTCTTTTAAAACTCCGACTTGGCGCTCGGGGGCTACAATAATTTGATGTACAATTATGCATGTTCTTTTGAGCATCAAGCCGCCTTCAACGAAGCTGACTCAATGCTCGGGGGCTACATATGGTTATGTCAATAAAACTTTCAAGACGGTGAAAAATCTGGCTAGAGAAACCCGGGGGCTCAACATCAACTTTTCCTTCACGGAAGTTTCCTGGGTTACACGGCTCGATGGCCTAAGCGTCCGCGATACGAGAGGCTCTAAGACCATTATTCGGCAAGCTCTTATGTCGGTGACTTTGATGGCTCTAAGTCGGCAGTTTGGCAGCCTTTACGACCATTGCTCAGTAGCCGTGATTTTTTCCGGATTGCATACCATCCTACATGGATGATGATATTAAAGACGTTCCTAGAGCTTAGAAAAATCATTGACGATTCGTTAGATAATTCCCCTCCTTGGACTCGTTCGTACAAGCATACAAGCAACTCTCTGGCTAGGCTTAGTCGGATGAGATTATGATATGGGAGCTCTCCAAGATTCTTCACGAAGCACGCCTACAAATTGAGGACGACGTGATACTTACGCTCAAAGCTAGACGGAGGAACGCGAGGATCTTGAAGAACTCCAGGGGCTACTGTTGTGGATATACCAAATGGATATACCTACGGCATAGTCTCATACCGGCAAGCCTAGGTGGCCCACATTTGGTGGTTAGGCCTATGGCATAACCGGCGGCCTAGTTGCTGGTAGGAAGCCGGAGGTCCAGCAGGGATAAAGGAAGGCGAGCGTTCCACCGCCTTAGATGGAAGTGTGGAGGACACGAAGACTAGCTAGTGTTAGTCTAGGTCTCTGTAACCGTATCCGGCTGGGACTCTCCATGTAACCCTAGGTCCTGGCGTCCTTATAAGCCGGCCTACGGGAGCCTTTAGGGCATAATAACAAGTGCATAACACTACTCGCACACAGAGAACCCCACAATCATGTAACTCGGTGTATTGCCATTATAGTGATTTATAGCAGGAGTAGGATCTTGCCACCGTCGTGAGATATGAACCTCGGTAAGCTATGTCAAGCTGACCCGGACGCTCTCCGTCTCCCCCACGTCTCTAAACACGCACTGTGAGGACCACTCCATGGATTACTCGTTGGAAATACCACGACAAAAGGAGAGACGGAGGGGCGCCACAGGGCGGCCAGACCCTCCTGGCTGTGGACAAGCCTGGCCCGCGCCTGGGGAGGGTGTGGGCCCCCTGGGCACCCCTGCCTTGCCTCCTCGCCTATAAGAAGCTCCCGATGTAGAAACCCTAGGCACCCGATCAAAACTCCACGAAACCGTCTCTAGCCGCTGCCACCATCGTCCCTAGATCGGAGGGATCTGAAGTTCTTCCCGGCACCCTACCGGAGGGGATCATCCCGGAGGCCTTCTTCTCCGGTATGAAGCATGAGTAGTTCCACCTTGGACTACGGGTCCATGTAGTAGCTAGATGGTTGTATCTCCTCCTTGTGCTTTCATGTATAGATCTTGTGAGCTCCGTTCATGATCAAGATCTCATCTATTTGTAATCATGCATGTTGTGTTTGCGGGGATCCGATGGATATTGAGATTACTATGTCAGATTGATTAATGGTTTGGTCTTATTGATTCTATCATGTCTGTGTTGTTTGTGATCTTGCATGCTCTAGGTTGTTAGTAACTATCTTGGCTAAGTAGTTGCTAGTGACTCCAAGAGGGGGTATTTATGCTCGATAGTGGGTTCATGCCTCTAGTTTCCAAGGGAAGTAACAGAAATCTCTTCGGTTGTAGATATGCTATTGCCACTAGGGAGAAAACAACGGTCTCTTGTTCATGGAACAAGTGGATTGTTTACCTTACACACTTTGCTTAAAGAAGTTTTCTGTTGCTTGCAACTTAATACTGGAGGGGGTTTGAATGACAACCCAAAGGTGGACTACTAGTCATAGATGCAGTTGGATGGCAGTCTATGTATCTTGGTGTATTGCCCAATCGAATCTCATCGGATCTTTTTTCTAGTATTGCATCGTTTTGCCTTGCTTAGTTCCTATCAATTGCCCTGCTATAATTTGTTTACCCTTCATGCCATGTTATTTATCTAAGGAGTGCACCTCTAGTGAACTATGGACCCCGGTCCAATCTTTATCGTTGATACATCTTCCACTGTTACTGTTTACTTGCTGGAAACCATCATCACCTTCCACACCATACAGTTAATCCTTTGTGACAGCAACCGGTGAGATTGACAACATCACTATTAGTTGGGGCAAAGTCTTGAGTTTGTGTTGTGTAGGTTTCCACGTTGCCTGCAAAACCTATTTAACGTTTCCTTCCTCCTATTGGTTCGATAACCTCAGTTTTTTACCGAGGGAAGACTTGTTGATGTGCTGCTTCACACATTTCTCTTGGGGTTCCCAACAGGCTCCACATCAACTGAGCCATCAACAAGTTTGCTGGCGCCATTGTTGGGGAGGCTAAGGACGTCTTCACAAGGGGAGTCCTCCACTTCCTTTCTCTTTACTTTGTTTTTAGTTTGCTTAGTTTATTTTGCTTGGTTTTGTTTGCCTCTTGTTTTCAAAAACTCCAAAAAATTTAGTTTAGTTTGGTTTTCTTTCTCTATTCAAAAACACAAAAAAATAGTTCCTGCTATAGCTGCTGCTGCTGTTTTTGGCTTTCCCACCTTTGCCAAAATGAACTCTGCTGAGAACACCAAGTTGTGTGACTTCACTAGCACAAACAACAATGATTTCCTTAGCACTCATATTGCTCCATCTGCTCCTAATGCTACCTTTTATGAAATTAAGCCTACTTTGTTGAATCTTGTGATGAGAGAGCAATTTTCTGTGCTAGTTCCGATGATGCTGCTGCCCATTCAATAACTTTCTTGAACTTTGTGAGATGCAAAACTATAAGGATGTACATGGAGATATTATTAAGCTCAAGTTGTTTCCTTTCTCCTTGAGAGGAAAAGCTAAAGAATGGTTGCTATATTTTCCTAGAAATAGTATTGATTCTTGGACTAAGTGCAAAGATGCTTTTATTGGGAAGTACTACCCTCCTGCTAAGATTATATCTATGAGAAGTGACATTATGAAATTTAAACAACTTGATAATGAACATGTTCCTCAATCTTGGGAAAGAATGAAATCTTTGGTTAAGAATTGTCCCACTCATGGACTCACTACTTGGATGATTATCTAGACTTTTTATGCAGGTTTGAACTTCTCTTCAAGAAACCTGTTGGATTCAGCTGCTAGAGGTACCTTTATGGGCATCACTTTCGGTGATGCAACAAGACTCCTTGATGATATGATAGTTAACTACTCGGAATGGCACACTGAGAGAGCTCCACATGGTAAGAAGGTAAATTATGTTGAATAAACCTCCTCTTTGAGTGATCAAGAAGAGCAAGTTGATGTGAACTTCATTAGAAACAACAATTTTGGCAACAATACTTATGGTAATTATAGGCATTATCCTCCTAGCGGAAGTGCTTATCACGGTAGATCTGGAATGCCTAGTGAAGAAAGGATTCTAGAAGTAGAGATATCCAATAAGAATTTATGCAGATGCAATATGAGAAAAATAAGATTTTCACTAAAACTATTGAGGAACAATCTATTATCTTGAAAAACATTAGTCATCAGCTTGAGAATCTGAATAGAGAAATTCCTAGTTTACAGTCAAAAATTTCAAATGCTGAGGAAAATATATCCTCTTTGTCTGAAGCACGGTCTTCCTTGATTAATAAAATGGATGCTAAACCTGAAACCATAGAAAGTACCTTTGTTGCCACTCATGCCATACAGGTTACTATTGATGAAAATGTTAGGCTGTTAGATCAACTTCATGCTAAGTGGGAAAGGGAATCTGAAATTGATAGAAACAATAGTGTGTGCACCATTACCACTAAACGACAAGAAGTCCCTATTCCTCCTCCTACAATTCCTAAGTCTAATGAGCCTACTACTAGTGCTGCTAAATTTGATTTTGATATAGATGGTTGCAATATTTCTGAAGTGATTATGTTCCTACAAAAGCTTGCTAGAAGTCCTGATGCTAGTGATATGCATATTGCTTTCACCAAACACATTACAGATGCTCTTGTTAAGATTAAGGAAGAGAAGTTAAAACACAAAGCTTATATTCCTAGGAAAGTAGAAGATAGTTGGGAACCCATTATTAATATGCAAGTGAATGAATTCAATCTCAAAGTTTCATGTGATCTTGGTTCTAGTGTCTCTATTATGCCTAGGAAGATTTATGAAATGCTTGATTTGCCACCTTTGAAAGATTGTTATTTGGATGTCCCACTTAATGATAATGCTAAGAAGAAACTTATGGGGAGTATTAATGATGTTCTCATTATGGTTAATAATTCTTATGTCCCGGTGGATTTCTATGTTTTGGATGTTGAATACAATGCTTCTTGTCCTATTACTTTGGGAAGACCTTTTCTTAGAACTGTTGGTGCCATCATTGATATGAAAGAAGGTACCATTAAATATCATTTTACATTCAAGAAAGGTATTGAACACTTCCCTATAAGGAGAGAGAAGTTGCATTTTGCTCCTCCTTTGAAAGCAAGGTTTGATGTTAATGCTTCTTCATTTGAAAATACTTGATTTCTTGCTTCTTGTGCCTAACTTAAAGGAGTTAAAGAAAAGTACTTGTTGGGATATAACCCAAGAGTTTCCTTGAGTCTTGGAAGTTATTACTTCAGTAATGACCTCTCCTTATTCTTTTTGTTTGATTTTTGTGCCAAGAATGACCTCTTATGAGAGGGAAGTAAGATTTGGGGAGTTGCTATCCCGAAACAGATTTCTGTCCTCCACCATAAAAATTCGTGAGGAGTCTCTGTAAGTACGATTGAGCTGAAAATTTACCAATAAATCCCCCAGTATGTTAGCTAACTTTCTTCAGTTCAACACTTTTTTATTTGAGTAACAGAAGATTTTCTAAAAAATCGGTTTCTACCTGCTGGTCTGTTTTGACATATTTCTACCATTATTTGCATTTGCTTCTTATTGATTCCCTTTTGAGTTCTATTTTGGGGAATTGAGATTTTTAAAGGAAGTTGCTTTAGTAGATTGTGTTTTTAGTGAAAAGTTTTGCTGTTCCAAAGCTTTGCCCAAAGGTCTATTATCTTTTGAATAAACTAGTGTTACACCATTCCAAGTATATTCTTGTTTTCAGCTATCTTTCAATTAAAAACTAGTTTGTTATGTGAAAACTTACTGATTAAAGCCCTCACAAACTTGATGGCACACTTTATATTCTTTGCCCCTATTAAACTTGAACCATTGTGTCGTATATGTTGTATATGCTTGCACTTATACGTTGGAATTAGCAGAACCATGCTGTCATGGGGAACGTTTTCAACATTGCACTTGTACTTTGTACACAGTTGATATCATGCTCTTTTGTCTATGGATGTCACCCGTGTGAAATAAAAAGGGAGCCTATAAGTCCATGGAGTTATGTATTTTGTGTTAGAGAAACGCTTGGGCCGCTAGCCTAATCCATGCATAATCATGGTGGAAACTTGCAGCATCACCATAGTGAGCTATTTGTGAAGCATCCTCAATAAAAATCTATGCATATAGTAAATAAAAAGATCGCTGAGATGCTCATTGTCTGCTTGCCTTGTCATTTTGGTTATGGGAAAGCTCCTGTACCATGTGCAAGGGGTACCCCGTTGGCGGTTTTCTATGATACGCATGTACTTACTATGACAAGAACTTACAGGTGACTGAAGTTGAGTAGCATGAGGTGTGGCCCTCATATTCAAGGGACTTTAGATTGCCAACTTATACTTTGTCAAGCATATACTCCATAGTTTGTTCACTTTAACCTTAATCACTTCAAGATGCTTATGATAGGGGAAATGAGGGCTGAAAGCTAACAAGTACCATAATTTTTGGAAGCTCTTTTTGAAACTTGAAATCCCTGCTTCCCATTATGAAGGGCCTTTCTTCCACTATTATATTGAGTCTCCACCTTCTACTTTTAGGCACCATTAAGAGAGCATAGTTTCCATTCTTAGTTCTATGTGTAGTGTCCCAAAACTTATTGATTGATGCATATTGTGATATTACTTTTTCTTGTGCTATCTGTATCTAGTCACTCTTATGAACTTTGAAGGTTTCATATGCATCTATTTGCTACTCTATGAGGGACAAGATGATTGCCACTATGCCATGTTTTCTGTATGTGAAACAAACAAACGTTTTTCAATGCATGCTATTCATGATCTTTGTTTGTAGTCTTTCATGTTGCATGCATAGTTACTTTGTCTTATTGTTAGAACTCCATATTTCATGCACATGTTTAGAGTTTTTTGATCCCAGCTTTCAATGCTTGCAAATGGTTTGATCTTTATTGTGAAGGTGCATGTCACCTCAAAAATTATTCTTTTATCACTTACCTACTAAAGGACGAGCAGGAGTTAAGCTTGGGGATGCTTGATACATCGGAAACATATCTACATTTTTTTATGTGCCATGCTTGTTTAGTATCTACTTTGCTTTGCTTTGTCTACACTTTGAGGTGTTTTTATATCTTTTCTGGAACTAACCTACTAACAAGTTGCCACAGTGCTAGTTGCCTGTTTTCTTCTGTTTCTGGTTCCAGAAAGACAGAAAATCAATATTCTTGGAATTGGACGGGACAAAAGCCAAAGTCAATATTTTACCGTGGGCGACACGAAGTCCAGAGGAGAGACGAAGGGGCGCCACAAGGCGACCAGACCCCCCTAGGCGCGGCCAAGCCTGGCCCGTGCCTAGGGAGGGTGTGGGCCCCCTGGGCACCCCCTGCCTCGCCTCCTCACCTATAAGAAGCCCCCGATGCAGAAACCCTAGGCACCCGATCAAAACTCCACGAAACTGTTTATAGCCGCCGCCACCACCATCGTCCCTAGATCGGGGGGATCTAAAGTTCTTCCGGGCACCCTGCTAGAGGGGATATCATCCCGGAGGCCTTTGTGGCATCCCGCAATACCACTACTAGAAAATCGCGTTGAATTTGTGCATTGCATCGTCATCATCATGTGTTGTTTGTCTAAAACTATTTTCGCAAAGCCCTATTTGTTTTCCAAACGCCCCATCTTTATTCAAATATCAAAACCCGGGTCGCCGGAATATTTTGTTGTCCACTATTGGTTTGCAAACGGTCCATTTAAGTAAATAAAATATTAAATTATTTTTAGTGGGGCAGTCGAACGGGCCGAAATGACCCGAACGACCACCCCAGAATAAACGGTCCATTTAAAATCGGTCCACCAACCAGCCCCTCTAAATCCTACAGCTACCAACTAACCTACCCAGTCTCACCCTCCACATCACCCCACCCAATCCCGGGCCGCCACCTCATCTCCCTCACCACTCCCACCACTCAGACACCGCCACCTCACCTCCCACTCACCCAATCCCAACCCTCTTCCCACCCCACCAACCAGCAACTCCCCTGCCACACCCCCACACCACGCTGCACACAGCCCCCCGGTTCCCACCTCCCCTGCACCTGGTCCACTCCCCCGCCTGGCCCACCTGGCCCCTGCCGCACCCCCGGTCCCACCCGCCTCTCTTCCCCTTCCCCCACCTTCTTCCACCTCCTGCCCCGACGCAGTCCCCGTTCTCCTCTCCGCGCCCGGCCTCCACCCTCCGGCGCTGCGCCACCCGCCACCGCCCTGGCCCTCTCGTCCCTCTTCCCCCTCGCCGCGACCGCCCCTCTCCCTCTCCTAGCGTCCCCGCTCGCCTCGCCCCGCCGCCTGCGGGCGCCGCCTCCCACGCGCGCGCCCCCGCCTGCCCCTGGCCGCCCGCCGGCGTCGTGCCTCCTCCGAGCTCCGCTGCGGCCGTCCCTGGCCTCTGCCGCCGCTCGCCGCCTGCACCAGCAACCACCGCCGCCGCTCCTCCCCGCTCCTCCTCCGCCCCGCGCCGGAGCGCCCGGCCACGCCCGCATCTCCCCTCCCCCCGCCGGCGCCGCCCGCGGCCGCAGGTCCTCCCCGGCGCGTTCCACGTCTGCGCCGCCTCGGCCGCGTGTTCGCCGCAGGTCCCCACCGCTGCCAGACGCGCCCCCTCCTGCCAGCGCGCCGCCGGTCGCCTGCGAGCCACCGCCGGTCCCGTCCTCCGCTCGCCTCGTCGCCGGCCGCCCTGACCCGGGCCGTTCCCGCCTCGGAGCCGCCGCATGCCACTGCTCTGGCCCGGTCCCGCGGCCCGCATCTGCGCCGCCGCCGGCCGCGCTCGGCCGCCGGGTCTCGCCACCGTCCCCGCCGCCGTGGCACCTTCCGAACCCCGAACTCCAACTCGGTACCCGGAGGATGCCACATGGAACCATCGGAACCGCAAGACCCTTGGCGCTTGAACCGAGGGGACCATGCCGTGAGACCCCGATACCCGAAGGTCGACATCGGACCGAAGCATCAAGGCCGCCTTCATGAAGCTGTCAAGATCTCCATCACGGACTTCAAGTACCCCCTCGAATGCGACAGGAATTCCTCCCCGGACCCCAAGAACTCCTTCCCGGCTCCGCTAGCCGAAACCTCGAAAGTCGCGATGATGTTGAATCAATATCTCCATCGCCCATGGAACCGGAACACCCAGACCTTCGTACAGGGATGCTCAACGACAAGACCGGCTCAGTGCCGATGGGCTCGAGGGGTGTACATGGTGCCACCAGATAACCGCCAAGATCGTCATCGGAACCACAAGGCCGATTGCAGTGAACTCAACAAGATCTACCACCTGAAGACCGTACCGAACCGGTGACCCTCGACGAACCTCCGGCAAGAACTTCGACATGGCCAAGATCTACCGCAACCGAGTCCGGCACCGACAAGTGAAGTCAGAACCACCAAGCCCTTCCTCGCGGAACGCCAAGACCTACCTCTGTTATCCGAGAACGTTTCCGTCGAACCCTGGACCCTGAGACCGACCCCGAACCCCGGAACCCCAAGATCTGCCGAACCCTAATGTGTGACCCTTATCCGAGAACCCTATTTTATAAATGCCATAATTATAAATTGTTGCATATTGAATTGTCTTGCATGCATACATTCATGTGGTTTGGGGCCTTATGCCGATTCACCTCTAATTAAATATGGGGCCCATATGCGGGCAAATCTAGTCTCATATTGGCCTCATTTAATCTGTATAGCGAACCCGGACTATCTTCTGCCTTGTTAAACAACATTCAAAATGCGGGGTATCCAAATAACGTGAACCACCTAAATAATTGTCGGGACCCCGGTTCCGCCTAATCTGACCTAATTGTATCGCAGCTTTGCCCTATCATGCATCCTACATGCATCATGTCGATCTTCTGCCGTAGTATTAAATATTGCATCCGGTGTTTCTTCTAGTGTTTTGCTTCTTCGCGGATAAGGCCGTTGAGTTGATGTGAGCTTCGCCCCGATCTTCGGTTGAACCTTCGACAATGCTATTCAGGCGAGCATCTCCCCCTTTCTACCTATCTTACTTTTATAGTATTTATTTCCCTCCTGTTGATCTTTGCTATCTGTGTTGCGATGCTCTAGTTTTCGTACCCGTGATATCCCTTGCAGCCATATATTGCCTTGGACACATCCTATTACCTGTTGTTTGGTAGATAGTTGGACTTGCGCGTCGTAGTCGCTTGCTCCAGTGCTGTTGCGCGCCGCCATGTACCATAGTTGTTGGAGTATTGCCACATGTTGGATGTTGTAGATGATCTCGGCTTTACTTTTCGTTCACTTTAATTCCTGTTTAATAACTAAAATTGAAGTAAGCAGAGGCATCGGTGGGTGATAGATAATATTTGGTTTCCGAACGCCCACTTGTGTCCCGTAGGACCCCGAGTACTTGATACCTGTTCCTTGTTTTATCGCGCTATCCACATCCGGGAGGTATATGGGACCCCCCTGAGCCAGAGCTTGATTCAGTCTTATTTCTTGGGGCCACAAACTAGTTTGAGGTTTTATTACTATCCTGTACTTATGCCATGCTACTGCTTTATTTACGATTGTGCGAGGAGCACACTGTACTGTTTAGGATCGTGGCACGATTCCGCGGTGTCGACAAGCCCAGCCACACTTTCGGGTTCCCAGTCGTTCACAGCCGTCCCCACAACCTTAAGTCCGTCTCGGAGCCGGCCGGCTTCGATGCGGGTTCTACTTTAAGGGGTGGCCCCCTGAAATATTTCTGAATCCTGTGATTGCTTTGTCGTGAAGGCCTCGTTGGGTTTTGATTTGGTTTTTCCGAGGTTGATCGAGTGTGTGTTGCTATTGGTGCACCCCGGCCGGGTAAAACTTTCTGAAAGCCGTGTCCGCGGTTATGGACGACTTGGAGCACAGTATCTCGACCATAGACACGCATAACTAAAGTTTATTGCTATAAATTTGACTTTATAATGACTAGTAATCAGCTTCACTATAATGGAATGGCTAACTAATATTGCCCACAACTGCTTGCTCTGAGTGTCGCTTGCGACCAATGTATCTGACTAGTAAGTATTGCAACTACAACGGAATGGCTAAGTAAAAGTACTAACAACTGCTGGGTTTTGGGTTATCTCATGCTACCTGTATCTGACTAGTAAGTGTTGCCACTATAACGGAATGGTTAACTAAAAGTGCCCACTGCTTACTTTATCAGAACGATTATCTAAACTTGACTAGTAAAGTGCCGCAACTATAACTGAATAAGTAAAACTGCCAACTGTGTGAGTTCCTCGGTTGACTTCCTCGTTGGTCTCGAGGGGGAAACGCCAGGATGGGTTTGTTTGGTGTTAGCTTCAGGTTGGATCCGGATAGGTCATTCTTACCCCCTCTGATAACCGCCAGTTGTATCGAGTCTCTATAGGTTGTTTAGTGCATGCTGCCGGTGCCGCTCAGTCCACCATACCTATGTAGGCGAGGACCGCCGAATTCTAGCCTCGCCGTGTACTGGCCAAAGTACTGACGCTCCTCTTTTTCCTTTGCCCTTTGTCGGCACCCCTTTTGTTTAAGCAGGTTTTGAGATCGACGTCGTTAGCAGGGTTACCCTTCCGGCTTGGCCTGGGCAGGGTTACGGACGCCACTGGTTATTCTTCAGGGCTCTTAGCCCCATTTGCATCTTGTCCGTAGTCGGACGCTCTATCATTTTCAAGGTGATTTGGATCTTCGTATTGTATATCTGTATTCTTGACTCGTTGAGTCGTTGTTGTATATATATCTGTTCTGTGGGTCCCATCGAGGACTGTTGTGTAATGTTATTACTTCGTTTTCCACCCGCACGAAAGTGCCTGGTGGGCACCTTTGAATCGATTCTATGCGAGTTTTGGCGGGAATCGCTAAAACTTGCATAGGTCCGATTCTGAGGGTGTTACAGAGTGGTATCAGAGCTCAGCAGTTGCGATACCCCACAAGTCCAGCCTGTAGGATAACCTAGCTAACGGCCGAAGTAGAGTGTCAAAACTATTTTTGCAAAATCGGTTGGATAGTTCTGGTTAGGTCTGCTTTTACTCCTTACCCCTATGCTATTCTCCTCTTATCTCGACGTGTTTTGAATCTGCTCTCTTCTTCCTCTTCGAGTCCAGGATTTCTCGTGGTTGGGTTCCGTCGTACCTTCAGGGTTTCGCTTCCTCCTTTGTCAACGGTGATCTACCATCCAGTGTTCAAGCTGCCTGAGGAATCCGTCTTCTGTGGTACCATTCTTTGTTCCTTGTTTGTGCCTTCCGGTGTTCCCCGACGCGACGACATCATCTACGCTAGATCCGATGCAGAGTCTGCATCACTCCTTTGTTTCCGAACCTCGCTTGTCGAGATCTTCAGTCTGAATCCTGAGGGTTGGTTGCATAATCTATCTGTTCGTGTACAGAGTAATGCTTTGAGTGCGGGATGGAGTTGCGACCATACCACTACTCTTATCATTTGCTTTGTATATAGACTGGTGGATCGATGCAATTCTTACTCCTTCCATGAAAGTTAGAGGTGGCCTTGCCTTTGACTTTGTCCGTTGTATATCTGCTCTCTCGACGATCAGGGACAACGACCCCTTGTTAGTGGTGTCGCGAAGCTCTACACGAAGTGAGAAGACGCAGATCGCCGACCTTCCTTCCGGTACCATGAGGCGGATCTCGAGGGCGAGATCCATTGTTAGTGGTGTCGAATTGTGGCATCCCGCAATACCACTACTAGAAAATCGCGTTGAATTTGTGCATTGCATCGTCATCATCATGTGTTGTTTGTCTAAAACTATTTTCGCAAAGCCCTATTTGTTTTCCAAACGCCCCATCTTTATTCAAATATCAAAACCCGGGTCGCCGGAATATTTTGTTGTCCACTATTGGTTTGCAAACGGTCCATTTAAGTAAATAAAATATTAAATTATTTTTAGTGGGGCAGTCGAACGGGCCGAAATGACGCGAACGACCACCCCAGAATAAACGGTCCATTTAAAATCGGTCCACCAACCAGCCCCTCTAAATCCTACAGCTACCAACTAACCTACCCAGTCTCACCCTCCACATCACCCCACCCAATCTCGGGCCGCCACCTCATCTCCCTCACCACTCCCACCACTCAGACACCGCCACCTCACCTCCCACTCACCCAATCCCAACCCTCTTCCCACCCCACCAACCAGCAACTCCCCTGCCACACCCCCACACCACGCTGCACACAGCCCCCCGGTTCCCACCTCCCCTGCACCTGGTCCACTCCCCCGCCTGGCCCACCTGGCCCCTGCCGCACCCCCGGTCCCACCTGCCTCTCTTCCCCTTCCCCCACCTTCTTCCACCTCCTGCCCCGACGCAGTCCCCGTTCTCCTCTCCGCGCCCGGCCTCCACCCTCCGGCGCTGCGCCACCCGCCACCGCCCTGGCCCTCTCGTCCCTCTTCCCCCTCGCCGCGACCGCCCCTCTCCCTCTCCTAGCGTCCCCGCTCGCCTCGCCCCGCCGCCTGCGGGCGCCGCCTCCCGCGCGCGCGCCGCCGCCTGCCCCTGGCCGCCCGCCGGCGTCGTGCCTCCTCCGAGATCCGCTGCGGCCGTCCCTGGCCTCTGCCGCCGCTCGCCGCCTGCACCAGCAACCGCCGCCGCCGCTCCTCCCCGCTCCTCCTCCGCCCCGCGCCGGAGCGCCCGGCCACGCCCGCATCTCCCCCCCCCCCCCCGCCGGCGCCGCCCGCGGCCGCAGGTCCTCCCCGGCGCGTTCCACGTCTGCCCCGCCTCGGCCGCGTGTTCGCCGCAGGTCCCCACCGCTGCCAGACGCGCCCCCTCCTGCCAGCGCGCCGCCGGTCGCCTGCGAGCCACCGCCGGTCCCGTCCTCCGCTCGCCTCGTCGCCGGCCGCCCTGACCCGGGCTATTCCCGCCTCGGAGCCGCCGCATGCGACTGCTCTGGCCCGGTCCCGCGGCCCACATCTGCGCCGCCGCCGGCCGCGCTCGGCCGCCGGGTCTCGCCACCGTCCCCGCCGCCGTGGCACCTTCCGAACCCCGAACTCCAACTCGGTACCCGGAGGATGCCACATGGAACCATCGGAACCGCAAGACCCTTGGCGGTTGAACCGAGGGGACCATGCCGTGAGACCTCGATACCCGAAGGTCGACATCGGACCGAAACATCAAGGCCGCCTTCATGAAGCTGTCAAGATCTCCATCACGGACTTCAAGTACCCCCTCGAATGCGACAGGAATTCCTCCCCGGACCCCAAGAACTCCTTCCCGGCTCCGCTAGCCGAAACCTCGAAAGCCGCGACGATGTTGAATCAAGATCTCCATCGCCCATGGAACCGGAACACCCAGACCTTCGTACAGGGATGCTCAACGACAAGACTGGCTCAGTGCCGATGGGCTCGAGGGTGTACATGGTGCCACCAGATAACCGCCAAGATCGTCATCGGAACCACAAGGCCGATTGCAGTGAACTCAACAAGATCTACCACTTGAAGACCGTACCGAACCGGTGACCCTCGACGAACCTCCGGCAAGAACTTCGACATGGCCAAGATCTACCGCAACCGAGTCCGGCACCGACAAGTGAAGTCAGAACCACCAAGCCCTTCCTCGCGGAACGCCAAGACCTACCTCTGTTATCCGAGAACGTTTCCGTCGAACCCTGGACCCTGAGACCGACCCCGAACCCCGGAACCCCAAGATCTGCCGAACCCTAATGTGTGACCCTTATCCGAGAACCCTATTTTATAAATGCCATAATTATAAATTGTTGCATATTGAATTGTCTTGCATGCATACATTCATGTGGTTTGGGGCCTTATGCCGATTCACCTCTAATTAAATATGGGGCCCATATGCGGGCAAATCTAGTCTCATATTGGCCTCATTTAATCTGTATAGCGAACCCGGACTATCTTCTGCCTTGTTAAACAACATTCAAAATGCGGGGTATCCAAATAACGTGAACCACCTAAATAATTGTCGGGACCCCGGTTCCGCCTAATCTGACCTAATTGTATCGCAGCTTTGCCCTGTCATGCATCCTACATGCATCATGTCGATCTTCTGCCGTAGTATTAAATATTGCATCCGGTGTTTCTTCTAGTGTTTTGCTTCTTCGCGGATAAGGCCGTTGAGTTGATGTGAGCTTCGCCCCGATCTTCGGTTGAACCTTCGACAATGCTATTCAGGCGAGCATCTCCCCCTTTCTACCTATCTTACTTTTATAGTATTTATTTCCCTCCTGTTGATCTTTGCTATCTGTGTTGCGATGCTCTAGTTTTCGTACCCGTGATATCCCTTGCAGCCATATATTGCCTTGGACACATCCTATTACCTGTTGTTTGGTAGATAGTTGGACTTGCGCGTCGTAGTCGCTTGCTCCAGTGCTGTTGCGCGCCGCCATGTACCACAGTTGTTGGAGTATTGCCACATGTTGGATGTTGTAGATGATCTCGGCTTTACTTTTCGTTCACTTTAATTCCTGTTTAATAACTAAAATTGAAGTAAGCAGAGGCATCGGTGGGTGATAGATAATATTTGGTTTCCGAACGCCCACTTGTGTCCCGTAGGACCCCGAGTACTTGATACCTGTTCCTTGTTTTATCGCGCTATCCACATCCGGGAGGTATATGGGACCCCCCTGAGCCAGAGCTTGATTCAGTCTTATTTCTTGGGGCCACAAACTAGTTTGAGGTTTTATTACTATCCTGTACTTATGCCATGCTACTGCTTTATTTACGATTGTGCGAGGAGCACACTGTACTGTTTAGGATCGTGGCACGATTCCGCGGTGTCGACAAGCCCAGCCACACTTTCGGGTTCCCAGTCGTTCACAGCCGTCCCCACAACCTTAAGTCCGTCTCGGAGCCGGTCGGCTTCGTTGCGGGTTCTACTTTAAGGGGTGGCCCCCTGAAATATTTCTGAATCCTGTGATTGCTTTGTCGTGAAGGCCTCGTTGGGTTTTGATTTGGTTTTTCCGAGGTTGATCGAGTGTGTGTTGCTATTGGTGCACCCCGGCCGGTTAAAACTTTCTGAAAGCCGTGTCCGCGGTTATGGACGACTTGGAGCACAGTATCTCGACCATAGACACGCATAACTAAAGTTTATTGCTATAAATTTGACTTTATAATGACTAGTAATCAGCTTCACTATAATGGAATGGCTAACTAATATTGCCCACAACTGCTTGCTCTGAGTGTCGCTTGCGACCAATGTATCTGACTAGTAAGTATTGCAACTACAACGGAATGGCTAAGTAAAAGTACTAACAACTGCTGGGTTTTGGGTTATCTCATGCTACCTGTATCTGACTAGTAAGTGTTGCCACTATAACGGAATGGTTAACTAAAAGTGCCCACTGCTTACTTTATCAGAATGATTATCTAAACTTGACTAGTAAAGTGCCGCAACTATAACTGAATAAGTAAAACTGCCAACTGTGTGAGTTCCTCGGTTGACTTCCTCGTTGGTCTCGAGGGGGAAACGCCAGGATGGGTTTGTTTGGTGTTAGCTTCAGGTTGGATCCGGATAGGTCATTCTTACCCCCTCTGATAACCGCCAATTGTATCGAGTCTCTATAGGTTGTTTAGTGCATGCTGCCGCTGCCGCTCAGTCCACCATACCTATGTAGGCGAGGACCGCCGAATTATAGCCTCGCCGTGTACTGGCCTCAGTACTGACGCTCCTCTTTTTCCTTTGCCCTTTGTCGGCACCCCTTTTGTTTAAGCAGGTTTTGAGATCGACGTCGTTAGCAGGGTTACCCTTCCGGCTTGGCCTGGGCAGGGTTACGGACGCCACTGGTTATTCTTCAGGGCTCTTAGCCCCATTTGCATCTTGTCCGTAGTCGGACGCTCTATCATTTTCAAGGTGATTTGGATCTTCGTATTGTATATCTGTATTCTTGACTCGTTGAGTCGTTGTTGTATATATATCTGTTCTGTGGGTCCCATCGATGACTATTGTGTAATGTTATTACTTTGTTTTCCACCCGCATGAAAGTGCCTGGTGGGCACCTTTGAATCGATTCTATGCGGGTTTTGGCGGGAATCGCTAAAACTTGCATAGGTCCGATTCTGAGGGTGTTACAGCCTTCTTCTCCGGTATGAAGCATGATTAGTTCCACCTTGGACTACGAGTCCATGTAGTAGCTAGATGGTTGTATCTCCTCCTTGTGCTTTCATGTATAGATCTTGTGAGCTCCGTTCATGATCAAGATCTCATCTATTTGTAATCATGCATGTTGTGTTTGCAGGGATCCGATGGATATTGAGATTACTGTGTCATATTGATTAATGGTTTTGTCTTATTGATTCTATCATGTCTATGCTATTTGTGATCTTGCATGCTCTCCGTTGTTAGTAGCTATCTTGGACAAGTAGTTGCTAGTGACTCCAAGAGGGGGTATTTATGCTCGATAGTGGGTTCATGCCTCTAGTTTCCAAGGGAAGTGACAAACATCTCTTCGGTTGTAGATGTGTTGTTGCCACTAGGGAGAAAACAACGGTCTCTTGTTCATGGAACAAGTGGATTGTTTACCTTACACACTTTGCTTAAAATAGTTGTCTATTGCTTGCAACTTAATACAGGAGGGGGTTCGAATGATAACCCAAAGGTGGACTAATAGTCATAGATGTAGTTGGATGGCAGTCTATGTATCTTGTTGTATTGCCCAATCGAATCTCATAGGATCTTTTTCCTAGTATTGCATTGTTTTGCCTTCCTTAGTTCCTATCAATTGCCTTGCTATAATTTGTTTACCCTTCATGCCATGTTATTTATCTAAGGAGTGCACCTCTAGTGAACTATGGAACCCGTTCCAATCTTTACCGCTGATACATCTTCCACTATTACTGTTTACTTGCTGCAAACCATCATCACCTTCCACACCATACAGTTAATCCTTTGTTACAGCAACCGGTGAGATTGACAACCTCACTTTTAGTTGTGGCAAAGTCTTGAGTTTGTGTTGTGCAGGTTTCCACGTTGCTTGCAACACCTGTGTGGCATTTCCTTCCTCCTACTGGTTCGATAACCTTGGTTTCTTACTGAGGGAAGACTTGCTGCTGTGCTGCTTCACACCTTGCTCTTAGGGTTCCCAACAGGCTCCACATCAACTGAGCCATCACTACGTCCCTTCTATTCTTAGTTATATTTCCTTGTAATCATATGTACATGTTCAAAGAGAAATAAAGTATTGGATTCCTCATATTATTTCTAAGAAGTTTTTTACCATCTTATTTCCAAAAGAGTATGTCAAATTCAAAAATCCCAAGATGTTGAATGTACTTTATACTCATGTTCGTTCTGGTTATGATTGCTGGATAATTATAAAACTGTTACCTTCAGGTGTAAATCTCATTTTATGTTTATAATTTATTTTTTGTCTAATTTCTTAAATGCGGGTATTTACCGAGTAATGAATTGTTGGTACTGGAGGCCGGCTTTGTTTCCGAGTTTACACTGGTTTAGTAGTTGAGCTCCGTTGCTCGGCAAAGTTTTCGTGCTGAAGGTTTGCCGGATCATAAAAGGGACCAGGGAGAGAGCCAGATAAAACGATAAGTGTAAACACATTTCTTAAGAAATTTTTGAGCGCATGCATCAAATATATACAAAAAGTTCTAAGTAGTAAAGCATCAGTTACATACCAGCACATTCAAACTCAAAATATAGTACCCATCATTACATACCAAGTGAAAATGTTTCAGTATAATGCATCAAAATATCTTATGCTGCAGATTCAGGCGGTGGTGGTGGAGACCTTGGAGCACTGGAGTCGACATCATCGCCCCCTTGCTCTAGAGACTCGGAAGCTTCTTCATCTTCAATGAGGCTATCTTCCGGCTCTTGGGGAGAAGGAGGCACAATGATAGACTGGAAGAATGGCATCGCATAGTTCGTCATCTCTGCCACGCGACAAGCATAGCCTATGCAAGATTCTTGGATGGCCTTGATGTCTTGAGGGTTACCCTTATCGTCCTCGTCGGTGATGCCCTTGGTGACTGTGGCATCCCGCAAAAAACCACTACTAGAAAATCGCGTTGAATTTGTGCATTGCATCGTCATCATCATGCATTGTTTGCATAAAAACTATGTTTGCAAGCCCGTGTTGTTTTCTACGAACGCCCCACCTTTAGTCAAACGCCAAAACCCGGGTCGCCGGACTATTTTGTTTTGTCTATTATCGGGTTGCAAAAGACTTGTTCGAAATAAATAAAAATATTTATTATTTTAGCGGGGGCAGTCGAACGGGCCGTATCGACCCGAACGACCACCCCCATATTTCAGATCGGCCCACCCCTTATTCCTACAGCTACCCAGAAAACTACCCACACCCAGCAGCCACATCATCCCACCCAATCGCAGCACGCCACGTCACCTCTCCCCTCCCCCTCTAGCCTATCAAAACCTGCCACTTGTCCCAGCCCTCTCCCCCTCTCTCTAAGCCACCCCTCCCAGCACACACCGCTCACACACGCACGGGGCTCCACTCTCCCTGCCCGCGTGGCCCCACCCAGCCACACAACACGCACCCGCGCGCACGCCAGCACGCACGCTCCATGGGCCCCACCTGTCCCGTCCGCGTCGGGCCTCCTCCCACGCGTTCCCCACGCGAGGCCGCTCCCCACCATCCCTACTCCCTTCCCCTGGCAACCACCGCCGCCGCCGGTGGCCTCGACGCCGCTCCCTCTGCCGCCCTTCCTCCCCACCTCGCCGGCGCACCGCGCCTCCCCCTCTGGTGCCCGCCGGTGCCGCGCCGTTCCCCCGAGCCCCGCTCCGCCCGCAGGCCCCCAGCACCTCCGGCCTCCGCCCCGCCGCCCGCGCCTGCACCCACCGCGTCCGGCCACGTCTCCGCCCGCCCCGCTCCGGCGCGCCGCCGCGGCAGCCGCCTTCTCCCACCGCGACCACCTCCCCCGCTCGAGCCCCGGCGTCCGCCTCCGGCCCGTGCTCGCCTGCGCGACCCCGGCGCCCGCTCCTGCGCCGCCGGCCCTCCGTCACCTCTCCGCCCGCCCGAGGCCCCGTCGAGCTCACCCTCGCCCCGCCCCGCCGCGGCGCTCCCCGACGCCGTCAGTGCCGCCTCACCTCCTCCGTGCGGGCCCGCGTCGACCTGGCCGTCTCCGCTGCTCCTCTGCCCGCGGCCTCTCCCTCTGCAGCCGGCCGCGACGCCCCGGTGCCGCCGATGCCGCCTGGCCGGAGCTCCGCCCTGCCTCGCCCAGGCAGAGCCCGCCGCTCCCAGCACCGGCCGCCCCGCTCCCCGGAGACCGCCTCGCTGCCGGCGACCTCCGAGCTCTGCCCCGGCATCCGCGAGCAGCTCGACTTCTTGTCCAGCGGCATCTGCTCCATGGTGCAGGTCACCGACCTCAAGAACTTGCCACCCATGCTCGGCAAGCACCGCGCAGTCACCCGCCAGGCGCTCGCTCCGCTGCAGGACAACTACCCAGAATTCGACGCCAAGAAGGTGTTCATCAAGGTGCCATGGTGGTATCCCACGGCACGGAACCCCCGGAAGACCCCGGACGCCAAGACCGTCCGACTCGATGGCGCGGGCCCGACAAGACCCTCGCAACGACAAGAACTCCTTCCCGAACCGATGCCGACGACGTCGCACGCCAAGATCTTCCGAGAAGCCCTGTACCATGTGCCGACGTCTGCCCAAGATCGTCCACGAGACCGTTGTCGTCGAGGGCTCGCAACCCTCGGTGGACCCCCAAGATCTACGCCGCGGAACAACAAGGCCTTCGAGTTGGAACCGACGAGATCTGCAATCATGGACGCGGGAAACACCCTCGGAACTCCAAGATCGCCATGGGACGATAAGCACTTCACCCCGGACACCGAGAACCCGAATGCGACAAGATCTACCCCCGTAATTCGAGAACGATCCCGGAGCCCGAGAACGCCCCGTCGAACCCTGGACCCCGAGACCGGCCCCGGACCCCGGAACCCCAAGTCCGTCGAGACCCCTCAATGTGTGAACCCCTTCCCGGAACCCTATTTTAAAACATAATACAACTTGTCGCATAATAATTGTCTTGCATGCATACATTCATGTGGTATGGGGGCCTTACGCCGATTCACCTAATAATTAAATATGGGGCCCATATGCGGGCAAATCTAGCCTTATATTGGCCTCATTTAAACATGTGTAGCGAACCGTTGCCATCTATTGTCTTGCTATATAACATTTAAATTGCGGGGTTCTAAACAACTTGAACCGTTTAAATAATGACGGGACCCCTGGTTCCGCTTAATATGACCTAGTTGCATTGCACCTTTGCCATGTCATACATCATACATGCATCATGCCGATCTTCTGCCGTTGTATTAAATAGTGCATCCGGTGTTTCTTCTAGTGTTTTGCTTCTTCGCGGATATTCGCCCCGATCTTCGGTTGAACCCTTCGACAATGTTCTCAGGCGAGCATCTCCCCCTTTTCTACCTATCTTCCTTTTATAGTATTTATTCCCTCCTGTTGATCTATTGCTATCTGTGTTGCGATGCTTTAGTTTCCGTACCCGTGATATTCCTTGCAGCCCTATATTTGCCTTGGACACATCCTATTACTTGTTGTTTGGTAGATAGTTGGACTTGCGCGTCGTAGTCGCTTGCTCAAGTGCTGTTGCGTGTCGTCAAATGCCACAGTTGTTGATGTATTGCCGCATGTTGTTGATGGAGATGATCATAGTTTTACTTATCGTTCACTTTAATTCCTGTTTAACAACTAAAATTGAAATAAGCAGAGGCATCGGTGGGTGATAGATAATATTTGGTTTCCGAACGCCCACTTGTGTCCCGTAGGACCCCGAGTACTTGATACCTGTTCCTTGATTTATCGCGCTATCCACATCCGGGAGGTATATGGGACCCCCCTTAGCCAGAGCTTGATTCCGTCTTATTTCTTGGGGCCACAAACTAGTTTGAGGTTTTATTTACGATCCTGTACTTATGCCATGCTACTGCTTTATTTAATTTGTGCGACAGATAGCACACTGTACTGTTTAGGTAAGCGGAGTGATTACGCGGTATCGACAAGCCCAGCCACACTTTCGGGTTCCCAGTCGCTTACAGCCATTGACGCAAACCTTGAGTCCGTCTCGGAGCTTGCTTACTCCGTTGCGGGATCTACTCAAAGGGGTGGCCCCCTGAAATATTTCTGAATCTTGTGATTGCTTTGTCGTGAAAGCCTCGTTGGGTTTTGATTTGGTTTTTCCGAGGTTGATCGAGTGTGTGTTGCTATTGGTGCACCCCGGCCGGGTAAAACTTTCTGAAAGCCGTGTCCGCGGATATGGACGACTTGGAGCACAGTATCTCGACCATAGACAAGCATAACTAAAGTTTACTGTTATAAATTTGACTTTATAATGACTAGTAATCAGCTTCACTATAATGGAATGGCTAATTAATACTGCCCACAATTGCTTGTTTGGAGTGTCGCTTGCGACCATTGTACCTGACTAGTAAGTATGACAACTACAACGGAATGGCTGAATAAAAGTACCAACAACTGCTGGGTTTTTGGGTTATCCCATGCTAATTGTATCTGATTAGTAATGGTTGCAACTACAACGGAATGCTTAACTAAAAGTGCCCACTGCTTATTTTATCAGGATGATTATCTAAACCTGACTAGTAATTGCTGCAACAATAATTGAATAAATAAAACTGCCAACTGTGTGAGTTCCTCGGTTGACTTCCTCGATCGGTGTCGAGGGGGAAACGCCAGGATGGGTTTGATTGGTGGTAGTATCAGGTTGGTTCCGAATAGGTCTTTCTTACCCCTCTCTGATTACCGCCAGTTGTATCGAGTCTCTATAGCTTGTTTAGTGCATGCTGCCGCTGCCGCTCAGTCCACCATACCTATGTAGGCGAGGACCGCCGAATTCTAGTCTCGCCGTGTACTGGCCTCAGTACTGACGCTCCTCTTTTTCCTTTGCCCTTTGTCGGCACCCCTTTTGTTTAAGCAGGTTTTGAGACCGACGCCGTTAGCAGGGTTACCCTTCCGGCTTGGCCTGGGCAGGGTTATGGACGCCATTGGTTATTCTTCAGGGCTCTTAGCCCCATTTGCATCTTGTCCGTAGCTGGACGCTCTATCGTTTTCAAGGTGATTTGGATCTTTGTATATTATATCTGTATTCTTGACTCATGGAGTCGCTGCTATATAGATATCTGTTCTGTGGGTCCCATCGAGGACTGTTGAGTATTGTTATTACTTCGTTTTCCACCCGCACGAAAGTGCCTGGTGGGCACCTTTGAATCGTTTCTATGCGGGTTTGGCGAATTTTGCTCAAACTTGCATAGGTCCGATTCTGAGGGTGTTACAGAGTGGTATCAGAGCTCAGTAGTTGCGATACCCCACAAGTCCAGCCTGTAGGATAACCTAGCTAACGGCCGAAGTAGAGTGTCAAAACTATTTTTGAAAATAGGTTGGATAGTTCTGATTAGGTCTGATTTTACTCCTTACCCCTCTGCTATTCTCCTCTTATCTCGACGTGTTTTGAACCTACTCTCTTATCTTTTCTTCGAGTCCAGGTTTTCTCGTGGTTGGGTTTCCGTCGTACCTTCAGGGTTTCGCTTTCTTCCTTTTGTAACAGAGGTGCCACGATCATCAATCTGCAACTTGTCTGTTGTACCCTTCATCCAATCTTCTGTTCTTGAGCTCTTTATCCATATGTGTTCCTTGCTGGATATCAGTGTCGTTGAAAGACATATGAGAAGGACGAGCATTGGTGAAGTTGGAGTATACCTTGAGCATGTGTTGTTCATGCCAACGGAACCATCGCGAAACCTAATCAGTGTGTCTTTCATACGATTTCTGTTGTATCTTCCGATGTTTCCCGATGTGATGACATCATCTACGCCAGATCCGATGCAGAGTCTGCATCACTCTTTTGTTTCCGAACCTCGCTTGTCGAGATCTTCAGTCTAATTCCGCGAGTTGGTTGCATAATCCGTCTATTCGCGTGCAGAGAAATGGTTTGAGTGCGGGATGGAGTAGCTACCCTACCACTGCTCTTATCATTCGCTCTTGTACGTCGAATCAGTGGATCCAGCAATTTACTCCGTCCACGGAAGTTAGGGGTGGCTATATTTGCGATACCTCTACCTTCGACCTTTTGTTCCCGGAGTGTTCTCTCGACGATCAGGAGCAACGACCCTTTGTTGGTGGTGTCGCCGTTTTCAAGATGAAGAAGGAACCATCGTTAGTGGTGTCGCGAAGATCTACACGAAACGAGAAGACGCAGATCGCCGACCTTCCTTCCGGTACCATGAGGCGGATCTCGAGGGCGAGATCCCTTGTTAGTGGTGTCGAATTGTGGCATCCCGCAAAAAACCACTACTAGAAAATCGCGTTGAATTTGTGCATTGCATCGTCATCATCATGCATTGTTTGCATAAAAACTATGTTTGCAAGCCCGTGTTGTTTTCTACGAACGCCCCACCTTTAGTCAAACGCCAAAACCCGGGTCGCCGAACTATTTTGTTTTGTCTATTATCGGGTTGCAAAAGACTTGTTCGAAATAAATAAAAATATTTATTATTTTAGCAGGGGCAGTCGAACGGGCCGTATCGACCCGAACGACCACCCCCATATTTCAGATCGGCCCACCCCTTATTCCTACAGCTACCCAGAAAACTACCCACACCCAGCAGCCACATCATCCCACCCAATCGCAGCACGCCACGTCACCTCTCCCCTCCCCCTCTAGCCTATCAAAACCTGCCACTTGTCCCAGCCCTCTCCCCCTCTCTCTAAGCCACCCCTCCCAGCACACACCGCTCACACACGCACGCGGCTCCACTCTCCCTGCCCGCGTGGCCCCACCCAGCCACACAACACGCACCCGCGCGCACGCCAGCACGCACGCTCCCTGGGCCCCACCTGTCCCGTCCGCGTCGGCCCTCCTCCCACGCGTTCCCCACGCGAGGCCGCTCCCCACCATCCCTACTCCCTTCCCCTGGCAACCACCGCCGCCGCCGGTGGCCTCGACGCCGCTCCCTCTGCCGCCCTTCCTCCCCACCTCGCCGGCGCACCGCGCCTCCCCCTCTGGTGCCCGCTGGTGCCGCGCCGTTCCCCCGAGCCCCGCTCCGCCCGCAGGCCCCCAGCACCTCCGGCCTCCGCCCCGCCGCCCGCGCCTGCACCCACCGCGTCCGGCCACGGCTCCGCCCGCCCCGCTCCGGCGCGCCGCCGCGGCAGCCGCCTTCTCCCACCGCGACCACCTCCCCCGCTCGAGCCCCGGCGTCCGCCTCCGGCCCGTGCTCGCCTGCGCGACCCCGGCGCCCGCTCCTGCGCCGCCGGCCCTCCGTCGCCTCTCCGCCCGCCCGAGGCCCCGTCGAGCTCACCCTCGCCCCACCCCGCCGCGGCGCTCCCCGACGCCGTCAGTGTCGCCTCACCTCCTCCGTGCGGGCCCGCGTCGACCTGGCCGTCTCCGCCGCTCCTCTGCCCGCGGCCTCTCCCTCTGCAGCCGGCCGCGACGCCCCGGTGCCGCCGATGCCGCCTGGCCGGAGCTCCGCCCTGCCTCGCCCAGGCAGAGCCCGCCGCTCCCAGCACCGGCCGCCCCGCTCGCCGGAGACCGCCCCGCTGCCGGCGACCTCCGAGCTCTGCCCCGGCATCCGCGAGCAGCTCGACTTCTTGTCCAGCGGCATCTGCTCCATGGTGCAGGTCACCGACCTCAAGAACTTGCCACCCATGCTCGGCAAGCACCGCGCAGTCACCCGCCAGGCGCTCGCTCCGCTGCAGGACAACTACCCAGAATTCGACGCCAAGAAGGTGTTCATCAAGGTGCCATGGTGGTATCCCACGGCACGGAACCCCCGGAAGACCCCGGACGGCAAGACCGTCCGACTCGATGGCGCGGGCCCGACAAGACCCTCGCAACGACAAGAACTCCTTCCCGAACCGATGCCGACGACGTCGCACGCCAGGATCTTCCGAGAAGCCCTGTACCATGTGCCGACGTCTGCCCAAGCTCTTCCACGAGACCGTTGTCGTCGAGGGCTCGCAACCCTCGGTGGACCCCCAAGATCTACGCCGCGGAACAACAAGGCCTTCGAGTTGGAACCGACGAGATCTGCAATCATGGACGCGGGAAACACCCTCGGAACTCCAAGATCGCCATGGGACGATAAGCACTTCACCCCGGACACCGAGAACCAGAATGCGACAAGATCTACCCCCGTAATTCGAGAACGATCCCGGAGCCCGAGAACGCCCCGTCGAACCCTGGACCCCGAGACCGGCCCCGGACCCCGGAACCCCAAGTCCGTCGAGACCCCTCAATGTGTGAACCCCTTCCCGGAACCCTATTTTAAAACATAATACAACTTGTCGCATAATAATTGTCTTGCATGCATACATTCATGTGGTATGGGGGCCTTACGCCGATTCACCTAATAATTAAATATGGGGCCCATATGCGGGCAAATCTAGCCTTATATTGGCCTCATTTAAACATGTGTAGCGAACCGTTGCCATCTATTGTCTTGCTATATAACATTTAAATTGTGGGGTTCTAAACAACTTGAACCATTTAAATAATGACGGGACCCCTGGTTCCGCTTAATATGACCTAGTTGCATTGCACCTTTGCCATGTCATACATCATACATGCATCATGCCGATCTTCTGCCGTTGTATTAAATAGTGCATCCGGTGTTTCTTCTAGTGTTTTGCTTCTTCGCGGATAAGACCGTTGAGTTGATGTGAGCTTCGCCCCGATCTTCAGTTGAACCCTTCGACAATGTTCTCAGGCGAGCATCTCCCCCTTTTCTACCTATCTTCCTTTTATAGTATTTATTCCCTCCTGTTGATCTATTGCTATCTGTGTTGCGATGCTTTAGTTTCCGTACCCGTGATATTCCTTGCAGCCCTATATTTGCCTTGGACACATCCTATTACTTGTTGTTTGGTAGATAGTTGGACTTGCGCGTCGTAGTCGCTTGCTCAAGTGCTGTTGCGTGTCGTCAAATGCCACAGTTGTTGATGTATTGCCGCATGTTGTTGATGGAGATGATCATAGTTTTACTTATCGTTCACTTTAATTCCTGTTTAACAACTAAAATTGAAATAAGCAGAGGCATCGGTGGGTGATAGATAATATTTGGTTTCCGAACGCCCACTTGTGTCCCGTAGGACCCCGAGTACTTGATACCTGTTCCTTGATTTATCGCGCTATCCACATCCGGGAGGTATATGGGACCCCCCTTAGCCAGAGCTTGATTCCGTCTTATTTCTTGGGGCCACAAACTAGTTTGAGGTTTTATTTACGATCCTGTACTTATGCCATGCTACTGCTTTATTTAATTTGTGCGACAGATAGCACACTGTACTGTTTAGGTAAGCGGAGTGATTACGCGGTATCGACAAGCCCAGCCACACTTTCGGGTTCCCAGTCGCTTACAGCCATTGACGCAAACCTTGAGTCCGTCTCGGAGCTTGCTTACTCCGTTGCGGGATCTACTCAAAGGGGTGGCCCCCTGAAATATTTCTGAATCTTGTGATTGCTTTGTCGTGAAAGCCTCGTTGGGTTTTGATTTGGTTTTTCCGAGGTTGATCGAGTGTGTGTTGCTATTGGTGCACCCCGGCCGGGTAAAACTTTCTGAAAGCCGTGTCCGCGGATATGGACGACTTGGAGCACAGTATCTCGACCATAGACAAGCATAACTAAAGTTTACTGTTATAAATTTGACTTTATAATGACTAGTAATCAGCTTCACTATAATGGAATGGCTAATTAATACTGCCCACAATTGCTTGTTTGGAGTGTCGCTTGCGACCATTGTACCTGACTAGTAAGTATGACAACTACAACGGAATGGCTGAATAAAAGTACCAACAACTGCTGGGTTTTTGGGTTATCCCATGCTAATTGTATCTGATTAGTAATGGTTGCAACTACAACGGAATGCTTAACTAAAAGTGCCCACTGCTTATTTTATCAGGATGATTATCTAAACCTGACTAGTAATTGCTGCAACAATAATTGAATAAATAAAACTGCCAACTGTGTGAGTTCCTCGGTTGACTTCCTCGATCGGTGTCGAGGGGGAAACGCCAGGATGGGTTTGATTGGTGGTAGTATCAGGTTGGTTCCGAATAGGTCTTTCTTACCCCTCTCTGATTACCGCCAGTTGTATCGAGTCTCTATAGCTTGTTTAGTGCATGCTGCCGCTGCCGCTCAGTCCACCATACCTATGTAGGCGAGGACCGCCGAATTCTAGTCTCGCCGTGTACTGGCCTCAGTACTGACGCTCCTCTTTTTCCTTTGCCCTTTGTCGGCACCCCTTTTGTTTAAGCAGGTTTTGAGACCGACGCTGTTAGCAGGGTTACCCTTCCGGCTTGGCCTGGGCAGGGTTATGGACGCCATTGGTTATTCTTCAGGGCTCTTAGCCCCATTTGCATCTTGTCCGTAGCTGGACGCTCTATCGTTTTCAAGGTGATTTGGATCTTTGTATATTATATCTGTATTCTTGACTCATGGAGTCGCTGCTATATATATATCTGTTCTGTGGGTCCCATCGAGGACTGTTGAGTATTGTTATTACTTCGTTTTCCACCCGCACGAAAGTGCCTGGTGGGCACCTTTGAATCGTTTCTATGCGGGTTTGGCGAATTTTGCTCAAACTTGCATAGGTCCGATTCTGAGGGTGTTACAGTGACGTGCCAGATTTCATCTCGCTGTGGTGGCTCATCACCATGGTAAGGGCGGTCTGCGCAGCGGTCCGAGCATATGACAACTTCCAATCCTCAATGAGCTTCAAAATCTCCTTGGATCCATCCCTCATCTAAAGTATGGTCAAGTTGATCAAGTCGGAAAGTCTAACCGACTCTTCATCCTCTTCAAGAGTCTGACTTAAGTCAAAAAAGAGCATCTATGACCGACTTAATGCGCTCGAGACAAGGTTTAGAGGAGGAGGAGTCAGAAAGATGAAGAGGGTCTGGAAAAGAATTAAAAGGTCAAAAATCTGACCAAAAAATGTCGGAAAAAAGAGAAGAATGAAGTAAAAAAATTACCTAACATGAAGTGATTCCACTGAGAACGCTCCTCCCGAAGATTTCTCATCTCTTCTTTTGTGGACTAGATAAGATCCCTATGGCTATCGAAGTCATTCTTCAAATCTTTAAGTTGTTGATCCCGGAGGGCCACAAGCTTTGTTAACCTCTCGGTCTCCATATTGCTTGACTCCAGGAAGTTGCTCACGGATTTCTCGTGTTCATCCTTCAGCCTTTTCAGCTCTTCTTGGAGTTCATCATTCTCCATTTGGCAGACCTTGAAGTTTTCGGCCTCCTCCACCATCTTTCTAGATTATTGTAGCAATTCTGTAAAGAACAAAATATCAGTCAGAATAAAAGTTCGACTAAGAAAATAGCTACGTCGAGAGCCAGAAATGTTTACCTTCCGCCTCATCCTTTTCAACCTTCAGCTTGCAATTCTCAAGAAGCAAAGTCTTGATTTCTTTGCGCTTGTTATAGATATTCTTGAGCAAATATTGGTTGTAAGATGTAACTTTTTGTAAGTTAAAGACAGAATACCGTCAGGCGACTACTAAGACTCGGGCTGCAACTTTAACTAAGTCAAAATCTAGCATGAGCCTTGGGGGCTACACTATATCATTCTTTTGCATCCTATAAGCATCAACTCGGATTTTATGCAAAGATCTTTATTCGACTTTATGCTTGGGGGCTAGAGGATATGATAATAAAATACTGCAAATGATAGTCAGAAAAACTTACAATGTGCTCCAGTTCAACTTTTCGAATCCGATTTTGTGTTGTGGAACACTTTCTCGGCTAGGGAGATGGGAGAAGCACTCATCGCTAGAAGTTCCCCGGCTTCGATCTTTTGATCCTGGACCAAGATTTGGTCCAGGAGGATCTCCAGCTTGACGTCCGCCATCTCCTGGCTCACTGCTTCCGGAGTGAGGATTTGTTTCTCAAGGCTGGATTGCGCCAACTTGAGAATTTCTTCCTTATTCTTTCGCTTCAAGCCAGATGTAGCAGAGTCGGCCATATTGTCGATCCTTCCTGGCGACATTACCATGGGATCATTACCCTTAACGGGTTCACCCTTGTGAGATGCCTGGCTACCAGTGGTAACCAGGGCTTGCGAGATTGGGGATGCGCCAGGAATGGTGGAGCCAGCGTCCGGAGAGGAAGGAGCCTCTGGTGCTGAAATATGAGTGCTGCTCGGAGTTGGAGGAGGCACGACTAGGGACAAAGCAAGCTTCTGCTAGCGCAGTTGCTTGGCCAGCTTGCTTTCTAGATTGGTTATTCTCTTCAAAACATATTTAGCTATAATACACAAGAACATATGTCAGATGTGATTTGGAAAGAAACAATGAATGCAAATTGGAGGTTACGAAGTACTTACTTTTTAACAACTGACATCATTTGTGCGCCAGGAGTAACAATAGTTTCCTTGGCCTTTCACTTCTTTGAGGCAGGGGAAGGAACTTCTTTCACCTCATCTGTGATACCCTGGCGCATGGCTTAATATGATTGATAGTATACCCATACCAACGAGTTGCAACTTCTTTTCCAAAAGCTCATCTAAAAAACTCTGAGGTTAAGCGTGCTTGGCCTAGAGAAATATGAGGATGGGTGATCGGCCAGGAAGTGGGTACCGGGTGTGCACGAGTAAGGACAAAGTGCGCAGAAAAGACTAGTGTTGGTTTGTGGGGTTAGTATAGAGATCCTATTGAGCTGCCAAGAGTGACACCTGCTGGTCCGGAGAGGCCAGCGTGTTACAAGTGGTATCAGAGCCGACCCTCACGGTTACATGGGCGTGTGCAGGTTAGTGGCAGACATGTGGAGCATGGCACGTGTGGCTCAGAGTGGACACGGCATGGCACATGTGCCGGCACTGGATGCATAGAAGTATGCTAAGAGAGGACGTTCCTGGCTTGTTATTGATCGACGAGGGTGTCGATCTTCTAAGGGTGGATGTATGTGAGACCCTGGCACATGGCTTAATAGGATTGATAGTATATCCATGTAGCACCCCGGATAAAACCACTACTAGAATATCGCCTGTTGTTTGTATTGTTGCATCATCATAACATCACCATGCATGTTTGCCTAAAATTAGTTCTCAAAGCCCATGTGGTTTTCTAATTATCCTCCGTACTTATTTCAAAATAAAACCTCGGCCTCTTCCGAATATGTTGTTTTGTCTAAAACCTACTTATAGAAGTCTTTTATAAATATATGAAACAACTAAATAAATAAAATAATACATTTTTTTGGGGGGAGGCAGTCAAACGACCAGGCCCAAAAGGCCCAGTCGGGAGACCATCTACAACCCAAACATCCCAACCCAAACCCTAACCTACCTAACCCTAATCCCACCTCTCCCCACTTCCGCTGCCATCCCCTGGACACGACCCACCCCAAGCGCGTCGCTCCTCTCTCTGTCGCGCTCTCTCACAGGGTCGCGTCCATCCCTGCACTCTCTCTCACGTTCCAAGACCCGGCCCCGCCTGGACCCACCACCTCTCTCTCCCCGGACGCTGAACAGATCCTCCCACCCCGATCGAACCAACTCCCCACTCGGCAGGCCCACCCTCGCACCTCGCTCCTTCCTCGAGACCAAACAATCCCACAAATCCCGCCACCACATCCTTTTCCTCCACTCGACGGCGCCCCTCTGCTCCTTCCCGTCTACCTTCGCCCATGCGCCGTCTGCTTCCCCTCGTCAAGCGCCGCAAGCGTCGCGCGCCCCTGTCGCCTTCTCCGGTTGCAAGCAGAGTCGTCGCCCGCTCGCTGAGCTCGCCCCTGACGCCTGTCTCCACCGCGGCAACCGCCTCCTCGCCTCTAGCGCCGAACCCGTCCCGCACCCCCTGCTCACCCCTGGCCCACCCCGCTAACCACGACGAGCCGCCTCTCTCTCTTGCAAGTCGCATCGCCCGCACGCGCCCGCGACCCCTTTCCCTCGTCCCACCGACCCTGCACGCGGCTTCTCTGCCTCGCCGCTGACCCGCGATCCCCAACCCCCTCCTCCGCCTCGTCCGTGGTACCCCTCCGCCGGAGCAGTCCGTCTCCCCTGGCGCTCGCCGTCGACCGCCTTCTTCCGCCGCCACGTCGCCCTCGATCTCCTCCCTGGATGCGCGCGCTCCACCGCCTGCGAGCATCCCGTGCTGCTTGCCATCCTCCCTCTGTCTCTCGCGCCTAGCCCACGCTCGACCGCTATTCCCCGTTTTGGCAGCGCGGCGCCACCCGACCACCTCCCACTGCTCGCTTTGCACAATGCTGACAGACAAGCTCGTCTACCAGGAGCCTACCTTCCTCTCCACGCGTGGTCCGAGACGTGCCAGCCCCTGCATCAAGCCTTCTCCTCTGCTCCGGTCTGCAGGACGTCGCCACTGACCCTTTTTTTTGGCAACCCATTGCCCCTGCGCGCTCAAGGTGTTCGGGCTAATGCCTGGCCAGGACACGGCCGCCTCGCGTGGTTCAGTTTTTCTGTTGCTTTCAGTGTATGTCCGCTACCGTGAACTTGTGTTGTGTCCTCGGTAAAAGACTACTGCAGGCCTCTCGAAACCAACAAGATCGTTTCCAAGATCTCTCAAAGTCCAAGTGTCCCTGAGGTGGCGGCAAAAACTACTTGCAGTTCTAAGCCTGCCGTCGGTAGCAAGTCCAGATCGAAAGTGGCAAAGCTGACCCGAAGACCGATCCCGGCGAACCCGGACCCCATCGAACCCAAGATCTCCGACCCCCGATGTGTGACCCCTTTATCCGAGACCCTATTTTTATGAATATGATATACTTGTTGCATATTAAATTGTCATACTTGCATACATGTTGTGGGTTTGGGGGCATTATGCCGATTCACCTCATAATTAAATATAAAGGCCATATGCGGGCAAATCTAGTCTAATATTGGTCCCATTTAAATTTGTGTAGCGAACCGGTGATATCTTTTGCCTTGATAAGACAACATTTAATTTGCGGGGTATCTAAACAACTAGAACCATATATTTAATTGTCGGGACTCCGGTTCTGCTTAATATTGTCTAATTGCATCGCATCCTTGCCATGCCATACATCATACATGCATCATGCCCGATCTTTTGCCGTAGTCTTAAATAGTGCATCCGGTGTTTCTTTTAGTGCTTTGCTTCTTCACGGACTAGGCCGATGAGTTGATGCGAGTGTTGCCCCGATCTTCGGATAAACCTTCGACAATGTTTCCAGGCGAGCATTCTCCCCCTTTCTACCTATCTTAATTTTATAGTCTCTATTTCCTCCTGTTGATCTATTGCTATCTGTGATGCGATGCTCTAGTTTTCGTACCCGTGATATCCCTTGGAGCCACTAAATTGCCTTGGACACATCCTATTACCTGTTGTTTGGTAGATAGTCAGCCTTGCGAGTCGTAGTTGCTTGCGCAGGTGTTGCGTCGCGCCGTCGATGTACCATAGTCGTTGGAGTAATGCCGCATGTTTAATGTTGGAGATGATCATGGATTTAATTACCGTTTAATAACTAAAATTGAAAGTAGGTAAATGCAGAGGCACCGGTGGGTAATAGACAATATTTTGTTTTTAACCGCTCACTGGTGTCCCGTAGGACCCCGAGTTCTTGACACCTGTTCCGAGATCGAGCGCGCTAACCACAGGTGGGGTGTGTGGGCACCCCCATCGATTAGTACCTGATTTCAAAGTACTGTACCGGGGGCCACAAAGTAGTTTGGGGCTTTATTACTATCCTGTACTTATGCCATGCTTTACTGCTTTATTTACGATTGCGCGTGGAGCGCCTGTACTGTTTTGGAACCAATGTGGAATGTTTTCGCGGTATCGACAAGCCCAGTCACACTTTCGGGTTCCCAGTCGTTTACAGCTATTGTCACAAACCTTTGGGTCCGTCTCGGAGCCGGCCGACTTCGTTGCGGGTAGCTTAGTGGGGTGGCCCCCATGTGCTTGCTTTGGGTCTGGGAAACGTCGTGTCCGAAACCCCGTCGACATACCGTTGGGTGTATGTTTTGTGATCTTGTACCTACCTGATCTGACAACAAGGGTGTAGGTGCGTGTGGAAACTTTGGTGCACCCCTGCAGGGTTAAATCTTTTCGAGAAGCCGTGTCCGCGGTTATGGACGACTTGGAGCACAGTTCTCGATCATAGACAACTATAACTAAAGTTTACTGTTATAATTTGACTTGTATCTTATATGACTAGTAATCAGCTTCACTACAACGGAATGGATAAATAAAAGTACCAACAACTGTTGGGTTTGGGATATCTCATGCTAATTGTATCTGACTAGTAAGTGTCGCAACTACAACGGAATGGTTAACTAAAAGTGCTCACTGCTTATTATATCAGGATGACTATCTATACCTGACTAGTAATTGCTGCAACGATAACTGAATAAATAAAACTGCCAACTGTGTGAGTTCCTCAGTTGACTTCCTCGTTTGGTCTCGAGGGGGAAATACCAGGATGGGTATGTTTCGTGGTAGTATCAGGATGGTTTCGAATAGGTCTTTCTTATCTCTCTCTGATAGCTGATAGTTGTATCGAGTCTCTATAGGTTGTTTAGTGCAGGCTGCGCTGCCGCTTCAGTCCACCATACCTATGTAGGCGAGGACCGCCGAATTCTAGTCTCGTCGTGTACTGGCCTCAGTACTGACCGCTCTCTTTTTCCTTTGCCCTTTGCCGGCACCCCTTTTGTTTTTAGCAGGTTTTGAGATCGATGTCGTTAGCAGGGTTACCCTTCCGGCTTGGCCTGGGCAGGGTTATGGACGCCATTGGTTATTCTTCAGGGCTCTTAGCTCAATTTGCATCTTGTCCGTACTCGGACGCTGTATCGTTTTAAAGGTGATTTGGATCTTTGTATTGTATATCTGTATTCTTGACTCTTTGAGTCGTTGTTGTATATATCTGTTCTGTGGGTTCCATCGTGGACTATTGTGTAATGGTATTACTTCGTTTTCCACCCGCACGAAAGTGCCTGGTGGGCACCTTTGAATCGTTTCTATGCGGGTTTGGCGGGAATTGCTGAAACTTGCATAGGGTCGATTCTGAGGGTGTTACAGTCCATACCAACAAGTTGCAACTTCTTATCCAGAAGCTCATCTAAAAAGAACTCTGAGGTTAAGCGTGCTTGGCCTAGAGCAATATGAGGATGGATGACCGACCGGGAAGTAGGTACCGGGTGCGCACGAGTGAGGACAAAGTGCGCAGAAAAGACTAGTGTTGGTCTATGGGGTTAGCCTAGAGATCCTATTGAGCTGCCAAGAGTGGCATCCGCTTGTCCGCAGATGCCGAGGTCTTACATCGTCATCCTCCGTCGCCTCTGAGTCGTCTAAGGATAGCCCTCAAGAGGGGCAAGCTCAGACTCGGGGAGGTTCTCGAGCTGTTAAGTTAAAAGAATATCAGTAAGAAATAAAGTCGGATGACAAGAGGAAAAAGGCAAAAAGCATAAAACAAAGTCTTATGGGGTTAGCCTAGAGATCCTATTGAGCTTGCCCCTCTTGAGGCCTCTCCTTGATCAGGTACTGCATCTAGGTCTTGTATTCCTTCGCAGGAATGCGATTCGGACTGACCTTTAAGATGTCCTTCCGGTCTCTGGTGAATGTGTGCATCAGGCGCTCTTTGTGATGTTGCAGTGGCTGAATCCGGCGATCCAGCCAGCAGTGGATCAAGTCGGATCCACGGAGCCCCTGATTCTTCATAAAAAACTTGATCCGCCTCTTGGCGAGGACCAAGTCTTCGGATAATTCCGGCGCTTATGCATCCCATGAATATTGGTGGGGAGCAGCACCGTCGACAAAGTCCGGAAGACTTCCACCTTTCCTGAAGCCGGAAAATCTCTATGATAGAAGAAAGTTCCGTCCCATCTCTTCACTAATTCACTAGCTTTAATCCTAGGATAGGTACGATTCCTCCTAAGGACTAAGCTAAGAGTGTAGGTGATATAAGGAACACAAACACTGATGGAGTTCTTCCGGGTACCATAGTAGTACCAGAAAAGAGTAAGACTCGGCCTAATACCAAGAAATCCCTCACTAAGAGCTCTGTGAGTGCTAAGCTCGAGCAAGGAATTGGGAGGGGGGAGGTTATGAAGTTACACACCATAGTATTGGAGCGCCTCGGTGAGAAATTCCGACGGTGGCAGGATGAGGCTGCAGTCAACATGAGTCCCGAAAACGACTCATTTGCCATCACGCGGTGAAGGGATGACGTCTCTAGTGCCGCTCTTCCATGCACTGGCGACGAGGTAACCCTCATACTCCATAGGCTGTAGGTTAGTGTCACTCATGGCGCTGGGGACCCAGTGGCCCCGCAGTTTCCTGTCTTCTGTTGCCGACGTGCCCGCAGCTGCTGCTCCCGAACTGGATGATGGTTCCATCTTGACGGAGTAGGTTTGAGGTGGGCGATGCTAGGGTTTTATTAGGGTGCGTGGGAGAGAGGAAGGATGCAGAGTGCTCTAGAAGTACGAGGAGGCAATGAAGAAGCGGCGAGGAATGAATATGGGAGAGAGAAATCTCTGGTTTTAGTAACCTCCACGCCAAGATCTGCGCTGGACGCACGCGATTTGCGCCACGCGTATAGGAGAGAGAGAGAGAGGAGGCTTCCTCGTGACGCCTCTGCCCCCTTGATTCTCGCACGTGTATTGAAACGGTGCTCCGTTCCATATAAAACAGACCCATGATACGCCCAATTTGCATCACCATTCTATATCATAATTTACCTCTATTCATTAATATTTGTCTTATTATGAGGTATTACTTATGGCTTTTCATCTGTTTATGCATGTTAGATGATTCTTGGAGGATGGACTGCCGGAATCTAGATTCTGATGGAAAAGAATGCGTTTCGGTGCAATTTCGCAAAGATCAGAAAAATACCAGAAAAATATGGAAACATATTATTTTACCAGAAGACGAAGGATGCCAGAAGGAGGGATGAAGAAGGGCCTCGGGGGGGGCACACCCCGCTAGGCGCGGGCCCACCTGACCCCGCGCCTAGGGCAGGTGTGGCCCACCTGCCCGGCCTTCGACTCCGCCCCTTCGCCTATATCTTCCCTTCGAAACCCTAAGGCTTGTGGAGCGACCACAGATAGATTTCCGCCGCCTCTGGGGGGCAGAAAACACCGAGAGAGAAAGATCTCTCCGGTAGACAGATTTCTGCAGGGGGGATTCCTTCCCGGAGAGGGGAGACCATCGCCATCAACACCGTCATCAAGCTAGGCTTCATCGGGATCATCATCATCATCATCCACACCATCATCTCCACCAGCACCATCATCACCACTCTGTCCCGCTGTAACAATTGTCACTACTAGGAAAAGGCCTATCAGTGACGCACCATTCTGGGACTTCTATGGCGCATATGGGATACGCCACTATTATCTCGCCACTAAATTGCAGTTCGGTGGCGCATATTGAAATGCGCCATAGAAGTCTAAAAAACTTCTGTGGCGCATATTGCCAAAATGCGCCACAGAAGTCCCGAACCAGGTCTCAAACTTCTATGGCGCATTTGGCCAATATGCGCCACAAAAGTTTTTTTCAAATTTCAAAAAAAAACCCGGCCAGATCTGGACGGAGGTGGTGCTCGCCGGAGGTGGTGCTCGCCGGAGGTGGGGGTCACCAATGGAGTAGAGAAGGAGGTCACTAGTGGAGGAGGTGGAGGTCGCCGGTGGAGGAGGTGAAGGTCGCCGATGGAGGAGAGGAGGAGGACACCAGAGGAGGAGGAGGCCGCCGGAGGAGGAGGAGGAAGCCACCGGAGGAGGAGGAGGAGAAGGTCGCCGGAGGAGGTGTAGGGGTTCGTAGCATGGAAAACAAAAAATTTCTACCGCATGCAAACAAACAAGCCAAGATCTATCTACTAGATTGTAGCAACGAGACGATGGAGGAACTCACCCTCGAAGATTCCAAAGCAGTTAACGAGAGCGGATTCTCGTGGGTGATGTAGTCGTACTCTTGCCGATCTCAAGATCGTGTAGACGATCCTTCCGGCTCTGCGTTCCGGCAGCGCTCCCGCAGTCGGTCACACGTTCGGTACTCAATGAAGACCTTCCTCTCCCTTGTTCCAACAGACAGCGGAGGTTGTATCACTCTCCTCGTGATTCCAGCAGCACGACGGCGTGGTACCGGAAGTAGAGGGTGTAGGGTTTTGTAGCATGGAAAACAAAAAATTTCTACCGCATACAAACAAACAAGCCAAGATCTATCTACTAGATTGTAGCGACGAGTCGATAGAATAACTCACCCTCGAAGATTCCAAAGTGTTTAACGAGAGCGGATTCTCGTGGGTGATGTAGTCGTACTCTTTCCGATCTCAAGATCGCGTAGACGATCCTTCCGGCGCTGCGTTCCGGCAGCGCTCCCGCAGTCGGTCACACGTTCGGTACTCGATGAAGACCTTCCTCTCCCTTGTTCCAGCAGGCAGCGGAGGTTGTAGCTCTCTCCTCGCGATTCCGGCAGCACAACGGCGTGGTACCGGGAGTAGAGGGGAGATCTCGCAGGGCTTCGGCTTAAGCCGGAGCGAGTATGGTGGAGTATGAGAGAGTCCCTCGACAATCTAGGGTTTAGACACGCCGAGGAGGGGGCTAGGCCGGCGGCTAGGGTTTCACCTAGGCGGCGGCGAGTGCCCTAGGGCCGGCGGCGGCTATGGAGGCGGTGGCGGCTTGGTACTAGGGTTTGGAGGAGAGGATCTTGTGTGTCTCTAGGAGGGAGCCCTGCCCCTCCTTATATAGGTGGAGGGGCCGGCCGGCCAAGGGGAGAGAGAGGAGTCCCTCCCCAACTCGGCTTGGTGGGGCGCCGGCGGTGGGGAGGAGGGACTCCTCCCCAACTCGGTTTCCTCCTCTTTTTCCACTTCCCAAAAATAGCCATTTGACTTTCAAACTAGCCGTTTGACTTTTCAAACTAGGATTTGATCTAATCCTTTATTTGTTCAGCAATGACACTTAGTACATGATGCAATCATACCAACTTGATATAACACATTCATGTACCCTTCCCCTCCGGAGTGCCGGACATTCCGGAACCTTCTAGAACATTCCCGATGAAAATACCGGAACCATTCTCCAACTCCGAAACGGGACTTTCCTTATATGAATCTTATTCTCCGGACCATTCCGGATCTCCTCGTGATATCCCGAATCCCATTCGAGACTCCGAACAACATTCGGACTCTTTCTCATCATTCCATAACTACTCAAACAACGTCGAATCCTTAAGTGTGTCTCCCTACGGTTCGTGAATTATGCGGACATGATCGAGACACTTCTCCGATCAATAACCAATAGAGGAATCTGGAAATTCATATGGCTCCCACATATTTCTACGATTACTTTGCGATCGAATGAACCACTTACATACGATATCAATTTCCCTTTGTCTCACGATAGTTTACTTATCCAAGGTTATGATCGTCGGTATCTCTGCATACCTAGTTCAACCTCGTTACCGATAAGTACTCTTTTCTCGTTCCCGTGATATGTGATCCCTTGTGAGCCAGTCACATGCTTGCAAGCTAATTGGATGACATTTCACCGAGAGGTCCCAGAGTATATCTATCCGTCATATGGATGGACAAATCCCACTCTTGATCCATGTGTTTTAACCAATACTTTTCGAACACTCAATGCCACCTTTATAGCCACCCAGTTACGGTGTGGTGTTTGATGTCATCAAAGCATCCATCCGGTAAAGGTGATATGCATGATCTCATGGTCGAAGGAATTAGATTACTATGTATCAGAAAGCATATAGCAATTGAACTATTAAAATGACTTGATCTTTATGCTATGCTTATCTATAGGAGTATGTCCACCATATCATTCTCCTAACGATATGATCTTGTTGTTAATAACATCTCAATGTTCATGATAGGGAAACCACAATCATCTATTAACCAACAAGCTAGTATTATATAGAGGCTTTACTAGGGACTTCAAATTAAGTTTACAAATCACACAAGTATTAATGTTTCCTTGTTAATACTATTATAGCATGAATGTAAACATTTATCATAAACACAAAGATATAATAATAATTATATTTATTATTGCCTCTAGGGCATATCTCCAACAGTCTCCCACTTGCACTAGAGTCATCTAATCTAGATTACATGGTAATATACCGAACACCCATGGCAGTTTGGTGCTGGTCATGTTTTGCCCTCGGGAGAGGTTTAGTCAATGGATCCGCCACATTCAGATCTATGTGTACTTTGCAAATCTTTATATCCCCATCTTGGATATGTTCTCGAATAGCGTGAAAACGTAGCTTGATGTGCTTAAGCTTCTTGTGTGACCTTGGTTCTTGCGCATTGGTTATGGCGCCCATGTTATCATAGTAGATAGACATTGGGTCCAGCGCTGTAATGAACCACACCCAGCTCTATAATGAACTCTTTCATCCATATCGCTTCTTATGAAGCCTCTGAAGCAGCCATGTATTCCGATTCAGTTGAAGATCTCGCCACAACGCTTTGCTTTGCACTCCTCCAGCTAACTGCTGCACCATTCAAAATAAATACGTATCCAGATTGTGATTTAGAATCATCCGGATCGGTGTTCCAACTAGCATCGGTGTAACCATTAACAACGAGTTGTTCATCACCTCCATAAGAAAGAACCATATCCTTAGTTCTTCTCAAGTACTTAAGGATGTTTTTGACCGCTGTCCAATGATCCACTCCTGGATCACTTTGATATCTGCTAGTTAAACTAACAGCATATGCAATGTCGGGTCTAGTACATAGCATGGCATACATTAGAGATCCTATGGCTGAGGCATAGGGAGTCTTACTCATCCTTTCTCTATCTTCTGCCGATGTCGAACTTTGAGTTTTACTCAAGGTCGTATTGGGCAACATGGGCAAGAACCCTTTCTTGCTATCTTCCATTCCAAACCTCTTTAGAACTTTGTCCAAATATGTACTTTGTGACAATGATATTTGGCGTTTCGATCTATCTCTATAAATCTTTATGCCTAATATTTAAGCTGCTTCGCCAAGATCCTTCATTGAAAAACTATTATTCAAATATTCCTTGACACTATTAAGAATGTCTACATCATTCCCAATCAACAATATGCCATCTACATATAGTATTAAGAATGCTACAGAGCTCCCACTCACTTTCTTGTAAATACAAGCTTCTCCATAAGTTTGTATAAAACCAAAACTTTTGATCACCTTATCAAAATGTTGATTCCAACTTCGGGATGCTTGCTTCAATCCATAGATGGACCGTTGAAGTTTGCATACCTTGTTAGCATCTTTAGGATCGACAAAACCTTTGGGTTGCATCATATACAAATCTTCATCAATGTCTCCATTGAGGAATGCTGTTTTGACATCCATCTGCCATATCTCATAATCATATTATGCAGCGATTGCTAACATAATCCTCACAGACTTTAGCTTCGCTACTGGTGAGAAAGTCTCATCGTAGTCAACTCCTTGAATTTGTCAAAACCCTTTTGCGACAAGTCGAGCTTTATAGACAGTAACATTACCATCAGCATCTGTTTTCTTCTTGAAGATCCATTTGTTCTCGACAGCCTTCCGGCCATCCGGTAAGTCCACCAAAGTCCATACTTGGTTTTCGTACATGGATCCAATCTCGGATTTCATGGCTTCTTGCCATTTATTGGAATCTGGGCTCATCATCGCTTCCTCATATGTCTCAGGGTCATCGGTGTTGTCCACCAACATGACACTCATAACGGGATCATACCAATCTGGAGTGGTACGAGTTCTCGTTGACCTGCGAGGCTCTGTAGCAACTTCAACCGAAGTTTCATGATCATCATCATTAGCTTCCTCTCTAACTGGTGCAGGCACCACAGGAACTTCTTCCGGTGCTGCGCTACTCGCAATTTCGAGAGAAGGTTCGACAACCTCGTCGAGTTCTGCTTTCCTTCTAGTCACTTCTTTCGAGAGAAATTCCTTCTCTAGAAAGGATCCATTCTTGGCAATGAAGATTTTGCCTTCGGATCTATGATAGAAGGTATAACCAATAGTTTCCTTCGGGTATCCTATGAAGACGCATTTCTCCGCTTTGGGTTCAAGCTTGTCCGGCTGTAACTTCTTTACATAGGCTTTGCAACCCCAAACTTTAAGGAACGACAATCTAGGTTTCTTCCCAAACCATAATTCATACGGTGTCGTTTCAACGGATTTAGATGGTGCCCTATTTAAAGTGAATGCGGCTGTTTCTAATGCATAACCCCAAAATGATGCGGTTAAATCTGTAAGTGACATCATAGAACGAACCATATCTAAGAGAGTTCGATTACGACGTTCGGACACACCATTACGTTGTGGTGTTCCCGGCGGTGTCAATTGTGCAAGTATTCCGCATTTCTTCAAATGCTCGCCAAACTCGTAACTTAGATATTCACCTCCACGATCAGAACATAGAAATTTAATCTTCTTGTTACGTTGAGTCTCTACCTCACTTTGAAATTCCTTAAACTTCTCGAAAGTTTCGGACTTATGTTTCATGAAATAGATATACCCATATCTGCTCAAATCATCCGTGAAGGTAAGAACATAACGATAACCACCGCGCGATGCTACACTCATTGGACCACACACATCGGTATGTATGATTTCCAATAATTCTGTAGCTCGCTCCATCATACCAAAAAATGGAGTCTTAGTCATTTTACCCATCAGACATGCTTCGCATCTTTCAAGTGATTCGAAATCAAGTGATTCAAGAAGTCCATTGGAATGGAGTTTCACATACGCTTCACTCCAATGTGACCAAGACGAAAGTGCCACATATAGGTCGAGTTATCGCTCGATTTCAAACGTTTAGCCTCAATGTTATTAATATGTGTATTTCCACTATCGAGATTCAACAAGAATAGACCATCTATCATAGGTGCATGTGCATAAAACATATTACTCATATAAATCGAACAACCATTATTCTCGGACTTAAACAAGTAACCGTCTCGCAATAAACAAGATCCCGATATAATTCCATGCTCAACGCAGGCACCAAATAACAATTATTTAAGTATAAAACTAATCCCGATGGTAGATGAAGGGGTAGCGTGCCGACCGCGATCACATCAACTTTTGATCCGTTTCCCACGTGCATCGTCACCTCGTTCTTCGCTAGCTTCCGTTTATTCTGCAGCACCTGTTTCGAGTTACAAATATGAGCAACCGAACCAGTATCAAATACCCAGGCACTACTACGAGTACTAGTGAGATACACATCAATAACATGTATATCAGATATACCTTTCTTCTTGATGTTGCCGTTCTTCAAATCCGCCAAGTACTTTGGGCAATTCCGCTTCCAGTGACCTTCTCCCTTGCAGTAAAAGCACTCAGTATCAGGCTTAGGTCCAGCCTTGGTCTTCTTCGTCGGCGTGGTAACTTTCTTACCACCCTTCTTGAAGTGTCCCTTCTGCTTAGACTTGCCTTTCTTGAATTTGGTGGTCTTATTGACCAACAACACTTGGTGCTCTTTCTTGATCTCCACTTCTGCAGATTTCAACATGGCAAAGAGTTCTGGCAACATCTTGTTCATGTTTTGCATGTTGTAGTTCATCACAAAGTTCTTGTAACTTGGTGGTAGTGATTGGAGGACGCGGTAAATCCCCAAAGCATTAGGAATCACTATACCCAAGCTTTGAAGTTTGTTTGTGTGCCCAGACATCTTAAGCACATGCTCACTGACGGAGCTGCCCTCTTCCATCTTGCAGTTAAAGAACTTTTCAGAAGCCTCATAGCTTTCAATTGCCGCATGAGTCTCAAAGATCAATTTGAGATCCTCGACAATATCATATGGGTCTGAATTCTCAAACCTTTTCTCAAGCTCCGATTCTAAACCATACAAGATAGCACACTGAACTGTGGAGTACTGAGTCTTCCGAGTGAGGTAAACGTTCTTTACTTCATCGGCAGCATCAGTTGCAGGTGGGTCACCCAGCGGTGCATCCAACACATAGGTCAAATTACCAGCTGTGAGGACAATCCTCAAATTGCGGAACCAATCCGCGAAGTTGCTTCCATTGTTTTTCAACTTTTCTTTCTCTAGGAACGCATTAAAATTGATGGTAGGGGCTGCCATTGATCTACAACATATTTGCAATAGTTTAGACTAAGTTTATGACAAATTGAGTTCAAATTAATAATAAAATTAATCTAGGTGAACTCCCACTCAAAACAATATCCCTCACATTGTTTTAGTGATCACACGAACCAAATCCACCACATCAACACCGACCATCACGAGAGTTGATATAGTTTCAATGGCGAACAATCGACATGTTCATCATATCTACTATATGATTCATGCTTTACCTTTCGGTGATCCGTGTTCCGAGACCATGTCTGTACATGCTAGGCTCGTCAAGATCCTTAGTTTCCGCATGAGCAAATCTGGCTTGCTCACGTTGTATACACTTGCGGAATCTAACACACCCGATCATCACGTGGTGCTTCGAAACAACAAGCTTTAGCAACGGTGCTAACTAAGGGTGAACACTTTATGACTTGAAATTCATGTGCATGAGGGATCATCTTATAATGCTACCGTCGTCTACTAAGCAATACAAGATGCATAAAGGATTAACATCACATGCAATTCATAATATGTGATATGATATGGCCTTTCTTCTTTGTGCTTCCGATCTCCATCTTCTAGCACGAACATGATCTCCATCATCACCGGTATTGCATCAAGGTCAATGACGCTTCTCCATGGTTGTCGTCCACCGGCTTCAACTATTACAACTACTTTGAATAGACATGCGGGTCTTAACATAAATTAAAGACAACCATATGGCTCCTGTCGGTTGCCAACTTACAATAAGGAACATTGCATACATCAAATATAATCACAATCATGGCCATATCACATCACTGCACACCCCTGCAAAACAAAGTTAGACGCCTCTACTTTCTTTGCATTTTTACGTGGTTTGGGGCTTTCAATAAGTGTCGTTCTAACTTACGAACATGAACCACAACATTGATACTGGTATTGTTAATCATCCGTTGTAAATTGGATCTTAACTATGCTAGGAGAAACAGGCACCCGCAAAGCCACTTACGCAATAAAAGTTGCATGTCAAGCGTGGAGCAAGTCTCATGAACGATGTCATGTAAGGTTAGCCCGGGCCGCTTCATCCCAACATACCGCAAAATGCAAAGTACACAAGAAGCAATCGACAATAAAAGCATCAACGCCCACAATGACCATTGTGTTCTACTCGTGCAACAGATCTACATATAGACACGGCTCTGATACCACTGTAGGGTTTCGTAGCATGGAAAACAAAAAATTTCTACCGCATACAAACAAACAAGCCAAGATCTATATACTAGATTGTAGCAACAAGTCGATAGAATAACTCACCCTCGAAGATTCCAAAGTGTTTAACGAGAGCGGATTCTCGTGGGTGATGTAGTCGTACTCTTTCCGATCTCAAGATCGCGTAGACGATCCTTCCGGCGCTGCGTTCCGGTAGCGCTCCCGCAGTCGGTCACACGTTCGGTACTCGACGAAGACCTTCCTCTCCCTTGTTCCAGCAGGCAGCGGAGGTTTTAGCTCTCTCCTCGCGATTCCGGCAGCACAACGGCGTGGTACCGGAAGTAGAGGGGAGATCTCGCAGGGCTTCGCCTTAAGCCGGAGCGAGTATGGTGGAGTATGAGAGAGTCCCTCGACGATCTAGGGTTTAGACACGCCGAGGAGGGGGCTAGGCCGGCGGCTAGGGTTTCACCTAGGCGGCGGCGAGTGCCCTAGGGCCGGCGGCGGCTATGGAGGCGGCGGCGGCTTGGTACTAGGGTTTGGAGGAGAGGATCTTGTGTGTCTCTAGGAGGGAGCCCTGCCCCTCCTTATATAGGTGGAGGGGCCGGCCGGCCAAGGGGAGGGAGAGGAGTCCCTCCCCAACTCGGCTTGATGGGGCGCCGGCGGTGGGGAGGAGGGACTCCTCCCCAACTCGGTTTCCTCCTCTTTTTCCACTTCACAAAAATATCCGTTTGACTTTCAAACTAGCCGTTTGACTTTTCAAAATAGGATTTGATCTAATCCTTTATTTTGTTCAGCGATGACACTTAGTACATGATGCAATCATACCAACTTGATATAACACATTCATGTACCCTTCCCCTCCGGAGTGCCGGACATTCCGGAACCTTCTAGAACATTCCCGAAGAAAATACCGGAACCATTCTCCAACTCCGAAACGGGACTTTCCTTATATGAATCTTATTCTCCGGATCTCCTCGTGATATCCTGAATCCCATTCGAGACTCCGAACAACATTCGGACTCTTTCTCATCATTCCATAACTACTCAAACAACGTCGAATCCTTAAGTGTGTCTCCCTACGGTTCGTGAATTATGCGGACATGATCGAGACACTTCTCCGATCAATAACCAATAGAGGAATCTGGAAATTCATATGGCTCCCACATATTTCTACGATTACTTTGCGATCGAATGAACCACTTACATACGATATCAATTTCCCTTTGTCTCACGATAGTTTACTTATCCGAGGTTATGATCATCGGTATCTCTGCATACCTAGTTCAACCTCGTTACCGATAAGTACTCTTTTCTCGTTCCCGTGATATGTGATCCCTTGTGAGCCAGTCACATGCTTTCAAGCTAATTGGATGACATTTCACCGAGAGGGCCCAGAGTATATCTATCTGTCATATGGATGGACAAATCCCACTCTTGATCCATGTGTTTCAACCAATACTTTCCGAACACTAAATGCCACCTTTATAGCCACCCAGTTACGGTGTGGTGTTTGATGTCATCAAAGCATCCATCCGGTAAAGGTCATATGCATGATCTCATGGTCGAAGTAATTAGATTACTATGTATCAGAAAGCATATAGCAATTGAACTATTAAAATGACTTGATCTTTATGCTACGCTTATCTATAGGAGTATGTCCACCATATCATTCTCCTAACGATATGATCTTGTTGTTAATAACATCTCAATGTTCATGATAGGGAAACCACAATCATCTATTAACCAACAAGCTAGTATTATATAGAGGCTTTACTATGGACTTCAAATTAAGTTTACAAATCACACAAGTATTAATGTTTCCTTGTTAATACTATTATAGCATGAATGTAAACATTTATCATAAACACAAAGATATAATAATAACTATATTTATTATTTCCTCTAGGGCATATCTCCAACAGAGGGGAGATCTCGCAGGGCTTCGCCTTAAGACGGAGCGAGTATGGTGGACTATGAGAGAGGCCTTGGCGATCTAGGGTTTAGAGGCACCAAGGGAGGAGGCTAGGCCGGCGGCTTGGGCTTGGGGAGAGCCCCAACTCGGCGGCTAGGGCAAACCCTAGGGCGGCGGCGACTTGTGGTGGCCGGCGGCTAGGGCTAGGGTTTTGGTGGAGAGAGGTGTAGGGAAGAGGGGCAGCCCTGCCCCTCCTTTTATAGGTGGGAGGGTGCCGGCCAAGGGGAGGGATTCCTCCCCCAAGTTGGCCTCCTTGGCCGGCGGGTGGAGGGAGAGTAACTCCTCCCCAAGTAGGTTTCGTACTCTCCCTCCACCAAGCAAAACTGCCGTTTGACTTTTCAAATTGGCGTTTAACCTTTTCAAACTAGGATTTGATTTCTTCCTTTATTTTGCTCAGCCATTTTACCTAGTACATGATGCAACAATTCCACATTGTCATGACACATTCATGTACCCTTCCCCTCCGGAGTGCCGGACCTTCCGGACCCTTCGAGAACATTCCCGATGAAAACACCGGAATCATTCCCCAACTCCGAAACAGGACTTTACTTATATGAATCTTATTCTCCGGACCATTCCGGATCTCCTCGTGATATCCCGGATCCCATCCGAGACTCCGAACAACATTCAGTCTCACACTCATCATTCCATAACTACTCAACAACATCGAATCCTTAAGTGTGTCTCCCTACGGTTCGTGAATTATGCGGACATGCTCGAGACACTTCTCCGATCAATAACCAATAGAGGAATCTGGAAATTCATATGGCTCCCACATATTTCTACGATTACTTTGCGATCGAATGAACCACTTACATACGATACCAATTTCCCTTTGTCTCATGATAGTTTACTTATCCGAGGTTTTGATCGTCGATATCTCTGCATACCTAGTTCAACCTCGTTACCGATAAGTACTATTTTCTCGTTCCCGTGGTATGTGATCCCTTGTGAGACAGTCACATGCTTGCAAGCTAATTGGATGACATTCCACCGAGAGGGCCCAGAGTATATCTATCCGTCATATGGATGGACAAATCCCACTCTTGATTCATGTGTCTCAACCCATACTTTCCGAACACTCAATGCCACCTTTATAGCCACCCAGTTACGGTGTGGTGTTTGATGTCATCAAAGCATCTTTCCGGCGATGGTGATAAGCATGATCTCATGGTAGAAGGAATTAGGTTACTATGTATCAGAAAACTTATAGCAATTGAACTATTAAAATGACTTGATCTTTATGCTACGCTTATCTATAGGAGTATGTCCATCATACCATTCTCCTAATGATATGATCTTGTTGTTAATAACATCTCAATGTTCATGATAGGGAAACCACAATCATCTATTAACCAAGAAGCTAGTATTATGAAGAGGCTTTACTAGGGACTCTAATTTAGTTTACAAATCACACAAGTATTAGTGTTTCCTTGTTAATACTGTTATAGCATGAATGTAAACATGTATCATAAACACAAAGATATAATAATAACTACATTTATTATTGCCTCTAGGGCATATCTCCAACAGTCTCCCACTTGCACTAGAGTCAACTAATCTAGATTACATGGTAATATACCGAACACCCATGGCAGTTTGGTGTTGGTCATGTTTTTCCCTCGGGAGAGGTTTAGTCAACGGATCCACCACATTCAGATATGTGTGTACTTTGCAAATCTTTATGTCACCATCTTGGACATGTTCTCGAATAGCGTGAAAACGTAGCTTGATGTGCTTCAGCTTCTTGTGTGACCTTGGTTCTTGCGCATTGGCTATGGCACCCAGGTTATCACAGTAGATAGACATTGGGTCCAGCGCACTTGGAACCACACCGAGCTCTGTAATGAACTCCTTCATACATATCGCTTCTTGTGAAGCCTCCGAAGTAGCTATGTATTCCAATTCAGTTAAAGATCTTGCCACAACACTTTGCTTTGCACTCCTCCAGCTAACTGTTGCACCATTCAAAGTAAATACATATCCAGATTGAGATTTAGAATCGTCTGGATCGGTGTTCCAACTAGCATCGGTGTAACCATTGACAACGAGTTGTTCATCACCTCCATAAGAAAGAACCATATCCTCAGTTCTTCTCAAGTACTTAAGGATGTTTTTGACCGCTGTCCAATGATCCACTCCTGGATCACTTTGATATCTGCTAGTTAAACTAACAACATATGCAATGTCGGGTCTAGTACATAGCATGGCATACATTAGAGATCCTATGGCTGAGGCATAGGGAGTCTTACTCATCCTTTCTCTATCTTCTGTCGTTGCTGGACTTTGAGTTTTGCTCAAGGTCGTATTGGGCAGCATGGGCAAGAACCCTTTCTTGCTATCTTCCATTCCAAACCTCTTTAGAACTTTGTCCAAATATGTACTTTGTGACAATGATATTAGGCGTCTCTATCTATCTATATAAATATTTATGCCTAATATGTAAGCTGCTTCGCCAAGATCTTTCATTGAAAAACTATTATTCAAATATTCCTTAACACTATTAAGAAGGTATACATCATTCCCAATCAACAATATGTCATCTACATATAGTATTAAGAATGCTACAGAGCTCCCACTCACTTTCTTGTAAATACAAGCTTCTCCATAAGTTTATATAAAACCAAAGCTTTTGATTACCTTATCAAAACGTTGATTCCAACTTCGGGATGCTTGCTTCAATTCATATATGGACCATTGAAGTTTGCATACCTTGTTAGCATCTTTAGGATCGACAAAACCTTTGGGTTGCATCATATACAACTCTTCATCAATGTCTCCATTGAGGAACGCTGTTTTGACATCCATCTGCCATATCTCGTAATCATAATATGCAGCGAATGCTAACATAATCCTCACAGACTTTAGCTTCGCTACCGGTGAGAAAGTCCCATCGTAGTCAACTCCTTGAATTTGTCAAAACCTTTTTGCGACAAGTCGAGCTTTATAGACAGTAACATTACCATCAGCATCTGTTTTCTTCTTGAAAATCCATTTGTTCTCGATAGCCTTCCGGCCATCCGGTAAGTCCACCAAAGTCCATACTTGGTTTTCGTACATGGATCCAATCTCGGATTTCATGGCTTCTTGCCATTTATTGGAATCTGGGCTCATCATCGCTTCCTCATATGTCGCAGGGTCATCGATGTTGTCCACCAACATGACACTCATAACGGGATCATACCAATCAGGAGTGGTACGATTTCTCGTTGACCTGCGAGGCTCTGTAGCAACTTCAACCAAAGTTTCATGATCATCATCATTAGCTTCCTCTCTTATTGGTGTAGGCGCCACATGAACCACTTCCGGTGTTGTGCTACACGCAAGTTCGAGAGAAGGTTCAACAACCTCGTCGAGTTCTACTTTCCTTCCAGTCACTTCTTTCGAGAGAAATTCTTTCTCTAGAAAGGATCCATTCTTGGCAACGAAGATTTTGCCTTCGGTTCTTTGATAGAAGGTATACCCGATAGTTTCCTTCGGGTATCCTATGAAGACGCATTTTTTCCGCTTTGGGTTCAAGCTTGTCTGGCTATAACTTCTTTACATAGGCTTCGCAACCCCAAACTTTAAGGAACGACAATTTAGGTTTCTTCCCAAACCATAATTCATACGGTGTCGTTTCAACGGATTTAGATGGTGCCCTATTTAAAGTGAATGCGGCTGTTTCTAATGCATAACCCCAAAACGACAGCGGTAAATCTATAAGTGACATCATAGAACGAACCATATCTAAGCGAGTTTGATTACGACGTTCGGACACACCATTACGCTGTGGTGTTCCCGGCGGTGTCAATTGTGAAAGTATTCCGCATTTCTTCAAATGCTCGCCAAACTCGTAACTTAGATATTCACCTCCACGATCAGAACGTAGAAATTTAATCTTCTTGTTATGTTGATTCTCTACCTCACTTTGAAATTCCTTAAAGTTCTCGAAAGTTTCGGACTGATGTTTCATGAAATAGATATACCCATATCTACTCAAGTCATCCGTGAAGGTGAGAACATAACGATAACCACCGCGCGATGCTACACTCATTGGTCAACACACATCGGTTATGTATGATTTCCAATAAGTCTGTAGCTCGCTCCATCATACCAGAAAATGGAGTCTTAGTCATTTTACCCATCAGACATGCTTCGCATCTTTCAAGTGATTCGAAATCAAGTGATTCAAGAAGTCCATCGGAATGGAGTTTCTTCATACGCTTCACTCTGATATGACCAAGACGATAGTGCCACATACAGGTCGAGTTATCGCTCAATTTCAAACGTTTAGCCTCAATGTTATTTATGTGTGTATTACTACAATCGAGATTCAATAAGAATAGACCATCTATCAAAGGTGCATGTGCATAAAACATATTACTCATATAAATCGAACAACCATTATTCTCGGACTTAAACAAGTAACCGTCTCGCAATAAACAAGATCCCGATATAATGTTCATGCTCAACGCAGGCACCAAATAAAAATTATTTAAGTATAAAACTAATCCCGATGGTAGATTAAGAGGTAGCGTGCCCACCGCGATCACATCAACCTTTGATCCATTTCCCACGCGCATCGTCACCTAGTTCTTCGCTAGCTTCCGTTTATTCTGCAGCACCTGTTTCGAGTTACAAATATGAGCAACCGAACCAGTATCAAATACCCAGGCACTACTACGAGTACTAGTGAGATACACATCAATAACATGTATATCGGATATACCTTTCTTCTTGATGTTGCCGTTCTTCAAATCCGCCAAGTACTTTGGGAAATTCCACTTCCAGTGACCTTCTCCCTTGCAGTAAAAGCACTCAGTATCAGGCTTAGGCCCAGCCTTGGTCTTCTTCGCCGGTGCGGCAACTTTCTTACCGCCCTTCTTGAAGTTTCCCTTTTGCTTAGACTTGCCTTTCTTGAATTTGGTGGTCTTATTGACCATCAACACTTGGTGCTCTTTCTTGATCTCCACTTCTACAGATTTCAACATGGAGAAGAGTTCTGGCAACGTCTTGTCCATGTTTTGCATATTGTAGTTCATCACAAAGTTCTTGTAACTTGGTGGTAGTGATTGGAGGACACGGTGAATCCCCAAAGAATTAGGAATCACTATACCCAAACTTTGGAGTTTTTTTGCATGCCCAGACATCTTAAGCACATGCTCACTGACGGAGCTGCCCTCTTCCATCTTGCAGTTAAAGAACTTTTCAGAAGCCTCATAACTCTCAACTGCCGCGTGAGCCTCAAATATCATTTTGAGTTCACGGACAATATCATGTGGGTCATTGTTTTCAAACCTTTTCTGAAGCTCTGATTCCAAACCATACAATATAGCACACTGAACTATGGAGTACTGATTCTTCCGAGCGAGGAAAACATTCTTTACCACATCGGTAGCATCAGCTGCAGGCGGGTCACCCAGCGGTGCATCCAGCACATAGATCAAATTACCAGCATTGAGGACAATCCTCAAATTGCGGAACCAATCCGCGAAGTTGCTTCCATTGTTTTTTAACTTTTCTTTCTCTAGGAACGCATTAAAATTGATGGTAGGGGCCGCCATTGATCTAAAACATATTTGCAATAGTTTAGACTAAGTTTATGACAAATTGAGTTCTAATTAATAGTTAAATTAATCTAGGTGAACTCCCACTCAAAATAATATCCCTCACATTGTTTTAGTGATCACACAAACCAAATCCACCACATCAAAACCGATCATCACGAGAGTTGATGTAGCTTCAATGGTGAACAATCAACATGTTCGTCATATCTACTATATGACTCATGCTTTACCTTTCGGTGATCCGTGTTCCAATACCATGTCTGTACATGCTAGGCGCGTCAAGATCAAACCTTAGCTTCCGCATGAGCAAATCTGGCTTGCTCACGTTGTATACACTTGCAGAATCTAACACACCCGATCACCACGTGGTGCTTCGAAACAACAAGCTTTGGCAACGGTGCTAACTAAGGATGAACACTTTAAAACTTGAAATTTGTGTGCTTGAGGGATCAGTTTATAATGCTACCGTCGTTAACTAAGCAATACAAGATGCATAAAGGATTAACATCACATGCAATTCATAATATGTGATATGATGTGGCCTTTATTCTTTGTGCTTCCGATCTCCATCTTCAAGAACGAACATGATCTCCATCATCACCGGCATTGCATCAAGGTCAATGACGCTGTTCCATGGTTGTCGTCCACCAGCTTCAACTATTACAACTACTTTGAATAGACACGCGGGTCTTAACAGAATTTAAAGACAACCATATGGCTCATGCCGGTTGCCAACTTACAATAAGGAACATTGCATACATCAAATATAATCACAATCATGGCCATATCACATCACATCACACCCCTGCAAAACAAAGTTAGACGCCTCTAATTTTTTTTTGCATATTTTACGTGGTTTGGGGCTTTCAATAAGTGTCGCTCTAACTTATGAACAAGAACCACAACGTTGATGCTTGAACTATCAAGTGCCCGTTGTAAATTGGATCTATACTATGATGGGAGAGACAGACACCCGCAAAGCCACTTATGCAATACAAGTTGCATGTTAAGCGTGGAGCAAGTCTCATGAACGATGTCATGTAAGGTTAGCCCGGGCCGCTTCATCCCATCATACCGCAAGATGCAAAGTACACAAGAAGCAATTGATAATAAAAGCACCACCGCCCACAATGACCATTGTGTTCTACTTGTGCAACAGATCTACATATAGACATGGCTCTGATACCACTGTTGGGGTTCGTAGCATGGAAAACAAAAAATTTCTACCGCATACAAACAAACAAGCCAAGATCTATCTACTAGATTGTAGCAACGAGTCGATAGAGGAACTCGCCCTCGAAGATTCCAAAGCAGTTAACGAGAGCAGATTCTCGTGGGTGATGTAGTCGTACTCTTGCCGATCTCAAGATCGTGTAGACAATCCTTCCGGTGCTGCGTTCCGGCAGCGCTTCTGCAGTCGGTCACATGTTCGGTACTCGATGAAGACCTTCCTCTCCCTTGTTCCAGCAGGCAGCGGAGGTTGTATCACTCTCCTCGCGATTCCGGCAGCACGACGGTGTGGTACCAGAAGTAGAGGGGAGATCTCGCAGGGCTTCGCCTTAAGCCGGAGCGAGCATGGTGGACTATGAGAGAGGCCTTGGCGATCTAGGGTTTAGAGGCACCAAGGGGATGAAGCTTGGCCGGAGGCTAGGGCTTGGGGAGAGCCTCAACTCGGTGGCTGGAGAAACCCTAGGGCGGCGGCGACTTGCAGGAGGCCGGCGGCTAGGGTTAGGGTTTTGGGTGGTGTTGGGTGTAGGGAAGAGGGTCAGCCCTGCCCCTCCTTTTATAGGTGGGAGGGCGCCGGCCAAGGGGAGGGAGTCCTCCCCCAAGTCGTCCTCCTTGGCCGGCGGGTGGAGGGAGAGGAACTCCTCCCCAAGTAGGTTTCCTACTCTCCCTCCACCAAGCAAAACTGCCGTTTGACTTTTCAAATTGGCGTTTGACTTTTTCAAACTAGGATTTGATTTCTTCCTTTATTTTGCTCAGCCATGATACCTAGTACATGATGCAACCATTCCACATTGTCATGACACATTCATGTACCCTTCCCCTCCGGAGTGCCGGACCTTCCGGACCCTTCTAGAACATTCCCGATGAAAACACCGGAATCATTCCCCAACTCCGAAACAGGACTTTCCTTATATGAATCTTATTCTCTGGACCATTCCGGATCTCCTCGTGATATCCCGGATCCCATCCGAGACTCCGAACAACATTCAGTCTCTCACTCATCATTCCATAACTACTCAACAACATCGAATCCTTAAGTGTGTCTCCCTACGGTTCGTGAATTATGCGGACATGATCAAGACACTTCTCCGATCAATAACCAATAGAGGAATCTGGAAATTCATATGGCTCCCACATATTTCTATGATTACTTTACGATCGAATGAACCACTTACATACGATACCAATTTCCCTTTGTCTCACGATAGTTTACTTATCCGAGGTTTTGATCGTCGATATCTCTGCATACCTAGTTCAACCTCGTTACCGATAAGTACTCTTTTCTCGTTCCCGTGGTATGTGATCCCTTGTGAGACAGTCAGATGCTTGCAAGCTAATTGGATGACATTCCACCGAGAGGGCCCAGAGTATATCTATCCGTCATATGGATGGACAAATCCCACTCTTGATTCATGTGTCTCAACCCATACTTTCCGAACACTCAATGCCACCTTTATAGCCACCCAGTTACGGTGTGGTGTTTGATGTCATCAAAGCATCCTTCCGGTGATGGTGATAAGCATGATCTCATGGTCGAAGAAATTAGGTTACTATGTATCAGAAAGCTTATAGCAATTGAACTATTAAAATGACTTGATCTTTATGCTATGCTTATCTATAGGAGTGTGTCCATCATATCATTCTCCTAATGATATGATCTTGTTATTAATAACATCTCAATATTCATGATAGGGAAACCACAATCATCTATTAACCAACAAGCTAGAATTATGAAAAGGCTTTACTAGGGACTCTAATTTAGTTTACAAATCACACAAGTATTAATGTTTCCTTGTTAATACTTTTATAGCATGAATGTAAACATTTATCAAAAACACAAAGATATAATAATAACTACATTTATTATTGCCTCTAGGGCATATCTCCAACACTCGTGACCACCTCCTCCGACACCTGGTATTGCCGTCTTGGACACCCAAGTCACTACAACACGACGACCCTCCATCCATTAAATACGGTCTCCACCAATAAATCAAGACATTCTCTATGTCATGCATGTCAATTAGGCAAACATGTTAGGCTCCCGTTTTATTCTTCACAATCCACCACTAGTTGTTCGTTTGAACTCTTACATTGTGATTTATGGACCTCGCATATTACGAGCTCCACCGGATATGTTTATTATCTTATCATAGTTGATGATTTCTCTCATTATTTTTGGAGTTTTCCACTTCGCAAAAAGTCTAATGTCTTTGCCACGTTTGTTGCATTTCATGCCTTTGTCACAACTTATTTTCAAGTATCTATACTCACTCATCCAATCCGACAATGGAAAATAATTTGACCATCTTAAACTCAACGAGTTCTTCACAAAACATGGCACACTCTTTCGATTCTTCTGTCCATACACTTCTCAATAAAATGGCAAAGCTGAACGCTCCATTCGCACAATCAACGATGTCATGCGATCACTTCTCTTTCAATCCTCCATGCCATCCAACCTATGGGAAGAAGCCCTCCACACTGCGACATACCTCCTTAATATCTATCCCTCTGCAGCCCTACAACAGAACACAACACACTTCATTCTCTATGGCGTACACCCTACCTATGACCACCTACGTGTGTTCGGCTGCCTATGCTATGCGAACACCGCCTCCACAGCCGATCGCAAGATTGCTCCTCGCTCAACCAGATGTGTCTTTCTTGGCTACCCTCCTCGACACAAAGGATATCACTGCTTAGATCTTCTCACTCGTCGAATCTTAATATCCCGACACGTTACTTTCGATGAATCCACCTTCCCATATGCCACTACCACCACACCATCCCCACAAACCAATATAGACATCTTTGACCCGCCTATCTTTGACGTCACGCACACCCCAGCCATTCTTTCTAGCATTCAAACTTCCCCTAAAACCACCGTCTAGATTCCTGCCGTGGCAGCCAAAACCACTATAATCTCTACCGCGGCAGACAACACCCCTGTCGTGGCAACCAAAATGGCATGTTTCTCTGCCGCGGCAGACAACTCTGTCGTCGATGCCGCCGCTTCTTTTTCTCCTATGATCAACGTACCCTCTCCACCATCACCACCAACGCCCATACCCGACCCTCCTCCTCCTACTCACCGTACTCGTAGCACTACAGGACGGTTACCTAGACCACCGGCCAAACTAAATCTCTCTATGATTGCTCAATCCCCTATTCCTCATAACTACCTAACAGCCCTCCGTGACACTTCTTGGCTCCTCGCTATGCAGGAGGAGTATGATGCCCTCATGGAAAACGGCACCTGGACTCTTCTTCCTCCCCCTCCGGGTGCTAATATTGTTAGTGGCAAATGGATATTGCGCCACAAATATAATGCCGATGGTTCTCTCTCTCATCACAAAGCATGACGGGTTGCTCGTGGCTTCACACAATAGCCGGGCATAGACTTTGATGAAAATTTTAGTCCGGTCGTCAAACCAGCAACCATCTGCATCGTTATCTCCATAGCCCTTTCTTAAAAATGGCCCATCCATCAGCTCGACGTTAAAAATGCCTTCTTACATGGCAACCTCGATGAGGAAGTCTTCAGTCAACAACCATCTGGATTTGTTGATCCATCTCGTCCAAATCAAGTTTGTCGCCTTCTCAAATCCCTCTATGGTCTCAAGCAAGCAACTCGAGCCTGGTTCCAATGCTTTGTAGCTTTTGCTAAGTCTATTAGTTTTTATGAATCCAAATCTGATGCCTCTCTCTTCATCTTTCACTCATGGTCCAACACAACCTACCTTCTCTTGTATGTCGACGATATCATTCTCACTGCTTACACACTCCCATTCTTACAAACCATCATTGCTACTTTCAGTCTTGAATTCGCCGTGAAAGATTTAGGTCCTCTTCACCACTTCTTAGGTATTTCTGTTACTCGCACATCCTCCTCCCTTCATCTCAGTCAACGTCAATACATCCTCGATGTTTTTCCCGTGCAGGCATGTCTGATTGTCATCCTTCGCCAACTCCAGTAGACACTAAAGCCAAACTACCATCTGCCTATGGAAATCCGGTAGCTGGCCCATTTCTCTATCGTAGTCTCGCAAGAGCTTTACAATACATCACCCTCACTCGTTCTGATCTTTCTTATGTTGTTCAACAAATCTGTCTACACATGCATGATCCTCGTGAACCTCACTTCTCTCTCATTAAACGCACACTTCGTTATCTAAAAGGCACCCTAGATCATGGCCTTACCCTCACAGCTTCCACTTCCACCTCCTTAATTGCTTATTCAGATGCCGACTGGGCAGGATGACCGGATACCCGCCGATCTACGTCAGGTTATTGTGTGTTTTTGGGGACAATCTCATCTCATGTTCATCTCGACGACAGCCAACAGTCTCTCGTTCTAGCGCCGAAGGTGAATATAGAGTTGTCATCACTGCTGTTGCTAAAACATGTTGGATACACAGTCTTCTACAGGAACTACAACGACCACTTGACAGTGCCACTATTGTCTACTATGACAATGCCAGTGTTGTTTACCTCTCGGCCAACCCAGTTCAGCATCGACGCACGAAGCACATTGAGCTTGATATACACTTTGTCCGAGATAAGGTGGCCCTTGGTTCACTTCGAGTTCTACATGTACCTTCAAGTTCACAGTTTGCTGACATCTTTACAAAAGGGCCGCCAACTACGCTGTTTCAAGAATTCAGGTCCAGTCTAACCATCGGTGAAGCACCGAGTTCAGCCTGCGGGGGCGTGTTACAGAGACGGCAAGGATCACACGTGATCTTGCCTACCTAATTTAGTTAGAATTATTTCTTGTATAACAATTCTTGTAACTCGACTTGGACTCCAAGTCTAACACTTGTAATCTGTCTATATAATGAGGAGGGAGATCTCGTGGCGTGTCATCGAGCATCCCGAGTTGTTATGTTTTTATTTTTATTTTTTGAAACTAATTATAGCAGTATAGGGGAGCAGTTATTACGGAAGCATTCAATGGTATCACGGAGAGAGTCAAGCGGGGCTTTGTTTAAATCTGACGTCCATCCTGGGTCTAATCCTATGGCCGGAGGTTGGTCCGATAGGAAGTAAGTTATCGGGCGTCGATCCCTGGTGGTTCCCAGCTTTAGAAGTTCCCCTTGAGACATACCCAGCCCGCCGCCGCCTCCCAATCTGCAAACCCTAACCGGACGGCATCATCGCACAAGGCCCCGTGCATGGCATGGATCTCCCCGGCGAGGTGCTCGACGACGTCCTCCAGCGTGTCCCTCCGCGGCATCTAGCCGCTTGCCGCCGCGTCTGCAAGGACTGGCGCGCCGTGATAGACGGACGTGGGCTGGTGCTCGCGTACCTCGCGCCGCGCCCGCCGCGCGGCATCTTCATCAACTTCTTCGGGAAATTTAGCCACAACTTCTTCTCTCGCGACGTGCCGACGACGACGAGCCCCAGCCTCGACAGTATGCTCCGCTTCCTGCCTGATTGGTGGATGCCCTATAGCTCGGCCGTGCTGGATCACAGCAACGGCCTCATCCTCTACGCGAACGGGGATACGATGTATGTGTGCAACCCTTTGACGCGGCGGTGGGCAACACTGCCCCCTCCTCGGGTACCCTTCCATGAAACCCGTGTGTGCCTCATGTTTGACCCAGCCCTGTCGCTGCACTACGACGTGCTATACTTCCCCGACGTGCCTGAAAGGCCAACTCAACCTCGCCAAAGGTTTGGCAAGGGACGGGCATGGATGCAGGTGAACCTGTCGCCGTCCTTGAAATCAAAATATGAGCATCAGGTAAGCACTGTCGGCTCAATGGAGTGGCCACCCTGCTCATATGCAGTTCAAGTGTTCTCGTCCAGAACTGGCCAGTGGCAGGCGAGGCACTTTGTTCGACAAGGTAATGCGGCTGTTACAGTGTCAGACGTTTGGTCCGATCCACATGCAGCAAAAGGACGGAATCCTCTTCGGCGTCATGCGGTGTACTTGAAGGGAGCCTTCTATCTCCATTGCGGCGACTTCGTCATCAGGTACCTGCAGCGTTGCTTTAACAAGTGTTGTTTGCTCTAGTCTTTATTTCAGGTCATGTGTTCAACTTAACCTGCTTCTTACTGAACGCTACTGTATTTTTTTTCTAATATTCAGGTTGTCATTGTTAGACCAAAAGTATCTGGTGATCAAAACCCCAATACTGGCTAATTTTTTGAGGGGATATTTTGGAAAATCCAGGCTGGGGATCTACTACACCGCTGTCCATGGGTTCCAGCTTTCAGTATGGGTACTGCAAGAAGCATCAAATGCAGGTCGAACCCTAGAGTGGGAGCTAAGGCACCGAGATGACCTTGAGCCCTCTTTTAAAAGATACTACAACCGACACCCTAGAGGAGATGATACTGACATGTCTTGGACCTTAGATCCCAATGGGGAAGAAGCAAGTAACATAGGAGACAATGGATGGGACTCTGATGATGACTGCGTCACTTATGCGCGAGAAGAAGGTATCAACAGCACGGAGAGTTATAGAAAGTGCTACTATGGAATGGACTTTTTGGGCTATCACCCTAGCAAGGAAATTTTTTTCTTGGGCAGCCGTTACAATGGATTTGCTTACTACTTAGGTACCTCCAAACTGCAGTACTTGGGAGCGCTTTATCCAAATGGATCACGTAGCTATATTCCTTGCGCGGCTCCTACGCTTGAGTCAAACATCTATACACCTTGCGTTGACGATCTGCTTCCTGCTCACCATGATCCATGATGAAAAGGTGTTTCTCTTTACTTAATTTAATAGTGTGTACACAACTATAGCAATGTATTGAGCCCAAGAATATTCATTACAAAATATCATTTGGATGCAATTTGCTTGTATTATGGCATTTTAAAAAAAGGTGTTCAGTCAGTCGTGTTCTGTTTATATCAGTCTATTTTTTATATAGTTTTGCTTGTTCTTTTCCTCCAAACTTTTTCCTATGTCTAAGTACTATTGCTTCCTTCTACTTTTGTTTTGTGTATATATATATAATATATGACATATTCATACACACACATATATACCCTTATCATTTCCACAACTTCTTAAAATTCTGTCTAGATGTTGATTGCGCTATTACCTTTATATTTATGACTCTCGATAGTTTTGTATGGTTATGTTGTACAGATGGTACAATGTACTTGTCAGTTTTTTCAGAAAAACCCACATTGAAGGATGTGATTTTCATGTATTTTGGCATTTCCATCAAGAAAGGAAAAAACCTCAAAAAAATCGACTTTCTGAAATGTTTAGGAAAATGAATGTTCAGTAATTCCATTTGCATGTTGTAAAAAAAACGAATATGAATCATAAGAAGAAATGTCAAATGAGGATCGGAAAGTGTTTACATATTACAAGGTTAATATCACTGCTTGTTTAGTTTTTCATCAAAGGTAACTGATAATTTCAGTTGTTTGTAGTGTAGTTGGTGCAAATTAACAAGGTAGTTGAGTAGTGATATTTCCGTATGTACACTCTACTATCTGGTAGGCTTTTTTTTCCATATTGAGCATATGGTTGTGTATGCAGAAGTGTTCTACTGTGTTTGCTCTGAGCTTGGATATCTTGCATCAAACTGGACTGGTGATGGAGCTGGCTAGCTATGGTCTCACACTAGCTATTACTGGAAAGTTTCCTTCGGATGATCCTAAGCATGTGTATGTGTATAGCTACCAGTCAATGGCTGCAATTAAAATTTATTATATTGCCAACTCTGTTCGTTTCATATTCATTTGAATTTTTTTAATAGATCATCAAGATCTTGCCCGTCCATGTGCGCCGGCCACCATGCTAGTTTTTCCAAAAGCTATGTGTGTAGCTACCAGTCAATGACTGCAATTAAAATTTCTTATATTGCCATCAAGATCTTGCCTGCGAGATGTCCAACTTGATTTGGAATTCATGGGATCCCCTCATATGCAAACTTGCTATGTGATTGTTCGTGCGTGAGAGAGCTTGGACTACAAATCGGCTTTAGAGAAGAGGGTTGTTGCACAATGATTTATGTGTTTTCTGCACATTAGCGGATGAGAACCATAATCATCTTTTCACGGGTGTGCTATTGTCAACATCATTTGGAGTTCAATTCTCACCTGGGCTGACTAACCACAGGCCATTCCAATGATTTGTGTGTCTCTACGTGATTGGTGGCAATTGAACTACTCAAGATTGCAAGGTATAAATCGTGCAAGACTGAATACTATAGTCATGGTGGTCGTTTGGAGCATTTGGCGAGAAAGAAACAAAAGGGTCTTCGATAAAATCCACAAGACCATTGACATCTTAATAGAACAGATTAAAACTGATGCTAGGATGTGGGTTGTAGCAAGCATAGATCGTTTAAGGTTGCCTAACATGGTTGTGAATGACTGACTTTTTCAATCCTTTCGACATTGGTTCTGTAGGAGCAAGTCAAAAGGGTTGAGAAATAGAACCATCTGTTTTGATTCGTTCCCAATAGCCATGAGATGATCATCTTAAGGTGATCCTTTTGTCAACGGAGATCTAACACACTGGACCTCGTGGTTATGGACCTGAATAACATAACCATATATTAAGGCACGTATACTTAGCGAGCCCTCTGTCGTCGGATTGATGACAAGTACGCCATAGGGGTCCTAGTGGTGTTGAGAAGATGGGGTGTGAGCCGTACGGTGTTCCGGGAGTGGTGAGCATAGATTTACCCAGGTTCAGATCCAACTGCGGTGATCGAATCCTACTACTGTTAGAAATCCAGTAATATATTAGCGAGAGCCAGATGTTACAACGGATTACAAGAGAGGTTTGCATGCGCGAGTTGGTTGTGGTTGTAGTAGAGATTGTGCCCTAAAGGCTCCTCATCTCCGGCTTATAAAGGCGCCAAGACCTAGGGTTACAGGAGAAACCTATCCGGCTACATTACAGAGTCGGTAACTAGTATGAGCCTCACCAGTTCGACATCCGTCTCTAGTTCTTCGGATGCTTCTGTTTTCTTGGGTGGCACAGCCCCCAATTTTCCCGCGGCATCGGCTGCGCCCTTGGGAGTTTTGCGCTTAATGGAGCGCTCGCGGATTTGCTCGAGGAACACGTCTAGTGGTACTGGAGCGCAGGTGGAGCCCATGTTGGCGAGCTTGTCGGCCCCCTCATTGCTTTCCCGGCCAACGTGCCGGAGTTCACGATCGTTGAAGTCTCCTTCGAGTGAGTTTTAGAGGTCACGGTAAGCGACCATGTTGTCACTGACGGCGTCGCACTGGTTCATCGTCTGTTGGACAACGAGGTTGGAGTCATCGTAGATAACTAGTCGCATGGCGCCGCAAACTTTGGCCATCCGCATGTCATGGATCAATGCCTCGTATTCAGCCTCGTTGTTGGATGCGCAGAACCTCATCCGCAGCACATATCTCATCTTATCCCCTTGGGGCATGTCAAGATTACTCCGGTGTCGCGTTTAGATCTATCGAAGTGCATTGTCCAGAGCTAGGACATGTCCGGGGTGTCTGGCAGCTGCAGCTCCATCCAGTGTATGAAGAAGCCAGGGAGCACCTGCGATTTGATCGCGGTGTGACTTTCGTAGATGATTTCCCGTGGGGATAGCTCGATGCCCCATAGGGCCACTCGCCTCGCGGCCTTGGGGTTGTTGAGGATGTGTGATAGTGGTGCATCGTTGACGATAACAATCTAATGCTCTTAGAAGTACTGGTGCAGCCAACGCGCAATCATGAATACGCTGTAGGCTAGCTTGTAGTAATGGGGATACATTGGCTTTGTAGGCATCAGTACCTCGCTAAGGTAATATACGGGGCGTTGTACCCCGTGGGTTTTCCTTCTTCGGGTCATTCGACCACGAGTGCCGTGTTGACCAATTGGTGCGTTGCGACGATGTAGAGCAGCATGGGCTCTCTCTCCGTTGACATCACCAGTACGGGAGATGTAGAGAGTAGGCGTTTGAGGTCTTCGAATGCATCGTCAGCTTCAGCCGCCCACTCGACTTTGTCATGCTTGCAGAGCAATTGGTAGAAAGGGAGATCCTTTTCACCCATGCGGATGATGAACCTACTGAGCGTTGTGATTCACCTATCGAGCTGCTAGACTCCTTTGGCATTCTTTGGCTTCTCCATGGCTAGTATAGCCTTGATTTTCTTTGGGTTGGCCTTGATGCCCCTCTCGGAGATGAAGTACCCAAGCAATTTCCCGAATGGGATGCCGAAGACACATTTTTCCAGGTTCAGCTTGATCCTGAACTGATCCAGGTTGCCGAACGTATCACGGAGATCGTCTATCAATGCACTGGTTTTCTTGGTCTTTAACACTATGTCGTCGACATATACTTGAATGTTTTGACCAATTTGATTCTTTAGGCAGGCTTGCATACACCTTTGATAAGTTGCGCATGCGTTTTTGAGCCTGAAGGGCATTGTATTGTAATAGAAGAACTCAAAAAACGTAATGAACATCGTCTTCTCTTGATCCTTGACCTTCAGCCGAATCTGATGGTAGCCTAAGTAGGCGTCGAGAAACGAGAGCCGCTTGCACCCTGCGGTGGAGTCGATGATCTGATCGATCCGCGGTAAGTGGAAGTGATCCTTTGGGCAGTGCTTGTTAAGGGTCGTAAAATCCAAGCACATTCGCAGGATGTCCATGTCCTTTTTGGGAACTAGCACGGGGTTTGATACCCAGGTGCTTTATTTGATTTCTCTTATGAAGTTAGCATCAAAGAGTCTGTTGACTTTGGTGCCAATTGCTTCAGGTCTGCCCTCCGATAGTCGATGCATTGTTGATGACGGTGATAATACAACACTTTTTAGCTATATAAATTGTGTCATTTTCCTATCATACCATGCTCCATCTAACTATTGTTATGCCTGATATTCATGATTACTTGTTTTCATTAAATTCAATATGAGCTTTGAATATTTAGTAGTTTAGGTAGAATTTTATCCCTTTTCCTTCTCTTTTACATGTGTGTAGGTGTTGATGATGATTATGGATAAAACAAAGGCAAAAGGAACAAAGAGAGCATAGTATGGAGAATCTGCAGGACCAGACTTAGCCATTTGAGGTGTTGGAAAAAGTGAATTTTTCCAACTTCTCAAAATAAGGATCCAAGACCACTGGGTTGTATCCCTCGTTGATACAAATCCAACGAGCCCAAGAACACACAAAACGGAGTTTGTATGAAGAAATGGCGGCCAAAACACTGTGGAACCCGAAGGTTCAATGACCAACTATACGGTTGGAGCAAAAAAATCCCGCCGTATAGTTTGACCGTATAGTTGATAAAAATGTCGCAAACGACGGGATTTCGCCCCCGGAAGCTCCAGAACCTTCCCTAAGTCATATGACGGTATTGGGGGAACCCTAGGGCACCCCCAAGGCCTATATAAAGGAGGGAGGAGTCAAGGGAGAGGATCCAACCCACCTAGACACCATATACAAGATCTATATCCCATCTAGCGCCTCCACGGCGGCACCCTGCCGCCATGCCGCCTCCATAGCCTCTACAGCTCCACCAATATCAAGATCTCCATCAACACCATCAAGCCATCCAAGCAAGAAGAGGAGGAGAAGGAGGACTCCACCATCACAATGCCGACGCCACCATCACCGCTCCGTCATCACCATCTCCATCGCTGCTACTCCATCATCCTTTCCCATCATGGTCTCTGTGATGGGTTGTAATATGGCTTGAACCCCTTTTTATTAATGTTATGATAATTTGAGTAATTGAAGTGTGGTGTGTTCTTGTTAATTAATATGTTTGTGCTTTCTCTCTACATTGTTCTATCCATGATATTATTCTAGTGATTGGAGACGTCCAATCCATTGTTGAGGAATTTACTAGGGATTCACGGTGTGTCACAAAACTTATTATTAGTCTCTGCTCTTCCATGGGTATAACTAATAGGCTATTTGCTATAAGTGGTTTGCGGAGGCAATAGCAGATTAGGATGCATCGCCCAGAATTCCACAAGATTACTTATGATATAGATAGGTATAGTGTTGTGAATTGCTTGACCCCAAAGTGACATACGAGATATCTTGTAAATAGCACACTTGCTTAGTAGTACGGTTGTACATAGAACTTAATGTCTTTGCTTTGGTTTACCTTGATTGGTCTTGTTACGTTAATACACTATTCTCTTACGAGATGACCCATGTCCAAAGAGGGTGTGGACAATTGAGTTGTCTAGTTGCCACTTACCAACGGTGGAAGACAATAGTATTTGAGGGACCGCCACAAGTACAGTTTATATTCATTTGATAAGCAGTTATCATGCACACCGGTATACACAACATTACTTGAGGAATCATAGCATTAATATTTCATTTCATTGCGTTCACCTCTTTCTAGTTTTAATTTTGTTCTAGTTTTCTTTCAGTCCTAGTAGTCCTAGTAGTAGTTGTTACAAATCATCTTAAATTTATTTATCCTAGCAACTTATAGAATAAGCTATTTCCAAACCACAGTTTGGGTGCAAACGTGGCCGCATTGACAACATGGTTGTGGGGTCGTGTTCGCCGAGCTCCCATCGGGACAAACTCTTTAAATATTTGATGCTACAAGTACTGCAATAACCCTGTTATTGGTGCAGGAACCCAATCATCAAATTGGCGCCGTTGCCGGGGAGCAAAGCGTTCGGTTATCTACTCACACATAGTTTATTTCTATTTTTTCTATTATCTTACTGCTTTCTTTTATATTGAAAACAATAAAAAATATTAAAAAACAAAAAATTTATAAAACTGTTGCTACCAATCATGTCTTCCGAGATAAATTTTGTTCAACAAATAATACAAGCAATGGAGGAGATAAAGGAATCAAGTTTACTAAGCCCGGTTGCTAGACATGAGGTGATAAATAAATTGTTGGACCAATTTGAAAAGCATTCATTATGGTTGCGTGCTAATGATGGATCTTATTTCACAATTTGTATAACAAATTACCACCTTAATTTTCAATATAAGTGTTCCAACAATCCTACTCTAGCAAATTATAATAGAGATAAGTCCTATACTAGTTTGGAAGTATTACAATACGTTATTTTTAAAGGTGCATCTGAAATGGTATTTAGACTAGGAATTATTGATGTTGAATGTGAATCACTTGATGGAGTTTTTAATTTAGTATACCTCATATTCCTCTTTTGCGAAAATAATTTAAGTAATAATGCATTGGTATTATATTATTTAAAGCGGTCTAAAACCGCCATGGAGAAAGATAACCTTTTCCAGGACTCACTAAAGAGAAGAGAGGAAAAGGAGCACAAGGAAGAGGAGGAAGAACGGATTGATCACCCGCTCACACCTTCAACTCCTACTTTTGATTCTATTATTTCTATTAAAACACTAGTCGATGAAAAGGAGGAACAAAAAGGTGAGTTTGACAAAGAGAGTCACACTACAACTTTTGTTTGTAATGCCTCTCACCCTAGTAGTGATTTTTATGATGCTAAAATTGTTGATAATTGTTCTGTGGAGGCCTTGTACCTAGAGACTCATATGGAGTGTCGTGGTATTGCCAACGAGTACGCCATGGAGGGTTCCTCACAGAGTGTGTTTAGAGACATAGGGTAAGGCGGACGGTTGGCGGGTACGAGGTGACACAGCTTACCCAGGTTCGGATCCCACGATGGTGGTAGAATCCTACTCCTGCTATAAATCACTATAACGGCAATATGATACGTTCAAGCGTATCTACTTTTCCAAACACTTTTACTATTGTTTCTCCTCTAATTTGTGTGATTTGGATACAACTAACATGGACTGACGTTGTTTTCATCAGAATTGCTTTGGTTTCTAGATTTTGTGCAGAAAATCAACTTTCAGGAAAAATCTCGAAAAATATCGCAAAACTCCTATTTTACCAGAAGACTCATGGAGCCAGAAAATCAGACGGAGGAGGGCCACAAGGGGCCCACACCCCCTGGTCGCGCGGGCCAGGCCAGGCCACGCCTGGGGGAGGTGTGGCCACCTCGGGCACCCCCTCGGTCTCCCTCTTCGCCTACATAAAGCCTTCTGACCTAAAAACAGAGGAGTGTTCGACGTTTTTCCAGATAAAGTTCCGTTGCGCCGCCACCACCAGAAACCGCGATTTGGAACCAGAAACTGCGTTCTGGCACCCTGCCAGGATGGGGAATTGGAGGAGATCATCGCCATCATCATCACCGACGCCTCTCCATCAACCGTCCATGTTTCTGTTGGAATTATGCCCTAGAGGCAATAATAAAGATGTTATTATAATTCTTGTTCATGATAAAGTTTATATTCCATGCTAGAATTGTATTAAGCGGAAACTTTGATACTTGTGTGGTTTATGAGCAACACCGTGTCCCTAGTACGCCTCTATGGACTAGCACATTGATTAATGATGGTTAAGGTTTCCTAACCATAGACATGAGTTGTCGATTAATAATGAGATTATGTCATTAGGAGAATGATATGATGGACAGACCCAAATTAAGCAGAGCAATTAGATCGTGTCATCGTGTTTATCTTTGCGAAGCTTTTTCCTATGTCAAGTATTGTATTCCTTAGACCATGAGATAATACAACTCCCTGGTATCGGAAGAAAGCTTTGAGGTCATCAAACGTCATCCTATGTGAGGGTGATCATAAAGGTGTCTCTCAGGTGATCGGAAAGTACTTGTTGGGTTGTATGTATCGAGATGGAATTTGTCCCTCCCGAGTCGAAGAGATATACTTCGGGCCCACTCGGTAATCGATATCAACACCGCTTGCAAGCACGTGGTTAAGGAGTTAATCACAAAGTGATATCGGATTACGGAACGAGTAAAGTACTTGCTGTGAACAAGATTGAACTAGGTATGCCGATACCAACGATCGAATATCGGGAAGGTAAAATATCGCATGACGAAGGGAATACATATATAGGATTAATTGAATCATGGCATCGTGGTTCATCCGATATGATCATCGATGAATATGTGGGAGTCAATATGGGTTTCCAGATCCCGCTGTTGATTATTGATAGAAGATCATGTCTGCATATTCTCGAACCCGTAGGGTCACACACTTAACATGCACTGATGCTAGGATAGAATGGATAATTGGTTTACGAGTTTTTTGTTCGGAGTCTCGGATGAGACCCAGGACATCACGAGAGGTTCCAGAATGGTCCGGAGAATAAAATTCATATAAAGGAAAGCAATTTTTGGATTTCGGAATCGTTTCAGAGTTTATCGGTATTGTACCGGAAGGTTCTAGAAGGTTTCGGAGTGGGACCAACATGGGCCCACTTGTTGGACGCCTGCGTGAGCCTAAGGGGAAGTGCCCTGACCACTTTGGGCCAGGGTCACAAGGCCCCTAAGGCCCATCCGGCCAGCCATTAGGGGAAACCCTAAGGGAACCTTCCAGAAGAGGGGGGGATGACTTGCCCCCCACTCCACCCCTTGGGCCGCCGCCCTAGGGCTTGGAGGAGGGGTCAAGGGGCCGGCCAGCCCCCTATATAAGGAGGGCAGGAGTGCAGCCTCCCCCCCACTCCAACCCTAGCCGCCGTCCAACTGCTGCCCCTCCACCTCTCTCTCTCTCTCCCGACTGCACTTGACGTGTGGCTTGTTCCACACATGCGGCTGGTGGATGCCAGTTTCTCTCACTATAGTAGTCATGGGATTTACAACGGATGTTAGCAACCATAATATCACCGTTGTGGCTTTCCGTAGGTAAGAATCGTTCTTAGCTTGTTACTCCCATAAGCCACGTAAAACATGCAACAACAAAGTAGAGGCGTCTAACTTGTTTTTGCAGGGAGTGTTTTGTGATATGGTATGGCCCAAGACATGATGTGTATGAATTGAGATGTATGAAATGATCATGTTTTGTAATATTTCACGACTTGCATGTCGATGAGTTCACAACCGGCAGGAGCCGTATGGTTGTCTTTATAATTGTATATGACCTGCGTGTCAACTTCTTATACGCCATGTAATAGCTTTACTTTATCGCTAAGTAGTTAGCAATAGTTGTAGTTGCTATTCGTGGTGGAGGCAATCATGGTGGAGTGATGGAGATCATGCTGGCACGCACAAGATGGAGATCATTGCACGAAGATTGGCTATACCATGTCACATAAAATTATATGCATGTGATGTTTATCCTTTTATGTATCTTATTATGCTTAGATCGCGACGGTAGCATTATAAGATGATTCCTCACTTAAAGATCAAGATAAAATTATGTTCTCCCCATGTATGCACCGTTGCGAAAGTTCGTCGTGTTCAAGCACCTCGTGATGATCGGGTGCTATAAACTCTACGTTCACATACAACGGGTGCAAGCCAGTTTTGCACAAGCGGAAATACTTGGGTTTGACTTGACGAGCCTAGCATGTACAGACATGTCCTGGGGAACACACGAACCGAAAGGTTAAACATGAGTCATCTGAATGATATGATCGACACTTTGTTGTCCACCATTGAAACCACATCTCTTCTCGTGAAGATCGGATTAGGTGTGGTGAATTTGGATCGTGTTCACTAAAAAACTTGAGGGATGTTGAATTTAGTGGGAGTTCATCTAGTAATTTGATTAAGTTGAACTAGTTATCATGAACATAGTCTAAATTGTATTTGCAAATTTTGTAGATCAAATGGCTAATTCCAACTTCAACTTCAACGTTTTTGCTGAGAAACAAAAGCTTAAGAACAACGGGTCTAACTTCACCAACTGGTTCTGCAATCTGAGAATCATTCTCGCTGGCGGACAAAAAGCCTATGTACTTGAGAAAGCGCTCGGTGACGCCCCTGCTACGCCGGCTGATGAAAAACTATTTATCAGTCACGCAAAGATGATTATGGAGTGATTAAGAGTACCATGTTGTTTGCTATGGAACCGGAACTTCAAAATCGTTTTGAGGAGTTCGACGGGCCCTTTGAGATACTTGAGGAACTGAAAACCATGTTTCAGACTCAGGCCCGTTCTGAGAGATATGAGATCTCTGAGAAGTTCTTTAACTGCAAGATGGAGGAAGGGAGTTCCGTTAGTGAGCACGCCATTAAGATGTCGGGCTACACTCAACGTCTTGAGCAACTCGACTACAAGATTCCAGAAGAGCTCAAGATTGACAGAGTTCTGCAATCAATCCCTCCTAGCTACAAAGGTTTTGTAGTTACTCACAATCAAATTGGTTCCACTGATACGATCACTGAGCTCTTCGCTAAGCTAAAAGCTGCGGAGGTGGATATCAAGAAAGATAATCATGTGTTGATGGTCAACAAGACCACTAGCTTTAAGAAAGCTAAGGGTGCAAAGAAATCCTTTAAGAAAGGCAGCGGCAAGCGTGTTGCCCCTGTTGAGAAGAAGCTCAAGTCTGGACCTAAGCCGGACACTGAGTGCTTCTATTGCAAGGACAAGGGTCACTGGAAGCACAACTGTCCAAAGTACTTAGCGGACAAGAAGGCTGGCACCATTAAAGGTATATTTGATATACATGTTATTGATGTTTACCTTACTAGCGCTCGTTGTAGTGCCTGGGTATATGATACTGGTTCAGTTGCTAATATTTGTAACTCGAAACAGGAGCTATGGAATAGACGGCGGCTAGCAAGGGATGAGGTGACGATGCGCGTTGGCAATGGATCAAAAGTTGATGTGATGGCCGTCGGCACGCTCTCCTTAGTTTTACCTTCGGGATTAGTTTTAAACCTTAATAAGTGTTATTATGTGCCTGCGTTGAGCATGAACATTATATCTGGATCGTGTTTATTGCAAGACGGTTATTCATTTAAATCAGAGAATAATGGTTGTTCTATTTATATGAATAACATCTTTTATGGTCATGCACCTGTTGTGAATGGTTTATTTCTTCTGAATCTCTAAAGCAATGAAACGCACATCTATAACATTGAGGCTAAGAGATGCAAAGTAGAGAGTGATAATCCAACTTATTTGTGGCACTGCCGTCTAGGTCATATTGATGTAAAACGCATGAAGAAACTCCATTCTGATGGACTTTTGGAGTCTCTTGATTTTGAATCATTTGACACGTGCGAGCCGTGCCTCATGGGCAAGATGATCAAAACCCCGTTCTCCGGAATAATGGAGCGAGCAACGGACTTATTGGAAATCATACATACCGATGTATGCGGACCAATGAGTGTTTCGACGCGCGGTGGATATCGCTATTTTCTCACTTTTACTGATGACTTAAGTAGATATGGGTATATCTATTTAATGAAACATAAATCTAAAACGTTTGAAAAGTTCAAAGAATTTCAGAACGAAGTGGAAAACCATCGTAACAGGAAAATTAAATTTCTACGATCCGATCGTGGAGGTGAATATTTGAGTTATGATTTTCTCACGCATCTTAAAGCAAGCGGAATCGTTTCGCAACTCACGCCACCCGGAACACCACAGCGCAATGGTGTGTCTGAACGCCGAAATCGAACTCTATTAGATATGGTGCGATCAATGATGTCTCTTACAGATTTGCCGTTATCATTTTGGGGTTATGCATTAGAAACCGCTGCATTCACTTTAAATAGGGCACCATCTAAATCCATTGAGACGATACCGTATGAACTATGGTTTGGTGCTAAACCTAAGTTGTCATTTCTTAAAGTTTGGGGATGCGAAGATTACGTCAAGAAGTTGATGCCGGACAATCTCGAACCCAAAGCGGACAAATGCGTCTTCATAGGATACCCTAAGGAAACGATTGGGTATACCTTCTACCACTAGACGAGTTGGAGAGTAGCGCAACACCTGAAATTGTTCTAGTGCCGTCTACACCAACAAGAGAGGAAGCTGATGACGAGGATCATGAAACTTCGAACGATGCTACTACTGAACTTCGCAGGTCGACAAGGTCACGTGCCACTCCTGAATGGTACGACAACCCTGTCTTAACCGTCTTGTTGTTAGAGAACAGTGAACCTGCGAACTTTGAGGAAGCAATGATGAGCCCAGACTCTGAGAAATGGCTAGAGGCCATGAAATCCGAATTGGGATCCATGAGCGAAAACCAAGTATGGACTTTGGTGGACCCTCCTAGCGACCGTAAGGCCGTTGAGTGCAAATGGATTTTCAAGAAGAAAACGGACGCAGATGGTAATGTTACTGTCTATAAAGCTCGGCTTGTCACAAAAGGGTTTCGGCAAGTTCAAGGTGTTGACTATGATGAGACTTTCTCTCCCATAGCGATGTTTAAGTCCATTCGGATTTTATTAGCAATTGTTGCATTTCATGTTTATGAAATATGGAAGATGGATGTCAAGACTGCGTTCCTCAATGGAAACATTGATGAAGATTTGTATATGATGCAGCCCGAAGGTTTTGTCGATCCTAAGGATTCTAATAAGGTGTGCAAACTTCAGCGTTCCATTTATGGACTGAAGCAAGCATCTCGGAGTTGGAACCTTGGTTTTAATCAAGTGATCAAAAGTTTTGGATTTGTTCCAAATTGCTACGAAGCTTGTATCTACAAGAAAGTGAGTGGGAGATCGGTGACATTTTTAGTACTATATGTGGATGACATATTGATTATTGGAAATGACATTAGTATGCTTAACGATGTGAAGAGTTATTCGAATAAATGTTTTTCAATGAAACACCTAGGAGAAGCTGCTTATATATTAGGCATCAAAATCTATAGAGATAGACAAAGACGCCTAATAGCTTTAAGCCAAAGAACATATCTAGACAAAGTTCTGAAAAGGTTCAGAATGGATAAAGCAAAGAAAGGTTCATTGCCCATGTTGTCAGGTAAGATATTGAGCAAGGCTCAGTGTCCAGCTACGGTAAAAGATAGAGATACTTGTAGGGCTCGCAGCATAGAAAACAAAAAATTTCGTACGATGGGAAGAACTATGTACCAAGATCTATCTACTAGATACAAACAACGGGCGGATGTATATCCGTAGAGAACATACCCTTGAAGACCGACAAAGCTTAACAAGTCCAAAATCGTGGTTGATGTAGACGATCTCTTGCCGATCTCCAGATCGAGAGGAAGTCCTAGCGCCGCAAAACAGCAGCGCATCCGTTCTCGCACACACGTTCGAGGCACCGAGCAACCTTCGCCTCCTCGCTCCAGCGATGCAGCGGAAGCACAACTCTTTCTTGCCGAATAGCCACCGGGAACATGTATCTCGCTAGTCCGAGACCATGGGGGATAAATTCTAGAGGGGGAGAGAGATCCTTCACGAGGAGGTGTGAGTGAGAAGTGAGAGGAGGGGCTCCTTATATAGGGGAGGGGGCATCCCAAGGGGGCATGGCCGCCGGCCATGGAGGGTTCCCCCACCTCTCCCTCATTCATGTGGGTGGACACTCCACTCACAAAATGGCCCTTCAATTTTCTCCACTCAAAAACCCACTCAAATTCCCATTAAATTTCCACCAAATTTAATGCAAACTCTCATTAAATAAAACTCTTTTATTTTATTCAGAATTTTGTCAATTACTTTAATGAAAAACATTCACAAATAACCCCTTGCTAGAATTCTATTTCACATGCATAACCACTTTATGCAATTTCACCCGAAAACCTGTTTCGGTATCTACTGAAATAAATTCATGCACTTGTTCATTCTTTCGGCATGAAACTTTTGCTCCAATTGGATGTCAGTGTCTCTTAAGTGTGTCACCTACGGTTCGCGAATCATGCGGACATGATCGAGACTCCTCTCAGATCAATAATCAGAAGCGGGATCTGGAGACCCATACTGACTCCCACACATTCAACGATGACTTTCTTGTGATCGTCAGAACCTTTTACGCTAGTATCTTAATCCTTTTGTTTCGCGATATATTACATGTCCGAGATTCGATCATCGGTATCTCCATACCTAGTTTGATCTCGTTACTGACATGTACTCTTTTCTCGTTCCCGTGATATAACATTCTAGTGATCAAATCACTTGCTTGCAAGCTAACCAATGTGATATCACCGAGAGGGCCCAGAGTATATCTATCCGTCATCGGGATGAACAAATTCCACTCTCGATCCATGGGCCTCAACATAACACTTTAGTAGTTCTGAACCCATCTTTATAATCACCCTGTTACGGTGTGACATTTGATGTTATCAAGAAACTCTTCCGGTGTTAGTGATTGACATGATCTCATGGTCTAAGGATTAGGATCACTTCGTAAGTTGTTATAGCAATATAAACTCAATGACTTTGATCGTAATGCTATACTTCGGATGAATGTTCATCACATCATTACACTAATGTTGTGACCTCGTTATTAACAACATCCAATGTCCATGATCAGGAAACTTTGATCATCTTGTTAATCAACGCGCTAGTTTATAAGAGAGGCATAACTAGGAACTTCCTTTTTGTTTATTAAACACACATGTATTAACGTTTCCGTATTAATACAATTATAGCATGTAAAATAAACATTTATCATAAACAAGGAATACGATAATAACCACTTTATTATTGCCTCTCGGGCATATTCCCTTCAGTCTCCCACTTGCACTAGAGACAATAATCTAGTTTGAAAACTTTGTGTATTGAACACTTATGGCTTTCCGATGTTCCATATACGCATGCAAGTGGTTAACATAATCTACGGATCTGACACTTTCAGGTCCGTGTGTATTTGCATGTCTTTGCGTCTTCACGCATCACTCATTTTTCAATGAGATGGCATTGTATAAATTTGGTCTTTCGGTGAGAACTTTAGTTCCTTGGGGTTAAATCATGTTGATACTATTGTCATACAATATATCTTTAGTGCTAGCTCGTTGCGAACCACACCTTAGTTTGATAACAAACTACTTGACACAAATTCCCTCTTTTGCTGCTACTATAGCAGTCATATACTTAGCCTTTTTGTTGTAGTATTCGTCACAATGTCTTAACTATGGATTTCATCCAAATCCATCATGGAAACTTTCTTTCCATTTCATTGTGCCACCCATAGTTTAAATTGAGATAAACTTAATTTGTATCTTGTGACAAAACTAGTATCAATGTAACGCTTTACAATAAACTATTTGTAATTGTTTGTCACCTCTACACAAATATATTCTTAGTTCTTCCAAAAGATCATAGAATATCCTCACTATCGTCCAATGATCATTTTATGATTCATTCTGGTATATGCTCATAACACTTAGAGCATAGGACATATCTGGATGTGTACATATCATGGTATGATTGATCAAAACATCCTTGTGATTTCACTCATCAAGTGTCAAAGCACTTGAATCTTGTTTCACTTATCAAGTGTCAATACACTTGAATCTTGATTCAATTCCTTTCCATGCAACAAGAACTGTTTCTTGTCGTTTCTATATTTAACTCCTTCAATATCTCATATATGTACGTTTGGCACAACCATATTGGCGTCACAGTCTATCCACTATAGACATTCATGCTAAATATTCGGGTTTTGCCTAAGTATTTCATCGAAATGAAATTCTTAACCTTTGTCAATAAAAGATACATCATTTCTAATCAACAAGATGTCATCCACATAATGTATTAGAAATATGTCTCAGCGCTCCCACTTAATTTCTTGCAAATGCAAGCATCTTCATCGTCTCCTGATGAAAAACTCATTTTTCATCATGGTGAAGATTCCAACTCCGCGATGCTTACTTCAACCATTGAAGTTTGCATGCCCCTTTTAGCATCCTTTGAATTAACAAAACCCTTTGGATCGTGTCATGTACACGTCCTAGGTAACCATTCTATTAAAAGAACTTTGTTTTGTTTATTCATCTACCATATACCAAATTATATGTAGTGGTTGCTACTTTAATCCGTCCAGACTAAATATCGCTATGAAAGATCAAATCTTGTCATAGTCAACTCCTTGAACATTGTCGTAAAAATACTTTACCGATATGTCGACTATTTCATAGATGTAAAACATCCATGTCTGTTTTTTTATAGATCCAAATACGACCGATAGGTTTTTACACCTTTCCGGAGGGTCTTCCAAGTTCAAAACTTGATTTATCGTGTATGGACTTATCACAGATTTTATGGCTTCAAGCCATTTGACGGAGTCAGGTCCCATCATCGCCTCTTTGCATATAGTCGGTTCATCATTGTCAAACAATAATGATTTACTCTCAAATCTTAGTATTTGATTGTTTATCCGACCGACTTGGTTCAATAAGAACTTAGATCTCCGTGACCACAACCTTTGAGGCACATAAGCTATGAGCATTATGGCAGCCTCCGGAACCATTTCCGGCGCTGCGCAACTCAGCACATTTAGCTAAGGTTCGTTAACCTTATCAAAGTTCTATTGTCCTCCCACTTAACATTTATGAAAAATTCCTTCTTCAAGAAACTTCATATTTTAAGCGACAAACCCCTTTGTCCTCGGTGTTATGGAGGAATAACCAATTGTTATTCGAAATAACCTACAAAGACATGCTCATCCGACTTCGGTTGTAAGCATCTTACTTATGTTTAGCATACCAAAATTTAAGAAATGACAACTTGGATTTTACCCCAAACCATAACTTCCATGGTGTCATTTCAACGGATCAATATGGAGCTCTTTTTAGTGTAAAAGCGATAGTCTCTAAAGCTTTAATCTTTTAAAACATAATGGCAGTTTTATGAATAACACCTTTGATCCAACCATGTCAAACAAGGTTCCATTACAAATCTCAAACACTCCATATTCCTATGGTGTTTCGGGATATGTAAATCTAGGTGTTTTGCTAAACTTGCAACTCAAATAAATCCCTATATGATAAAATCATAATTCATTTATCTTCTTGTTACACTTGTAACTCAAACAAATCCCTTATGATAAAATCATAAACCATTTATTTTCTTGTTACAATGATTTTCCACTTCATCTTGAAAGTCTTTGAAAACATTTTTCAAATATTTCATACTTCTTTCTCATTAAGTGAATATTCACTCAAATTTCTGGAGAAAGCATATGAAGTTGAAACCCATCGCTTACGACTACACATAATGGACTACATATATCGATATGTATAAATTCCAATATTTTAGTCGTTCGTTCTTCTTTGGCCTTTGAACGAAGTTTTAATTATCATGTGGAAAGTCTCACAAGCGTCACTTGATCAAATCAAAGACTCCAAAAATCCATGAATATGGAGATTCTTCACGTTTTCTTTCCAATATAATTTAAACAGCGATGTCACTTCATAAGTGATCTTTCAATCATTTGTCTTGCGACATTTTAGCATTAGGTTTTATGGATGTGATTTCTCCAACTAGATTTGTAAATCATCCATCTTATATGGAATATGGTAATTATTTGAACAACCTTTGTTCTCATAATACCATATTTAAATAACAATTATTAAAACAAATCTTGAAGTCAAGCTTTGATGTCAACGAGAAATACAAACAACGGTTTGTTTGTTTTTGATGAACATCATCACATATTCTCTTGCTAGTTACTTAGGCCATTGTGGTTCATGAATTGTGTTGTTCTGTATGAAATTTCATACCAACCAATTCGGTATCCAATACCCAAGAACCACATTGTTTAACAAGACAAGAATACAACCATAACATGTATATCATCTATATACCTAAATTGGATATTTCCAATCTTTTCTTTTCTTCCAAATATATTTTATAGATTCTCTTTCAGCATTTCCTCTATTTTTTTAAAGAATCTATCAACATCAATAGTGGCGCCATCTACATGACACATAGTCCAAAGCGTGTATATTCAAATAATAATACCTTTGGACTAGCACTTTGAAGTAGATCACCATCATCAAATGATCGGCGTTCTTTCAAAATCCATTCTTTAGTAATCTTTTAGTGTAGTAAACACTTTACATACATCTTCTATTCATCCTTATCATGACGACTTTCATGATCAAGCTAATGTAGCTTATAAGGATGAATCTTGAGTATAATGTTACTTTCCAAAACCCTTTTGGATGATTAGGATGTCTAGCATCTCCAACCTTTGTAAATTCTCATCCAATATGAGAACATATATTATACTCTATCATATTGCAACCAAAACATTGTTTCAGATATCGTTATATCTGCCACACATGATGGTTTCTGAAACAATTCTTTCAGCTCCTAGATAAACTTGATATTAAAACAATCAAGAATCGTGGAGGCAAACATGATACTTAAGATACTAACACTGGAAATGTTACTCTCGATTTAATACCAATTATTAAATTTCATGGAGTAAATAGAGTTTGCTGAAAGTTTGCAATAGGACTTTAAACTTTAGATTGACACTCAACACAATACGATACCAGTACTTAAAGTATATATCCAGAATTCTATAATTCTATTATCTCAATTACAGCTATGCATAAGGTGGTGAACGAATGCCAATGACTACAACAAATTATGCAAATTCACTTTGATTTAATTTATGATAAATTGAGTTCTACTAATCCAAATTAGAAATGAACTCCCACTCAAAAACGACATCCCTCGTGTCTTTTTGGTGATTACATGAACTAAATCCACTACACCAAGTCCGATCATCATGTGAGTCGGTGTAGGTTCAAAGGCGAGCATCCATATGGTCATCATATCAAAACATATGACTCATGCTTAACCTTTCGGTCCGTGTTCCGAGGCCATGTCTGTACATGCTAGGCTCGCCAAGTAAGAACCTTAGTATTCGCGTGTGTAACTGTCTTACACCCGAGATATGCTCGTGGATTCAAGTACACCCGATCATCACGTGATGTCTTGAAGCGACGAAACATTGTCGGTGCATACTTAAGGAAGAACACATTCTTATCTTGATATCTAAATGAGGGATCATCTTATTATGCTAATAAAACGCCAAACAAGCAATATAAGATGCAATCAAACATCACATGTTTGTAAGTGAAATGATACGGTTCCCGCATATGATCTCCATCATGTGCACTGTGGTATGATCTCTATCATACCTTTATGTGTAAGGCCAAGGTCTATGGAACTTACACGCTATGTGTGTTGTAAGAGTATCATCTCATACTTCTACTTACAACATCACCATATCATAACACTAGCCCAGCAACAATCTAAACTAGACGCCTCTAATTTATCCGTTGCAAGTTTTACGTGGCTTAGGGCTTTCGAAGATAGAACCGTTCTTACCTACGAACATGAACCACAACGAGGATAACCAAATTGTTGACAACTCATTGCAAATTATATATTGACTATAGTAGGAGAGACAGACACCCGCTAGCCACTTATGCAAAACTAGTTGCATGTCAAGCGTGGAACAGGTCTCATGTGCGAGGACATGTAAAGTTTGTCCGGGCCGCTTCATCCCACTATGCCACCAATATCCAAAGTACAACTAAGAAGCAATAAAATGATCATCATCGCCCACATACTCATATGTGTACTACCCGTGCAAAGCATCTACGCATAGATCCGGCTCTGATACCACTATAGGGTTCGCAACATAGAAAACAAAATTTTTCCTACGATGGGAACAACTATGTACCAAGATCTATCTACTAGATACAAACAACAGGCGGATGTATATCCGTAGAGAACATACCCTTGAAGACCTACAAAGCTTAACGAGTCCAAACTCGTGGTTGATGTAGACGATCTCTTGCCGATCTCAAGATCGAGAGGAAGTCCTAGCGCCGCAAAACAGCAGCGCATCCATGCTCGCACACACGTTCGAGGCACCGAGCAACCTCCGCCTCCTCGCTCCAGCGATGCAGCGGAAGCACAACTCTTTCTTGCCTAATAGCCACCGGGAACATGTATCTCGCTAGTCCGAGACCATGGGGGATAAATTCTAGAGGGGGAGAGAGATCCTTCACGAGGAGGTGTGAGTGAGAAGTGAGAGGAGGGGCTCCTTATATAGGGGAGGGGGGCAGCCCAAGGGGGCATGGCCGCCGGCCATGGAGGGTGCCCCCACCTCTCCCTCATTCATGTGGGTGGACACTCCACTCACAAAATGGCCCTTCAATTTTCTCCACTCAAAAACCCACTCAAATTCCCATTAAATTTCCACCAAATTTAATGCAAACTCTCATTAAATAAAACTCTTTTATTTTATTCAGAATTTTGTCAATTACTTTAATGACAAACATTCACAAATAACCCCTTGCTAGAATTCTATTTCACATGCATAACCACTTTATGCAATTTCACCCGAAAACCTGTTTCGGTATCTAGTGAAATAAATTTCTGCGCTTGTTCATTCTTTCGGCATGAAAATTTTGCTCCAATTGGATGTCGGTGTCTCTTAAGTGTGTCACCCTACGGTTCGCGAATAATACGGACATGATCAAGACTCCTCTCATATCAATAATCAGAAGCGGGATCTGGAGACCCATACTGACTCCCACACATTCAACGATGACTTTCTTGTGATCGTCGGAACCTTTTACGCTAGTATCTTAATCCTTTTGTTTCGCTATATATTACAAGTCCGAGATTCGATCATCGGTATCTCCATACCTAGTTTGATCTCGTTACTGACATGTACTCTTTTCTCATTCCCGTGATATAACATTCTAGTGATCAAATCACTTGCTTGCAAGCTAACCAATGTGATATCACCAAGAGGGCCCAGAGTATATCTATCCATCATCGGGATGAACAAATTCCACTCTCGATCCATGGGCCTCAACATAACACTTTAGTATTTTTGAACCCATCTTTATAATCACCCTGTTACGGTGTGACGTTTGATGTTATCAAGAAACTCTTCCGGTGTTAGTGATTGACATGATCTCATGGTCTAAGGATTAGGATCACTTCGTAAGTTGTTATAGCAATATAAACTCAATGACTTTGATCGTAATTCTATACTTCGGATGAATGTTCATCACATCATTACACTAATGTTGTGACCTCGTTATTAACCACATCCAATATCCATGATCAGGAAACTTTGATCATCTTGTTAATCAACAAGCTAGTTTATAAGAGAGGCATAACTAGGAACTTCCTTTTTGTTTATTAAACACACATGTATTAACGTTTCCGTATTAATACAATTATAGCATGTAAAATAAACATTTATCATAAACAAGGAATACGATAATAACCACTTTATTATTGTCTCTCGGGCATATTCCCTTCAATACTATGAGCAAAGTACCATATGCATCGGCCATAGGTTCTATCATGTATGTCATGCTATGCACTAGACCGGATGTGTCCAATGCTCTTAGTTTGACGAGCAGATACCAAAGTGATCCAGGAGTGGAACACTGGACAGCCGTAAAGAACATCCTAAAGTATTTAAATAGGACTAAAGAAATGTTCTTGGTCTATGGAGGTGATGAGCAGCTCGTCGTAAAAGGTTACGTCGACGCTAGTTTCGACACTGACCCGGATGATTATAAATCTCAGACAGGATACGTTTATATTTTGAATGGTGGAGCTGTGAGCTGGAGAAGCTGCAAGCAAAGCGTGATCGCGGGATCTACAACAGAAGCGGAATACATGGCTGCTTCAGAAGCGTCAAGTGAAGGAGTTTGGATCAGGAACTTCATCACTGAGCTTGGTGTGGTTTCAAGTGCCTTAGACCCACTGGATATATTGTGCGACAACACTCGCGCCATAGCACTGGCTAAGGAACCAAGATATCATCTAAAGACCAAGCACATCAACCGCCGTTTTCATATAATTCGAGATTATATAGCAGATGGAGATCTGAAGATTAGCAAAGTACATACGGATCTGAATGTCGTAGATCCGTTGACTAAACCTCTTCCACGAGCAAAACATGATCAGCACCTTAATGCCATGGGTGTTAGATTGTTGCCAGATGTAAACTAGATTATTGACTCTAGTGCAAGTGGGAGACTGTTGGAATTATGCCCTAGAGGCAATAATAAAGATGTTATTATAATTCTTGTTCATGATAAAGTTTATATTCCATGCTAGAATTGTATTAAGCGGAAACTTTGATACTTGTGTGGTTTATGAGCAACACCGTGTCCCTAATACGCCTCTATGGACTAGCACATTGATTAATGATGGTTAAGGTTTCCTAACCATAGACATGAGTTGTCGATTAATAATGAGATCATGTCATTAGGAGAATGATATGATGGACATACCCAAATTAAGCAGAGCAATTAGATCGTGTCATCGTGTTTATCTTTGCGAAGCTTTTTCCTATGTCAAGTATTGTATTCCTTAGACCATGAGATAATACAACTCCCTGGTATTGGAAGAAAGCTTTGAGGTCATCAAACAGTCATCCTATGTGAGGGTGATCATAAAGGTGTCTCTCAAGTGATCGGAAAGTACTTGTTGGGTTGTATGTATCGAGATGGAATTTGTCCCTCCCGAGTCAGAGAGATATACTTCGGGCTCACTCGTTAATCGATATCAACACCGCTTGCAAGCACGTGGTTAAGGAGTTAATCACAAAGTGATATCGAATTACGGAAGGAGTAAAGTACTTGTTGTGAACGAGATTGAACTAGGTATGCCGATACCAACGATCGAATCTCGGGAAAGTAAAATATCGCATGACGAAGGGAATACATATATGGGATTAATTGAATCCTGGCATCGTGGTTCATCCGATATGATCATCGATGAATATGTGGGAGTTAATATGGGTTTCCAGATCCCGTTGTTGATTATTTATAGAAGATCATGTCTGCATATTCTCGAACCCGTAGGGTCACACACTTGACGTGCATCGACGCTAGGATAGAATAGATAATTGGTTTATGAGTTTTTTTGTTCAGAGTCTCGGATGAGACCCAAGACATCACGAGAGGTTCCGAAATGATCCGGAGAATAAGATTCATATAAAGGAAAGCAGTTTTTGGATTTCGGAATCGTTTCGGAGTTTATCGGTATTGTATTGAAAGGTTCTAGAAGGTTCCGGAGTGGGACCAACATGGGCCCACTTGTCGGAGGTCTGCGTGGGCCTAAGGGGAAGTGCCTTGGCCACTTTGGGCCAGGGGCACAAGGCCCCTAAGGCCCAGCCGGCCAGCCATTAGGGGAAACCCTAAGGGAACCATCCAGAAGAGGGGGGATGACTTGCCCCCCACTCCACCCCTTGGGCCGCCGCCCTAGGGCTTGGAGGAGGGGTCAAGGGGCCGGCCAGCCCCCTATATAAGGAGGGCAGGAGCGCAGCCTCCCCCCACTCCAACCCTAGCCGTCGTCCAACTGCTGCCCCTCCACCTCTCTCTCTCTCTCCCGACTACACGTAGGCGAAGCCCTGCCGCAGAAACTCTTCACCATAAGCACCACGTCGTCGTGATGTAGATCCAATCTATATCTCCACAATACTTGCTGGACCAAGGAAAGGAGGAGACGTCACTGCACCGTATGTGTGCATCTCTCGGAGGCGCCACCACTTGCGGCGTAGGATCGGATCGGATCGTGAGGAGGAGACGGCGAGTACGACTACGTCAACCACATTCTATTGAACGTTTCTGCTGTGCGATTTCTTCAAGGGTATGAAGATCTCATCAATCTCTCTCGTTGATTACATCTCCTAGATTAGATCTTGGCTTTCTTGTTCGCATCCGTAAGAATTTTTTCGATTTACTATGCTGCAAAACCCTTCAGTTTCCTCCATCCATGAGTGAGTAATCCCCCGTTGTAGGCTATGGTGATGGTAGGGATTGGATGAGATCTATCATATAATCGAATAAGATTGTTAGGGCATGGTGCCTAGTATCTTTGTTAGTGCTATTTGACTTTGTTGCAACTTGTTGTGCTTAATGCTTGTCACTAGGCCCCGAGTGCCATGATCTCATATCTGAACATGTTATTGATTTATGATGATAGTATTGTTTGTGATCTTATCTACAAGTTGTGTACACATATCATTGTCTGAAACCAAAGGCCCCGAGGTGACAGAAATTGGGACAACCGGAGGGGATGACTATGATATGAGGATCACGTGTGTTCACGAAGTGTTAATGCTTTTCTCCGGTGCTCTATTAAAAGGATCACCTTAATTGCTAGTAGATTCCCTTGAGGCCCCGCTGCAACGGGCTAGGACAAAAGATGTTGTACAAATTCTCATTGCGAGCACGTATGACTATATATAGAACACATGCCTATGATTGTTTAGTACCTGGATGCTTTACCTTATTTATCTGCAAATGCCCTAGATCTTGTTATTACATGAATAGTCTCGTCCACACGACGCCCGTCCATCCATCCATATGCCTACCGCAGTCAAATCCTGATGTTTGCTACTACTGTTACTACTGCCTTTATTTTACTGCTGCTGTTACTTTGCTATTGCTACTACAGAAGTGTTGCTACTGATAAACTACTCTGAGCAAGATTATTTCTAGGTGCAGCTAAATTTACAACTCAGTTGTTAAGGTTTATAAGTATTCTTTGGCTCCCCTTGTGTCGAATAAATAAATTGAATTATACTACCCTCGAAGACTGTTGCGGCCCCCTATACTTGTGGGTCATCAAGACTATTTTATGGAGCCGTTGCCGAGAAGCATAGCTTTATTTGTAAGTTCACTTGGAATTATTATTGTTTGCTGATATCCTTTTCATCACGGGGAAAACTCGTGATAGAAAATTTTCTATATTACTATCCACTATAAGAAGAAGTACAGTCCTAAACACCTGTGCTGCTCTTGATTCATCATCTGTTATAAGTAAGTTTGTTACACCACCACCATATACACCTGCTACACATACTGCTACTACTGTTGAATCTGAAATTGCTTCTGATGCTTATGACGTTACTTCTACTGTGCTTGATGAAAGTGGTTCATTAGGTCCTTTCTTAAATGCTACTATTGCAAGAACTATATTGGAAAACACTAAAACTCCTAGTGAAGACACTATTATACATGTTAGCTCACCAGAGTGTAGAAAGAGTTAATGGGTCGATCCAAATCGTCTAAGCGTGTTCGAAATTGTCCGCGCGAACATATGGGGCATGCGCGTCGTCCAAGCGGCTCGACCCATTTGGACAAACGCGTCTGGCTCGACCTATCCGTGTATCTAAGGTTATTTTCATCGGGTCGACTCATCCCGTTCGAGTGTGTCCGAAATTGTTCGCGCGAACACGCGTCCATCCGCCCAGGTGGGACACCTCGGGGACAACCACCTAGAATTAGATCGAGCCCACCACGCGCTAGAAATCCGCCGTACCGCCCACCATGGCTGCGGCCAGAGGGCCGACGCCGCCGGCCGCCCGGCCGCCCGGCCGCTTAGCACCGCCGCCTCAAACTTGCAGAATCCACCCGCCCGCGGCCTGCCGGCGACAACCGCGCCGAGCTCGAGGATTTGCCGACCACCCACCGCCGCCAGATGCCACCTCCTCGCGAAGCTAGGCTGACGGACGGGAAAGGGAGGGCCGCCGCCGCCGGCACCGCCCGGGCTTTGCCCGACGGCCCTCGCCGGCAGTAGCGGAGGGTGAAGGGGAAGAGAGGACGGAAGAAGTTACGGTTCGAACGCTCCGGTCGCCTGGGGGTGGGGGGGGGGGGGGGGGGGGGGGGGAGGGGGACGCGGAGCGAGACCGTTTTCAGGACGGCGCCTCCTCTTGATTTATCTAAGAAGTGAAATGATTCATCGAGAAAAATTGTCTTGATTTTAGGCTAAAACTAGCCGATGCTTCTACCTTGCCCGCCAGGAAGACCGCCCCAAAAGCTACAAAAGCTGAACTATCCTCCTTCCTATACATACTTATCGAACTGCACTGCCTCAGATTAACGCCACGACGATCAATGGCCCATGAAAACGACTGAGTTCTGTACCACGTCGGTTTTCCATCTATCTACGTATATGAAAAGGAGAGGTCCTATACCGGTTGCTCCGAAAAAAACAAGTTATGTCACTGTTACTCCTTATATATTTCATGGTAATATAAGAATTTTTAGCGAGCTAGGAATAGAGGGAGTACAGAATAGTTTTGAAAAGAAGGTAAAGAGAAAATTCGTCTATATTTCTCGCTGATACCAATATATACAGTGTTACAAAGAACTGAAATGATTCATCAACGAGAAAAAATCGTCTTGATTTCTCGCTGAAAGCAAAATCTGTACAGTGCGCTACGTACTACCAGGAAGAATGGAACGGACAAACACGACACCACGCCTAGCTAACCCAAGCACAACACGATCCTTGCTATATGCACATCATCGACGACGACACGATCCTAGCCGTCCGAGTAGTAGAGCCCCTCCTCCTCCGAGTCCGTCCACGACGACGACGAGGAGGAAGACAAGGAGGAGGCGACCGAGAGGGACCTCCGGAAGCTGTACAGCATGCCTCCTCGTGGCGCCGCCCAGCCGCCGCGGGCGGAGACCGGCAGGTGGTAGTACTGGTCCGGCTCCGGCAGGGGCAGGCAGAAGAAGACGAAGAGGCAGTCGGCGAGGCGCTCCAGCTCGTGCGCGGTGGGCGCGAACAGCGCGCGCAGGACCTCGTCGGCCCGCAGCCGCCGCCGGCTCTGCCCCGGCCGCTGGCACAGCTCCGCCGGCACCCGCGCCGCCGCCGCCACCCACGCGCTGCTGAACACCATCCGGTCCCGAGATCGGCACGTCCGTGCGCGTCGTCGCGGATCGATCACGGCGCGCGCGTGGGCTGGTTGTGTTGGACGCTTTCGGTTGCTTGCTTGCTTGCCCGGTTCGATCGTGCCGTTGCGGTGGCGGGCTCTTTGTTCGGCAGGAGAGGAGAGGAGAGAAGACGGCTGAAGAAGCTAAGCGGTGGCGTGGTGGCGCGGGAAAATTAAGGGAGACGCGAGCGAGCTGCGCATGTACGCGGGGAGTATTATACAGGTCGGGCAGGGGAGACGGTCCAGGGCGGCGTTGGACACTTGGACCAAGTCCATCGATCGGCCGGGGGCGTCTCCGTACGTGCGGGCGTGGGGTCTTGGTAGCTTCCGCCGGCCGCGGCGACCGCAGCGTGAACCAGTGCGCGTAGGTTTCGTTGGTTTTTTCGCGGATTCTGGCTTCTTCTTCTGACTGGTTGGCTGGTGTCGCGCGCGCTGCCGCATGGGTGCAAGCGTACAGAACGCGTGCCCCCCGGGGGCGCGAATGGTCGGTCGTATCCTGGTACGGCAGGGCAGAGCGGTCGTCGCCGCGCGCCGCGCGCCGCACGGTGCCGTGACCCGCTTGAATCCTTACTGCTGTACCCGCCGACGGCGATGGATGGGATGATAAAGCCAGGTCGGAAACCACTCGTTGTAGTACTAGTCCGCTCCACCTCCACGGATCCGTCGTCGCAGCATCCGGTATTCCAGATTCCAGCGGCACGGACAAAATGCGGACCGTTTTATCGCTCTGGGTCTACGCAACCCGTGCGCACAGACAGCAACCCCGTACCCGCCGACCGTTTCTACTTGGCCTGACGAATGATTCGAAGAAAACTTGGCCGGACGAATTGTACTCACTCGGTTTAAAAATATACTAACACAGTTGTATGTTTTAGCCTTTTTATAAGACGTACTTTTTTCATTTAAAAATATAAGATATTTTAGCTTTACGAAATGAATATATCTGAATATCTTTTAATACATAGGTTCACTCCGAATATATATACATAAAAGTTGGTCTAGATACGTTTGTATCACATAAACTGTCTAATATTTCTAGACATAGGGAGTATGTATCAAAACTTTTTTTACTCTGTAGGTTCATAATAAAATGAGTGAACTAACACACTAAAAACTGTCTAGATACATTAAAAATCCTAAAACATCTTATGTTTTAGAACGGAGTAAGTAAGATGTTCCGTTGTAAAGACATCTCCAAACAGCCGCCACTGTAAATGGGTCCTCTGAATCTGTCAGCGCAGGCAGAGGCTAGGGCCTAGGGTCCAATGGAGCACCGTGAACAGACCGTGCGCCACATATAGCATTTTGAACCTAAATTTAGGTCGGCTTTGTGGTCTAGTGGATAGGCCGAGGACGGGGTCATGTGTCCTTCTTGGCCCACAAGTCAGTAATAGATAGTCTTTTTTTATTCGTTCTTAGGATAACTTTTTGGCCTAGGTCGCTAACATCGGCGTAGCTAGTTTAGCCCCTCGCCGCTAGCGTTGCGGGATCTTCCTTGGCCCTCGTCATCCCGCCTAGCCCACCACAAGGATGTGGCTTTTCCTTGGCCCTGTGGTGCCTTTCGGCGGCCAACTCCTGCTTGTTGAGCCGGGTGAACTCATGCGAGCTCGCGCGGTGGCGTCCTGGTCCTCGCCGTTATCACTTTTGCTTTGGCGTTCATAGCCGCTTTCTGATCTAATGTTACATATGTAGCCATCCTTGCCTGCTACCGCGCCCTCACGCAACCGCTAGATTGGCATTTATACGACAACGAGAGGGCAATCTCCTGGAGGCGCACCTCTTTTGCTGCCAGCACAGAAAAGAGGGCATCCTGATGGCATACTGCAGCCTCTTCTGCTATGCAGCGGGCAGTCAAATTCGTCCAGGCTCACCACTCGTTCACCATGAACTAGCGTCCACGCTCCTCTAGCATCACCGTTTCACACGACAACTCGGTGACGTTGTCCTTGATTGGTACGTCGGGAGGCCTCCTGGCACGCGGTCTATAAGTACTCGATGAGGACGGTCTTCTTCGCGATTGTCGGTGCCCGCAGAGCACGCTGTCATCGCCGTCCTAGTCCTCCATGTCCTCTTTGTCACCTGCCGGTGGGTTGAGAGGGTACTGCAGGCCCATAGAGATATATGTACATAAGAGGGTTCTTTGGATAATAATGTTGTTCGGACCTGCAGTTTACCTATACACAGATTAGACATAAAGCCATAATATTTTATTATATTGTGCCACTAAAAAGAAGGGGAGAGAGAATACCTATTTAAGAGTCGTTCACTACCGCACAAAAAACAGAATTCTGGTTAACAGTTCCAATTCGTACTGAATTTTGTAGCCTGTGACTAGAAATCCATTTTATTTTCCTTTTTCATCTTAATAGAAAGAAATAGAAAGTTTTGTTGTATTAGCAGTATCCGTTTTAAGATAGAATCTATCGAAAAGTAGAAACGGGATAAAAAAGCAGGAATACTTTTTTAAAAAAGATTGGGAAAAGTAAGAAAAATTATATTCCAAAAATAGGAAAAGGGTTTTCGTAAGAGAACGAGCTGGCCCAAATGGTGGGAAGACGGTGAGGCATAACATCCCACCCCCGCGGCTCGTGAATGGGTCGTCTATTAGCTGGAATGGATTGTGCTAGACGGACAAAGGGGCCTCTGGTAATCAGTGTCTCCAAAATGAGGGTCACCGTTGGAGATGCCAATGTTAGCGTTAATAATGATCACTTGTCGGCTATGACACAGCCGGAGGACGTGCTAGATAATGATCAGTTGTCCTTTATTGCAAGTTGGCGTTAACTTCGGATAATGTAAGCACATACTGTTTACTGTTTTTATGTGCCGCAAGCAACAAGGTAGACGACTCTGAAGTTTTTGCCAACAAAAAAAGGACTCTTGGTAGTAGGAAATTGAGATGGCATACAGCTTGGGATTAGTTAAAATCAGACCAGCACAAGTGTCTATTACGATACATACATGACTTTATAGAGCGAATAAACTAGAAGCACATGTACTAATCTGTTCTGCATGCCATTGCGCAGGAAATTTTCCTATTTGCAGCAAAGGGAGAGAAATAAGGGTAGCCAGATCAACGCACGCAGTCAACTGAAACAAAGCACCGAAGAATCTACTTGTCATTTGACTTATTCTGAGCTAATCTAGCGGAAGTACTCTCCAACACGACAGCGGCCTCATGGATTCTTCCACTTCCGTCTACTCGTGCAGAAAGCCTTTCTCTTCCAGATAAGTTACCACCTGTTCCGCCATGTCAGAGGGCGAAGGACATACGCCATCCACTTCCTTGATCTCAATCTGTAAGTATGACAAAAGTAAGCGGCAACTTCATGTCAATGGTGAGAAAGAGAATATGACGAAACCATCATGTTCTACTGACCAAATGTGTAGCTGTATTATACTTCCTCTGTCTTGAAAAGGATGTCGCCGATTTATCTAGCTACGCATGTATCTAGCTGCGTTTTAGCGTATCGATACATGTAAATCTAGATAGGACAGAGGGAGTATAGTTCTAGACTACAGTACCAAGAATGGTCTATTTAAGTGTCTAACATAGCTTTCCTCAAAAAAAAAAGTGTCTAACATAGCTTTAAATTTAACACTTACGGATGAAGTATTTAGATTCACTATTGAGTAGTATAGCACTAATCATATACAGTATATAACATTCAGGGAATGTAACGCGTCGCTGTCCGCTCCCTGAACCTATGAAGCAAGCAGCCCCATGCTGTCCAATTGGGGAGAGGAGGGATGTTGCATGAGGAGTAAGAAAGCAGAGGAGCAAATGGGGAATGGGAGGATGAAGGTGGTGGAGCTGACCGGCGATGGAAACACCTCAAGGGGCTCGCCGGTGGCCAAGACAAGTGATACCCGTTGCAACTTGGCCTTAGAGGGATGGCCTGATCGGCAAGAGGGCGGCAAGAGAAGGACCGGATGAGGTAGACAACGGCAGATCTGTCAATTGAACGGGAGTAGGGGCCATCGATGGGAGGTCTCGGAAACGAGGTGGATTACGGAGGAGGATGAATAGGGTGAGCAGTAGGGGGATGAAGGCAGTTAGGTGGATTTAGAGGAAACAGGCTGAGGGCTACTATTCCTCTAAACTACTGAGCATATTACTATTCTCTTTAATACTAACATGTTGAGGATGCTTCTGAACCTACATGACGATGTCATAATAAAAGAGAGATGAAACATGCTCAGTTTTCCTAATCCAATCTTAAATATAGTACTCCCTCCGATCCAAATTACTTGTCGCAGTTTTAGGAATTTTTTTGCCTAAAATATATCTAGGTTCAATGAATCTGCGACAAATAAATTGGACCAGAGGGAGTAACAGTTTAGTCTAAAATTTGAATGAACCAGCTGATTAAATATAGGCCAAACGAAAATAATCAGATTAAATCTTCATAAACACTTTGACCATTCAAAGATTATAGCAATTAGCGAGTACAATGTGATGATGTACCTCACAATTTAATGGTGGTTCATAAGGGTCATCAATACCAGTAAAACCTGCAGCAACACGTAATCAGCATTTTGAATGAAGTGAAGCATGAGTAAAGAGCTATAGGTGGTCTAACAAGAAAGGCTGAAACAGATATTACAAGATTATCTGCAAACAATTGTCAATCAGAGGCAAATGGGTGAAGATAAGTCTACCCACAGGAATTTATCTTAGTCAAAATGTTTGGTTGGTAAGATGCTTGGAGTTACACGAGAGTATAGGCAAAAGGGCTGCCAGGTTTTTACATATTCGTTCTCAACTAGATAACTCCTTAGCCAAACTTTAAAATGTGCATGTCAGCACCCAAAAACGGTGTTTGAATAGGGCGACACGCATACAACAATCTGGTATCTCCACACTCCTGAGTCTAGAGTCTAGACACAAAGACCAGCACGAGTATTCAACTGTTTTTGTTTTCACAATTAGAGAAAAATAAATTGACAGTGACAGAGATCCAGGAAACTCGCAACACAACTGGGGCAGCTTTGATGTTTTGATGGTGTGCAGCTACGGCATAGTGATCGACAGAACCTGGCGTACAAACAAGGATTCCACTTTTTCTTGCGCAAACTGTTGGGGAGGCCCCGACAGTGAATTTTATTAACTTTTAAGACTTGGAATATGACCAAGTGTGATATTTTTCTATTCGGGTGTGCCTTTACTTAAGCATGTAAAATGTAATTCATTTTGTGGCCTTATGGATGTACATTTCGGGTGTTTCTATTCGGGAAAGGTGTACATTTCGCAGCAATACAAGACAAACAGAAGAGTGAATCACTGTTAATTATTTACAGCTTGGACATCAAGGATTATATGATAATCTCACCCTTTATTTTTCCTGCACGAGCGAGCTTATAAAGACCCTTTGGGTCCCTTGCTTCGCACAATTCTAAGGACATGTTCAAGAAAACCTACAAATAATCACAAGAGTTTGATGAGCAGTCATAACACAAAAAATATTTACAAAGCTAAGTTTACTAGAAACGGGAGTACACTAAGAAGAATCCCTCACCTCAATAAAACTACCGCCTGACAATAATGCACGACAAGACTCCCGGTCTCTCCTATATGGGGATATAAAGCTAGCAATGCACACTAGACCTGCATCTGCAAATAGCTTTGCTACTTCCCCTGCTCAAAATAGTTGAAATATTGTAAATGCAAATGGGTGGAAAATATAAGACAATAGAACAAGCATGGCTTCATGGGAACTTCTGTATTTAATAGGGAAAATTTATATTTAATGGGGAACTTCTATATTTAATACAGCTTCTGTGTTCAGGAGATACTTACCAACTCTGCGTATATTTTCAGCGCGATCTTCCGCTGCGAATCCAAGATCCTTGTTAAGACCATGTCTTAAGTTATCACCATCAAGAACATAAGCAAGCCTCCCTCTTGTATGAAGCTCTCGGCCTAATGTGCAAGCCAAGGTACTTTTACCTTGACAAGGCAACGTAAGAAAAAAACACTCTAGTAAGGCATCGTCAAAATAAGAAAAGTTTAAATTGAGAAAGAATGCTAAAATGCTGGATATATGTCATTCACAAATTGTCTTTTGAAGTGACAGAAAACAGAATGTGATTACTGCATTGTTAGAAAATGGGTAAAGAGTGTAAAAACACTGGGAAACACAATGAACATCAGTCACACAGATGGCATAATATCTGCTTAGAGTGCCCTTGAAAATTTAACAGATTTTCCCTTACATAACTTGAACATTATTTTCGGATTAATCTAATATTAAGATGGGGTGAATAATAACAATATAAACATTTTAAAAGCTTAACTATGAAAAGTCCAGAAATCCTTGATTGCTGGTGTTTGTGTGGTTTTTGCCGGTTTTCCCTAATTAACCATGTCTTGTATGGTTTTTGGGTCCGGCTCCCCTTATTAACTGGACCAACTCTTCTTCTTCTTAATGCAACGTGGAAACTCCCCGTCCTCTGACGAGGTCTCGTAAAAAAAAGGTCCAGAAATCCACACCCTTTTCCTGAATCAACTGTGTGGAACTGAAACAATTTATCTGAAGTAAAGAAAAACCAGTCTGTAGAACAAACAATGATCGATACTTGGGCAAACCAACAAATGTATCAGCATTTCATTATGCGCACAAAACAGTTGTTTCAGATAAATCAATGCATAATTACCTGATCCGCTAAGGCCTGTAATCCAAACAACGCAGCCTTTCTGCTTCAGTAGGTTTTGCCGATCAGTCTTGCCCACTGGGCAGTCATGCCAGAAGATATTTGATGACTTGGGCACAGTTGACGACATCTCCAAGACTCTGTCCTCACCTACTGCACGATTAGAGTCAGACAGTATGGTTAGGCACCATAAATTTCCTTACAAACAAAAGGAAACAGTTCACTGTCAAGCAGTAGCAGTTCTTTCTTGAGCTCTGCTCCTTGGAAGTCAGCTGACCGGCAGCAATAGTAGTCCCGGTCAAAATTTAATACGAGTGCTCCTCTGCTCCAAGATAAGTGACTTCACTTTATCTAGATACGTATGAATCTAGTCACAAATATGTCTAGATACTACGTATTTAGACAAAGTTGAGTCACTTACTCTGACTGAGGGAGTAGAAAACAGTTCCACTAGATATGATTGCAATTTGCAAACAACCCCGCCTGGGTTTCAATTCATGTAAATTAACCATTTCCAGCGCGGAAACCGCCCCTAAAACAGCCACGTCCCCCGCCGATCTAGAATTTCCGTCAAAATGCGACTGAAATCTCACGCGGCCACGCTCCCCCGGACATCACCAAGCACCAGCCGCATTGAATAAAGAAAAAGCAGAGTGGAGGAAGGCACGTGCCTAGGGTGACCCCGATGTGCTCCGCGCTCGATCGGCCGCCGGCACATTCGACGCGGGCGTCCCGGGCTCGGGACGGCGGTCCGGCTATCCTCCTCGCCGCGGAGGAGGGCGCGAGGCGGAGGCGCGGGGCAGGGGGGCGGAGCAGCCCTAGATTCGGCGAGCTCCTGGTGCGATCCCCACCGCTGGAAGAAGGACGCGGTTCGCAGGGGCACCAGCGGCACGCGTGCTGTTGCGGGGCTGCGGTGGAGGCGGGGAGGCAGCCAGTGGGAGTGGGACGCGGGCGAGGTGCTCGTGCTGCTGCTCCCTCCATCGGTGAAAGAGTGATGGCTACGCTTACGCGGGGTCAGTCAGGGCTTTGTCTTTTTTACGGGCAGGTGCATTGCATCCCTAGTGCGATCGCTTTGCTATTTCTGGCGGTGGATTCCGACGAGCTATTTATGGTGGTCGGTCGATTCGCAAGCTGAGGGAGCGTTTCGTTCTATTGCTCGGCTGCCTGGTTGAATTGCCTCGCTCCGTTGGTTTTTTTTTTCTCACGGTTGTGCCGTCTAGAGCAACTGAGCAAGTACAATAGGGTGATTTCTTTTTTTGGCGAATAGAACATTGGCATTAAAAGAAACAATAAACAGTACAAAACATCACAAGAAAAACAAAAATTATAGCGAGATACTTGAGAAGCCCTTCATCTTTAATCTCTAGACCATGTCGATGGCGCGTCGCTGCTGCCGCTCCTCCCTGAGTGGTCTGACGCTGTTGGTTGTGGATGGAAAGTCGTCGGCCATATTTTTCCCGGACGAAGAAGAAGGATGAACTATCGATGAAGCTCCTTGATGATCCGAAGATCCGTTTAGCCAAACGAAATCCTCGAAAACCACGCCACTTCCACAAGCTTCTCAACGTTGCCGCCGAGATGGGGTTGAAACCGAGGATACCTTATTGCATGAGTGATGAGGTTTAATCTCATCAATGCCCATTGTTATGAGCTTGGGTTTTGGAGAAGATGGGGGTGCTGGAGATCGCGGAACGGTTAATAGACAAGCAATTAGGGGACACGAGATTTACCCAGATTCAGGCCACCAGAGGGAAAACCCTACTCCTGCTTGTATGCTCTTGATTACGGTGGAACCGAAAGTTACAGGGGTGCACAGATGCAATCTGGAGTGGAGGTGTGTATGCGGTGGTATGAGAGATATCCTTCTCGTCGTGCCCTCCTAGCCTTTATATAGAGGTAGGTAGATCCCGGGCATAGATCGAGTCGGTTATAGGTTTAGGGTTTGCCCCTTTGAATATTCTATTTGTTCTAGTCTTGCTCTCCAAGGATCCGAAGACGTCATGGGCTTGGGCCACCCGAAAATCTTTATGGGCCGCGTATATTCTTGTGGGCCTTCCTTGGGCTGGACCAGGTATGCTAATGTCGTGTACCCGTAGGGTATAACCATGTCAGTAGCCCCCGAGTGTTCAGTCGAATCGTAGATTCGGCTAGGGACTCTTCAATCTTTCGGGTGCAGCTGTTTCTGTTTATCAGAGAATGATTAGTATGTAGGGATTGTTGATGTGTGTGCCTGACTCTCCCGACGGACCAGGGTCAGTTAACTGTCTTAGGACAAAACAACACGATCTTCTTCAGATTCGAGTCCCTTGACTCGAACCCGGAACAGATGCTGGCGTAATTCGATTCAGGACGTTGAGGTCTTACAGGAGTCGAATCCCAGTAGTTTTCGAGTGATGTACCCAACGCGTCCGTCGGGATTTTCATCGCGCCTGTTGGCACGGATTTTTACTAGCAGAGCGCAGTCAGGTGTGTTACCAGGCCATGAGATGATATATGTAGGTCTTATCTTTGCGTCGCAGATACAACATCCGAAATTTTATCACCGCGGAGGTGTTTCGGGTGGCCAAGGAGGATGTTACTCACTTTGGCGTTGATTGGGGCAAAGTTGCCGAAAAGTTTTTGCATTCTGATCTGAAGGATCGCAGTAGAAGAATTCTGTAACATCCCAAAAATACTAAACATGGATCATCAAACTCTAATCATCAAAATTAGGGTTAACAAAAACTTATCCAACTAAAAATATGAAAGCATTCATATGTGTGTATTAAAATTTGGATTCTTTTGAATTGCCATGGTTCTGTGTTTCTTTGCTTGTAAAATGATTCTTAGGTGAAATAAACATCATCTAAACAATCCCCAAACTTTTCCCAAAGACAAACAACTCAAAATAAACAAATGAAGTGAATGGTCATTTTTGCCAAATTAACTCTCATGCCTACTTTGGCAATCTCTAGTTTTCAAAACTCAACAGAAACATTTGTGGATCTTTGCACCCCTTTTTAGTACTCATAATAAGGTACCAAGGCCCACTTTGTGATCATCCAAAAACATTCAAATGCTAAGTTTAAATGACAGTTTAGAATTGAATCTATCTCATATGAGAAGATCCCACTAATTCAAAAACCACTCAAACAAGTTCAATTTTCAAAACCCAAGCATCCACAGAATACTCAACACATGCCTAGCACACCAACCAAAAATATTTTAAAAATTCAAAATTCAAGTTCTTGCGGCCATTTCATCAAATAGCTTGTAGATTCAAATCAAACAAATCACAAACACTATTTTGAGCAGTGATTTGGCCAACCTTGTCCCCTCTCTAGCTCACAGCAAACATCTAGTAGATCATCTAGCTTAGTTATTAACCTCTAGCATCATTGTGAGCCTGCCATTTCCATCAATGGTGAGCAGGCCGAGCCTCACCATGTCACCCCAGTGTGGACAGCAAGCTAGAGGAAGAACTAGCTGTGCCAACCTTGTCTGGGAGGTAGCCCATGCCTCACCGCCCCATCTCGACCAGCCCTAGCTCAAGGATAGAGACAAGAACCGCCAGGAACGTCGTGCCCGCGCCATTGTCGACCATGCCGACGCGCACCACCGTGCACACACCGTTCCCACTCAACCCGACCACCTCGAGCCCTTGCCGCCCGCCAGCATGCACCCCACCATCCCAGGAGACCACTAGACATGATCGTTTCATCGCCCGTACCCCGTAGCCACCGCACGCCGCGGAGTTTGCCGCCTCTGCCTCGCAGAGCACCGCACGTTCCCGACCGATTGCCACCGCCCCTAAGCTCGCATTCAAGTTGTAGAGCATCTCCAGGAGACCGCCCGTCGATCGCCAACCTCAGCCATGCCTCTAGCCGCCCGTAGCTGTGTCGCCACCATCGCCTCCCCATCCCTCTCGGTCTCGCCGTCGAGCCTATAAAAGGAGGCGACCCCCAGCCGTTTGAAGCACACCATTCCACTCCCCTCACCTCACTGATCATTCCACCCTCTCGCCAGAGCACGAGGAGCAGCAGCTCGCCGGAATTGCGCCGGAGCAGGCCGCCTTTGGAGAAGAAGGGAGCCGTTGATTTCGACCACCCCCGGAGCTGCCTCGACCATCCCTGAGCTCGCCGTCGACCACTCGTTTGTTTGCCCGCCTTGCCATCGTTGCTGGAGCCCTGGTATGCCCCCTATGCACCCCCACTGAGACGCTAGGGTTCGAGCTCACCGGTGACATGTTCATCGTCGACGACAACCCTCAGCCGTCGATCTTCATTCTAATCCAACGACCCACACCGCCACGTACCACTTCGCGTGTTATGAGCCACTGACTGATGGAACCCCCCTGTCAGCTGAGCCCCGTGCTACGGAGTGACACTGGGCCGGCCCATTAACCTTTCCCGCGCAGCCCAACCGTTTGAATTTAGATTTTCTATTTTAATTCAAACTCAGTTCTGTACCTAGTTTCAAAAATCAACCCAGCTCGATTCAGTAAACCAAATTGCATGAAGCCAATTTTGTTAGAAAGGTACTGAAATTCTTAACCCAATCCCGTTGGAGTCAAATCATTTGGATCTATAGATCAACCTTGTTAAAAATATCAAGTCAGAATCTTTTCAGCATTCAAACATTTTTCAAAATTCAACCATAATAGCTTTTGAGTTGATTCCAACTCTCAAAAATCACATTTGATCATACCTTTCAGAATATATAAACACATATGAGTTTACTTACCGAAATAATGTTCAAGTAATAAAAGAATCTCACATAGGCATTTCTAGTCACTTTAATTATTTAAAATAAAAAAGGTTAAACCTTATTAAATTGTGACACCACTTTAAATCACATTCCCATGAACTGAAATATGTGGTGATGACATGTGTCAACATGATCCCATGTTTGAGTTGGAGAATATTAAATCTTAAGTAGTTTTTCAATGAGTAGAAATTACTTTTCTAAAAATAAAATAAATAAGACAAAAGCTTTAATCTTGTAATGTTAGTGATGATGCTAGATCATCTATAGTGCACCTTTGTGTGATGATTGAAAATATTTAAGTATTATTTGGTGATTGTGTACCTCTTATTTATTTATAGACGCTAGTACCGACCAAGGATACGAGGAGGAAGGAGGATACTACGAAGAAGAAGCCGAGGAGAACTTCAACCAGTGCTCTGCTCAAGGCAAGCTATTAACTTAGCAAGCTAACACTTGCAATCATGAAAGTTAGATAACCTATGCAATGCACTAAGCATGCTTGGTTAGACACAGTTGATGATACCCAATCCTAGTTTTACTTGCAAGATTTATACTTTATTTCTTTATCAAAGCTTTCTCTTAGAGATTACTTAAGTAACTTGTAGATTCTAGGAAGATAATTGAAGGTTTCATAAAGAGCATTAAATTTGGCCTAAGCTAGATAATCTTGATGCAGCCTAAGGCATGAGATTGAACTTCATTAATCTCCACTTTTTTGCCACCCCTCCTTAAGTACTTAACTCCACTTGTAGATGCTAGTGCTAAGCATAAAACTTGATCAACTTTAGATGGGAATACTTGGTGAAAATGGTTATGAAAACCTTGGAATGATGAATCATCCTACTGAAATGTTTTGACATGTGTTTCCGAACACCAGATGATTTTGATGATGAAAATGTTGAGGCATGAGCCTTAGTCCTTTATAAAACTGATGGTTGTCTGGATGCGATACCATTCCAATTTTACCGTACAACCACAATACCCGAAAATTGGGTATGGCTTGACTGGAAATTTATATACCTTAGTATGGGTTCCCTCACGGCCAAGGTCTGAGCTGAGGCTACCTTGTGAAGATTGTCCACCTATGCAGTACCCAAGATGACAGTGGTCATGGTTGGGAGGCCACACTCACAGGAGAGGTGCATATACTAGGGCGTGTAATTGAAAGGTTAGGATTGATTATCCGCATACTGAGTATGGTGAATTCAGGATTTGTTCCTGGCGGATGCATCGAATGTTGTGGTGAAAGTGTACAATCTCTACAGAGTGTCAAACTATTCGAATAGCCGCGTCCGCGGTTATGGACAGTTGGAGTGGCCATACTGTTCCCCCGTCAGATGTTTTCAAAATGACTTGTGAAATGAATTGAGACTTTGACTTGACCACAACAGGGTTGTGATATGAAATTCAAGTTCCCACTTAGGTGTTATAAAATTTCAACTAGCTTTCTTTGCTTCTGAACTTAGTAGAGGTAAATTTGGCTTTTTGCAAAACAACCCTAGAGCTTAGTATCCTACTACTAAAAAAAACCTTTAACTGATAGTATTAGTTTGCGAGTACTTAAAGAGTACTCATGGCTTTGTCCCTGGCTATTCCCGTGGCCAGACTATGAAGAGGAGTACTAGGATGATGGACCCCAGGAAGGTTACGACAACTAGGTCTCCCATCATCAGCATTGCATGTGACCCCGAAGATGGAGCTTCGCCTACGCTACCTTTATTATTACGTTATTCCGCTGCTTGAGTTGTATTAAGAAATGGATCATGAGATCCTTATTTGTGTAAGACCTTATGTATGGTTTGTAATGGATGATGTACTATGATATCCAAATCTGTTATGTCTCGCAAAAATGGTAATCCTGGATTGCGATGTATGGCATAACAGGCATCTGGGATTAAAAATCCGGGTGTTGACAAGTTGGTATCAGAGCCATCCTGACCATAGGAGACCCTAGTTAGACTGGACGTTTGAATTAAAAACTTAGTTTCAAAACCAAAGGAAGCAAATATTTACAAAAACTTATTCCCATTCTTATCACTTGGAATTCTTTCATAAAAAATCATGTTCCTCAAAAACTCTTGCAAAATACCTAAAACTTGACACACTTGATCACTCTACTAACTAACTCATCCTATACTCTTATAGATGGACGTGAAGTACAACAAGTTTTATCAGCTGGGGAATGGAGGAGACCTCATCTTTGAGCGGAATTTGGACCAGCTTTCGGAACTTTTGGAGCGTCCACACCCTGAGTTCTTCAGATCTCAGCTCAATGATCAGGAAGGAGAAGATCGGCAATGGCTAGTTGTTGCAAATCTCTGAGGAAATATTGAACCTCCCACTGTTGAGGGAATTCAGTTCACCTTAAGAGAGAACAACTGGCTCGATGGACTTGCCAGGGCCATGCAGGAAGCTCTTGCCCGTCTGTGTGGGCATTGTATCAACCAGATCAAGGGTACCCGCTTTGAGTTTTGTCCAAGGTGTGATGCTATGGGATAGCCACTGGAAGCCCCATACCACCACGAGCTGAAGACTCAGTTGGACCACTTTAGCTTCATGGTGTACGATCGTCAGCAAGAACTGGAAATGCCCGTGACTACTCCAACCACAAGTCCGCCATCATCCGGATAAAGGATCAGACCATCGCCATGCTAGCGAAGGATCGCAAGTCTCGCTGCTGTCAGCTCGACAAGAAGGAGCGCATCATTGCTCGTCTTCGCCACCGTATCTCGGATTTGGAGGAGACCATCCACGAGAGAGACATGCAGTTGGAGGAAACGGAGAATGCCGGAGAAGACCTTCGTGGAGACCCCTACTCCTATCTTAGTGATGATGATGATTTTCTGGAAGACCAGGCCATGGACTTCTTCACCGATGAGGAGGATTTCGCCTTCATCGATGACGATGAGGATGATGAGGATGAAGATTACACTGACTCCAAGGAGTAGTAGCACTTGAGCACTAGCGTAGTGAGTTGTATTCGGTCCCACTGTATCGTAGTTTCCAGAATGGTTCTTAAAACCATCTGTTTTTCCTTTATTGTGGTGTGTGTTGTATCGTGTGCTATGAATGAATGAATGAATGAGAAGCAAGTTGCTAGAAAATCTGAGCTAAACTTTAAAAACTTTTCAAAGTCCCTAAACCTTAGAAATTTCCCTCTTTTCTCATGATCTATCTCAATCTTCAGATGCCTCGCGGAGGAAGTGGTTCATCCCCGGACCCGATGTTGCAGATCCTGCAAATGTTGGTTTCTGACCGCGAAGCTAAAAGAGCCGAACGTCAAGCCAACTTAGCCACCCTTCAGCAGATAGCTCAGCTGGCCCACAACAGTCAAGGCCAAGGAAATATGGAACAACCATGGATCTAAGCTCAAGAATTTCCAGAATACCAACCCACCTGTTTTCACTAAGTCGGAAGAGCCCCTAGATGCATATGATTGGCTGCAAACCATGGAGAACAACCTGGAAGTCGTCGGAGTGGAAGATAACGAGAAAGTTCTGTTTGCCACCCACTATCTAGCCGGAGATGCAAGAGCATGGTGGAAAAGCGTTCGTGCAATGATCGGAGGACAGATGATGACCTGGTAGGAATTCAAGGTCAAGTTCAGCAGAACCCACGTGCCACCGGGTTTGATCAAGAGGATGAGAGATGAATTCAGAGAACTGAAGCATGTTATGATTGTTCAAATTCCCGGTTCAACCACCAAAGCTAGGCAAATTTGCAAAGCCGTCCCTATCCGAATCCATGGCATAGATTTTTATGCTAATATGATAGTACTTGGAACTAAACGTTTGGAAGTAGTACTAGGAATGGATTGGATGTCCAAACATAAAGGATTAATTGACTGTGCCAAGAAAGCCATAACCATGACTAGTACAGCCGGAATATCAGTCGAGCATGTATCTGAAACCTTACCTCGTCAATTCAAGTGCAACAAGAGTATAGCCCAGCCTACCATTGACCAAGTCCGGATAGTCTGTGAATACCCCGATGTATTTCCATATGTTTTGCCGGGTATGTCCCCAGATCGGGATATCGAGTTTATCATTGAACTAATCCCCGGAACAGGACCCATAGCCCAGAGACCATATAGTATGAACCCGTTTGAACTAGAAGAACTGAAGAAGCAACTGGATGCCATGCTGGAAATTGGATTGATTCAACCAAGTGCGTCACCATGGAGATCACCTGTCTTGTTTGTGGATAAGAAGGATGGAGGTAACCGTTTGTGTACGGATTATCGGAAGTTGAATGATGTCACGATCAAGAACAAGTACCCATTTCCCAAGATAGAAGATTTGTCTGATCAGTTGACCGGTGCCAAAGTGTTTTCTAAGATTGATCTTAGAACTGTCTATCATCAACTCAAGATTCGCGTAGAGGATATTCCCAAGACTGCCTTTACCACCATATATGGATTATACGAGTATACTGTCATGTCTTTTGGATTAACCAATGCCCCCTCTTATTTCATGAATCTCATGAATAAGATTTATGGACTTCCTGGATAAGTTTGTCGTTGTTTTCATCGATGAAATTCTGATTTATTCCAAGTCAGAAGAATAACATGAGCTACACCTAAGGACCATTCTTGGAACCCTTAGAGAGCATCAGTTGTATGACAAGTTTAGCAAATGTGAATTCTGGTTACAGGAGGTAGGATTCCTCGGTCACATTGTATCAGCCGGAGGAATTGCCGTTGACCCCGCAAAGGTGAAAGATGTCGAAGACTGGCAAGCCCCAACCACTCAAACCCAAGTTCGTGCATTTCTCGGATTGGCGGGATACTACCGCAAGTTCGTAGAAAGATTCTTGAGTATCGCCAGACCCATGACTCAATTGCTGAAGAAGGACAAGAAGTTTGAATGGACAGACCAATGTGAAGCGAGTTTTCAAGAACTCAAGAGAAGATTGATTTCAGACCCAATCTTAATCATGCTGGATATCACGAAGTCCTTTTAAGTGTATTGTGATGCATCCAAGATCGGTCTCGGATGTGTGCTAATGCAAGAAGGCAAAGTTATATCTTATCTATCTCGACAACTGAAACAACATGAGCAGAACTATCCAACCCATGACCTCGAGCTCGCAGCCGTAGTTCTAGCCCTGAAGACATGGAGGCACTACCTGATGGGAAACCGTTGTGAGATTTATTCGAATCACAAGAGCCTAAAGTATATATTCACTCAGAAGGAGCTGAATATGAGACATATAAGATGGATTGAGCTAATCAAGGATTACGACCTGGACATTCACTATCACCCCGGTAAAGCCAACGTGGTAGCAGATGCCCTTAGCAGATTGCCGTGCCGCTTGAACTCCATGATTTTGAAGGAGCAACCGAGCTTGCACAAAGAGATGGAAGGTTTCTGAATGGAATTAGTGAGTGAAGGATTTTTGGCTAGCATATAACTTCAACCCACTTTGATCAGCCAGATCAAGGAGGCGCATAAAGGAAATGCTAGCATCGATGGAATCAAGCGTCATATCGGTATAGGCAAAGTACTCGGATTCACCGAGACGAAGTGGGAGTTCTGTGGTACAAAGGACGCCTTTGTGTACCAGCAGATTCTGAGTTGAAAGAAGTTATTCTGAAGGAAGCTCATGATACTATTTATTCTATCCACCCCGGAGGAACGAAGATGTATCAAGATTTGAAAGAGCAATTTTGGTGGCATAAGATGAAGAGAGAAATCAGAAGCTATATCGCCAAGTGTGATATATGTCAGAGAGTCAAGGCGGGACATCAAAGACCCGCTGGATTGTTGCAACCCTTGCAGATTCCGGAATGGAAATGGGATTCCGTTGGAATGGACTTTATCACCGGATTACCTACTTCTAGTAGGGGAAATGACTCTATCTGGGTCATAGTGGACAGATTGTCCAAAGTCGCCTATTTCTTACCAGTCAAGACCACATATCAGAGTTTGAAGCTAGCGGAGTTATACATCGCTAGAATCGTCAGTTTGCACGGAGTCCCCAAGAACATTGTATCGGATCGAGGAACTCAGTTTACCTCGAGATTCTGGAAGAAAGTCCAAGAAGGTTTAGGAACCCAACTAGATTTCAACACAGCTTATCACCCTCAGACCGACAGACAAACGGACCGAGTAAATCAAATACCCGAAGTCATGTTGAGAGCCTGTGTGTTAGAGTATGGATCTAAATGGGAAGACTGTCTGCCGTTCGCAGAATTTTCATACAACAACAGTTATCAAGCTAGTTTGCAAATGGCCCCATTTGAATTCATGTATGGAAGGAAGTGTCGCACCCCTTTGAACTGGTCGGAAGTCGGAGAGAGTCAGATTTTCGGACCCGACATCCTACGAGAAGAAGAAGAGAAGGTTGTTATCGCCATATTTTGGCCAAAGGAGGAGTTGGGTCGCAATCAAGATGGGCTTAGAAGATACGTATATGCAACGTGTTGTTGAATCGGCCTCGTGCGTTGATTTGGGCTAAATTGCCCGTGTATCTTATATTGTAATAGGTTCCGCTTCGATTTAGGTAAGAGATAGAGTTGTAGAGTTATTCCAAAGATAGAAAGTCTCCGGACTATAAATATGTACCTAAGGTTATTGAGAAAAAGAGGACAATCACGTCCACAACAAACACAATCTCGGCGCATCGCCACCCCTTGTTTCTAGGGTTTTTCTCGGGTAAGTGCCATGCTGCCTAGATCGCATCTTGCGATCTAGGCAGTATCTACTTATGCGATTATTTGGTGTTACTCGTACTGAAGCCTTGTTGATGGCGAGTAACACTATTATCATAGATTTGTTTAGGCTAGCATCGGTACTTTTTTGCTATGATCGTTTAGATATGCTGCCTCTAGTTATCTCGCCGCCTTTGCACCTTTTCCCGGGTGTAAGGGTGGCACTTTGCTTGATCTTTATTTAAGTCGATTTGATCTGTTATAGTTGTGCCTTGTTCTCCAAGGTTTAGTTTGATATCTACATGATCAGGCCTTGCAAACGGGTTGAACGATCCAGTAGTATGGAAGATATGGTTTGCCAATCCAAGAGGAGTTGTTCCGGGAATTAACGTTACGTTGGTTTTTAGGCCTTCTCTAGGATTGGTTTTCTATTATCTTTTGTATCTACCAGGCTCAATTACGTGTAGGACGTTCCAATTATGTAGTGAAAACGTTAAACTATCGTAGATCGATTTAACTTGTAATGATGAAGCAAAACCCCATGTTATCATAGATCTAATGCAGAACCATGGGTTAATCGGCTCTAGGAGCCGATTCACAGGGAAACCTGGGAGCCGGTCACGGCTCGAATTTTACGTATACTTATTTACCATGCAGGAAACCAATCGAAGCAATCCTTCACCTTCCTGACCAGGTATAGGTCAGGTGGCACGCCCTCGAACCAGCCAGGACGTGTGCCGGAGTTTTGCGGGCCGTTGCCCGAGGGACCAGGGCCCACCAGCAGTCCCGGGAGCCTCCCGGCTCTCCGTGTTGCCCGTCGCTGCTCGCCGGTGGGTTTTGGTAGGCAACAAAGGTTCACAAGATTCGTGAACACCTCAAGACCGCTTAGTCAAGACAGAAGAGTTACGCCGATAAGAGACGTCGAGACCTCGCTTTAAATATCGGAGATTTCGTGTATCTGAAAGTGTCGCCATTGAAGGGAATGCAGCATTTCCAACTGAAAGGAAAGTTAGCCCCCTGATATATCGGCCCCTTCAAGATTCTGAACCGTCGAGGAGAAGTGTCTTATAAATTGGAACAACCCGAATAAATGTCAGCCGTGCACAATGTGTTCCATATCTCATTACTTCGCAAGTGCCTCGAAGTTCCGGAGAAAACGGAAGTGTTCAAGAACATTGATCATCGGACCATAGAAATCAACGATGACCTGACCTATCCCGAAGTACCCATCCATATTTTGGAAGAAGCTTTCAGAACTACCAGAACCCGAAGCATCAAGTTTCTCAAGATCCAGTGGAGCAACCACACGGAAGAGGAAGCTACCTGGGAGCGCGAAGATCACATCAGGACAGAGTTTCCCGATCTCTTCAAATCCTAGGTAATCTTTTTCGTCCTTTTTCAAATATCGGGACGAGATTTTGTTTAAGGGGGGAAGGTTTGTAACATCCCAAAAATACTAAACATGGATCATCAAACTCTAATCATCAAAATTAGGGTTATAAAAAACTTCTCCAACTAAAAATATGAAAACATTCATATGTGTGTGTATTAAAATTTGGATTCTTTTGAATTTCCATGGTTCTGTGTTTCTTTGCTTGTAAAATGATTCTTAGGTGAAATAAACATCATCTAAACAATCCCCAAACTTTTTCCAAAGACAAACAACTCAAAATAAACAAATGAAGTGAATGGTCATTTTTTCCAAATTAACTCTCATGCCTACTTTGGCAATCTCTAGTTTTCAAAACTCAACAGAAACATTTGTGGATCTTTGCACCCCTTGTTAGTACTCATAATAAGGTACCAAGGCCCACTTTGTGATCATCCAAAAACATTCAAATGCTAAGTTTAAATGATAGTTTAAAATTGAATCTATCTCATATGCGAAGATCCCACTAATTCAAAAACCACTCAAACAAATTCAATTTTCAAAACCCAAGAATCCACAGAATCCTCAACACATGCCTAGCACACCCACCAAAAATATTTTCAAAATTCAAAACTCAAGTTCTTGCGGCCATTTCATCAAACAGCTTGCAGATTCAAATCAAACAAATCACAAACACTATTTTGAGCAGTGATATGGCCAATCTTGTCCCCTATCTAGCTCACAACAAACATCTAGTAGATCATCTAGCTTAGTTATTAACCTCTAGCATCACTGTGAGCTTGCCATTGCCATCAATGGTGAGCAGGCCGAGCCTCACCATGTCACCCCAGTGTGGACAGCAAGCTAGAGGAAGAACTAGCTGTGCCAACCTTGTCTGGGAGGTAGCCCATGCCTCACCGCCCCCTCTCGACCAGCCCTAGCTCAAGGACAGAGACAAGAATCGCCAGGAACGCCGTTCCCGCGCCACTGTCGACCATGCCGACGCGCACCACCGTGCACGCATCGTTCCCACTCAACCCGACCACCTCGAGCCCTTTCTGCCCGCCAGCATGCACCCCACCGTCCTAGGAGACCACTAGACATGATCGTTTCATCGCCCGTACCCCGTAGCCACCGCACGCCGCGGTGAAAGTGTACAATCTCTATAGAGTGTCAAACTATTCGAATAGCCGCGTCTGCGGTTATGGACAGTTGGAGTGGCCATACTGTTCCCCCGTCAGATGTTTTCAAAATGACTTGTGAAATGAATTGAGACTTTTACTTGACCACAACAGGGTTGTGATATGAAATTCAAGTTCCCACTTAGGTGTTATAAAATTTCTACTAGCTTTCTTTGCTTCTAAACTTAGTAGAGGTAAATCTGGCTTTTTGCAAAACAACCCTAGAGCTTAGTATCCTACTACTAAAAAAACCTTAACTTGTTAGTATTAGTTTGCGAGTATTTAAAGAGTACTCATGGCTTTGTCCCTGGCTATTCCCGTGGCCAGACTATGAAGAGGAGTACTAGGATGATGGACCGCAGGAAGGTTACGACAACTAGGATCATCTCCCATCGTCAGCATTGCCTGTGACCCCGAAGATGGAGCTTCGCCTATGCTACGTTTATTATTACGTTATTCCGCTGCTTGAGTTGTATTAAGAACTGGATCATGAGATCCTTATTTGTGTAAGACCTTATGTATGATTTGTAATGGATGATGTACTATGATATCCAAATTTGTTATGTCTCGCAAAAATGGTAATCCTGGGATTGCGATGTATGGCATAACATGCATCTGGGATTAAAAATCTGGGTGTTGACAAATTCATAGGGTGTGCGACCAGCGCTCCCTATGGGAGTAGCCCCCGAGTGTCTGTTCGAGTTGTAGAATCGAGCAGAGACTTTAATCCAACCATTGTTTGCTTCAGGTCCGTAGGACACAATTTTTTCGGATGCTTGAATCAATCCTCCCTATGTGAGTAGCCCCCGATTCCGTAGTGGAGTCGTAGACTCGACGTAGGACTCAAAGAATAGATCATTGGCGTTGTACCTTATTCATGCTTCGGGTGCGCGGCCAGTGCTCCTGATAGGAGTAGCCCCCGAGTAGTTGCTCGAATCATAGATTTGAGTGAGTACTTTAGCTGTTTAGCCAAAGGTTTGTAACCGTTGCCAGTATGGCTTTGATGATGTCAGTGCTGACGATCGGTGACCTCAAGTGTCTACGGCGCTAGAGGTGACGTGATTGGACACGTAGTGGGCAGCATGCGAGCGATGGTTCGCTGCTGTGCTGACACGTGGATGGTTGGATTTGATGCTGGCGCTAGGGCTTCCAGATGAACGGTCTCTGTTCATCGTCTTCGTCCTTATAACTGTGGGGAAAAATTGTGGTTTGTTTTCACCGCAGCCACTTGCTTTCTACTGCTTCCATTTTCTTGAGCTTTTCTCGCTGCGCGCTGGAAATTCTCTGATCATTTCCCTCCTCTTTCCTGCGCTCTCACCGCCGCCGTCGTCGCACTGCAATGGTGAAATCGAAGAAGACCTCCTCCAGTGCTACTACCGGCGGCAAGAAGGGCACCGTCGCCACTCGTGTCACCGATGGTGGGTGGCGGCGCATGAAGACGCGTGAGGGCGACCTGCGCAAGCTTCGTGGGCGGGATTTAATGCCGCAGGACAAGGAGGCCGTCAAGATCCCCGGCGATGAGGTATATCCCCGTCCTCCTGCAGGGTTTCGGGTGATGTTCATCGCCTTCATTATTCGCGGCCTTTCTTTCCAAGTCCACAACTTTCTTCGTGGGCTGTTGTTCTTCTATGGCATTCAACTCCACCATCTTTCCCCCAATTCTCTTCTTCACATCGCTTGCTTTGTTGCATTTTGCGTGTGCTGGCTCGGCATTGAGCCGCACTTTGGTCTCTTCCGGAAACTCTATTCCGTGAAGAGGCAATCTGGCTCCGATGGAGTTTATTCGATTGGCGGCTACGTCATTTTCTTTGATCTACTGCACTTTTCTTCTCTTTCTCTACGTCCGAGTCCGTCCAGAACTGGCGGAGGAAGTGGTTTTATATCCGCGACTCCAGAGTGGATGGGCAAAACTTTGGCCTTTCCCCTTTCGACTCCACCCAGAAAATCCAGCCGAAGAGGTCCTGGAAGAACCATATCTTGGAGGGTGAGGTGGAGGAGATAGAGGAGCTCTACCATCGGGTGGAGGACCTCCAGGTGATTCCGGAGAAGGAGGTGAACGGTGTGAATATCATCCGCACCTTCCTCAAATGTCGGGTGCAGCCACTCCAGGCTAGGGCACACCCGGTGTTCCTTTTTTCTGGCCGCCACGACCCAACGAGAGTTGCGGCTGAGGAGCTCTCCAAGGGGGACCTTGACAGAGTCCTACGGCCACTGCTAAAGTACAAGGCCGACGAGGGCCTTCCGGGAAAGTCGCGGACCCCTCCGTTCAGTGCCTCTCGACCAGTTCCATAGGTGTAGATCTGGGACATGCGTGTAGCGCTATTTTCGAGTGTGTTTCCTTTGTAGTTATCTTTTCTGAAAGTTTGTCTTCATTGTGCAGGAGTTCAAGGTACCTGGAATGGTGCCCCCGCTACCCGAACGGTTTCCGGATGCGCTGAACAATGAAATCGTGGACTCCGTGTCCGAGCTTCCCCCGGCGCAGTCACCGACTGAGGAAGCCCCCTAGGCGAGCGAGGGGCGGACCCGAAAGCGGGGACGGAGCTCGAGCGAATATTCGGATGCCTCGACTCCGCCAACTCCTAGGGACCCGACGTGCCTTGTCCGTCGCTGTGGAGGTGATGGTGCCTCTTCTCTCCCATCGCGGTCGTTCCTGTGCAGGTTGTAGTGCCACAGCCGCCTGCGAAGAGGAAGACGGAAGAGAAGAAAGGCCAGAGGGCCCTGCCTATTTTTAACTTGAGCGACATGGACTCGTAAGTAACTTTGGATGCCTTTAGCTATCTTTCTTTGTCTTGTTGCTTTCTTGCCTTTGACTGTTGTTTTCCTTTGCAGCCACTCCTCCGAGGGCTCTTTTAGCGATGCCACTCAGGAGATGGTAGGGGAGTCGAATATGACGCCTCCTCCCTCTCAGACGGTGGCCACCTATGGGGGTGCTGCTCCGAACCCCTCTCTGCAAGAGGCTCGGGTGATCGTCTCCCAGAAGACTACAGCCGGACCTTCGGAGTCTCCGTCTGAGAATGTAAGTGTGTTCTTTCTTGCTGTGGGGGGAGCCCCCGAGCCGTATTTTCATATGATCTTCTGATCGTTGCTTCTTCTTTGCGTGTCTCGGGGGGAGCCCCCGAGCGTTTTTCATATGCTTGATCTTTTGCTTGTTTCTTGGGCGCAGCCCCCGAGCGCTTGGCTTGACAAGTTGTTTCTTCTTGCAGCCTTTTGTGCAAGGTGCGAACCAGCTGGTGAAGCAGCACCTGGCGCTGGAGGCCAGCCTGCGGCAGCTTCAAGGTACATCCATAACTAATCCTCTATTATTTCGTCTGCTTGCTAGCATGTTGAGATCATGTACGTTCTTTGGCTTTTCGCAGATGATAATAACACTTCCCTTTGCGAGCTTGATGCTCTAGAAATGAGCCTTGGGCGAGCGAAGAAAAAGGCCTAAGATGCCGTTGGGGCGAAGGAGCGCCTCGAGCGGGAGCTTGCTGACGCAACTGCGACCAAGGAGCGCCTACAGCAGGAAGCTACAGACCGCGAGCAGTAGCTCTCTACCGCTGTGGCTTCGCGCGAGAAGGAGGATGCCGAGAAGCTGATGGCTGTTGCCAAAGCTATTTCGGGTGAGTGATTTCGCCTGCATGTTCTGTTTTGGCTGCCTTGTCTCTGTGATTTTCTTCGATTCTTATTGTGCTTTTTCCATTTCTCTAGATTCCCCAGGCATTGAGTTCAACCGCAGTGCCCTGGAGCACGGTAGTGCTTTGGATGATGCTACTGCGGCGGTCGAAGACCGCTGCAGTACTATGGTTGGATCTCTTGCCAAAGCCAAGGAGGTCCTCGGGCGCTTCTACAAGGAGCTCGTTCCCAAGGGTGCTTCCCTTGAGGATGTCGACTTGTTGGCGGATGCATTGTCGGTGGATGCGCCTGCAGCCTACAAGCGCAAGCAGAAGGGCATCAGCACATCCATGGGGCTGGCAATGGCCATGGCGTCTGGAGCGGAGCTGGATCTTCATCAGGTCACCTCCCAGATGCCAACGGCCCCCGACGGTTCCGAGGTAGCCTTCGCTCTCTTCGCCGCCTGCTGTAAGCGCTATGGGCCAAAACTTATTGACCTTCTAGCGGAGTATGCCGTGAAGCAGCAGGAGGAGGTCAAGAGCAGGCGCTCTGGCTCCGAGGCCACTCAGGATGCAGCTGCTTAGGTTTTGTATTTGTAGTTCTAGGATAGTTACCTTCTACCTTTGTTGTAATTCGCTTGATGAACACTTCCTGTGCCACGCAGTGGCTTTTGTTGTATATAATGAGCCTTCGAGCTATTGCCCAGTCTTGTGTTTTTATATATCCTTTCTGTTTTCCTTAGGGACCTTCGGGTGATGACCCCATCGATACTTCATCTGCTTCGCAGCCGCGACCATCCTTGGATGATGCGTCGCAGCTTGTTTTTCTTCATGACCGCATCCGCAGTCTTGAGAAGGAGTTGCTTGGCATCCGAGGCCATGCGGACGTTTGGAAGTCGAAGGCGGAGCGAGGTGCCGCGAGAGAGGAATATCTGATGGGGGAGCTACGGCAGTTGGCCGAGCGGCTGCAGTGTAAGTTTCTTCGAGCTGCTGCTCATTTTCAGATGCTCCTGTTGGCGGGCCATCTTACTTTGTAGTTGTTGCAGGTGCTAACCTTGTTCCGAGGAAGGAGAATGAGTGCGTTGCAGTTCGGATCAATTGCTTGACCCAGCAAGATATGGAGGCTGGTGGCTTTTTCTGGATGGATCGCGACCATGCCACGGTCCTTGCGACTGTGCAGGATCATGCCCACCAAGTATCACGGGTGTTGCGGCAGGTGAAGACTTTCTTGGCGTCAATTCTGCACGTCATGTTTCCCCTTGATGAAGCGCCATCGACTCTCTGGGGCTTGCTAGCAAAGTTTCGAGATGTGCGTCATGTCAGGGAGCTGGTGCGGCACCAGTTAGTTGTGGGGGTGAAGGCCGCTCTTTCCCTTGTGCGGATGCATCGCCCTGACGTAAATCTTGCGGCTGTGGCGGCTGGGCTGCCCCCTCGGCCAGATGGTGGCCTATGGGACATGCGCCTGCACTATGCGGCTGTGAGGCAGTATGTCGAGGAAGTTGTAGATATCTTTGAGCACCGTGCGCAGGTGATCCTTCAGAATAGGTAGGACCTGTAAAAAGATAGATGTAAAATTTGTATATATTTTGACTGAGCGTGTTGTGCCCTTTGCTGTAAAAGGTTGATTGTATTAGCACGTGGTGCTTGTTTGTATGCATGCCCTTTTCGTTAGCCTGATGTGATCAGCTACTCAGGTGTACATGCGTTATCCTCAGTCGACAAAGTCGTGAGGTGAGAGGGGAGCCCCCGAGTGTGTTGTAGCATAAAAAATTGCGAGTAAAAGATAAATTTTTGGGCGAGACACTTAATTTTATTCATATCGTAATGAGGAGGTACATTGTTCGGCTGAGTAGCCTTGGCTGAATAGCCTTATTTAAAGTAAAGGGGGATAGCTAGGGGTAGAAGCGTCGCAGTTGTGCAACGTTCCATGGGTTGGAGTATGCGACTCCAGACTCCACGTGCTTGAGGCGGTAGGCGCAAACTGGGATGACTTCGGTGACGACGTATGTTCCTTCCCAAGGTGACTCGAGCTTTTTCGGCCGCTCTTGCTTGAGTCGTAAGACGAGGTCTCCTTCGACGAAGGACCTTGGACGCAGCCGACAGCTGTGATAGTTGCGGAGGCTCTGCTGGTAGACCGCCGATCAAGCCGCGGCGATGTCGCGTGCCTCGTCGAGTGTGTCGATGGCGTCTTCGAGTGCGGCCGTCTATTCGGCTTCGCTGTAGGCGACGACCCGTGGGGCCTTATGGCGTACTTCTGCAGGCAACACGGCTTTGGCTCCGTGCACCATGAAGAAAGGCGTGTAACCAGTTGAGCTATTTGGTGTTGTGCGCAAGCTCCAGAGGACAGAGGGTAGCTCTTCTGCCCATGCTCCCGCAAGCCGCTCGAGTGGGCTCAGTAGGCGCTTCTTGATGCCATCGCCGACGAGGCCGTTGGACTTTTCGACCTGCCCGTTGGTTTGCGGGTGCGCCACGGAGGCGTATGATATGTTTGTAGAGGTCCCAACCCAATAAGGTTGATCCCTCCTGTGTTTACAATGCTAGTCCCTGGATCAATAGCTAGCATCCACAGTTAAGATGTAATATCAAGATACAAAGGTCATAATATAAATTTATAACCAGGAATTACATAAGTTTATAACATCAAACATAGATCTTTTGGCTATTACGTTACATTTGCAGCGGAATGACTATAAGTATGGGTCCATCATCTTCAAAGTGCCACAGGCAGATGTTGGTTGTAGATTTTGTAGTCCTAGTCAATCAAACAATCTTCATTTTAAAACAATCAACCTGCAACATTACAAGTTACAGCCACAAGGGTCAATACATTTTGAATTGTATTGGCAAGCTTCACTTTAATGTATAATGAGAGTGGATCCTATCATTATATGCACATTTGGATAAGTAGAGTTTAAGGCTTATTTGCAGAAGGCAATATTTTATCCTAACTTTTCAAAAGGGTTTTAAAGTCTTTTGTCAAATTTCTTTTCCAAGTTTCTTGAACTCCTTGGTAGAAACTCAAGTGTTCAAATCCTTGTCAAAATCTCTTGAGCACCTTGGTAACCCCAAGTGCAACAAGTTTTATCAAAAACTCATGAATTCCTTGGTAAAGCCCCAAGTACTTCATGCTCTTGAGCACCTTGGTATCCCCAAGTGCAACAAGCTTTACAAAATCTCTTTGAATTCCTTGGTAGACACACAAGGGCATCAAGTTTTTATATTAGAAGTTGGAATGTCGAGATCTCCCATAGTTCAAACTTTAGTTGCTCAGTATTGTCCATAACCGGGGACACGGCTAAGTACTTAGATTTTGTTAACTTCTGCAGAAGGAGTACACTTTACCCACATGACACAATCCCATCTTGTTGCCACCAGTGGCCTACTGGATTAGTGCTCACCAAGATGGAGTACTGGCAGATTGAGAATGTGACGAAGTCTTTCCAAAAGGTCCTCCCATACATCATTGCTAGCTTTGTCTTCAGCCCCCATGAAGCATTCCAGATCCCCATGTCCAGTAACTAAAGACAATGTATGGGTCTTCCTAATGTAATTGACTAAGACAGAGCCATAATAGCATGTGGTTGTACACGAAAGCCACAATTGGAGAAGCATGTTTGATCTCTAAGTTTCCTAGGTGGTTTTCTTTTGGAGCACAACACAAAGTGATTGCCATAGACATGGTTCCCTTTTGTTGCCACCTTCTCCAAAACTTAAAGTATCCTCCACCTAGGTGGTTCATTGAGTCTTGTTTTATTATGTAAAACACAAGTCCTTTTCTCAATCTTTGTAAAATCTCAACATGTATCTCTTTTCAAATTTTAGCAAATAGCATGGCTAAGCATGTACAACTTTAATAGTTTTACTAAGGAGTGTTTAGGGAATCCTATTAGGATTTAGCATATCATAAGTATAGAATATCTTTTCATGCATATTTTCAAAATCCACTAAGTATAATGAAAATAGTAGGATTTTTGTATGATAGTGTAACTTGCCTTTTTGTTTAGGGAATGATAGTCACTTCTTGATCTTGCTAGTCTCACACTTTGCTAATTTCACTACAATCAACAAGCATAGTATCAAGTAGTATTCCATCATTCAAACAATAAATTCACATACACCAAGCAATGGTTCCTAAGTCTTGTAAAAAGAGGGTTCTATTGCAAAGTTCGTCTCTTCTAGGTTTATAAACTTTGTAAGGTCCACATTGGTCATTTACCAAAATGGCAAAGTCATTAGTTAGAGGTTTTGACCAAAGTTTATTTTAAAATCCATTCAACATTTTATGTGGGGAAAATTATTCTTTTTAATGTATGACTTTATGTTTTTCACTTAGTGGGTTACCTTTGGCAAGGCTTGGTCTTTTGGGTCAGTAAGTTTTTGTCCAAAACATTTTCCCAAAGTTTTCCTTGCCCAAACTTTTCCATAATAAAATCAATGAGTTTTATTTTGGCTAGAAAATGACTAAGTTAACTAATTCAACTTAAATTTCACAAAAATCATTTTTAACACTATGGGTTGGTTCCTAGGGTCAGTAAGGTCTCTACAAATCATATTGCAAAGGTTTTGTCATTAAATTCAATTTTAAACAATTTTTATACTCTAACCAAGTACACAAATGATTCTGCAAATTCAACCAAGCTAACAGATACTATTTTCAGAACTAAGGTCATGGTTAGCTAGGGCTTGTTCTCCTGATTTCATTGATATAAAATTTGTAATTTTTGGACGTGTGGTTTGAAAGTGATAGGGGTTTGAAGTTTGCAAATAATTCTGATTTCAAAACTGTTTTTAGATCTATTACAGGCCACGCGTCGCGTCGTGATTGGTCGATACCGATTCGTCTGGATCGCGTGCTGCGGCGCGTTGGATCAAGTCAGATCGTGCGGCACAGGATCATCACTTACCCCTTCGTTAACGTTCTATCGTATCCGTCAGATCCAGATCCTACGGTTACTAACACGCTTGCCAAAGTCTAGCGGCGCTCGTCGGCTGCGCGCGGCGGCGACGGTCGGTCAGTGGCGGCGCTGGTGAAATAGGAGGCGAGAGAGGAAGGGAGTAGGCTCACCGAGGTCGTAGTTGGTTGGGGAAGCTCAACGTGTGGTCGACGAGGCAGGGGGCGCACGGGAACGGTGGCGATTGCTCGCCGGAGACTTCGTCGGCGTCGGGTGGTTCTGTCCGCGGTCGAGGGCGACGCTGTGGATCATCCCGAAGCAAAACAATGATGCGGTTAGATGCAGAAAGGTGTGGCGAGTGCGGGAGTGTGAACGAGGAGGCGCGGGGCGCTCAGATACTACCTGTGGGTTTCGCCGGAGATGAAGCAGACGGTGGCGACGGTGGTCGTTGTCGAGGGCGAGGTTACAGGGTACCCGCGGTTGAGTTTGGTGCACTAGTAGATGCGCCTGAGAGTGGGGAAGCTGTGAGTTTGGTCGGGGAGGCTCGGAAAGATGTGGCTTGGCCGGAATCGACAGAGGAAGCTCGTCGGAGCGGCGGCGGTATAGAGAGAATCGGAGGCAGCCTAGGGGCAGAGAGGAGGAGTGGTCTGGGGGAAAAGAAGGAGGGGGCGCTGGCGCTTAATAGCGTGCATTCACGGCGAGGTTTAAGGCGCGGCATCACTGCGAATTGATCGCGGCTTTGAATGGCAGCAACGGCAGCGAGGGAGGAGGCATGGTCTGCGGGTGGGGAAGAAGAGGGACGAGGCGGTGGGGTCCTCTGGTCAGTGGGAAAGGAGGTGTGAGGAAGGTCCACCTGTCAGGGACTTTGCGGGTTGTTTCAGCGGTAAGAAAAATGGTTCGGGGTGGAGAGGAGGTGGGCTGCGAGTTGGGCTGTTGGGCCAGATTGTTGGGCTGTTCCATTTTTTTCTGTCTAATTCCTTTTCTTTTTCTATTTCTATTTCCTGTTTTGAATTTCAAACAATTATTCCAACAATCAAAACAATCTTCAAATCAATTCAAACAATCAACAAACTTTTCTTTTGAATTTGGTTCTGTTTATCAACATAATCCAAATCCAAAAATAAATAATATTTTTATATTCAATTTAGGATCCATTTAATAATTAAATAAAATGGACTATGGTTTATTAATAAAATAGGGTTTGTTTTAAGTAATAAAATTTTAATTTAAAATCCAAATATTTTCAACCCAATCAGTAGGTTTTATTTGGAAATATTCAATACTTGGAAACTTTATTAAATTAGACAAACCAGTTTTTGATGGTTTAAAAATGATAGAACCTTTATTAATAAAACTTGGATAACAAATCCTTATTAATTTATTTTAAATAAACCTTTGCTAATTTTATTTAGAATAAAAATGTTTTTAATTCTCAAAGCTTGGCCAAGGATTAATTTGGCTTTATGAAATAATTCTTTATTTATAATCCATCTTTTCTTTTGAATACCAAACCTTTTATTTTAAAAGATCCAAAATCTTATTTCCAAAATATTTATTTTCTTTTATTTAAAATGTTTATCTTTTTAAATCCTTTTAGGATTTTATTTGATTCAAATGGGTTTGAGGTTCCATTTAAAAAGTTTCTTCTGGCTCTGAAATTCAAACAAAGTTTTATTTTATTAATTTATTTTCACATTACAAGATTTGGAAAATCTTGGGATGTGACAGGCTACCACCCTTAAAATAAATCTCGTCCCGAGATTTGGGAAGGCTGGGGTTACAAGCAAGTTCAAAACAACTAGGGTACTACCACCCTTAAAAATTTTCAAACAAAAATTACATATTGGCCTTCTTGGGTCCTGGAAAACTTTTCTAAGCAAACTTTTGTTTTAATTCTACACTTGATTCATGGGCCAAGGTTGAGTTTCTCCATAGGCTTGTTCAACTTGTTTTTCATCCTTTCTGGACAATTGCTTGCATAGTGTCCTGGATTCTTGCAGTTGAAACAATTAATGTCCTTGAGTTCTTTGCGTTGCTCTTGTGGGCAAGTTGCTACATAGTGACCTGGTTCTTTGCAGTTGTTGCACCACACTTGGTCAATCTCTTTATTATTCTTGTTTTCTGGGCATCCACTGGAGTAGTGTCCCATTTCCTTACATTTGCGACATTGCACAAGGCTCACGTCTTGCTTGGGCTTCTTGATTTTCCTTGATCCTTTGAATTGGATTGTCTTGTTTAGATGTAGGAGTGGTCCTTTTCCTTTGGTAGACTTGGATCCTTCTTGTTTCCTTTATTCCACCATGGCATAGATGGGACATAGACCTGGAGTATGATCACTTCCTTCACATAGGTAGCAAGTAGCTTGTGAGGTAGGACATTGTCCAACAGGATGATCTTCTTCACAATTGGGGCATTGTCCTTCATGCTCCTTGGAAGTATGATCCTTGTCTCCACAAATAATGCAAGCTGGGGCTCCATCTAGAACAACATTCTTTTCATCCTTGTTATCATAAACTCTCTTTGGATAGCTTTCTTCTATGCTAATCATTTGATTAGTCACCTTAAGCATCAGTTGAGACTGCTCTTCCAAAAATCTTTGCAGTGCTGGATCCTTATCACTGTTGTTGACTAGGAACTGAGCTGTTAGTTGGTTCAACTGGTGTTGGGTTGCTATGAGCTCTTTCATGCTATCAGCTTGGTTGGTGTTGATGTCATCAACCTTGGAGTCCTTTGGTGTAGTCATCTGTTTGGGTTTGAAGGGAGTTTAGAATAAGCAAGATATTTCTAAGGAATTGTTTCTAATCACACACATCACAACTCATACAGACAATGTGCAAGCATTCACAAACAACTTTTCACTTAAACAACAAAGTTCAAGCACATTTTTATGCAACAAAATATTTTTGTTACACCACATAAGTTGGTGTGTTTGACTTAACTATAAATGGTGGTCCATCTACATGGTTCTTCCTTCATGATTCTTTTTACTTGAGACCATGTTTTCCTTGAGGAAACTCTTGGTCACAATACTTCAAAGTTGTTGATGGCTTCTTCTTATTTTGCATTCCCTCAGTCTCTAAATCTTGGGCAAGATTTCCTTGTTAAACTTGTGGTCCTTAGTAGTTTCCAAGTTGGAAGTCCTTGGTGAACATGCTGAAGATGTTGAAGTCATTAGAGTTGAAGATGTTGAAGTCATTAGAGTTGGAGAAGTTGAAGAAGTCCTTTGCATATGATGAAGTCTTTGGTCATGGGTAGGTTTTTCCACCAAGTTGAAGTAGAAGAGATGTAGAGTTAAACCAATTGGTTGAGAAAAGAGTTTACAAGTATTTTGTAAATAAGTTTTGGAACAAAATACAACTCCTATTTTTCTAAGGGTTTTTGTCCAATCCTAGGTTTACAAATCCTACAGGCAACACAATGCTCTGATACCATCTGTAGAGGTCCCAACCCAATAAGGTTGATCCCTCCTGTGTTTACAATGCTAGTCCCTGGATCAATAGCTAGCATCCACAGTTAAGATGTAATATCAAGATACAAAGGTCATAATATAAATTTATAACCAGGAATTACATAAGTTTATAACATCAAACATAGCTCTTTTGGCTATTACGTTACATTTGCAGCGGAATGACTATAAGTATGGGTCCATCATCTTCAAAGTGCCACAGGCAGATGTTGGTTGTAGATTTTGTAGTCCTAGTCAATCAAACAATCTTCATTTTAAAACAATCAACCTGCAACATTACAAGTTACAGCCACAAGGGTCAATACATTTTGAATTGTATTGGCAAGCTTCACTTTAATGTATAATGAGAGTGGATCCTATCATTATATGCACATTTGGATAAGTAGAGTTTAAGGCTTATTTGCAGAAGGCAATATTTTATCCTAACTTTTCAAAAGGGTTTTAAAGTCTTTTGTCAAATTTCTTTTCCAAGTTTCTTGAACTCCTTGGTAGAAACTCAAGTGTTCAAATCCTTGTCAAAATCTCTTGAGCACCTTGGTAACCCCAAGTGCAACAAGTTTTATCAAAAACTCGTGAATTCCTTGGTAAAGCCCCAAGTACTTCATGCTCTTGAGCACCTTGGTATCCCCAAGTGCAACAAGCTTTACAAAATCTCTTTGAATTCCTTGGTAGACACACAAGGGCATCAAGTTTTTATATTAGAAGTTGGAATGTCGAGATCTCCCATAGTTCGAACTTTAGTTGCTCAGTATTGTCCATAACCGGGGACACGGCTAAGTACTTAGATTTTGTTAACTTCTGCAGAAGGAGTACACTTTACCCACATGACACAATCCCATCTTGTTGCCACCAGTGGCCTACTGGATTAGTGCTCACCAAGATGGAGTACTGGCAGATTGAGAATGTGACGAAGTCTTTCCAAAAGGTCCTCCCATACATCATTGCTAGCTTTGTCTTCAGCCCCCATGAAGCATTCCAGATCCCCATGTCCAGTAACTAAAGACAATGTATGGGTCTTCCTAATGTAATTGACTAAGCCAGATCCATAATAGCATGTGGTTGTACACGAAAGCCACAATTGGAGAAGCATGTTTGATCTCTAAGTTTCCTAGGTGGTTTTATTTTGGAGCACACCACAAAGTGATTGCCATAGACATGGTTCCCTTTTGTTGCCACCTTCTCCAAAACTTAAAGTATCCTCCACCTAGGTGGTTCATTGAGTCTTGTTTTATTATGTAAAACACAAGTCCTTTTCTCAATCTTTGTAAAATCTCAACATGTATCTCTTTTCAAATTTTAGCAAATAGCATGGCTAAGCATGTACAACTTTAATAGTTTTACTAAGGAGTGTTTAGGGAATCCTATTAGGATTTAGCATAGCATAAGTATAGAATATCTTTTCATGCATATTTTCAAAATCCACTAAGTATAATGAAAATAGTAGGATTTTTGTATGATAGTGTAACTTGCCTTTTTGTTTAGGGAATGATAGTCACTTCTTGATCTTGCTAGTCTCACACTTTGCTAATTTCACTACAATCAACAAGCATAGTATCAAGTAGTATTCCATCATTCAAACAATAAATTCACATACACCAAGCAATGGTTCCTAAGTCTTGTAAAAAGAGGGTTCTATTGCAAAGTTGGTCTCTTCTAGGTTTATAAACTTTGTAAGGTCCACATTGGTCATTTACCAAAATGGCAAAGTCATTAGTTAGAGGTTTTGCCCAAAGTCTATTTTAAAATCCATTCAACATTTTATGTGGGGAAAATTATTCTTTTTAAAGTATGACTTTATGTTTTTCACTGAGTGGGTTACCTTTGGCAAGGCTTGGTGTTTTGGGTCAGTAAGTTTTTGTCCAAAACATTTTCCCAAAGTTTTCCTTGCCCAAACTTTTCCATAATAAAATCAATGAGTTTTATTTTGGCTAGAAAATGACTAAGTTAACTAATTCAACTTAAATTTCACAAAAATCATTTTTAACACTATGGGTTGGTTCCTAGGGTCAGTAAGGTCTCTACAAATCATATTGCAAAGGTTTTGTCATTAAATTCAATTTTAAACAATTTTTATACTCTAAACAAGTACACAAATGATTCTGCAAATTCAACCAAGCTAACAGATACTATTTTCAGAACTAAGGCCATGGTTAGCTAGGGCTTGTTCTCCTGATTTCATTGATATAAAATTTGTAATTTTTGGACGTGTGGTTTGAAAGTTATAGGGGTTTGAAGTTTGCAAATAATTCTGATTTCAAAACTGTTTTTAGATCTATTACAGGCCACGCGTCGCGTCGTGATTGGTCGATACCGATTCGTCTGGATCGCGTGCTGCGGCGCGTTGGATCAAGTCAGATCGTGCGGCACAGGATCATCACTTACCCCTTCGTTAACGTTCTATCGTATCCGTCAGATCCAGATCCTACGGTTACTAACACGCTTGCCAAAGTCTGGCGGCGCTCGTCGGCTGCGCGCGGCGGCGACGGTCGGTCAGTGGCGGCGCTGGTGAAATAGGAGGCGAGAGAGGAAGGGAGTAGGCTCACCGAGGTCGTAGTTGGTTGGGGAAGCTCAACGTGTGGTCGACGAGGCAGGGGGCGCACGGGAACGGTGGCGATTGCTCGCCGGAGACTTCGTCGGCGTCGGGTGGTTCTGTCCGCGGTCGAGGTCGACGTTGTGGATCATCCCGAAGCAAAACAATGATGCGGTTAGATGCAGAAAGGTGTGGCGAGTGCGGGAGTGTGAACGAGGAGGCGCGGGGCGCTCAGATACTACCTGTGGGTTTCGCCGGAGATGAAGCAGACGGTGGCGACGGTGGTCGTTGTCGAGGGCGAGGTTACAGGGTACCCGCGGTTGAGTTTGGTGCACTAGTAGATGCGCCTGAGAGTGGGGAAGCTGTGAGTTTGGTCGGGGAGGCTCGGAAAGATGTGGCTTGGCCGGAATCGACAGAGGAAGCTCGTCGGAGCGGCGGCGGTATAGAGAGAATCGGAGGCAGCCTAGGGGCAGAGAGGAGGAGTGGTCTGGGGGAAAAGAAGGAGGGGGCGCTGGCGCTTAATAGCGTGCATTCACGGCGAGGTTTAAGGCGCGGCATCACTGCGAATTGATCGCGGCTTTGAATGGCAGCAACGGCAGCGAGGGAGGAGGCGTGGTCTGCGGGTGGGGAAGAAGAGGGACGAGGCGGTGGGGTCCTCTGGTCAGTGGGAAAGGAGGTGTGAGGAAGGTCCACCTGTCAGGGACTTTGCGGGTTGTTTCAGCGGTGAGAAAAATGGTTCGGGGTGGAGAGGAGGTGGGCTACGAGTTGGGCTGTTGGGCCAGATTGTTGGGCTGTTCCATTTTTTTCTGTCTAATTCCTTTTCTTTTTCTATTTCTATTTCATGTTTTGAATTTCAAACAATTATTCAAACAATCAAAACAATCTTCAAATCAATTCAAACAATCAACAAACTTTTCTTTTGAATTTGGTTTTGTTTATCAACATAATCCAAATCCAAAAATAAATAATATTTTTATATTCAATTTAGGATCCATTTAATAATTAAATAAAATGGACTATGGTTTATTAATAAAATAGGGTTTGTTTTAAGTAATAAAATTTTCATTTAAAATCCAAATATTTTCAACCCAATCAGTAGGTTTTATTTGGAAATATTCAATACTTGGAAACTTTATTAAATTAGACAAACCAGTTTTTGATGGTTTAAAAATGATAGAACCTTTATTAATAAAACTTGGATAACAAATCCTTATTAATTTATTTTAAATAAACCTTTGCTAATTTTATTTAGAATAAAAATGTTTTTAATTCTCAAAGCTTGGCCAAGGATTAATTTGGCTTTATGAAATAATTCTTTATTTATAATCCATCTTTTCTTTTGAATACCAAACCTTTTATTTTAAAAGATCCAAAATCTTATTTCCAAAATATTTATTTTCTTTTATTTAAAATGTTTATCTTTTTAAATCCTTTTAGGATTTTATTTGATTCAACTGGGTTTGAGGTTCCATTTAAAAAGTTTCTTCTGGCTCTGAAATTCAAACAAAGTTTTATTTTATTAATTTATTTTCACATTACAAGATTTGGAAAATCTTGGGATGTGACAATGTTGATCTCGAGGCCTTCACAGAAGTCCTGGAATTCTTTGGAGATGAAGTTCAACCCGTTGTCGGTGATGAAGTTGTGCGGCACGCCGAACCTGTAGACTATGGATTGGAAGAACTTCACGGTCGTTTTACCCTTTTGGTTGGTAACGGGCATGGCCTCGATCCACTTGGTGAACTTGTTGACTGCGACCAGGAGGTAGACGTGGCCTCCTTTCGAGGACTTGGTCAGTTTGCCTATCATGTCGAGGCCCCATTGGGCGAAGGGCCAGGCCAAGGGTATGGGCCTGAGCTCCGATCCTGGTGCGTGCGGTTTTGTCTGCGAACCTCTTGCACCCATTGCACCTTCGGACGATGTCCTTGGCGTCGTTCATGGCTGTTGGCCAATAGAACCCAGCTTGTAGAGCTTTGGCGACGAGGGCGCGACTGCCCGCGTGATGGCCGCAGACGCCCTCGTGGATGTCTTGGAGGATGGTTTTGCCGTCACCGATGGTGACACACCTTTGGAGTACACCCGAAATGTTGCGCTTGTATAGCTCGCCATTGATGATGATGAAGGCCTTGGACCAGCGAGATATGCGACGGGCATCTCTCGGGTCATCAGTTAGTTCCCTGTTTATCAGGTACTGCAGGCACGACCGCGTCCATGTTTCTTCGATTGCCATGACATGCATCAGGTTGACCACTGCGACCTCTGTGTCGAGCTTTTCGGGTCCTTTCTGTCCTTCACGTATCACATCCCCCGAGTGCTCTGCATCTTCAGGTGATCCCTTGGGTAATTTCCTTTTGATGGATGGCACACCGATCTGTTCGAGGAACACACCTGGTGGCACCCGTGCGCAGGTGGAGCCGATATTGACGAGTCTGTCGGCTTCTTCGTTGCTTTCTCTGCCAATGTGCTGAAGCTCGCAGCCGTCAAAGTCTCATTCGAGTGAGTTGTAGAGCGGGCGGTACGCGATCATGTTGGCGGCGTGTGCGTTGCACACATTCATCGTCTGCTGGACGACGAGGTTCGAGTCACCGTAGATGACCAGGCGCGTTGCACCGCAGATCTTGGCCATCCTCCACTACTAGGAAAACGGCTATAGGTAATCAGCACATCCGTGGCTCACATGGTTGAAGTGCCCCACGGCTAAAACAGGCGTGGCTCACCTGTGGGCAGTGCCCTACTAATAACTAGAACAACCGTGGCGCACATGACTATAGTGCGCCACAGATGTGTGTGGGCCAGGGCCCTATTGGCCGCACGCCAAACATCTGTAGCGCACTATGGTCATGTGCGCCACGGTTGTTAGGGTCATCTGTGGCGCACATGGGGCTGGTGCGCTATGCCTAAGCGCATGCCCCCCTCTGCTCTGAAACGGCCACAAACTTCTGTGGCGCACTCGGCCTAGTGCGCCACAGGGAGTAGGAGCATCTGTGGCGCACATGGCATAGTGCGCCACAGATGTTTGTACTCCCTACGGCGCACTAGGGCCGTGTGCGCCACGGATGCATCGATTTCTTTAGGACAGCACTTTATGTGCACATGTGTGACCACATCCACCACCCCACACTTCACTTTCCCCTTCTTCTTCCTCCTTAGATCTAGTCGGGATCTTCTCCTTCCCACCTCAATTTCTCCACACATTCACCATTTTTAGCATGTAAAACTTGCTTTGGATGTTACATAAGTAATAGAGGAGGTCTCCGGTCTCTCATCTATCCTTCTCCGGTCGACGCGCGCACCTCTCCTTTCCATCTTTCTCGCGATCGGTCTCTCATCTCGGTAAGTTGTCCATGTAAGGATGTGTTCATGTGTATATGGATGATGTGCTCATATGTATGTAGATGATCGATGCTCATGCATGATGTGTGTATTTGGAGAGGATCGATGGTTATATGTGTGTGTATATGGAGAGTATCGATGATGCTCATGCATGTGTGTATGGAGAGGATAATGATATGTTCATGTGTGTATGGATCGGTCTCTCTCTATCTCTTGTGTTTGTATGTGAACAAGTTGCCATTTGTTTTGCCAAAATGTTGATTCATTTCCATTTTGGCAAGACATTGGCATTTCGCAAAGGTCCTAATTTTAGGATAGGTCATGCCGAAATTTTCTATCGACCATTGCATGCATGCATTCATTATGTGGTTCTAATAGACTTCAAAATTGTACCGTGTACATCGTGCAGGCAAAAATGGTCCGCATAATGAGTGAAGGCATTGTGGCTAGATTTTTGAAATGTGCGACGACCGACATGATACGAAATAACAAGACAGATATAAGATGTCCGTGCAGAAGATGCAAACTCAACTGGGTGATCGACCCAGATTCCGGGAATCTGCAGGCGCACCTGCTCCGCCATGGTTTCATGGATGGATACACTCGTTGGATAAGCGATGACGTAGATGATGGATACGGTGAAGAAGGTGGCCAACATGACGATGATCATCATCACGGCCAGAACGGGCGAGATGATGAAGGTCTCCTGGAGATGGTGAAGGTGCGGAAGCAGACCGGGATGATGATGATATAGATGCCGGAGGAGCAGACGACGATGGAACAACGTCAGGCTGGGTGCGGGACCCTTATGTGTAAGAGCTGCTTCTCAAGCAGACGAGTAACGCCAGGGCTGCCTCTAGAGAGAAAGCCAAGCTTGCGCAACTTGAGAAAGACGCGGTTACTCCATTGTATGAAGGATGCAGGCCCGATGATACCCGGTTGAATGTAACGCTCAAGGCTATGGAGATGAAGGCAAAGCACAAATTGAGCGACGCAAGCTTCGACGATATGATGGCATTCTGGCACGATCGTCTCCCGGAGGGGAACACATGTCCAACTAGTATCGAGGATGCCAAGAAAATCGTCTGTCCTCTCGATCTACCGCACGTTAGATATCACGTATGCATCAACGATTGCATCATTTATCGGGGCGAGGACACGGAGAAAACCACATGTCCGGTGTGCGGCGTGAGTCGATACAAGAAAGGGAAGAAAGCACCTCGAAAAGTGGTATGGTACTTTCCTATCACTCCTCGTCTGCAGCGCTATTTCGCGGACCCTAAGGAAGCGAAGCTCATGCGATGGCATGCGGAAAGGAAGAAGCCAGGAGATGATGATGACCCCGAAAAGGATGAGCTGCTGACGCACCCTTCAGATGCTAGCCAGTGGAAAGCATTGGACCTCGAATTCCCAGAATTCGGTGGAGATTCGAGGAACATCGGGCTTGGTGCGAGCACCGATGGACTCAATCCGTTCGGTAGCCAGAGCAGCACGCACAGCACTTGGCCCGTGTTTGTATGGATGTACAACCTCCCTCCATGGTTGTGCATGAAGAAGAAGTACATACAAATGAGTATGCTAATTCAAGGGCCGAAACAACCTGGTACCGACATCAATCTGTATCTCGGGATGTTGAAAGAGGAGCTAGCCACGTTATGGGAATCTGGAGCCAATACTTACGACGCCGTCGCACAATATTATTTCACTATGAGAGCCGCGTTGATCACTACGGTGCAAGACTATCCAGGTTGCGGGTATATCTCGGGGCAGGTTATCCAAGGATTCTGCGCATGCGTTAGGTGCATGGATAACACAAGCTATCTCCAACTAGAGAAAGATCCAGGGTCATCGAAAACCGTGTTCATGGCGCACCGGAGGTGGCTCAGCAAGAATGATCCATGGAGAAAACGTAGACCTGTTCGATGGCAAATCAGAGACCCGAGGAATCCCAGAGCGTAGGAGCAGCGAAGAAGTGGAAGAGTTGCTGAAAAACTGGAAAGATTGTCCTAAGCCTGGAAAGAAGCGAAAGAGGCAGCAACAAGACAAGCCGCTGATGAGGGTATGGAAAACAAGGTCTGTTTTCTGGGAGTTGCCATACTGGAAGTTTCTCCGCACGCCTCATAGCCTCGACATCATGCATATCACGAAAAACGTGTGCGAGAGTCTGGTCGCCACCATAATCAACATGCCAGATAGGACGAAAGATGGTCCGAAAGCAAGGCACGACCTGATATGCTTGGGTATCCGGAAGGAGCTTCACGGAGGACGCACTACTCCTGATGATCAGGAAGATGACGATGATCATGAGTCGGAGACGACAGAAGGTCATCGGAAGGGTAAAAAGTTCAAGAAGAACGAATATTACTGCCCTCCTTCTTGCTTCACTCTAAGCCAGGATGAGATCAAACAGTTTTTCAAGTGCCTTCTAGGAGTCAAATTTCCTTACGGCTACGCGGGCAAGATAAGCAGATACCTAGACGAGGCGAAGCAGAGGTTCAGTGGCATGAAGTCTCATGACTGTGCCGTGCTAATGACGCAGGTACTTCCGGTCGCACTAAGAGAGATAATGGACGAGCACGTCCGTGAAACGTTATTTGGCCTATGCAAGTGTTTTGACGTCATCTCTAGGAAGTCGATTGGCTTGAATCAGCTCGGAAGGCTACAGGAGGAGATCGTGGTGATACTATGTGAGCTTGAGGTCTACTTCCCACCCGCATTCTTCGACATTATGGTGCATCAGCTGGTCCATGTCGTGGAGGACATCGTACAACTCGGGCCGATGTTCCTCCGCAGCATGATGGCGTTCGAAAGGATGAACGGACACATCAAAGGATACGTTCGCAACAGGTCCCGTCCAGATGGAAGCATAGCCAAGGGCTTTCTGGCCGAAGAGTGCATCTCTTTCTGCACGAATTATCTAGACATCGAGAACCCTGTCGGTCTTCCCGTCAACAGACACCTTGGCAAGCTCGACGGATCTGGTCACCGAGAGGGTCGTCGCATACTGCATGCAGACTTCGATTTTCGACGCGCAGACTTTGATCGAGCAAACCTCGTCGCGCTACAGCATTTAGAACTGGTCGATCCTTGGGTACAGAAGCACAACAGGTTAATCGAGAAGAAGTACAGTGACCGGGGCATACAGAGGACGTAGGGAGAAATAATCAAAGAGCACAACTCAGATTTCACGCGTTGGTTTAGGCAGACGCTCCTTGATAATCCCCCGCGCTCGCATTCTTCTGACACGGAAAAGATCATATTCACCTTGTCGCAGGGACCGATGCAAAACCTGGTGACCTATCAGGCGTATGATATCAACGGCTACACATTCTACACGGAGGAAAAGGACAACAAGTGTGATTATCAGAACTCAGGCGTAACGTCGGAATTCTACACCGATGACAACGTGAAGGAAAGATTCTATGGAAGAATCGAGGAAATCTGGGAGCTCGACTACTGTGGAGAAAAGGTGTCGATGTTCCGTGTTAGATGGGCAAAGAGCGTCAAAAGAGAAGACCGGTATTTCACAACCATGGTTATACCCGAAGCAGCCAAATCCAAGGCCGCCGGTGCAAACGTGGCCGCGAAAAATGAACCATGGGTACTGGCTACCAAAGTGGACCAATGTTTTTTCATTATCGACCCGACAAAGCCTAGCCGTGTTGTCGTGAGGAGAGGAAAAAGAAACATCATCGGAATGGATGGAGTCACCAACGAGCAAGACTTCGACCAGTACGGCGACCCAAAGATTGAAGATGACGACAACTACGATGCAGCAACATACATCACAAGAAGAAAAAGGACAACCCTACCCAAAAAAGGTAGCCCGTTCGAAAGAAGAAACATTAAAGTGCCGGGGCTAAATTATTCAACCGCGACAAAGAAGGGAAAAAAGATTGTAAAACGCTAGCTCAAAAAATATTGTAAAACGCGTGGTCGAAAAAGATTGTAATATTTATGGACAAATTATTATGACATATTTGAAGCATATTTAATTTGTACCACTTTTATGACATATATTATCACTTTTGGGCATTTTTGGAATATTTAAAAGTATTTTAAAAACAAAACAAAACATTTGTATCATACATCACCACTTTTGGGCATTTTTTGGAACATTTAAAAGTATTTTTAAAATAAAATTAAAAAATGTGGCACCAGGATTCGAACCTGGGTGCTAACAGGTTTAGAATAGAGCAGTGGGAGGAACCATTGGGGTAAGGCAGTGCTAGTGTTAGCAAAGGGGGTGGCATCCCTCTTATCTGACTAGTCCTACGCACTTAGGCGTAGCGCACCCTGGCCAAGTGCGCTACAGTTATCCGTAGCGCACTTGGCCAGGGTACGCTACGCCTAAGTGCGTAGGACTAGTCACCGCGTGAGCCAGGCCCTCCCATCGTCGTCCTCAGACATCGTCCCCATCCCCATCCCCATCCCCGCATCGTCCCCATCCCCATCGAGGCACCGCCGCCGCCGCATCCCAAGAGGAGGAGGCCGCCACGCCAGGAGGAGGAGGCCTCCACGCTAGGAGGAGGAGGAGGCCGCCTTGCCCGCGCGCTCGTTCCGTGGAGGAGGAGGTCGGTGGCGGCGAGGTTCCTGCAAAGTCGGCTCCGCTCCTCCGACGGCAAGGCGTTCTGCCGCTCCCTCCCCCTCGTTACCTCGTCCGCCAGCCCTCGTCGTCGTCATCTCCCCCTCTCTCCTCGAGCAATCTCAGAGGTGAGCTCTGCCCCTCCCCTCTATCCTTCTCCCCCTCTCTCCTCGAGCAATGGTTAGGGTTAGCACCTGATGATTTAATTGATGCCTCTGACAGTGATCAAATTATGTTCTAGATGTACCAGATGTCCATCAAATTATGTTCTAGATGTACCAGATGTCCATCAAATTATGTTCTAGATCAAATTATGTTCTGTATCTATTTTCTGACTAGTCCTGGACCGAGGGCTTGGCTTTGCCTTGTTGTTTATCTAGTGGTTCTGACAAGTTGTACAGCAAGAACTGAATACAATATTTGTCTTGTTCCAATGGAGTTTCTGTGTTGTTCATGGTCTCTGTGTTGTTCATGGAGTGCATCATCCTTTGATGTTGTTGTTGACACTACTGACAATATAGCAGTAAATTTTTTTTGCTGTTGTTGTTGTTGATTGTAATAAGCAATAGTCTACATCATGGTTGTTGTTATCCCATGATTAGCAGTTGAGGTTAGCCCATGATTAGAGTGGTTTCAGAGTGGTTTCAGAGATATAGGTAGTTGACAGAGATACAATTGTATGCTATTGATGAACATTTTTAATTGTCCTTGGATTATGCTGTCGATGGATATATATATATATATCACTAATGATGCAATCTTAATGAAGATTGACCTTGGATTATTCAGTAGACCAAGGTTTAAATGCTCAAGTACTTCTAGTTCTAGGTATTAATTTAAATAAGAGAGTGCGAAAGCTGATGCTTCAGGGTTGTACAACATCTGGTTTTGCACTCCTGGGTCGACACTTAATTTTTTAAAAAAACTCTGTTGACACATAAGGTTCAGATTTATCTATGTTGACAGTATAGACACATTAGGGTTCAAAGTAGTGCAGGAGGTTGTTGACACATTAGGGTTCAGAGTAGTGCAGGAGGTTATATGATCATGTTTGTGCCCCTGACTGAATATGGTAGCTGTTCTGGTGTTCTGGTTCCTCCATTTTCTTTGTTCCATTATGCCCATAGATGTGGTAGCTGTTCTAGTGTTGGTGTCCCTTGCAAAACTTGCTGTCATCTGGTACATGATAGCACCTGTTGGTATTGTGTGGTCCTAAGAATATTTTGTGGATGAACTACAAAATATGTGATAGTGTAATGTACTTGTCCACTCAATGCATGGACTCCATATGAGGCATCTGTGCAACTAATCTGTTACTATGTCATATTTTTTTAGCTTGTAGATTAATATAGCACTAGATGGTCATATATTCTTTAACCCAAGCATGAAATAAAACATCACTCATGCATCAAGTCCAGTAATTTTTGCTGAAACAGATTTATTGTGTGCTGGTTGTGCAGTTGTGCTGGCTATACTGGGCCATTTATGTTGGTTGTGCTGGCTATGATGGCCATTTATTGTGTGCTAGCTATGCTGGCCATATATATGCAGGTTCTTGTATGAAACGAGTCATGATTTTTGCCGGAATATTGATTAACTTCCGTTTCGGCAGAAATCGGGCACTCCTAGTTTAAGAAAATTAGCAAAGGTCATGCTGGATTTTTCCGTGCATTTAACCAATTATTTGTTTTTTATTAGTGCAAAGATGTGTGACAACGACGAGGCTGGATGTTCTAAGCGCATCAGCGCTGAAGGAGAACTCAGACCTCCGAATAAACAATTGACATTCTGGGAGGCGGCCCAGCGGTTAGAAGACGATGAAGAATACCATCCTTCGGAGAGCGAGGATGATGAGATGGAAGACGCGGAGGAAGAAGCCGAAGGAAGGGCGGACGATGAAACCACTGATGGCGGCGAGGGCACAGGGAATGGTAGCAACCCTCCTAAGAAGAAGAAGAAGAAGAAGAAGAAGCCGAAGGACCGGCGCCCGAACACGGTCGGCACGGTCAGGGAGGAAATTACCAAAGTGAGCCCATCAGGGGTTCCTTTGGAGCCCGCCCTTGTCGTCAAAGGGTACGGTGGGCAAGTGGCGGCGATCACCCGGACAACCATTTCGATCAACACCGAGAATCTCCGGCATAAAGATAATGGCCACTTGCGCACACTCCTCTTCGAGAAGCTGCACGCAAGATACAAGTTCCCCGCTAAGTATCAGAACACAAATTATCATGGGAACGAAGTAAACAAATCCGCCCTCACAAAGATGAGCACCGCCCTGGCCAGCTGGAGAACCCGGATAAAGAAGAAGATCTATAAAGAAGGCAAAAGTCTCGAGGAGATCCAGAATATTGACCCGCAGATCACCGAAGATCAGTTCCGGGAGTTCAAGGAGAGGTGTGAATCCGAAAGAGCCCTGGCCAATAGTAATCGGGGAAAGGTGCTGCAGGCGATGAATATAGGTCATCACCATCTCGGATCTGGTGGATACAGAACCGCGGAGGCCAAATGGAATAAGGAGGACGAAGAGTATAGATCCAAGGGGATAGAAAACCCCTTTGCCAAATTCGAACCCGGGCAGGTTCGAAACTTCATCAGGGCCCGTTACCATGTGGACCCAAAAACCAAACAACTCACCGCGGATCCTGCGGTGAAGGAATTCGAGGAAATTGTGGTAAGTATAATCTAATTACCGCGGATCAACACGATTGCAATCTAATCGATGATCTAAATGATTCACTGTTACTTCTTCTACAGGAGGAGGAAATTGTTGCTAGTCATGGATCCCAGGGTTCCTCATCCCAGGGGTCGACGACGACCACCCGGTGGGATAACCCTTTTAACAGGGCGATGAACCGGGCCAAGAAAATAGAGCCGGTTACGAAGAAGCCGTTGTCGGCTGGCCGTCTGGCCGGCCTCGGGGGTAAGAATTGGGTGGATCATTTTGGTCCACCGCCGAGGACGCATGTGGCGCCGTCGGGAAGGAGCGAGGAGGAAAACCGAGAGGTTCAAGAACTTAAGGCACAAGTGGCGCGGATCCCGCAGATCGTCCAAGACAACCTGGCAATCACCCACACGTCCTTCCTGCCTACCTTGGTGGAGTCAATAGCGAACTGGAGTGCGGGTGGTCGAGTAGGGCCGTGCCCGATTCCAAGCATGGTCAGCAGCCACTCGAACAACGCGGCGCCGACGAATCAGGCGAACTACATGTTCGTGACTCCGCCAGCTAGCACCACGGCGCCGCAAGTGTTGGTGACTCCCCCTGCCATCACCGCGGCGCCGGAGTACATGTTGGTGCCCCCCTGCCATCGTCGCGGCGGCACCGGAGCTCCAAGCACCCGTCGGTAGGGAGATACACCGGCGGCCAGCACCGCGCCATCAAGCAGCCCTTCCGTCTCTTGCACGCCCGTCGCCGTATGCGGTGCGTCGACATTAGCCGATCTCGACGCCATCACGGTAAACAAATTGCTTTAATTACCGCCTTTCATGCCATCTATTACTCTTATGGCATCTCGCTCTGACGACGCCGTACATGTTTTCCGCAGACGGATGTTCCTTGCACTCTCTTATGCTACGTGAACAACGAGCTGAGGGATGTTGCCAAGGGTACCATCGTTCAACCCTTGCAGCGCACGTTCCACTCAAAGCCGATGCCAGATAGCGTGCACAGGGTTAAAATTAGTCGGGTGCTAAGGGGCTGCGACGACCTGGAACCTCCCATTCAACCCTCAGGAGCGGATGAAGAAGAGCCGTCTGTCCTCAGAAGTTGCTTCGGCTTATTCTTGCTATGGCCAAAGAGCATGATCCGTTTGGGGATGGCGGGGGCCATCACGCCACAGACAACAGCACCGCCTGTCGTGCCAGCGACAAGCGGTGGCAAGGCCCCCTTACCGCCCTCTCCGTCACCTCCACGCGGTGGGTCGGATGATCATGTTGATGATATGCACATGGCGCAGGATCCGGCCGAGGACGACGAAGACTGGAATGATCACTTCTTCAGCACTCAGTTTGGCAACGAAGAAGACCTAGCTGGTGGCCCCACAGAGAAAGCCACTATCACCAAGCGTCTGTTTGGTTCTCAGGAGACGCCTCCAGCTTGCGCCTTTACAGAGCCAGCTGATACAACCAACCGGCCCTTTATTCTAAGCCCTGACACACTACATAGGGCGGCCGGTGCTCAGATTGCGGTGCCTGCCCGCTCTCCAAAAGGAAAAAAGGGCAGGAAAAGAAAATCTAGCAGCTCGAGCCAGCCGGTGGCGTCAACAACTGCGAATCCGATCAGGTTTCGGGACGGGCCACCAAGACCCGAGGGTATTATGTGGAGGATTCATGTGGCGGGTGAGCCCATGCTACCTAAGAATTTGCGGAAGCTCGCCAGTTCGGAACTGCAGAGTGTGCATGACGGCATGCTGACGATAGAGAGACGCCTTCTATCGGAGAAAGATCCCTCGCACCCGGTATTCGTGGTTAAGGTGCCACCAGGCTTGGGCTTCGTCGACACTGCCCCCGCGGATCTGTTCTTCCTGCGGTTCAAGGACATCTTCAATATGTTCCACCTATACCCGCTGCACTATACCATGGTCCGTCTCTTTTCTCTCAGCCTGGCCATGCAGATCATTAGAGAGAACACACCGGGCATCGCTATAGTGGACCCCTACTACATGCGTGACGGCTGCTTGGGTTCCCCCGCCGAACGACGTATCGTGGCCTCGTACCTAAAAAGAATCCTCGTGGCGAACAAGACAAAGGAATACATTCTCGTGCCTTACTTTACCGAGTAAGTCGTTATTCACTCGCCACCGTCGATTGGCTTTATTAGATCATCATCATTCTTTTTCCAACACATTCCATTTGAATTTTTTGCGCAGAGATGAACACTGCACGCTCATCTCCTTATCGCCGAAGCATTCCCACGCCACGTATTTCGACTCGGGGAGTCTAGAAAAGAAGAAAAACTACGACAAGATCAAGGAAGTTCTGGATGATGCTCTCACTGGCTTTGCCTCGACGGAAGGCACCAGCTTCATGCGTAAGAAGGTCAAGTTCGGCAGGCACGTCTTCAACCACGTAACGGAGTTCCCCTGCGTGAAGCAGCCGGAAAACAGTAAGAAGGAAGCCTACTACGCACTCCATCACATGAGGGCGTTCCTACTTGACTAGCAAAATTCTACGCTGCCATATCATCTCAAACAGTGGGCCGAAGCAAAGGCCAAGACCAATGATTCGGATATTAGACAAGAGATGTATCGCATCCAGCAGCAGTTTGGGGCAATCATCTTTCATGATGTCATGACTTCGGGGGGGATCTTCTACGGAGGAAAAATCCCGAATAACCGTTACATAGAAGATCGCCTAGAGATGCAGGGTGACTATAGGAAGTTCATGACGAGACAGGGCGTCCTCCCGTTCCCTAAGCCGAGCCAGAAGGCTTGATGTTGGCCTAGTTGTAGTTACAAACTATAGATGACCTTTGTGTGTGTGTGGACGACAAGTGAACTTATTTTGCTTATTATTATATATCAATCAATGCTTGGTTTTTTTGCTTACTCTTTGGTCATTTGCTCAATTTGGTCCTTCTTTTTTTCCTTACTCTTTTTTCGAGAATAATGTCGATGATTGAAATGTCGTGGAACACTATATATGTGAATGTGCTACGATGGGACTGTGAGCCTTGTGATATGCACAAGTCCAGGTCTTGTGCATCCTACTTGGCTCACCGTTCCATCGTAGCATATTCCTGTGTCCAACGACCTATGTATATATATGAGGCATTCTTTTCGAGTTATTTTTGTCTTTTTCGAGAATATGCCGATGATTGAAATGTCGTGGCACAATATATATGTGAATGTGCTATGACGGGATAGTTAGCCTTGTGATATGCACAAGTCCAGGAATTGTGCATCCTACTTGGCTAACCGTTCCGTCATAGCATATTCCTGTGTCCAACGACCTAGCTAGTTATATATGAGGCATTCTTTTCGAGCTACTTTGGTCTTTTTCGAGAATAATGCCGATGATTGAAATGTCGTGGCACACTATATATGTGAATGTGCTACGATGGGATTGTACGCCTTGTGCTATGCACAAGTCTAGGTGTTGTGCATCCTACTTGGCGTACGGTTCCATCGTAGCATATTCCTGTGTCCAACGACCTATGTATATATATGAGGCATGCTTTTTGAGTTTGCTCTTTTTGATTTAAGAGTACTTTCTATAAGTGTATCTTCATATGCGACTTTAATTATACATGTTTTTTTAATCACCGGTTAGTTATTATTGTCAACTTGTAGATGACGTGGTACGTCGTGTACAAGGGATGGGTTCCCGGAGTCTACGATGATTGGGAAGACTGCCGGAGACAGGTGCACCGTTTCAGTGGCAATAGCTACAAAGGGTACAACACTATGGAGGAGGCGGAAGCTAGATACACGCGCTATCTAGCGGGAGTTAGGACGACAAGGAACCGGATGAAGACCTACACCTTCGTCGCGGCGGTGATCATGCTTATCTTCTTTGGTTGTTTATCCCGCATTTGTGTCTAGCTAGTTTAGATGTCTAGGCGAGCTTCCGAGCTCTAACTTGTTCGATCGACACATGTATTTGCATGTCACCAACTACTACTTTGTAACTTGATCGAAACAATGTAACTTATACTATGTTCATGTATGAGACTTATCTATATGTATTTGTTTCAATCTTGTTTTTCATATTGTGTATTTATATATATAATTGTATATCTTGTATCTGTGTGTGTATATCTGCTGTAATATTGTATATAATCTGTATTGTATATAATCTGGCTCGAAAACTAAAAAAACAAAAATACATCTGTGGCGCACATGGTCTACCTTCTGTGGCGCACTACATCTAAAGCGCACTATGGAAGCTTAGTGGCGCACTAGGTAGTGCGCCACAGAAGATCCCAGGGGTAGTGCACCTACGCCTGTCTCTACACAACCGTGGCGCACTAGGCAGTGCGCCACGGCTGAGAGATAGCCGTAGCGTAAGACCCGTGGCGCACTGCTAGTGCGCCACGGATGATGTTTCCAGGTGCGCCACTAAAGGCCATTTTCCTAGTAGTGCTCATGTCGTGGATGAGGGCCTCGTATTCGGCTTCGTTGTTGGAAGCTTGAAATTTCATCCGGAGGACGTACTTCATCTTGTCGCCCTGCGGGGATGTCAGTATGACTCCGGCTCCTCCTCCAGCCTCACGTTTGGAGCCGTCGAAGTGCATCGTCCATGACTGTGTCATGTCTGGGGTGTCCGGCAGCTGCAGCTCCATCCAGTGGAGTAGGAAGTCCAGGAGGACCTGAGACTTGATCGCATGGCGCTTCTCGGAGACTATGTCTAGAGGGGACAGCTCTATGCCCCACAGGGCCACGCGTCCTGTGGCCTCCGGGTTCTTCAGGATGCTATTCAGGGGTGCCTCATTGACGACCATCAGCTGATGCTCCTGGAAATAGTGGCTCAGCCGACGAGCCATCATGAACACGCTGTAGGCGAGTTTCTGGTAGTGAGGGTACCTCTGTTTTGTTGGCGTTAATACCTCGCTGAGGTAATATACAGGGCGTTGGACCCCGTGAGTCTTGCCATCTTCAGGTCGTTCGACCACGAGCACGATGCTTACCACCTGATGCGTGGCTGCTATGTATAGCAGTAGAGGCTCGCGTTCCTTTGGCGTGACCAGGACGGGCGAGGTGGAGAGCAGTCGCTTCAGATCTTCGAATGCGTCGTCCGCTTCAGGTGTCCACTCGAATTTGTCTGCTTTGTGTAGCAGCTGGTAGAAAGGCAGGGCCTTCTCACCCATGCGGCTGATGAATCTGCCCAGCGCCGCGATGCGTCCAGCTAGCTGTTGGACACCTTTGAGGTTCTTCGGTTTCTCCATGGCCATTATGGCCCGGATTTTCTTCGGGTTCACCTCAATCCCTCGCTGAGAGATGAAGTATCCAAGTAGTTGGCTAGATGGGACGCCGAAGGCACACTTTTCTGGGTTCAGCTTGATCTTGTATCGATCAAGGTTGTCGAACGTCTCGCAGAGATCATCGATCAGTGTCTTGGCCTTCTTTGTTTTGATTACTATGTCGTCGACATAGACCTGTATGTTGCGGCCGATCTGGCTATTCAGGCATGCCTGCATACACCGCTGGTACGTGGCACCTGCGTTCTTCAGCCTGAAAGGCATTGTGTTGTAGCAGAACACTCCGAACAGCGTGATGACTGTTTTCTCCTGGTCTTCAGCCTTTAGTCGAATCTGATTGTAGCCTGAGTAGGCATCAAGGAAGGAGAGTTTCTCGCATCCTGCAGTCGAATCGATGATCTGATTGATCCGAGGGAGAGGGAAGTGATCCTTCGGGCAGTGCTTGTTCAGCGATGTGAAGTCCACGCACATCCGCAGGATGTCCATGTCCTTTTTAGGATCATCACGGTGTTGGCCAGCCACTCGCTTTCCTTGATCTCCCTGATGAAATCAGCATCGAGCAGTCTGTTGACTTCCACTCCGATGGCTTCGGCTCGTGGCTCGGACAATCGTCAGATGGACTGTTTGACGGGCTTAGCATCTGGGAACACATTGAGTGCGTGCTCGGCGAATTCCCTGGGAACTCCTGGCATGTCCGCAGGACACCAGGCGAATATTTCCCAGCGCTCACGGAGTAATTCGACGAGCGCGCTTTCCTATGCGGGGCTGAGGTCGTTGGCAATCAGTGCCGTCTTGGAGGCGTCCGTCGGGTGGACCTTCACCTTATTCGTGTTGACCGTTGAGTCGAACGACATGTCAGGTGTGTTCTGCCTTGAGACTGGGGGTGCCCTGTTGTTTGTCACCTCTTGAAGCCTTATGAGATCCTCCTGCATGCCGAATGACTAGGAGATTTTGTTGAAGTCCCTGTCGCAGTGATCCGACGGAGTGAAGATCCCGTGGACCGTGATGACGCCCCTAGGTCCTGGCATCTTGAGTAGCAGGTACGCATAGTGCGGTACTGCGAGGAACCTTGCGAATGCCACGCGCCCGAGGATGGCGTGGTATTGTGATGGCCAATCCACCTACTTCGAACTCGAGTCGCTCGCATCGGAAGTTATCGGGATTGCCGAAGATGACGTCGAGCCATATCTTTCCCAGGGGGAATATGCCCTTCCCTGGGACGATGCCGTGGAACGTTCTGTCGGATTGTTCCAGGCTGCACAGCGGGATCCGCATTGCTGCTAAGGTGCTAGCGAATATCAGATTGATGCCGCTGCCGCCATCCATGAAGACACGACTCATCTCAAACCCTCTGATCTGTGCCTCGAGCACCAGGGCAGCATGACCTGGGCAAGGGATCTAGTGGGGGTGATCCAAATGGCTGAATGTGATGCAGGACTCCGAACCGCTGAGGTACTCAGGGGTGGCGGGTGGAGCGGTCATAGCCAAGCTGACCTGGCGGGTGATCTTCTTTTGCACCATGTTTGTCGGGAGCCCCTTTTGGATCATTAATGACCCTTTCGGTGCGGGGTACCCATTTCCGTCGTTGTTCTGCGCGGGTGCGATCGGGTGATTCGAAGGTCCCATGGGTGGTGGTGGAGGAGCTCCGTGCGCGATGTCACCTAGTGCGGGTGCGTGTCCGTACCTAGGGTTCAGGGCTTGCTGTCTCATCTGGAACATGCTCTCGCTGAGTTTCTGGAACTCGCGACAGTCTTTGAGCATGTGGTTGGCCTTCTTTTGCCATCCTGCTTGTCGATGTAGAACTGGATGGTGCATGGGCCTGACAATTTGGCGTATGCCGAGGGCTCGTCGTCGTGGTCGCGGCGTTGCCACGTTTGTGTTGGGCATCCTCCATCGCGGAAGTTGTTTCCGCGGTATCCGCCGCTGCTGCGGTTGCTTTCGTTGCGACGGTCGGCATAGCCAGCCGCGACCATGTCAGGTCCGTCGCGATCATCGTAGACGCGCGATCTTCGCTTGCTACGGCACTCGCGTCGGTGGCCGTAGTCATCTTCCTCCTCCGAATGTGCTCGGTGGATGGAGTCCTCGCCATCTGCCCACCTGTTGGCGATGTCCATGAGGTGGTCGAGTGTCTTGGGCTTGACGCGCCCAAGTTCTTCCTTGAAGTCCTAGCGTTTGACGCCATCCTTGAAGGCGTCGATTGTTCTCTCCTCAGATATGTGTGCCGCAGAGTTCTTGATGTTGGACCAGCGTAGTATATACGAGCGGATGGATTCGCCTGTTCGTTGGGTGCAGGCCAACGGCTCTTCGATCGAGGTTGGCCTCTTGCTGGTGCCCTTGAAGTTACAGATGAAACTGTACGCCAGTTCCTCCCAGCTTCGGATGGATCCCGAGGATAGGTTGTTGAGCCAAATCCGGGTTGCGCCTGTCAGCTGCAGCTGAAGGCATTGTAGGGCAGTGTTTTTGTTGCCACCGTGCAGCTTGACGGAGGACAGTTGGTCGTTGAGCCACGCCTTAGGGTCCTGCGTGCCGTCAAACTTTAGAGTGTCTGAAGGAAGCTTAAAGTTCATCGGCATCCACGTCCGCCGAACAGATCTGATGAAGCATCAAGCCCCGCAAAGTTCTCCTTCATCGTCATCCTCTTCGGATTCGGATGAGCACACGCGCTTAGCGCGTGCCTTGTCGATCTTGCGCTGAGTGAGTTCGCTTCGAGCGTCGTAGTCGCGGCTGCGACGCCGCGAGCTCTTGTGTCGTCGAGGTAGGTCGTGCTCTTCCTCGTCGAATGAGGGTGTGGGACTGCAGTTGAATCTGACCGTACCCTTCTTTTTCGGCTCTGCATGAGTTTCCCCGGGGAGCGCAGCTCCAACGAGTCCGAGTACGGCTAGTGAGGAGTTGTGCATAGCCCTTTTCGGGTCCCCCACCGGAGTTGGATGGGACGCAAGGTATATCTTCGGGATGACGTTGTCTTTGGTCCCATATCCATGAAGGACGCGTTGAGGGTTCGGGTCACCTCGCGACGTGCAGCGGGGTCCATGTTCTCTACGCGAGAACGATGCTTGTTGGCGTTGTTGCCGTGCGAGCTGGAGCCGCCCATGGCGGAGAGCGCATATCTCCACGCGTTAGACTCCGAGGCCGATTGCTTGCGTTTGTCGAGTATCTCTTGCATCTTCACCTGCTTTTTGTGATCTTCGATGAGGAGCGGTGGTATGCCATCAGTAGGTCCCGTGAGGCACCCACAGGCAGGATCTTGTTGCCTGCCACGGCTTCGCGTGCTTGGTTCCATCCTTCTTCCCTGAGGTGGATTACCCGATTGGCATCGGTGTCGTCATCGTTGGGCGGGAGGGATGGCTGCCACCTGTTTTCGCCGTTCCTACCCTGTGGGTTGGGCGGCGGCGCGTGTGCACCCGATTCTGGTGGTTGCTCCGCGTCGCTTTGGATGACTGCGCGCATTGATGGTAGTGGCATGGGATGCGGAGCCCATGATGTGGACCTGATCGATGGTAGTGGCACCCGCTCTAGGAGGCGGAGAGTGCCGGTCTGTCCCACATGGAAGCAGAAGCTCTCGAACAGGATCTCGAGCCCGTCGCCTATGGGCTCGAAGTCCTTCATGGTGGCTGGCGAGTGGGCGGTGAAGTCGAAAAAGCCGAAGAGGAGATGGCTCTCCGTCGCCGAGGAGTTTTAGATCGCTTTGGTTGGGACCATCACGATCGCACAATCAGCGCCCCCGATTCCCATAGACGGCGCCAATTGACGAGGTTTAATCTCGTCAATGCCCATTGTTATGAGCTTGGGTTTTGGAGAAGATGGGGGTGCTGGAGATCGCGGAACGGTTAACAGACAAGCAACTAGGGGATACGAGATTTACCCAGGTTCAGGCCCCCGGAGGGAAAACCCTACTCCTGCTTGTCTGCTCTTGATTACGGCGGAACCGAAAGTTACAGGGGTGCGCAGATGCAATCTGTCGTGGAGGTGTGTATGCGGTGGTATGAGAGATATCCTCCTCGTCGTACCCTCCTAGCCTTTATATAGAGGTAGGCAGGTCCCGGGCATAGATCGAGTCGGCTACAGGTTTAGGGTTTGCCCCTTTGAATATTCTATATGTTCTAGTCTTGCTCTCCAAGGATCCGTAGACGTCATGGGCTTAGGCCACCCGAAAATCTTCATGGGCCGCGTATATTCTTGTGGGCCTTCCTTGGACTGGACCAGGTATGCTAATGTTGTGTACCCGTAGGGTATAACCATGTCAATGAGGCACCGCCACCACCACCTGAGCACCTCCATTACAGAACTTGACCCTAAAAACTGATAACGGAACCCTCAAAATAGAGGGCGGAGCCCTCCCACCGCCGAGGGTCGTGATTCACCACACCTCCATGGCTCGAAGGCCACAGAGGCGGGGTAGATCAGCGACAATGCCGGAAGGAGGCGAGGAAAACCTAATCGCCTGGGCTCGTAGTCGTACGCAAAGATCATGCCACAAAACCAATATAATAGGGTGATTTCAAAGTTCAAATATTACTACTGGGGCTGAGGTGTGAGTGCGTTCTGATTGACAATTTTATAGACTTTCTCAGATTCATATTAATGATCTCAACTTTGTCTTGATACTAATGCATCTAACCTAATATTTAACTAGATATATACGAATTTAGATAAAGTTGAGGCTATTAATATAGGCCGGAGGGAGTAGTACTTTTAGTTGTAAGTTAAAACTTACTTATAGGTAGGCAACTTGTGAGATTGAGGATGGACCATATAGTATATTAATGTAGTATTACTACATCCTTTTGAAGGAATAAAGCACACACGCATTGAAAATAAAATTTAACCAAATAAATAGAGAAACTAAAATCTAATTATATTGTGTAAAATTAGTATCATTGTGATTCGTATTAAAATACACTTTCTAATGATGCTAATTTTGTACCAATATTCTTATATATTTAGAGTAAATCTTAAAAAAACACAAAACAAGAATGCATTATTCCTTGAAACGGAATAGGGATTGACTATATATGTTGCCTATAGAGCTGGCTATATAGCCCAGCATTGACTATACTAGTATAAACATTCTTTTAGTGGACCCTCTAGACAATTCTGAAACTTGGATTTTGTTTTGTTTGTACTACCTCCTTTCCTATAAATAAGTCAAACGTGCACTTTAATACGAAATGTAGTTATACACTAACTACATCCCATAAAGAAGGCGTGCAATTTTTAAAGGTCGACCAATTTCATAGCAAAATTTATTAAAAATTATGGTAATGTATAAATATAATAGTATGAATACGTATGTCATAATGTATCTAATGACATTGATTTGACATTGTAGATACTTCCCCGTTTCAAAATATAAGATATTGTAGCACTTTTTCGTGTATAAGTTCGGAGCAAAGTGAGTGAACTTACACACTAAAAGGTATCTAGATACATATGTTTTAGAAAAAGAAATAGAATAAGTACTTTTTTCTAAATAAAAACTTTATCAAAGTTTATATGATTTGACTTCAAAAACAATTATGCGCCTTATTTTATGGAAGGGAGGTAATAGCAATATAGCTAGATTTGTATTGAAAAGTGCTTTCTAATGATATCAATTGATGTATCAAATATTTCTTAAGTTATACGAATTAAATCTTGGTTAAAAAAAAAATTTAGAAAACATATATATGCCTTATTCGTTAGAATGGAGCATGAAGGGAGTAGTTCTTCCGAAGAGAGCTGGCCATTTTGGCTCTCCCGGCTGATCAACTCTGAATTCTCTCGCCGTCGCCGTCGGAGGTTAGCTTGCCCCATAAAAGCAAGAATTTCTAGTAGTAGCTTGCAAACACATAACCCAGCCAGACTATGCTAACACCGTTCTGAACTATTTTCTGCGGTGGATTATGATGAAGTTAGCAGGTGATGCTGCACAGTCAGGAGTAGTTTATACGCAGGCCACACCTCGAGATGAGTGCCGGTTCCGTAGCACATGATAGTGTCACGGGGAACCATGTGACGACTATCTTTCTGTGTGCATCTTGCGAGATGGAACGGAGCTGTCTTTTTTGACCGGTCAACAGAGTTTTTGCACATGAATACAGCGGTTGCATGCGTTTTTATTAGGACAGCCCCCTACGCGTCCCTCGGGATCCGTGGTTTTTACCCCGGATCCCCAGCCAACCACGTGTCTTTTTTTTATTCAAAATTCCGTTTTTCTATATTTTTCCTGTTTTTGCTACATTTGCCCCGTTTTTGCTATATTGTAGCAAAAAACGGTTCAGTCCAGAAAATAAAAAAACAGACTGGACCTCGCCGAGATTTCGCCGGAGACCTCGCCGGCGACCGCGTAGCAAAAAAGTTGAGCTAATGTAGCAAACCCGACCTCACCGAAGACTCGCCGGAGGCTTTCGCCGGTAGACCTCACCGGAGACCGTGTAGCAAAAACGTTACGCTATTGTAGCAAAAATGCAAAACGGTGGTAGCAAAAAAGTTGTGCTAATGTAGCAGATCTGATCTCGCCGGAGATGACCTTGCCGGAGATCGTGTAGCAAAAACTCAACGCTATGAGTTTGTAGCAAAATTAGCCCTGCTTCGTCCAAGGTAGCAATATCATGCCCTCGTAGCAAAAGTTTTACACTATTGTAGCAAAATCGGAGAACAGTGGTAGCAGAAAAAATGTGCTAATGTAGCAGAAATCCAACCTCGCCGGAAACTTTCACTGAGAGAGCTTGCCGGATACCTCGTCGGAGATCACGTAGCAACATCTTTGCGCTATTGTAGCAAGATCATAAAATAGTTGTAGCAAAAACACTCTGACATTGTAGCATCATTGAAGCATTTTTTCGTGGTGAGAAAAACATAAAACAGTGTAGCATTCACAGAATACCAAAGTAGCAAAACAAATACGAGTGTGTAGCTAAATAAATATACAAATGTAGCAAAAGAAGAATACAGATCTGGCGCAAGCCTCCACCGCCATGGCAGCAGGCCACCTTGACCTCTCTTCCCCTTGCCAGCAGCAGCACAACCTCGTGGCGCGTGAAGGCGAGCAGGATGAAGGAGGGCGTGGGGTGGAGGAAGGCCCGCGGCGACACCCTGCCTAGAAGCACTATTCGAGCGTAGCAGAGGAGGTCACGTCGGAGAAGGACGTCGTGGAGGAACTAGGGGATAAGGGCACGTCGGAGGAGCGCGTCGCGGAGGAGCTCGCCAGACCGCACCTCGGATCCATTCCCTCCCTGCAGAAGGCGTGGAGGAGAAGGCGTCCATGGCGTACCTCTGCAAAGGATGGGCTGAGGCACGAATCTGAGGAGGGAGACGGCGGCGGCGAGCTGCAGGAGGGAGGCGGCGACGCGAGCTGCAGGAGGGCAGCGGCGGCGCGCTGCAGGAGGAAGGCGGCGGCGCGAGCTGCAGAAGGGCGGCGGCGACGCCTTGATGGAGAGAGAGTAGGCGCGACGCGAGCCAAAGGTATGGGGAAGATAACGCTATGCAGTTTTTTCCGCGAAAATCGCGTGCGGGAGAGACCCAGGGGATCGGAACGCGCGATCCCCGAGGGAACTGTATCATTTTCCTTTTTATTACCAAACAAAAACGGAAAATATCTCAAGCTGGAAGCTGACCAGGAGAGTTTACTGGTGAAACAACCAGTGCAAGCGGAGAAGACGTAGTGAATCTATACGTTATTACATCGCGGTTGCATGCACGTACTACCATCTCAACAACAGTCAACAGTCAACAGTAACCAAAGAATGAACACGGAACCAGGAGGCAAGATCCCGCCCCAAGACCCGACCTCAACACACCGTCCCCAAGCCCACGGCCGCTCCATTCTTGACTCCCTCGACGCCGGCATCGCCGCATAGGTGCCAGCCGGCTGGGCGCGACAGCCGTTCGCCGCAGCCGCGCGCGCTGTCCAGGCGCTGGCTGCATCACGGCATCGATCTCGCTCGGTACCGGTCGCTGGCACCCTACTCGGCGGCGCCTTGGTCGAAGTTGAGCGCGTAGCTCTTGGAGTCGTAGCTGAAGGCCGTCTGCCCCGCGGCCTTCCTCCTCCGCGCCCCGGACGCTCCGCCGCCGCCCCTCCTCCTCGCCATGATGATCTCCTGCGCCACCGCCTTCCACCGCAGCTTCGCCCTGGCCGACCGCTCCTGCGCGACGCGCCTCGTCTCGTCGGCGCCGGCCTCTCCGCTCAGCGTCCTGTACTCCAGCCTCCGGCTGGACGACGCCCTCGAGAGCGACCGCCCGAAGCAGCCGAAGCTCTGCGGCATGAACTCGTCGTCGCTGCACGCCATCGCCGGCGCCGTCTGGTGCACCAGGCTGGCCATGGGGGAATGAGTGCAGGGAAACGATCAGGGGAGAGGAGACGGGCTGCTGCTGTGTGGGTGTGGATCGAGACGAGACACGACCAATGCGGGCTTGTGATGATGGATCTGTTTAGATCCAGAGATATATAACGCCTGGCCTGGCGCGGCGGTGAACTGTCCGATCTCGAACGGAACGGCGCCGTCCTTAAAGAAATGGCAAGGTGCGGTGTGGCAAGTGTGCCGGAACGTCCTTTGTTTTATCCTGCATCTGGCGCCATCAGGGAATAATGCTTGCCCGCCTTTGACTCTCCACAACGTGATCCCATCTGTTTCTGACTGGGCAAATTTACACTGATGATTAGCACACCAGCTCGAACTGGCCGGCACGAAGTGGATGAAACTTTCAAGCTTTCTAACGACCAGAAAAAGCAGAAACTAAGTAGGAGTACTAGATCTAAGGAAAATGAAGTAGGAGGTAAAACATCCTTCGGGTATGTTGGAAAGTTGCCTACTCGTGAGCAGATATTTGTTAAAGCAAAAGCTGTTAAGCACTAGCTTAAAGAATAAGCATGTTGGCATCACTACATCAGTGAGCCAGTGGTGAAAGTGGTCCAACACAAGACCTAGATTAACAACGTCTACATACATACATACAGCAGCATCTCCAGTATAAACAAATGTGCACACCGAGCACGACATCAGCTGTATACAGTCCAACCAACTTGGCCGACTTGATTAAACCGCCAATCCTGACATACGGACATGCATCTTGGTTGGGGATCATTGCACACTAATCTGCAACCAGCTCACACAAAGCACACCCCAGACGCCCAGTCAAGGTCAAGACTCCCTAAACTCGGCACTTGGAAATGTATGCAAGTTGAGGAGCAGCGATTAAAATGGAGCCAACAAACAAATCTACAGGGCAAGTGCGTACGATATCTGCGATCTGTTCAGATCAAGCAGCACCCGACTGCTTGATTGGGATCATGCACGGCGCCAACTTGATTCAGTCCAGCGGCGCAGCCTAGCTGCTCTATTTCATCAATCAATCAATCATTGTAAAGGATGCAAGGGTTTAGCCTTTCTTCTGTTACAATGCAACATGCCTAATTGAAGCAGGTGAGTCACCATCTAGTCTAGTCTAACTGCTGGACTAAATGGACAAGATTTTAGATTTGAAGATCTTTGGAGTATAGCTGCAACCCCGAAGTTGGTGTAGACTGCTTGGTTACAGGTACAGTTTGTACAGCTCTTAGGTCATCACAGGCCAAAGATTTTAAAAGGGAACTATTTCCCCGTGGAACAACCATTTTGTGTTGTCAGAAGGCATTTTTTGGGATCTAGTTGACAAAGATTGTAGAATAATTATGGGAGGATGCACAGCTCTAATAGGACCGGCTATCTCATATATATATAGACAATAGGGCGGCTATCTCATATATATGTACAATTCCTAGGGTACAAGGAGACCTAAATAGAGTACAATATACGTATCTCAACACCCCCGCAGTCGAAGGGTCAGCACCGACACATAAACTAGAGCGAAACTCGTCGAAGATCGACGTCGGTAATCCCTTCGTCATGATATCCGCAAACCGCTGAGAGGTCGGTACGTGAAGAACTCGAACGTTACTGCTCACGAACGAAATGGATCCAGCTCGATGTGCTTGGTGCGGCGATGATGAACGGGGTTGGCGGAGAGGTAGACAACCGAAACATTATCACAGAACACCATTGTGGCCTTGTCGACAGGACAAGAGAGCTCGGAGAGAAGCCGATGAAGCCATATACACTCGGCCACGACGTTAGCCACGGCCCGATACTCAGCCTCGACACTCGAGCGAGAGACGGTGGGTTGTCGCTTGGAAGACCAAGAGACAAGCGATGAGCCGAGGTAGACGCAGTAGCCCGAGGTGGACCGCCGCGTGTCAGGGCAGCCAGCCCAGTCCGCGTCCGAGTAGGCGATGATGTCTGTCGACGGTGAAGCGTGCAGCGAGAGGCCGAGATCCATAGTGCCACAGATGTAGCGAAGTATCCGCTTCACTGTTGTCTAGTGAGCATCCCGAGAGGCATGCATGTGCAAGCACACCTGCTGCACGGCATACTGCAACTCCGGACGTGTCAACGTCAAAAACTGTAGAGCGCCGACGATGGAGAGGTAGAACGGCACGTCAGAGGCCAGCCACCCATCACTGGCCGAAAGCTTGGCCTTCGTGTCGACTGGAGTAGGTGCGGGGTTGCAGTTAAGCATCCCAGCACGCTCGAGGAGCTCATGGGCATACTTCCGCTGATGAAGAAAGAACCCATCCGCGCCCCGGACAACCTCGATGCCAAGGAAGTAGTGCAGCGGGCCAAGGTCCTTTAGTGCAAACTCAGCGCGAAGACGGTCGGTAAGCTGTCGAAGGAGACCGGCAGTGCATGCCGTCAAGATGATGTCGTCGACATATAGCAGCAGATAGGCGGTGTCACTGCCTTGGCGATAGAAGAACAATGACGCGTCGGAGCGCATAGAGCGAAACCCGAGATGATGCAGAAACGCGGCGATGCACTAGCACCAGGCACGCGAGGCCTGCTTCAGTCCATACAAGGACCGAGAAAGCAGACACACATGGTCCGGATGCTCGGCATCAACGAAACCAATGGGCTGCTAACAGTACACCTTCTCGGAGAGATGGCCGTGGAGGAAGGAGTTGGAGACATCCATCTGATGCACTGGCCAGGCACGAGAGACAGCGAGGTGCAGGACGGTGCGGATCGTGCCCGGCTTGACAACCAGGGCAAACGTATCCGTGAAGTCGACGCCGGCGTGTTGGCGAAAACCATGAACCAACCAACGTGCCTTATAGCTCTCCAGAGTGTCGTCAAGACCCAGCTTGTGCTTGAAAACCCACTTGCCGGTGATGACGTTGGCGCGAGGGTGACGAGGGACCAGATCCCATGTCTGGTTGCGCTGCAGCGCATCGAACTCCTCTTGCATCGTGGCGTGCCACTGCGGGTCGTGCAAGGCGGCCCGGGCAGAGGTAGGCACCAACGAGATCGCGGACGTAGAGGCGGTGCATAGGTATTGATCGGCGGAGTATCGGGTGGACGGCCGGCGCACACCCGCACACGCACGAGTGATGACACCCGCAGGCGGAGCGGGCGGGGCAGGCACATCATTCGCAGCCAAAACAGGCGATGAATCCGGTGAATACGGGGTCGGCGAGGAGGGTGTCGAGCTGGACGAGGACGACAAGGACGACAAGGGCGACATGGGCGACACGGGCGGTGTCGCTGGCGCGGGCGGAGGCACCAGCCTGGGCGGAGACGGAGCCTCGGTGGGTGGCAAAACCCGGGCGGCGACACGGGCCCGTGCATCGAGGGACCAGGCGAGGCGGGCGCAGACGGGGCCGCCGCGGTCACTCGTCGGCGAGCAGGACCGGCCTCAGGGAAGCAGCGGGTGCCGTGGGTGTCGTCAAAAGTCCCTGCTAAAACGTAAATACCAACTCGTCAAAGTAAACGTGTCGTGAGGTGATGACGCAATGAGAGACATGGTCTTAGAAGTGATAGCCCTTGGTGTTGGCTGGGTAGCCGAGAAACACGCAAGGGAGAGAGCGCGGCGCAAGCTTGTGCACAGCGGTGGCGGCGGTGCTAGGGTAGCAGTTGCAGCCGAAGACGCGAAGATCATCGTAGGCGGGGGCACACCAAAGAGGAGATGGTGCGGCGTGTATTGCCAGCGAGAACGGCAGGGGCGGATGTTGACCAGAAGAGTAGCCGTGGCGAGGGCATCCAACCAGAAACCATGGTGGCATGTACGCGTGGAACAAAAGGGTACATACGTAGTCGTTGAGAGTACGAAGGATGCGTTCAGCACGACCGTTTTGTTGAGAAGTGTATGGACACGTGAGACGGAAGATAGTGCCATGAGTAGCGAGCAGGGTGCGGATGGTGATGTTGCCGAACTCTTTGTCGTTGTCGGTTTGTAAGGCATGGATGGGGCGAACGAATTGGGTGGGGACGTAGGCAAAGAAGGAGGCGAGGGTAGCGGTGACGTCGGATTTACGGCGGAAAGGAAAAGTCCACACAAAGTGCGAGTAATCATCCAAAATCACAAGATAGTAAGTATAGCCAGAATTACTCGGAACAGGCGAGGTCCAAACATCACTATGAATAAGTTAAAACGGAAAAGACGCAACTGTGGATGAAGAACTAAACGAAAGAAGAACATGTTTTCCTAGATGACATGCTTCACAAAATGAGCATCCGTTTTATTACAAGAAAAAGATAATCCTCGCATTATTTGACGAAGGGAGGTGGAGCTAGGATGGCCGAGGCGGGCATGCCAAAGGTCGACACCGGCGGAGAGGGCGAGATGGATACTGGTGGCGGGGGAGGACGATCGAACATGGTACAAATCGCCAGGGCTGTCACATCGGTGGAGAAGCATCCAGGTACGACCATCCTTAACAGAAAAACCAGAAGCGTCAAATTCCACAGTCACAAAATTATCACGAGTGAGAGAACGAACGGAAATAAGGTTTTGGATCAAATTAGGAGAAACGACAACATTATTGAGGGAGAGAGGGGTGGAGGTGGAGGGAAAGGAGGCAGAGACGGTGTGAGTAATGGAAAGAGCATGACCGTTGATGGCTCAAATATGTAGAGCTAGTTGGGAACCCCAAGAAGAAGGTATGATGAGCACAACAGCAAGTTTCCCTCATTTATGAAATAAAGGTTATGGAACCAGTAGGAGTAAGAAAACAACTCCAAGGTGTTTCTAACAACTTGGAACCTTCACAACACAAACCCAATACTTTGCCCCAACTTACAATGAAGTTGTCAACCTCACCGGTTTGTTGAAAACAAATTATTAAACATATAGTGTGGAAGATAGTGATTGCTTGTAGTAATTTGTAAGCAGTAAACGGTAAACAGTAAATGGTATATCAATATTAAAGAATGGACTGGGGTCCACAGTTCACTAGAGGTGTTCTCCTTAAGATAGATAGCACGTTGGGTGAATAAATTACAGCAGGGCAATTGACAGATTGAGAAAGCATAACAATGCATATACTAGACATCTTGATTACTATGAGATTCGTTTGGGCATTACAACATAATACATAGACCGTAATCCAACTGCATCTATGACTAATAATACACCTTCAGGTTATCATCCGAACCCCTTCCAGTATTAAGTTGCAAACAGCAGATAATTGCATTAAGCAAAGTGTGTAAAGTAAACAATACAATTGCCCTTGGACAAAGGATTGTTGTTTTTTCCCTAGTAGCAATAGCACATCTACAACCTTAGAAGTTTATGACACTCTCCATATTACTAGAGGCATGAACCCACTATCGAGCATAAATACTCCCTCTTGGAGTTACAAGCATCTACTTGGTCAAAGTATCTACTAACAACAAAGAGCATGCAAGATCACAAATAACATAGACATGATAGAATCAATAATCAATCTGTCATAGTATCTCAATATCCATCGGATCCTCGCAAACACAACATGTATAATTACAAATAGATGATCTTGATCATGAACGAAGCTCATAAGATCTAAACATGATAGCACAAAAAAGGATAAACAACACGCATCACTCCGGAGGCTGGCATGGTGATGAAGAAGGCCTCTTCGTCCCCCCTTCGGTCTCTGTGTCGTGTTTGGTAAAATATTGACTTTGGCTTTTGTTCCGTCCAATTCCGAGAATATTTCTTTACTAGCTTTTATGAAACCAAAAATAGCAGAAAATAAGCAACTAACACTGCGACATCTTGTTAATAGGTTAGTTCCACAAAATGTATAAAAATGTCTCAAAGTATAGACAAAACATAAGAAAGTTGATACAAAAACAAGCATGGAGCATCAAAAATTATAGATACGTTTACGACGTATCAAACGTTGCGAACGATTATGCGAGAAGAAGTAGAAGTGGGAGTAGAAGTGGAGAGGTTACCGGGGTGAGAGGCCATGTGCGCGGAGGCGTCGGTGTCCATGAACCAACCGCCACCACTGCCATACGAGCCCGCGGTGGGAGCGGTCTGGAGAGCAGTTAGCAGCGTGGAGTCCCACGGGACTGGCGACGGGGGTGCGGGGTCCCACGGGACCGACGACGGGGGCGCGGGGTAGTAGGTGGTGGGATTCGGAGGCGTGGTGTAGACAGGAGCGGTGGTGGGCTGAGGCGACGCGAAGAACGCTTGGTGGGTGGTCGGGCGTGGCCCCAAGATGCTCGGGTGAGGGGCTCGTGGCACGGGCATCATATAGGCGTGGACGACCCCGGTCCAGGGGTTGTGACCCGTGATCCACGGCAGTGGCGGGGCGGCCTGCTGATATGGTCGAGGCTGGGGAGGGATGGCGTTGCCACCGTTGCGACGACGATGATGTCGGCCACCACCATTGCCGCCGCTGTTGGCGGGAGGCGAAGGCGCGTGCGGTTGGGGCGCATAGAACCCCGGGGGCGGGGCCAGGGCACGAGGCTATGGGTGAAGGCGCATGAGCAGGGGAACCCCGAAAGACGACGACGACGACGAAGGCGGCGTGGCCGCCCAGGCCCGCATGTGCTTCAGCCGCCGCTCCTTGATACGTTCGAAACGTATCTATAATTTTTGATGCTCCATGCTTGTTTAGTATCTACTTTGCTTTACTTGTCCACACTTTGAGGTGTTTTTTACTTGTGTTCTGGTACTAACCTACTAACAAGTTGCAACAGTGTCAGATGCCTGTTTTCTGTTGTTTTTGGTTTTAGAAAAGTTAGTAAAGAAATATTCTTGGAATTGGATGGGACAAACGTCAAAGTCAATTACTTTCCGTGGGAAACAAGAAGTACAGAGAGGAGACGAGGAGGCGTGCCAGGGCGGCTAAACCCCCCTAGGCGCGGGTGGGCCCTACCCGCGCCTGGGTAGGGTTTGCCCCCTCTGGCCGCCGCCTCGGCATCCCCCTTCGCCTATAAGAAGCCCCTGATGCAGAAACCCTAAGCACCCGATCAAATCTCCACGAAACCGTCTGTAGCCGCCGCCACCATCGTCCCTAGATCGGGGGATCTGAAGTTCTTCCCGGCACCCTTCCGGAGGGGAGATCATCCCAGAGGCCTTCTCTCCGGTATGATGCGTGAGTAGTTCCACCTTGGACTATGGGTCCATGTAGTATCTAGATGGTTGTATCTCCTCCTTTGTCTTTCATGTATAGATCTTGTGAGCTCCGTTCATGATCGAGATCTAATCTATTTGTAATCATGCATGTTGTGTTTTCGGGGATCCGATGGATATTGAGATTTTTATGTTGGTTTGATTAATGGTTTTGTCTTTATGATTCTATCATGTCTGTGTTGTTTGTGATCTTGCATGCTCTCCGTTGTTAGTAGCTATCTTGGCCAAGTAGTTGCTAGTGAATCCAAGAGGGGGTATTTATGCTCGATAGTGGGTTCATGCCTCTAGTTTCCAAGGGAAGTGACAGAAATATCTTCGGTTGTAGATGTGTTGTTGCCACTAGGGAGACAACAACGGTCTCTTGTTCATCGAACATGTGGACTATTTACCTTACACACTTTGCTTAAAGCAGTTGTCTATTGCTTGCAACCTAATAATGGAGGAGGTTCGGATGATAACCTAAAGGTGGACTTCTAGTCATAGATGCAGTTGGATGGCGGTCTATGTATCTTGTTGTATTGCCCAATCGAATCTCATAGGATCTTTCTGACTAGTAATTGCATTGTTATGCCTTCCTCAGTTCCTGTCAATTGCCCTGCTGTAATTTGTTTACCCTTCATGCCATTTTGTTTATCTAAGGAGAGCACCTCTAGTGAACTATGGACCCCGGTCCAATCTTTACCATTGATACTTCTTCCACTGTTACTTGTTTACTTGCTGCAAACCATTACCTTCCACACCATACGTTTAATCCTTTGTTACAGCAAACCGGTGAGCTTGACAACCTCACTGATTCATCGGGGCAAAGTCTTGAGTTTGTGTTGTGTAGGTCTCCGCGTTGCTTACAACACCCGTGTGACGTTTCCTTCCTCCTACTGGTTCGATAACCTCGGTTTCTTACTGACGGAAAAAACTTGCTGCTGCGCTGCTTCACACCCTGCTCTTAGGGTTCCCAACAGGCTCACATAAGCTGTGCAAGCCATTAAGATTTTATGGCGCCATTGCCGAGGAGGCCGAGGATGTCTTCACAAGGGGAGTCCTTCACTTCCTTTCTCTTTACTTTGTTTTTAGTTTGCTTTGTTTCTTTTGCTTGGTTTTCTTTGCCTCTTTAAAAAAAACAAAAAAAATAGTCTAGTTTGGTTTGCTTGCTTTATTCAAAAACACAAAAAAATTAGTTCCTGCTCTAGCTGCTGATGCTGTTTTTGGCTTGCCCACCTTTGCCAAAATGAACTCTGCTAAGAACACCAAGTTGTGTGACTTCACTAGCACCAACAACAATGATTTCCTAAGCACTCCTGTTGCTCCGCCTGCTCCTGATGCTACCTTTTATGAAACTAAGCCTGCTTTGTTGAATCTTGTGATGAGAGAGCAATTTTCTGGTGCTAGTTCTGATGATCTTGTTGCCCATCTCAATAGCTTTGTTGAACTTTGTGATATGCAAAAGTATAAGGATGTAGATGGAGATATTATTAAGCTCATGCTTTTTCCTTTCTCCTTGTGGGGAAAATCTAAAGAATGGTTGCTTTATTTGCCTAAAAATAGTATTGATTCTTGGACTAAGTGCAAATATGCTTTTATTGGAAAGTACTATCCTCTTGCTAAGATTATATCTATGAGAAGTGACATTATGAAATTTAAACAACTTGATAGTGAACATATTGCTCCTGCTTGGGAAAGAATGAAATCTTTGGTTAAAAATTGCCCTACTCATGGACTCACTGCTTGGATGATTATCCAGACTTTTTATGCAGGTTTGAACTTCTCCTCAAGAAATTTGTTGGATTCAGCTGCTGGAGGTACTTTCATGGGCCTCACTTTGGGTGCTGCAACAAGTCTCCTTGATAATATGATGGTTAACTACTCCGAATGGCATGTTGAGAGAGCTCCAGATAGTAAGAAGGTGAATTCTGTTGAGGAAACTTCCTCTTTGAGTGAAAAGATTGGTGTTATTATGGCTATGCTTGTTAATGGGAAAGCTCCTCTAGATCCTAATAGTGTTCCCTTAGCCTCTTTGGTTGCTCAATAAGATCAAGTTGATGTGAACTTCATTAGAAACAACAATTTCAACAACAATGCCTATAGGAATAATTTTGGTAGCAACAACAATTATAGGCCTTATCCTCCTAATAATGGAAATTCCTATGGAAGCTCTTACATTAATGCTAGAAGTGCCCCCTCTGAACTTGAAGTCATGCTCAAAGACTTTATTAGTAAACAAACCACTTTCAATAAGACTACAGAGGAAAAGCTTTTAACTGTTGAGAAATATATATCCTCTTTGTCTGAAGCTCAAACTTCCTTGATTAATAAAATGACTGCTAAACCTGAAATTGTGGAAAACACCTTTGCTACTGCTCATGTCATACAAGTTACTATTGATGAAAATGTTAGGATGTTAGCTCAACTTCATGCTAGGTAGGAAAGGGAAGCTGAAATTGATAGAAACAATAGTGTGTGCACCATCACCACTAAACCACAAGTAGTCCCTATTCCTCCTCCTACTATGCCTAAGCCTATTGAACCTACTACTAGTGATGCTAAGTTTGACTTTGATATTGATGGTTGCAATATTTCTGAAGTGATTATGTTCCTACAAAAGCTTGCTAGAAGTCCTGATGCTAGTGATATGCATGTTGCTTTCACCAAACACATTACAGATGCTCTTGTTAAGATTAAGGAAGAGAAGCTAAAACACAAAGCTTCTATTCCTAGGAAAGTAGAAGATAGTTGGGAACCCATTATTAATATGCAAGTGAATGACTTTGATCTCAAAGCTTCATGTGATCTTGGTTCTAGTGTCTCTATTATGCCTAGGAAGATTTATGAAATGCTTGATTTGCCACCATTGGAAGATTGTTATTTAGATGTCCCACTCAATGATAATGCTAAGAAGAAAGTCATGGGAAGTATTAATGATGTTCTCATTATGGTTAATAATGCTTATGTACATGTGGATTTCTATGTTTTGGATGTTGAATACAATGCTTCTTGTCCTATTACTTTGGGAAGACCTTTTCTTAGAACAGTTGGTCCCATCATTGATATGAAAGAAGGCACCATTAAATATCATTTTCCATTCAAGAAAGATATTGAACACTTCCCTATGAGAAGAGAGAAGTTACTTTTTCTCCTCCTTTGAAAGCAATATTTGATGTTAATACTTCTTCATTTGAAAATATTTAATTCTTCTTGCTTCTTGTGCCTAACTTAAAGACGTTAAAGAAAAGTACTTGTTGGGAGATAAACCAAGAGTTTCCTTGAGACTTGGAAGTTATTACTTCAGTAATGACATATCCTTATCCTTTTTGTTTGCTTTTTGTGGGAAGAATGACCTCTAATGAGAGGAAAGTAAGATTTGGGGAGTTGCTGTCCCAAAACAGATTTCTGTCTTACACCAAACAAATTCGTGAGGAGTCTCTGTAACTAGGATTGAGCTCAAAATTTACGAATAAATCCCCCAATATGTTAGCTAACTTTCGTTAGTTCAATACTTTTTTATTTGCGCAACATAAGATGTTCTAAAAAATCGGTTTTTACCTGCTGGTCTGTTTTGACAGATTTCTGCCATTATTTGCATTTGCTTCTTATTGATTCCTTTTTGAGTTCTCTTTAGGTGAATTGAGATTTTTTAAGGAGTTACTACAGTATATTGTGTTTATAGTGAAAATCCTTGCTGTTCCAAAGCTTTGCCAGAGGTCGAATAGCTTTTGAATACACTAATGTTGGTACTGAAGATTGTGAAAAGTTTTGTATGAAGGAAAAATTTCAGGTCTAAAGAGAGAATGATGCAATGAGATGAAGAATGGACAAAAGCTCAAGCTTGGGGATTCCACCATGGTTTCACCCCAATAAATATCCAAGAGGTACAAGCGTCAAAGCTTGGGGATGCCCAAGGCTTCCCCTTCTTCATCAATAAAAAGCTTAGGTCTGTCTAAAAACTTCGTTTTTATTGTTTCATGCACAGTTGTGTTGTTCTTGGAGCGTCTTAGTTTTCGTTTGATTTTATTAGGTTGTTTAGTTTTCTTGAATAAAGTAGTTTGGACCCCCGTTCTCGCTTTGTTGTTTTACAAATAAGTTGCTTCGTGTTGGAAAGGAATAGTAAGTTCTTGCTTGTAAGTGTAAGAGGAGCTTGCATTGACTATGACTTAGACTTTAGCATGACATGCTAGGTGTTGTTTTAGCATTATGCTTAGTGATTATTGCTGTAGCATGTCTTGTTCCAAACAATTGGGATTGCTTAGTGTGCCTTGAAGAAATTATGCGTTGTTTTAGCATGCAAAAGCATAGTATTGTGGTATTCTCCTTTGATGCTTTGCTTGGGTTGACTTGGCACATGCTCACACCATGTTATGACTATGACAAGTCACCATTAGCCTCTATGATCATTTAGTCCTTGACTTGTAGTACCACTCTTTGCTTTGATTAGTATGCTTTGTTGCTGTGCATGATTATGGCCATTATGCTCTCTTAGTTGGTTGCTCCCAGTCTTTTGCTAGCCTACACTTGTGTGAGTAAGTTCTACTCATGCTTCCAACTGTAGGGGTTCGTAGCATGGAAAACAAAAAATTTCTACCGCATACAAACAAACAAGCCAAGATCTATCTACTAGATTGTAGCAACGAGTCGATGGAATAACTCACCCTCGAAGATTCCAAAGTGTTTAACGAGAGCGGATTCTCGTGGGTGATGTAGTCTTACTCTTGCCGATCTCAAGATCGCGTAGACAATCCTTCCGGCGCTGCGTTCCGGCAGCGCTCCCGCAGTCGGTCACACGTTCGGTACTCGACGAAGACCTTCCTCTCCCTTGTTCCAGCAGGGAGCGGAGGTTGTAGCACTCTCCTCGTGATTCCGGCAGCACGACGGCGTGGTACCGGAAGTAGAGGGGAGATCTCGCAGGGCTTCGCCTCAAGCCGGAACGAGTATGGTGGACTATGAGAGAGGCCTCGGTGATCTAGGGTTTAGACACACCAAGGAGAGAGGGCTAGGGCGAAGGCTAGGGCTTGGGGAAGCCCAAGTCGGCGGCTAGGGTTTGCCCTAGGCGACTGCGGCGGCAGCAGCAGGAGGTGGTGGCACCGGCGGCTTAGGGCTAGGGTTTGGAGAGGGCAAGGTGTAGTCTTGGAGGGGAAGCCCTGCCCCTCCTTATATAGGTGGGAGGGCGCGGCCAAGGGGAGGGGAGTCCCTCCCCAACTCGGCTTCCAACGCCGGCGGTGGAGGGAGAGGTACTTCCTCCCCAAGTAGGTTTCCTACTCTCCCTCCACCAAGCAAACTTGTCGTTTGACTTTTCAAACTAGGATTTTGATTTATCCCTTTATTTTGCTCAGCGATGACACCTAGTACATGATGCAACCATTCCAACTTGTTATGACACATTCATGTACTCTTCCCCTCCAGAGTGTCGGACCTTCCGGAACCTTCTAGAACATTCCCGATGAAAACACCGGAACCATTCTCCAACCCCGAAACAGGACTTTCCTTATATGAATCTTATTCTCCGGACCATTCTGGATCTCCTCGTGATATCCCGGATCCCATCCGAGACTCCGAACAACATTCGGTCTCTTACTCATCATTCCATAACTACTCAACAACATTGAATCCTTAAGTGTGTCTCCCTACGGTTCGTGAATTATGCGGACATGATCGAGACACTTCTCCGAACAATAACCAATAGAGGAATCTGGAAATTCATATGGCTCCCATAGATTTCTTCAATTACTTTGCGATCGAATGAACCACTTACATACGATACCAATTTCCCTTTGTCTCACGATAGTTTACTTATCCAAGGTTTTGATCGTCGGTATCTCTGCATACCTAGTTCAACCTCGTTACTGATAAGTACTCTTTTCTCGTTCCCGTGATATGTGATCCCTTGTGAGCCAGTCACATGCTTGCAAGCCAATTGGATGACATTCCACCGAGAGGGCCCAGAGTATATCTATATGTCATATCGATGGACAAATCCCACTCTTGATCCATGTGTCTCAACCAATACTTTCCGAACACTCAATGCCACCTTTATAACCACCCAGTTACGGTGTGGTGTTTGATGTCATCAAAGCATCCTTCCGGTAATGGTGATATGCATGATCTCATGGTCGAAGGAATTAGGTTACTATGTATCAGAAAGCATATAACAATTGAACTATTAAAATGACTTGATCTTTATGCTACGCTTATCTATAGGAGTATGTCCATCATATCATTCTCCTAACGATATGATCTTGTTGTTAATAACATCTCAATGTTCATGATAGGGAAACCACAATCATTTATTAACCAACAAGCTAGTATTTATAAAGAGGCTTTACTAGGGACTCTAATTTAGTTTACAAATCACACAAGTATTAATGTTTCCTTGTTAATACTATTATAGCATGAATGTAAACATTTATCATAAACACAAAGATATAATAATAACTGCATTTATTATTGCCTCTAGGGCATATCTCCAACAGTCTCCCACTTGCACTAGAGTCAACTAATCTAGATTACATGGTAATATAACGAACACCCATGGCAGTTTGGTGTTGGCCATGTTTTAACCTCGGGAGAGGTTTAGTCAACGGATCCGCCACATTCAGATTTGTGTGTACTTTGCAAATCTTTATGTCACCATCTTGGACATGTTCTCGAATAGCGTGAAAACGTAGCTTGATGTTGATGGGGATATGCCTACCGGGGTATACCCAGCAAGACGTTTTCGACTGGCCCAGGAACTGGCGAGTGGGCCTGCAAGACTGCGACTGGATCAAGGCTCGGTGTGGATCCAAGCGACTGGAAGCTGAAGGCCCAGGCGAGTAGATAGGCCCAGTCGGAATAGGTTAATCAAGTACCGAAGCCTTAACTGATTCGGTTGAGATATGTAAACCCTAGGGGGAGGTGAGTCTATATAAGCCTCCCTATAGGGCATGTACACGGACGTTCCATCATACACCCAAGCCACTCGCCGCCTAGCCGCCGAGCTCGCCCCATTGTACCACCATCATAATACAATCTAGCAGGAGTAGGTCTTTACCCTCTGGGGGGCCGAACCTGGGTAAAACCTTGTGTCTCCGCCCTCATCTCGCACCGCAGATGGCTGGCCACCCTTGCCCCTCGTTCTACTACTCGCTGCCGATTGCAGCATCTGCCGTGAACATTCCCACGACAGTGGCGCCCACCGTGCGGCCTGGCCGGTCTGGACGGTTTTATGCGGCGAGATCCAATCTGCCCATCAACGAGACGGTCGCCACCGGCCGCATGATAGCGATCGGCGAGATGCTCCAGATCTTGCCGAGCAGCTACGTACCGGCGGCGCGACCCGTCACGCACAGCATGATCTTGCCGGTCGGCACAATCAGCCTCTTCGTCGGCCTCACCGACGTCATCATCTCGGAGGATTCGGCTCGCATCCGCGAGTCGCCGCCACGCGATCGGCTCTCCGAGAGCCAGGTCCGCACGATCCATCGCCTCGCCTCCGAGTACAACTCGGCCCACAGCAACGTGGCCGAAAACTCCGCGGCCACGGAAGACGCGGCCCTCAACGACGACGCCGACTCGGCGACCCCGGCATCACTCGCCGGATCCATCACCGCGGCTTCGCCCGCGGGCTCCATCACCCAGGTCTCCAACTTGGGAGACTTCGAGGATCCCTCCATCCTTGGGATCTTTGACTTCGACTCCGGGTCGGAAAATTCCGTCGATCTCCGCGACGGGACCGGTCGACACGCCGCGACCTACATGGCGACCGGCACCGATCCGTCGGAGGATCCTTTCTCCACCCTGATCCCTCCTAACGCCACGGCAACGGAGGTCGAGGAACTCCGCCTGAAGCTGGCGGAGGTACTCCGCAAGGAGCAAGCCGAGCGTGAAAAAATTCGCCTCGAGCAGGTGACGGTGCAGGAGCTGTCGCGCTACCACCAGCAGCGAATCAGGTCGCGCCTGAACCCCACAGTCCAGGGGCGCGCCCTGAACTTCGACGACGAGATCTGCGAGAACGCGTCGCCAGGAGGAAGCGCCCGGCCCCCACCAGGGTCGACGGCGAACGGCGCCCCACCTCCACCCAACCGTACACCTCCCAGGGACCAACCGCGGATAGTGGTCTCCTCACGGGAGAGAGACGCGAATGGACTACCACTGTTCTCCACCCCGATGGACAACCTCGTGGCGGGCCGAGCAGCGGCCGACAACATCTCGGCCGCTGGTGACGGCGCCCTACAGATCCAGTACGTCAGGGCCCTGCTCGCAAAGGCGGTCGAGCAGCAAAACGCAGGCGCTGACTCGCAGGGTCGGGTGTACTCGCGTTCTTCGGGCAGCAGAGCGGCCTCAAGCGGCCGCCCATTGGCGGAAAACACACTCAACTGCCCGCCACCAAAGCCATTACAGCTCCAAAATCGACCCGCGAACGCGGACCTCTCCACCAACGACCCCAGGCCAGCGAACAACTTCGTCGCCGCCAACGGTCAGCCCATCGACGCCCGCACCCACATCATCAACAACCAAAGCTGGCGCGCACGCCAGCCCGATGACTTGCGACACACCCTAACCAATCGTCGTGATGGCGAGCCGATGGGATCGCTAAGCCGACTCGGGCCCAGGTGCTTCGGACCGATGATCCGAGGCGAAAAATACCCGGCGAATTTCAAGGCGCCGAAGGAAATAGAGAAGTACGACCCTTCGTATGACCCCTCCGTGTGGCTGGATACATACCTCATGGCGATGGGGATCGCTGGCCACACTGACCTGCTAGCCGCCCGTTACCTCCCCTTGATGATGGAGGGGACGTGCAGGCAGTGGATCAACACCCTCCCCCAGGATAGCATCGACTCCTGGGAGGAGATGCGCGACGCTTTCGTCAGGCACTTCGAGTGCTCCTACACCCGCGCCACCACCATCGAGGACCTGGAGCGATGCGTCCAGGGACCCCATGAGTCGACCCGCAACTGGGTCCAGCGGTGGCAAGAACTGTGGTACAACGCGGTCGGCATCCACCCGGACACCGCGATCCATTGCTTCAAGAACTCGTGCCGCTACGAGCCCTTGGTTGCCAAGCTCAAGCGACATTCTCGTACACTCGACAACATACCGGACCTCCTCGAGATCGCCAAACGGTACGCGGAGGGAGATGCAAACCAGGAAACCGACGACGAGTCGGGAGGCCAACGCCGCACGAGCGGCAACGACAACGGACGACGGTCCGACCTACACTACAGCAACACTCGCCTCACTGGCAAGCGCCGCAGTGACGGGCGAGTTGACTTCGTCGCAAACACCGGGCATGTGCAGCGCGAGCCCAAGATCTTCCGCCGCGACGGTGGACAACGCCGCGACGGCGGCAATTACAAGGCGAAACCAAGGTTCGACCCCGTGGCCCTCCTTAACCAACCCTGTGCGTTCCACAGCAAGGAAGGGAAACCCGCCACACACACGACCGCCGACTGCCACACCCTCAGGGAGATTAAGAAGGCACGGCGAGCGCGGGAGGACCCCGACAACAACCCGCCAAACGGCGGAAAATTCGGCAACATGGCCGGCTCGCTCCATACCTTCATAGGCTTCAACACGAAGCGCGAGAAGAAGGTCATCACCCGCGCCGTCGCTGTCAACGCGGTGGCCCAGGTGGACGTTCCCCAGTTCCTCAACTGGTCAGAGCAGCCCATCACCTGGAGCCGCCAGGACCACTCGCCGCGCATCGAGTACCCAGGCCGAGTCACCCTGGTGGTCAAGCCAAAGGCGGGCGACTACTGGCTCCCCAAGACATTGATGGACGGCGGCAGCTCCATCAACATCCTGTAGCTAGACACCTTCAGGCGGCTGCGGCTCCCGCAGTCGATGATCGAGACGACCCACACCACGTTCCACGGCATCGTCGCCAATCGGAAGGCGTACCCGATCGGCAAGGTCACGCTGCCAGTCACCTTCGGCACGCCAGCAAACTTCCGCACCGAGCAGATCGTCTTCGAGCTGGTACCCTTCGACAGCCCCTACCACTGCGTCCTGGGGCGCCAGGCGTTCTCCAAGTTCATGGCAGCGCCCCACTACGTGTACAACGCGATGAAGCTCCCCGGGCCGTGCGGCGTCATCACCATCAACGGCGACCGCGACATGGCCACTGAATGCGAGGCCAAAGGAGCCGAACTCGTTGACGCCGTCATCGCGGCAGAGGCCAACCACGCCGACGAGCTCGCCAAGTATGCGAGCGGGGTGAACAATGACGACCCCACCATACTCAAGAAGCCCAATTCGGAGGGCGCAAACACCTCAGCGTTCGAGGCAAGACGCACACCCGCACCGTCGAGCTGGTCCCAGGCGACTCCAGCCAGACGGTGACGATCGGAACAGGGATGAGCCCAGCCTAGGAAGGCGCGATCATCGAGTTCCTCCGTGAGAACAGGGACATCTTCGCATGGAAGCCCTCTGACATGCCTGGTGTCCCTAGGGAACTCGCTGAGCACAAAATAAACGCCGACCCCAAAGTGCGACCCGTCAAGCAGTCGCTGCGGCCCTTCAATGAAGAGCGGCGCCAAGCTATCGCCGAGGAGGTGCAGCGTCTACTCGCTGCAGGCTTCATCCGGCCAATCAAGTACTCCAAGTGGCTGCCAAACCCAGTCCTGGTCGAGAAGAAGAACGGGACCTGGAGGATGTGTATCGACTACACAAATTTAAACAGCGCCTGCCCAAAGGAGCAGTTCGTCCTCCCGCGGATCGACCAAATAATCGACTCCACCGCGGGCTCGGAGTCGCTGTGTTTCCTCGACACCTACTCTGGGTACAACCAGATCAAAATGGTTGTTGAGGACGAGGAGAAGACGGCGTTCATCACGCCATTCGGAGCCTTCTGCTACACCGCCATGACCTTCGGCCTCAAAAACGTCGGGGCGACCTACCAGCGGTGCATGCAGGAGTGCCTCGCGAGCCAAATTGGCCGCAATATCCACGTTTACATCGACGACGTGGTCGTGAAATCCGCTCGCCAGGGCGATCTACTCACCGACCTGGCGGAAACATTCTCCAACCTGCGGAAATACAAGATAAAACTCAACCCAGGCAAATGCACCTTCGGTGTACCAGCAAGGCAACTACTGGGGTACGTCGTCTCCACGCGCGGGATCGAGGCGAACCCCACGAAGATCGACACGATCGCTTGACTCGGCAAACCCGAGTGTCCGCGCGACATCCAGAAGCTTGCCGGGCGAGTAGCGGCTCTCAGTCGCTTCATCCCCCGCCTGGGCAAAAAGGCGATGCCCCTATACCGCCTGATGCGCAAGAACGCCACCTTCCAGTGGGACAAGGAGGCGGACGATGCACTCCGCGACCTCAAGAAGGTGCTACTCGCAGCACCATTACTCGCCGCCCCCGTCGACAAATAACCCATGCTGGTCTACGTCGCGGCTTCCGAGCGCGTCGTCAGCGCCGTCATGGTCGTCGAGCGACCGGAGGAAGGAAAGGAGCGCCCGGTACAGCGACCGGTGTACTACATCAGCGAGGTCCTCACCGAGTCGCGCCAGCAATACCCGCAATACCAGAAACTGGTATACACGGTCTTCAGAGCACAGTGGCGCCTGCCGCACTACTTCCAGGAGCACCCGATCACAGTCGTCTCCTCAGCACCGTTGCAGGATATCATCCGCAACCGTGAGGCGACTGGGCGAGTCGCCAAGTGGGCCGTCAAAATCGGCGTCCACAACATCAAGTACGAGCCACGAAAAGCGATCAAATCGCAGGCTCTAGCGGACTTCATCGCCGATTGGGAAGAGGCCCAGCAGCCAGAAAAGCTGCCATACCTCCACTACTAGAGCCTCCACTTCGACGGCTCCAAGAACGCGGACGGCGTAGGAGAAGGGATTGTGCTGACTTTGCCCAAGGGCGACAAGCTCCGCTACGTCCTCTACCTCGACTTCACCCCCTGCACCAACAACATGGCCGAGTACGAGGCACTACTCCACGGCATGCGAGCTGCCAAGGAGATGAACGTCAACCGCCTACGCTGCTACAGAGACTCCGACCTCGTCGCTGGGCAAGTCGCTGGCACTTGCGACGATGTCTCTCCCACCATGGCGGCATACCGCCAAGCAGCAGACAAGCTGGGGGGGACACTTCGCAGGGTATTCCGTCGAGTGGATCGACAGGCGGAAGAACGAGGAGGCTGACGCACTCTCTCGCATCGGATCGGCTCGACTCGCGCCACCCGCCGGCGTCTTCCTCGACACGATCACCAAGCCGTCAGTCTCACCCCCAAGGGAGATCGACATCGGAGTCCCGCTGCAGCCAGAGGCGGCCCTGGTCGCACTCGTCGCCGAGCCAGAAGACTGGACCAGGCCCTACGTCGCCTACCTGGAGGCTGGCACCTTGCCGGCAGATGAGACGGATGCCCGGATGATTGCACGCCAATGCAAATCCTTCACCATCATCGACGGCGAGCTCCACAAGCGCAGCATGACCGGCGTATTCCAACACCGCGTCCAACCCGCCGAAGGATGCAAGATCCTCCACGACATCCACTCCGGCGACTGCGGCCACCACGCCGGCGCCCGCTCTCTGGTCGCCAAGGCTATGCGACACGACTTCTACTGGCCCACCGCACACGCCGATGCCGTCGACATCGTCTAGCGGTGGGCTGGGTGCCAGAAGTACGCCAACCAGACACACGTGCTGAGCTCAGCGCTCAAGACAATCCTCATCACCTGGCCATTCGCCGTGTGGGGTATGGATACGGTAGGCCCCTTCAAAAAGGCCCCCTCCGGCTACACCCACCTTCTGGTTGTCGTCGACAAATTCACAAAGTGGGTGGAGGCCAAGCCAGTCCGGAAATGCGACGGGAAGACCGCCACCAAGTTCTTACGCGAGCTCATATATCGCTACGGGTTCCCAAACAGCATCATCATGGACAACGACACCAACTTCGCCAAAGGAGCCATGGCCGAGTTCTGCGAGAAACACCACATCCGGCTCGACCTGGCGTCAGTCGCCCACCCGGAGTCCAACGGCCAAGCGGAACGGGCCAACCAGAGCATCCTCCAAGGCCTGAAGGCGCGGCTCCAAGTACCACTCAAGCGCACCACCGGGTGCTGGGTCGAGGAGCTACCCTCCGTCATCTGGGGCATCCGCACCTCAGTCAATAGATCGACAGGGTTCGCCCCCTTCTTCATGGTGTACGGCGCCGAGGCATTCATGCCCACCGACCTCGAGCACGACTCGCCGAGGGTCGTCCACTACACGGAGGCTGCGAACGAACTCGCACGACAAGATGGAGTCGATCAACTCGACGAGGCACGCGACCTAGCTCGCTCACGCACCGCCATCTACCAACAAGGACTCTGCCGCTACCACAGCCGGCGGGTGAAAACTCGCACCTTCCAAGAAGGCGACCTGGTGCTGCGCCCCATCCAGGATAAGAAGGGCATGCACAAGTTATCCCCCCCGTGGGAGGGACCATTCGCCATAGGGCGAGTACTCGGCAACGACGCCTACTACCTCATCGACGTCCGCATGGGACGGCAAACTCGACGTCAAGCGACCATGGAATGTAAACCTCCTACGGAAGTTCTACTCCTAGAACTCCACATATGTATCCTCCAGTCGCTATGAAATAAAAATATTGGCTACCGCAAATTGCGTCTACTCTCCGTGTCTTGTGCCACTCGCACTCGTAATAACAGCGTCAAGCTAACTGCAGAAGTCAACCTCTGGTACAGCGATCGGCATGTCCAAGTAGTGCGCTACAAGGGCACTGGGGTACCCCAGGTCTTGTAACGTCCATGAAAAATGCCTACCCGGAGCCCCATTGGAGTCGCCTAGCTCGACTGGCTCAACGAGCCAAGACAACTGCCTTCGCTTCTCACAGCGACCATGATCCTACGCATCCTCGACATAGGACTCGAACGGCCAAGTACCACGATCGGGGACTGACGACCAGTTCAGCGCGACCGGCTAGGGAAAATGCCAAGTATGAGAGCATGCCCAGGACTCGCCATGCGACTGACCCAACGGGCTAGGCAGGAGTGATGCGCTCAAACTAACGCGCCAAGTCCTCACCCACCCTCGAGTCGCGCCTAGAACAACCAAGTACCACGCTCGGGGACTCGGCCACCCGACCTCGTTCGCGCAAGGGAAAACGGTGAAGTATAGAGCACTCATGGGAGTCGCCTTGCGACTGGCTCTCCGAGTTCGGGAGAGTCGACCACAATAACAAAACATACAAAACCGCAAACAAATAACAAACGAGGTAAACCCCATAAGAAGGGCGGACGCGCTCGGGAACTCGTTCAACCCTCAATCAAAAAAAACACGACAATTCACAAAACAACACGATATCTCATTAATAGCATGTCGCAATTGTCACAAAATACAAAGTATGCCCAACGGCAGAACTGCTACTAACGCCCCAGGGCAAACTATTCTACTCTGCAGGCTTCGACGACGATTCGCCAGCACCCTTGCGATTGCAAATGAAGGGATTATACGGGTTTGACGGGTACGTCGTCATCTCACCCGCCATCGCCGCACGGAAGGGTTGCTCGATCTTGAAGTCCCGGTGCTGCGGCTCGGGGTCGTTGGGTGCGACGACCGTCTCCTGGTAAGGAAGGAGGTCGCCCATTGCCCAGACGCGCTCGGAGTACACCACGGCGCGGTCCATCAACTTGAGCACCTCGGAGATCTCCACCGAGCCGGTCGACGACGGGTAGCCACTCGTCACATCGTCCAGATCGAAGTCCTCCGGGAAGTGAGCAAGCCCAAGGCTAAGAGCCATCGCCGCTCCGCGCCGGAACGCCGATCGCGTCATGAATTCGACGACCGATGGCGCTTTCTCCAAGTACCGCCACACCTCGACGAGGTCGCTGGGAATCACCTCCGTGGGTGACATTTCCTGGAGATACGCCCGTATGCACGTCGCCGACAACGTGGCCGAGTCGACCAGCGTGGCCACACATTGCCGTGCGTCGAACGAACTCGCCTCTTCCGCGCTGCCAATGATTCGACCTACGGACAGAAAGCGACAGTGAGTACATCAAAGATTACACAATGCAAACGTTACAGGCACAGTAAGACATACTCACCAATCAAGGGACGGGAGAGATCCGTGATGAAGCTCTAAAGAGAGGTGTAGTCATCTTGAAGCCCAGCGACAAGGGCATCGGAGACTTTACGCTCCTCAGCGGCGGCTGTAACGGCAGCCTTGGCTCGCCCATCCACCGAAGTTGCCTCCTCCCTCGCCTCCTTCAGCTCACGCTCAAGGTGGGCGATCCGCTCCTCAGTGGAGCTTAAAGCAATCCGAGCTTCCGCCAATTCAGTCGCGGGGACGAGGCCCTGGCGGACCTCCTCTGCCTTCACAGCAGTCGCCTGGAGCCCCTTGTTCACCTCTTGGACGGCGGCCAGTTCCCTCTCCACATGACGTTTTGCAGCGAGACGGTCGGCTGACTCGCGCTGCAAACCCTGAACACAAGTCACATAGTTAGCAACAGCGGAATCCTAAGTGCCCACCCGCTGAAATTCAGCGAGTGCGCACTCGGGGACTGGCATTCAAAGTCCTAAGTGCCCACCCGCTGAAATTCAGCAAGTGCACACTCGGGGACTGGCATTCAAAAATCCTAAGTGCCCACCCGCTGAAATTCAGCGAGTGCGCACTCGGGGACTGGCAATCAAAAACCTTAAGTGCCCACCCGCTGAAATTCAGCGAGTGCGCACTCGGGGACTGGACGCGAGAATTAAAAACAAGACATTTAAAGAATCAAACCACTGCAGCACAGCGGCCTGATCCTCGGGGACTGGACATACCTGGATGGCTGCGCCAAGCATACCATGGAGCTGTATCGCGTCCACGGATGCGAGGAGAGCCGGCGTGTGCCCGCGACGTTGCTCGACCTCCATGTCAGCGACCCCAGGTGCGCGGCTCGAGGGCGAGGTACCACTCGCCGTAGCCGCTCTGGTTATAAAGCGCGGGAAGGTTGCGATGGATGCGCCGGCACCAAAGGAGGCCGGCTCGGCTGCTCCAGATGAGGGAGCACCCTCCTTGGTTGCTACGGGTTCACTCGGCGCGATCGCCGTGTCGTCAGATACCGTGACGACTTCGTCGCCCTTGGCCTTCTTGGCGCTATCCGCGGGGGCGATGACCTCGTCCGCTTTCCTCTTCCGGGAGGGGTCCTTCTCGCTGACGACTGGCGGCACCTTGGCCACGGTTGGATGGCCTATCTTCTTGGCTCCAGTCCTGCAAATTGATCACATTAGCAAAGTAATCCGTGTACAATGCAAAACAAAGACAGGAGAATAAAACTCACTTGGCGACCGGTAGGAACCGCGGCCCCGTGCGGATGCCGGCCGGCTTCTCCAGTTCGGGGCCCAGCCGTCGACTGAGGCCCATCTCCAGGACATCGCGTGCCCAATACACGGACGGCTTCTTCGTTGTCGACGCCGCGACTGGAGCCTCCAAAACATTTTCGGCAGGAGCATCCTTGGGCGGCAAAGCTACCGCGACCGGAGCGGCCCCCGACCCAGACACTGGGGCAAACGACGGAGGCATCGAGGCCAGAGGCACCTCCTTCAGAACGGCGGTTATATCCGGCGCCGTAGTCATCTGTGGAGCTTCACCCCTGGACAGGCTGGTGACGTCGGAGCTGCTTGGCGAATGAGGCGGAGATGCCTGTTTCCCTGGCTTCATCCTCTTCTTTGGAGGGGCCCTCACCTCCTTCTTCTTCTTCTTCTTCTTCTTTGATGGAGTGGCCTCGCGACGCGAGGTGTGCTCGGGGAGCTCGTCGTCGTCGTCGTCATGACGCTCGAGGCTTTTGCTCGCTTCGAGCTCGCGCTGCCGCTGTCCGCGTGTTTTCCGGACCAGCGGGGCGACCTCTTCCTCGGATTCGTCGTCGTCGCCGCTCCCGTCACTCTCGACGCCTCCCCTTGCCGGAGGCGATTCACCCACCTCCTGGACGGACGAGCTCGAATTCTCGTCGTCCACGGGCATAAGCCACCCTTCCACCACTTGAAATAGCTGCAATGGGCATAAACAACATCAGTATGACCGCGACTGCATTTAACTGCGACTGCGAATGACGAAAAGATGACTTACCGTTGAGGCTGGATGCTTCGCGGTATAGGAGGCGACCCCAGCCTTCGCGTCGAGGTACGTCGCCTGGGTGATCTTCTTCAGCGCCAGGAGGTAATCCTCGAGTTGCCACTCGACGAGGCAGGACTTCGTCGAGTCCTCCCGGCCCGCGTACTCGTACATGTAGTGGTCGTGGCAGGCCAGGGGGACGAGTCGCCGCCCGAGCCAGCAGTTGTACAAATTGATGGGCAGGAGACCCCTCTTCTTCAGGCCGCGAATGGTTTGAAGCATTTCATCCATGACCATCCGCTGGTCTGTTGGAAGCATGCCGACTTGGAGTCGGCGTGGTTCAGGCCGGTCGACGGAGTATCTTGGGATCGCCACCTCGCCGTCTGGAGTCGCCTCGGTGACATAGAACCAAGACTTCTTCCATTCACTCGCCGCCTTGGCGGGTAGCATCAGATCGAACAAGGAAGCCTTCGATTTCAGCTGAAACGTCAGGCCGCCCGCGGCGAGCATTGGGCCGCCCGCTTCCTCGCGACTGATCCGCCCGTGGAATAGATCTTGCCACAGGGGGAAGTAGGGCCTGCAGCCCAGGTAGCATTCGCAGAACGCCACGAAAATGGCGAGCTGCTCGATGCTGTGCGGGCCCAGGTCCGACGGTTGGATCCCGTAGAAGGCACAGAAGCGCCGGAAGAAAAGAGATGTTGGGAATCCCAGCCCCCACTCTAGGTGGCTGGTGAAGCAGACGAACTCTCCCTCGCGTGGGTCCAGGGTCACCTCTCCGGCCGTAGGGATTCGCCACCTGCCGGCGCGCAAGATCCCGGCCTCCTCTAAGGACGCCAGTTGCGCTCTCGTGCACTTGGATCTACCCCATGTCTCGGTGGAGGGGGCCATTGGCGGAAGGATTCGTGGGGGTCGGAGGATTTCGGTTCGGCTGGATCACGATGCGGAGGAAAACGAAGGTGCGCACAATCGGAGGAAATGACGAGGAGGTGGTTCTACGATCGCCTACCATCCCCTTTATATAGCGGTTGTTACCCGCCAAATCAGGGAGCCGTTACTACGCGGTGATTACGCCAAAAGTTACCGTTGGATTACCCCAACGGCTAGTTTGACTGCGTTTGGACGGTCCAACTTCATCCACTCGGCTCACCGACCCGATCACTGCAAACTGTGACTAAATATTTCACCGACCCAATCGCCAAAGCTGCGACCAGAATGATTAGTTTCCTCCTTTATTCAGGAGCCCGCCGCCGATTCGACTGGATGCCCGCGTTGGAAGCCGAATACTCCGACTGCCAGCAACCATCTGCGCCCAATCGATGACGGCCTCGGGGACTACTGATGGGGATATGCCTACTGGGGTATACCCAGCAGGACGTTTCCGACTGGTCCAGGAACTGGCGAGTGGGCCTGCAAGACGGCGACTGGATCTAGGCCCGGTGTGGATCCAAGCGACTGGAAGCTGAAGGCCCAGGCGAGTAGATAGGCCCAGTCGGATTAGGTTAATCAAGTACCAAAGCCTTAACTGATTCGGTTGAGATATGTAAACCCTAGGGGGAGGTGAGTCTATATAAACCTCCCTACAGGGCGTGTAGTCGGACGTTCCATCATACACCCAAGCGACTCGCCGCCTAGCCGCCGAGCTCGCCCCATTGTACCACCATCATAATACAATCTAGCAGGAGTAGGTCTTTACCCTCTAGGGGGCCGAACCTGGGTAAAACCTTGTGTCTCCGCCCTCATCTCGCACCGCAGATGGCTGGCCGCCCTTGCCCCTCGTTCTACTACTCGCTACCGATTGCAGCATCTGTCGTGACCATTCCCACGACAGATGTGCTTCAGTTTCTTGTGTGACCTTGGTTCTTGCGTATTGGCTATGGCACCCATGTTATCATAGTAGATAGACATTGGGTCCAGCGCACACCACACCGAGCTCTGTAATGAACTCCTTCATCCATATCGCTTCTTGTGAAGCCTCCGAAGCAGCTATGTATTCCGATTCAGTTGAAGATCTCGCCACAACGCTTTGCTTTGCACTCCTCCAGCTAACTGTTGCACCATTCAAAGTAAATACGTATCCAGATTGAGATTTAGAATCATCCGGATCGGTGTTCCAACTAGCATCGGTGTAACCATTAACAACGAGTTGTTCATCACCTCCATAAGAAAGAACCATATCCTTAGTTCTTCTCAAGTACTTGAGGATGTTTTTGACCGTCGTCCAATGATCCACTCCTGGATCACTTTGATATCTGCTAGTCAAACTAACAGCATATGCAATGTCGGGTCTAGTACATAGCATGGCATACATTAGAGATCCTATGGCTGAGGCATAGGGAGTCTTACTCATCCTTTCTCTATCTTCTGTCGTTGCTGGACTTTGAGTTTTACTCAACGTCGTATTGGGCAACATGGGCAAGAACCCTTTCTTGCTATCTTCCATTCCAAACCTCTTTAGAACTTTGTCCAAATATGTACTTTGTGACAATGATATTAGGCGTCTCGATCTATCTCTATAAATCTTTATGCCTAATATGTAAGCTGCTTCGCCAAGATCTTTCATTGAAAAACTATTATTCAAATATTCCTTGACACTATTAAGAAGTTCTACATCATTCCCAATCAACAATATGTCATCTACATATAGTATTAAGAATGCTATAGAGCTCCCACTCACTTTCTTGTAAATACAAGCTTCTCCATAAGTTTGTATAAAACCAAAACTTTTGATTACCTTATCAAAATGTTGATTCCAACTTCGGGATGCTTGCTTCAATCCATATATGGACCGTTGAAGTTTGCATACCTTGTTAGCATCCTTAAGATCGACAAAACCTTTGGGTTGCATCATATACAACTCTTCATCAATGTCTTCATTGAGGAACGCTGTTTTGACATCCATCTGTCATATCTCATAATCGTAATATGCAGCGATTGCTAACAAAATCCTCATAGACTTTAGCTTCGCTACTGGTGAGAAAGTCTCATCGTAGTCAACTCCTTGAATTTGTCGAAACCCTTTTGCGACAAGTCGAGCTTTATAGACAGTAACATTACCATCAGCATTTGTTTCCTTCTTGAAAATCCATTTATTCTCGACAGCCTTCCGGCCATCCAGTAAGTCCACCAAAGTCCATACTTGGTTTTCGTACATGGATCCAATCTCGGATTTCATGGCTTCTTGCCATTTATTGGAATCTGGGCTCATCATCGCTTCCTCATATGTCGCAGGGTCATCGGTGTTGTCCACCAACATGACACTCATAACGGGATCATACCAATCGGGAGTGGTACGAGTTCTCGTTGACCTGCGAGGTTCTGTAGCAACTACAATCGAAGTTTCATGATCATCATCATTAGCTTCCTCTCTTATTGGTGCAGGCACCACAGGAACTTCTTCCGGTGCTGCGCTACTTGCAAGTTCGAGAGAAGGTTCGACAACCTCGTCGAGTTCTACTTTCCTTCCACTCACTTCTTTCGAGAGAAATTCCTTCTCTAGAAAGGATCCATTCTTGGCAACGAAGATTTTGCCTTCGGATCTATGATAGAAGGTATACCCAATAGTTTCCTTTGGGTATCCTATGAAGACGCATTTTTCCGCTTTGGGTTCAAGCTTGTCCGGCTGTAACTTCTTTACATAGGCTTCGCAACCCCAAACTTTAAGGAACGAAAATTTAGGTTTCTTCCCAAACCATAATTCATACGGTGTCGTTTCAATGGATTTAGATGGTGCCCTATTTAAAGTGAATGCGGCTGTTTCTAATGCATAACCCCAAAATGATAGCGGTAAATCTGTAAGTGACATCATAGAACGAACCATATCTAAGAGAGTTCGATTACGACGTTCGGACACACCATTACGCTGTGGTGTTCCTAGTGGTGTCAATTGTGAAAGTATTCCGCATTTCTTCAAATGCTCGCCAAACTCGTAACTTAGATATTCACCTCCACGATCAGATCGTAGAAATTTAATCTTCTTGTTACGTTGATTCTCCACCTCACTTTGAAATTCCTTAAAATTCTTGAAAGTTTCGGACTTATGTTTCATGAAATAGATATACCCATATCTACTCAAGTCATCCGTGAAGGTAAGGACATAACGATAACCACCGCGCGATGCTACACTCGTTGGACCACACACATCAGTATGTATGATTTCCAATAAGTCCGTAGCTCGCTCCATCATACCAGAAAATGGAGTCTTAGTCATTTTACCCATCAGACATGCTTCGCATCTTTCAAGTGATTCGAAATCAAGTGATTCAAGAAGTCCATTGGAATGGAGTTTCACATACGCTTCACTCCAATGTGACCAAGACGAAAGTGCCACATATAGGTCGAGTTATCGCTCGATTTCAAACGTTTAGCCTCAATGTTATTAATATGTGTATTTCCACTATCGAGATTCAACAAGAATAGACCATCTATCATAGGTGCATGTGCATAAAACATATTACTCATATAAATCGAACAACCATTATTCTCGGACTTAAACAAGTAACCGTCTCGCAATAAACAAGATCCCGATATAATGTTCATGCTCAACGCAGGCACCAAATAACAATTATTTAAGTATAAAACTAATCCCGATGGTAGATGAAGGGGTAGCGTGCCGACCGCGATCACATCAACTTTTGATCCGTTTCCCACGTGCATCGTCACCTCGTTCTTCGCTAGCTTCCGTTTATTCTGCAGCACCTGTTTCGAGTTACAAATATGAGCAACCGAACCAGTATCAAATACCCAGGCACTACTACGAGTACTAGTGAGATACACATCAATAACATGTATATCAGATATACCTTTCTTCTTGATGTTGCCGTTCTTCAAATCCGCCAAGTACTTTGGGCAATTCCGCTTCCAGTGACCTTCTCCCTTGCAGTAAAAGCACTCAGTATCAGGCTTAGGTCCAGCCTTGGTCTTCTTCGTCGGTGCGGTAACTTTCTTACCACCCTTCTTGAAGTGTCCCTTTTGCTTAGACTTGCCTTTATTGAATTTGGTGGTCTTATTGACCATCAACACTTGGTGCTCTTTCTTGATCTCCACTTCTGCAGATTTTAACATGGAGAAGAGTTCTGGCAACTGCTTGTTCATGCTTTGCATATTGTAGTTCATCACAAAGTTCTTGTAACTAGGTGGTAGTGATTGGAGGACACGGTAAACCCCAAAGCATTAGGAATCACTATACCCAAGCTTTGGAGTTTGTTTGTGTGCCCAGACATCTTAAGCACATGCTCACTGACGGAGCTGCCCACTTCCATCTTGCAGTTAAAGAACTTTTCAGAAGCCTCATAGCTCTCAACTGTCGCGTGAGTCTCAAATATCAGTTTGAGTTCACGGACAATATCATGTGGGTCTGAATTCTCAAACCTTTTCTGAAGCTCCGATTCTAAACCATACAAGATAGCACACTGAACTGTGGAGTACTGAGTCTTTCGAGCGAGGTAAACATTATTTACTTCATCGGTAGCATCAGCTGCAGGCGGGTCACCCAGCGGTGCATCCAGCACATAGGTCAAATTACCAGCATTGAGGACAATCCTCAAATTGCGGAACCAATCCGCGAAGTTGCTTCCATTGTTTTTCAACTTTTCTTTCTCTAGGAACGCATTAAAATTGATGGTAGGGGCCGCCATTGATCTACAACATATTTGCAATAGTTTAGACTAAGTTTATGACAAATTGAGTTCTAATTAATAGTTAAATTAATCTAGGTGAACTCCCACTCAAAACAGTATCCCTCACATTGTTTTAGTGATCACACGAACCAAATCCACCACGTCAAAACCGATCATCACGAGAGTTGATGTAGCTTCAATGGCGAACAATCGACATGTTCATCATATCTACTATATGATTCATGCTTTACCTTTCGGTGATCCGTGTTCCGAGACCATGTCTGTACATGCTAGGCTCGTCAAGATCAAACCTTAGCTTCCGCATTAGCAAATCTGGCTTGCTCACGTTGTATACACTTGCAGAATCTAACACACCCGATCATCACGTGGTGCTTCGAAACAACGAGCTTTATCAACGGTGCTTACTAAGGATGAACACTTTAGAACTTGAAATTTATGTGCATGAGGGATCATCTTATAATGCTACCGTCGTTAACTAAGCAATACAAGATGCATAAAGGATTAACATCACATGCAATTCATAATATGTGATATGATATGGCCTTTCTTCTTTGTGCTTCCGATCTCCATCTTTAAGCACGAACATGATCTCCATGATCACCGGCATTGCATCAAGGTCAATGACGCTGCTCCATGATTGTCTTCTACCAACTTCAACTATTACAACTACTTTGAATAGACACGCGGGTCTTAACAGAAATTAAAGACAACCATATGGCTCCTGCCGGTTGCCAACTTACAATAAGGAACATTGCATACATCAAATATAATCACAATCATGGCCATATCACATCACAGCACACCCCTGCAAAACAAAGTTAGACGCCTCTAATTTTCTTTGCATATTTTACGTGGTTTGGGGCTTTCAATAAGTGTCGATCTAACTTACGAACAAGAACCACAACGCTGATGTTTGAACTATCAAGTGCCCGTTGTAAATTGGATCTATACTATAATGGGAGAGACAGACACCTGCAAAGCCACTTATGCAATACAAGTTGCATGTTGAGCGTGGAGCAAGTCTCATGAACGATGTCATGTAAGGTTAGCCCGGGCCGCTTCATCCCATCATACCGCAAGATGCAAAGTACACAAGAAGCAATTGATAATAAAAGCACCACCGCCCATAATGACCATTGTGTTCTACTCGTGCAAAAGATCTACATATAGACACGGCTCTGATACCACTGTAGGGGTTCGTAGCATGGAAAACAAAAAAATTCTACCGCATACAAACAAATAAGCCAAGATCTATATACTAGATTGTAGCAATGAGTCGATGGAATAACTCACCCTCAAAGATTCCAAAGTGTTTAACGAGAGCGGATTCTCGTGGGTGATTTAGTCGTACTCTTGTCGATCTCAAGATCGCGTTGACGATCCTTTCGGTGCTGCGTTCCGGCAGCGCTCCCGCAGTCGGTCACACGTTCGGTACTCGACGAAGACCTTCCTCTCCCTTGTTCCACCAGGCAGCGGAGGTTGTAGCACTCTCCTCGTGATTCCGGCAGCACGACGGCGTGGTACCGGAAGTAGAGGGGAGATCTCGCAGGGCTTCGCCTTAAGCCGGAGCGAGTATGGTGGACTATGAGAGAGGCCTCAGTGATCTAGGGTTTATACACACCAAGGAGAGAGGTCTAGGGCGATAGCTAGGGCTTGGGGAAGCCCAAGTCGGCGGCTAGGGTTTGCCCTAGGCGGCGGCGGTAGCAGCAGGAGGTGGTGGCGCCGGTGGCTTAGGGCTAGGGTTTGAAGAGGGCAAGGTGTAGTCTTGGAGGGGCAGCCCTGCCCCTCCTTATATAGGTGGGAGGGCGCAGCCAAGGGGAGGGGAGTCCCTCCCCAACTCGGCTTCCAAGGCCGGCGATGGAGGGAGAGGGACTTCCTCCCCAAGTAGGTTTCCTACTCTCCCTCCACCAAGCAAACTTGTCGTTTCACTTTTCAAATTGGCGTTTGACTTTTCAAACTAGGATTTTGATTTATCCCTTTATTTTGCTCAGCGATGACACCTAGTACATGATGCAACCATTCCAAATTGTTATGACACATTCATGTACCCTTCCCCTCCGGAGTGTCGGACCTTCCGGAACCTTCTAGAACATTCCCGATGAAAACACCGGAACCATTCTCCAACCCCGAAACAGGACTTTCCTTATATGAATCTTATTCTCCGGACCATTCCGGATCTCCTCGTGATAGCCCGGATCCCATCCGAGACTCCGAACAACATTCGGTCTCTTACTCATCATTCCATAACTACTCAACAATATCGAATCCTTAAGTGTGTCTCCCTACGGTTCGTGAATTATGCGGACATGATCGAGACACTTCTCCGAACAATAACCAATAGAGGAATCTGGAAATTCATATGGCTCCCACATATTTCTACGATTACTTTGCGATCGAATGAACCACTTACATACGATACCAATTTCCCTTTGTCTCATGATAGTTTACTTATCCGAGGTTTTGATCGTCGGTATCTCTGCATACCTAGTACAACCTCGTTACTGATAAGTACTATTTTCTCGTTCCCGTGATATGTGATCCCTTGTGATCCAGTCACATGCTTGCAAGCCAATTGGATGACATTCCACCGAGAGGGCCCAGAGTATATCTATCTGTCATATGGATGGACAAATCTTACTCTTGATCCACGTGTCTCAACCAATACTTTCCGAACACTCAATGCCACCTTTATAACCACCCAGTTATGGTGTGGTGTTTGATGTCATCAAAGCATCCTTCCGGTAATGGTGATATGCATGATCTCATGGTCGAAGGAATTAGGTTACTATGTATCAGAAAGCATATAGCAATTGAACTATTAAAATGACTTGATCTTTATGCTACGCTTATCTATAGGAGTATGTCCATCATATCATTCTCCTAACGATATGATCTTGTTGTTAATAACATCTCAATGTTCATGATAGGGAAACCACAATCATTTATTAACCAACAAGATAGTATTTATAAAGAGGCTTTACTAGGGACTCTAATTTAGTTTACAAATCACACAAGTATTAATGTTTCCTTGTTAATACTATTATAGCATGAATGTAAGCATTTATCATAAACACAAAGATATAATAATAACTACATTTATTATTGCCTCTAGGGCATATCTCCAACACCAACTCCCAAGAAACCAAGTTATTCCAAAGTGTACACTATAAACTCCTATGCGTGGTGTGTTACACCATTCCAAGTATATTCTTGTTTTCATCTATCTTCCAATTAAAAACTATTTTGTTATGTGAAAACTTAGTGATTAAAGCCCTCATGAACTTGATGGCAGACTTTATATTCTTTGCCCCTAATAAACTTGAACCATTGTGACAACTTTGTTGTGTATGCTTGCACTTATAAGTTGGAATTAGTAGAACCGTGCTGTCACGGGGAACGTTTTCAACATTGCACTTGTACTTTTTACTCAGTTGATATCATGTTCTTTTGTCTATGGATGTCACCAGTGTGAAATAAAGAGGGAACTTATAAGTCCATGGAGTTTGTATCATGTGTTAGAGAAACGCCTGGGCCACTAGCTTAAGCCATGCCTAATCATGGTGGAAACTTGCAGCATCACCATAATGAGCTATCTATGAAGCATCCTCAATAAAAAGCTATCCATATGGTAAATAAAAAGATTGATGAGATGCTCATTGTCTGCTTGCCTTGTCATTTTGGTTATGGGAAAGCTCCTGTACCATGTGCAAGGGGTACCCCGTTGGCGGTTCTCAATGATATGCAAATACTTACAATGACAAGAACTTACCTGGACCCAAAGTTGAGTATGCATGAGGTGTGGCCCTCGTATTCAAGGGACTTGAGATTGCCAAATTATACTTCGTCAAGCATATACTCCACCTTTGCCACTTTAACCTTAACCACTTCAAGATGCTTATGATAGGGGCAATGAGGGATGAAAGCTAACAAGTATCATAATTTTTGGAAGCTCTTTTTGAAACTTGTAATCCCTGCTTCCTTTACAAAAAGGCCTTTATTCCACCATTATTTGAGTCTCCACCTTCTACCTTTAGGCACCATTAAGAGAGCATAGTTGTCATTCTGTGTGGAGTGTTCCAAAGCTTATTAATTGATGCATATTGTGATATTACTTGTTCTTGTGCAATTTGTTTCTAGTCACCCTTGTGAACTTTGAAGGTGTCCTATGCATCTATTTGCTACTCTATAAGGGACAAGCCGATTGCCACTATGCTATGTTTTCTGTATGTGAAACAAATAAACGTTTTTCAATGCATGTTATTCATGATCTTTGTTTGTAGCTTGTCATGTTGCATGCATAGTTACTTTGTCCTATTGTTAGAACTCCATCTTTCATGCACATGTTTAGAGTTCTTTGATCCCACCTTTCAATGCTTGCAAATGGTTGGATCTTTATTGTGAGGGTGCATGTCACCTCAAAAATTATTCTTTTTATCGCTTACTTACTTGAGGACGAGCAGGAGTTAAGCTTGGGGATGTTGATACGTTGGAAACGTATCTATAATTTTTTATGCTCCATGCTTGTTTAGTATCTACTTTGCTTTACTTGTCCACACTTTGAGGTGCTTTTTACATGTTTTCTGGTACTAACCTACTAACAAGTTGCAACAGTGCCAGATGTCTGTTTTCTGCTGTTTTTGGTTTCAGAAAAGTTAGTAAAGAAATATTCTCGGAATTGGACGGGACAAACGTCAAAGTCAATTACTTTCCGTGGGGAACAAGAAGTCCAGAGGGGAGACGAGGAGGCATGCCAGGGCGGCTAAACCCCCCTAGGCATGGGTGGGCCCTACCCCGCTCCTGGGTAGGGTTTGCCCCCTCTGGCCGCCGCCTCGGCCTCCCCCTTCGCCTATAAGAAGCCCCTGATGCAGAAACCCTAAGCACCCGATCAAATCTCCACGAAACCGTATGTATCTGCCGCCACCATCGTCCCTAGATCGGGGGGATCTGAAGTTCTTCCCGACACCCTGCCGGAGGGGAGATCATCCCGGAGGCCTTCTCTCCGGTATGATGCGTGAGTAGTTCCACCTTGGACTATGGGTCCATGTAGTAGCTAGATGGGTATCTCCTCCTTTGTGCTTTCATGTATAGATCTTGTGAGCTCCGTTCATGATCAAGATCTAATCTATTTGTAATCATACATGTTGTGTTTGCGGGGATCCGATGGATATTGAGATTATTATGTTGGTTTGATTAATGGTTTTGTCTTTATGATTCTATCATGTCTGTGTTGTTTGTGATCTTGCATGCTCTCCGTTGTTAGTAGCTATCTTGGCCAAGTAGTTTCTAGTGACTCCAAGAGGGGTATTTATGCTCGATAGTGGGTTCATGCCTCTAGTTTCCAAGGGAAGTGACAGAAATCTCTTCGGTTGTAGATGTGTTGTTGCCACTAGGGAGAAAACAACGGTCTCTTGTTCATGGAACATGTGGACTGTTTACCTTATACACTTTGCTTAAAGCAGTTGTCTGTTGCTTGCAACTTAATACTAGAGGAGGTTCGGATGATAACCTGGAGGTGGACTTCTAGTCATAGATGCAGTTGGATGGCGGTCGATGTATCTTGTTGTATTGCCCAATCGAATCTTATAGGATCTTTCTGACTAGTAATTGCATTGTTATGCCTTGCTCAGTTCCTGTCAATTGTCTTGCTGTAATTTGTTTACCCTTCATGCCATGTTGTTTATCTAAGGAGAGCACCTCTAGTGAACTATGGACCCCGGTACAATCTTTACCATTGATACTTCTTCCACTGTTACTTGTTTACTTGCTGCAAACCATTACCTTCCACACCATACGTTTAATCCTTTGTTACAGCAAACCGGTGAGCTTGACAACCTCACTGATTCGTTGGGGCAAAGTCTTGAGTTTTTGTTGTGCAGGTCTTCGCGTTGCTTGCAATACCTATGTGACGTTTCCTTCCTCCTACTGGTTCGATAACCTTGGTTTCTTACTGAGGGAAAACTTGCTGCTGTGCTGCTTCACACTCTGCTCTTGGGGTTCCCAACAGGCTCACATAAGCTGTGCAAGCCATCACTCCTCAAGGCGGAGGTACGCCACAGCATGCTCGAAGGTCGACGTGGTGAGCAGCGTCAAATTGGAGGCGGCATTGCTGAGGTCCTCGCCTAGCCCTGCCGTCAGCGTGAAGAGGAGGATCTTGTCGTCGATCGGAAACTCCAAGTTGCGGAGTTCGTCGGCGAGGGACTTGAGGCGGAGGCAGTAGTTGTCGAGGGAGAGATCGGCCTGGGGAGTGCCAAAAAACTCCTGCTGAAGGAACGTGACGCGCTGGATCTTGTTGTCGGTGATGAGGCCGGTGATCTTGGTCCAGACGGTGTGCGCGGTGTCACCGTCGCGAACGACCGTGCGGAAGATCTCGCTGGAGACGGTCTGGTAGAACCAGCGGATGATGGTGGCGTCGATCGTCAACCAGTCGGGGTGGTGCGGCATAGCGAGGAGGTCAATGGTGTCGTCGACGTGATCGAGGAGATCATACTCGCGGAAGAGGAGGCCGAAGTACGTCTTCCACGAGAAGAAATTGGCAGCGGTTTGAGAGAGCTTCACCGGCACGCGCTCGAGGATGGGGACGTCGCTGATGACGGCGACGGAGGGGCCGACGAAGGGGTTGTTGCTCCCGCAGATGGAGGAGTTGAAGGGGTTGCTGGAGGAGGAGATATTGGCCATGGTGGGGTAGGAGGAGGGGCGCGGAAGTGGTGGGTGTGGGGCGGAAGCGGCCGGCGGTGCCTGGGAGGCGGCGGCTAGGGTTTAGGGATCGGGGTTAGACTGATACCATGTAGAATAATTATGGGAGGATGCACATCTCTAATAGGACCGGCTATCTCATATATATAGACAAATACAGGTACAATCTCTAGGATACAAGGAGACCTATACACGTATCTCAACAAAGATGACACGGTAGCACCACATGTTGACTGGACATTGGCCAAGTGAACACACAATCAAGAGCAAGCAAATGGTTTCCACCTACCAAGAAGTTCACCCATCCATGTAAAAATACGACCCACGAATCCATTTTGCATTGTAAGAAGATATATATTTGGGGATCCAATTGGCAAACATGACAACGGTAGCACCACATGTTTACTGGATCAAGTAAACACACAATCAATAACAAGATATGGTTGTCCCCTCCCAAAAGCTTCATCCAGGAACACAGTTGGCAAACGGACAAACAAATGTCAAAACGCAATAAGGTTGGCTCTACAATGGAAAATGTGGATGCTCATTACACACCGCATGGGCATCTGAAATGCAAGTAACATCATTCAAGTTCACTGCTAGATTAGAGTTTTAGAGCTCCAACCTCCATGACATAAGGTTAACAGCATACAAAACAAAAAAAAACATTTTCAAAGTTTGGAACAACCAGTAGGTAGATATGTATGTAAGCTCCTTAACTTCCATTAGAGAACATGACACAATCACACTAACAATTAGGCCCTAGAAAATTACGCTTTCCACAGGAATTCCCTTTTGGGCTGTGATAGTGACAATATATGTTCATGTACTTCGAGATTTATGTCCTAGACACAAAACATCACAACCAAGAACAATAAATGGTGGGGATCCCTACATGGTATGACAATTGATTTACAACCAAACTGCCTTCCTCTTACAACATGCCTAAACGCATCATGCCAGTCACCATCTAGTCTAACAGCTGGACTAAATGGACAAGGTTTCAGATTTGAAGATCTTTGGAGTATAGTTGCAACTCCGAAGTCGGTGTAGATTGCTTGGTTACAGGTACAGCTCTTAAGTCATTACAGGCCAAAGAGTTGAAAAGGGAACTATTTCTCCCGTGGAGCAACCATTTTGCGTTGTCACAAGGCATATTTGGGGATCTAGTTGACAAAGATGACAAAGTGGCACCACATGTTGACTGGACATTCACCAAGTAAACACACAATCAAGAACATGAAACGGCTCCCACCTACCAAGAAGTTCAATGTGAAAATGAAAACACCCACGAAACCATTTTGCATTGTAAGAAGGCATATATTTGGGGATCAAATTGACAAACATGACAACAGTAGCGCCACATGTTCACTGGATCAAGTAAACACACAATCAAGAACAAGATACGGTTATCCCCTAACAAAAGCTTCATCCAGAAACACAGCTGCCAAACGGACAAACATATGTCAAAACCCTTCCAATACAACAATGTTGGTTCTACAATGGCAAATGTGGATGCCTGTTACACACAGTGCAGGCAACTGAAATACAAGTAACATCATTCAAGTTCAGTGCTAGACCAGATTTATAGAGCTCTAACCTACCTAAGGTTAACAGAATCCAGCAACAAAACAAAGACAAAGCTCAGTTTCAAAGTTTGGAACAGGCAGTAGGTAGATATGTTTGGAAGTTCCTCAACTTCCATTAGAGAACATCACACGATCACACTAACAATTATGCCCTTGAAAATTATGGGCTTCACCAAGGAATTCCCTTTTGGGCTGATGGTGACAATATATACTTCGAGCTTTATGTCCTAGACACAAAACATTATAACCAAGATCATTACATGGTGGGGATCCCTACATGGTATGAACAATTGATTTACAACAAAACTGTCCTGAAAATGCAACAGATCAGGAGTTTGGGAGTTCAGACCTTGATACCAGGTGCATGGTAGTTGGAACAAAGAATACCTTCCCAATGCTAGTAGTTCTGTAATCAGGATATCTCTAGTGCGATACATTTTTCATATTGTATCATTAACTAATGACAAAAATCCCATCATTTATGTCGTTTACCAGTAAATGGTAAGTACTACTACTACTACCTGATCTATACAGTATCGACTATGCATAAGCACATAGATAGAGCTGCAGAGCTCATTTCAAAGTTTAAAATAGAACAGCAACATTCCCAAATTATTAAGACTTTGTATATGGAGGATTTTTGATTTGGTGATAGACACAATGCATCACACAACCAAGAACAATGCTATGGGATCCCTACATGGTATGAATAACATTATTGCATCACTAACATTACAGGGTTATACCTAATGTAAAGTACAATATGGACTATGCACAAGCAAATAGATAGAGCTGGGGAGATCATTTCAAATTCTGAACAAGAACGAGAGCATTCCCAAATCAAGACATCTCTATTGAGGCTCTTTAATTTGGTGATAGCAGACTTATATTGTAGTTCTGGTTTGCACAAATTGTGAGTTATTGAGATCACAACAGCAAACAGGATAAAACATGAAGAACCCATTACCAAATTTCGTTGCAGGATTTATGATAGCAATCACATCACTAGAAAGCATCACCAACAAACTCAAAGTTACCAAACAACAAGACATTGTGCATAATCTTAACTTCCAAGGATCAAAACCTGAACCAGTCTCAGTAAACCCTCAAAATACTTCCTCCTCAAGTGCATGAGAAATAGGTTGCAGGTGTTACAGCTTACATAGCTAAAAGGATTGCTTACTACTTAGGATAAAACTGAACACGAAAGCTTTAGAGAACTAAGTCACAGGACCAAAGCTTAACCGAATCAGGCCACGAGAGTGCTCGCGGTGGTGGAGTCGTACTTCCAGAAGGTGGGGATCTTCTTGTTGACGCGGTAGTAGCGGCTGAGGCGGTGGACCCTGCTTTCGACGAGGATGAGCCGGAACTTGGCGTCCACGTCCGACCTGTTCCTCTCCAGGTGCTTCCTGATCGCGACGGCCTTCTTGACGAGGAAGTAGAGGTCCTCGGGCAGCTCCGGCGCCAGACCGCGTGACTTGAGCAGGCGCACGATCTTCGAGCCGGTGACGGCCTTGGACAGCGGGATGCCGTGGGCGTCGCGGAGCAGGGCGCCGATCTGCGACGGCAGCTGGCCCTTCTTGGCGGCACGCACGATGATGTCCTCCACGTCCGGCGTGGTAGTCTTGACCCAGGCCGGGGCGTCCCGCTTGTAGGGGAGCACCGACGACGACATGCCCTTCCCGTTGCTGTGCATGCGACCCATGGCGGCGAGCGGGGGGGCGGCAGGGAGGAGGGTGATATGAGAGTCTGCTGCGGCGGCGGAGAGGAAACCTAGCAAGGAGGAGAAGGTACACCCTCCACTGCTAGAATGCCAGTTATATTGGCTCGCATGGAAAATGGGCCTGGCCCATAATGTGTCTTTCTGAAGGGAAACCCGTGAACATGTTTGAGCGGATTCAGTAGAGCCCGTAGAAAAATAAGCGAAAATCCTGCGAGTCCGATCCAGACTGAGGGATTTTGGTGGTGCGCTGAGGCCCATTTACTGCTACCTAGTTATTTCTCGTTTTATTTTTCTGTTTTTCTTTCTTCTTTCCTCCTTTATTTTTGTTCTATTTTTATAGTAAAAAATGTTTCATGTTATGAAAAATGATCATAGTTCTAAAAAAATGTGCATAGTATATAAACAAAATGATCATGCTTCAAAAAATACGTTCAGTGATTAGTGGGATCCAGAAAAAATGTTCATCGTGTTCAAAAAGGTGTTCATGAGTTTGAGAAACAATATGTTTGCAGGTTCAAAAATATTTGGCGGCACAAAAATATGTATTTTCCATTATTGGACTAACTCTATAAGTTAAATAGAAACTTGATATGTTTTTGAGATATATTGATAAAAAGAAAAGGCAATATATTTATGTTGTGTTGTATTTGCTATAGCCCATGGGACATTCCATACTGGCGGAGCGACTACAATGCACACAAAGATGCTAAATAGAAGCTCCCCAAAATAAGGTATGAAGTCCATTTTGCAACATTTCAAAATAGAAGTTGACCCGGAAACATTCAAATACATAAGAAAAATAGTTTTACTAATTTCTTATTGTCTAAGACTTCATAGATAGCGGTCACCTCAGATTGTATGTTGTAGATAAAACGGCTCCATCTAGTCATTTATTCCAAAAAAGGCCAAAAGAATATAACTCGGAAGAACATATATACATGGATATGGTGAAAATTTGAACAAGAGAAAGGGGACGGCAAAACTGAAACGGAAACTACATGTGGAAACGACATCATATTGGACATACCATGAACAATTTAAACACGAGATCCTCCTCTCCTAAACCCTAGGTCCCGCCTAATCCTTATTTGACTCTGTCTTCTTCACCATTCCTCTCGCCTTTGTTCCCTCGTAAATCTCACAAGCCAGTAGCGGGGACCATCACATCCTCGCTCGGCGCACGGCGGTCCTATGATATCCCTCGTCATCTTTTCCTCCGACCCTGCTGAGGTGGAAACTTACTCTTAGCCAACGACCGGAGAGGGTCTCATATATGTTGACTAACGATGTATGACATCGTCTTCTTGAGCAGTGGTGGTCAGGCACAAGTTGTGGCAACGCTCTAGTCATGTGGACAACAAGTGTTGTATAACAATGTGGCACACATATTCGTTTGTCGAAGGGAGTGTACTCGCAGGTGATGAATTCGTGACGCTTACACTTTGGTGTTGCCTGAGAATGTTGCGACATGACCGGTCACATATAAATAGATCTATGCATGTTGGGCTATTGAAAGGATACATATGTCGTCTAGGGGGTGAATAGGCGATTAAAACTTTTCCGAGAGTGGCTCGACAAAGGCGGAATTAAACTAGTGTTTACTTTGTCAAGCACAACCTAGAACAACTAGGGTTCACCTATGTGCACCAACAACTTATGCTAAGCAATACAAGCAACAATGTGATAGCAAGATATATGTTACTTCAAGCACGAAGGCTATCACAATGTAAAGTGCATAAGTAAAGAGCTCGGGTATAGAGATAACCGAGGCACATGAGGACGACAATATTTTACCGAGTTCCTCCCAACATGGAGTACATCTCGTTTGAAGAGGGGGTGGTATCAAACCACCAACACCACAAAGGCCTCCCTTATTCTTCTGTGAATCTCACCCCAACGAGATCGATCCATGCTTCCACTATCGGTGCACTTACCGGTGGCAATCCGGAACCTCTCAAAGAACATTTTGGGCCTCCATGTGTGGTTTTGGTAATTAATGACAATCTTTATGGACTAATGTGTGTATTAAATTATACTTGTAGGATTTGTCCATTGGCATCGCTTGGAGCATGTGTTGGCTTCAAGGTCAATGAAATGCAAAGAAGATATGTTGTACAAGCTCAATATGCGAGGTCGATGATGAGGAATCAAGAAAGGCGTTCCATCTTGAGAAGGTCGAGTTCGTCTATATCGAGCTCAAGTGGAATGCTCAAGGCAAAGGTATAATCTTGATAGGTTTTCCCTTTTGCCGGTCTCATGTCGTGTGTGGGAGACCGGGTTTAGGATAGATAGCCATACTATCAAGAGGGGCTCTCGAATGAGTAACTTGATCACATCGTTCGGAGAGAGCTCAAACCTTTGCATACTTGCATCATCATATTTGGTTGCTATTTGGTCTTATCCATGTGAGGATTTAGAGCTTGTGGTAATCTCTATAACAAGTTCTTGGTCATCAAAATCAGATCTTCCATTTGTATCTTATTGCGATTTTGATCTTGGCGGTTTTTCGGTATCTCACCAAGTGAGGCATCTCACATTATTATACTTGATACTTTATCACTTGGTAGTTTGTGTCATCCTATTTTAAACGCGATTGGAATCGGGTCAATCGGAGCTACCGTTTAAAAGTTATGACCGTTCGAATATTCGCCGATTTTATTTAAAAAGAAAAAAGGAAATTCTGTTTTCTGGGCTAGGCGGTAGTACCGCTCGGACGGGCCGGTACTACCGCCCGCATCTGAGTGTCACGCGCTTATCTGCTGCCCTGTCCGGTTGCTGGGTCCGGCACTACCTGGCTAGGCCGGTAGTACCGCCCGGGTGGGCCGGTACTACCGGCCGGCCCAGGTACACCAGCCCAGCCTCAGCCCGCTTTGCTGCACGCGCGCGCAGCCGCCAGATCTGCTCGCGCTAGGCCCCGCCGTTGCGCGTCGCTCTGCCCCGTTGACCCTCGCGCAGCGCGCCGCTGCCGCGATTTCTACTGCTGCTTTGCCCGCGCACGTTGCTGTGGCCCCGCACTGGCCGCATGCGTGCCCACGTGACCGCCTGCTGTCGCGCTGCTGCTGCTGCTGCGCTGCGCGCTTGCTTGCTGGCTCGCTGCTCGCGCGCCGCCGCTGGCCCTGCTTGTTGGAGATATGCCCTAGAGGCAATAATAAATGTAGTTATTATTATATCTTTGTGTTTATGATAAATGTTTACATTCATGCTATAATAGTATTAACAAGGAAACATTGATACTTGTGTGATTTGTAGACTTAATTTGAAGTCCCTAGTATAGCCTATATACTTCACTAGCTTGTTGGTTGATAAATGATTGAGGTTTCCCTATCATGAACATTGAGATGTTATCAACAACAAGATCATATCGTTAGGAGAATGATATGGTGGACATACTCCTATAGATAAGCGTTGCATAAAGATCAAGTCATTTCAATAGTTCAATTGCTATATGCTTTCTGATACATAGTAACCTAATTCCTTCGACCATGAGATCATGCATATCACCTTTACCGGATGGATGCTTTGATGACATCAAACACCACACCGTAACTGGGTGGCTATAAAGGTGGCATCGAGTGTTCGGAAAGTATTGGTTGAAACACATGGATCAAGAGTGGGATTTGTTCATCCATATGACGGATAGATATACTCTGGGCCCTCTCGGTGGAATGTCATCCAATTAGCTTGCAAGCATGTGACTGGCTCACAAGGGATCACATATCACGGGAACGAGAAAAGAGTACTTATCGGTAACGAGGTTGAACTAGGTATGCATAGATACCGACGATCAAAACCTCGGATAAGTAAAATATCGTGAGACAAAGGGAAATTGGTATCGTATGTAAGTGGTTCATTCAATCGCAAAGTAATCGTAGAAATATGTGGGAGCCATATGAATTTCCAGATTCCTCTATTGGTTATTGATCAGAGAAGTGTCTCGATCATGTCCGCATAATTCACGAACCGTAGGGAGACACACTTAAGGATTCGACGTTGTTTGAGTAGTTATGGTATTATGAGAAAGAGACCGAATGTTGTTCGGAGTCTCGGATGGGATCCGGGATATCACGAGGTGATCCGGAATGGTCCGGAGAACAAGATTCATATAAGGAAAGTCCCGTTTCGGAGTTCGAGAATGATTCCGGTGTTTTCATCAGGAATGTTCTAGAAGGTTCCGGAATGTCCGGCACTCCGGAGGGGAAGGGGTACATGAATGTGTCATTGCATATTGGAATGATTGCATCATGTACTTAGTGTTCTCGCTGTTCCAAATAAAGGATTAAATTGAATCCTTAATTGAAAAGTCAAATAGAAAGTTTGAAAAGTCAAACGGCTAAAACAGGAAAGAGAGGGAAAGAGGAAAGAGGGAAACCGAGTTGGGGAGGGAGACCCTCCTCCAACCGGCGCGCCTCCCCCAAGCCGAGTTGGGGAGGGACTCCCCTCCCTCCCCATGGCGCGGCCGGCCCCTCCACCTATAAAAGGAGGGGCAGGGCCCCCTCCTCTAGACACACAAGTTCCTATCCTCTAAATCTAAACCCTAGCCCTAGACGCCGGTTTAGAGCCGCTTTGGTTTAGAGCTTCTAATTGCACTAGCCTTCGGATTAGAGCCTTCTAATTGGTGTGTCTAAACCCTAGACCACTAAAGCTCTCTCATACTCCACCATACTCGCTCCGGCTTAAGGCGAAGCCCTGCGGGATCTCCCCTCTACTTTCGGTACCACGCCGTTGTGCTGCCGGAATCGCGAGGAGAGTGCTACAACCTCCGCTGCCTGCTGGAACAAGGGAGAGGAAGGTCTTCGTCGAGTACCGAACGTGTGACCGACTGCGGGAGCGCTGCCGGAACGCAGCGCCGGAAGGATCGTCTACACGGTCTTGAGATCGGGGAGAGTACGACTACATCACCCACGAGAATCCGCTCTCGTTAAACACTTTGGAATCTTCGAGGGTAAGTTATTCCATCGACTCGTTGCTACAATCTAGTAGATAGATCTTGGCTTGTTTGTTTGTATGCGATAGAAATTTTTTGTTTTCCATGCTACGAATCCCTACAGTGGTATCAGAGCCGTGTCTATATGTAGATCTGTTGCACGAGTAGAACACAATGGTCATTGTGGGCGTTGATGCTTTTATTGTCGATTGCTTCTTGTGTACTTTGCATCTTGCGGTATGTTGGGATGAAGCGGCCCGGGCTAACCTTACATGACATCGTTCATGAGACTTGCTCCACGCTTGACATGCAACTTGTATTGCATAAGTGGCTTTGCGGGTGCCTGTTTCTCCTAGCATAGTTAAGATCCAATTTACAACGGGTGATCAACAATGCTAGTATAAATGTTGTGGTTCTTGTTCGTAAGTTATAACGACACTTATTGAAAGCCCCAAACCACGTAAAATATGCAAAGGAAGTAGAGGCGTCTAACTTTGTTTTGCAGGGGTGTGCAGTGATGTGATATGGCCATGATTGTGATTATATTTGATGTATGCAATGTTCCTTATTGTAAGTTGGCAACCGGCAGGAGCCATATGGTTGTCTTTAATTTATGTTAAGACCCGCGTGTCTATTCAAAGTAGTTGTAATAGTTGAAGCCGGTGGACGAAAACCATGGAGAAGCGTCATTGACCTTGATGCAATGCCGGTGATGACGGAGATCATGTTCGTGCTTGAAGATGGAGATCGGAAGCACAAAGAAGAAAGGCCATATCATATCACATATTATTGAATTGCATGTGATGTTAATCCTTTATGCATCTTGTATTGCTTAGTAGACGACGATATCATTATAAGATGATCCCTCATGCACATCAATTTCAAGTCATAAAGTGTTCACCCTTAGTTAGCACCGTTGCTAAAGCTTGTTGTTTCGAAGCACCACGTGATGATCGGGTGTGTTAGATTCTGCAAGTGTATACAACGTGAGCAAGCCAGATTTGCTCATGCGGAAACTAAGGTTTGATCTTGACGAGCCTAGCATGTACAGACATGGTCTCGGAACACGGATCACCGAAAGGTAAAGCATGAATCATATAGTAGATATGATGAACATGATGATTGTTCGCCATTGAAACTATATCAACTCTCGTGATGATCTGTGTTGATGTAATGGATTTGGTTCGTGTGATCACTAAAACAATGTGAGGGATATTGTTTTGAGTGGGAGTTCACCTAGTTTAATTTCATTATTAATTTGAACTCAATTTGTCATAAACTTAGTCTAAACTATTGAAAATATGTTGTAGATCAATGGCAGCCCCTACCATCAATTTTAATGCGTTCCTAGAGAAAGAAAAGTTGAAAAACAATGGAAGCAACTTCGCGGATTGGTTCCGCAATTTGAGGATTGTCCTCACAGCTGGTAATTTGACCTATGTGCTGGATGCACCGCTGGGTGACCCACCTGCAGCTGATGCTCCCGATGAAGTAAAGAATGTTTACCTCGCTCGGAAGAATCAGTACTCCATAGTTCAGTGTGCTATCTTGTATGGTTTGGAATAGGAGCTTCAGAAAAGGTTTGAAGAATCAGACCCATATGATATTGTCGAGGATCTCAAATTGATTTTTGAGACTCATGCGGCAATTGAAAGCTATGAGGCTTTTGAAAAGTTCTTTAACTGCAAGATGGAAGAAGGCAGCTCCGTCAGTGAGCATGTGCTTAAGATGTCTGGGCACGCAAACAAACTTCAAAGCTTGGGTATAGTGATTCCTAATGCTTTGGGGATTTACCGTGTCCTACAATCACTACCACCAAGTTACAAGAACTTTGTGATGAACTACAACATGCAGAACATGAACAAGACGTTGCCAGAACTCTTTGCCATGTTGAAATCTGCAGAAGTGGAGATAAAGAAAGAGCACCAAGTGTTGTTGGTCAATAAGACCACCAAATTCAAGAAAGGCAAGTCTAAGCAAAAGGGACACTTCAAGAAGGGTGGTAAGAAAGTTACCACGCCGGCGAAGAAGACCAAGGCTGGACCCAAGCCTGATACTGAGTGCTTTTACTGCAAGGGAGAAGGTCACTGGAAGCGGAATTGCCCAAAGTACTTGGCGGATCTGAAGAACGGCAACATCAAGAAGAAAGGTATATCTGATATACATGTTATTGATGTGTATCTCACTAGTACTCGTAGTAGTGCCTGGGTATTTGATACTGGTTCGGTTGCTCATATTTGTAACTCGAAACAGGTGCTGCAGAATAAACGGAAGCTAGCGAAGAATGAGGTGACGATGCGCGTGGGAAACGGATCAAAGGTTGATGTGATCGCGGTCGGCACGCTACCCCTTCATCTACCATCGGGATTAGTGTTATACTTAAATAATTGTTATTTGGTGCCTGCGTTGAGCATGAACATTATATCGGGATCTTGTTTATTGCGAGACGGTTACTTGTTTAATTCCGAGAATAATGGTTATTCGATTTATATGAGTAATATGTTTTATGCACATGCACCTTTGATAGATGGTCTATTCTTATTGAATCTCGATAGTGGAAATACACATATCAACAACATTGAGGCTAAATGTTTGAAATCAAGCGATAATTCGACCTATATGTGGCACTGTCGTCTTGGTCACATTGGAGTGAAACGTATGAAGAAACTCCATTCCGATGGACTTCTTGAATCACTTGATTTTGAATCACTTGAGAGATGCGAAGCATGTCTGATGGGAAAAATGACTAAGACTCCATTTTCTGGTATGATGGAGCGAGCTACGGACTTATTGGAAATCATACATACCGATGTGTGTGGTCCAATGAGTGTAGCATCGCGCGGTGGTTATCGTTATGTTCTTACCTTCACGGATGACTTGAGTAGATATGGGTATATCTATTTCATGAAACATAAGTCCTAAACTTTCGAGAAGTTTAAGGAGTTTCAAAGTGAGGTAGAGAATCAACGTAACAAGAAGATTAAATTTCTACGTTCTGATCGTGGAGGTGAAAATCTAAGTTACGAGTTTGGCGAGCATTTGAAGAAATGCGGAATACTTTCACAGTTTACACCGCCGGGAACACCACAGCGTAATGGTGTGTCCGAACGTCGTAATCGAACTCTCTTAGATATGGTTCGTTCTATGATGTCACTTACAGATTTACCGCTATCATTTTGGGGTTATGCATTAGAAACAGCCGCATTCACTTTAAATAGGGCACCGTCTAAATCCGTTGAAACGACACCGTATGAATTATGGTTTGGGAAGAAACCTAGATTGTCGTTCCTTAAAGTTTGGGGTTGCGAAGCCTATGTAAAGAAGTTACAGCCGGACAAGCTTGAACCCAAAGCGGAAAAATGCGTCTTCATAGGATACCCGAAGGAAACTATTGGGTATACCTTCTATCATAGATCCGAAGGCAAAATCTTCGTTGCCAAGAATGGATCCTTTCTAGAGAAGGAATTTCTCTCGAAAGAAGTGACTGGAAGGAAAGTAGAACTCGACGAGGTTGTCGAACCTTCTCTCGAAATTGCGAGTAGCGCAGCACCGGAAGAAGTTCCTGTGGTGCCTGCACCAAATAGAGAGGAAGGTAATGATGGTGATCACGAAACTTCGGTTGAAGTTGCTACAGAGCCTCGGAGGTCAACGAGAACTCGTACCACTCCAGATTGGTATGATCCCGTTATGAGTGTCATGTTGGTGGACAACACCGATGACCCCGAGACATATGAGGAAGCAATGATGAGCCCAGATTCCAATAAATGGCAAGAAGCCATGAAATCCGAGATTGGATCCATGTACGAAAACCAAGTATGGACTTTGGTGGACTTACCGGATGGCCGGAAGGCTGTCGAGAACAAATGGATTTTCAAGAAGAAAACAGATGCTGATGGTAATGTTACTGTCTATAAAGCTCGACTTGTCGCAAAAGGGTTTCGACAAATTCAAGGAGTTGACTATGATGAGACTTTCTCACCGGTAGCGAAGCTAAAGTCTGTGAGGATTATGTTAGCAATCGCTGCATATTATGATTATGAGATATGGCAGATGGATGTCAAAACAGCATTCCTCAATGGAGATATTGATGAAGAGTTGTATATGATGCAACCCAAAGGTTTTGTCGATCCTAAAGATGCTAACAAGGTATGCAAACTTCAACGGTCCATCTATGGATTGAAGCAAGCATCCCGAAGTTGGAATCAACGTTTTGATAAGGTGATCAAAAGTTTTGGTTTTATACAAACTTATAGAGAAGCTTGTATTTACAAGAAAGTGAGTGGGAGCTCTGTAGCATTCTTAATACTATATGTGGATGACATATTGTTGATTGGGAATGATGTAGACCTTCTTAATAGTGTCAAGGAATATTTGAATAATAGTTTTTCAATGAAGGATCTTGGCGAAGCAGCTTACATATTAGGCATAAAGATTTATAGAGATAGATCGAAACGCCAAATATCATTGTCACAGAGTACATATTTGGACAAAGTTCTAAAGAGGTTTGGAATGGAAGATAGCAAGAAAGGGTTCTTGCCCATGTTGCCCAATACGACCTTGAGTAAAACTCAAAGTCCGACATCGGCAGAAGATAGAGAAAGGATGAGTAAGACTCCCTATGCCTCAGCCATAGGATCTCTAATGTATGCCATGCTATGTACTAGACCCGACATTGCATATGCTGTTAGTTTAACTAGCAGATATCAAAGTGATCCAGGAGTGGATCATTGGACAGCGGTCAAAAACATCCTTAAGTACTTGAGAAGAACTAAGGATATGGTTCTTTCTTATGGAGGTGATGAACAACTCGTTGTTAATGGTTACACCGATGCTGGTTGGAACACCGATCCGGATGATTCTAAATCACAATCTGGATACGTATTTTTTTTGAATGGTGCAGCAGTTAGCTGGAGGAGTGCAAAGCAAAGCGTTGTGGCGAGATCTTCAACTGAATCGGAATACATGGCTGCTTCGGAGCCTTCACAAGAAGCGATATGGATGAAAGAGTTCATTACAGAGCTGGGTGTGGGTCCTAGTGCGCTGGACCCAATGTCTATCTACTGTGATAACATGGGCGCCATAGCCAATGCGCAAGAACCAAGGTCACACAAGAAGCTGAAGCACATCAAGCTACGTTTTCACGCTATTCGAGAACATATCCAAGATGGGGATATAAAGATTTGCAAAGTACACACAGATTTGAATGTGGCGGATCCGTTGACTAAACCTCTCCCGAGGGCAAAACATGACCAACACCAAACTGCCATGGGTGTTCGGTATATTACCATGTAATCTAGATTAGATGACTCTAGTGCAAGTGGGAGACTGTTGGAGATATGCCCTAGAGGCAATAATAAATGTAGTGATTATTATATCTTTGTGTTTATGATAAATGTTTACATTCATGCTATAATAGTATTAACAAGGAAACATTGATACTTGTGTGATTTGTAGACTTAATTTGAAATCCCTAGTATAGCCTCTATACTTCACTAGCTTGTTGGTTGATAAATGATTGAGGTTTCCCTATCATGAACATTGAGATGTTATCAACAACAAGATCATATCGTTAGGAGAATGATATGGTGGACATACTCCTATAGATAAGCGTAGCATAAAGATCAAGTCATTTCAATAGTTCAATTGCTATATGCTTTCTGATACATAGTAACCTAATTCCTTCGACCATGAGATCATGCATATCACCTTTACCGGATGGATGCTTTGATGACATCAAACACCACACCGTAACTGGGTGGCTATAAAGGTGGCATTGAGTGTTCGGAAAGTATTGGTTGAAACACATGGATCAAGAGTGGGATTTGTCCATCCATATGACGAATAGATATACTCTGGGCCCTCTCGGTGGAATGTCATCCAATTAGCTTGCAAGCATGTGACTGGATCACAAGGGATCACATATCACGGGAACAAGAAAAGAGTACTTATCGGTAACGAGGTTGAACTAGGTATGCAGAGATACCGACGATCATAACCTCGGATAAGTAAACTATCGTGAGACAAAGGGAAATTGGTATCGTATGTAAGTGGTTCATTCGATCGCAAAGTAATCGTAGAAATATGTGGGAGCCATATGAATTTCCAGATTCCTCTATTGGTTATTGTTCGGAGAAGTGTCTCGATCATGTCCGCATAATTCACGAACCGTAGGGAGACACACTTAAGGATTCGACGTTGTTTGAGTAGTTATGGTATTATGAGAAAGAGACCGGATGTTGTTCGGAGTCTCGGATGGGATCCGGGATATCACGAGGTGATCCGGAATGGTCCGGAGAATAAGATTCATATAAGGAAAGTCCCGTTTCGGAGTTCGGGAATGATTCCGGTGTTTTCATCAGGAATGTTCTAGAAGGTTCCGGAATGTCCGGCACTCCGGAGGGGAAGGGGTACATGAATGTGTCATTGCATATTGGAATGATTGCATCATGTACTTAGTGTTCTCGCTGTTCCAAATAAAGGATTAAATTGAATCCTTAATTGAAAAGTCAAATAGCAAGTTTGAAAAGTCAAACGGCTAAAACAGGAAAGAGAGGGAAAGAGGAAAGAGGGAAACCGAGTTGGGGAGGGAGACCCTCCTCCAACCGGCGCGCCTCCTCCAAGCCGAGTTGGGGAGGGACTCCCCTCCCTCCCCATCGCGCGGCCGACCCCTCCACCTATAAAAGGAGGGGCAGGGCCCCCTCCTCTAGACACACAAGTTCCTATCCTCTAAATCTAAACCCTAGCCCTAGACCCCGGTTTAGAGCCGCTTTGGTTTAGAGCTTCTAATTGCACTAGCCTTCGGATTAGAGACTTCTAATTGGTGTGTCTAAACCCTAGACCACTAAAGCTCTCTCATACTCCACCATACTCGCTCCGGCTTAAGGCGAAGCCCTGCGGGATCTCCCCTCTACTTTCGGTACCACGCCGTTGTGCTGCCGGAATCGCGAGGAGAGTGCTACAACCTCCGCTGCCTGCTGGAACAAGGGAGAGGAAGGTCTTCGTCGAGTACCGAACGTGTGACCGACTGCGGGAGCGCTGCCGGAACGCAGCGCCGGAAGGATCGTCTACACGATCTTGAGATCGGGGAGAGTACGACTACATCACCCACGAGAATCCGCTCTCGTTAAACACTTTGGAATCTTCGAGGGTAAGTTATTCCATCGACTCGTTGCTACAATCTAGTAGATAGATCTTGGCTTGTTTGTTTGTATGCGATAGAAAATTTTTGTTTTCCATGCTACGAATCCCTACACTGCTCGCATGCGCTGCTCCCCCCGTCTGCTGCTTCCTTTTTTCCTGGGCACATGCGGTAGTACCGGTTTTGTCCGGTACTAAACCGGTACTACCGGTCGAAACAAAAAATAGCTCCAACGGGCCAGATTTTTGGGGATCCTATTTAAGCCTTTGCCCGTTTTGAGTTTAGTTAGCTTCTCTCTTATCTATTAGGCTAAGCTTTATCCACACTTGCTCTAGATCTTGAAGCTTGCCTAATCTTTTCCCTCCGATGATTCTTGCCCATATTTGAGTGGAAGAGAGAGGAGATCTAGATCCACGTTTTGACCTAACTGATTCATCTCTTTGTGAGTGCATCTTTGGGGATCTAGATTTTGGGGGATTTTATGTCTCTCTTTGATTCCTCCTCTCTTGTTCCCCCAATAGCTTTAGTAGCTTTGTTGGAACTTGAGAGTGAGGGATTTGAGCACCTTTGTGGTGTTCTTGCAATTTGCATTTGGTGCATCGGTTTGAGTTCTCCTCGGAGGATTTGGTTTGAGTTACTCATTGGAGCTTGTCCCTCTTGGGTTCTTGGAACCCTATACGGTTTTGTGGCCTTGGTGGCATTGTGTCCTTTTGTGGCGTTTGTTGGGAGCCTCCAACTAAGTTGTGGAGAAGTGCCCCAACCTTGTGAGAGGTTCCGGTTGCCACCGACAAGTGCACCGATAGTGGAAGCGTGGATCGATCCCGTTGGGGTGAGATTCACCGGAGAATAAGGGAGGCCTTTTGTGGCGTTGGTGGTTTGATACCACCCCCTCCCCAAACAAGACGTACTCCATGTTGGGAGGAACTCGGCAAAATATCGTTGTCCCCGCGTGCCTTGGTTATCTCTATACCCGAGCTCTTTACTTATGCAATTTACATTGTGATAGCCTTCGTGCTTGAAGTAATATATATATTGCTATCGTTTTGTTGCTTGTATTGCTTAGCATAAGTTGTTGGTGCACATAGGTGAACCTTAGTTGTTCTAGGTTGTGCTTAACAAAGTAAACACTAGTTTTATTCCGCCTTTGTTGAGCCACTCTAGGAAAAGTTTTAATCGCCTATTCACCCCCCCTCTAGGCGACATATGTATCCTTTCAACCTCTCACAAGGTTGGGGCACTTCTCCACAACTCAATTGGAGGCTCCCAACAAACAAGCTTGGGAAAGCTCCACAACTTAATTGGAGGCCCAAGTGATCCAAGAACCTGAAAAACCACCAAACCGTCTAGGGTTCCAAGAACCCAAGAGTAAAAAGCTTCTCACCTTTCACTCAATCGAATCCTCATCGAGAACTCAAAGCGATGCACCAAATGCAATGGCAAGAACAGAAGTAGTGCTTAAATCCTTCTCTCCCAAATTCCACCAAAGCTACAAAAGCTTGTGGGGGAATAAGAGAGGAAGAACAATGGAGGAAATCCACAAAAGACTCCAAGATCTAGATCCCAAGATGTTCCCCTCACTTAGAGGAGAGATGGATTGGTGGGATTGTAGATCTAGATCTCCTCTTTCAAATCCCTAAAGTATATGCAAGAATCAAGGAAGGGATTGAAGGGGGAGCAAGCTCAAGAGGGTCAAGAATGGAGGAGAAAGCCTATAAAACTCGAGCAGGTGCATTGGGGAAGAAGGGCCCCTTTTTATAGGCCAACAGATTTTTGACCGTTTTCTGCCCGTTGGGGAAAAGTCAGACCGGAGACTCCGGTGTGCAGACCGGAGATTCCGGCCAACCTCCGGACCAGCCTCCGGACCACCTATCAGACTGTCCAAGCGCCTCTGCGAACCAAGTGGGCCGGAGACTCCGGTCCAGCCACACTGGAGACTCCGTTCTGAGGCATGGACCAGAGACTCTAGTCAGTCTCCGGACCTTCCTTCGGACCACCTATCAGACTGTCCCAGGCTGAATTCTGGACTCCAGGGGACACTCCGGACCACATTGGAGACTCCGGTCCACGTAGACCGGAGACTCCGGTCTGGACCAAATCAGAGGCAAACTTCAAATGGCAATATCTAGAGTTTGGAAACTCCGATTGACCTGAAACCAATTTTGTTGGAAAGAGGACAACAAGAGTTACCCGGAACATTTCACCAAGATAGAACATTTCATGTATTATAATGTGAGATACCTCTCTTGGTGAGAAACCAGAAAAACCTCAAAGATAAAAAATGTAATATGATATAAAAGGGAAATCCATTTTTGATGAACTAGAGCTTGTTATGAATATTACCACAAGCTCTAGAACCTCACATGGATAAGATCCAAATAACAGCCAAGAAAGGATGATGCTAAGTATGCAAAGGTTTGAGCTCTCTCTGAAAGATATGATCGAGTTACTCACTTGAGAGCCCCTCTTGATAGTACGGTTGTCTATCCTATAAACCGGTTTCCCCAACTAACACCACGAGACCGGTAAGAAAGAAACCTACCAATATCATACCTTTGCCTTGCGCATATTCCACTTGATCTTGATGTATGCGATCTTGTCCTTCTCAAGATGGAACACCTTTATAGATTGCTCTTGCACGCACTCGCTTGATGAAGACTTGCAAGTTGCTCCCCCATACGACATGGGGAAACCTTTACTTTGACCTTGTCTTCATTGATCCATGATCACCGAGGATGGCAAGCTTCAAGCATGATATCTTATAGATATGGCACATCTTTAGCTTGCACAACATTGCTTCTAACACCATTTGTATTATGTCTTGAAGATACATAGGATGAACTCTATCTTCTTCTTCAGGACACCCTTGCAAAAGGCTCAACTCTCACATGACCAATATGTGTATCACTCTTTGAACACCTTGGTCATCACTTGATCCTCTTCACTTTCTTCTTCTCCAAACCTTGAAGCCAACATATGGTTCAAGCATTTCCTATGGACAATTCCTACAAGTACAACTTGATACACACATTAGTCCATAGAGATTGCCAGTAATTACCAAAACCACACATGGGGACCCACATGTTCTTTCAGCTATGCTTTTCTTGATCCTAACATGAGGCGGATAGTCTTCTCCATTGAAGGTGTTAATAGGGGCGGATCACTCTATGTATCGTGTGCGGCCTTTGTGTGACGATACATTAGAAAGGCCTTGTGTACCAATGAATGCATTCATACAAATTAATGGAACACGGTGTTCTCTCATGGAATTTCACTTCAATGATAGGTAGATGACTAATGACTCGATGGAGAGGAGTTGTGTTGGTGCCTTTGGTTCCGCCATATTCGGAGGACAACATGGTGGATTCTGAAATTTCACTTCAATGATAGGTAGATGACTAATGACTCGATGGAGAGGAGTTGTGTTGGTGCCTTTGGTTCCGCCATGTTCGGAGGATAACATGGTGGATTCAATTGAAGTAGGGTAGAGAAGCACTCGAGAGGTGTGTCAAGGACAATTACTTAAACAATATTCGTATCCCGAGGCAAAACATGTGATATAGCCTTCATGGTCTTGTGTTGTTTTATTGTTGAAAGTATTTTCTTCGTGTCGATGTTTCAGCCTGATTGGTTAGATTTGGCATGGGGATAAGAATTATGGCGCTCTCATCCTGGACTTAAAAAATGCCAGCGCAAGTGTGTAATCCCATCTTGAAGATGTTTGCCGCAGAAGAATGTCAACCTAATCCTAGGGGTTCTTTATCATATCTTGTATTGGGTCTACCATCTTTGTCTATTTCATGTACCTCTCTTCATGTAAGATGTTTTGGCCTCAATGTTTGGATTGTATTTAATAAAAGAATGAATGTACATCCACATGTGCAATTGTTGGGACTAGGACCAAACTGGTATGTGAGGAAGAGATATGCGATCGTGAGGGAGCGGCCCTAAAACCCATCAAGGGTTTTGTCCCCCTCCCTGGTGACACAGTCGGTCCGCTCCACCTCCGGTGGCCTTGAGGCCTTGGAAGTGTGGCGAACCACGGTTTCTCGCCGGCGGGAGATATCTCATTCTTTGTTTAGATTGTTTTTTCAATATTTTCTTCGTGTTGATGAGGCGACAACTATATCCTGAAGTCAAAATAAGGTCTTTCCCGTCCAATCCTCGCCCCGGTGGTACGTTTAGCGCCGGTGGAGGGCGCGTGGAATGGTGCGTCCGATGGATCTCATGGGATCCGATTGGTTTTCGTGTTCATTTGTGTTGTTTCATGTTTGTCTCTTTCGATCTATGATTGTTATTATTAGGATGGTTCTTGCTCCGGTTCACTGGTCATTTGAGGCAGAACAAGGACTTCCCGTCTTTCTAGTACAACAATCTCTACTATGATAAGTTTTGTCCGACTCTAGTGATGGAGGAGCAAGGATGGCAACACGCCTTCGCTAGCGCTAGTATTTGTAGGTGTGGTGGTCCAAATGCTTTTTTTGTAATTTTAATACTTTTGGAAACTCTTTGTACTACCGATGTTGATGATTATTAATAGATCGATGAAATTTTCACAAAAGAAAATGATAGGACTGGGAGGCATGACCTTCCTCTCTGAAAGAGAAAAAAAAGACTACCTAAATATTGCATGTTACTTTATTTTCAAGAACATGCAAAAGACTACATGTCATTTCATTAAGATTGTGAGCAAATATTTACAAGGACGATGTTACATCAATATAGCATGTCACGAAAACCTAAATAGCTGCACCAACAAGTGTGCAAAAGCGTTTTTGTTAATCTCACTGCAATGTCGAGTAAGTGTTGTACGTATATGGAGTGAAGTATAGAGGTGGGTTATCCAAAAGGCTTGGAAAGGTGTATGAGACTAAAAAAACCTCTAGCAACCTAGAAACAGAGGCCTGGATGCCCCTTTTCGCAAAACAAAACCTCTAGAAACAGACAATGGAAAAACATTAACGTTGAATGTTGCGTGCAAGGGCATCATGTCAGTTGTTGCAAGTAACAGTGTGCTGGAAAAATCTCAAAAAAAAAAAAAAACAGTGTGCTAGAAAACCATAAGGAGCAGAACCTTCTGAAACGACGATACAGAGGTTCGGGTCAGATCATAGCGTTTGAATCATACTTATCTTACATTCACAGTGCTCCTCGCAAGATGATGCAGCCATGGAGTAGTAGAGTTTATCTCTTGTTTAAACCATCGCGCACGCTGATCACGGTAAACTCCAAATTAGGCGAGGCATGGCTGTCGAAACAGACAGCGATAGCCAAATGCAGAGGTCTAAAGCGGTACGGCCGATCTGCGTCAGCAATCAAGCTGCTTTCTGGCATGATCATCACCTCGGTGGTGACGAGTGACAAGGCAGCTTTCCTGAAAGCAGCTTTGTGGTTCATATGCAGCAGGAAACACAAGTTCACGCAACAACAATGCGATTCCAGCGAGCTGAAAAAAAAAGCGTGCTCGGATTGTCTTGTGTGATAAAAAAAAAACTTTTACTTGTAAAATTCCACTTTTAATTTCGGCGTGGTAAGAAGATAGCAGCTAGCATGGCATGCGTCACAGATCACGCAATCTATAAAAATCTATTCGTATGTGTTAGCCTTGACTGGTAGTATCTGTGAAGATCTACTACTGGTACGGTTGGACGGGGTTTGATGATTTTACAAATGATCTCCCGAGATTTGATATCTTAGGTAGTTGGTCCGACATCGCCGGCTGGTACAGCCAGCCGTACAGATGAGTTTGCATCGGCCTAGCCTAGGGGCCTCCTGTCCTACCTCTCTTATCATCTTATCCTGCTCCCTATCCTTTACTTGCTGTTGCTGTGAACAATGCAAGTCTAGGCATGGTAGACACACACATACCAGACTCTTTACTTTACTTGCATCTTTCTGATTCTTCCCCAGAAAAGGAACCTCCTTATCTTCGTTTCTGGATAACTTCACACAGCCTTTCCATGGTCTACTTACCATATCATATACTACATGCTCTTTCCACCTAGCTGGTAGATGATTGGTCCTGCATGCTTGCTATCTATCAAAAAGAAAGGAAGTTAGGCTAGTGGGTGCAAATGCAGTGCATTTCCCACATCAAACACAGCCCCATATCCAGCCATTCCACTTACTACTACTTGGCATGCCATTCCAGGTAATAAATACTGTTTTTGTGACAACAAACAAACCATGCCGTAGACTTGCTGCAGTTAAAATGCCAGAAAGTCTGATAACTAGCCAGCCACAGCAAGAGAGAAGGGCCCTTGCTAATTTCCTTCCGATGAATGAGCTCTGGGACCCTGAGCTCCTCGATTATTATTCAATGGGAATCGGAAGGCCACTCCACCTTTCCATCCATCCCCCACCTCGGTGCTCGATGCCCATCTGAATTTTTCTTCTGAATAAATATAAGGCGCAAGCATCCTGCCTGCCTTTACAGAGTTGTTAGGCTATGCTCGTTAGCTAGCCACTTTATCAGGACTCATCTTTTTAATCACAGCTTTTCACGACCATAAAATTGTCCAGACGGAGGCCCACCGCAAAGAACAGGTCTCCTACTGGTCCTGAAGCTCTAAATGAGATCGCACGGCACAGGTACTCTTCTCCATAAGTTTCTGCAGTACACTGCACACTGCACTGATGGAGTGATGAGGGAGATGGACCTACGCAGTACGCAGGCAGGCCGATCGAGCTGGCCATCTCTAGGCTAGCAACTGAATTATCAGGCGGCATGTCGGCACCATCGCTACAGCTTTGATCACACTGTTTTGTTTATTCTACTGCAGCTCAGCTAGGGGAAGAAATATGAGGGCTGCTGGTGGGTGTCCATTTCATAGGTGTCAATGTGGTACTGCTAAGCTGCTGTGTAGCATAGGACGTGAGCACTTCCAGCTCCTAACTAATCCAACCGGTGATCCGATTCGTAGCTGCTTATTAGGCGCTTTGCCTTTTGCCATCCTGCTTTCTGCATAATAATGGAACCAAGAGACAGCAAGGACACTGCCATTTATGAAGATACGGAAGAGGAAGAAAAAAAATCCATGGTACAGCGACAGATCATAGCTCTTTCAACAACTGAATCTCACCAGTGAGAGATCAGACATCAAAACGTGGTACTGCTACCGAACCAGACATAATAATCAGTGAAGCAGCATGCACTCGCTCAAGGAGTAGGAGCCCAGAATGATCTGCTCTATTACTAGATTCACAAGGCAGAAGAAAGTTCACAGCTCAGGCAACACAATCCACAGCCACATTCCGGTCTCTTGCCTAAACAGACCTATCTTTCATCTTGCATACATATAAAGAACGCAAAGAATGTACAATTCTCTATAGAATTTACAAGGTGATAAAAACCATTTCATGCATCGACGGCCCTCACGGGCATAGACTTTGTTCTTGGGAGGTTCGGTGGCAGCTTGGCTCCGGTATAGTAGCTTCTGGCTGTGAACGCAAAATCCGAGCTGCTCTCGGCGGCGCGCAGGGCCGTCTGGGCTCCTGGATCAGGGTATCTTGTTTGATTATTGATGAAAGAGTGTTGAAGGGGGCTTAACGGGCCAGGGCTTCGCTGGGAGGTCGGCACGCGGAAGTTGTGGTGCTTGCCCACATGGAAAGACTGCAGCTTGCTCAGCGCGGGTTTCCTCCTACTTGTTCCGTTCGAGTTGTCCAGGTCCAGAGACGGATGGATTGCTCTCTTCAATTGTGCCATTTTCCGCGCTTTGTACTTGGCCATCTTTACTTCGTGCTTTATGTCAAACCCTTTTCCCTGGTGATCGGTGTCGCTCTCATAATTGTTAGCTGAGCAGGACTGCTCTTGGAAAGAACTGAAGCAAAACCGATCGGAAAGAACTCTTCTACCCATCTTTGGAAACCCATTCATGTGTATGGGTTCCTTGTCTTTCACATGTTGCTCCCTTTGACCGCCTACATCATCGGAGCTGCCTCCTGAATCCTGCAAACCGGATTGGTCTTCATCAGCAGCTTGGAACGTGATCTCCTCAAACCTCCCATGTAGCTCCGCACATCGGCAACCACGAGTAGCCGACGACATGTAGTCGAAAAGTGAACCACAGGATGACACGTTGGATCCGCAGTTATGGCAGTATGTAGTGTCTGGAGCTTCCTCTATGCCTGGACCAGCCATCCAATCTGGCACCAATGCACTAACCTCGCCGTCGATCATGTCGGCAATCCGAGTAACCTCATGATCAGTTATATCCAGCTCGCCTACCATCTCAGTTGCCACACTTAATGCAGTATCATTCTCAATGTCAAACGGAAAATAGATGTTGCGTACCCGCCCTGAAATTTGAGAAATTAGTGTTCACAAAATATCTGAGCTAACATCTTCATACACTGAATTCATTCAAAGAGTTTAGACAGTAGATATTGTGTGTACCATCATCATCTGTAATTCGTAGTCTGAGGAAGATTCCTCCATCCTCGCTTTTTCTTCCCTTGATTGTGATATCCACAGTGCCAAGTGCCTCATCTTCGTGTCCGTTGAATAGGTCAATGCCATCAGCTTTAGTGTCATCATCTTCGCAATCCCATCTATCTTCCGTCGGTGTATCTTCATCAATGCTTTCTGATAACCCATTGCTTATCATGGACCCATTACTATAAGCATGCCCCAAATAAGGCTGCCGCAGGTAACTGTTCAACTGACTATAATCCCCATCCCCGGAACATAGAGCCATGTCATCTATGCGTAGGAAAGGATCATTGAGCAGCTCTCTCGCAGGGAGCCGCCGGGATGCAGTGGTCAGGCACTTCTCGACAAATTGCCTCACCAACGGATCGTTCACCTTGTACAAGGCTTCCGGCTTAGTACCCTACCAACCAAACCACTAGATGAAATCAGCAAAAACATTGCAAACTAGCGGCACACCAGAACCACAAGAGCTGCAAACTGCTAAAAGGATCCAAGAAGCACTTCTTACAGAGATCACTCTCTTGTAGATCTGCACCGGGTGTGAGCATTCGCTATACGGGTACTCAAAGGTGACCATCTCAAGCACGCACATCCCGAATGAGTATATGTCCACCAGCTCGTTATACTCTTCCTCATACACCTCCGGCGCCATGAACTCGGGTGTACCTATCCAAACAATCCGACACGCCCACGTCGTCAAATTTCCATAGAAACATCACCATTTTGGGATCAGAAACATCCTTCCATGCTACTAGGTAGCTGATCAGCGAAAGCTTACCTACGCAGTGAACAGCGTGAGACTTGCGGAGGATGGCGGCGAGGCCAAGGTCGCCGATCTTGACCTCACCCTGGTTACCGTTGACGAAGATGTTGTCGCACTTGAGGTCCCGGTGGATGATGGGTGGATCATGGCTGTGTAGGTATAGCAGGCCACTGAGGATCTGCCGGCACCAGTGCTTCACCGCCCACAAGTTCACCTTCCTGTGCTTCTGCCTGTACCTAATAATCCCCGCAGATCACAAGCAATCCATTATCAAAAAAGATCACAAGGAATCCATTATCAAAAAAGATCACAAGCAATCCATTATCAAAAAAGATCACAAGCAATCCATTATCAAAAAAAGATCACAAGCAATCAATTAGGCAGGGCCTACAGAACTGAAGAAACTTCCTTTTTTCTCGAATTTGGCAGGAAAAACGAGATTTTTCCTAGATTGAGCGTACAAGGATACTACTACTACTAGAGGTTGAAAGCAGCATTTAATAACAATTCTTTAAAGAGTTAGGGAGGGAGGCTGAGATGAGATTGGTGGGGCGTACTGGCGGAGCGTGCCGGAGGTGAACATCTCGGTGATGAAGTTGATGTTCCGGCCGGAGACGTCGACCCATGAGGTGTAGAACTTCATGATGTTCTTGTGCTTGAGCGTCTTGAGCAGGTGGATCTCGCAGTAGAGGCGCTCGAGGTCCTCGGGGCTCTGCAGGAAGTCGTGCAGCTTGACCTGGTTCCAGGCCACCTCCATCCCCTGGTACTCGTCGAACGCCCTGTACCTGTAGACCAAAACCGTCGTCGTCGTCAGCTCAGGCCGGCGGCTGGGGGCAGACGAACAAAAACGGCGAGCGAGGGGAGGGGAGGCCGGATCTTACACGGTCTTGGACGCGCCCTTGCCGAGGACGTCGCTGTACTGCGGGACGACATGGAGGAGAGAGCAAAGGGATCAGCGATCTGGCTGGCAGGGCAGGGAAACGAATCGAGAAAGAAACGGCGGTGGAGAGAGAGGAGGGGGTTGTTGGCGGTTCCGTACCCTTCCGTACCGGCCGGTGGGGTCGACCTCCGCGTACTCCCCGCAGTCGGCGGCGTTGGCCCTGGCGCCCATCATCCTCCTGGCTTCCCGGACTGCTGCTGCAAGAAAGCTTCCACCCCGCGCCGGCAGACGCCCGGGACAAGAGCTGCTCGTGGCTGGTTCGTCGGTGGGCGCTGCTAGGAAGAGGAGTGGATAGGCAGTGAGAAGCAGCAGCAGCAGCAGGAGGAGGAGGAGAGGATTGCCGCAGGAGAGCGAGAGCTATTTAGGGAAATGTGGGCACACATGGTGTGTGTGTGTGTGGGCAGAGCGAGAGGGAGATGGGAGGGAGAGGAGCAGGAGGACGGGACGGGACGGAGTTGATGGGATGAGGCTAAGCTAAGCTGGGCGATTAGATTAGAGTAGATCGATGGGATAGGTAGATAAACTTGCTGTTTTTTACCTTGGGGGTGGATTAATTAACCCTGGGAGGGTCCAGCTATCAGCTAATATGGGCGATGGGGAGGATCCCAGATACTGTCGTCGATTAGTCCGGTGAGACTACGATTCAACAATCATGACACGGTCAAATTAGCCTCGCTTGATGCCATTATTATACTACTATTCGGCAATAATTTGGAGTAAATTAATCTGGAATCCTCGTAGTCGTAGAGGTGGCCAGGCCAGGCCAGGTACCCCCATTTCTTTTCTTTAGAAAAGGCAGGCAGGCAGGCCGATCCATTTCTTTTCTTTAGAAAAAAAAAGGCAGGCCGATTTTCCGAGAAAGCCTGCCTGCTTGGGTTCGACCAAATCGTGTTCAATCCCACGGGCGAAAACGACCGCTCACGGAAAAGTAAATGGAGCTCGGTTTTGACGGTGGAAGAAACTATGTCGAGCGATTGGACTTTTTAATCTTCTCTTTTCACCGGAGAGGAGACAGCTGATTAAGAAAGATGATTGAAACAAGAAAAATAGTGTAGTAAACTGCCCCCGCTCGTTTCTTGTTTTCCTCTTGTCTTGACGTAGCAAATCTGACTGGCTGACAAAACAAAAGGAAATGGGGGAGGCCCGTCGTTTGTCTGCCCTTTGATGGTGAAACCCTACTAGTAAATGCTATGATCCCACGGCAACCACACTTGGGCCATGTGGGTACCTGGCGGTCCGTTCATATCCAAGAAAAAAAAACTTTCATAATTAGGCAAGATCCAGTGAAATATCTTTTTATCCTCTGGTCAACACTTAGTTTCATTCCTCGCAAAAAAACTTAGTTTCATTAAACATAAAATTAAATTAACAAAGCTATTTTTAGGTCAAGTGAAGTTGCATACGGCTTCGCACACGTGAAAATCGCATGCATGCACAACTGCCGCCAAATTTACATGCCATCTAACTAGGTTATCCTATCAAACTTTGCCCTACTTGCCGCCTCTTCGTACCCCTCCTCCATCTGTGTACCTCACATTAATGCTTCACCCGCCAATTCGATAGCAAGTCTAGCTTCACATCATGGTAATATGTTGTCGACCACACACCATACCTTATAAGCTCGTTTATATGGGAGCAGGAGAGGAGAGTTGTGGTAGATAGGAATGTTTTTTGGGTCGAACTAAATTGCATATATCTTCGCAGCAAAATTTCCCTCCTTGCCTCCTATATCTATTTTATCGGCAATATTTCCCTATCCTCACATGTGCATCTGACCGCTTCACTGGCTCCCTACTTTCCCCAACAGTTTACAACCCATTTAGTGGTTTGTCTCTAACTGTCAACCTACAAGCCAACCTTGCTTCACAATAGAGGGCTAGAGGGGGTCTTTGACTGCATGAGACCTTGCGGCTCATTTATAGGAGTGCAAGAGAGAAGAGTCGCGATCAAAAGTGATATATTACATCCTGGATCTTGTGATTGCACAAAGCATGCATCACTAAGTTTAACTAATATTACATTCATATGGATGAAAATTGAAGCTTACCGCCCAATTTTAAGTTGTATGCAGTTGAACTCACGCTCCAATAAGCGGTAATAACAAAGTTAGCCATAAATATTTAAGATGCATGTGACCTAATTGTAATATCCCAGAATTACAGGCTGGAAAAAGAGAAAACACAGATGTGTGTATTGCATTCATGCATCAGAAAACCCGAGAAATTTCGCACAAAACTGAAAGAGGCGTGGAGGGATCAAGGTCTCTCATGTTCTGATGAAAAAATTAGGGCAAGTATGACAAATTTTGATATGACATTTGTTTACTTTCAAAACCAACTTTGGTTTGGAATTTAAATCTTGAATAAATTAATAGAATCTAATAAGTATTAAAGAATAAGAATTCTTTATTATACCTATGTGAATTCAATTTTTTACAACACTTAGTGATAAGAGGAATCAACTAGGTAAAGAAATAAAATTGCCATAAGTGAAATAGAAATTGTATTTTTAATTATTTAAGAAATTATTACATTGTATATATGAATATTACAAAAGAATAAATTAAATTGCAACAAGTAATAGAATTTAAAAAAGAAATAAGAATTCTTCATCACAATAATATTGATACATATTTTATAACATTTTGAATACGAAAAGATAAATTTATACAATAAATGAAATGGATAATCATAATTGTTAAAAAACATTAATCTAATGAATTGTTTTACAAGTGCAAGAAATGAAAATATTTACTTTATTACAATAATAATTTTACAATGTGTTTACAATTATCCATATAAAAAAGTAAATTATAATAAATAATAATAAAAAACTAAAACTAATTCCTAACTATCTCCTCTTAATATTGTCCCTTCCTGCAAAAAAAACAAAAAAAAACTAAAGAAAAGGGGTTATGGGTTAGTGCAACACTCAGATTGGCATAGTGTTGTTATGCTTAACTCATCATTGAGTGTTAATCAAAAAGGGGCCAAAGTAAAAAGTTGTTCTTGTCAAAGAATTGCCTCAGACTAAGCATCATTGGGTAAGGGGCAGGTTTCACCTTATTAAGTAAAAGAGTTATAGGCATGGAAGCTTGAACCAAAAAATGGCCACTGTAAGCACCATAGTCACCACATGCAGAGTATGTGCTGTCAGCACAGCAACAACAACAAACACATAAAGAGAAGGAGCATACACAGAACACCTACTGGGTATCATAACCCATGATCCGTATCTTCCCGGACCACCACCATGCCACTTAGAACATCACTAGTTCTTCTCATTTCTTACCAAATCTTTCCCAACCAAGAGCCAAAATCATAATAATCATCAAGGTTATTTAGAGGAGCTCAAGGTATAGGTCAAGACTACAACTAGGAAGAGAAGACACATATTGCTGATCAAGCAAGGGCAGGCTAGCAAGGGAGCATAATTTAGACAGAGGAATTCCTAGGGCTAATCAGCAGCTACAGTAGTACAAGATCAATAAGAAATCACTCCACAATAGGTTACTAAGTATCCAAACTCACCTTTCATGTGTATTTTGCCACTTTAGCACATATCATAAGAACATGTTCCTAGAAGGATAATGAGCATAAGAATAGGTTAGAATCTATCCCAGAAGTAGGAAGTCACACTCATATAACACATGCACCACCAAATCATGTTTTTACATGACTTGAAAGACTAGCTCTTTATTAAATGTAAGCACCAATCAGTATCAGTTTTTACTAGACAGAGAATTACCACGAGCACTCTCCTTTAAGGCACCACATGTGTAGATCTTGTCTAGCAAAAAGGCACTTGGGGACAAGCATAGCTAAAGATAAGTGTCCATCTATACTAGTTGAAAGTGCAATGGACGTTTCTTAGAGGGGGTGAATAGGATTTTTAAAAATATTACGGATTAGGCTCAAATAAATGCGGAATTAAAACTAACGTTTAATTTATTAAGCACAAAATCTAACCAATAGGTTCACCTAAGTGCACCAACAACCTATGCCAAGCAATACAAGCAACAAGGTGATAGCAAGATGAAATACTTCAAGCACGAAGGCTATTACAATGTAAAGTGCATAAGTAAAGGGCTCGGTTGATTGATAACCGATGGACGTGGAGATGAAGATTTTTATCCTTAACTTCACTTCCAAATAAGCTAGATCTCTCCGAACGCCACAAATGGCTCACCTCGGGGAGTGGTGGCTCGATGCTCAACCAACACCACATAAGGCCTCATCCTTGATGCGAAGGCACGCAACTAAGCGACGCACACCACAAAAGACGGGCACTCGATCCACTATGGGACACTTGAGGGCGGTCACCGAACCCGTACAAGATTGGGGAAATCTCCACAACTCAATTGGAGTCTCCCAACAACAAAGCCACAAAAAGCTATAAAGCAACAAAGCCACAATAGGCCACAAGCTTGAGGCCACTCCACAATGGAGGCCACAAGAAGTCAACACACCAACCACAACCGTCTAGGGTTCCAAGAACTCAAGAGAAATAATCCCACAAGCTTGTACTCGTCGAATCTCTGTGGAGAACTCAAACCTATGCAACAAATGCAAGGGCAAATCCTTCACTCCCAAATTCCAACAAAGCTACAAAATCTATTGGGGGAATAAGGGAGGAAGAACACAAGAGAAGAACACAAAACTCTCCAAGATCTAGATCCCAATGATTCCTTCACAAAGAAGGGATTTGGTTTGGAGGGATTGTAGATCTAGATCTCCTCTCTCAAATACCTCAAAAAGATGCAAGAATCATAGGAGCGGGAAGGGGAGAGGTAAAGCTCTTGAAGGTCAACAATGGAGGAGAGAGAGAAAGCCAAGAACCAAGAAAAAGCTTGTACCCCCGAAGGGGAAGAGGATCCCCTTTTAAAGGGCTCCTAGATCTGGCCGTTTGGGCATTTATGACCCTGGCCGGAAATTCCGGTGGGAGGCCAGAACTTCCGGTGGCAACCAGCCAACGGTCAGAAAACTGCGATGAAAAATACGAAAAAACGAGCCTGGCCAGAACTTTCGCCGGTCCACCGGAACTTCCGCTGAGAACGGTACTACCGCTAGAAATTCTGACCAAAGATCCGATAAAATAGCACTCATAAAACAGAGAGTTTATTGAACGGAGCGGAACGAGAGCTGGAAATTCACCCGGTACTACCGGCGGAAATTATGCCCGAGCGGTATTTCTGGTGCAACTTCCAGTCAAAGTTCCGACAAACAGAACAAACCAGACAGATAATATACAGAAGCTAAGCGGAATTAGTACTGGAACTTCCACCGGTAATACCGGCGGCAAATTGCCCTAGCGGTACTACCGATGACGGGCCAGAACTTCCGCCCAGGGAAGTTACAGAAACCAAAACTGCAATAAATTTCACATCCAAACTCCAAACAAGATGAAACCAATTTTGTTGAAAATATTGGGTATCACCTAGGGAGAAAATACCACGAATATATATATATATATATGTGTGTGTGTGTGTGTGTGTGTGTGTGTGTGTGTGTGTGTGAGATATCTCCGAGGTGTAGAGAAGGAAAATTGGCAAGATCAAAAACTGCAATAAGATATGCAAGGGAAAACCTTACGTGATGAACTAGAGCTTGTTATGATGATAACCACAAGCTCTAGATACTCCCATGAACAAGATCCAAATAACAACCAAGAAAGATGTGAAGGAAATATGCCCTAGAGGCAATCATAGAGATGATGATATTTCATATGTATTCATGAGTTATTGTAATGTTCCTTGAATATCCATATCAGGCAACTTGTATTGATTGGAAATTATGTGAATTATTTGTGAAACTCTTTACTTGTATGGTTATTTAAGAGTTGTCCCTAGTCGGAGTTCATGTGAGGACACACGTGAATATTAGACTAGCACATCGATTGGTTGATGACTATGTTTCGCAAGTCATAGACATGGAGATGTCAAACCAATGATGTGGACACATGTTATGAATATGGGGTTGGACTGACCCAACCTAAGACTGGCAATTAGTTGCATCTCTCTCTCTACACATCGTGTACGTTTTGTCCTTAGACCTGAGATTGTCGCATGTAATTGAGATGTGGATCGACCTACTTTGGGGTTATCAAACGCTGCACCGTAACTGTGTAGTTATAAAGGTAGTTTTCGGGTTTGTCCTGAAGCATGCTGCAAGGCATGGTCAATCAAGATGGGATTTGCCCCTCTCTACTTGAGAGAGATATCTCTGGACCCCTCGAGTGATTGGATCCATAAATGCATGGCCGTGCTACATATGGTTAAGAGTTAACCTAGTAAAGGGATTCCGAATCACGGAATCGAGAAAGGGAGGTCAGCTTGGAGCTAGACCAAATATCGTGAGGCAAAGGGAAAGACATGTACTAAACCTTATGATGGTTCGTCTGATATGATCTTTGTATGCGTTTAGGAGTTGGCACGTCTTGCTAGAGGCCGCTACCAACTATTGACAGAATAAGTGTATCTGTATCATGTCTATACGCATATGAACCTATAGGGTCACACACTTAAGGGGCTGGAAGCCTAATGAGGATTGGATCCGAATTAGACCAGGCTTAGGGTACTAATGGGCTGCTAATGTAGAAGCCCACTAGGGACGCCTTTATAAGAGAGGGTGGGGCGAGCTGATCAGGGTTAGATTTAAGACCTCAGATCATTCCCAGCCGCCACTCCTCACGCCTGTGTTGCACGCGCGGACCTAGAAGTCCGGCATCTGACGCTTCCACCCTGCACGTGTGGATACCTCGGAGGCGCTGCATCTGTGGCGCTTGGACGAGCCGTGCAAGGGGAGCTGCTCGTGGGACGAGGACAAGGAGGAGACGTGGAACATCTGCACTGCTTCGACGCGCTTCATCAATTCCGCAACTACGCATCTAGTGGTAATCCTGTGATCTATGACAACAGTAATCCTGGTATACGCGGTAGAAAATTTTGATTTGCGCTAGTGTAGCCTACCCGTATCCCTTCAGTGGTATCAGAGCCGATGTTGTTCAGTTATAGGTTCTGGATGTTTGCATATGGTGATATGCAGATTGATATGAATGATGTGATCGTTTATATGGCGGTGGTTCAGGATTGATCTATGATCTTGCTTTCCGTGATCGTAATTCTGAGGTTGCTGAACGACTTACCCCTACCGGTCGGTTTCCGCCATCGGGGTAGACAGTGACACATAAATCCTGTTGAATCACGCGAAGATCAATATGATTGATCGAATCGGAACCTAGATCTAAAATCGATGTACCGTGATCAAAGGAGTTTGATTGAATCGGGACAGGAGTCGGTTTATGGTAAATTTGATTTGCCGATCAAAATCCTTAAAAAAAATTGTGAAGATTCGATCTCTCGTTTTTCACGGTTTTTGAACCCCTTAGAACCCCGCAGGGGGAGACTGTAGGGTTTCGTAGCATGGAAAACAAAAAATTTCTACCGCATACAAACAAACAAGCCAAGATCTATCTACTAGATTGTAGCAACGAGTCGATGGAATAACTTACCCTCGAAGATTCCAAAGTGTTTAACGAGAGCGGATTCTCGTGGGTGATGTAGTCGTACTCTTTCCGATCTCAAGATCGCGTAGACGATCCTTCCGGCGCTGCGTTCCGGCAGCGCTCCCACAGTCGGTCACACGTTCGGTACTCGACGAAGACCTTCCTCTCCCTTGTTCCAGCAGGCAGCAGAGGTTGTAGCACTCTCCTCGTAATTTCGGCAGCACAACAGTGTGGTACCGGAAGTAGAGGGGAGATCTCGCAGGGCTTCGCCTTAAGCCGGAGCGAGTATGGTGGAGTATGAGAGAGCTCCTCGGCGATCTAGGTTTTAGACACACCAAGGAGGAGGTGCTAGAGCCGGCGGCTAGGGTTTGGGGCACCCCAAGTCGGCGGCTAGGGCAAAAACCCTAGGGGCGGCGGCTATGGTGGGCAGCAACTGCTAGGGTTTGAGGAGAGGTACTTTTGTGTCCTAGGAGGGAGCCCTGCCCCTCCTTATATAGGTGGAGGGGCCGGCCGGCCAAGGGGGAGGGAGAGGAGTCCCTCCCCAACTCGGCGTGGAGGGGGCGCCGCCGGTTGGAGGAGGGAACTCCTCCCCAACTCGGTTTCCCCCTTCCTCCTCTTTTCCACTTTCCAAATTTAGCCGTTTGACTTTTCAATTTAGCTATTTGACTTTTCAAACTAGGATTTGAATTAATCCTTTATTTGGAACAGCGATGACACTTAGTACATGATGCAACCATACCAACTTGATACAACACATCCATGTACCCTTCCCCTCCGGAGTGCCGGACATTCCGGAACTTTCTAGAACATTCCCGATGAAAACACCGGAAACATTCCCCAACTCCGAAACGGGACTTTACTTATATGAATCTTATTCTCCGAACCATTCCGGATCTCCTCGTGATATCCCGGATCCCATCCGAGACTCCGAACAACATTCGGTCTCTTTCTCATCATACCATAACTACTCAAACAACGTCGAATCCTTAAGTGTGTCTCCCTACGGTTCGTGAATTATGCGGACATGATCGAGACACTTCTCCGAACAATAACCAATAGAGGAATCTGGAAATTCATATGGCTCCCACATATTTCTACGATTACTTTGCGATCGAATGAACCACTTACATACGATACCAATTTCCCTTTGTCTCACGATACTTTACTTATCCGAGGTTTATGATCGTCGGTATCTCCGCATACCTAGTTCAACCTCGTTACCGATAAGTACTCTTTTCTCGTTCCCGTGATATGTGATCCCTTGTGAGCCAGTCACATGCTTGCAAGCTAATTGGATGACATTTCACCGAGAGGGCCCAGAGTATATCTATCCGTCATATGGATGGACAAATCCCACTCTTGATCCATGTGTTTCAACCAATACTTTCCGAACACTCAATGCCACCGTTATAGCCACCCAGTTACGGTGTGGTGTTTGATGTCATCAAAGTATCCATCCGGTAAAGGTGATATGCATGATCTCATGGTCGAAGGAATTAGGTTACTATGTATCAGAAAGCATATAGCAATTGAACTATTTGAAATGACTTGATCTTTATGCTACGCTTATCTATAGGAGTATGTCCACCATATCATTCTCCTAACGATATGATCTTGTTGTTAATAACATCTCAATGTTCATGATATGGAAACCATAATCATCTATTAACCAACAAGCTAGTATTATAAAGAGGCTTTACTAGGGACTTCAAATTAAGTTTACAAATCACACAAGTATTAATGTTTCCTTGTTAATACTATTATAGCATGAATGTAAACATTTATCATAAACACAAAGATATAATAATAACTACATTTATTATTGCCTCTAGGGCATATCTCCAACAGAGACCCCCTAGAGCCCCCTTAATCGTAGCCCCTTTTGTATCTCGTTAAGGTAACTAGGTGTTGCGATGTCACATGATCCGGTAGAATGCGATTCTATGCATAACTTGTTTTTGCAGGATGTATGTGATCAGTATGGCCCATATATGTATGTGATGCATGTATGAAAATTTGCATGACCTGCGTGTCGTGAGTAGGGCAACACGGCTGGAGCCATATGTGTTGTCAATTATTGTAATGGCCTGCGTGCCAACTTGTGATGATCCCTATACTATATAATTTTGATTACTAGCTGTTAGGAGTAATAGCTTATATTAGTTCATGGAGGACTCATCACTTGGAAGATGGCTCACATGGAACATGAAGATGGAGATCATCATGGTGGACAGGTTCTATGGCGATGGAGATCACCATGAGAAAATGGGCCATACTGTGTCACATCTATGTGAATGCTATCTTATGTGTTTTACTACTATGCATGCTTAGATGAGAGAAGTAGAACGATCCCCCACAGAGTTTAAGTTAAACCATGCCCTCCCAACCAAACCTTGCACCATCCTATGCCCTGTACAATCGTTGGTGGGCCTATGAAATTAGGGTGCCGCGGTTTTCCTTGGCTGGATGGGTTTGTATCGGATACCTACACGCATAAGGGTTGGTGAACTTGACAAGGTCATCTTAACAGTTAAGGACCTTGGGGCATAAAGGTTGGGCGCCTAGTTTTGACATAGAGATGTCACCCAACAACAAGAGTCATATGTGATATGATTAGCAAAGTGTTGCTTACCGATTTACCTTGTCTTCTAGCGGTGATGCTAAAGCTCACTAGTCGACTTGTTAATTGTGGATCTTGAATCACTTAGTATCAATAGAGGGATATTGATTTAAGTGGGAGTATATGCTATTAAATTGTTTAATATGTTTTACTCTTTCATGGTTACATGGCTTAGTATTTTGCATGTTTTCTGTTGTAGATCAATGGCACCGAACACTACATCACCTTTATCTTTGCGTTCGATTCTTGACAAAGATAAACTAAATGGAACAAACTATTCGGACTGGGTCCGTAACCTAAGAATTGTTCTCAGGTCTGATAAAAAGGAAATGGTTCTGGATACCCCAATCCCCGATGAACCTGTTGATAATGCATCTGCTGCCCTAAAGAACGCCTACAAGAGAGCATGTGATGATTCTCTTGAGGTTAGCTGTCTTATGTGTCACATCCCAAGATTTTCCAAATCTTGTAATGTGAAAATAAATAAATAAAATAAAACTTTGCTTGATTTTCTGAGCCAGAAGAAACTTTTTGAATTAAAATGGAACCCCAAACCCTTCTTGAATTAAATGAAAATCCTAAAAATATTTGAAAGGGGATAAACATTTCATAAAAGGAAACAAATTGGAAATTATTTTAAAACCATCAAATGGAAAAAAAAATTGTTTTCAAATGAAATGAAAGATTATAAATAAAGATTTTGTTATAAAGCCAAATTAATCCTTGGCCAAGCCTTGAGAAATAAAAACATTTATTTTAAATAAAGTAGCAAAGGTTATTTAAAAATAATAATAAATATTTGCTTAAATAAAATAATAAGAAATTAATGTCCAAACTCTTTTAAAAGGTATCACCATTTTAATTAAAACATCAAAACTTAGTAAATTATTTAAAATAGGTTTCCCAAGTAATTTATATCCTCTAATAAAACCTACTAAAGTGTTTTGACTCTATATTAGATTTCAAAATAAATATCTCAATAAAATAAATCCTATTTGATTTAATAATAAAAGTCTATTATATTAGTGGGCTCTAAAATAAAACACTATTTCTGTTTTAAACAAGTTTTCCAAATATACTTTATTTCCAAATAAAAACCTACTGTTTTGTTCTTGAAAATATTTGGATTAAATGGGGATTTTATTAATATCAAACCCTATTTTATTAATGAACCATAGCCATTTTATTTAATTAAATAAAACCTAAAAAGAATTTAAAAGATTATTTTATTTTAGAATTTTGGTATTTGTTACTGAACAGAATCAATGTTCAAAAGTTGTGAGGTGTGATGTGAGTTTAAATTTAATTGATTGTTGAATTATGTGTTTGAATAATCAAATCAGTAATTCAAAATAGAAAAAAGAAAAAGGCATTCAGTATAAAAAAAAATGGAACAAGCAGCCCAGTCGACAGGCCCAGCTCCAGCCCATCTAGCCCACCTCCTCTCCCGAACCGTTTTCTTTCCCACTCAGAACCGCACCCTCCCAGCAACCGACAAGTGGACCCCGTCTGAAACGTTTTTCTCCACTGACGAGTGGACCCCTTCCACTGTCCTTCCTCCCCACCCACACGACCTTCTCCCCCACCTCTCGCCGGCCGTTGCAGGCGGATTAACTCCGGCGTAATACGCCTTAATCACGCAATGAATCTGCCCCTTGACCACGCAGGATAAATCGCCAGCATCCCCTCTCCGTTTCCCCTCTGCCTTCTTCCCCGAGCACGCCTCCAGGCCGCCGCGATTCGTCCTCGAACGGCTTCGTCTCCGACGAGCCCTCTCGCAAATTCCGACCAGCACACTCTTCTTTCCGCCTCCCTGAGCACACGAGCATGCTCACCATACACTGGCGCATCCTTCTGCGGCAATCACTTGACCGCGGGCACCTCTGAGCCTCGCCAACAACAACCACCTGTACCGCCGCCGCGTCTGCCTTACTCCGGCGAGTCTTCCAGGTAACAACTGACCGCCCCCTCCCGTCTCGATGATGCACACATACTCGCCTCTCGCTTACGAACCTAACCGTACCCTCCGTTTGTCCTAGGGCGCTCTCTATCCTCACCTTCGACAAACATCTGAACAGGTCCGTCGCCGTTCCCAACTCCGACGAGGGATTGCGACTACCTCTGAGCGCCCCTTGCCAAGCCAGCAGTACCTCGAGCTTCGCCGTGACCCCCTGAGCCCGGTGAGCATGCCCTTTTTCTCTCTCGCTTCCTGTATCGCCGGAACCGTCATCGACTGGCCGCTCCGCCGCCAGCAGCCGCCGCAGCGCCGCCCGTCTATGGTCGAGCAACCCACATCCGTTAGATTTAGATCGGACGCACTGGACAGAATCACTTAACGCGAAGAGGTATGTCCTCTGGACCGCACGATTTGAGTTAGATCCAACGCACCAGAGCGTGATCCGCAGCGAACCGTTTTCGGCGAATTAGAATATGACGCGTGTCAGTGGTTTGAGTTAAAACAGATTTTTAAATCAGATTTAATTGCAAACTTGTAATTGCTATAACTTTCAAACCACACGTCCAAATTTGACAAATTTTATATCAATGGATTCAGGAGAACAAGCCCTAGCCAACCATGCCCTTAGTTTAGTAAATAGTAACTGTTAACTTGCTTGTTTTTGCAGAATCAAATGTATGCTTATTTAGAGTATAAAAATTGTTTAAAATTGATTTTAGGATTAAATCTTTAGCAAAATGGATTTGTGTGACCCTACTGACCCTAGAAACCAACCCATAGTGTTAAAAATGATTTTTGTGAAATTTAAGTTGAATTAGTTAACTTAGTCATTTTCTAGCCAAATAAAACTCATTGATTTTATTTTGGAAAAGTTTGTGCAAGGAAAACTTTGGAAAAATGTTATGGACCAAGCTTACTGACCCAAAACACCAAGCCTTGCCAAGGGTAACTCACTTGGTGAAAAACATAAAGTTTTACTTTAAAAAGAATAATCTTCACCACATAAAATGTTGAATGGATTTTAAAATAGACTTTGGGCAAAACCTCTAACCAATGACTTTGCCATTTTGGTAAATGACCAATGTGGATCTTACAAAGTTTATAAACCTAGTAGAGACCAACTTTGCAATAGAACCCTCTTTTTTTTACAAGACTTAGGAACCATTGCTTGTGTATGTGAATTATTGTTTGAATGTTGGAATGCTACTTGATACTATGCTTGTTAGATTGTAGTAATTAGCAAAGTGTGAGACTAGCAAGATCAAGAAGTAACCCTCATTCCCTAACAAAAAGGCAAGTGACACTATCATCTAAAGTCCCATTATTTTTATTACACTTAGTGGATTTTATAAACATGCATGAAAATGTTTTTACTTATGCTATGCTAATCCTAATAGGATCCCCTATATACTCCTTAGAAAAAAAAATATATTGAAGTTGTACATGCTTAGCCCTGCTATGTTTTGAAAAGAGATACATGTTGAGATTTTACAAAGGTTGAGAAAAGGACTTGTGTTTTACATAATAAAACAAGGACTCAATGAACCACCTAGGTGGTGGACACTTTAAGTTTTTGGAGAAGGTGACAACAAAAGGGACCATGTCTATGGCAATCACTTTGTGTTGTGCTCCAAATGGAAACCACCTAGGAAACTTAGAGATTGAACATGTTTCTCCAATTGTGGCTTTCGTGTGCAACCACATGCTATTATGGCTCTGGCTTAGTCTACTACATTAGGAAGACCCATACATTGTCTTTAGTTACCGGACATGGGGATCTGGAATGCTTCATGGGGGCTGAAGACAAGCTAGCAATGATGTATGGGAGGACCTTCTGGAAAGACTTCGTCACACTCTCAGTCTGCCGGTACTCCATCTTGGTGAGCACTAATCCAGTAGGCCACTGGTGGCAACAGGATGGGAATGTGTCATGTGGGTAAAGTGTACTCCTTCTGCAGAAGTTAATAAAAATCTAAGTACTTAGCCGTGTCCCCGGTTATGGACAATACTGAGCAACTAAAGTATGAACCATGGGAGATCTCGACATTCCAACTTCTAATAATAAAACTTGATGCACTTGGGGGTACCAAGGAATTCAAAGAGATTTTGTTAAGCTTGTTGCACTTGGGGTTTACCAAGGTGCTCAAGAGCATGATGTACTTGGGGTTACCAAGGGACTCATGAGATTTTGATAAAAACTTGATGCACTTGGGGTTACCAAGTAGCTCAAGGGATTTTTGACAAGGACTTGAACACTTGTGTTTCTACCAAGGAGTTCAAGGAACTTGGGAAAAGAAGATTTGACAAAGGACCAAAACCATTTTGAAAAGTTAGGATAAACTTTGCTTTATGCAAATGAGCCTAAACTCTACTTAGCCAAATATGCATGTATTGATAGGATCCACTCATATTTACATAAAGGTGAAACTTGCCAATACAATTCCAATGTATTGACCCTTGTGGCTGTGACTTGTAATGTTGCAGGTTGATTGTTTTGCTAGATGAAGATTGTTTGATTGACTAGGACTACAAAGTCCACAACCAACATCTGCCTGTGGCACTTAGAAGATGAAGGACCCATACCTATATTTATTCCGCTGCATTGTTATGTAATAGCCAAATGAGCTATGTATGATGTAATAAAATTATGTTATTCCTGGTTATAAAGTTATAATATGACCCTTGTATCTTGATATTACATCTTAACTGTGGATGCTAGCTATTGATCCAGGGACTAGCATTGTAAAACACAGGAGGGATCTACCTTATCAGGTTGAGGCCCCTTACAGATGGTATCAGAGCATTGTGTTGCCTGTAGGATTTGTAAACCCTAGGATTGGACAAAAACCCTTAGAAAAATAGGAGTGTATTTGTTCCAAAAACTTATTTACAAAAACACTTGTAAACTCTTTCTTTAACCATTTTGGTTTCAACTCTACATCTCTTCTGCTTCAACTTGATGGAAAAACCTACCCCATGGCTAAAGACTACACCATGTACAAAGGACTTCTTCAACTCTAATGACTTCAACATCTTCAGCATATTCCCCAAGGACTTCCAACTTGAAAACTACTAAGGACCACAAGTGAGACAAGGAAATCTTACTTAAGATTTAGAGACTGAGGGAATGCAAAATGAGAAGAAACCAACAACAACTTTGAAGTATTGTGACCAAGAGCTTTTCTCAAAAGAAACCATGATCCCATACAAGAAGAATCAAGAAGGATGGAAAGATCACAAGTGAACCATATAGATGGACCACCATATTATAATTAAGTCAAAAACACACCAACCTGAGGGGTGTAACAAAAATGTTTTATTGCCTAAGTATGTGCTTGAACCTTGAATGAGTGAAAAGTTTGTTGTGATTGCATGCACATTGCTTGTGTGAATTGTGATGTGTGTAAGTAGAAATATTTCCTTAGAAATATCTTGCCCATTCTAATCTTCCTTCAACCCAAACAGATGACTACCCCAAAGGACTCCAAGGTTGATGACACCAACACCAACCAAGCTGACAGCTTAGGAGAGCTCTTAGCAACCCAGCATCAGTTGAACCAACTGACAGCTCAGTTCCTAGCCAACAATAGTAATGAAGACCCAGCACTTCAAAAGTTTTTGGAGGAACAATCTCAACTAATGCTTAAAGTGACTAATCAAATGATTAGCATGGAAGAAAATTATCCTAGAAGAGAGTATGATAGCAAGGATGACAAGAATGTTGTTCTAGATGGAGCCCCAGCTTGCATTATTTGTGGAGACAAGGAACATACTTCCAAGGAGCATGAAGGACAATGCCCCAACTGTGAAGAAAATCATTCTGTTGGTGAATGCCCTACCTCTCAAGCTACTTGCTACCTTTGTGAGGGAAGTGATCATACTCCCGGCCTATGTCCCATATATGCCATGGTGGAACAAAGGAAACAAGAAGGATCCAAGTCTACCAAAGGAAAAGGACCACTTCTACATCCAAACAAGACAACCCAATTCAAAGGATCAAGGAAAATCAAGAAGCCCAAGCAAGACATGAGCCTTGTGCAATGTCGTAAATGTAAGGAAATGGGACACTACTCCAGTGGATGCCCAGAGAACAAGAAGAATAAAGAGATTGACCAAGTGTGGTGCAACAACTGCAAAGAACCAGGCCACTATGTAGCAACTTGCCCAAAAGAGCAACGCAAAGAACTCAAGGACATTAATTGTTTCAACTGCAAGAATCCAGGACACTATGCAAGCAACTGTCCAGAAAGGATGAAAAACAAGTTGAACAAGCCTATGGAGAAACTCAACCTTGGCCCATGAATCAAGTGTAGAATTAAAGCAAAAGTTGCTTAGAAAAGTTTTCCAGGACCCAAGAAGGCCAATATGTAATTGTTGTTTGAAAATTTTTAAGGGTGGTAGTACCCTAGTTGTTTTGAACTAGCTTGTAACCCAGCCTTCCCAAATCTCGGGACGAGATTTATTTTAAGGGTGGTAGCCTGTCACATCCCAAGATTTTCCAAATCTTGTAATGTGAAAATAAATAAATAAAATAAAACTTTGCTTGATTTTCAGAGCCAGAAGAAACTTTTTGAATTAAAATGGAACCCCAAACCCTTCTTGAATTAAATGAAAATCCTAAAAATATTTGAAAGGGGATAAACATTTCATAAAAGGAAACAAATTGGAAATTATTTTAAAACCATCAAATGGAAAAAAAAATTTGTTTTCAAATGAAATGAAAGATTATAAATAAAGATTTTGTTATAAAGCCAAATTAATCCTTGGCCAAGCCTTGAGAAATAAAAACATTTATTTTAAATAAAGTAGCAAAGGTTATTTAAAAATAATAATAAAGATTTGCTTAAATAAAATAATAAGAAATTAATGTCCAAACTCTTTTAAAAGGTATCACCATTTTAATTAAAACATCAAAACTTAGTAAATTATTTAAAATAGGTTTCCCAAGTAATTTATATCCTCTAATAAAACCTACTAAAGTGTTTTGACTCTATATTAGATTTCAAAATAAATATCTCAATAAAATAAATCCTATTTGATTTAATAATAAAAGTCTATTATATTAGTGGGCTCTAAAATAAAACACTATTTCTGTTTTAAACAAGTTTTCCAAATATACTTTATTTCCAAATAAAAACCTACTGTTTTGTTCTTGAAAATATTTGGATTAAATGGGGATTTTATTAATATCAAACCCTATTTTATTAATGAACCATAGCCATTTTATTTAATTAAATAAAACCTAAAAAGAATTTAAAAGATTATTTTATTTTAGAATTTTGGTATTTGTTACTGAACAGAATCAATGTTCAAAAGTTGTGAGGTGTGATGTGAGTTTAAATTTAATTGATTGTTGAATTATGTGTTTGAATAATCAAATCAGTAATTCAAAATAGAAAAAAGAAAAAGGCATTCAGTATAAAAAAAATGGAACAAGCAGCCCAGTCGACAGGCCCAGCTCCAGCCCATCTAGCCCACCTCCTCTCCCGAACCGTTTTCTTTCCCACTCAGAACCGCACCCTCCCAGCAACCGACAAGTGGACCCCGTCTGAAACGTTTTTCTCCACTGACGAGTGGACCCCTTCCACTGTCCTTCCTCCCCACCCACACGACCTTCTCCCCCACCTCTCGCCGGCCGTTGCAGGCGGATTAACTCCGGCGTAATACGCCTTAATCACTCAATGAATCTGCCCCTTGACCACGCAGGATAAATCGCCAGCATCCCCTCTCCGTTTCCCCTCTGCCTTCTTCCCCGAGCACGCCTCCAGGCCGCCGCGATTCGTCCTCGAACGGCTTCGTCTCCGACGAGCCCTCTCGCAAATTCCGACCAGCACACTCTTCTTTCCGCCTCCCTGAGCACACGAGAACGCTCACCATACACTGGCGCATCCTTCTGCGGCAATCACTTGACCGCGGGCACCTCTGAGCCTCGCCAACAACAACCACCTGTACCGCCGCCGCGTCTGCCTTACTCCGGCGAGTCTTCCAGGTAACAACTGACCGCCCCCTCCCGTCTCGATGATGCACACATACTCGCCTCTCGCTTACGAACCTAACCGTACCCTCCGTTTGTCCTAGGGCGCTCTCTATCCTCACCTTCGACAAACATCTGAACAGGTCCGTCGCCGTTCCCAACTCCGACGAGGGATTGCGACTACCTCTGAGCGCCCCTTGCCAAGCCAGCAGTACCTCGAGCTTCGCCGTGACCCCCTGAGCCCGGTGAGCATGCCCTTTTTCTCTCTCGCTTCCTGTATCGCCGGAACCGTCATCGACTGGCCGCTCCGCCGCCAGCAGCCGCCGCAGCGCCGCCCGTCTATGGTCGAGCAACCCACAGCCGTTAGATTTAGATCGGACGCACTGGACAGAATCACTTAACGCGAAGAGGTATGTCCTCTGGACCGCACGATTTGAGTTAGATCCAACGCACCAGAGCGTGATCCGCAGCGAACCGTTTTCGGCGAATTAGAATATGACGCGTGTCAGTGGTTTGAGTTAAAACAGATTTTTGAATCAGATTTAATTGCAAACTTGTAATTGCTATAACTTTCAAACCACACGTCCAAATTTGACAAATTTTATATCAATGGATTCAGGAGAACAAGCCCTAGCCAACCATGCCCTTGGTTTAGTAAATAGTAACTGTTAACTTGCTTGTTTTTGCAGAATCAAATGTATGCTTATTTAGAGTATAAAAATTGTTTAAAATTGATTTTAGGATTAAATCTTTAGCAAAATGGATTTGTGTGACCCTACTGACCCTAGAAACCAACCCATAGTGTTAAAAATGATTTTTGTGAAATTTAAGTTGAATTAGTTAACTTAGTCATTTTCTAGCCAAATAAAACTCATTGATTTTATTTTGGAAAAGTTTGTGCAAGGAAAACTTTGGAAAAATGTTATGGACCAAGCTTACTGACCCAAAACACCAAGCCTTGCCAAGGGTAACTCACGTGGTGAAAAACATAAAGTTTTACTTTAAAAAGAATAATCTTCACCACATAAAATGTTGAATGGATTTTAAAATAGACTTTGGGCAAAACCTCTAACCAATGACTTTGCCATTTTGGTAAATGACCAATGTGGATCTTACAAAGTTTATAAACCTAGTAGAGACCAACTTTGCAATAGAACCCTCTTTTTTTTACAAGACTTAGGAACCATTGCTTGTGTATGTGAATTATTGTTTGAATGTTGGAATGCTACTTGATACTATGCTTGTTAGATTGTAGTAATTAGCAAAGTGTGAGACTAGCAAGATCAAGAAGTAACCCTCATTCCCTAACAAAAAGGCAAGTGACACTATCATCTAAAGTCCCATTATTTTTATTACACTTAGTGGATTTTATAAACATGCATGAAAATGTTTTTACTTATGCTATGCTAATCCTAATAGGATCCCCTATATACTCCTTAGAAAAAAAATATATTGAAGTTGTACATGCTTAGCCCTGCTATGTTTTGAAAAGAGATACATGTTGAGATTTTACAAAGGTTGAGAAAAGGACTTGTGTTTTACATAATAAAACAAGGACTCAATGAACCACCTAGGTGGTGGACACTTTAAGTTTTTGGAGAAGGTGACAACAAAAGGGACCATGTCTATGGCAATCACTTTGTGTTGTGCTCCAAATGGAAACCACCTAGGAAACTTAGAGATTGAACATGTTTCTCCAATTGTGGCTTTCGTGTGCAACCACATGCTATTATGGCTCTGGCTTAGTCTACTACATTAGGAAGACCCATACATTGTCTTTAGTTACCGGACATGGGGATCTGGAATGCTTCATGGGGGCTGAAGACAAGCTAGCAATGATGTATGGGAGGACCTTCTGGAAAGACTTCGTCACACTCTCAGTCTGCCGGTACTCCATCTTGGTGAGCACTAATCCAGTAGGCCACTGGTGGCAACAGGATGGGAATGTGTCATGTGGGTAAAGTGTACTCCTTCTGCAGAAGTTAATAAAAATCTAAGTACTTAGCCGTGTCCCCGGTTATGGACAATACTGAGCAACTAAAGTATGAACCATGGGAGATCTCGACATTCCAACTTCTAATAATAAAACTTGATGCACTTGGGGGTACCAAGGAATTCAAAGAGATTTTGTTAAGCTTGTTGCACTTGGGGTTTACCAAGGTGCTCAAGAGCATGATGTACTTGGGGTTACCAAGGGACTCATGAGATTTTGATAAAAACTTGATGCACTTGGGGTTACCAAGTAGCTCAAGGGATTTTTGACAAGGACTTGAACACTTGTGTTTCTACCAAGGAGTTCAAGGAACTTGGGAAAAGAAGATTTGACAAAGGACCAAAACCATTTTGAAAAGTTAGGATAAACTTTGCTTTATGCAAATGAGCCTAAACTCTACTTAGCCAAATATGCATGTATTGATAGGATCCACTCATATTTACATAAAGGTGAAACTTGCCAATACAATTCCAATGTATTGACCCTTGTGGCTGTGACTTGTAATGTTGCAGGTTGATTGTTTTGCTAGATGAAGATTGTTTGATTGACTAGGACTACAAAGTCTATAACCAACATCTGCCTGTGGCACTTAGAAGATGAAGGACCCATACCTATATTTATTCCGCTGCATTGTTATGTAATAGCCAAATGAGCTATGTATGATGTAATAAAATTATGTTATTCCTGGTTATAAAGTTATAATATGACCCTTGTATCTTGATATTACATCTTAACTGTGGATGCTAGCTATTGATCCAGGGACTAGCATTGTAAAACACAGGAGGGATCTACCTTATCAGGTTGAGGCCCCTTACATTATGCTTGCATGCATGGAACCTAAACTCCAAAAGAAGTTTGAGGATCAGGAAGCGTACGATATGATCGTAGCGCTTAAGGACATGTTCCAGGATCAGGCAAGGACTGAGAGGTACAATGTTGCCAAGTCCTTTGTCGAATGCAAGCTGGCAGAGGGAGCAGCTGTAGGCCCCCATGTGATCAAAATGGTTGGTTACAGTCAGACTTTGGAAAAGCTTGGTTTCCCACTAGGCCAAGAGTTGGCCACTGACTTCATTTTGGCGTCTCTTCCATCCAGCTATGGGAAGTTCATTTCTAACTACCATATGCATGGGGTGGAGAAGGGCCTTAATGAATTATGTGGGATGCTTAAAACAGCAGAAAGTGACATGAAGAAGTGTGCAGGGCATAGCCATGTGATGGTTGTGCAGAACAAGCCTAGCTTCAAGAAAAAGGGTACTTCTTGGAAGAAGAAGGGCAAGGCTAAGGATACGATCCCTAAGCCTGCACCCAAGCAAAAGGTTGGACCTGTAGAAGACACTGAGTGCTTATTTTGTCATGAACATGGCCACTGGAAGAGAAACTGCAGCAAGTACCAGGCTTCTTTGAAGAAGAGTGGAAGTAAGAGTACTTCCCACTCAGGTACGCTTGTTGTAAATGTTGTGGACATTCTTCTCACTGATTCCTTTGTTAACTCTTGGGTATTTGATACCGGGTCGGTTGCTCATATTTGCAATTCGATGTAGGGGCTAATAAGGACTAGAGAAGTGCAGAAGGGCGAAGTGGATTTTTGCATCGGAAATAAAGCAAGGGTTGCTGCATTGTTCGTCGGCGTCATGCAACTTCACCTTCCGTCAGGATTTATCATGGATTTGAATAATTGTTATTACATTCCTAGTATGGGTCGAAACATTTTATCACCTTCATGTTTGATGAGGGATGGTTATTCATTTGCGAGTGCAAACAATGGTTGTGTAATCTCTAAGAATGATATGTTTATGGCTAATGCTCCCATTGTGAATGGGTTATTTATTTTAAATCTTGACGATGCATCTGTTTACAATGTTAGTGCTAAAAGGCTTCGGCCTAATGATTTGAGTCCTACCTATTTATGGCATTGTCGTTTGGGGCATATAAGTGAAAAGCGCATGAAGAAGCTCCATGGTGATGGTCTTCTAACTTCGTTTGATTTTGAATCATACGAGACATGTCAGGCTTATTTACTTGGAAAGATGACCAAGTCACCTTTTTCAGGTTTACCCGAGAGAGCGACAAACTTGTTGGAACTCATACATACTGATGTGTGTGGACCAATGAGCACGACAGCCAGAGGAGGATATCACTACTTCATTACTTTCACTGATGATTTCAGTAGATATGGTTATGTCTACTTGATGAGGCGTAAGTCTGAAACTTTTGAGAAGTTCAAGGAGTTTCAGAGTGAAGTAGAGAATCAACGTGGCAAGAAAATAAAGGCCTTGCGATCTGATCGTGGAGGTGAATATTTGAGTCACGAATTTAGCGATCATCTTAAGAGTTGCGGAATTGTTCCACAACTTACGCCGCCCGGAACGCCTCAAAGAAACGGGGTCTCCGAACGGCGTAATCGAACTTTGTTGGACATGGTTCGATCGATGATGAGCCAGTCGGATTTACCATTATCATTTTGGGGTTACGCTCTAGAAACGGTATCTTTCACACTTAATATGGTACCATCTAAATCCGTAGTTAAGACACCATATGAGATGTGGACTGGAAAGAATCCCAGTTTGTCTTTTCTAAAGATATGGGGTTGTGATGCATTTGTCAAGCGACTTCAGTCGGACAAGCTAACACCCAAATCGGATAAGTGCATTTTCATGGGATATCCGAGGGAAACCTTAGGGTATTACTTCTACAATCGAGAGGAGGGCAAAGTGTTTGTCGCTCGTAACGGTGTTTTCCTAGAGAAAGAGTTTCTCATAAAGGGAACAAGTGGAAGGTCGGTGCGACTTGAAGAAGTTCAAGATGAGCCAGTTGGGGATGCTTCTACGAGTGATGCTATTGTAGCATAACAAGTTGAGGAACCCGTGGTAACATAAGCACCACAACCACGAAGGTCGGCGAGGCTCCGCGAAGCGCGGGAATTATTATTGTTAGACAATGATGAGCCTGCGACCTATGCAGAAGCGATGGTGGACCCAGACTCTGAGAAATGGCTGATCGCCATGAGATCCGAGATAGAGTCCATGGGAGACAATCAAGTTTGGAACTTGGTTGACATGCCTGATGGTTTTAAAGCCATCGAGTGCAAATGGATCTATAAGAAGAAGATTGATATGGATGGAAATGTTCACATCCATAAAGCTCGACTTGTTGCAAAAGGTTTTCGACAAGTTCAAGGAGTTGACTACGACGAGACTTTCTCGCCCGTAGCGATGCTTAAATCTATACGGATAATTCTAGCCATTGCTGCACATTTCGACTATGAAATATGGCAGGTGGATGTCAAGACGGCTTTCCTAAATGGAATCCTAACTGAGGACGTGTATATGATGCAGCCCGAAGGTTTTGTCGACCCAAACAATGCTGGAAAGGTATGCAAACTTCTGAAGTCCATTTATGGGCTGAAGCAAGCATCTCGGAGTTGGAATATTCGATTTGATGAAGTTGTAAAGGAGTTTGGATTCATCAAAAACGAACAAGAACCTTGTGTTTACAAGAAGGAAAGTGGGAGAGCACTGGTATTTCTAATCTTATATGTAGATGACATATTGCTGATTGGAAATGACATTCCTATGCCCGAGTCTGTTAAGACCTCATTGAAAAATATTTTTTCGATGAAGGACTTGGGAGAAGCGGCATATATTCTGAGCATCAAGATCTATAGAGATAGATCAAGGAGGCTAATTGGATTAAGCCAAAGTACATACATTGACAAAGTGTTGAAACGGTTTAGAATGGAAGAGGCTAAGAAGGGGTTCTTGCCCATGTCTCACGGCATTAAACTCAGCAAGACTCAGTGTCCTTCGACTACTGATGAGCGTGAGCGCATGAGTAGGGTTCCATATGCTTCGGCTATTGGATCCATCATGTATGCAATGATATGTACTCGCCCAGATGTTTCCTATGCTCTAAGTGTTACGAGCAGATACCAGGCTGATCCAGGTGAAGGTCACCGGACAGCGGTAAAGAACATCCTTAAGTACTTGAAAAGGACTAAGGATGTGTTCCTAGTTTATGGAGGTGAGGATGAACTCAGTGTAAGGGGTTACACTGATGCGAGTTACCTTAACGACTCGGATGATTCAAAATCGCAATCAGGTTATGTGTTTGTCATGAATGGTGGTGCTGTGAGATGGAAAAGTTCCAAGCAAGATACGGTGAACTCCTCTTCAATAGAAGCTGAATATATTGCTGCCTCGGAGGCAGTAAAGGAAGCTGTTTGGATTAGGAATTTCCTGATCGCTCTCGGTGTGGTTCAGGGCGCGTCCAATCCCTTGGACGTTTATTGTGACAACAATGGTGCTATTGCACAAGCCAAGGAACCTAGACAGCACCAGAAGAACAAACATATTCACATGCATTACCATCAGATTAGAGAGTTCGTTGAGGATGGTAGTGTCATGATATGCAAAATACATACGGACTCAAATGTTGCTGATCCCTTGATTAAGACTCTCCCGCAGCCCGCACATGAAGCGCACACAAGAGCAATTGGTATTAGATACATTTTAGATTGACTCTAGTGCAAGTGGGAGACTGAAGGAAATATGCCCTAGAGGCAATCATAGAGATGATGATATTTCATATGTATCCATGAGTTATTGTAATGTTCCTTGAATATCCATATCAGGCAACTTGTATTGATTGGCAATTATGTGAATTGTTTGTGAAACTCTTTACTTGTATGGTTATTTAAGAGTTGTCCCTAGTCGGAGTTCATGTGAGGACACACGTGAATATTAGACTAGCACATCGATTGGTTGATGACTATGTTTCGCAAGTCATAGACATGGATATGTCAAACCAATGATGTGGACACATGTTATGAATATGGGGTTGGACTGACCCAACCTAAGACTGGCAATTAGTTGCAGCTCTCTCTCTACACATCGTGTACGTTTTGTCCTTAGACCTGAGATTGTCGCATGTAATTGAGATGTGGATCGACCTACTTTAGGGCTATCAAACGCTGCATCGTAACTGGGTAGTTATAAAGGTAGTTTTCGGGTTTGTCCTGAAGCATGCTGCAAGTGAAGGGTTTCGCGGCATAGTAAATCAAAATTTTCTACGGATGCGAACAGAGGGAAAGCCAAGATCTAATCTAGGAGATGCAAACAACGAGAGAGATTGGATTAGATCTTCATACCCTTGAAGATTCGCACAGCGGAACGTTCGTCGGAACGTGGGTGATGTAGTCGTACTCGCTTCTCCTCCTCGCGATCCGATCCAATCTAGCACCACAAGTGGCGGTGCCTCTGTGAGATGCACACGTGCAGCACCTCGACGTCTCCTCCTTCCTTGGTCCAGCAAGTATGGTGGAGAGATGGGTTGGATCTACAACGCGACGGCGCGGTGCAATTGGTGGAGAATTTCTGCAGCAGGGCTTCGCCTACAAACAGTCGGGAGGGAGAGAGGAAGGCAGCAGGGCGGCTAGGGTTGAAGGGGAAGGTGTAGGGGGTTGGTGCGCCCCCAGCCCTCTATATATAGAGGGGTGGGCGCAGCCCTGTCCCCTCCCCCAAGCCAAGGCCGGCGGCCCCAAGGAGGAAGAGTGGGGGGCAAGGAACCCCCCTTCTAGAAGGTCTATCTTGAGTTTAAACCTCTCTTGGCCAGCTGGGCCCTATGGGGCCTTGTGCCCCTGGCACAATGCAGCCAGGGCACTCCCTCATAGGCCCATGCCCCCTCCCGGAAGGTGGGGCCACGTTGGTCCCCTTCCGGAAGGTTCTAGAAGCTTCCGGTACAATACCGATTAACCCGGAACAATTCCAATCTCCAAAAACTGCACTGCCTTATATGAATCTTATTCTCCGGACCACTCCGGAACCTCTCGTGATGTCCCGGATCCCATCCGAGACTCCGAACAAAAACTCATAAACCAATTATCCAATCTATCCTAGCGTCGAGACACGTTAAGTGTGTGACCCTGCGGGTTCGAGAATATGCAGACATGATCTTCTATCAATAATCAACAGCGGGGTCTGGGCACCCATATTGACTCCCACACATTCATCGATGATCATATCGGATGAACCATGATGCCAGGATTCAATCAATCCCATATATATTCCCTTCGTCTCGCGATATTTTTACTTGCCCGAGATTTGATCATCGGTACCGTCATACCTAGTTCAATCTCGTTCACAGCAAGTACTTTACTCGTTCCGTAATCCGATATCACTTTGTGATTAACTCCTTAACCACATTCTTGCAAGTGGTGTTGATATCGATTATCGAGTGGGCCTGAAGTATATCTCTCCGACTTGGGAGGGACAAATCCCATCTCGATACATACAACCCAACAGATACTTTCCGATCACCTGAGAGACACCTTTATGATCACCCTCTCATAGGATGACGTTTGATGACCTCAAAGCTTTCTTCCGATACCAGGGAGTTGTATTATCTCATGGTCTAAGGAATACAATATTTGACATAAGAAAAGCTTCGCAAAGACGAACACGATGACATGATCTAATTGCTTCGCAGTTTGGGTCTGTCCATCATATCATTCTCCCAATGATATGATCTCATTATCAATTGACAACTCATGTCTATGGTTAGGAAACCTTAACCATCATTGATCAATGAGCTAGTCCATAGAGGCGTACTAGGGACACGGTGTTGTTCACAAACCACACAAGTATTAAAGTTTCTGCTTAATACAATTCTAGCATGGAATATAAACATTATCATGAACACGAATTATAATAATAATATCTTTATTATTGCCTCTAGGGTATAATTCCAACAGTCTCCCACTTGTACTAGAGTCAATAATCTAGTTTACATCTGGCAACAATCTCACACCCATGGCACTGAGGTGATGATCATGTTTTACACGTGGAAGAGGTTTAGTTAATGGATCTGCAACATTCAGATCTATATGTACTTTGCTAATCTTCAGATCTGCATCTGCTATATAATCTCGGATTATATGAAACTTGCGGTTGATATGCTTGGTCTTTGGATGATATCTTGGTTCCTTAGCGAGTGCTATGGCGCCAGTGTTGTCACACAATATCTCCAGTGGGTCCAATGCACTTGGAACCACGCCAAGCTCAGTGATGAAGTTTCTGATCCAAACTCCTTCACTTGACGCTTCTGCAGCAACCATGTATTCCGCTTCTACTGTAGATCCCGCGATCACGCTTTGCTTGCAGCTTCTCTAGCTCACAGCTCCTCCATTCAAAATATAAACATATCCTGTCTAAGATTTGGAATCATCCTTGTCGGTGTCGAAACTAGCGTCGACGTAACCTTTCACGACGAGCTGTTCATCACCCCCATAGACTAAGAACATTTCTTTAGTCCTATTTAGGTACTTTAGGATGTTCTTCACGGCTGTCCAGTGTTCCACTCCTGGATCACTTTGATATCTGCTCGTCAAACTAAGAGCATTGGACACATCCGGTCTAGTACACAGCATGGCATACATGATGGAACCTATGGCCGAGGCATAAGGCACTTTGCTCATAGCTTCCCTATCATTTACCGTAGCTGGACACCGAGCCTTGCTCAATATCTTACCTGACAACATAGGCTCCGAACCTTTCTTTGCCTTATCCATTCTGAACCTTTTCAGAACTTTGTCTAGGTATGTACTCTGGCTTAAAGCTATCAGGCGTCTTTGTCTATCTCTATAGATCTTGATGCCCAATATATAAGCAGCTTCACCTAGGTCTTTCATTGAAAAACACTTGTTCAAATAACTCTTCACATCGTTAAGCATGTTGATGTCATTTCCGATAATCAATATGTCATCCACATATAGTACCAGAAACGTCACCGAGCTCCCACTCACTTTCTTGTAGATACAAGCTTCGTAGCAATTTGGAACAAATCCAAAGCTCTTGATCACTTGATCAAAACGAAGGTTCCAACTCCGAGATGCTTGCTTCAGTCCATAAATGGAACGCTGAAGTTTGCATACTTTATCAGCATCCTTAGGATCGACAAAACCTTCGGGTTGCATCATATACAACTCTTCATCAATGTTGCCATTGAGGAAAGCAGTCTTGACATCCATCTGCCATATTTCATAATCATGAAACGCAACAATTGCTAATAAAATCCGAATGGACTTAAACATCGCTACGGGAGAGAAAGTCTCATTGTAGTCAACACCTTGAACTTGTCGAAAATCTTTCGTGACAAGCCGTGCTTTATAGACGGTAATATTACCATCCGCGTCCGTTTTCTTCTTGAAGATCCATTTGCACTCAACGGCCTTTCGGTCGCTAGGAGGGTCCACCAAAGTCCATACTTGGTTTTCGCTCATGGATCCCAATTCGGAATTCATGGCTTCTAGCCATTTCTCAGAGTCTAGGCTCATCATCGCTTCCTCATAGTTCGTAGGTTCACTGTCTTCTACTAACAAGACAGTCAAGACAGGGTTGCCGTACCACTCAGGAGGGGCACGTGACCTTGTCGACCTGCGACGTTCAGTAGCAGCATCGTCCGAAGCTTCATGATCCTTGTCATTAGCTTCCTCTATTGTTGGTGCAGGCGGCACTGGAACAATTTCAGGTGATGCGCTACTCTCCAATTCAAGAGAAGGTTTAATAACCTCGTCTAGCTCTACTTTCCTCCCACTCACTTCTTTCGAGAGAAACTCCTTCTCAAGAAAGGAACCGTTCTTTGCGACAAACACTTTGCATTCGGTTCTGTGATAGAAGGTATACCCAATAGTTTCCTTAGGGTATCCTATGAAGACGCATTTCTCCGCTTTGGGTTCGAGCTTGTCCGGCATCAACTTCTTGACGTAAGCTTCGCATCCCCAAACTTTAAGAAACGACAACTTAGGTTTAGCACCAAACCACAGTTCATACGGTGTCGTCTCAACGGATTTAGATGGAGCCCTATTTAAAGTGAATGCAGCGGTTTCTAATGCATAACCCCAAAATGATAACGACAAATCAGTAAGAGACATCATCGATCGGACCATATCTAATAAGGTTCGATTCCGGCATTCAGACACACCATTGCGCTGTGGTGTTCCGGGTGGCGTGAGTTGCGAAACAATTCCGCTGGCTTTAAGATGCGTGAGAAAATCGTAACTCAAATATTCTCCTCCACGATCGGATCGTAGAAACTTAATTTTTCTGTTACGATGGTTCTCCACTTCATTCTGAAATTCCTTGAACTTTTCAAACGTTTCAGATTTATGTTTCATTAAATAGATATACCCATACCTACTTAAGTCATCGGTAAAAGTGAGAAAATAGCGATATCCACCGTGCGTCGAAACACTCATCGGTCCGCATACATCGGTATGTATGATTTCCAACAAGTCCGTTGCTCGCTCCATCATACCGAAGAACGAGGTTTTGATCATCTTGCCCATGAGGCATGGTTCGCATGTGTCAAATGATTCAAAATCAAGAGACTCCAAAAGTCCATCAGAATGGAGTTTCTTCATGCGATTTACACCAATATGACCTAGACGACAGTGCCACAAATAAGTAGTATTACCACTATCTACTTTGCATCTCTTAGCCTCAATGTTATGGATGTGTGTTTCATCCCTTTCGAGATTTAGAAGAAATAAACCATTCACAATAGGTGCATGACCATAAAAGATGTTACTCATATAGATAGAACAACCATTATTCTCCGATTTAAATGAATAACCATCTTGCAATAAACAAGATCCAGAAATAATGTTCATGATCAACGCAGGCACATAATAACATTTATTGAGGTTTAAAACTAATCCCGAAGGTAAAACTAAGGAGAGCGTGCCGACGGCCATCACATCAACTCTTGATCCGTTGCCAACGCGCATCGTCACCTCATCCCTCGCGAGCCGCCGTCTATTCCGTAGCTCCTGCTTCGAGTTACAAATAATTAGCAACTGAACCGGTATCAAATACCCAGACACTACAACGAGGGCTAGTAAGGAAAACATCAATAACATGTATATCAAATATACTTTTGATGGTGCCAGCCTTCTTGTCCGCTAAGTACTTCGGACAGTTGCGCTTCCAGTGACCCTTGTCCTTGCAATAGAAGCACTCAGTGTCCGGCTTAGGACCAGACTTGAGCTTCTTCTCAATAGGGGCAGTGCGCTTGCCGCCACCCTTCTTGAAGGGCTTCTTTGCTCCCTTACCTTTCTTGAAGGTGGGATTGTTGACCATCAACACATGATTATCCTTTTTGATGTCCACTTCCGCGTCCTTCAGCTTTGCGAAGAGCTCGGTGATCGTATCAGTGGAACCAATCTGATTATGAGTCACTACAAAACTTTTGTAGCTGGGAGGGAGTGATTGCAGAACCCTGTCAATCTTGAGCTCCTCTGGAATCGTGCATTCCAGTTGCTCAAGGCGTTGAGTGTAGCCCGTCATCTTAATGGCGTGCTCACTAACGAAACTCCCTTCCTCCATCTTGCAGTTAAAGAACTTCTCAGAGATCTCATATCTCTCAGAACGGGCCTGAGTCTGAAACATGGTTTTCAGCTCTTCGAGAATCTCAAAGGGCCCGGGATAGTCTTCAAAATGATTTTGAAGTTCCGGTTCCATAGCAAACAACATGGTGCTCTTAATCACACCATAATCATATTTGCGCGACTGATAGACATCTTTCTCATCAGCTGGCGCAGTTGTAGCAGGGGGTCACCTAACGCTTTCCCAAGGACATAGTCCTTTTGACCGCCAGAGAGAATGATTCTTAGATTGCGGAACCAATTGGTGAAGTTAGACCCATTGTTTCTAAGCTTTTCTTTCTCAACAAAAACGTTGAAGTTGAAGTTGGACTTGGCCATGTGATCTACAGTATGCAAGTACAATTTAGACTATGTTCATGATAAATAGTTCAACTTAATAAAATTACTAGATGAACTCCCACTATGAATAACCCAATTGGAATTTTGGAAATAACAATAGGTTCAACATCCCTCAAGTTGTTTAGTGAACACGATCCAAATTCACCACACCTAATCCGATCATCACGAGAAGAGATGTGGTTTCAATGGTGGACAACGAAGTGTCGATCATATCATTCATATGACTCATGCTTAACCTTTCGGTTCTTGTGTTCCGAGGCCATGTCTGTACATGCTAGGCTCGTCAAGTTAGACCCAAGTATTTCCGCGTGTGCAAAACTGGCTTGCACCCGTTGTATGTGAGCGTAGAGTCTATAGCACCCGATCATCACGTGATGCTTGGACACGACGAACTTTCGCAACGGTGCATACTTGGGGAGAACACAGTTTTATCTTGATCTTTAAGTGAGGAATCATCTTATAATGCTACCGTCGTGATCTAAGCATGATAAGATACATAAAAGGATAAACATCACATGCATATAACTTTATGTGACATGGTATAGCCAATCTTCGCGCAATGATCTCCATCTTGTGCATTCCGGCATGATCTCCATCACTCCACCATGATTGCCTCCACCACGAATAGCAACTACAACTATTGCTAACTACTTAGCGATAAAGTGAAACTATTACATGGCGCATAAGAAGTTGACACACAGGTCATACACAATTATAAAAACAACCATATGGCTCCTGCCGGTTGTGTACTCATCGACATGCAAGTCGTGAAACATTACAAAACATGATCATCGCATACATTATACACATCAGATCTTGGGCCATACCATATCACAGAAAACACTCCCCGCAAAAACAAGTTAGACGCCTCTACTTTGTTGTTGCATGTTTTACGTGACTTATGGGAGTAGATGCTAAGAACGATTCTTACCTACGGAAAGCCACAACGGTGATATTATGGTTGCCAAACTCCGGTGTTAATCCCATGACAACTATAGTGAGAGAAACTGACATCCACCAGCCGCATGTGTGGAACAAGCCACACGTCAAGTGCGGAGCCGGTCTCGCGAACGACGTCGCGTAAGGTTGGCCTGGACCGCTTCAATCTCACTATCCCGCGTCATAAGAAGAACACAAACAAGAGGCTTGCAACAGAAAACATCAACGCCCGCAACAACCATGTTGCGTTCTACTCGTGAAACACATCTACACATAGATCTAGCTCTGATACCACTGAAGGGTTTCGCGGCATAGTAAATCAAAATTTTCTACGGATGCGAACAGAGGGAAAGCCAAGATCTAATCTAGGAGATGCAAACAACGAGAGAGATTGGATTAGATCTTCATACCCTTGAAGATTCGCACAGCAGAACATTCGTCGGAACGTGGGTGATGTAGTCGTACTCGCTTCTCCTCCTCGCGATCCGATCCGATCTAGCACCACAAGTGGCGGTGCCTCCGTGAGATGAACACGTGCAGCACCTCGACGTCTCCTCCTTCCTTGGTCCAACAAGTATGGTGGAGAGATGGGTTGGATCTACAACGCGACGACGCGGTGCAATTGGTGGAGAATTTCTGCAGCAGGGCTTCGCCTACAAACAGTCGGGAGGGAGAGAGGAAGGCAGCAGGGCGGCTAGGGTTGAAGGGGAAGGTGTAGGGGGTTGGTGCGCCCCCATCCCTTTATATATAGAGGGGTGGGCGCAGCCCTAGCCCCTCCCCCAAGCCAAGGCCGGCGGCCCCAAGGAGGAAGAGTGGGGGGCAAGGAAACCCCCCTTCTAGAAGGTCTATCTCGAGTTTAAACCTCTCTTGGCCAACTGGGCCCTATGGGGCCTTGTGCCCCTGGCCCAATGCGGCCAGGGCACTCCCTCATAGGCCATGCCCCCTCCCGGAAGGTGGGGCCACGTTGGTCCCCTTGCGGAAGGTTCTAGAAGCTTCCGGTACAATACCGATTAACTCGGAACAATTCCGAACTCCAAAAAATGCATTGCCTTATATGAATCTTATTCTCCGGAACACTCCGGAACCTCTCGTGATGTCCTGGATCCCATCCGAGACTCCGAACAAAAACTCATAAACCAATTATCCAATCTATCCTAGCGCCGAGACATGTTAAGTGTGTGACCCTGCGGGTTCGAGAATATGCAGACATGATCTTCTATCAATAATCAACAGCGGGGTCTGGGCACCCATATTGACTCCCACACATTCATCGATGATCATATCGGATGAACCACGATGCCAGGATTCAATCAATCCCATATATATATATATATTCCCTTTGTCTCGTGATATTTTTACTTGCCCGAGATTTCATCGTCGGTACCGTCATACCTAGTTCAATCTCATTCACAGCAAGTACTTTACTCGTTCCGTAATCCGATATCACTTTGTGATTAACTCCTTAACCACATGCTTGCAAGCGGTGTTGATATTGATTACCGAATGGGCCCGAAGTATATCTCTCCGACTTGGGAGGGACAAATCCCATCTCGATACATACAACCCAACAGATACTTTCCGATCACCTGAGAGACACCTTTATGATCACCCTCTTATAGGATGACGTTTGATGACCTCAAAGCTTTCTTCCGATACCAGGAAGTTGTATTATCTCATGGTCTAAGGAATACAATATTTGACATAAGAAAAGCTTCGCAAAGACGAACACGATGACACGATCTAATTGCTTCGCTTAGTTTGGGTCTGTCCATCATATCATTCTCCCAATGATATGATCTCATTATCAATTGACAACTCATGTCTATGGTTAGGAAACCTTAACTATCATTGATCAATGAGCTAGTCCATAGAGGCGTACTAGGGACACGGTGTTGTTCACAAACCACACAAGTATTAAAGTTTCCGCTTAATACAATTCTAGCATGGAATATAAACATTATCATGAACAAGAATTATAATAATAACATCTTTATTATTGCCTCTAGGGTATAATTCCAATAGCAAGGCATGGTCAATCAAGATGGGATTTGCCCCTCTCTACTTGAGAGATATATCTCTGTGCCCCTCGAGTGATCGGATCCAGAAATGCATGGTCGTGCTACATATGGTTAAGAGTTAACCTAGTAAAGGGATTCCGAATCACGGTATCGAGAAAGGGAGGTCAGCTTGGAGCTAGACCAAATATCGTGAGGCAAATGGAAAGACATGTACTAAACCTTGTGATGGTTCGTCCGATATGATCTTTGTATGCATTTAGGAGTTGGCACGTCTTGCTAGAGGCCGCTACCAACTATTGACAGAATAAGTGTATTCGTATCATGTCTATAAGCATATGAACCTATAAGCCTAATGAGGATTGGATCCGAATTAGACCAGGCTTAGGGTACTAATGGGCTGCTAATGTAGAAGCCCACTAGGGACGCCTATATAAGAGAGGGTGGGGCGAGCTGATCAGGGTTAGATTTAAGACCTCAGATCATTCCCATACGCCACTCCTCACGCCTGTGTTGCAGCGCGGACCTAGCAGTCCGGCGTCTGACGCTTCCACCCTGTATGTGTGGATACCTCGGAGGCGCTGCATCTGTGGCGCTTGGACGAGCCGCGCAAGGGGAGCTGCTCGTGGGACGAGGACAAGGAGGAGACGTGGAACGTCTGCACTGCTTCGACGCGCTTCATCAATTCCGCAACTACGCGTCTAGTGGTAATCCCGTGATCTATGACAACAGTAATCCTGGTATACGCGGTAGAAAATTTTGATTTGCGCTAGTGTAGCCTACCCGTATCCCTTCAAGATGATGCTATGTATGCAAAGGTTTGAGCTCTCTCCAAAAGATGCGATCAAGTTACCCGCTTGAGAGCCCCTCTTGATAGTACAACTATCTATACTAAATCCGGCCTCCCAACTAACAACACGATACCGTCAAAAGAGCAACCCTATCAAGATCATACATTTGCCCTTGAGAATATCACTTGATCTTGATGTATATCGTATAATCCATGGGGAGACCTCTTCTTTGAACTTGTCTTCATTACTCCATGAATACAAGGATGGCAAGCTTCAAACATGAGATCTTCTAGAGATGGCGCATCTTGAGGTTGTCCTTCTTCATCCCTTCTTGAGTGTTGATCCATCGTGATCCAACTCTTTGCACTTGTCTTGATCAACCTTCAAACTCCTTCTTTATTCATGATTACAATGTTCAGGCACAAAGCCCTTGGACCAACACATGGCCCAAGCGATGCCAATGGACAAACCAACAAGTGAAACTCAATTTACACATTAGTCCATAGAGATTATCATTAATTACCAAAACCACACATGAGGGCAGACATTCCCTTTCACTAGTTCAAATTCACCATCCCAAAATCACAACACTTCTATATATAACAACAACAGGCTTATATAGTATATGTTCTTATCAACTTAAATAAGGTAATGTGTTGATAGAGTGATTACTCTTATCCCTACATACAAATGGTACGTCAAGCTCATCATAGAGTAGATAGACACGAAAGATACATGTACTTATCCAAAGTATAGCCTCAGCTATGCATCATGGGCGGGGGCTATAACATCAAATCATACTAACCTAGTATATCCACTTTGAATACTCTAGAGAGGCACCATAGTGGTAAAACTAGTAATAGCTGTAGGGGTTCGTAGCATAGAAAACAAAAAAATTCTACTGCATGCACACAAACAAGCCAAGAACTATATACTAGATTGTAGCAACGAGTCGGTAGAAGCACTCACCCTCGAAGATTCCAAAGCGTTAACGAGAGCAGATTCTCATGGGTGATGTAGTTGTACACCTGCCGATCTCAAGATCGCGTAGACGATCCTTCCGGCAATGCGTTCCGGCAGCGCTTCCGTAGTCGGTCACACGTTCGGTACTCGATGAATACCTTCCTCTCCCTTATTCCAGCAGGCAGCGGAGGTTATAGTTCTCCCCTCGCGATTCTGGCAGCACGACGACATGGTGTCGGAAGTAGAGGGAAGATCCTGCAGGGCTTCGCCTAAGCCGATGCGAGTTATGGTGGATCTAGGGTTTCCGGCGATATAGGTTTAGAAGGCCGGAGAGGAGGAGGAGGTGTCGGTGATGGCTAGGGTGACAGCGACGAGGCGGCGATGGCGCGAGGTGGCGGTGTGCGGCGGCAGCGCATGGGGTGGGGAGGGCTGGCTCTTGTGTTGTTTGGGGCAGACCTTCCCCTCTATTTATGAGAGGGGGGCAGCCTCGAGGGAGGGGAGTTTGAAACCACTTCCAAACCCAAGTTGGAAGGACTCTTTCCTTCTTCCACTAGGAAATCATTGTTCCAGTTTGACTTTTCAAACCTCTCGTTTGAATTTCAATGTAGAGCTTTAATTCTCTCTTACAAATGCCCAAACCAAGTGACCTAGGATATGATCCAATCATTCCACTTACCCATGACACATTCATGGACCATTCCCCTTCCGGTCCGGTGAACCTTCTACAATCTCTCCGATGAAAACATCAAAATCATTTCCGAACTCCGGAATCGGACTTTCCTTATATGAATATTATTCTCCGGACCATTCCGGATCTCCTCGTGATATCCCGGATCCCATCCGAGACTACGAACAACATTCGGTCTCCCTACTTACATTCCATATCTACTAAACAACATTGAATCCTTAAGTGTGTCTCCCTACGGTTTGTGAATTATGCGGACATAACCGAGACACTTCTCCAATCAATAACACATAGAGGAATCTGGAAATTCATATGGCTCCCACATATTTCTACGATTACTTTGCGATCGAATGAACCACTTACATACGATACCAATTTCCCTTTGTCTCGCGATAGTTTACTTATCCGAGGTTTGATCGTCGGTATCTCTACGTACCTAGTTCAACCTCGTTACCGATAAGTACTCTTTTCTCAATCCCGTGATATATGATACCTTGTGAGCCAGTCACATGCTTGCAAGCTAATTGGATGACATTCCACTGAGAGGTCCCGGAGTATATCTATCTGTCATATGGATGGACAAATCCCACTCTTGATCCATGTGCCTCAACACATACTTTCCGAACACTCAATGCCACCTTTATAGCCACCTAGTTACGGTGTGGTGTTTGATGTCATCAAAGCATCCTTCTGGTGATGGTGATTAGCATGATCTCATGGTCGAAGGAATTAGGTTACTATGTATCAGAAAGCTTATAGCAAACGAACTATTGAAATGACTTGATCTATATGCTACGCTTATCTATAGGAGTATGTCCATCATACCATTCTCCTAATGATATGACCTTGTTGTTAACAACATCTGAATGTTCTTGATCGAGAAACCGCGATCATCGATTAACCAACAAGCTAGTATTATAAAGAGGCTTTTAACGGGGACTCTAATTTAGTTTACAAATCACACAAGTATTAATGTTTCTAGTTAATACTATTATAGCATGAATGTAAAACATTTATCATAAACACAAAGATATAATAATAACTAATTTTATTATTGCCTCTAGGGCATATCTCCAACAGTCTCCCACTTGCAATAGAGTCAACTAATCTAGATTACATGGTAATATACCGAACACCCATGGCGGTTTGGTGCTGGTCATATTTTGCCCTCGGGAGAGGTTTAGTCAACGGATCGGCCACATTCAGATCTGTGTGTACTTTGCAAATCTTTATGTTACCATCTTGGACATGCTCTCGAATAGTGTGAAAACGCAGCTTGATATGCTTCAGCTTCTTGTGTGACCTTGGTTCTTGCGCATTGGCTATGGTGCCCATGTTATCACAATAGATAGACATTGGGTCCAGCGCACTTGGAACCACACCGAGCTCTGTAATGAACTCCTTCATCCATATCGCCACTTGTGAAGCCTCCGAAGCAGCTATGTATTCCGATTCAGTTGAAGATCTCGCCACAACACTTTGCTTTGCACTCCTCTAGCTAATTGCTGCACCATTCAAAGTAAATACGTATCCAGATTGAGATTTAGAATCATCCGGATCGGTGTTCCAACTAGCATCGGTGTAACCATTAACAACGAGTTGTTCATCACATCCATAAGAAAGAACCATATCCTTAGTTCTTCTCAAGTACTTAAGGATGTTTTTAACCGCTGTACAATGATCCACTCCTGGATCACTTTGATATCTGCTAGTCAAACTAACAACATATGCAATGTCGGGTCTAGTACATAGCATGGCATACATAAGAGATCCTATGGCTGAGGCATAGGGAGTCTTAGTCATCCTTTCTCTATCTTCTGCCATTGCAGAACTTTGAGTTTTACTCAAGGTCGTATTGGGCAACATGGGCAAGAACCCTTTCTTGCTTTCTTCCATTCCAAATCTCTTTAGAACTTTGTCCAAATATGTACTCTATGACAATGATATTAGGCGTCTTGATCTATCTCTATAAATCTTTATGCCTAATATGTAAGCTACTTCGCCAAGATCTTTCATTGAAAAACTATTATTCAAATAATCATTGACACTATTAAGAAGGTCTACATCATTCCCAATCAACAATATGTCATCAACATATAGTATTAAGAATGCTACAGAGCTCCCACTCACTTTCTTGTAAATACAAGCTTCTCCATAAGTTTGTATAAAACCAAAACTTTTGATTACCTTATCAAAACGTTGATTCCAACTCCGGAATGCTTGCTTCAATCCATAAATGGACCGTTGAAGTTTGCATACCTTGTTAGCATCTTTAGGATCGACAAAACCTTTGGGTTGCATCATATACAATTCTTCATCAATGTCTCCATTAAGGAACATTGTTTTGACATCCATTTGCCATATCTCATAATCATAATATGCAGCGATTGCTAACAAAAATCCTTATAGACTTTAGCTTCGCTACCGGTGAGAAAGTCTCGTCGTATTCAACTCCTTGAATTTGTCGAAACCCTTTTGCGACAAGTCGAGCTTTATATATAGTCTTGAAAATCCATTTATTCTCGACAGCCTTTCGGCCATCCGGTAATTCCACCAAAGTTCATACTTGGTTTTCGTACATGGATCCAATCTCGGATGTCATGGCTTCTTGCCATTTATTGGAATCTGGGCTCATCATCGCTTCCTCATATGTCGCAGGGTCATCGGTGTTGTCTACCAACATGACACTCATAACGGGATACCAATCAGGAGTGGTACGACTTCTCGTTGACCTACGAGGTTCCGTAGTAATTCCAACCAAAGTTTCATGATCAACATCATTAGCTTCCTCTATTATTGGTGTAGGTGCCACAGGAACCACTTCAGGTGTTGCTCTACTCGCAAGTTCGAGAGAAGGTTCAACAACATCGTCGAGTTCTACTTTCCTTCCAGTCACTTCTTTTGAGAGAAACTCCTTCTCTAGAAAGGATCCATTCTTGGAAACGAAGATTTTGCCCTCGGATCTATGATAGAAAGTATATCCAATAGTTTCCTTCGGGTATCCTATGAAGACGCATTTTTTCGCTTTGGGTTCAAGCTTGTCGGGCTGTAACTTCTTTACATAAGCTTCGCAACCCCAAACTTTAAGGAACAACAATTTATGTTTCTTCCCAAACCATAATTCATACGGTATCGTTTCAACGGATTTAGATGGTGCCCTATTTAAAGTGAATGCGGCTGTTTCTAATGCATAACCCCAAAACGATAGCGGTAAATCTGTAAGTGACATCATAAAACGAACCATATCCAAGAGAGTCCGATTACGATGTTCGGACACACCATTACGTTGTGGTTTTCCCGGTGGTGTCAATGGTGAAAGTATTCTGTATTTCTTCAAATGCTCGCCAAACTCATAACTAATATATTCACCTCCACGATCAGATCGTAGAAATTTAATCATCTTGTTACGTTGATTCTCTACTTCACTTTGAAATTCCTTAAACTTCTCGAAAGTTTTGGACTTATGTTTCATGAAATAGATATACCCATATCTACTCAAGTCATCTATGAAGGTAAGAACATAATGATAACCACCGCGCGATGCTACACTCATTGGGCCACACACATCGGTATGTATGATTTCCAATAAGCTTGTAGCTCGCTCCATCATACCAGAAAAGGGAGTCTTAGTCATTTTACCCATCAGACATGCTTCACATCTTTCAAGTGATTCGAAATCAAGTGATTCAAGAAGTCCATCGGAATGGAGTTTCTTTATACGCTTCACTCCAATATGACCAAGACGACAGTGCCACATATAGGTCAAGTTATCGCTCAATTTCAAACATTTAGCTTCAATGTTATTAACATGTGTATTTTTACAATCGAGATTCAATAAGAATAGACCATCTATCAAAGGTGCATGTGCAAAAAACATATTACTTATATAAATCGAACAACCATTATTCTCGGACTTAAACAAGTAACCGTCTCGCAATAAACATGATCCAGATATAATGTTCATGCTCAACGCAGGCACCAAATAACAATTATTGAAGTATAAAACTAATCCCGATGGTAGATGAAGAGGTAGCGTGCCGACCGCGATCACATCAACTTTTGATCCATTTCCAACGCGCATCGTCACCTCGTTCTTCGCTAGTTTTCGTCTATTCTGCAGTACCTGTTTCGAGTTACAAATATGAGCAACCGAACCAGTATCAAATACCTAGGCACTACTACGAGTACTAGTGAGATACACATCAATAACATGTATATCGGATATACCTTTCTTCTTGATGTTCCCGTTCTTCAAATCCGCCAAGTACTTAGGGCAATTCCGCTTCCAGTTACCCTCTCCCTTGCAGTAAAAGCACTCAGTATCAGGCTTAGGCCCAGCCTTGGTCTTCTTCGCTGGCGTGGTAACTTTCTTACCGCCCTTCTTGAAGTTTCCCTTTTTCTTAGACTTGCCTTGCTTCCTAAATTTGGTGGTCTTATTGACCATCAACACTTGGCGCTCTTTCTTGATCTCCACTTCCGCAGACTTTAACATGGAGAAGAGTTCGGGCAACGACTTGTCCATGTTTTGCATATTGTAGTTCATCACAAAGTTCTTGTAACTTGGTGGTAGTGATTGGATGACACGATGAATCCCCAAAGCATTATGAATCACTATACCCAATCTTTGAAGCTTGCTTGCATGCCCAGACATCGTAAGCACGTGATCACTGACGGAGTTGCCCTCTTCCATCTTGCAGTTAAAGAACTTTTTAGAAGCCTCATAACTCTCAACTGCCGCGTGAGCCTCAAATATCATTTTGAGTTCACGGACAATATCATGTCGGTCATGGTTCTCAAACCTTTTATAAAGCTTCGATTCCAAACCATACAAGATAGCACACTGAATTGTGGAGTACTGATTCTTCCGAGCGAGGAAAACATTCTTTACCTCATCGGTAGCATCAGCTGTAGGTGGATCACCCAGCGGTTCATCCAGCACATAGGTCAAATTACCAGCATTGAGGATAATCCTCAAATTGCGGAACCAATCCGCGAAGTTGCTTCCATTGTTTTCCAACTTTTCTTTCTCTAGGAACGCATTAAAATTGATGGTAGGGGTCGCCATTGATCTACAACATATTTGCAATAGTTTAGACTAAGTTTATGACAAATTGAGTTCTAATTAATAGTTAAATTAATCTAGGTGAACTCCCACTCAAAACAATATCCCACACATTGTTTTAGTGATCACACGAACCAAATCCACCACATCAAAACCGATCATCATGAGAATTGTTGTAGCTTCAATGGCGAACAATCAACATGTTCATCATATCTACTATATGACTCATGCTTTACCTTTCGGTGATCCGTGTTCCGAGATCATGTCTTTACATGCTAGGCTCGTCAAGATCATACCTTAGCTTCCGCATGAGCAAATCTGGCTTGCTCCTGTTGTATACACTCGCAGGATCTAACACACCCGATCATCACGTGGTGCTTCGAAACAACGATCTTTAGCAACGGTGCTTACTAAGGATGAACACTTTATAACTTGAAATTTGTGCTAGAGGGATCATCTTATAATGCTACCATCGTGAACTAAGCAATACAAGATGCATAAAAGGATTAACATCACATGCAATTCATAATATGTGATATGATATGGCCTTTCTTCTTGTGCTTCCGATCTCCATCTTCAAGCACGAACATGATCTCCATCATCACCGGTATGGCGTCAAGGTCAATGGCGCCGCGTTATGATTGTCGTCCACCAGCATCAACTATTACAACTACTTTGAATAGACACGCAGGTCTTAACAGAATTAAAAGACAACCATATGGCTCCTGCCGGTTGCTGACTTACAATAAGGAACATTGCATACATCACATATAATCACAATCACGGCCATATCACATCACAGCACACCCCTGCAAAACAAAGTTAGACGCCTCTAATTTACTTTGCATGTTTTACGTGGTTTGGGGCTTTCAGTAAGTGTCGTTCTAACTTACGAACAAGAACCACAACGTTGATGCTTGAACTATCAAGTGCCAGTTGTAAATTGAATCTATACTATGATGGGAGAGACACACACCCGCAAAGCCACTTATGCAATACAAGTTGCATGTCAAGCGTGGAGCAAGTCTCATGAACGATGTCATGTAAGGTTAACCCGGGCCGCTTCATCCCATCATACCGCAAGATGCAAAGTACACAAAAGGCAATTGATAATAAAAGAACCACCACCCACAATGACCGGTGTGTTCTACTCGTGCAACAGACCTACATATAGACACGACTCTGATACCATTGTAGGGGTTCGTAGCATGGAAAACAAAAAATTTCTACCGCATGCACACAAACAAGCCAAGATCTATCTACTAGATTGTAGCAACGAGTCGATAGAAGCACTCACCCTCAAAGATTCCAAAGCGGTTAACGAGAGAAGATTCTCGTGGGTGATGTAGTCGTACACTTGCCGATCTCAAGATCGCGTAGACGATCCTTTCGGCGCTGCGTTCCGGCAGTGCTTTCGTAGTCGGTCACACGTTCGGTACTCGATGTAGACCTTCCTCTCCCTTGTTCCAGCAGGCAGCGGAGGTTGTAGTTCTCCCCTCGCGATTCTGGCATCACGACGGCGTGGTGTCGGAAGTAGAGGGAAGGTCCTGTAGGGCTTCGCCTAAGCCGGTGCGAGTTATGGTGGATCTAGGGTTTTCGGCGATCTAGGTTTAGAAGGCCGGAGAGGAGGAGGAGGTGTCTGCGGTGGCTAGGGCGACAGCGACGACGCGGCGACACGGTGGCGGCGGCTAGGCGGCGGCGCACGGGGTGGGGAGGGCTGGCTCTTGTGTTGTTTGGGGTAGACCTCCCCCTCTATTTATGAGAGGGGGGGCAGCCTTGAGGGAGGGGAGTTTGAAACCACTTCCAAACCCAAGTTGGAAGGACTCTTTCCTTCTTCCACCAGGAAACCATTGTTCCAGTTTGACTTTTCAAACCTCCCGTTTGACTTTCAATTTAGAGCTTTAATTCTCTCTTACAAATTCCCAAACCAAGTGACCTAGGATATGATCCAATCATTCCACTTACCCATGACACATTCATGGACCATTCCCCTTCCGGTCTGGTGAACCTTCTAGAACCTTCTATAATCTCTCCGATGAAAACATCGAAATCATTTCCGAACTCCGAAATCAGGCTTTCCTTATATGAATCTTATTCTCCGGACCATTCCAGATCTCCTCGTGATATCCCGGATCCCATCCGAGACTCCGAACAATATTCGGTCTCCCTACTTACATTCCATATCTTCTAAACAACATCGAATCCTTAAGTGTGTCTCCCTACGGTTCGTGAATTATGTGGACATGACCGAGACACTTCTCCAATCAATAACACATAGAGGAATCTGGAAATTCATATGGCTCCCACATATTTCTATGATTACTTTGTGATCAAATGAACCACTTACATACGATACCAATTTCCCTTTGTCTCGCGATAGTTTACTTATCCGAGGTTTTATCGTCGGTATCTCTGCAGACCTAGTTCAACCTCGTTACAGATAAGTACTCTTTTCTCGTTCCCGTGATATGTGATCCCTTGTGAGCCAGTCACATGCTTGCAAGCTAATTGGATGACATTCCACCGAGAGGGCCCAGAGTATATCTATCCGTCATATGGATGGACAAATCCCACTCTTGATCCATGTGCCTCAACACATACTTTCCGAACACTCAATGCCACCTTTATAGCCACCCAGTTACGGTGTGGTGTTTGATGTCATCAAAGCATCCTTCCGGTGATGGTGATTAGCATGATCTCATGGTCGAAGGAATTAGGTTACTATGTATCAGAAAGATTATAGCAAACGAACTATTGAAATGACTTGATCTATATGCTACGCTTATCTATAGGAGTATGTCCATCATACCATTCTCCTAATGATATGACCTTGTTGTTAACAACATCTCAATGTTCATGATCGAGAAACCACTATCGTCGATTAACCAACAAGCTAGTATTATAGAGGCTTTTACCAGGGACTCTAATTTAGTTTACAAATCACACAAGTATTAATGTTTCCAGTTAATACTATTATAGCATGAATGTAAAACATTTATCATAAACACAAAGATATAATAATAACTACTTTATTATTGCCTCTAGGGCATATCTCCAACAATAGCATAAGCCACTAATGTAAAGGAGACAAGAAAAAGCTTATCGGTCTCCCTCTTGTCGAGCATGCTACTCTCCAACTGTAGTGCAAGGCTCCAACTACCACAGCGGATCCCCATGGCTATTTTGCTCCTGTGCCAGCCAATGATGATGAGATTAGAGATGATGAGGAGTACAACCCTCCTTCTGCTAGCCCTGTTCGAGCTAGGAGGAAGAATGCAAGTAATTTCATGATGCCTGAGATTTCTCATGAGTATGTGAGGGGGCAAGTGAAAGAGAATGTGGCCCCCCATGTGTGGTTTTGGTAATTAATGACAATCTTTATGGACTAATATGTGTATTAAGTTGTACTTGTAGGATTTGTCCATTGGCATCGCTTGGAGCATGTGTTGGCTGCAAGGTTGATGAAATGAAGAAGAAGAAGTGTTTTGCAAGATCAAAATGCGCCATCTCTAGAAGATATCATGTTTTGATGCTTGTCATCCTCCTTGGTCATGGATCGATGAAGAGCAATCAAGAAAGGCGTTCCATCTTGAGAAGGGCAAGATTGTATTCATCGATCTCAAGTTGTATACTCAAGGCAAAGGTATAATCTTGATAGTTTTTTCCTTTTGCCGATCTCATGTTGTTAGTTGGGAGACTAGGTTTAGGATAGATAGCTATACTGTCAAGAGGGGATCTCGAATGAGTAAGTCGATCATATCATTCGGAGAGAGCTCAAACCTTTGCATACTTGCATCATCGTATTTGGTTGTTATTTGGTCTTATCCATGTGAGGATATAGAGCTTGTGGTAATCTCCATAATAAGCTCTTGTTCATCACAATCGAATCTCCCTTTTATATCTTTTTGCAATTTTGATCTTTGAGGTTTTCCAGTTTCTCACCAAGGGAGGTATCTCACTTTAAAATACATGAAATATTCTCACTTGGTGATAACCAATATTTTCAATGCAATTGGAATCGGGTCAATCGGAGTTACCAATCTAAAGTTATTGCCATTTGTATCTTGCCTTAGTTTATTTGAAAAAGAAAAGGAATTTTTTTCTAGGTCGTCCGGTACTACCGGATGTTGGAGATATGCCCAAGAGACAATAATAAAATGGTTATTATTATATCTTTGTGTTACGATAAATGTTTACATCCCATGCTATAATTATATTAACCGGAAACATTAATACTTGTGTGTTTTGTAAACATAAAATAAGTCCTTAGTAGGCCTCTTGATGAAGTAGCTTATTGATTGATAGATGATCATGGTTTCCTGATCATGGACATTAGATGTTATTAATAACAAGATCAGGTCATTAGGAGAATGATATGATGGACACACTCCTATAGTAAGTGTAGCGTAAGATCAAGTCATTCAGAGTTCGTTTGCTACAAGCTTTCAAATACATAGTAACCTAATCCTTCAACCATGAGATCATGTTAATCACCATCACCGGATGTATGCTCTGATGACATAAAACACCATGATAACCCACAAGTATAGGGGGTGTATCGTAGTACTTTTGATAAATAGGAGTGTCGATCCCAACGAGGAGCAGAAGGTGATGACTAGTGGTATGGAGAAGGAAATCTCTGTAAATACTTAGCAAACGGATTTTAGGGGTTATCTGATAAAGCAAAGAAACGAAGTGAAAGTAATAAAGACAACGAACAACTTCATCAAGTGGCCCAATCCTTTCTTAGCAAAGGACAAGCCGGTGGAAATACTTATAAGGACCAAACGTTCTCGAGGACACGTGGGGATTCTGTCAAGTGCTTTCGCTTCAAATAGCTAAGTAGTCACAAGCATCAACTACAATAGTAATCAACACCGAGAAAGTTTCCCCTAAGAACTAATGCAAGATCCAACACAATTGTTACAGCGGGATGGAGTGGTGATGATGGTGCTGGTGGAGATGATGGTGTGGATGATGATGATGATCCCGATGAAGCCTAGCTTGATGACGGTGTTGATGGCGACGATCTCCCCTCTCTGGGAAGGAATTTCCCCAACAGAAATATGTCTGCCAGAGAGCTCTTTCTCTCTCGGTGTTTTCTGCCCCGCAGAGGCGGCGAAATCTTTCTGTGGTCACTCCCCGTGTATTAGGGTTTCGAGGAGAAGATATAGGCGAGAGTGCGGAGTCGGAGGCCGGCCAGGTGGGACACACTTCCTCCAGACATGGGGCAAGGGGACCCGCGCCTAGGGGGTGTGTGGGCCCCTTTGGCCCAACTCTGCCTCCCCTTCTGGTTTTCTTCGTCTTCTGGGAAAATATTATTTTCCATGATTTTTTTGGTATTTTTCTTATCTTTGCGAAATTGCATCAAAACACCTCTTTTTCCTTCAGAAACCTAACTCCGGCAGTTCATCCTCCAAGAATCATCCAACATGCAAAAACAGATGAAAATACATAAGTATCACCTCTTAATAAGAAATATATCAATGAATAGAGGCAAATTATGATATAGAATGGTGATGCAAATTGGACGTATCAACTCCCCCCAAGCTTAGACCTTCGCTTGTCCCCAAGCGAAAACTGAGCTCAGTAAACATGTCCATGGGTTTATGGAGTGAACTGTCGATAAAAGAATACGGACAAGAAGCATCACACTTACAATTACACAACTCATAGAAGAAGGCAACTCACCATTATATAACTTAGCTTGCAAAAAGTACAGGAGTCACAATAGAGATGCATAAAGATAAATCATAATTGGAATTGCCAATCTTTGTTCCTAGTCAGAGAACAACTGGCAAATTGTTTCACAAAAAGCTTTTGAAGAATTTTTACAAAAGGAGTACTCTTTGCTCAAACATAAAAGGTTTTTCACAATGAAGGCTTTCAAAGTAATACTCAATAGATAAGAGTTTTGTGCAAACAAGGAAGATAAAGAAAATGATTAAATAAATCATCATATGAATGCTTGAAACACAACAACTCAAATGCTTGCTGGAGATAGAGAGGAAGTAGGTTTACTGACTCAACTTAGAAAATAGGAGAAAGGTCCCTTCATAGAGGGAAGCAGGGATTTCAAGTCATAAAGAGCTTACAAAAGATTATGGTACTTACTAGCTTTGAGCCCTCATTGCCCCTATCATAAGCATCTTGAGGTGCTTAAGGTTAAATTGAACAAGGATGGAGTATATGCTTGACGAAATATAAGCTGGCAATCTCATGTCCCTTGAGTACGAGGGCCGCTCCTCATGCTACTCAACTTTAGTTACCGGTAAGTTCTTGTCATTGTAAGTACATGTGTATCATAAAGAACCGCCAATGGGGTACCCCTTGCACATGATACAAGAGCCATCCCATAACCAAAATGACAAGGCAAGCAGACAGGGATCATCTCAGTGATCTTTTTATTTGCTATTTGCATAGGTTTTTATTGAGGATGCTTCACAGATTGCTCACTATAGTGATGCTGCAAGTTTCCACCATGATTAGGCATGGCTTAGGCTAGCGGCCCAGGCGTTTCTCTAACACACATACATAACTCCATGGACTTACAAGCTCCCTTTTTTTTCACACCGATGACATCCGCAAACAAAAGAGAATGATATCAACTGGATATGTATACATAAGTGTTGAAAGCGTTCCCCGTGACAGCATGTTCTTCTAATCCTAACGTATAGATGCAAGCATATACAACTTAGATGACACAATGGTTCAAGTATATTAGGGGCGGGAAAATAAGGTGTGCCATCAAGTTCGTGAGAGCTTTACTAACTAGTTTTCTCGTAATAAAATAATTTTTAATTCGAAAGATAGATGAAGCTTGGGAATTTGCTTGGAATAGCAGTAATGCTAATAGGTATATATGGTGGACACAAATGGCATAGGTTTGGTTCAAAGGGGTTGGAAACATGAGAAGTATGCCTTCTCAAAACAGGTTTTTGGCTAGCAAGGCTGGGTAGCAAGCAAAAGAGTTGAAGGAAACAAGCAAACCTACAAGTGATAAAGCTAAACATGCAATCTTCCTTGAAGACACAAAAGATCTTAAATAAAGAATACTAAGATTATGAGCCAATCAAGAAAGAAAATAAATGATACAAAATACCTGTAAGCTTTTTTTCTCTTTTCCTTTCATACCTCAAAAAGGTGTTTCTACTGACCAGAGCTCGGTTTGCCAAAACCAATTTAGATCTACTTGATGCTCCCAAAGCGGCACCAATACTGATCAACAATATCAATCATATAATAGAGATTGCAAACTAAAATAAGAAGTGCAAAAAGTAAAATATGAAACTTCTCATTAATAGTCAATAAAGGCACTCACACCAAGGGATACATATATAATAAAAGAGAGATACTTGCACATGCAAACCAACCTATCAGATAACTTCTCTACCAAAGATATGAATCCACTAAAAAGGTAAAAGATAAAAGATAATGATGTGATACCGCGGCACTTCCCCAAGCTTGGAACAAGCCAAGGGGATGCCAAACCTGATGACGAATTACTCCTTTAGTGGTGGTGGTGTTCTCTTGATAAGATCCTCAATCAATTTCCTCAAATCCTCAATCTCGAAGGTCTGAGTACGAATCAACTCCGAATTTTGCTCAATGCGGTTCATGATCATATCGGACCGAGAGTCCCAGTCCTTGCTATTCTTTCCCCACTCTTCCTTCTTAGTGTGTTCCTTCCCTGCATGGTTAGAGCGAGGCAGATCCCATACCGAGGGCAAGTTCCCTTTGGGCACATGTTGGTATTGTTGCTCATGTATAAGAGTATGGAAGGGATTCTTGGTACGTGGAGGAGGTGACCGTGGAACAAAGACAAGACGTGGAGGTTTCCCTCCTATAGACATCCGTGCTGTCCTCTTAAGTTTGATAGGTTTCGCCACCACCCCAATTCTTGCAACGGTAGCGCGGGTGTCCGGACGCTTGTCCTCCTCCATGTCTTCTTCATCCCCTACCAAAATCTCCTCCTCCTTGGGATTGTGAGGATCATATTCCTCGGGCTTCTTACCTTTGTCGTTGGCGGAGACCATGGCGCTCTAAACTTGAGAAGATTTCCTGATAGAAACAGATCGAAATGAAAACACGATGAGAACATGATATACAAACCTCGGGGGATCCGGGGTGTTATATATTACGAAGTTTCAATGCACAACGAAGGTACTGGTACGAAAACGAGGCGGAGATGGAGCTTGGGGGGCTCACACCCCCTCTAGGCGCGGCCAGCTGGGGCCCACGCTTGGGGTGGGTGTGGCCACCCCAGCCTCCGTTCCCTCCTCTGTTTCATTTCGTAGCCTTCCGTATGTAATAAAAACATCAAAAATATAAAAATATTAGGATTTCACGAACCTTCTGTTTTCACCACTTTTACCTATGCAAAGACGAACTCTGCAGACTCCTTTTCTCCTTCTCCTGGAAATTCCTTTTCTCACAAGGCAATACGCAAACTTCAATGGCAACATTAGTGTAAGCAAAATAACAAACCTTAAGGTTCACACTTCAACTGAAATCCATCAAAAGAAAAGATATTGTAGTGTAACACCCTCAGAATCGACCCTATGCAAGTTTTAGCAATTCCCGCCAAACCCGCATAGAAACGATTCAAAGGTGCCCACCAGGCACTTTCGTGCGGGTGGAAAACGAAGTAATAAAATAACACAACAGTCCTCGATGGGACCCACAGAACAGATATATATACAACAGCGATTCAAAGAGTCAAGAATACAGATATAATATACAAAGATCCAAATCACCTTGAAAATGATAGAGCGTCCGACTACGGACAAGATGCAAATGGGGCTAAGAGCCCTGAAGAATAACCAATGGCGTCCATAACCCTGCCCAGGCCAAGCCGGAAGGGTAACCCTGCTAACGACGTCGACCTCAAAACCTGCTTAAACAAAAGGGGTGCCGACAAAGGGCAAAGGAAAAAAAAAGGAGCGTCAGTACTGAGGCCAGTACACGGCGAGACTAGAATTCGGCGGTCCTCGCCTACAAAGGTATGGTGGACTGAAGCGGAAGCGGTAGCATGCCCTAAGCAACCTATAGAGACTCGAAACAACTGGCGTCTACTAGAGAGGGGTAAGAAAGACCTATTCGGATCCAACCTGATGCTACCACCAAACAAACCCATCCTGGTGTTTCCCCCTCGAGACCGAACGAGGAAGTCAACCGAGGAACTCACACCGTTGGCAGTTTTATTTATTCAGTTATCGTTGCCGCAATTACTAGTCAGGTTTAGATAATCAACCTGATAAAATAAGCGGTGTGCCGTTTTAGTTAATCATTCCGTTGTAGTTGCAACACTTACTAGTCAGATACAATTAGCATGAGATAACCCAAAACCCAGCAGTTGTTGGTACTTTTATTTAGCCATTCCGTTGTAGTTGCAATACTTACTAGTCATGTACCATGGTCGCAAGCGACACCCAAACAAGCAATTGTTGGCAGTTTTATTTAGTCATTCCATTATAGTGAAGCTGATTACTAGTCATTATAAAGTCAAATTTATAGCACTACTTTAGTTATAGTTGTCTATGATCGAGATACTGTGCTCCAAGTCGTCCATAACCGCGGACACGGCTTTCAGAAAGTTTTACCCGGCCGGGGTGCACAAATAGCAACACACACACGATCGACCTCGGAAAAACCAAATCAAAACCCAACGAGGCTTTCACGACAAAGCAATCACAGGATTCAGAAATATTTCAGGGGGCCACCCCTTGGAGTACACCCGCAACGAAGTTAGCTGACTCCGAGACGGACCCGAGGTTTGGGTGGACGGCTGTGAACGACTGGGAACCCAAAACTGGGCTTGTCGACACCGCGGAATCGTGTCCCGATCCTAAACAGTACAGTGTGCTCCTCGCACAATTTAAATAAAGCAGTAAAGCATGGCATAAGTACAGGATCGTAAATAAAACCTCAAACTAGTTTGTGGCCCCAAGAAATAAGAATGAATCAAGCTCTGGCTAAGGGGGGCCCATAATTCCCCGTATGTGGATAGCGCGAATATTCAAGGAACATGTATCAAGTACTCGGGGTCCTACGGGACACAAGTGGACGGTTAACAACCAAATAACATCTATTGCCCACCTATGCCTCTGCTTACTTACTTCAGTTTTAGTTGTTAAACAGTAAATAAAGTGAATGGTAATTAAAGCCATGATCATCTCCAACATCAAACATGCGGCAATGCTCCAACAACTGTGGTACTGGACGACACGCAACAACACTTGAGCAAGCGACTACGACGCGCAAGTCCAACTATCTACCAAACAACAGGTAATAGGATGTGTCCAAGGCAATTTAAGGCTGCAAGGGATAACACGGGCACGAAAACTAGAGCAACGCAACACAGATAGCAATAGATCAACAGGAGTGAATAAATACTATAAAAGTAAGATAGGTAGAAAGGGGGAGATGCTCGCCTGAAAACATTGTCGAAGGTCCAACCGAAGATCGGGGCGAAGCTCACATCAACTCAACGGCCTTATCCACGAAGAAGCAAAACACTAGAATAAACACCGGATGCACTATTTAATACTACGGTAGAAAATGGGGCATGATGCATGTATGATGTATGACATGGCAAGGTGCGATGCAATTGGACAATATTAAGTGGAACCAGGGTCCTGACAATTATTTAAGTGGTTCAAGTTGTTTATCTACCCCGCAAATTGAATGTTGCATTATCAAGACAAAAGATGGCCCGGTTCGCTACACAAATTTAAATGAGGCCAATATAAGGCTAGATTTGCCCTCATATGGGCCCCATATTTAGTTATGAGGTGAATCGGCATAGTGCCCCCAAACCACACAAATATGCATGCGAGATGAATGATTAATATGCAACAGGTTTTATATTTAGCATTTATAAAATAGGGGCTCGGAAAAAGGTTCACACATTAGGGGGTCTCGACGAACTTGGGGTTCCGGGGGTTCGGGGTCGGTCTCAGGGTTCGACGGGATCGGGAAATCGGCGGAACATTCTCGGACAACGGAGTAGGTCTTGGCATTCGGGATGAAGTACTTGTCGCATCGGGGTCTCGGTGTTCTCGGATCCGAGTGAAGATCTCGGCGTGCGACAACTTCGAAGTAGACCTTGGAGTTCCGCGAGGACCTTATCGATTCCCTGTCGACGGCCTTGGCGCTTCGGATCGGTCTTTGTTTCGGGGACCCAGGGTCTTGGGGTTCGCGTCCGTGTGGCGATCTTGTCGTTCCGTGAAGGAGGCCTTGACGTCCCATGTCGAAGTACTTGTTCGTCCGTATTTTGTTAGTGGCGAGGTTCTTGTGCACTTGTTGATTCCATACGCCGGGAGGCATGACCACCACTTCGCCCCCAAACATCACCAAAACAACACACTCACCCTTTAGCGTGGACGCTCTAGTTAGCACAACCGGCGGGCGCGGACGCGCAGGCGGAACACTGGTCACGGCGGGGCCAACTGGACAAAGACGAGCTTGGGTCGAGGACGGCCGGAGGTGCAGGGTCACGCGGGGTGGGGCGCAGGGCTTGCAGGGCGGTGGCGGCGAGGAGAACAGATGGTGGCGGGCAGACCTTGCGGCGCGCTAGACGTGGGGCTTGTGGAGGGCGGAGCAGCGGCGCTCGCTGCTTGCAGGGCAGAGGAGGACCTGCCGGAGGCGGGGAGGCGCTGGACGGCAGACGGCGGGCGGCGGCGGTTGGCCGGCGAGGCGGAGTCCGGCGCAGCGAGCGGCGGAGGCGGGGAGGAAGGGAGAGCGGGGCGCGGAGGAGGCGGGGCAGCCGCGCCGGCGGTTGGAGAGGAGGGTGGCGGGGCGGCGACGGTCCGGTGGCGGGGAGCGAGGAAGGGCGCGGGAGGAGGGACGTGGCCGACGCGGTCGGGGGCCGGCGCCGGGGCCAGGATGGCCGCGTGCGGAGGGGGACGCGCGCTGGGCGGGAGGAGGAGGAGAGGCTGCGGCTGGGCGGTGGTGGAGGCCGACGGTGGGGCGCCGACGAGGTGAGGTGGAGGGCGCGGTGCCGGTGAGCGGAGAGGAAGGCCGACAACCGGAGCTGTGGAGGAAGGGGCGGTGGAGAGGAGGCGACTGGGGGGAGCTGGCCCGGCCGGAGGCGGGCGCGCGCGGAGGGGAGCTTGGCCGACGAGCGGCGGTGGAAGAAGGGGAAGGAGGTGGCCGGACGGGGGAGAGGGAGGTTGTCGGGGCGTGAGCGGGGCGGGTGGTGTGCGTGCGTGCGTGCAGGGTGTGTGCTGGGGGTGGGACCCAGGGAGAGAGAGGGGTGGGGAGTGGGGCTGGCATGTGGGCCAGGCGGGTGGGGTGGGTCTCGCGGGTCAGAGGGAGAGGGTAGGGAAGTTGTGGGTGAGAGAGGGAGTTGGGGGGGGGGAGGTGGCAGCGGGTTGGGGTGATGTGGCGGTTGAGGATTGGTTAGAGGGGAGGGAGAGGGTGAGGTGGCAGCCAGGGATTGGTCCGGGTGAGGTGGAGGAGGGGTGGGTAGAATAGGACTGGTAGTTTTAGGATTTTGGGTGGAACGATTTTGTTCCGGGGGTGGTCGACTGGGTCGATTCGGCCCGTTCGACTGCCCCCACTAAAAATAATTAAATATTTTATTTATTTCAAACGGGATTTTTGCCAAACCAATAGCAGACAAAATAAATAATCCGGAGACCCGGGTTTTGTGTTTGAACAAAGACGGGGCGTTTAGAAAACAAGAACAGGTTTTTCCGCAAATAGTTTTATGCAAGCAAATGCAAGATGATGACGATGCTCAAATGCAATGTGGCATGATGACATGAGCATGCGGTCATGATGATGTAATGCACAAAAACAACGCGATTTTCTAGTAGTGGTTTTGCGGGATGCCACATGTAGCAACTCCTTTCAAAACCCAAAAGAATCTGGAAGGGAACCAACAAAAGAGGCAAATGCAAATGATGGCAGAAATCTGTCGAAACAGACTGTCACATCCCAAGATTTCCAAATCTTGTAATGTGAAAAATAAATGAATAAAATAAAACTTTGTTGATTTTCAGGGTGAGAAGAAACTTTTTGATCCCAATTTGAAATTGCAAACCTATTTTGAACAATAAAATCCTAAAGGGATTTAAAAAGATAATTAAACAATAAAGTTAAAAATATTTAGAATTACTATTTTGAATCTTTTAATAAAAAGATTTGGTTTTATGAAAAGGAAGAAATTTAAATAAGGAATATTTTATAAGCCAAATTAAAACTTGGCCAAGTCTTTGAAATAAAATATTTCTATTTGATAAAAATAGTAAAGGTTTATTTAAATAAAATAATAAGGATTTAATATCCAAGTTTATTAAAAATAAAGGTTTTACTATATTAATTAAACATCAAAACTTATTTATTTATTTTAAACAAATTTTCCAAGTATTCTTTATTTTCAAATAAAACCTACTGATTTGGTTTTGAAAATATCTAGATTTCAAATGGAGATTTTAAATAAATTAAAACCCATTTGATTTATTAACTAAGGTCCATTTTATTTAATTATGAATGAACCCTAAAATAAAAAATATTATTTTTGGTCTTTGGACTTTGGTTTATGTTGTTAAACATAACCAAATTCAATTGCAAAGTGTGGTGGAAGTTTGGATTGTTTTTAATGTTTGATTTGTTTGATTGAAATTCAATCAGGAAATTCAAACAGAAAAAGAGAAAAGATTCAGAACAAAAAAAATATGACAACGGACCGACCCAACTCAGCAGGCCCAGGAAGCCCAACTCCAGCCCACCAACACTACCCAGCGAAACGTTTTTCTACACACAGTCTCGCACCCGCGAAGTCGCAGACAGGTGGACCCTCTCCCTCTCTTTCTTCCTCGCTGACGTCCGGACCCCATAGAGCCACCTCAGCGTCGTCTTCCCCTGATCACGTCGCCCTGACCGTTGCTGCCATTACTCCGGCGATCAATTCACGTTAACAGCGGCCGTTACTCCACCCCGCGACCACGCCCATTTAACCACACGTGTCTTACCTCTCTTTCCCCCCAGACAGCTCTCTCCCTCTGCCTCCAGGCTGCGACTATTTCCCTCCGCATCACCACTGCCTCCGGCGAGTCCCGCGAACAATTCCGGCGATCCCGCACCACCCCTTGCCTCCCCGAGCACACGGGCACACTCCCCAGCCTCTGGCGCTTCACCCTGTGCTTTCCATTCACTCGCGGGCTCCCCAGGGCCTCGACTTCGACAACAACTCAATGCCGCCGCGTCTGCTTCTCTCTCCGGTGAGTTTTTCTGGTAAGAATCGACCACCCCGCGCCCTCTCAATCACGCACGCATCATCGCCTTGGCTTTGCGCGTCTGACCATGCTTTCCGTTTGTCTCCTCGTGACCCGTAGCACCGTCCTCGACGACGACAGAGCATGGCCGAGGCGTAGCTCCACTCCGGCGAGCGATTAATCCCGCTCCAGTACGCCCCTCGCCAGACCAGAACCACCTTGAGCTTCACCTCGACCTCGCGAGCACGGTGAGCATCCTCGTTTCCTCCTTTGCTTCCTGTAGCCGCCGCAGCGTCATCGGCTGACCGCTCCGCATAGGTTCACCACCGCTAGCACCGCCGGTTTATGTCCAGTAGCTGTGCGTCGTTGGATTTTAATCGTACGCACGCGATAGATCACTTAAACGCTGAAGGGGTACGCAATCTGAGCCGCGCGATCCATTTTAATCCAACGCACCGCATCAGTCGATCCACCCGAAACGGTACCGACGAATAGGAAGTCGCCGCGTGGCTAACCTTTGGTTTAAAACAGAATTTGAAATCAGACTTTTATGCAAATTTGAAAACCTTGTAACTTTTGATCCACACGTCCAAAAATTACAAACTTTATATCAATGGAATCAGTGAGACAAGCCCTAGCCAACCATGCAATTTGTTTAGTAAAAAGTTTCTGTTAGATTGTTTGTTTTTGCAGAAACATTTGTATGCTTGTTTAGGTTATAAAAAAATTCCAAAATGTTTTTGAGAATGAAATCTTGGCAAATTGGTTTGTGGTGAACCTACTGACCCTAGGAACCAACTCATGGATTTAAAAATGTATTTGGTGAAGATTAGGATTGAATAATTGAATTAGCCCATTTCTAGTCAAATAAAAATATTGGTTTTGCTATGGAAATGATTTTTGAACAAAAACCTTTGGCAAATATGTTGATTCAAACCTACTGACCCTAAACACCAAGTTTTGAGAATTAACAACTTATTTGGTGAACAACATAATTTTTTTGCTTTGATAAAAACATTTTCCACCACATAAAATAATGAATGGATTTAAAATTGGTTTATAGATAAAACCCTTTTGCAAATGACTTTGCCACTTTAGAAAATGACCACTTTGAACCTTAAAATGTTTAGAGCCTAGTAGAAACCACCTTTGCAAATAAAACTATCTTTTGCATGCTTGCATGCATGACTTGGTTTCTATTTATGATATGTGTGATGTTTTGTTTGTTTGATTATGGTTTGGAATGCTAGTTGAATTTGTGTTTGCTTGATTGACTTGTAGTGAAGTTAGAAGAGTGTGAGATTATCAAGGTCAAGAAGTGAACCAACATTCCCTACCAAAAGGCAAGTTACACTATCATATAAAGTCCTACTATTTTCATTATACTTAGTGGATTTTGAAACATGCATGAAAAGAATTTCTATACTTATGCTATGCTAAATCCTAATAGGATACCTTATATATTCCTTAGTGAAACAATGTAGTTGTAAAATGCTTAGCCATGCAACATATTTTGAGAAGAGATACACGTTGAGATTTTATAAAGATGAGAAAAGACTTGTGTTTTATATAATAAAACAAGTACTCAATGAACCACCTGGGTGGACAAGGATACTCAAGTTTTGGACAAGGTGGCAACAAAAGGAACCATGTCAATGGCAATCTCTTTGTGTTGTGCACCAAAAGAAAAACCACCCAGGGACTTAGAGATTGAACATGTTTCTCCAACTGTGGCTTTCGTGTACAGCCACATGCTAATATGGCTCTGGCTTAGTCAACTACATTGGGAAGACCCATGCATTGTCCTCAGGTTAACTGAAAATGAGGGAACTCGGAACCCTACATGGGTGCCTGAAGACAAGCTAGCAATGGTGTATGGGAGGACCCTTTGGAAAGACTTCGTCACATTCTCAATCTGCCAGTACTCCATCTTGGTGAGTACTTATCCAGCGGCCACTGGTGGCAACAAGATGAGAGTGTGTCATGTGGGTAAAGTGTACAACTTCTGCAGAAGATAAAAATCTAAGTACATAGCCATGTCCCCGGTTATGGACAATACTGAGCAACTAAAGCTTGAAGCTATGGGAAATCTCGACATTCCAATTTCTAAAAGAAAAACTTTAAAGTGACAACAAAAGACTTGAAGCACTTGGGGTTACCAAGGAGCTCAAGAGATTTTGATAAAAACTTGAAGCACTTGGGGTTTTACCAAGGAGCTCAAGGGATTTTGATAAAAACCTGAAGCACTTGGGGATTTACCAAGGAGCTCAAGAGATTTTGACAAAGACTTGAAAACACTTGGGGATTTACCGAGGAGTTCAGAAAGATTTGACAAAAGGAACAAAACCATTTTGAAAAGATAGGATAAATTATTGCTTTCTGCAAATGATCCTAAAACTCTACTTAGCCAAATATGCATGTAATGATAGGATCCACTTATATTCTACATAGTAGTGAAACTTGCCAATACAATTCAAATGTATTGACCCTTGTGGCTGTAACTTGTAATGTTGCAGGTTTGATTGATTTTAGTGAAGATTGATTGATTAGGATTACAAGTCTACAACCAACATGTTTTCCTGTGGCACTTTGAAGATGAAGGACCCCATGCTTATAGATTTTCTGCTGCAATGTAATGTAATAGCTAAAGATCTATGTAAGATGTAATAAAATTATGTTATTCCTGGTTATAAAGTTATATTATGACCTTTGTTTCTTGATATTACATCTTAACTGTGGATGCTAGCTATTGATCTAGGGACTAGCATTGTAAACACAGGGATCTCTACCTTATTAAAGGTTGGGACCTCTACAGACTAGGAGGTAAAGATTGGTTTTTTCGAAAACCTTCTATTGCTCAAATCAAAAAGTGCAAAACTAATGAAATTTGGGTAACAACTTGGAGTACAAGTACAGAAAAATAAAGCTCCATTTGAATTACTGAGATCCCTTACGAATTTCTACAATGCAGCACAAAAATCTGTCCCAGGACAACCACTTTTCACAACTCCTCCACTTCTCAAAAGTAGTTGAACTTGACACAAAAACCAAAAAAAGGATAAGGAGCGGTTATTACTGAGGTAATAACTTCCAAGACTCGACAAAACTATTGGGTTATCTCCCAAGAAGTACTTTTCTTTAATGCCTTTAAGTTAGGCTTGAAAGTTTCAAAGATGCTCACATAGGAGATATATATCTGAAGTGAAAGAGAGCATCAAGAAGCAAATAACCAACACATTTGAGTCTAACCCACTTCCTATGCATGGGGGTATCATGAGAAAACAAATTATTGAAACAAAAAGCCACCAGCATAGGAAGACAAAACAAATGCAACTTCAAAGCTTTCAACATAAAACGAGGAAACTTAACATTATTGAGATGCATAAAACCATGTTTCACTCTATCATAATAACTCTCAGTAGCACTTTGAATAAAGTTGACAATATAACTGTCACTGACAACAACTTTATCATCAGAATGAGCATACTTACAATCACCAAAAAGAGGCCCAAGGTCATAAACCGGATCAATAGAAGCAAGTTGTTCCATCTTGAAATCTTTATTAGGCAAGCTATTTTCACAAGGAGCTTTAGCAAATTTGGAAAAGTTAAACTCATAAGAATCTCCATTAAACTTAGTTAAAACTTTCTCCTTCTTACAATCTATAATAGTTCCACAAGTGTTCAAGAAAGGTCTACCAAAAATGATAGGACAAGTTTTACTAGCTGCTGAATTAAGCACTAGAGAATCAGCAGGATACTTAATCTTACCGCAGAGAACCTCCATATCTCTTATAGTACCAATAGGGCAAATAGTTTCCTAATTAGCAAGGTGAATAACCACATCAATGTCCTCAAGCTCACAAGGACCAATTTCATGCATAATTTCCCTGTAAAGCTCATAAGGAATAGCACTAGAACTAGCACCAATATCACATAAACCATAATAACAATGATCACCAATTCTATCAGAAAGCATAGGGACACTAGCTTTTCTAGTTTTTCTAGGATGAGAGACAATATTAGAAGCATATTCACAGAAGACAATATGCTCATCCTCTATATTTCTATTAACAAGATCTTTCACAATAGCAACGACATGTTCAATATTTATTTGCTCATCGGGTTACACAGTTTTATTTGTACTTTTGCTAACCACATTAGCTATGATAGAATGTTCCTTTACCTTAGCAGGAAAAGGAATTTTCTCAACATAAGGTTCAGGCAAAATAGGATCAACGGTACAAACTTCTATGCTAGCAGGAACATGGGTGACAATGTCTTTATAAGGAGCATGGTACTTGTCCCACTCTTTTTTGAGAATTTCAATATAAGAGGCAAAGGCCTTAAAACATTTTGCAAGAACTTGAGAATCAAGACCATACTCATTACTAATATCACGGAAGTCATTAGTTCCCATAAAAGATTTAATGCATTCATAATCATAATTTATACCTGACTTTCTTCCTTTGTCCTTCTCCCAAGCTTCAGTGTTCTCTTGAATACTGTCTAGGAGATCCCATTTAGCTTCTTCCTTCATACGTGTGAATGATCCAGCATAAGAAGCATCTAGTAAATCTTTATCATGAAGAGAAAGCCTAGCATAAAAGTTATTGATAATGATATTGTTAGGGAGTTCATGAATAGGACATTTAAGCATTAGTAACTTCAATCTCCCCCAAGCTTGAGCTGTACTCTCTCCATCACAAGGCCAAAAGTTATATATCAGATTTCTATCCTTAGGAATCTCACTGGGAGGATAGAATTTAGAATAAAAGAGAGGCACTATTTCCTCCCATTTCATGGATTGACCATTCTTCAGCAGCTTATACCATTCTTCAGCTCTCCCTTTAAAGGATATAGAGAGTAACTTCTTCTTCATCTGTTTAGTTGTGATACCTGCACACTTAAACAACCCGCATGATTCATGGATAAAAAGCAAGTGATCACCAGGGTGAACAGTTCCATCCCCTAAATAATAATTATCCATAACACGGTCAACAATACTTGTAGGTATCTTAAAAGGATCTATCTCAACAGGTGGTGATTCATCTACTACCCTAATAGTGGTAGTAGTTTTCCCAAACAGAAAACCAAGTGGGTGATCCATATTGGAAACAAAGGAACAAACAGAAACAAAAAGCAATATTCATAGTAGAAGTTTCCTTTACCAGTTCCACTCTTCAATAGTGCTTCACTCCCCGGCAACGGCGCCAGAAAATAGTCTTGATAACCCACAAGTATAGGGGGTGTATCATAGCAATTTCGATAAATAGGAGTGTCGATCCCAACGAGGAGCAGAAGGTGTTGACTAGTGGTATGGAGCAGGAAATCTCTGTAAATACTTAGCTAACGGATTTTTAGGGGTTTTATGATAAAGCAAAGAAACAAAGTGCAAGTAATAAATACAATGAACAACTGCAGCAAGTGGCCCAATCCTTTCCTAGCAAAGGACTAGCCGGTGGAAATACTTATAAAGACCAAACGTTCTCGAGGACACATGGGAATTCTGTCAAGTGCTTTTTCTTTGAATAGCTAAGTAGTCTTCTTTGGTGTTATAAGTGTTGTGTGGGTGAACCTGTGCTAATGTACCGACCTTACTTGGACTAATACATACTTGTGATTAAATCCCCTGCAAGCATCCACAACTACATGAAATCAATTAAGATATAAACCTAACCACAACCTTAAACTCTGAGATCCTACACTCCCTTGTGCAATGGTGTCCTAACGGGGGTTCAGATTTCTGTCACTCTGGCAACCCCACAATTAGTAGCCAAATACACAATGCATTCCCCTAGGCCCATAAATGGTGAAGTATCATGTAGTCAACGTTCACATGACACCACTAGAAGAATAGTACCACAACTTAAATACTAAACCATTGAATAATATCTCAACACAAATCCACTACTAACAACATGACTTCTCCCATGTCCTCTAGAACTAAATGAACTACACACAAGACATCATATGGATCAAGATCAAAGATGATATGGTGATGGATAACAATCTAAACATAAACAATAATCCAATGGTTCGACTCACAAGCATCAACTACAATAGTAATCAACACTGGGAATGTTTCCCCTAAGAACTAATGCTGTTGGAGATATGCCCTAGAGGCAATAATAAAAGTGGTTATTATTATATCTTTGTTTTTATTATAAATGTTTACATTCATGCTATAATAATATTAACCGGAAATATTAATACTTGTGTGATTTGTAAACTAAATTAGAGTCCCTGGTAAAGCCTCTTTATAATACTAGCTTGTTGATTAATAGATGATCGTGGTCTCTCGATCATGAACATTGAGATGTTATTAATAACAAGATCATATCATTAGGAGAATGGTATGATGGACATACTCCTATAGATAAGCATAGCATTAAGATCAAGTCATTTCAATAGTTCGTTTGCTATAAGCTTTCTGATACATAGTAACCTAATTCCTTCGACCATGAGATCATGTTAATCACCATCACCGGAAGGATGCTTTGATGACATCAAACACCACACCGTAACTGGGTGGCTATAAAGGTGGCATTGAGTGACACTTAAACAACCCACATGATTCATGGATAAAAAAAAAGTGATCACCAAGGTGAACAGTTCCATCCCCTAAATAATAATTATCCATAACACGGTCAACAATACTTGTAGGTATCTTAAAAGGATCTATCTCAACAGGTGGTGATTCATCTACTACCCTAACAGTGGAAGTAGTTTTCCCAAAAAGAAAACCAAGTGGGTGATCCATATTGGAAACAAAGGAACAAACAAAAACAAAAAGCAATATTCATAGTAGAAGTTTCCTTTACCAGTTCCACTCTTCAATAGCGCTTCACTCCCTGGCAACGGCGCCAGAAGTAGTCTTGATAACCCACAAGTATAGGAGGTGTATCATAGTAATTTCGATAAATAGGAGTGTCGATCCCAACGAGGAGCAGAAGGTGTTGACTAGTGGTATGGAGCAGGAAATCTCTATAAATACTTAGCTAACGGATTTTTAGGGGTTTTCTGATAAAGCAAAGAAACAAAGTGCAAGTAATAAATACAACGAACAACTGCAGCAAGTGGCCCAATCCTTTCCTAGCAAAGGACAAGCCGGTGGAAATACTTATAAGGACCAAACGTTCTCGAGGACACATGGGAATTCTGTCAAGTGCTTTTGCTTTGAATAGCTAAGTAGTCTTCTTTGGTGTTATAAGTGTTGTGTGGGTGAACCTGTGCTAATGTACCAACCTTACTTGGACTAATACATACTTGTGATTAAACCCCCTGCAAGCATCCGCAACTACAGGAAATCAATTAAGATATAAACCTAACCACAACCTTAAACTCTGAGATCCTACACTCCCTTGTGCAATGGTGTCCTAACGGGGGTTCAGATTTCTGTCACTCTGGCAGCCCCACAATTATTATCCAAATACACAATGCATTCCCCTAGGCCCATAAATGGTGAAGTATCATGTAGTCAACATTCACATGACACCACTAGAAGAATAGCACCACAACTTAAATACTAAACCATTGAATAATATCTCAACACAAATCCACTACTAATAACATGACTTCTCCCATGTCCTCAAGAACTAAATGAACTACACACAAGACATCATATGGATCAAGATCAAAGATGATATGGTGATGGATAACAATCTGAACATAAACAATAATCCAATGGTTCCACTCATAAGCATCAACTGCAATAGTAATCAACACTGGAAAAGTTTCCCCTAAGAACTAATGCTGTTGGAGATATGCCCTAGAGGCAATAATAAAAGTGGTTATTATTATATCTTTGTGTTTATGATAAATGTTTACATTCATGCTATAATAGTATTAACCGGAAACATTAATACTTGTGTGATTTGTAAACTAAATTAGAGTCCCTGGTAAAGCCTCTTTATAATACTAGCTTGTTGATTAATAGATGATCGTGGTTTCTCGATCATGAACATTGAGATGTTATTAATAACAAGATCATATCATTAGGAGAATGGTATGATGGACATACTCCTATATATAAGCATAGCATTAAGATCAAGTCATTTCAATAGTTCGTTTGCTATAAGCTTTCTGATACATAGTAACCTATTTCCTTCGACCATGAGATCATGTTAATCACCATCACCGGAAGGATGTTTTGATGACATCAAACACCACACCGTAACTGGGTGGCTATAAAGGTGGCATTGAGTGTTCGGAAAGTATGGGTTGAGGCACATGGATCAAGAGTGGGATTTGTCCATCCATATGACAGATAGATATACTCTGGGCCCTCTCGGTGGAATGTCATCCAATTAGCTTGCAAGCATGTGACTGGCTCACAAGGGATCACATATCACGGGAATGAGAAAAGAGTACTTATCGGTAATGAGGTTGAACTAGGTATGCAGAGATACCGACGATCAAAACCTCGGATAAGTAAACTATCGGGAGACAAAGGGAAATTGGTATCGTATGTAAGTGGTTCATTCGACCGCAATGTAATCGTAGAAATACGTGGGAGCCATATGAATTTCCAGATTCCTCTATTGGTTATTGATTGGAGAAGTGTCTCGGTCATGTCCGCATAATTCACGAACCGTAGGGAGACACACTTAAGGATTCGATGTTGTTGAGTAGTTATGGAATGATGAGTAAGAGACCGAATGTTGTTCGGAGTCTCGGATGGGATCCGGGATATCACGAGGAGATCCGGAATGGTCTGGAGAATAAGATTCATATAAGGAAAGTCCTGTTTCGGACTTCGGGAATGATTCCGGCGTTTTTGCCAGGAATGTTCTAGGAGAGTCTGGAAGGTCCGGCACTCCGGAGGGGAAGGGTACATGGATGTGTCATGACAGTGTGGAATGGTTGCATCATGTACTAGGTCACTTGGCTGGGAAAAATAAAGAGAGAAATCAAATCGAAGTTTCAAAGTCAAACGCTAATTTGAAAAGTCAAATCTGAAGTTTGCTTGGTGGAGGGAGAGTAGGAAACCTACCTAGGGTGGAAGTCCTACTCCCTCCACCCGCCGGCCAAGGAGGAGGAGTTCGAGGAGGACTCCTTCCTCCCAACCACCTCCCTCCCACCTATATAAGGAGGGTTAGGGCTGCCCCCTACCCTCACACCCAAAGCCTAGCCCAAGTCGCCGGCCACCTCCAAGTGTTGCCGCCGCCTAGGGCCTCCTCCCAACTCGCCGAGTTAGGGTTTCCCCAAACCCTAGCCATCGGCCACACCCTCCCCTTGGTGCCCTCTAAACCCTAGATCACCAAGGCCTCTCTCATACTCCACCATACTCACTCCAGCTTAAGGCGAAGCCCTGCGAGATCTCCCCTCTACTTTCGACACCACGCCGTCGTGCTGCCGGAATCACGAGGAGAGTGCTACAACCTCCGCTGCCTGCTGGAACAAGGGAGAGGAAGGTCTTCATTGAGTACCGAATGTGTGACGGATTGCGGAAGCGCTGCCGGAACGCAGCGCCGGAAGGATCGTCTACGTGATCTTGAGATCGGCAAGAGTACGACTACATCACCCACAAGAATCTGCTCTCGTTAACCACTTTGGAATCTTCGAGGGTGAGTTCCTCTATCGACTCGTTGCTACAATCTAGTAGATAGATCTTGGCTTGTTTGTGTGCATGCGGTAGATTTTTTTTGTTTTCCATGCTACGAACCCCTACAGTGGTATCAGAGCCGTGTCTATATGTAGATCTGTTGCACGAGTAGAACACATGGGTCATTGTGGGCGGTGGTGCTTTTATTATCAATTGCTTTTTGTGTACTTTACATCTTGCGGTATGATGGGATGAAGCGGCCCGGGCTAACCTTACATGACATCGTTCATGAGACTTGCTCCACGCTCAACATGCAACTTGTATTGCATAAGTGGCTTTGCGGGTGTCTGTCTCTCCCATCATAGTATATATTCAATTTACAACGGGCACTTGATAGTTCAAGCATCAACGTTGTGGTTCTTGTTCGTAAGTTAGAACGACACTTATTGAAAGCCCCAAACCACGTAAAATATGCAAAGAAAATTAGAGGCGTCTAACTTTGTTTTGCAGGGGTGTGCTGTGATGTGATATGGCCATGATTGTGATTATATATGATGTATGCAATGTTCCTTATTGTAAGTTGGCAATCGGCAGGAGCCATATGGTTGTTTTTTAATTCTGTTAAAGACCTGCGTGTCTATTCAAAGTAGTTGTAATAGTTGAAGCTGGTGGACGACAACCATGAAATGGCGCCATTGACCTTGACGCCATACCGGTGATGATGGATATCATGTTCATGCTTGAAGATGGAGATAGGAAGCACAAGAAGAAAAGCCATATCATATCACATATTCTGAATTGCATGTGATGTTAATCCTTTTATGCATCTCGTATTGCTTAGTTCACGACGGTAGCATTATAAGATGATCCCTCAAGCACAAAATTTCAAGTTTTAAAGTGTTCATCCTTAGTAAGCATCGTTGCTAAAGCTCGTTGTTTCGAAGCACCACGTGATGATCGGGTGTGCTAGATTCTGTGAGTGTATACAACATGAGCAAGCCAGATTTTCTCATGCAGAAGCTAAGGTTTGATCTTGACGAGCCTAGAATGTACATACATGGTGTCGGAACACGGATCACCGAAAGGTAAAGCATGAGTCATATAGTAGATATGATGAACATGTTGATTGTTCGCCATTGAAGCTACATCAACTCTCGTGATGATCAGTTTTGATGTGGTGGATTTGGTTCGTGTGATCACTAAAACAATGTGAGGGATATTATTTTGAGTGGGAGTTCACCTAGATTAATTTAACTATTAATTAGAACTCAATTTGTCATAAACTTAGTCTAAACTATTGCAAATATGTTGTAGATCAATGGCGTCCCCTACCATCAATTTTAATGCGTTCCTAGAGAAAGAAAAGTTGAAAAACAATGGAAGCAACTTCGCGGATTGGTTCCGCAATTTGAGGATTGTCCTCAATGCTGGTAATTTGACCTATGTGCTGGATGCACCGCTGGGTGACCCGCCTGCAGCTACTTCTACCGATGAAGTAAAGAATGTTGACCTCACTTAGAAGAATCAGTACTCCACAGTTCAGTGTGCTATCTTGTATGGTTTGGAATCGGAGCTTCAGAAAAGGTTTGAGAACCATGACCCACATGATATTGTCCGTGAACTCAAAATGATATTTGAGTCTCACGCAGCAGTTGAGAGTTATGAGGCTTCTGAAAAGTTCTTTAACTACAAGATGGAAGAGGGCAGCTCCGTCAGTGAGCACGTGCTTAAGATGTCTGGGCACGCAAATAAACTCCAAAGTTTTGGTATAGTGATTCCTAATTCTTTGGGGATTCACCGTGTCCTCCAATCACTGCCACCAAGTTACAAGAACTTTGTGATGAACTACAATATGCAAAACATGGACAAGACGTTGCCAGAACTCTTCTCCATGTTGAAATCTACAGAAGTGGAGATTAAGAAAGAGCACCAAGTGTTGTTGGTCAATAAGACCACCAAATTCAAGAAGCAAGGCAAGTCTAAGCAAAAGGGAAACTTCAAGAAGGGCAGTAAGAAAGTTGCCGCGCCGGCAAAGAAAACCAAGGCTGAGCCTAAGCCTGAAACTGAGTGCTTTTACTGCAAGGGAGAAGGTCACTAGAAGCGGAATTGCCCAAAGTACTTGGCGGATTTGAAGAACGGAAACATCAAGAAGAAAGGTATATCCGATATAAATATTATTGATGTGTATCTCACTAGTACTCGTAGTAGTGCCTGGGTATTTGATACTGGTTCGGTTGCTCATATTTGTAACTTGAAACAGGTGATGTAGAATAAACGGAAGCTAGCGAAGAACGAGGTGACGATGCGCGTTGGAAATGGATCAAAGGTTGATGTGATCGCGGTCAGCACGCTACCTCTTCATCTACCATCGGGATTAGTTTTATACTTAAATAATTGTTATTTGGTGCCTGCGTTGAGCATGAACATTATATCTGGATCATGTTTACTGCGAGACGGTTACTTGTTTAAGTCTGAGAATAATGGTTGTTCGATTTATATGAGTAATATGTTTTATGCACATGCACCTTTGATAGATGGTCTATTCTTATTGAATCTCGATTGTGGTAACACACACATTAATAATATTGAAGCTAAACGTTTGAAATTGAGCGATAACTCGACCTATTTGTGGCACTGTTGTCTTGATCATATTGGAGTGAAGCATATGAAGAAACTCCATTCCGATGGACTTCTTGAATCACTTGATTTCGAATCACTTGAAAGATGCGAAGCATGTCTGATGGGTAAAATGACTAAGACTCCATTTTCTGGTATGATGGAGTGAGCTACGGACTTATTGGAAATCATACATACCGATGTGTGTGGCCCAATGAGTGTAGCATCGCGCGGTGGTTATCGTTATGTTCTTACCTTCACGGATGACTTGAGTAGATATGGGTATATCTATTTCATGAAACATAAGTCCGAAACTTTCGAGAAGTTTAAGGAATTTCAAACTGAGGTAGAGAATCAACGTAACAAGAAGATTAAATTTTTACGATCTGATCGTGGAGGTGAATATCTAAGTTACGAGTTTACGAGCATTTGAAGAAATACGGAATACTTTCACATTTGACACCGTCGGGAACACCACAGCGTAATGGTGTGTCCGAATGTCGTAATCGAACTCTCTTAGATATGGTTCGTTCTATGATGTCACTTACAGATTTACCGCTATCGTTTTGGGGTTATGCATTAGAAACAACCGCATTCACTTTAAATAGGGCACCATCTAAATCCATTGAAATGACACCGTATGAATTATGGTTTGGGAAGAAACCTAAATTGTCGTTCCTTAAAGTTTGGGGTTGCGAAGCTTATGTAAAGAAGTTACAGCCAGACAAGTTTGAACCCAAAGCGGAAAAATGCGTCTTCATAGGATACCAGAAGGAAACTATTGGGTATACCTTCTATCACAGATCCGAGGGCAAAATCTTCGTTGCCAAGAATGGATCCTTTCTAGAGAAGGAGTTTCTCTCGAAAGAAGTGTCTGGAAGGAAAGTAGAACTTGACGAGGTTGTTGAACCTTCTCTCGAACTTGCGAGTAGAGCAGCACCGGAAGTAGTTCCTGTGGCGTCTGCACCAATAAGAGAGGAAGCTAATGATGTTGATCATGAAACTTCAGTTGAAGTTACTACGAAATCTCGCAGGTCAACGAGAACTCGTGCCACTCCTGATTGGTATGATCCCGTTATGAGTGCCATGTTGGTGGATAACACCGATGACCCTGCGACATATGAGGAAGCAATGATGAGCCCAAATTCCAATAAATGGCAAGAAGCCATGAAATCCGAGATTGGATCCATGTACGAAAACCAAGTATGGACTTTGGTGGACTTACCGGATGTCCGGAAGACTGTCGAGAACAAATGGATTTTCAAGAAGAAAACATATGCTGATGGTAATGTTACTGTCTATAAAGCTTGACTTGTCGCAAAAGGGTTTCGACAAATTCAAGGAGTTGACTACGATGAGACTTTCTCACGAGTAGCGAAGCTAAAGTCTGTGAGGATTATGTTAGCAATTGTCACATCCCAAATTTTAGATTTGGTCTTGCATATCATTCATATCATTGCATCATGCTTTTACATGCAAAACCGTCGAGTGAAAAGGTTTGGCGAAACGCCATTTGCAAAAGCCTAATCTATTTTGCTACGAGGTTCCTGCGGGAAGCTTTAGTAGGACTAGCGTTGTCCACCCTTGTAGCCTAGCGGTTTCTCTCAAACCTTGACGCTAGATTGTTCCCCTCGACCATACGAACCCGTAGGAGCAAGAATCGCTCGAATCGGAGCTCGTACGGAGAAGTTGCGGCCGTTTTAGTGAATCACCGGAAAACGGTCCGAATTTCTGGACCGATTTCCGAGTTCTAAACCAACTCCGAACCGTTTCAGTTTAGGATTTCGCGCGAAGGGCCACAAAAGGACCCCACCCGGCCTCGGGATCTGCACCCGACCCCCTGCCCACGATCGCCTCCTCCCGCGCGCCGTCTTTCGCCCGAGGCCGCCGCCTCGCCTCCTGGCGCCGCCACCGTGCCGCCGACCCGGCCCCGCCCCGTCGTCGCCGCCGGCCAGCCTCCGCCCCGCCACCAGCAGGTAACCGCGCCCCCGCCTCCTCTCTTCCCCGCCGCCACGCGCCTCCGCACCACCGCCGCCGCTCGCCTGCGCCGCGACCACGCCGCCCCGCCGCCGGCGCCTCGCCACCGCGCGCCACCCGCAGCCAGCCGCCGCCAAGCCGCCTCCACCGCGCGCCCCGCGCCATCCCCGCCGCCTGCGCCAGCCGCCACCGAGCCGCTGCAGCGCTTGCCGCCGCGCGCGCCGCCGGCTGCTGCTGCATGCGCTGCTGCGCTGCGCCGCGAGCACACACGCACGCACACGCGCGCTGCCGCTGTGCTGCTGTGCCGCTGCCGCTTGCCGCGTCTCGCGCGCGCTTGCATGCACGCGTGCCGCACGTCCGTGCGCCGTTTTACGCGCCGAGTTGTCTAATCTTGGACCGTACGCTGACCGTCACCCCCTCGCGCAGGTCACCGTTGTCGCCGGAATCGATCGCCGCACCGTCCGGAGTCCGTTTTGCCGGTTGTTTCCGGTAAGCCTGCAGCCACCGTCAGATTTCAGATCAACGGTTCAGATCGGTAGTTGACTGGTCGGACTCAGGCGTTGACTAGTCAGACGCCCAGTCAGCAGACGCTTTGACCAGTCAACAAACACAGTTGACTGGTTAATTTCGTTAATCCTTTTAGTTGACAGATTTCGGTAGAATCTTGTAAATTGCGTAGAAATTAAACCGCTTGGCCAAAAATTGAAAATAAAATATGTGTAGATTCAGTGAGTCGTGTAGAATCTCGCTGTACCTTTGGTTCAGACTTTTGCAGCAAGGTTTAGTACAGTTTAATCAAACTAATTAGTAGTGTTTTCGGAGTAATAAATTCGTAGAAAAAGATCCGTAGCTCCAAAAATCGCGTATGATATGTCCCTGGATTCAGTGGAACGAGGGGAATCTCATCGTGAATTAAAAAGATAGGCTTACGGTAAAAACTTCTGCAGAAAATGTCTAGTGGCTTTCTGCAGTGTTTTAATTACTCGGGGAGTTTTATAATTCCTTTTTGAGTAATTCCAATTGGTACTGTTTCTAATTAGCGATGCCTATACAGTAGAATTTTCCCAAGATTTTACAAACAGTATACTACCGGTAGTGAATTATTTGAGTTCTAGCTCTAGTAGTGAGCATTACTTTTACTTAATAGTTTTCCTAGCGCTAAAACTATTTTCCATGCATGAAATCGGTAATATTATGGTATAGGATGTTGTGGTGCAGCTGTAGCACCAATTCACTTACCTTGCATACCTTCATGCATCATCTTTGTTGCATATGCTTGTGGATTGTTTGTTTATGAATGCAATTGTATCGTGTAGATTGTGACGAGTGCAACGCTTGCTCGTGTGTGGATTGTTCTTCCGACCGCTACAACCAAGGCAAGTAGATGCTACTTTGTTCATGAATCGTCCTACTATTTTTAATGCATTGTCGTGTATTTTGTAGATGCATGTGTAGGATGATACTATCGCTATGCTATGTCCTATTATGTGGTAGGACCCTCCTTGTAGATGAACCACCGTTGGTAGATGTGCTTAGCCATGCTATGTTGAACGGGGGCTGGGTTACATCATGGAGACTTGTTTCTAAAAGTATTGGTTTGTGAAAACTAAAACAACTTAATCAATGAATCCCCTGGGTGTGATGGTATTGATAATTTTTGGTGGTTTCATTGCGGAAAGGCACCCAGGTATCAAGAGAGAATGATTGGCTTCTTTATTGTGTAGCTTACGTGTACAGCCATGTGCCAATAATGAAATGGGCGGTTGGTTGGACTTAGTAGGTTGTGGTAACTTGAACCCGCGTATCCAGAGATGTAGAATTTTGGTAGGTTGGACCGGTGCGCGTCGGGATTGAGGAGCTACTTCCCGAACAGTCTCTTCTTGGACTTCTCCCTATCATCACTCAAAATGAGAGTGATGGTACGAGCTGGGCTGGCCAAGTCACATGGGTAAAGTGTACTAACCCCTGCAGGGTGTATAATCTAATCGATTAGCCGTGTCCCCGGTTATGGACAACTGAGTTGCTTGATATTGATTCCATGACATGTATCTCGCTCATTCTAATTTCATAATTGTTTTAATATTGTTGGGTTAACTTAATTGGGATCTTTTCAAAGAAAATCAAAAACTGTTTATGAAAGTAGGACAAATGTATTTGCAAATGCAAGCCAGACACAACTCCACTTGCCAAATATGCATGTAGATGTTAGTGCTATTGTCTCCATTACTAGCTCTACTTGCCATACATTCCATGTATTGACCCTTCGGGGCTGCTACGTTTCATGTTCCAGGTTATTCCGATTCTGAATAATCGATATAGGCCACGGTACTCCACTCGGCACTTGTTCACTTGTGGGCAATTTGAAGAATGGAGGATTTACTTTACTTATGTTGCTACCTGAATAATTTGAGCTAGCTTTGCGCTAAGCTTTCATTGTAATAATGGTACTCTGGATCTTTGTAGTTCATGATACACGGATATTTTGCTATGTTATTCATCTTATTCTATCTGGGCCAATGAACCGATCCAGGGATTGGCATGTCACATAGAAGCCACGGTCTTTTCAGAACCGGGGTGTTACAGGATGGTATCAGAGCACGTGTGTCGACTGTAGGATCGTGACCTAGTATTGGATTAGGAAGCCATAGAATTATTAAAGCCTATATTAACTCTGTCTTTCATCTTATGCCTTTCACCCTCGTAAATTCTTACCATATGCTATTCTCACACTTTCCTCTTTTACTTGATAGATGGGAGAAGTCAGGACTGAGTATGCCACCATGAAGTCACCAAGGCCCTTTGCAAGGCAGTTAGTTCAGCTCTCGCAGTCATTGGGATTGCCACTGCCCATGTTCAAGGCAAGAAGGTTGTACACCTATGGATATGGAGAGGATGCATGGGAGATCACTACCTTCATATTCAGAGATGCCTCCTTGCCAAACCCCGTGCACTTGATCTACACCAAGACATACTGCAACTGGGGACTTGGAATCAATTTGGCAATACATGAAGCCCTGTCTCGCCAGTGCCATTATGTCTGACACCTACTGCCAGCAGATTCACCCTACCGTGACTATGGAAGGCGTGATGAAGATGGGAACATTGTGATTACCCCGGGCGACAGGAACAACATGCCGCCCCGTCGGAGGCACATAGAGGACATGGAAAGGGAGAATGGAGCTCTAGCAGAGAAAGTGAGGATGATAAAGGAGATTGCAGATTTTACTAGCAATGGTATGGTGGTCCAAGGACAGGAGATTGACACCCTGCATGAAGTTGTGGGAGTTCTGGAGAATGCCCTGATAGCCAGAGATGCAACCATAGCTCATCTTCACGGTACGGTGCAGGAGAACACCCATAACATACAATAGTTGCAAGGGACCGTCCAAGAAAGGGATCAAACTATTGAAGCTATGACAGCCCAGATTGCCGCTCTCCAAGCACAGCTGAATCCACCCTCTGATGATGACAATGGAGATGATGGCAACAATGGGGATGATGATGACAGTGGAGATGATGATGATGAGGACGAGGATGAAGATGATGGAGACGATGATGGTGGAGGAGATGAAGCTGTTGCAGTTGCAGCTGAGAATGAAGAAGAAGAGGAGGATCCAGAAGAGGTGGAGTTTGAAATCTCAAGTGATGATTCAGGAGAGGTGTACACTCCGCCGCCATGGTTGTACCGTGAACCGAAGCGCCAACGCATGACCGCAAGGACCTACATCAACCTCTTCAAGAAGTAGATAGAAGTCCACCAATTAGTCCACATTAGGCAAATTCGTTAGGATTAGTCTCTATCGATGTGAAGCTTAGTTCGTGTTAGTTTAAGAGTGATTAGTTGCTTATTTGTGTACTCCAATATCCCAGGAATTATTTGTGCGAATCTTATTAAAGAGTTATGGCAAGTTTGGTTACTATCTGTGCTATTTTCGCTGCAGTTTTTCTGCTGATACAGTAGTACTGCGCGATTTTTCATATTTTTTTGGTAACTCGGAAAAATCTGAAAACAATTGGTCTGATGCGAAACTCTCTGTACTATATGTTCAAAAATCAGCTAAATTTTCTGACGAGTATAAGTCAGGCGGAAAAATTCGTGAACACTGCTGGACTGTTCTGGCAGATTGCTGTTTTTGTTGTTTAGTTGATCAACTGTTTAGTTAACCATTGCCAACTCTTGCAAAACTATTTCAGTAGTTATATACTGCTAGGATAACCCCTGGGATGTTGCTGGATCGCTTGCTTGTTGATGTGTTGCTTGCTTGTGATTGTCTGCTGTTGTTTGTTGTTGGTTGATCATATGCATGGGTAGAATCTTATTGTCGTAGTTGATTCTTTCTAAACTTACCTGTGCTGAACCGTAGATGCCTCCCCGCTGTCACCCCACTGAGTTGGAGCAGCTCATGGCAGCTCAGGCACAACTGACCCAAGTAATGACTCAGTTCATGGCAAATCAGAACAACAACAATGGAAACAATCAGCCTTAGGAAGATGCTCTCACCAGATTTCTGAGGTTAAGGCCAGCTAAGTTCTCTACTGCAACGGAACCAATGGTTGCTCTCGATTGGTTGCGTTCAGTCAACAAGGATCTAGTAACTGTTGGATGCACTGATGCTGAGAAGGTGAGGTTTGCCGCTCACCTACTGGAGGGACCAGCCGCTTCTTGGTGGGACACATTTCAGATCACCCACCCGCTGGATACCGTGACTTGGGCAATGTTTGAGGAAGGTTTCAGGACCAACCACGTGTCTTCAGGAGTTCTGAGCCTGAAGAGGAAGGAGTTCCGCAACTTGCGCCAAACCAATCGCACCGTGGCCGAGTATATTGAGGAGTTCAACAACCTGTCCCGTTATGCACCTGAGGATGTTGACACTGATGCAAAAAGGAGGGAGAGATTCCTGGATGGCCTCAGTGATGAGCTTTCAGTGCAGCTACTGGTGGTTTACTGCCCCACTTTCCAGGAGCTTATGGACAAGGCCAGGATCTTGGAAGGGAAGCACAAGCAAGTAGAAAGTCGCAAGAGAAAGAACAACAATCACCACTCTGGTTCACATCACAAGTCTCGCACTTCGTATGATGGATACTCCAAGCATGGAGGGAGTGACCATGGGAGCCATGACCGCTACCACCATGGAGGCAATGGACATCGTCACGACAACCATAGGAGCAGCCACCACAGCCACAAGGGAGGACACTCTCACCACTCTGGTGGACATGACCGCAACCGTGATCGCAGCTTTGTGAAGAAGGATCTGAGTGAGGTGACATGCTTCAAGTGTAAGCAGAAGGGACACTATGCTGACAACTGTCCGGAAAGGAAAGGACTAAAGCCAAACAACAACAAGAAGGCCACAGTGAACCACATGAATGTGGAGGAGATCCCAGATGAGCCTGACCTTGTGATTGGTAAGTTCCCAATCAACACTTACCTCGCACTTATACTTTTCGATACTGGTGCATCGCATTCATTCATATCAAGGGCATTTGTGGATGAGTATAAGTTACCTACTGAGTCTATGAAAAGGTCTATTAGAGTGAGTTCACCTGGAGGAGATATGATAGCTAGCGCGGGCTGCCGCGACTTGACTGTGAGGATTGGAACACACAACTTCATTGCACATTTGGTAGTGTTGGATTCACAGGGATTAGACGTTATTCTGGGTATGGATTGGATGTCTATGCATGGGGGACACATAGATTGTGCACAGCGAGCTGTTTCACTCAAAACCCCGGATGGTAAGAGGATTAGATTCAAGTGGGCTACACGACCGAGAAGGTGTAAGTTGAATTCTCTTAAGGGGGTTAGCATGGATACTGTGCCAGTGATTAGGGATTACCCCAACGTGTTTCTGGAAGAGCTTCCAGGGATGCCACCTGACAGGGAAGTAGAGTTTCTTATCGACCTGATGCCGGGAACATGACCAATAGCAAAGAAACCATATAAGATGGATGTGGATGAGCTGAAGGAATTGAAGAAGCAGTTGAAAGATCAGCTGGAAAAGGGATTTATTCAGCCTAGTTCGTCGTCATGGGGAGCACCTGTTCTGTTTGTGGAGAAGAAAGACAGCAGCAAGAGATTAGTAGTGGACTATCGCTCGCTGAATGAAGTAACCATCAAGAACAAGTACCCTCTGCTGAACATAAATGATTTGTTTGATCAACTGGAAGGAGCGAAGGTGTTCAGCAAGATTGAATTGCGATCTGGCTACTTTCAATTGAAGATCCGGGAGTAGGACGTACCAAAAACCGATTTCACCACTAGGTATGGTTTATATGAGTATACAGTTATGTCTTTTGGACTAACGAATGCCCCGGTGTATTTCATGACCATGATGAACAAGGTATTTATGGAGTACTTGGACAAGTTCGTGGTGGTGTTTATTGATGACATACTGATATACTCCAAGGATGATGCTGAACATGAGAAGCATCTGAGACTGATTATGGAGAAGCTGAGGGAACACAAGCTGTATGCCAAATTCAGCAAGTGTGAATTCTGGCTTAACACTGTTGGATTTCTTGGACACGTAGTGTCAGGAGAAGGAGTCGCTGTTGATCCAAGCAAAGTGACTGCAGTAACTGAGTGGGAAGCACCCAAGAATGCAGGAGAGATTCGAAGCTTTTTGGGACTTGCTGGATACTACAGGAGGTTCATTGAAAACTTTTCCAAGATTGCTAAGCCGATGACTGAACTTCTGAAGAAGGAGAGGAAGTTTGAATGGCCAGACGTATGTGAAGCCAGCTTTCAGGAACTGAAGCGTCGACTAGTGACCGCGCCTGTTCTGTGTTTACCAGATCTTCAGAAGGATTTCCAAGTGTACTGCGATGCTTCTCGACAGGGACTTGGGAGTGTGCTGATGCAGGATGGGAGAGTAGTGTCATATGCCTCGCGGCAACTCAAGCACCATGAGCGGAATTACCCCACACACGACTTGGAGTTAGCGTCAGTGGTTCATGCGCTCAAGGTATGGAGGCATTACTTAATGGGAAAACACTGTGATGTGTACACCGACCACAAGCCTGAAGTACATATTTACACAGAAGGAACTGAACATGAGACAAAGGAGATGGTTGGAGCTTATCAAGGACTATGATATGAATTTGCAATACCACCCTGGAAAGGCCAATGTAGTAGCAGATGCTCTGAGCCGGAAGGTTTATGCCAATGGTTTGACAATTGGTGAATTGCCTGAAGATTTGTGCAAGCAATTCAAGGACCTTAGACTAGAAGTAGTGTCTGAAGGATACTTGGCAACTATGGAAGTCCAACCAACGCTATAGGACAGGATCATAAAGGCTCAGATAGGAGACAAGGAAATAGAGGAGATAAAGGAAAAGATGAAGGAGAATCGAGAAAAGGATATTCGCGAGGATGAGCATGGTACCTTGTGGTATGGAGATCGTTTGTGTGTGCCCCGCGACCCGGAGATAAGGGAGTTGATTCTGCAGGAGGCTCATAACTCGCCATACTCCATACATCCGGGCAACATAAAGATGTATATGGATTTGAAGAGCAGATTTTGGTGGAATAACATGAAGGGAGATATCGCCAAGCATATTGCCCTGTGCGATGTGTGTAGCCGAGTGAAGGCAGAACACCAGAAGCCAGCAGGATTGCTACAGCCATTGCCTTTGCCGGATTGGAAGTGGGATAGAGTGGGAATGGACTTTATCACAGGATTGCCCAGGACCAGGTCAGGATATGACTCTATTTGGGTAGTGGTCGACCATTTGACCAAGGTAGCCCACTTTATACCGGTGAAGACGACTTACACAAGTGCAAAGTTGGCCAAGATTTACATGGACAGGATTGTGTGCCTACACGGAGTTCCCAAGAGTATCGTATCTGATAGAGGCACCCAATTTACCTCACACTTCTGGCGACAGCTACACGAGTCACTTGGTACTAGATTGGAGTTTAGCACAGCGTTCCACCCACAGACTAATGGACAGACCGAGAGGGTGAATCAGATTTTGGAGGACATGCTGAGAGCTTGCGCCTTGGCTCATGGTTCTAGTTGGGATGAGAATTTGCCGTATGCGGAGTTTTCCTACAACAACAGCTATCAAACCAGCATCAAGACATCACCGTCCGATGTGCTGTATGGGAAACGGTGTCGGACACCATTGCTATGGGATGGAGTAGGAGAACGTCAGTTGTTTGGACCTGATTTGATCAAGGATGCTGAGGAGAAGGTCGCCTTGATTAGGGACAGACTGAAGGTAGCACAATCAAGGCAGAAGAGCTACGCTGACGCCAAGCGCAAGGAAGTGGTGTATGAGATAGGTGATAGAGCATACCTCAGAGTATCGCCACTTCGTGGAATCAAGAGATTTGGAATTAAGGGTAAGCTGGCACCTCGGTTTATTGGACCGTATCGGGTCTTAGCACGCAAAGGGGAAGTTGCTTATCAGTTGGAGTTGCCAGAGGCTCTGTCCGCTGTTCACAATGTGTTCCACGTATCCCAGCTGAAGAAGTGCCATCCGGAGATGGTGGATACACCATTGAGAGACACTGTACCGCTAGAGGAGGTTCAGCTAGAGAATGATTTGACCTATGAGGAGAAACCAGTCAAGATTCTAGAGACAGCAGAGAGGATTACCCGTACCAAGACGATTAGGTTTTGCAAGGTGCAGTGGAGCCACCACACCGAAGAGGAAGCCATGTGGGAGCGTGAGGATGACATCCGAGAGGACTACCCATACCTATTTGCTAGCCGCGCCGAATCTCGTGGACGAGATTCATCTTAAGGGGGTTAGTCTTGTCACATCCCAAATTTTAGATTTGGTCTTGCATATCATTCATATCATTGCATCATGCTTTTACATGCAAAACCGTCGAGTGAAAAGGTTCGGCGAAACGCCATTTGCAAAACCCTAATCTATTTTGCTACGAGGTTCATGCGGGAAGCTTTAGTAGGACTAGCGTTGTCCACCCTTGTAGCCTAGCAGTGTCGCTCAAACCTTGACGCTAGATTGTTCCCCTCGACCATACGAACCCGTAGGAGCAAGAATCGCTCGAATCGGAGCTCGTACGGAGAAGTTGCGGCCGTTTTAGTGAATCGCCGAAAAATGGTCCGAATTTCTGGACCGATTTCCGAGTTCTAAACCAACTCCGAACCGTTTCAGTTTAGGATTTCACGCGAAGGGCCACAAAAGGACCCCACCCGGCCTCGAGATCCGCACCCGACCCCCTGCCCCCGATCGCCTCCTCCCGCGCGGTGTCTTCCGCCCGAGGCCGCCGCCTCGCCTCCTGGCGCCGCCACCGCGCCGCCGACCCGGCCCCGCCCCGCCGTCGCCGCCGGCCAGCCTCCGCCCCGCCGCCAGCAGGTAACCGCGCCGCCGCCTCCTCTCTTCCCCGCCGCCACGCGCCTCCGCACCATCGCCGCCGCTCGCCTGCGCCGCGACCACGCCGCCCCGCCGCCGGCGCCTCGCCACCGCGCGCCACCCGCGGCCAGCCGCCGCCAAGCCGCCTCCACCGCGCGCCCCGCGCCATCCCCGCCGCCTGCGCCAGCTGCCACCGAGATGCTGCAGCGCTTGCCGCCGGCTGCTGCTGCATGCGCTGCTGCGCTGCGCCGCGCGCACACACGCACGCACACGCGCGCTGCCGCTGTGCTGCTGTGTCGCTGCCGCTTGCCGCGTCTCGCGCGCGCGCTTGCATGCACGCGTGCCGCACGTCCGCGTACCGTTTTGTGCGCCGAGTTGTCTAATCTTGGACCGTACGCTAACCGTCACCCCCTCGCGCAGGTCACCGTTGTCGCCGGAATCGATCGCCGCACCGTCCGGAGTCCGTTTCGCCGGTTGTTTCCGGTAAGCCTGCAGCCACCGTCAGATTTCAGATCAACGGTTCAGATCGGTAGTTGACTGGTAAGACTCAGGCGTTGACTAGTCAGACGCCCAGTCAGCAGACGCTTTGACCAGTCAACAGACACAATTGACTGGTTAATTTCGTTAATCCTTTTAGTTGACAGATTTCGGTAGAATCTTGTAAATTGCGTAGAAATTAAACCGCTTGGCCAAAAATTGCAAATAAAATATGTTTAGATTCAGTGAGTCGTGTAGAATCTCGCTGTACCTTTGGTTTAGACTTTTGCAGCAAGGTTTAGTACAGTTTAATCAAACTAGTTAGTAGCCTTTTCGGAGTAATAAATTCGTAGAAAAAGAAGTAGCTCCAAAAATCGCGTATGATATGTCCCTGGATTCAGTGGAATGAGGGGAATCTCATCATGAATTAAAAGGATAGGCTTACAGTAAAAACTTCTGCAGAAACTGTCTAGTGGCTTTCTGCAGTGTTTTAATTACTCGGGGAGTTTTATAATTCCTTTTTGAGTAATTCCAATTGGTACTATTTCTAATTAGCGATGCCTATGCAGTAGAATTTTCCCAAGATTTTACAAACAGTATACTAGTGGTAGTGAATTATTTGAGTTCTAGCTCTAGTAGTGAGCATTACTTTTACTTAATAGTTTTCCTAGCGCTAAAAGTATTTTCCATGCATGCAATCGGTAGTATTATGGTATAGGATGTTGTGGTACAGCTGTAGCACAAATTCACTTACCTTGCATACCTTCATGCGTCACCTTTGTTGCATATGCTTGTGGATTGTTTGTTTATGAATGCAATTGTATCGTGTAGATTGTGACGAGTGCAACGCTTGCTCGTGTGTGGATTGTTCTTCCGACCGCTACAACCAAGGCAAGTAGATGCTACTTTGTTCATAAATCGTCCTACTATTTTCAATGCATTGTCGTGTATTTTGTAGATGCATGTGTAGGATGATACTATCGCTATGCTATGTCCTATTATGTGGTAGGACCCTCCTTGTAGATGAACCACCGTTGGTAGATGTGCTTAGCCATGCTATGTTGAACGAGGGCTGGGTTACATCATTGAGACTTGTTTCTAAAAGTATTGGTTTGTGAAAACTAAAACAACTTAATCAATGAATCCCCTGGGTGTGATGGTATTGATAATTTTTGGTGGTTTCATTGCGGAAAGGCACCCAGGTATCAAGAGAGAATGATTGTCTTCTTTATTGTGTAGCTTACGTGTACAGCCATGTGCCAATAATGGAATGGGCGGTTGGTTGGACTTAGTAGGTTGTGGTAAGTCGAACCCGCGTATCCAGAGATGTAGAATTTTGGTAGGTTGGACCGGTGCGCGTCGGGATTGAGGAGCTACTTCCCGAACAGTCTCTTCTTGGACTTCTCCCTATCATCACTCAAAGTGAGAGTGATGGTACGAGCTGGGCTGGCCAAGTCACATGGGTAAAGTGTACTAACCCCTGCAGGGTGTATAATCTAATCGATTAGGCGTGTCCCCGTTATGGACAACTGAGTTGCTTGATATTGATTCCATGACATGTATCTCGCTCATTCTAATTTCATAATTGTTTTAATATTGTTGGGTTAACTTAATTGGGATCTTTTCAAAGAAAATCAAAAACTGTTTATGAAAGTAGGACAAATTTATTTGCAAATGCAAGCCAGACACAGCTCCACTTGCCAAATATGCATGTAGATGTTAGTGCTATTGTCTCCATTACTAGCTCTACTTGCCATACATTCCATGTATTGACCCTTCGGGGCTGCTACGTTTCATGTTGCAGGTTATTCCGATTCTGAATAATCGATATAGGCCACGGTACTCCACTCGGCACTTGTTCACTTGTGGGCAATTTGAAGAATGGAGGATTTACTTTACTTATGTTGCTACCTGAATAATTTGAGCTAGCTTTGCGCTAAGCTTTCATTGTAATAATGGTACTCTGGATCTTTGTAGTTCATGATACACGGATATTTTGCTATGTTATTCATCTTATTCTATGTGGGCCAATGAACCGATCCAGGGATTGGCATGTCACATAGAAGCCACGGTCTTTTCAGAACCGGGGTGTTATAGGAATCGCTGCATATTATGATTATGAGATATGGCAGATGGATGTAAAAACGGTGTTCCTCAACGGAGACATTGATGAATAGTTGTATATGATTCAACCCAAAGGTTTTGTCAATCCTAAGGATGCTAACAAGGTATGCAAACTTCAACGGTCCATATATGGATTGAAGCAAGTATCCCGAAGTTGGAATCAACGTTTTGATAAGGTAATCAAAAGTTTTGGTTTTATACAAACTTATGGAGAATCTTGTATTTACAAGAAAGTGAGTGGTAGCTCTGTAGAATTCTTAATACTATATGTAGATGAGATATTGTTGATTGGGAATGATGTAGACCTTCTTAATAGTGTCAATAATTATTTGAATAATAGTTTTTCAATGAAAGATCTTGGCGAAACAACTTACATATTAGGCATAAAGATTTATAGAGATAGATCGAGACGCCTAATATCATTGTCACATAGTGCATATTTGGACAAACTTCTAAAGAGGTTTGTAATGGAAGATAGCAAGAAAGGGTTCTTGCCCATGTTGCCCAATACGACCTTGAGTAAAACTCAAAGTCCTGCAACGGCAGAAGAGAGAGAAAGGATGAGTAAGACTCCCTATGCCTCAGCCATAGGATCTCTTATGTATGCCATGCTATGTACTAGACCCGACATTGCATATGCTGTTAGTTTGACTAGCAGATATCAAAGTGATCCAGGAGTGGATCATTGGACAACGGTCAAAAACATCCTTAAGTACTTGAGAAGAACTAAGGATATTGTTATTTCTTATGGAGGTGATGAACAACTCGTTGTTAATGGTTACACCGATGCTAGTTGGAACACCGATCCGGATGATTCTAAATCTCAATCTGGATACGTATTTACTTTGAATGGTGCAGCAGTTAGCTAGAGGAGTGCAAAGCAAAGCATTGTGGCGAGATCTTCAACTTAATCGAATACATAGCTGCTTCGGAGGCTTCACAAGAGGCGATATGGATGAAGGAGTTCATTACAGAGCTCGGTGTGGTTCCAAGTGCGCTGGACCCAATGTCTATCTACTGTGATAACATGGGCGCCATAGCCAATGCGCAAGAACCAAGGTCACACAAGAAGCTGAAGCACATCAAGCTACGTTTTCACGCTATTCGAGAGCATGTCCAAGATGGTGACATAAAGATTTGCAAAGTACACACAGATCTGAATGTGGAGGATCCGTTGACTAAACCTCTCCCGAGGGCAAAACATGACTAGCACCAAACCGCCATGGGTGTTCGGTATATTACCATGTAATCTAGATTAGTTGACTCTACTGCAAGTGGGAGACTGTTGGAGATATGCCCTAGAGGAAATAATAAAAGTGGTTATTATTATATCTTTGTGTTTATGATAAATGTTTTACATTCATTCTATAATAGTATTAACCGGAAACATTAATACTTGTGTGATTTGTAAACTAAATTAGAGTCCCTGGTAAAGCCTCTTTATAATACCGACGATCAAAACCTCGTATAAGTAAACTATTGTGAGACAAAGGGAAATTGGTATCATATGTAAGTGGTTCATTCTATCGCAAAGTAATCGTAGAAATATGTGGGAGCCATATGAATTTCTAGATTCCTCTATCGGTTATTGATCGAAGAAGTGTCTTGGTCATGTCCGCATAATTCACGAACCGTAGGGAGACACACTTAAGGATTCGATGTTGTTTAGTAGATATGGAATGTTAATAGGGATACTGAATGTTGATCGGAGTCTTGGATGGGATCCGGGATATCATGAGGAGATCCAGAATGGTCCGGAGAATAAGATTCACATAAGGAAAGTCCTATTTCGGAGTTCGGGAAAGTTTCCGATGATTTCATTGCAGAGGTTCTAGAAGGTTCACCGGTCCGGAAGGGGAATGGTCCATGAATGTGTCATGGATATGTGGAATGATTGGATCATATCCTAGGTCACTTGGTGTTGACATTTGCAAGAGAGAAATAAAGCTCTAAATTGAAAGTCAAACGGGAAGTTTGAAAAGTCAAACTGGAACAATGGTTTTCTAGTGGGAGAAGAAACAAGTTTTTCTCTCAATACAACTTGGTTTGGGTTTGGATTCAAACCCACCCCTCCCAAGGCTGCCCCTCCCTCTCATAAATAGAGGGGGGGAGGCTGCCCCAACACCACACAAGAGCCAAACCCTCCCCACACACGCGTCGCCGCCGCCGCGCCTCCTCCCGTGCCGCCGCGCCGCCGCTGGTTCATCGCCGCCGCCGACACCTCCTCCTTCCGGTCATCTAAACCCTATATCTCCGGGAAACCCTAATCCACCATAACTCGCATCCGGCTTAGGCGAAGCCCTGCGGGATTTTCCCTCTACTTCCGACACCACGCCGTCCTGCTGCCGGAATCGCGAGGGGAGAACTACAACCTCCGCTGCCTGCTGGAACAAGGGAGAGGAAGGTCTTCATTGAGTACCGAACATGTGACCGACTGCGGAAGCGCTGCTGGAACGCAGCGCCGGAAGGATCGTCTACACAATCTTGAGATCGGCAAGTGTACGACTACATCACCCACGAGAATCTGCTCTCGTTAACCGCTTTGGAATCTTTGAGGGTGAGTGCTTCTATCAACTCGTTGCTACAATCTAATAGATAGATCTTGGCTTGTTTGTGTGCATGCGGTAGAATTTTTTTGTTTTCCATGCTACGAACCCCTACAAATGCAAGATCCAACGGAATTGTTACAGCGGGATGGAGTGGTGATGATGGTGCTGGTGGAGATGATGGTGTGGATGATGAGGATGATCCCTATGAAGCCTAGCTTGATGACGGTGTTGATGGCGACGATCTCCCCTCTCCGGGAAAGAATTTCCCTGGCAGAAATCTATTTACCGGAGAGCTCTTTCTCTCTCGGTTTTTTACGCCCCGCAGAGGCGGCGGAATCTTTCTATGGTCGCTCCATGTAATAGGGTTTTGAGGAGAAGATATAGGAGAGAGGGCAGAGTCGGAGGCCGTCCAGGTGGGCCACACCTCCTCTAGGCATGGGGCAGGGGGGACCAGCGCCTGGGGGTGTGTGGGCCCCCTGTGGCCCAACTCCGCCTCCCCTTCTGGCTTCCTTTGTCTTCTGTGAAAATATTATTTTCCATGATTTTTCTGATCTTCGAGAAATTGCATCAAAACACCACTTTTTCCATCAGAAACCTGACTCCGGCAGTTCATCCTCCAAGAATCATCCAACATGCAAAAATAGATGAAAAGACATAAGTATCACCTCTTAATAAGAAATATATCAATGAATAGAGGCAAATTATGATATAGAATGGTGATGCAAATTGGACGTATCACACCACTTCCATAACTGGATGGTTATAAAGGTGGCATTAGGTATTCTGAAAGTATGTGTTGAGGCACATGGATCAAGAGTGGGATTTGTCCATCCATATGACATACGGATATACTCTCGGACCTCTCGGTGGAATGTCATCCAATTGGCTTGCAAGCATGTGACTAGGTCACAAGGGATGCCATATCATGGAACGAATAAAGAGTACTTATCGGTAACGAGGTTGAACTAGGTATGCATAGATACCGACGATCAAACCTGGGATAAGTAAAGTATCGCGCGATAAAGGGAATCGGTATCGTATGTAAATGGTTCATTCGATCATAATGTAATCATTGAAATATGTGGGAGCCATAATGGATTTCCATATTCCTCTAATGGTTATTGATCGGAGAGGTGTCTCGATCATGTCTGCATAGTTCACGAACCGTAGGGAGACACACTTAAGGATTTTATGTTGTTTAGTAGTTATGGAATATGAGTTGGAGACCGAATGTTGTTCGGAATCTCGGATTGGATCCAAGAAATCACGAGGAGATCCGGAATGGTCCAGAGAATAAGATTCATATAAGGAAAGTCAATTTCAGGGATTCGGAAATGTTTTCGGTGTTTTAACCGGAAGCTTCTAGAATGTTCTAGAAGTTCCACCACCCCGGGAAAGGGTACTTGGAATGTGCCATACCAATGTGGAATGGTTGCATAATACCCTAGACTAACTAGGCGAGGAAATAGGATGAGATATCAAACTCTAGTTTGATTAGATCAAACAATTGTTTGAAAAAGTCAAATCCCAAATTGAAAAGTCAAAGCCTAGTGGTGGGAGGAGATGAAACCTAGAGGGAAGAGGTTTCCCTCTCCCTCCCCAAGCCACCGACCATAAGGGGGGTTGGGGGACGACTCGGACACCCTGGCCGCCTCCCCTCCACCTATATAAGAGGGTAGGGGGCGCCACCCCCTCTCACCCCTTGACCTAGGCCGCTGCCCCTCTCCAAGTTTTCACCGCCTACACCCTAGCCGCCGGCGCCTCCCTCTCCTTGGCGCCTACACCCTAGCCGTTGAGGCCCTCTCTCCTCCACCATACCTGCTATGTCTTAGGCGAAGCCCTGCAGGATCTACTCCTCCACCTCCACCACCACACAATCATGCTGCTGGAAACGCGAGGAGATCTACAACCTTTGCTGCCTGCTGGAACAAGGGAGAGGAAGGTCTTTATCAAATACGAAACGTGTGACATGTAGGGCTTCGTAGCATGGAAAACAAAAAAATTCTACCGCATGCAAACAAACAAGCCAAGATCTATCTACTAGATTGTAGCAACGAGTCGATAGAGGAACTCACCCTCGAAGATTCCAAAGTGGTTAACAAGAGCAGATTCTCGTGGATGATGTAGTCGTACTCTTGCCGATCTCAAGATCGCGTAGACGATCCTTCCGGCGCTGCGTTCCGGCAGCGCTTCCGCAGTCGGTCACACGTTCGGTACTCGATGAAGACCTTCCTCTCCCTTGTTCCAGCAGGCAGCGGAGGTTGTAGCACTCTCCTCACGATTCCGGCAGCACGACGGCGTGGTACCGGAAGTAGAGGGGAGATATCGCAAGGCTTCGCCTTAAGCCTGAGCGAGTATGGTGGACTATGAGAGAGCCTTGGTGATCTAGGGTTTAGACACACCAATTAGAAGGGACTAAACCAGCGGCTATGGCAATTAGAAGCTCTAACTCGGCGGCTTGGGAGAAATCCCTAGGCTGTGGCTAGGGTTTAGGTTTAGAGGGAGGCAACTTGTGTGTCTAGGAGGGGAGCCCTGCCCCTCCTTATATAGGTGGAGGGAGGCGCCGGCCAAGGGGAGGAAGTCCCTCCCCAATTCGATTTCCCACTTCTCCACTTTCCAAAATAGCCGTTTGACTTTTCAAATTGGCGTTTGACTTCTCAAACTAGGATTTGATTAAACCCTTTATTTTGTACAGCGATGACACCTAGTACATGATGCAATCATTCCAACTTGCAATGACACATTCATGTACCCTTCCCCTTCGGAGTGTCGGACATTCCGAAACCTTCTAGAACATTCCCGATGAAAACACCGGAACCATTCCCCAACCCCGAAACAGGACTTTCCTTATATGAATCTTATTCTCCGGACCATTCCGGATCTCCTCGTGATATCCCGGATCCCATCCGAGACTCCGAGCAACATTCGGTCTCTTACTCATCATTCCATAACTACTCAACAACATCGAATCCTTAACTGTGTCTCCCTACGGTTCGTGAATTATGCGGACATGATCGAGACACTTCTCCGATCAATAACCAATAGAGGAATCTGGAAATTCATATGGCTCCCACATATTTCTATGATTACTTTGCGATCGAATGAACCACTTACATACGATACCAATTTCCCTTTGTCTAACGATATTTTACTTATCCGAGGTTTTGATCGTCGGTATCTCTGCATACCTAGTTCAACCTCGTTACCGATAAGTACTCTTTTCTCGTTCCCGTGATATGTGATCCCTTGTGAGCCAGTCACATGCTTGCAAGCTAATTGGATGACATTCCATCGAGAGGGCCCAGAGTATATCTATCCGTCATATGGATGGACAAATCCCACTCTTGATCCATGTGTCTCAACCGACACTTTCCGAATACTCAATGCCACCTTTATAGCCACCCAGTTACGGTGTGGTGTTTGATGTCATCAAAGCATCCTTCCGATGAAGGTGATATGCATGATCTCATGGTCGAAGGAATTAGGTTACTATGTATCAGAAAGCATATAGCAATTGAACTATTAAAATGACGTGATCTTTATGCTACGCTTATCTATAGGAGTATGTCCATCACATCATTCTCCTAATGATATGACCCTGTTGTCAATAACATCTCTATGTTCATGATCAGGAAACCATGATCATACATTAACCAACAAGCTAGTTTAACAAGAGGCTTTACTAGGGACTCTTTTATGTTTACAAATCACACAAGTATTAATGTTTCCTGTTAATACAATTATAGCATGGTATGTAAACATTTATCATAAGTATGAAGATATGATAATAACCACTTTATTATTGCCTCTTGGGCATATCTCCAATAGTCTCCCACTTGCACTAGAGTCAATAATCTAGTTTCAAACCTTTGTGTATTCAACACCTATGGCTTTCCGGTGTTGTATGTACACGATTGCTAGTGGTCAACTGATCTCCGGATCTAACACTTCCAGGTCCGTGTGTAATTGCATGTCTTTGCGTCTCTACGCATCACTCATTCTCTAATGAGATGGCTTTGTATAAATTTGGTCCTTTGGTGAGACCTTTAGTTCTTTGGGGCTAAAACATGTTGATAATATTGTCGTACACTATATCTTCATAGTATTATCCCGTTGTGAACTACACCTAGTTTGATAACAAACTACTTGACACAAATGCCCTCTTTAGCTGCTATAATAGCAGTCATATACTTAGCCTTTTGTTGTAGTATCTGTCACAATGTCTTAACTTTGGAACTCATCCGAATCCATTATGGAACTTACTTTCCATTATATTGTGCCACCCTTAGTTTAAATTGAGATAAACTTAATTTGTACTTTGTGACAAAACTAGTATCAATGTAGTACTTTTACAATGAACTAACCATCTATTTGTCACTTCTACAAAACAATATATTCTTAGTTCTTCCAAAAGATCATAAGAATATCCTTACTATTGTCCAATGATCATCTTATGAATCATTCTGGTATATGCTCACACCATTTAGAGCATAGGACATATCTGGATTTGTCCATATCACAGCATGATTGATATAAATACTCTTTGTGATTTCATACATCAAGTATCAATCTATACTTGAATCTTTGTTTCACTTACCAAGTGTCAATACACTTGAATATATCATCAATATTGAACTCATTCAATCCTTTATGTGCGACAAGAACCTTTCTTGTAGTTTCTATATTGAACTCATTCAATACATCATCTATGTACTTTCGGCACAACCATATTAGCGTCTATTGATGCCAAATATTTGGGTTTTGCCTAAGCCTTTCATCGAGATGAAATTCTTATCTTGTGTTAATAAAAGATACATCATTTCCAATCAACAATATGTCTTCCACATAATGTATTAGAAACATGTCTTAGTGCTCCCACTTAATTTCTTGCAAATGCAAGCATCTTCATTATCTCCGACGAATTTAAACTCCTTTAACAGTTTCATCATAGTGAAGATTCCAACTCCGCGATGCTTACTTCAACCATTGAAGTTTGCATATGCTTTTAGCATCCTTTGAATTAACAAAACCCTATGGACCGTGTCATGCACACGTCCTAGGTAACAATTCTATTAGAAGAACTTGTTTTGTTTATTCAACTACCATATAACAAAATTATATGTAGTGGTTGCTACATTAATCCATCTAGACTAAATATCGCTATGAAAGATCAAATCTTGTCATATACAACCTTTGAACATTGTTGTGAACTCTTTCCCAACATGTCGACTATTTCATAGATGTGAAACATCCATGTCTATTTCTTTATAGATCCAAATACGACTGTAAGGTCTTGTACCTTTCCAGAGGGTCTTTCAAGTTCAAAGCTTGATCTCTCGTATATGGAACTATCACGGATTTTATGGCTTCAAGCCATTTGATGGAGTCAGGGCTCATCATCGCTTCTTTGCATGTAGTTGGATCATTATTGTCAAATAATGATTTAACTCTCAAATCTTGGTATTTGATTGTTTTACCCGACCTACTTGTTTCAATAGGAACTTAGACCTCTGTGACCGCAACCTTTAAGGCACGTGAGCCATGAGCATTGTTGCTGCCTCCGGAACACTTTTCGGCGCTGCGCAACTCTGTACATATAGCTAAGGTTCTTTTAACCTCATCAAAGTTCTATTGTCCTATAAGATCCCTCCTTTGTAAAGGAAAAGGATCCCTGTGATTGTAATGCTAGTCCCTGGATCATTGCTAGCATCCACAGTTTAAGATGAAGTACACAGATACAAAGGTCATTTATTACATCCATTCCAGAGATAAAACGTAGTCTTTTACAACTCAAGGCCACAGGCCTAATACAAGAGTTTTGGAATAAGTAAATAGACATAAGTCTTCATCTTCATGTGCCACAGGCAAGCGTGTTGAGTGTATACTCATGACACCTAATCATCATCGGAGTAACCTGCAACATCACAAGTTACAGCCACAGTGGGTCAATACTTTGGAATAGCATTGGCAAGTGATACCTTAGTAAATTTTAAGTGGACTATATTACTATATGCATTTTGGCTAAGTGTAGCTTGGCTTGCTTTGCTCAAAATAGGTTTTTCCTATTAGTTGAAATCACTAAGTTTTTCTTTGTCAAAACTTTCCCAAGAAACCACCAATAGACATTGGGGTCCTTTACCCTTGTTCACCCACAAGTTTTACTTAGAAGTTGGAGTGATGAGATTCTTGATAGCTTCCATGTCTTGATGCTCAAGTTGTCCATTGCCATGGACTTGGCTAAGTACTTAGATTTTCCATCTGCAGAGGTTGTGCACTTTCCCCACCAGACTTGGTTTCCCAAGACAGGACCTTTCAGAAGCCTTTCCTTAGTCAAAATGGACGCGTTCCAACCTATCATACCACTACCACCAACTGTCCAAATGACTAAGTTCTAGCAACCTATATGATCAAGGCAGAGCCCATATTGCCAAGTGGTTGCACTATAAGCTTCTCAACACTTGGCCTCTAAAATCCCTTTGTGCCTGGGTGGCATACCACAAGTGAGATACACAAGGTAAACCATGTCCATGGGCCTTGTGTAACCACTCAACCAAAAACCACCATTCAAGTCCCATTCCACCCAGGAGGTTCATTGACTTAGTTGTTTTATTAAGAAAACATAAGTCCAAAGACTTAGAAATATTTTCATCATAGCATGTAGATACTTTACCAACCCTTGTTTGCTACTAGCTAGGCTAAGCATGGCATAGTAACTTAACTTAGGAAATTTCCTAGCAATTCTACAACTACTTAGGATTTCCCAACATAGCATTTGGCAAAAGTAACATGCAAGACTTAGCAAAATATTTCTAATGCTTATACAAAATATAGGGATGAAAATAGTCATGAAGTACCACTTTCCTTGGTAATGGGGAGAGTAGCACTCTTCACATCACAGTCACTAGCAAAATCTACACAAAAATTTGTAGCACAAAATTACACACAATTCATATACAAACAAAAATATGAATGCATGCATGCAAGAGAATGCTAAGTGATGGTTTTTGAAAATTCTACCAAGCAAGTGCATGATACAGAAACATAACCAAGTCAAAAACTTGCTAACTAAACTTATTTAGCACTAAAACAATTTACTAATCAAATTCTATACCCAAAATAGTCCTAAACAAGTTTCTGCATAAAAAGTCATTTTAACAGAAACTTTTTGTTAAACACATTGCAGATTCAGAAAGGGCTTGTCTCCCTGATTCCAACGGTATAAAGTTTGCAAAAATCTAACGTGGGAATCCAAAGTTATAGCCATTTAAAATTTGGATCTAAATCTGATTTGAATTTTGTTTTTGATTTAAACTCTAGCCACGCGTCATGTTTCTATTGGCGCGTACTGATTCGCTCCGGATCGCGCTTACTAGCCGTAGGATCTAACTGACGATGCACGGTTCAGATCTAGCATAACGGTTCGATTAGTGGATCTATCGCAAGCGTTGGATCTAGATCCAGCGGCTCTCGAGCATGCGACCATGTTCTGGCGGCGCGCGGCGTCAGAGAGCGGCGGAGCGCTCAGTCAGCGGCGGTGCTAGCGTTCTAGGTCGCGCGCGAGAGGGGGAAGGGTCTTACCAGAACCGCGGTGGCATGCTGAAGCTCAACGTGGCGTTGGTTTGCGAAGGGGCGCGCGGGCACGGTCTCTGGAGTTCGTCGGAGTTGCGGCGGCATCTGTTGCTTGCAGATGAGGTCACTAGCGAGGTTTGGCGTCGCCCTAGCACGAACCAGAGGGGTCATGGGGTGCACAAGACGCAGGCAAACAATCTCGTATGAAAGAGGGGGCAAGGGGCGCTCGGGTTTTACCTCAATTGGTCGCCGGAGTCAAGCGGCGGCGCAGGTGGTTGCGGTCGTGAACGGAAACGACGACCTGGGTCACGAGCAGGCAAAAGAAAGGTGTCAACAGATGCGCCAGATCATGCTGAGCAAGATAGCTTGAACCAGAGAGAGGGGGGCGGTCTTGGCTCACCGGAATCGGTCGCCGGAGTCATCGGTACTGCGGGGCTTCGAGAGCAAATGCGCGCAGCCTGGTCGCGGAGTGAGCGAGGAGAGTGGGGGGAAATGACCGTGGCGGGGTGTGGTTTATATAGGCTCAAGCGCGACAGGAAACGCCTACGGTATCAAGGCTAATTACGCCGCGCCATTACCGGCATTGACAGCAGCGGCGACGCGGTCTGCGGGCGCGGTTTGGGGAAGACGAGGGCGACGTGGAGAGGGCCCGCTCGTCAGCGAAACACGCGAAGAGGAGGTGGGGTCTGGTCGTCAGTGACTGCCTGGGTGCGCTTGCGCGTGTGAGAGAGAGAGGGAAAAGCCGGGTGGGCTAGTTGGGCCAATTCTGTTGCTGGGCTAGAATCCTGGCGCCGGCCCTTTTCCATTTCTTTCTCCTTTTCTTTTTCTGATTCGATTTTCTGAATTGGTTTTCAAATGAATTCAAGTTCTATTTGAATTCAAATTTTCTTGGGAGTTTTTCAGTGTGCTGTAGTCTCAAATACAGGCATAAAATCATGTGGTTGCTTTGCAAAGGCTTGGTCAAACTTGGGGAACAAAATATCAGAGGCTTGCATCTGATTTGCAAAAGTTTGAAAAAGGGTTTTTGAAACTATTCCCAATTTGTAAAACTTGATCCAAAACCACACTCAATCCTTTCTATAAGGAAGACAAACAAGCTAGGTTTTAAAATCATTCAAACTCTCAAATGGGGATGGCCATTTGATTTAAGTTTGCTCACATAAAATCATAGCACTATGTGCTTCTGTTTTTCTGAAATGAGTTTGAAATTGGTCTCAATTCTATATGCATGCATGAATGATATGCAAACTTTGAAATCATGATTTTAGGGATGTTACAAATCTAACCCCCTTAAGGTGAATCTCGCCCTCGAGATTCGGATTGGCTAGCAAATAGGTGAGGGTGGTCCTTCCGAAGATCATCTTCTCTTTCCCATGTTGCTTCCTCTTCGGTATGATGATTCCATTGCACTTTGCAAAACTTGATAGTCTTTGTCCTTGTGACTCTTTCTGCTGTCTCAAGAATCTTGATAGGCTTCTCCTCGTATGTGAGGTCACTTTCTAATTGAACCTCCTCCAAAGGTATAGTATCCTTCAAAGAAGTTTCTTCCATTTCTGGGTGACATTTCTTAAGCTGACTCACATGAAACACATTATGGACAGCTGATAGAGATGTTGGCAGTTCAATTTCATAAGCAACTTCTCCTTTGCGACTCAGAATCTTGAATGGTCCGACATATCTTGGTGCCAATTTTCCTTTGACTCCGAATCTTTTCACTCCACAGAGTGGTGATACTCTAAGATAGGCTCTATCACCAACTTCGTAGGTGACTTCTCTCCGCTTAGGATCTGCGTAGCTTTTCTGTCGGGACTGTGCTATCTTTAACCTGTCTTTAACCAATTTGACCTTCTCTTCGGCTTCTTTGATAAGATCTAGCCCGAATAAACTTCTTTCTCCCACACCATTCCATAACAATGGGGTGGTACACTTTCTTCCGTAGAGAAACTCAAACGGTGCCATTTCAATGCTGGCTTGATAGCTGTTGTTATAAGAAAATTCTGCGTAAGGCAGACTTTCATCCCAACCTGCTCCATAGTCTAGGGCACATGCCCTCAACATGTCTTCCAGAATTTGATTAGTCCTTTCTGTTTGTCCATCGGTTTAAGGATGAAAAGCAGTAGTGAATTCCAACCTCGTTCCCAATGACTCATGTAGCTGTCTCCAAAAATGGGAAGTGAATTGAGTTCCCCTATCAGACACAATACTCTTGGGCACACCATGTAGACATACAATTCTACTCATGTAGATTCTGGCTAACTTGGCACTTGTATAAGTTGTCTTCACGGGTATGAAATGAGCCACTTTAGTTAAGCGATCCACTACTACCCATATGGAATCATATCCTGATCTGTTCCTTGGTAATCCGGTAATGAAATCCATACCAATCTTGTCCCATTTCCAATCAGGAATTGGTAATGGTTGAAGCAAACCTGCTGGTTTTTGATGCTCCGCTTTTACTCTACTACACACATCACACAAGGCAATATGTTCGGCGATGTCCCTCTTGAGATTGTTCCACCAAAATCTTTCTTTCATGTCCATGTACATTTTGGTGTTACCCGGGTGAATAGAATACGAAGAGTTGTGTGCTTCCTGCAAAATCAGTTTCCGTAACTCCGGATCTTGTGGAACACAGATACGTTTCCCATGCCATAAAGTACCTTGTTCGTCTACATGGAAATTTTTAGCTTTCCCTTGGCTAATCCTTTCCTTAATCTCTTCAATTTCCTTATCGGTCTTCTGAGCTTCTCGGATCTTGTCCAACAAAGTGGGTTGAACATCCAAAGCCATGAGATGTCCTTCAGGCACAATCTCCAATCTGAGTTCTCTGAATTGGGTACACAAATCATCTGGCAAATCTCCTTTGGTAAGGCCATTTACAAATACCTTACGACTTAGAGCATCTGCTACAACATTTGCTTTACCGGGGTGGTATTGCAAACTTAAGTCGTAATCCTTGATAAGTTCTAACCATCTTCTTTGTCTCATATTGATTTCCTCTTGGGTGAAGATATACTTCAAACTTTTGTGATCCGTGAACACTTCACAACGCTTTCCCAAAAGGTAATGCCTCCACGTTTTGAGTGCATGGACGACAGAGGCTAACTCTAAATCATGAGTAGGGTAGTTTACTTCATGAGTTTTGAGTTGTCTCGAGGCATAGGCCACAACTTTACCGTCTTGCATAAGTACGGCTCCCAAACCTTGATGAGACGCATTGCAATACACTTGGAAATATTTTTCCAAGTCAGGCAGACATAGAACTGGTGTTGTCACAAGTCTCTTCTTCAATTCTTGAAAGCTGACTTCACAACCTTCAGACCAAGCAAACTTCTTGTCTTTCTTTAATAATTCAGTCATTGGTTTAGCAACCTTAGAGAAATTCTCAATGAACCTTCTGTAGTAACCTGCTAAGCCAAGGAAACTACGAACTTCTTTCACATTCTTGGGAGATTCCCATTCAGTCACAGCTGAAACTTTAGCAGGATCAACTGCTACACCATCCTTCGTCATTACATGACCAAGAAATCCAACTTCTTCTAACCAAAACTCACACTTGCTAAATTTGGCATATAGTTTATGCTCTCTCAATTTCTCAAGTATCAAACGCAAATGTCCTTCATGCTCTTCCTTGCTCTTAGAGTAGACTAAGATGTCATCGATGAATACGACAACAAACTTGTGAAGGAATTCCATGAACACCTTGTTCATCATATTCATGAAGTATGCTGGAGCATTGGTCAAGCCAAAAGGCATTACGGTATACTCATACAATCCATACCTTGTGGTGAATGCTGTTTTGGGTATGTCTTGTTCTCTTATTTTGAGTTGAAAATAGCCTGACCGGAGATCAATGTTTGAGAACACACAGGCTCCTTCAAGCTGATCAAATAAGTCGTTGATTCTAGGTAAAGGATATTTGTTCTTGATAGTTACCTCGTTGAGTGAACGGTAATCTATGCATAACCTTTGACTTCTATCCTTCTTCTCCACGAACAAAACTGGGGCTCCCCAAGATGAAGAACTTGGTTGAATAAATCCTTTCTGCAACTGTTCTCCTAGTTGCTTTTTGAGTTCTTTCAGTTCATCAACTGACATTTTGTATGGTCTCTTTGCTATTGGTCCAGAACCTGGTACCAAATCTATCAGAAATTCCACATCTCTATCTAGTGGCATTCCTGGTAATTCTTCCGGAAATACATCCGGATACTCACACACAATTGGCACACTGTCCATGCTAACCCCCTTAAGAGAATTAAGCATACCCCTCTTTGCTCCAAAGCTGGTCTTGAATCTGATCCTTTTATTATCCGGAGTTGTGAGTGAGACAGTATGGCTGGCACAATCTATCACTCCTTTGTACTTAGTCATCCAGTCCATTCCCAGAATGACATCCAAACCTTGGGAGTTTAATATTATCAAGTTAACGGGAAATTTATACTTCCCAAATTCTATGACTAGGTCATGGCATCCTGAATTCACTATCATTTCTCCACCAGGAGAACTTACTTTTATAGGACACCCAATAGTTTCTACCGGTAGTTCATTTCTTTCAACAAATGCTCTTGATATGAATGAATGAGATGCACCAGTATCAAAGAGTACAAATGCTGGAATGGAATTGAGTCTGAACTTACCAGCAACAGCATCAGGTTCCTCATAGACCTCCTCCACGTTAATGTGGTTCACCTGACCTTTCTGGAAAGGATTGGGCTTGACAGGTCCTTCAACTTTCTTTTCGGGGCACTCATTTGCATAGTGTCCCATCTTCTTGCATTTGAAGCATTCAACCTGACTGATGTCCCTTTTAGCAGGCTGACTTCCACTTCCACTACCATTCCCACTGTGGTGGCTCTTATGTCCACTCTTGTGGTTCTTGTACTTGTCATTGTCATGACTGCGATGATGCTTGTTGTCATGACGGTTGTGGTTGTGGTGCTTGTTGAATTTCCCATGCTTATGGGATCCTGAGCTTCCACTGTCATCATAGTGAGATCGTTTGTGAGACGATCCTGAGCTGTGCTTGTCGGAGTGTTTCCTCTTCCTACTCTCGACTTGCTTCATTTTGTTCTCCAATATAGCAGCCTTGTCACAGAGCGACTGATAAGTGGGAACATATGCCACAGCCAGCTGCAGATTTAGCTCATCATTCAAGCCTTCCAGAAATTTTTCCTTTCTTTTGGCATCTGTGTCAACCTCGTCCGGTGCATAACGCGCCAGATTGTTGAACTCTTCTATGTATTCAGCCACGCTGCGGTGGCGCTGCTTCAGATTGTGGAACTCTTTCTTTTTCAGGCTCATTATTCCTGATGAGATATGAGCAGTGCGAAAGCCATCTTCAAAGATAGCCCAAGTCACCTCATCTATAGGAGTGGTGATTTGGAAGTTGTCCCACCATGTGGCGGCTGGCCCTTCCAGCAGATGTGCTGCAAACCTGACCTTTTCAGCATCCGTGCAGCCCACGGTCACTAAGTCTTTGTTTACAGAACGTAGCCAATCATTGGCCACCATGGGATCAGTCGTCCCTGAGAACTTAGCTGGCCTCAAACGCAGAAATCTGGTGAGCATATCAAAGCCCGGAGGGTTGTTGTTGTTGTTATTGTTGTTGTTATTGGGGTTGTTGTTATTGTTATTATTCTGGTTCTGGATGAATGTTGTCATCATCTGCATGAGCTGTGTTTGAGCATTCATCATTTGCTGCATTTCTGGTGTGATGTTGTTGTTGTTGTTGGGGTTGGGGTTTGCGCGACGGGGAGGCATCTGTGGTTTGTTCAAATAGAGATAAGCATGAGATACCCATAGATGTTTTCATGCATATTACATCACATAAGCAAACACAAGCATGCAGCAGAAGATAAAAGTTCAACAACCAGATAACAAGCTCACAAAGTAAAACACACAAGTGGCAAGCCATCCACATGTCGGATGGTCCAATAACGAGTTCACAAATAACAAGTACGTTAATAAAAGATAAACGAGTAGTCAAGTCTACTCATCAGCATCAATCTCCTCCTCGACAAAGGTAAGACCTGCGTTCTCCATCGCGGTCTTGTTCTCCTCAATGGTAGTGGTCAAGGACTCGATCTTGGTCTTGAGAGTCCTCTTCTGGGAACGAAGCCTCTCAATCACCATCTGCTGCTGCTCTAGCTCGAAATCCTTGGACTTCAGTTCTTCAGTCATGTCCCGGATCTTCTTGTTCCTATCCTGGAAGCGTTTCTCCTGGCTCTTGAACTTCCGGTCCTGGGTCTCGAACTTCGTCTCCATTTCCTTGACTATCTCGTCCTGCTGTGCGAAAAGCTTGTCCTTCTCGCGAAGCTGTACCTGGAGCTCGTCATTACTGAGCATGACATTGGTCCTGTCCGTGTCCACGTGCCTAATGAGAGACTCTAAGTCCTGGAGGTAGAGACGTATCGGCTCTGCTGCGTCCCTCGAGTCGTCCTCAAATTCGATGGACTCTCCATCCTCATCACGTCTTCCAAAGACGTGGAAGTGGGTGCCTCTAACCTGTCGGGAGTGACGGCCTAGCAGACGTCCTATCAGGTCCTGCATGACTACCTCCATGCCTCTCTCCCTGTCATCGTGCATAAGCTTGAAGACGATGGCCTCCGTAGTAGGCTCTGTCTGGCGTCTGGGCTGGTTCACCTTGAAGCCCCAGAGGTCCTTCCTCTCGAACTTGGTGAGTGGATGCACCATGATGGTGGGAAGAGGGAGATTGAGCAAAGTGGTAAGCTCAACGATACGAGGACCAAAGCGGGTAACCTGGAACTCCTCAACAGTGCTGATGGTAATAGGCATCTATTTATAAGATAGAAAAGTTAGAACAACACTATTTAAGATAAAAAACAAAGACAAATATCACATACATATCCTTGGAACACAATTCACACAAGTCATGCATACAAGAATCCATTACATCAACCAAGGTCCAAACTTAATTAAGGTATCATTTTGAAAAATAAGGTGATAGGTGGTGGTCCAACTAACGAAGTACGTTTACAATCCTATCTCACTGGATCTGTTGGCTAACACAATGTTCCTGGAAGCAATCAGCCTATCTTGCTCACATGATTCCATCACTAAGTCTATAATATCTCCTCTTAAGGTTTGGTTGGTGGCTTCCAACTCTTGGGTATGTTCCTTCTCTTTCTCTAAGTCTTTTTGGAGGTTGAGTATTCTGCACTTGACTCTAGCACTAAGTTCTTTGATAGTCCTCCAAGCTGCTTCTCTTGCTGACTCAAAGAATGTGGTGTGCACCATAGTGTTGGTATACATGCAGAATCCTCTTTCTTTGTGGTTGTCTTCCTTGATTTTGTACAAGTGAAGTTGCACCCACCAGTACTCGACTCCTTCATCCATCACTGGAAAGCCTTTGTACACAGCTGCACCATGTATTTCCGTTGCCACCATGAGGTCCTTGAGAATTTTGGGAAACTCAGTTTCACACTCCAAGGTCATGGTCATGAGTCGTCCTTTCTTCATGGCTTCGTTGATGGAGTTCATCTACAAATAGAGATGAGAGTGAGAGGATTAGAAAAGCTTACGAGAAGAATAGACAAGTGTAGAAGTAGTTGAAAATTTTTCCTTAGTGGTTTCCAATCCTAGGTTCATAATCCTACAGGCAACACAGTGCTCTGATACCATCAGTAAGATCCCTCCTTTGTAAATGAAAATGATCCCTGTGATTGCAATGCTAGTCCCTGGATCATTGCTAGCATCCACAGTTTAAGATGAAGTACACAGATACAAAGGTCATTTATTACATCCATTCCAGAGATAAAACGTAGTCTTTTAGAACTCAAGGCCACAGGCCTAATACAAGAGTTTTGGAATAAGTAAATAGACATAAGTCTTCATCTTCATGTGCCACAGGCAAGCGTGTTGAGTGTAGACTCATGACACCTAATCATCATCGGAGTAACCTGCAACATCACAAGTTACAGCCACAGTGGGTCAATACTTTGGAATAGCATTGGCAAGTGATACCTTAGTAAATTTTAAGTGGACTATATTACTATATGCATTTTGGCTAAGTGTAGCTTGGCTTGCTTTGCTCAAAATAGGTTTTTCCTATTAGTTGAAATCACTAAGTTTTTCTTTGTCAAAACTTTCCCAAGAAACCACCAATAGACATTGGGGTCCTTTACCCTTGTTCACCCACAAGTTTTACTTAGAAGTTGGAGTGATGAGATTCTTGATAGCTTCCATGTCTTGATGCTCAAGTTGTCCATTGCCATGGACTTGGCTAAGTACTTAGATTTTCCATCTGCAGAGGTTGTGCACTTTCCCCACCAGACTTGGTTTCCCAAGACAGGACCTTTCAGAAGCCTTTCCTTAGTCAAAATGGACACGTTCCAACCTATCATACCACTACCACCAACTGTCCAAATGACTAAGTTCTAGCAACCTATATGATCAAGGCAGAGCCCATATTGCCAAGTGGTTGCACTATAAGCTTCTCAACACTTGGCCTCTAAAATCCCTTTGTGCCTGGGTGGCATACCACAAGTGAGATACACAAGGTAAACCATGTCCATGGGCCTTGTGTAACCACTCAACCAAAAACCACCATTCAAGTCCCATTCCACCCAGGAGGTTCATTGACTTAGTTGTTTTATTAAGAAAACATAAGTCCAAAGACTTAGAAATATTTTCATCATAGCATGTAGATACTTTACCAACCCTTGTTTGCTACTAGCTAGGCTAAGCATGGCATAGTAACTTAACTTAGGAAATTTCCTAGCAATTCTACAACTACTTAGGATTTCCCAACATAGCATTTGGCAAAAGTAACATGCAAGACTTAGCAAAATATTTCTAATGCTTATACAAAATATAGGGATGAAAATAGTCATGAAGTACCACTTTCCTTGGTAATGGGGAGAGTAGCACTCTTCACAATCACAGTCACTAGCAAAATCTACACAAAAATTTGTAGCACAAAATTACACACAATTCATATACAAACAAAAATATGAATGCATGCATGCAAGAGAATGCTAAGTGATGGTTTTTGAAAATTCTACCAAGCAAGTGCATGATACAGAAACATAACCAAGTCAAAAAGTTGCTAACTAAACTTATTTAGCACTAAAACAATTTACTAATCAAATTCTATACCCAAAATAGTCCTAAACAAGTTTCTGCATAAAAAGTCATTTTAACAGAAACTTTTTGTTAAACACATTGCAGATTCAGAAAGGGCTTGTCTCCCTGATTCCAACGGTATAAAGTTTGAAAAAATCTAACGTGGGAATCCAATGTTATAGCCATTTGAAATTTGGATCTAAATCTGATTTGAATTCTGTTTTTGATTTAAACTCTAGCCACGCGTCATGTTTCTATTGGCGCGTACCGATTCGCTCCGGATCGCGCTTGCTAGCCGTAGGATCTAACTGACGATGCACGGTTCAGATCTAGCATAACGGTTTAATTAGTGGATCTATCGCAAGCGTTGGATCTAGATCCAGCGGCTCTCGAGCATGCGACCATGTTCTAGCTGCGGCGCTAGCGTTCTAGGTCGCGCGCGAGAGGGGGAAGGGTCTTACCAGAACCGCGGTGGCGTGCTGAAGCTCAACGTGGCGTTGGTTTGCCAAGGGGCGCGCGGGCACGATCTCTGGAGTTCATCGGAGTTGCGGCGGCGTCTGTTGCTTGCAGATGAGGTCACTGGCGAGGTTTGGCGTCGCCCTAGCACGAACCAGAGGGGTCAGGGGGTGCACAAGACGCAGGCGAACAATCTCGTATGAAAGAGGGGGCAAGGGGCGCTCGGGTTTTACCTCAATTGGTCGCCGGAGTCAAGCGGCGGCGCAGGTGGTTGCGGTCGTGAACGGAAACGACGACCTGGGTCACGAGCAGGCAAAAGAAAGGTGTCAGCAGATGCGCCAGATCATGCTGAGCAAGATAGCTTGAACCAGAGAGAGGGGGGCGGTCTTGGCTCACCGGAATCGGTCGCCGGAGTCATCGGTACTGCGGGGCTTCGAGAGCAAATACGCGCAGCCTAGTGGTGGAGTGAGCGAGGAGAGTGGGGGGAAATGACCGCGGCGAGGTGTGGTTTATATAGGCTCAAGCGCGACAGGAAACGCCTACGGTATCAAGGCTAATTACGCCGCGCCATTACCGGCATTGACAGCAGCGGCGACGCGGTCTGCGGGCGCGGTTTGGGGAAGACGAGGGCGACGTGGAGAGGGCCCGCTCGTTAGCGAAACACACGAAGAGGAGGTGGGGTCTGGTCGTCAGTGACTGCCTGGGTACGCTTGCGCGTGTGAGAGAGAGAGGGAAAAGCCGGGTGGGCTATGTGGGCCAATTCTGTTGCTGGGCTAGAATCCTGGCGCCGGCCCTTTTCCATTTCTTTCTCCTTTTCTTTTTCTGATTCGATTTTCTGAATTGGTTTTCAAATGAATTCAAGTTCTATTTGAATTCAAATTTTCTTGGGAGTTTTTCAGTGTGCTGTAGTCTCAAATACAGGCATAAAATCATGTGGTTGCTTTGCAAAGGCTTGGTCAAACTTGGAGAACAAAATATCAGAGGCTTGCATCTGATTTGCAAAAGTTTGAAAAAGGGTTTTTGAAACTATTCCCAATTTGTAAAACTTGATCCAAAACCACACTCAATCCTTTCTATAAGGAAGACAAACAAGCTAGGTTTTAAAATCATTCAAACTCTCAAATGGGGATGGCCATTTGATTTAAGTTTGCTCACATAAAATCATAGCACTATGTGCTTCTGTTTTTCTGAAATGAGTTTGAAATTGGTCTCAATTCTATATGCATGCATGAATGATATGCAAACTTTGAAATCATGATTTTAGGGATGTTACAAATCTAACCCCCTTAAGGTGAATCTCGCCCTCGAGATTCGGATTGGCTAGCAACTCTATACATATAGCTAAGGTTCTTTTAACCTCATCAAAGTTCTATTGTCCTCCCACTTAACTTTTCACGGAAAATCCCTTCTCAAAGAAACTTGACGTTCTAAGCGACAAACACTTTTGTCTCCGATGTTATGGAGGAATTGTTATTCGAAATAATATACAAAGACAGGTTCATCCGACTTTGGTTGCAAACATCTTTCTTATGCATAGCATACCAATGTTTAAGAAAGGACTACTTGGGTTTTATCCCAAACCATAACTTTATATGGTGTCGGTTCAACGGATTATGATGAAGCTCTTTTTAGTGGAAAAACGGTAGTCTCTCAAGCTTCACTAGTGGAAACGCGGGCTTTTGTTGATCCCGAAAATGGGCTTTAACACCGGTTCTTCTACGAACCGGTGTTAAAGGGGGGGCCGTACCAGCGTGGCCTCTGCGGCATTAAAGGAGCCCCCCCTTTAACACCGGTTCGTGCCACGAACCGGTGTTAAAGGTCTTTCCACCAGTGGCCCGCGCACCCCCCCCTTTAACACCGGTTCGTGGCACGAACCGGTGTTAAAGGGGGGGGCTATATAAGACACCACCCCAGCCCACACACACCCCACTCTTCCATTCTTTCACATTTTGGAGCCTAGCAAGAGGGTGTGAAGAGTGCTAGTTTGTGTTTTTTTCATATGCACTAGAGGTGTTCGGTGAAATGCCCGAGAGCTCAAAATAAGCTTTCTTGTTGCTCTTTCCGTCTCGGTCGAGGTCGGCAACTATAGTTTCATGTGTCATTGATGTACTATATATATAAATGGTCATGTCCCTATTATTTTTTGATATATACTACATATTAATGCAGATGAATCGGCAATGGATGTACGGTGACCGTCGCACTTCCGAGTACATTACGGGCCTCCAAAATTTCATCGTTGTGGCTAATGCAAACCGTGGTCACAATGGTTTTATGTGCTGTCCGTGTGTTCACTGTCAGAACAAGAAAGACTACTCAAATACCAGAACCATTCACGCCCACCTGCTTCGATCTGGTTTCATGCCCAGCTATAATTGTTGGACCAAGCACGGAGAAAAAGGGGTTGTGATGGAAGACAACGAAGAAGAAGAGGATGATGAAAACTATCATAATATGTATCCTGAATATGATGATAATGCAACGGAGGTAGATAATAAAGATCAAGAGGGAGCAGATGGGCCCGCTGATGACGATCTTGGTCGGGCCATTACTGATGCAAAGGAAGAATGTGAAACTGAAAAGGAGAAGGAGAAGCTGGAGCAGATGTTAAAGGATCACAAAACATTGTTGTATCCAACTTGCGAAGATGGCCACAAAAAGCTAGGTGCCACACTGGATTTGCTGCAATGGAAGGCAGAGAATGGTGTGACTGACAGCGCATTTTCAAAGTTGTTGGTAAAAATGAAGAATCTTCTTCCAAGAAATAATGAGTTGCCTGACAGTACATACCAAGCAAAGAAGGTTGTCTGCCCTCTAGGATTAGACGTGCAGAAGATACATGCCTGCATTAATGACTGCATCCTCTACCGCGGTGAGAAGTACGAGAATTTGGATGCATGCCCGGTATGCACTGCACTGCGGTATAAGATCAGACGAGATGATCCTGGCGATGTTGAGGGCGAGGCCCCTAGGAAGAAGGTTCCCGCCAAGGTTATGTGGTATGCTCCTATAATACCACGGTTAAAACGTCTCTTCAGAAATAAAGAGCATGCCAAGTTGTTGCGATGGCACATGGAAGACCGTAAGAAAGACGCGATGTTGAGACACCCCGCTGATGGGTCACAGTGGAGAAAAGTCGAGCGAGAGTACCCGGACTTTGCACGTGACGCAAGGAACTTAAGGTTTGGTCTAAGTACAGACGGCATGAATCCTTTTGGTGAGCAGAGCTGCAGTCACAGCACCTGGCCTGTGACCCTATGTATCTATAACCTTCCTCCTTGGTTGTGTATGAAGAGGAAGTTCATTATAATGCCAGTGCTCATCCAAGGCCCGAGGCAACCCGGCAACGACATTGATGTGTACCTAAGGCCATTAGTTGAAGAACTTTTACAGCTGTGGGCCAAACCAGGTGTACGTATGTGGGATGAGCACAAAGGGGAGCCATTTGACCTACGAGCATTGCTTTTCGTAACCATCAATGATTGGCCTGCTCTTAGTAACATTTCAGGGCAGACAAACAAGGGATACAATGCATGCACACACTGTTTAGATGATACTGAAAGTGTATATTTGGATAAATGTAAGAAGGTTGTGTACCTAGGGTATCGCCGATTTCTTCCGAACCTGCATCCAGTAAGAAAGAAAGGCAAGCATTTCAAACGTCTGGCAGAACCCCGGAGGAAGCCTGTCCTCCGTACCGGTGAGGAGGTATTTGGTATGGTCAAGGACCTAGAAGTAATCTTTGGAAAAGGTCCTGGCAGTCTATCTGTTCCGAATGACGATGCCGGACACGCGCCCATGTGGAAGAAGCAATCTATATTTTGGGACCTACCCTATTGGAAAGTCTTAGAGGTCCGCTCTTCAATCGACGTGATGCACGTGACGAAGAATGTTTGCGTGAACCTGCTAGGCTTTCTAGGAGTGTATGGGAAGACAAAAGATACACCGGAAGCACGACAGGACCAGCAACGTCTGAAGGCCCCTGAAGAGCCTATGCATCCTGAGAACGAGAAGGGTAAACGATGCCACTTAACTCCTGCCAGCTACGCTCTTACCAAAGCAGAGAAAGAAATCTTTTTTGAATGTCTGAGCAGTATCAAGGTCCCGTCTGGCTTCTCGTCGAATATAAAGGGAATAATAAATATGACAGAGAAAAAATTCCAAAACCTGAAGTCTCATGACTGCCACGTGATTATGACACAATTGCTTCCGATTGCATTGAGGGGGCTTCTACCTGAAAATGTTCGAGTACCCATTGTGAAGCTATGTGCATTCCTCAATGCAATATCTCAGAAGGTAATCGATCCAGAAAGCCTACCAGGGTTACAAACAGATGTGGCCCAATGTCTTGTCAGCTTTGAGTTGGTGTTCCCACCATCCTTCTTCAATATTATGACGCATCTCCTGGTTCACCTAGTAGAAGAGATTGCCATTCTCGGTCCTGTATTTCTACACAATATGTTCCCCTTTGAGAGGTACATGGGAGTCTTAAAGAAATATGTTCATAACCGTGCTAGGCCAGAAGGAAGCATCTCCAAGGGCTATGTAACAGAGGAGGTCATTGAGTTCTGTGTTGATTTTATTCCTGACCTTAAGGCGATTGGTGTTCCAGAATCACGACATGAGGGGAGACTGCGTGGAAAAGGCACCCTAGGATGTAAAGCAATGATATGTAGGGACGGGCATTCTCTCAATCAAGCACACTACACGGTTTTACAAAGATCTATCTTGGTTGCCCCGTATATCAATGAACACAAGAATTTAATACGCCTCAAACACCCGGGGCAGTCTGATGAATGGATTATAAGTGAACACATGGCGAGTTTTGGCGGCTGGCTGCAAAGACTTCTCACGAATAACACCACTGTTGGGGATCAGCTGTACTTGTTGGCCAGGACACCGTCTTCGACTGTATGTACTTTCCAAGGGTACGAGATAAATGGGAATACATTTTACACGATAGGCCAAGATAAAAAGAGCACCAACCAAAACAGTGGTGTCCGCTTCGATGCAGCAGAAGACAATGGGCAAAAGACCACGTATTATGGGTTCATAGAGGAGATATGGGAACTTGACTATGGACCTAATTTTAAGGTCCCCTTGTTTCGATGCAAATGGGTCAAGCTAACAGGAGGAGGGGTTGAGGTAGACAAGAAGTACGGAATGACAACGGTGGATCTCAACAATCTTATGAAGAACTTAGACGAACCATTCGTCCTAGCCAATGATGTGGCTCAGGTTTTCTATGTGAAGGACATGTCCTCCAGACCAAAAAAAGAAAAAATATGCAAACGAATACATCATATGATGAGCCAAAGCGTCACATAGTTCTTTCAGGGAAAAGAAACATCGTGGGAATCGAGGACAAGACAGACATGTCAGAAGATTATAATAAGTTTGATGAAATTCCGCCCTTCACAGTGAAAACTGACCCAAGCATTCCGTTAAGTAAAGAAGATGCTCCATGGTTACGACTGAAGCGATCATAAGGAAGGGCATATGCCAAGAAGTTCATGCTCATATTATGTAACTCTAGTTCATGTTTTTAATATTAATACATGTCTTGTGGATGGACCGGGAGTATGAGAAGAAGTTGTCCCGATTCGTCGTACTTACCATTAAGATCTGATCTCCAAACGCGCGCGGTCACATATTAGGGAGTGCCTCTATGACCAGTTTCTTGGAGATGCCGGAGGACTAGGCTCCATCGGCATCTCCCTGAAACTGGCCGTAGTGGTGTCCCTGCTCTCGAAAACCATCTTGCAGCTTTGTAACTTGTCTAACTAGATCAATACACTAACTAATTTCACATATTAGGGAGTGCCTCTATGACCAGTTTCTCGGAGATGCCGGAGGACTGGGCTCCGTCGGCATCTCCCTGAAACTAGCCGTAGTGGTGTCCCTGCTCTCGAAAACCATCTTGCAGCTTTGTAACTTGTCTAACTAGATCAATACACTAACTAATTTCACATATTAGGGAGTGCCTCTATGACCAGTTTCTCGGAGATGCCGGAGGACTGGGCTCCGTCGGCATCTCCCTGAAACTGGCCGTAGTGGTGTCCCTGCTCTCGAAAACCATCTTGCAGCTTTGTAACTTGTCTAACTAGATCAATACACCAGGGAGCTAACTAATTTCACATATTAGGGAGTGCCTCTATGACCAGTTTCTCGGAGATGCCGGAGGACTGGGCTCCGTCGGCATCTCCCTGAAACTGGCCGTAGTGGTGTCCCTGCCTCAAACTGGATGGAGGACTGGACTCACAAGGATGCCTATTTATAGTACAAGCAGCTCGACATAGTGTTGACACTTACAAAATAATGTCGACACTCACCCCTATTATTAGTCCCGGTTGGTGTCTCCAACCGGGACTAAAGGTTCATCTTTAGTCCCGGTTGGTGACACCATCCGGGACAAGGTACACGCCGCACGACATAATGTCGACATGCACTCACCTCTATTATTAGTGCTGACTCGTGTTTTGTCCCGGTTGGTGTCTCCAACCGGGACTAAAGGTTCATCTTTAGTCCCGGTTGGTGTCTCCAACCGGGACTAAAGGTTCATCCCGCCATTTTTTCCCGCCATTTTTCTTCCCGCCATTTTTCTTCCCGCCAGTTCTTCCCGCCATTTTTCTTCCCGCCATTTTTCTTCCCGCCAGTTCTTCCCTCCAGTTCTTCCTATATATATATGTAGGGGGTTGGCCTCCATTGTCATTGCACATCTCTAGACTCTTTCCCATGGCTTCCACCGTAGCACTAACCCCCAGGGAGGCGGAGGCGCTTTGCGCCTCGAACTACCCCTGCCCGCCGGGCTACTGTGTCCCCGTCGGCTGGATGCTGAGCGTCGGAGGTGTGCCGGTTCCTCCTGTCCCTCTAGGTGTGGCGCGCCGGATGGCCATCACGAACCACTACTACTTCGAGCTCACGCCGGAGCAGCGGAGGAATCCCAGATGGCATCCCGACTATTTCTCTACTTGGGAAGCCTTCTTCGTGGATCGGCATGAGAGGGCGCTCGCCAGGCACGAGGAGGACGGCCCACCTCCTCCTAACTTCAACGAGGCCGGCCGTCGGCTATGGTGGCGCGGTCGGACTCTCCAGAGCGTCATGGCCTATGACACTGCCGCCGACTCTAACCCCCGTCTGCGCTACCCTCAAGTCCAGCCCACGCGCTACCCTCAAGTCCAGCCCACGCGTACTCTCTAGAGGTTCAATTACGGTGACCCCGACGACGACAGCGATGACGGCGGCGGCGAGTACGACGACTACAGTGGCGAGTATTACAGGTGTAGGCAGGAGCATGACTAAATCACTCCAACATTCCGAAACAAGTTCGGCCGATTGTTACTTAATCTGGCCATGTATCTTAATTTTCAGTTCTTTTATGTATCTTAATTTTCAGTTCCAGTTCGGCCGATTGTTACTTAATCTGGCCATGTATCTTAATTTTCAGTTCTTTTATATATCTTAAAAAAGCACCTTTAATGCATGAAATAAGTGTTTATTTATTTTAAAAAATTTCATGTAAAGTAAATATAAAAATCATTTACATGAATGGATAGATATTATTTTTCTGAAAATTATGACATATTATTCATATTTTTCTGAGTTGAAATGAAAAAGATATTAATTTTCTAAATTCATATCATATTTTTTGAATTAAAAAAGCCCCTTTAATGCATGAAATAAGTGTTTATTTATTTTAAAAAATTTCATGTAAAGTAAATATAAAATGATTTACATGAATGGATAGATATTATTTTTCTGAAAATTATGATATATTATTCATATTTTTCTGAGTTGAAATGAAAAAGATATGAATTTTCTAAATTTCATATCATATTTTTTGAATTAAAAAAGCCCCTTTAATGAATGAAATAAATGCCCCCCCTTTAACACCGGTTCCAGACAGGAACCGGTGTTAAAGGGGGGGGGGCATTTATTTCGTTTCCCGCGCGCACACCCCCCCTTTAACACCGGTTCGTGGCTGGAACCGGTGTTAAAGGGGGGGGGGTTTCCCGCGCGCATTTAATACCCCCCCCCCCTTTAACACCGGTTCGTGGCTGGAACCGGTGTTAAAGGGGGGGTATTAAATGCGCGCGGGAAACCCCCCCCCCTTTAACACCGGTTCCAGCCACGAACCGGTGTTAAAGGGGGGGTTATAACTCGCACCTTCCCTCTTCTTCCTTCTCCCCCCAGCCAGATCGAAAAGCGCGCAGAGCCGTCGCCGTCCAGTCATCGCCGTCGCCGCCCTCGCCGTCGCCATCCCGCGGGAGCGCCGTCGCCCCCCCCCTCGCCGTGCGCGAGCCGCGTCCAGGCTCCCCGTCGTCCTGCGCGCCTCCCGGCGAGCTCCGTCGACCCCGCGGCCGCTCCGCCCAAGGACCGCCGTCGTCGACCTCTAGCTAGCACCGCCGTCGCCCTCGCCTTCCTCCACCGCCCGGCCGCCTCTCTGCATCGCCGGCCTCGCCTCTCCAGCTCGACCTCGCCGGGCGCCGTCTCGCTCGTCCCGCTCACGCCCTCACCGTCCAGCCCTCGCCGTCGCCGCCCTCGCCGTTGCCATCCCGCGGGAGCGCCGTCGCCCCCCCTCGCCGTGTGCGAGCCGCGTCCAGGCTCCCCGCCGTCCTGCGCGCCTCCCGGCGAGCTCCGTCGACCCCGCGGCCGCTCCGCCCAAGGACCGCCGTCGTCGACCTCTAGCTAGCACCGCCGTCGCCCTCGCCTTCCTCCACGCCCGGCCGCCTCTCTGCATCGCCGGCCTCGCCTCTCCAGCTCGACCTCGCCGGGCGCCGTCTCGCTCGTCCCGCTCACGCCCTCACCGTCCAGCCCTCGCCGTCGCCGCCCTCGCCGTCGCCATCCCGCGGGAGCGCCGTCGCCCCCCTCGTCGCGCGGGAGCCCTCGCCGTCGCCCTCGCCCACACCACCCTCGTCGTCGCCCTCGCCGTCGCCATCCCGCGGGATATAAGTAAGGGCATGTTTGATTCAAAGGATTTGTATATGAAACTTTCCTATGGTGGTTGTTTGTTTTGTGTTGTTCATTGTTTAATGTTTCAAAGTGTTATCATCCATGATTGATCCATGTGAACACCACTAAAAATAAAAAATATATCCGCCCCTCCCCCCTCGATCTCGCGCCGAGCAGGTGTTGGTGGCATAGTTGTAGTACTTCTTCTCAGAGGCCACGGCGTCCGACGCGTTCCAGGCTATGTATATTGTATTGTATGTGTATTGTATATGCAGTAGAACAAGTGGCATATGTGTATGTATATTTGTATGTGTATGTATATATGTATATTGTATTGTATGTGTATTGTATATGCATGTGTATATTTTGTGCCACGCCGACGACCACCGCCACCATTATGCCGTCGACCCTGACCTCCTCTGTCCTCGCTGAGCCTACACACGCGTCGAGGGTGTGTCGCCCATTTTAGGTAGACCATCACGTCGTGCTGGTTCGAACGCACACCCCCACGCACCCCGGCCCCGCTCTCGCCCTAGCGTCGCCACCTCTCGTTGTCAATATAGCATTATAATAACCATGCTATGTTAATCAACTTTGATGACAAGTTAATTAGAAGAAGTAAATGTACCCTCTCATATGAATCCGGGGTTTCTCCGAATTAGGGTTTGAAATGACCAAGCATGTATTAGGGTTACATTTCAAGACTTTTAACCTGTCATATCATCGTACTTGCTTGAGCATTTCAATAGATGTATTACTGATATTTGTGTGATAATATTATTGTTTTAGAAACTATGGATCCACTTAGTAGAAACCTTGAAGAAGAAGAAATAATGGAGAACATTATTGATGAGGACACCTCACAATATCTGAACTTGGAGGGACATGACGACGACAGCTCAAGTACTAGTCATGGAGAAGATGAAGACTCCGGTGAACGCAATTTAATGGTTACAAAGTCCGGCGAGGTATATGCATTGATTAAGCCTCAGCTGACTTCCACCAACAATCTTCTTCTACATGTATTAATTAACGCTTCTTTCTTCTTTTAGCCCTCTGGATCGACCAGCCAGCAACCATCTTCTTCTACGAAAAAGAGCAAGCGAGGCGCGAGCCAGCGGTTGAAAGATCGTGCAAAGTTCACGATCGAAGCAGTCCGTGTTGATGGCAGGCCGATGGAGCCCAAGAAGGCCGCAGACAAATTTATACGTCAGGCTGGTGTTCTTGTTAGGGACCAAATCCCAATCATAATTGAAAATTGGAATAAGCCAAAGAAGGGCGACGGTACCTTTGTCGATGACAGATCCAAAGAAACGCTTTGGAATTCGTTGTTGGTAAATTTCACCCTTCCGCCAGAGGAGGATGAAAACAACCCGGTTATAAAGAAAAAGGTCAAAGAGTGGATTCTAAAGAAGATGGCTGAGGCTTTCCGCAACTGGAAGACAAAATTGAACAAATTTGTCAAAGCTGGCGAGACTCCAAATTTCGAAGACGCATATTATGCGAAGATAAGACCTCACTGGCCCGAATTTGAGACATATAAAAAAAGTGCTATAGCTAAAAAGAGGTCACAAACCAATACGCTTAATGCCCTGAAGAAGGAATACCACCAGAGGACGGGGTCAGGTGGCTACATATCTCAGAGGCCTAAGTGGGAGGAAGCTGAGAGGGCCCTGCGCGAGAGAGGGATCACACCCCAGACAGATGGGTGGGACCTACGTGCAAAGACTTGGTTCTACGGAATCGGGGCAAGGTTGGACCCAGAAACAGGATTGTGTATCTTCCCAACCATCCTTGCCAAACCCGTCACTGAACTCATCACGGCATACGAGGAAACATCCGCTAGGATCTTCCATCCCGACAGAGAGAATGACCAGCTCACACGCGCCATCGGTAAAAAAGAACACCCTGGACATGCACGAGGCACAGGGGGTATGACGTGGAAGGATGGGTTTGCCGACTGGAGCGACTCTTACAGATGGCGCGGCAGAAAAGAAAAAGAGCGTACAGATCGGATGACACAGATAGAACATGCACTTGCGGCGCTGCAGACGCAAGTGAATGCACAACAGAGCCATCAAGCTACCGGCCCATCTCAGCGGCATGAAGAGCCTGCATTGGAAGCTGCCCGCGGCCCAGACTCTGCGCGGAAAAGCAGTGTGGCTTCCACGGAGAACGTGCAGCCAACGCTTGAAATGACGGGTCCTCGATACCCCGTTGATGAGATCACGGAGAGCGAACACGCTGAGCTGCATGTGAGATTAATGGGCTTATCCATTAAGGTGGCTGTCGGCTATGCCTTACCTCCTGTAGCTGGTGGAACTTACCACTGCCGACCGATTCCAGATGGCTATGCTATTGTCGGGGTGGATGAGGTTGTGAAGGAATATGAGGAAGCACAGCTTGACCATGCTACAGGTGAAGGGGAAACTCAACTCAAATTTGCAGTGAAAACAACCATTCTTTGGAAGAAGGAACACATTGTGCTTCCAAATTGGAGGTCACTGGCACCCCCGCCGTCTCCGCAGCGTCAGCAGTCTGAGCCGCTTCAGCCATCTCCTGCGCGGCAGCCATCTCCGGCCCGTCAGCCATCTCCTGCGCGGCAGCCATCTCCGGCCCGTCAGCCATCTCCTGCGCGGCAGCCATCTCCGGCCCGTCAGCCATCTCCGGTGCTTCAGCCATCTCCTCAGCGTAAGCGGAAGAGCACTGCCACGAGGAGCATCAGTAGCACTGCCACAAAGAAATCCGCAGGAAACCGTACGCCAAAGAGTTCAAAAAACTACGTCCCGCAGCCTTCCGCCAAGCCATTGCCGGTTTTACCGTGGAATCGCAGCGACGAGGAGACCAATAGGATCTCGGGAGAACAGGTCAAGAAATTCTTTGCACCTAGACGGGCCGAGCCAAAGGAGAAAATAGATCCGGCGGTGGTGGAGAAGTTTTACAAAAATCTTTTGAAACCTGAAACCCCACTTGTGCCGGACTACGAGCGCCAGATTTTGAAGGCGGATGCAAGGCGCCGTAGGGAGACTGAAAGTAGCAGTCGTGAGGCACCCCAGAAAACAGTTCCCATGCTCGGAGAGCAGGAAAACCAATCATGCGCCCCGCTCCAAATGTTTGACAAACGGGACGCTCCTCCCGTAGATGATTACGAGGCAGAGCTACAAAGAAAGGCCAATGAGATGGGGATGACTTACATTGCATACTTGAACGTCATGGGAGACAACTTGCCCAAATGCGATGTCAACCCCATACAGCCATGGAAGTATGGGAAGAATCTCGTCAAGAAAGAGGAGCTCAAGAATCTACCAACAAAGATGCGAAAATTGCACAAGTGGTACCTTCATTTCTGCAAGACGAGAAAAGAAGAATGGATCACGGCGCATATAAGAGATCAGATTTTCTTGTGCGGAGACGACGCGATCGACTTCAACATTCAAGACTTGCATTTTCTATTCAATCAGAAGGAACTCGACAAATCTGCCATCAGCCTTTATTGTGTGTAAGTACTATTTCTATAATTTTTATCTCAACTCATTCACTTCATTAATTGCATGTATATATATATGCTCACCATATATGTATATACTATTATGCAGGAAAAAGGTTATGGAATGCATGAAAGGAGGCCCTTTTGACATTGGGTTCGTTGACCCAAATAGAGTTCATGAAGAAGTGGTAAGAGACAAACCCGGGCAAACAGAAGATTACTTGCTAAAGTCTTTACTGAGACAACAAACCAAAAGGGAAATACTATTGCCTTACAACTTCTCGTGAGTACTGTTACCCTCTCTCTTGTACACATTCTGTTTCGGCTTACTCGATGTTAAGTGTAACTGATGATGAGTTATGCGTGCGTAGGTTCCACTTTATTCTGCTAGTCATTCAACCCGACTCAGGAAAAGTCCTTGTCATGGACTCGTTACGAAAAGAAAAAGAGCTATGGGCAGACTTTAGAGAGATGCTCCAGAGGTAATTTCAATCATATTATCGCACTAGATCGGCAACTTTCGTGACAATAAGTAATTAATTACTCCTTTATCCATTTTCTTTGTCGGACAGGGTTTGGAAAATGTTCACGGGCAGGGCCGTGGGTGAATGGTCAGAAGAACTAAAATTTGTAGACCAAAATGTAAGTAATACTAGCTAGCTTCCAATTCCATTATATCATGCTTTATTGATTATTATTTTGATTGAACTCTCTATTCTCGTAAAGTGCACGCATCAAGGACACGGCAATAACTTATGTGGGTACTATGTTTGCGAATTCATTCGCAACACGATATGTGCGACAGGCCAAGCCGCACTAGAACAACTTAGAGTAAGTAAACAAAGTCCACAACATTATTTTATTACCATCAATTGTGTTGAGTTTTATTCTTATATATATATTGACGGCCCATTCTTCATATATATTCAGATCGAACGGATGCGGGACCAACTCCTACCATTTGAACGCATACGAGCCATTCAAGAGGAATTGGCGGGGTTCATACTTGATGAGGTCGTCACGCCTGGCGGAGAACTCTTTAGATATCCACCAAAATGAACGATGACGATGTATGTGCCGATGACGATGTATGTGCCGATGACGATGTTTGTGTATAATAATAGTTGCTTAATTATTCATGTACTCGTATGTACCGATGACGATTCTATAAGTATACCGCTCCCGATCGATTTCCCCTCGCCCCCCCCCCTCCGGCAGAAATACGCCCAGAACGGGGCAGAGGCAGAAGTCTGCCGCGGCAGAGATTTAGGCCGTTTTCCTGCCGCGGCAGAACTCTGCCGCGGCAGGAAAACGGCCTAAATCTCTGCCGCGGCAGAAGAACCTTTAACACCGGTTCCAGATACGAACCGGTGTTAAAGGGGGGGCCTGAGGCCTGCGGCAGCCCCACGTGCGCCACCCTTTAACACCGGTTCGTATAGGAACCGGTGTTAAAGGGGCCCCCCCTCTAACACCGAACCCTCAACAGCGGTTGGGGAACCGCTGTTAGAGGGCCCTCCCAACCGGAGTTAAAGGGGGGGCTCTGCACTAGTGCTTTTAATCTTTAAAATATAATGGCAGTTTTATGATTTACACCTTCGATCTTACCATGTCAAACAAGGTTTAATTACATATCTCGAACGTTCCATACTCTTATGGTGTTTCGGGAAAAATGCAAATCCACGGAACAATTCCTTAAATCTTAGGTATTATGCTAAACTTGTAACTCAAGTATCTTCCTTTATGATCTTATCATAAACTATTTATATTCTTGTTATAATGATTTTGCACTTCATCTTGAAAGTCTTTGAACTTTTCAAATGTTTCATACTTCATCCTTATTAAGTAAATATTCATATATTCACTCAAATTTTCGAAGAAAGCATATGAAGTTGAAATCCATCGCTCTTGACTACACATAATGGACTTCGTACAACAATATGTACAAGTTCCAATAAGCTAGTCATTCGTTCCTTTTTGGCCTATGAACGAAGTTTTAATTATCTCTAGGAAAGTTTCACAAGCGTCATGTGATCAAAAATCAAAAGACTCCAAAATTCCATCCACATGGAGTTTCTTCATGTTTTCTTTCCAATATAATTTAAACGGCGATGTCACTTCCTAAGCGATCTTTCAATCAATTTGTCTTTCGACATTTTTAGCACTAGTTTTATGGATGTTATTTCTCCAATGAGATTTGTGAATCATCCATCTTTTATGGATTGTGGCAATTATTTGAACAACCCTTTTGTTCTCATAATACCTGATAAAACAAATCTTGAAGGCAAGCTTCGATGTTTAACAAGCAACACAATAACCCTTTATATGTTCTCGATGAACATCATCACATATTCTTTTGCTAGTTATTTAGGCCATTGTAGTTCATGAATTGTGTTGTTTCGTATGACGATTCACACCAACAAATTCAGTATCAAATACTTAAGAACCACATTGTTTAATAAGCAAAGAATATAGCCATAACACGTATATCATCTATATACTTAAACTGGACAATTCTAGTCTTTCTTTTCTGCCATATACTTATGAGATTCTCTTTCAGTATTTCCTTTTCTGTTTGAAAGAATCTATCAACATCACTAGTGGAGCCATATACATGACACATAGTCTAAAGCATGTATAGTAAAATACCAATGTCTTTGGACTTGCACTTTGAAGTAGATCACCATAATCAAATGTTTGGTGTTCTTTCAAATTCCATTTTTAGTAATCTCTTGGTGTGGTAAATATTTTACCTACATCAAATATTCACCCTTATCATGGAATCATCCATGATCAAGCTACTTTTAGCTTATAATGTTGAATCATGAGTATAATGTTGCTCTCCAAAACTTTTTGGAGGTTTAGGACAACTAGTGTCTCCAACCTTTTGCAAATTCTCATCAAATATGAGAACATGACTTTTGCCATATTATACTCTATCATGTTGTAACCAAAACTTCGTTTTAGATATCACAATATCTTCCACACATCATGGTTTCTGAAACAACTCTTTCAGATCCTAGATAACCTTGATATTAAGACAATCCTTTGAATATCAAGAATCATGGAGACAAACATGATACTCATACACTAACTCTTGGAATTGTCACTCTTGTTTTAATACCAATTATTAAACTTCATGGAGTAACCGGAACTTACTGAAAGTTTGCAATAGGACTTTTAAACTTTAGATTAACACTTCAAAACAATACGATACCAGTTCGTAAAGTAACTAACCAGAATTCTATAGTTCTATCATCTCAATTATAACTAAGCGCAAGGTGGTAAACGGATGCCAATGACTACAACAACTATGCAAATTCACTTCGATTTAATTTATGATAAATAGTGTTCAACTTTTAATCATATTGCCGTTGAACTCCCACTCAAAACAATATCCCTCACATTGTTTTAGTGATCACACGAACCAAATCCACCACATCAAAACCGATCATCACGAGAGTTGATGTAGCTTCAATGGCGAACAATCAACATGTTCATCATATCTACTATATGACTCATGCTTTACCTTTCGGTGATCCGTGTTCCGAGACCATGTCTGTACATGCTAGGCTCGTCAAGATCAACCTTAGATTCCGCATGAGCAAATCTGGTTTGCTCATGTTGTATACACTCGCAGAATCTAACACACCCGATCATCACGTGGTGCTTCGAAACAACGAGCTTTAGCAATGGTGCTTACTAAGGATGAACACTTTAAAACTTGAAATTGTGTGCTTGAGGGATCATCTTATAATGCTACCATCGTGAACTAAGCAATACAAGATGCATAAAAGGATTAACATCACATGCAATTCATAATATGTGATATGATATGGCCTTTCTTCTTGTGCTTCCGATCTCCACCTTCAAGCACGAACATGATATCCATCATCACCGGCATTGCATCAAGGTCAATGACGCCGCTCCATGGTTGTCGTCCACCAGCTTCAACTATTACAACTACTTTGAACAGACAAGCGGGTCTTAACAGAATTTAAAGACAACCATATGGCTCCTGCCGGTTGCCAACTTACAATAAGGAACATTGCATACATCATATATAATCACAATCATGGCCATATCACATCACAGCACACAACTGCAAAAAAAAGTTAGACGCCTCTAATTTTCTTTGCATGTTTTACGTGGTTTGGGGCTTTCAATAAGTGTCGTTCTAACTTACGAACAAGAAACAAAACATTGATACTAGTATTGTCAATCACCCGTTGCAAATTGAATCTTAACTATGTTGGGAGAAACAGGCACCCGCAAAGCCACTTATGCAATACAAGTTGCATGTCAAGCGTGGAGCAAGTCTCATGAACGATGTCATGTAAGGTTAGCCCGGGCCGCTTCATGCCACCATCCCGCAAGATGCAAAGTACACAAGAAGCAATCGACAACAAAAGCATCAATGCCCACAATGACCATTGTGTTCTACTCGTGCAACAGATCTACATATAGACACGGCTCTGATACCACTGTAGGGGTTCGTAGCATGGAAAACAAAAAATTTCTACCGCGTGCAAACAAACAAGCCAAGATCTATCTACTAGATTGTAGCAACGAGTCGATTGAGGAACTCACCCTCGAAGATTCCAAAGCGGTTAACGAGAGCAGATTCTCGTGGATGATGTAGTCGTACTCTTGCCGATCTCAAGATCGCGTAGACGATCCTTCCGGCGCTGCGTTCCGGCAGCGCTTCCGCAGTCGGTCACACGTTCGGTACTCGATGAAGACCTTCCTCTCCCTTGTTCCAGCAGGCAGCGGAGGTTGTAGCACTCTCCTCGCGATTCCGGCAGCATGACGGCGTGGTACCAGAAGTAGAGGGGAGATCTCGCAGGGCTTCGCCTTAAGCCGGAGCGAGTATGGTGGACTATGAGAGAGCCTTGGTGATCTAGGGTTTAGACACACCAATTAGAAGGGACTAAACCAGCGGCTAGGGCAATTAGAAGCTCTAACTCGGTGGCTTGGGAGAAATCCCTAGGCTGTGGCTAGGGTTTAGGTTTAGAGGGAGGCAACTTGTGTGTCTAGGAGGGGAGCCCTGCCCCTCCTTATATAGGTGGAGGGAGGCGCCGGCCAAGGGGAGGAAGTCCCTCCCCAACTCGGATCCCTAGTGGGCCGGCGGTGGAGGAGGAACTCCTCCCCAACTCGGTTTCCCACTTCTTCTCCACTTTCCAAAATACCCGTTTGACTTTTCAAATTGGTGTTTGACTTTTCAAACTAGGATTTTATTAAACCCTTTATTTTGTACAGCGATGACACCTAGTACATGATGCAATCGTTCCAACTTGCAATGACACATTCATGTACCCTTCCCCTCCGGAGTGCCGGACATTCCGGAACCTTCTAGAACATTCCTGATGCAAACACCGGAACCATTCTCCAACCCCGAAACAGGACTTTCCTTATATGAATCTTATTCTCCGGACCATTCCGGATCTCCTCGTGATATCCCGGATCCCATCCGAGACTCCTAACAACATTCGGTCTCTTACTCATCATTCCATAACTACTCAACAACATCGAATCCTTAAGTGTGTCTCCCTACGGTTCGTGAATTATGCGGACATGATCGAGACACTTCTCTGATCAATAACCAACAGAGGAATCTGGAAATTCATATGGCTCCCACATATTTCTACGATTACTTTGTGATCGAATGAACCACTTACATACGATACCAATTTCCCTTTGTCTCACGATATTTTACTTATCCGAGGTTTTGATCGTCGGTATCTATGCATACCTAGTTCAACCTCGTTACCGATAAGTACTCTTTTCTCGTTCCCGTGATATGTGATCCCTTGTGAGCCAGTCACATGCTTGCAAGCTAATTGGATGACATTCCACCGAGAGGGCCCAGAGTATATCTATCCGTCATATGGATGGACAAATCCCACTCTTGATCCATGTGTCTCAACCGACACTTTCCGAACACTCAATGCCACCTTTATAGCCACCCAGTTACGGTGTGGTGTTTGATGTCATCAAAGCATCCTTCTGGTGAAGGTGATATGCATGATCTCATGGTCGAAGGAATTAGGTTACTATGTATCAGAAAGCATATAGCAATTGAACTATTAAAATGACTTGATCTTTATGCTACGCTTATCTATAGGAGTATGTCCATCACATCATTCTCCTAATGATATGACCCTGTTGTCAATAACATCTATATGTTCATGATCAGGAAACCATGATCATACATTAACCAACAAGCTAGTTTAACAAGAGGCTTTACTAGGGACTCTTTTATGTTTACAAATCACACAAGTATTAATGTTTCCTGTTAATACAATTATAGCATGGTATGTAAACATTTATCATAAGTATAAAGATATGATAATAACCACTTTATTATTGCCTCTTGGGCATATCTCCAACATGACCGACTGCGGAAGTGCTGCCGGGACGTGGCGCTGGAAGAATCGTCTACATGATCTTGAGATCGGCAAGTGAACGACTACATCAACCACGAGAATCCGATCTTGTTAAACATTTCGGATCTACAAGGGTTAGTACACTATAAACTCGTTGCACCGATCTCATAGATTAGATCTTGGCTTTTGTGTGTTCATGCGATAGAATTTTTTGTTTTCCATGCTACGAACCCCTACATCAGGCCGATTCCCGGACGCATATAGAGCGGCCCGCTCTCCTTCTGCCTCACCCGGCTGCGTTGGCCAGCAGTACCGGGCCCAGCCGGTAGTACCGCCTGGGTGGGCCGATACTACCTGCCGTCTGAGGTACGCCCTGTCCAGATGTCGCCGCCTCGCTAGCTCGCCAGCCTAGATGCCTCGCTCCCTATCCTCACTCGCTGATAGATGTAAGATTCGACACATTTTTTATGGTTTCTAATGATGGTTTTCATTTGGATCCATGGTTTTCTAGCTTCACCTAATGCTAATACTTCGATAGCAAAGAAAACTTGGTTTTTAATGTGTGTTTCAGGTTATGAACATCAACAGAGGGTTTTAACAGCAAAAACACAATATTTAGATGAAAACAAGGAAGTCTCTTTTTGGAAGCAATGAAGGGAGGCATACAGTAGCTTTAACGAGCAACTATACGGCGGGAATATTTTCCGGCCATATAGTTCCCACCGTATAGTTGCCATCGCCTTCGTCTTGTTAAAAGGGACAACTTTCGTGAGGAGGCCGAGGACAAAAACAGAACACAGCAGCCGCCATCCCATGCAGAAGGGAGAAAGAAGAGATCCGGAGAAGAAGGGGAAGACGTTCTTCATATCGCTCCACGTTCTTTAACCTCCTACCCACAACGCCTCCATAGACATTACTTGTACTTGAGAGAGAGAGATATCTCCACCTCGCAATATTAGGGTTTGATATTGTTCTTCCCATCTAGAATTATGTTGGATTTATTTCTATTCTTATTGTGGGTCTCCACGGTAATATCAAGAAGAACTCCATTTATTTAATTATATGGATGATGCTTTCTGATGACCCACAAGTATAGGGGGTGTATCATAGTACTTTCGATAAATAGGAGTGTCGATTCCAACGAGGAGCAGAAGGTGCTGAACAGTGGTATGGAGTAGGAAATCTCTGTAAATACTTAGCAAACGGATTTTTAGTGGTTTTCTGATAAGGCAACAAAACAAAGAGCAAGTAACAAAGAACAAACGCCGCAAGTGGCCCAATCCTTTCTTATCAAATGACAAGCCAGTGGAAATACTTATAAAGTACAAATGTTCTCGAGGACATATGGGAATTCTGTCAAGTGCTTTCGCTTCAAATAGCTGAGTACTCTTCTTTGCTGTTGTAAGTGTTGTGTGGGTGAACCTGTGCTAATGTACCGACTGTACTTGGACTAATACATACTTGTGATTAAACCCCTTGCAAACATCCGTAACTACAGGAAAGTAATTAATATATAAATCTAACCATAGCCTTAAACTCTGAGATCCTACGCTCCCTTATGCAATGGTGTTCTAACGGGGGTTCAGGTTTCTGTCACTCCGGCAACCCCACAATTAGTAGCCAAATACCGAACGTGTGACCGAATGCGGAAGTGCTACCGGAACGTGGCGCTAGAAGAATCGTCTACACGATCTTGAGACCGGCAAGTGAACGACTACATCAACCACGAGAATCCGATCTTGTTGAACGTTTTGGATCTACAAGGGTTAGTACACTATAAACTCGTTGCACCAATCTCGTAGATTAGATCTTGGCTTTTGTGTGTTCATGCGATAGAATTTTTTTTTGTTTTCCATGCTACGAACCCCTACACCAGGCCGATTCCCGGACGCATATGGAGCGGCCCGCGCACCTTCTGCTTGGCCCGGCTGCGTTGGCCAGCAGTACCGGGCCCAGCCGGTAGTACCGCCCGGGTGGGCCGGTACTACCGGTCGGCCGAGGTACGCCTTGTCCAGCTGTCTCCCCCTCGCTAGCTCACCAGCCCAGCTGCCTCGCTCCCTAACATCGCTCGCTGATAGCTGTGAGATTCGACACATTGTTGATGGTTTCTATTGATGGTTTTCGTTTGGATTTGATGGTTTTCTAGCTTTACCTAATGCTAATACTTTGATAGCAAAGAAAACTTGGTTTTTAATGTGTGTTTCATGTTCCGATCATCAACAGAGGGTTTAAACAGCAAAAACACAATATTTAGACGAAAACAAGGAAGTATCTTTTTGGAAGCAATGAAGGGAGGCATACAGTAGCTTTAACGAGCAACTATACGTCGGGAATATTTTTCTGGCCATATAGTTCCCTCCGTATAGTTGCCATCGCTTTCGTCTTGTTAAAAGGGACAACTTTCGTGAAGAGGCCGAGGACAAAAACAGAACACAGCAGCCGCCATCCCATGCAGAAGGGAGAAAGAAGAGATCCGGAGAAGAAGGGGAAGACGTTCTTCATATCACTCCATGTTCTTCAACCTCCTACCCACAACGCCTCCATAGACATTACTTGTACTTGAGAGAGAGTTATCTCCACCTCACAATATTAGGGTTTGAGATTGTTCTTCCCATCTAGAATTATGTTGGATTTATTTATATTCTTATGGTGGGTCTCCACGGTAATATCAAGAAGAACTCCCTTTATTTAATTATATGGATGATGCTTTCTGATGACCCACAAGTATAGGGGGTGTATCGTAGTACTTTCGATAAATAGGAGTGTCGATTCCAACGAGGAGCAGAAGGTGATGAACAGTGGTATGGAGCAGGAAATCTCTCTAAATACTTAGCAAACAAATTTTTAGTGGTTTTCTGATAAGGCAACAAAACAAAGAGCAAGTAATAAAGAACAAACGCAACAAGTGTCCCAATCCTTTCTTAGCAAAGGACAAGCCGGTGGAAATACTTATAAATACCAAACGTTCTCGAGGACACATGGGAATTCTGTCAAGTGCTTTCGCTTCAAATAGTTGAGTACTCTTCTTTGGTGTTGTAAGTGTTGTGTGGGTGAAACCGTGCTAATGTACCGACCGTACTTGGACTAATACATACTTTTGATTAAACCCCCTGCAAACATCTGTAACTACATGAAAGTAATTAAGATATAAATCTAACCACAGCCTTAAACTCTGAGATCCTATGCTCCCTTATGCAATGGTGTCCTAACGGGGTTTCAGGTTTATGTCACTCCGGCAAGCCCACAATTAGTAGCCAAATACACAATGCATTCCCCTAGGCCCATAAATGGTGAAGTGTCATGTAGTTGACGTTCACATGACACCACTAGAAGAATAGCACCACAACTTAAATACTAAACCATTGAATAATAACTCAACACAGATCCACTAATAACAACATGACTTCTCCCATGTCCTCAAGAACTAGACGAACTACTCACAAGACATCATATGGATCAAGATCAAAGATGATATGATAATGGATAACAATCTGAACATAAACAATAATCCAATGGTTCCACTCACAAGCATCAACTACAATAGTAATTAACACCGGGAAAGTTCCCCTAAGAACTAAAGCAATATCCATCACAATTGTTACAGCGGGACGGAGTGGTGATGATGGTGTTGGTGGAGATGATGGTGTGGATGATGATGATCCCGATGAAGCCTAGCTTGATGACGGTGTTGATGGCGACAATCTCCCCTCTCCAGGAAGGAATTCCCCCGGCAGAAATCTGTCTGCCAGAGAGATCTTTCTCTCTCTGTGTTTTCCACCCCCAGATGCGGCGGAAATCTATCTATGGTCGCCCCTGGCCTTAGGGTTTCATAGGGAAGATATATGTGAAGGGTTAGAGCCAGGAGCTGGGCAGGTGGGCCATACCTGCCCTAGGAACGGGGTCAGTTGGGCCCGCGCCTAGGGGTGTGGGCCCCCTATGGCCCCTCTTCATCCCTCCTTCTGGCTTCCTCAATCTTCTGGAAAAATAATATTTTCCCATATTTTCCTGGTATTTTTATGATCTTCGCGAAATTGCATCAAAACGCCCTCTTTTTCATCAGAATCCAGACTCCGGCAGTCCATCCTCCAAGAATCATCCAACATGCACAAACAGTGGAAAATACATAAGCAATGCCTCATAATAAGACAAATATCAATGAATAGAGGTCAATTATGATATAGAAAGGTGATGCAAATTGGGCGTATCACTTTCTTATCTCATATGTGAGTAAGTTCCCTTGGGCATGGGAGATGTAAGGGATTGGTGAGATGTGATGTTCCTATATAATTTCCATCAAGTTTGTGGTTGATCTTAATTACTATATTATGTGTGCTTGACTATCTGTGGGATGCTTAATGCTCGTTGTCTAATTAAGGGCCCAGACAACATGATACCTTGTTCTACATAGATAAGGTCTTGTTTGCTAGCATACTAGCGACCCCAAGTGACATGGGGATATCAATGTAAAACTAGTTGAGCTCGAGGAACACGAGGAGCCACTGTATATATTGCATTAGTCTGATCCAAGGAGCTTAATTGCTAAGCAACCTGAAGGATCTTAATCTCCTAGTGACTGACCATGGTTTTGGTAACAGACTAGTAGGATTATTGAAGTTGGGATGAAATCTACGAAGAGGAGTTCTGGCTAATTATGGGTTGCTCGCCTACACACATACTTATAAGATTATAATTGTTACACTTATCACTCATCCACCTGGCACATTCACTATCATCATGAACTGAATCACCCCGCACCTATTTTGTCATTTGCAGAAAACAACAAACAAATCGTTCTTTACTTTTATGTTTTTTATTTCTAAAGTTTACATTTTAGTTTTATTTTAATATAATAATTTTAATCCAAATCTTATTATTTCAACACTTGAAGTCAATTCACTCAAGACCTGTTACAACTTTGAGTGCGACAAAGACTTTATTCATAAACAATTACCTTTGGGTCCCTATGGGATGGGCATCTTAACTTCGAAACTAGCTACAAATGATCTGTGCACTTGTAGCAATCACTCGCCTACTCGTGGCTGGCTCCCGCGTGCGCTCGCACGCTGCCACTTTGCCTCGATCCCCTTCCTCCCTCTTGCCTGTTTGATCGCTAGCGCCAGTTGCCGCCTGTTTCCTGCTCGGTTGCTTTGCATGGACCAAGTCTGCTAGTACCGGGCCACAACGGTACTACCGGTCCAGTTCACCTAAATTGGCCCCAACGGGCAGATTTCTTCCCTATCCTATTTAAGCTTTTTGCCTTTTTCTTTTTCGACTTCTTCTTCCTCTATTTTGTCTAAGCTTTGCCCTATTTGCTCTTACTCTTTGAATCTTGATTCAATCCTATCTAACATATTATATTGATCGCGTACCTGTTCAAATGCGCGAGGAAATTATTGAAAAACTTCTGAGATCGAATAAGGTTGAAGTTGAAAACTTGAGTGACTTCATGGAAATCATGTCCATTCATAGGACAACTCCCAAGAAACCTGAGAAAACTCTTAGAGAATACAGTGATCCAAATTCTGCTTTTCTTAAACAACCAATAGAATTTCCTAATCCTGAAGTTAGAGAATATCAATTTGATGGTGAGATTATTAAAATTTTGTAGAAAAATGCTTTTAGCGGAAGGGAAGATGAAGACCCAAGAATACATGTTAGAGAGTTCGACGATGTGATAACATCACTTGGACCAAAAGGTGTGCCTAGAGATTTCTCTCGCCTAAAACTATTTCATTGGTCTCTCAAAGGTAAGGCTCTAGACTGGTTATATTCTCTCCCTCGTAATTACATTAAATGCTGGGAAAATTGTATTGTTAAATTCATAAACATATTTAATCCTTTCAAAAGGTAACTAAAAGTAGAAAGAATATAGGCAACTTCAGTCAGAACATGGGAGAAAACTACCCACAAGCCTGGGATAGATTCTTTGGAATGATTAATAGTATTCCTAATCATGGCTATTCTGAATCAACTATTTTCCATTTATTTTACCACGGTCTTAATACTCAATGCAGAGAGTTGCTTGACTTATTAGCAGGAGGATCAATAAATACTTTAACTATTAAAGAATGTTTAGAATTGATGTCTACTAGGGCTAAGAATGATTCTTTATATAATCCCGATTTTGGCACTAAGCTGGAAAAAAGGGATACTTAGTATAACTCATGATCTTATGCCTAAAGTACGCAAAACAATGAAAGAAAAAGGTATACCTTCTGAACTTGTTAAGGAAAGAAAAGTAGATTGTTACAAGTTTTTACTGAAGAAGATGAAACTATAAAAGTTTTTCAATAATTAAAACATCGACATGCTAAATCTCATAATAACCTGCATAAGCAATTTCAAAGACATAAGAAGATTTTGGCAGAATTAACGGAAAATTATGACGATATTGGCCAAGAAATAAAATTATTTCACATGTACCTTAGTATGATTGAAACCCAATGTGAACAAATAGCATCTGGTTATCAAATTTGTCTTTAAGATGATATTCCTGTTTCTACTAATGTTGTTACAAGGAGAGGTGCAATTGTTACTGGGCCATTAGGACCACCGGAATATGAAGCTGAAAAAAAGCGAAGGGAAAAATCCTTGCTCAAAGCAAGCCAAGAAGATGACACACTGGTGGATCCTCAAGATGAAACTTCTCAAGAAACACAAGACCAAACCTTGGAGGAGCAAAATGATGCACATGATGACCGTTATGACTCTGATGCAGAGACTGTTGATCCAAGAGAAGAAAATAAACAAGCAAAGAAGATGAAGCTCTTGGAGTAGAAAAGAAGAAAAGAGATAAGCAACAACAAAATAAATCAACTAAAAAGCTTGATCCCCCACAAAAGGTAAAAGATAAGAATAAGAAAGGTGAGCAAAAGCTTCCTTATCTAGATCAAAAAAAGAAAGCACCGGATCAGGTAATCTATGATTCTTTAAAAAAGGCACTTGGTGACCTTCGTTTAGAAATTCCATTTGCGGATGCAATAAAAATTCCCACCTATTCTAAATTTCTTTATGATATTCTTAATAGAAAGAAAGAAATAACTGAAACTGTTGCCATGGTGATAAGTTATCCTGCTAATGGGAAACTATTGTCTAAGTCGGGAGATCTTGGAATACCAACTATTTCATGCTCAATTGGAAAAACTGATATTCATAATGCCTTGTGAGATTTCGGTGCAGGAGTTAGTGTAATGCCATATTTTTTGGAGATATGCCCAAGAGGCAATAATAAAAGTAGTTATTATTATATCTTTGTGTTTATGATAAATGTTTACATTCATGCTATAATTGTATTAACCAGAAACATCAATACTTGTGTGATTTGTAAACTTGTTAAAGTCCCTAGTAAAGCCTTTTTGTAATACTAGCTTGTTGGTTAATGATCATGGTTTCCTGATTATGAACATTGAGATCTTATTGGCAACAAGATCATATCAGTAGGAGAATGGTGTGATGAACATACTCCTATAGATAAGCATAGCATAAAGATCAATTCATTTCAATAGTTTGTTTGCTATAAGATTTTAGATACATAGCAACCTAAATCCTTCGACCATGAGATCATGTTAATCGCCATCACCGGATGGATGCTTTGATGACATCAAACACCACTTCGTAAATGGGTGGCTATAAAGGTGGCATTGAGTGTTCGGAAAGTGTGTGTTGAGGCACATGGATCAAGAGTGGGATTTGTCCATCCATATGATGGATAGATATACTCTGGGCCCTCTCTATGGAATGTCATCCAATTAGCTTGCAATCATGTGACTGGCTCACAAGTGATCACATATCACAGGAACGAGTAAAGAGTACTTATCGGTAACGAGGTTGAACTAGGTATGCAGAGATACCGACGATCAAACCTCGGATAAGTAAAGTATCGCGAGACAAAGGGAAATTGGTATCGTATGTAAATGGTTCATTTTATCATGAATTAATCATATAAATATGTGGGAACCATATGAATTTCCATATTCCTCTATTGGTTATTGATCGGAGAAGAGTCTCGGTCATGTCTACATAATTCATGAACCATAGGGAGACACACTTAAGGATTCGATGTTGTTTAGTAGATATGGAATGTGAGTGAAGATACCGAATGTTGTTCGGAGTCTCAGTTTGAATCCAGGACATCACGAGCAGATCCGGAATGCTCCGGAGAATAAGATTCATATAAGGAAAGTCCAATTCCGGAGTTTGGGAATGGTATCGGTGTTTTCACCAGAATGTTCTAGAAGGGTCTAGAAGGTCCACCGATCTGGAGTGGGAAGGGTACATGGATGTGTCATGACAAAGTGGAATGGTTGCATCATGTACTAGGTCACTTGGTTGGGCAATTGGAAGAGAGAAATCAAACTCTAGTTTGAAAGTCAAACGCCAACATTTATTGCCTAGTGGAGGGAGGGAAGGAATCCTACCTAAGGGAGGATTCCTCCCTATCCTTGTCGCCAGCCATACAAGGTGGAGTTGGGGGAGTATTCCCCTCCCCTTGCCGCCGCTCCCTCTCATAAATAGAGGGGATAGGGCACCCCCTGGCCACACAACTCTAACCCTAGCTTTGGCGCCACCACCTCTTAAGCCACCGCCTAGGGATCTCCTCCCAAGTCGTTGACTAGGGCAAAGCCCTAGCCCTAGCCATCGGACACCAACCCCCCTTAGCCCTCTAAACCCTAGATCACCAAGGCCTCTCTTCTACTCCACCATACCCGCTCCAGCTTAGGCGAAGCCCTACGGGATTTCCCCTCTAAACTCCGACACCACACCGTCGTGCTGCCGGAATCACGCGGAGAGATCTAAAACCTCCGCTGCCTGCTGGAACAAGGGAGAGGAAGGTCTTCATCGAGTACCGAACATGTGACTGACTGCGGGAGCGCTGTCAGAACATGGTGCTAGATGGATAGTCTACGCGATATTGAGATCGGCAAGTGAACGACTACATCACCCACAAGAATCCGATCTCGTTAACCGCTTTGAAATCTTCGAGGGTGAGTACTATATCGAGTCGTTGATGCAATCTAGTAGATAGATCTTGGCTTATGTGTGTTCATGCGGTAGAATTTTTTTGTTTTCTGTGCTACGAACCCCTACAATATTACCTCTATAAAAGGTAGGATTAGGGGAGTATTCCCCCACTTCTGTCACTTTATAGATGGCTGACAAATCCACTAAACAACCCATTGGTATGATTGAGGATGTTCTGCTTAGGATAGATGAGCATGTTATCCCCACTGATTTTATTATTCTTGAAATGCCATAGGATGAAAAATTATCTATAATACTTGGAAGACCTTTTCTTAGCACCGCAGGAGCGCTAGTTGATTGTGCTAAAGGAAAAATAATCTTCAATGTTTATGATGTTGAAATCATCCGGTACTTTTCAAATAAACTAGAAGTAGGAGAAAGGTATATTCTACCGGCAAAACGAGCATGTGGTAAGTGCCTTTGATAAAGGGCAACCTAAGGTAAGAATTCGAGAACATAGAAAGGGTTGAGATATTCAACCATTGTTAATAAATGCTCAATGGGAGTCAACCCATCACAATAATAAAATAAAGTTAAATAATAAAAAGTTCATCGCATTCCTACAACTTTTTCACAGACATTCTTGTGGAAGTGCGCTCATGAAGATGCATCTGTCAAAAAGTAGTAGAAACATTGACTGAATAAGCATAGATTTAGTGTAGAAAATAATTTTTGAGTTTTATGTGCAAAAACTAGCTTAATCATATTGTCCAGTTTAAAAAGTGAATCTTTGAAAATTTAAGCGAAAAAGCATGTTCCAGGAGTTGTAATGACCAACTATATGGCGGGGATATATATATTCCAGCCATATAGTTGCGGACGTATAGTTATGGACAAAATTATCAAAAAATGGGTCTCAGATACAAAAGGTTTAACGACCAACTATACGGCGGGACCATTTTGGTCCGGCCGTATAGTTGCGTCCTTATTGTTGTGATCCGGCATGGAGAAACCCTAACCCTCGGTGCCGCCGCAACTATACGACGGGAGCTACCTAATCCGCCCGTATAGCTCCCGCCGTATAGTTTGCCGCGACCACTTAAACGCACTAGGGCGGCTAGGTCTTCTCCTTCTCCTCATTATTTCTCTCATATTCTCTCTCCAAACCTTTCAAAATCCACCTAGAACTCTTTATTCTTCGCGGATTTCGTTCGTTTGAGTGGGGGAATCAACAGATCATGCATCAATATGAACAAGGTCGGTAGTATTTTTCGCAAGAGAAAGCGCCAATGTGGTGAAGGCTCGGGGCTCCGGGCTGAGCTCAACAGCAAGTACACTATGGTTTCATCGAGGAGGTTTATGCCCACACGTTGGGCCAATGATGGTTTTCTCAGCGCAACAGGGTTGAGGAAGGACTTCGACCACATGTGTGCAAATGCAGGGCTATCAAACCTCGCCTATGCAAGACACTACACCTACACTGAGCTCCTCGCCTCCTTCTACGACGACTACAAGGAGAAAGGTAATGCATGCACGGTGAGTTTCACCATTAACCAACGGGCATATCAAATCACTTTTCAACAATTTTGTGAAGCTTTTGGATTCCCTCAAGAAGAGGAATCAACTATTACAAACTTGTATAGCGTCTCAAGTGGAGAAGCTTGGGAGGTTATTTCTGTTAATGGTGGTAGGGACTTCTATCAGAAGAAGATGTCCACCATTTAGAATCCAACCATCCGCTACTTTGCCTTGTTTCTCACCAACACTTTGTTGGGAAGAGGAGATACTGGCTCCATGGCCAATGCAGAGATGGCCATGATCACCAAGGCACTCTTCCCCGATGCACCGCAGAGTCCCACTCCTGTAGCTCTATTCCTCCAGCACCTCCGCCACTAGAGCAACAAAAAGAAAGGTGATATTCGCATCGGTGGATTGGTAACCCACCTTGTCCAAGCCCGTGGAATTCAGATACCTGTTATGCAACTTGTTGATGGCTCCATACTTATGGATGTCAAATATATAACTGCTTGTGGATTCCTTGGTGTTTACCGAGTTAACATGAGGCTCCGAGCCAATCAATTTGGTTATCTTGATGTTGTGCGGGATGAGCAGATGCCATTGACTTGTCCACAAGCCTTTTTGGTTCAGGAGAAGAATAACTGGATCCTCACCAAGGATCAAGTGAAGGAGATCATGACAGCATTCTATCCTGACCCCGAGGAAGATGAAGAAGGAGAGCAGCATGATGAAGAGGAAGAGGATCAGGACAAACTTTCTTGGGGAGAACAACAGCAGCAACAGTAAGAGGGGCCTTGGTACCCATGGCCCAATCAGCAGCAACAACAGCAGGGGTTCAACAATTTCCCCTGTGAAGAATTTCTGCAGCTCAACAAGCACGTTGGGGAGATCGACCAAAATGTTCATGGAGTGAATAAATATTTTATTTCCATAACTAACAGCTTCAGCCACTTCATGACCCACTTCTCTCACTACTACCAGCAGTATCCGTACCCGCCGCCGAACGACGGCAACAACTAAGCATGGCAACAGCCTAAGCCTGGGGGAGGTTTGAAAACCTTCAAACTTTGCATTCATATTTTTATTTCTTCTTTTGATTTATTGTACTTCCTAAAAAATTGCATGTTTACTTTCAGTTTGCATTCCTAAACCAAAAACACAAAAAAATTAGTTGTAACCTTTATTGCAAATTTGTTTCTTTGTGTCTCTCGGAGATTGCTCAATTTCAGGTGACTTGACAATACAGAAATATAGAGGGGATTTGACTCAAGTACGAGAACAAAGCAAGCAAGAGGAGGTATCACATTCCTTTCATCACCTCTTATGCAACTTTAAATTGACCCTACAATTATTTACTCGCTTGCACTTGAGTCACTCCCCACTTAGCTTGTTATCCTATAAATTATATTCCTATGCCAGTGTGCCCTTTTAGATTTGAAATAATAAGCAATGAACTTGGTTAAAATATTTCCGACATTTTTTACAACAAGAAAAAGTATTCAAAAGATGAGTCCATGCTTAGACCAAAGGATTTGATTTTAGAAACCACTCAACCCCATTGAGCTTAATGTAAATAGAATCGATAACACTCTTGAATGAAATTGTCTGATAAAATGAATGCTTTGAAGTAGTAGAGATTATGGCACTTCTTTTTATAAGATCTTAAAAGTAAGATATTGCTTTACACGTGTCATTACAACACTGTCGTGCTCCATGGGGAACTATTAACTACGCTGGCCAACGAAAGATCTAAATATGGGAAACCACTTGATTTCGGCAATTGAGTTATATAAGCGTATGTAGTTGCAATTCTATGACGGGTAAAATTTTAGTCTCCTCGTGGTTTCACGTTCCAAGTGAAGTTGTAGTACTCCTCTGACCCACTATTGCTCAACAGTTATCTATTAGCATGGTCACGAGTGCGCAACACAGTCCCAATTAGCATGTTAAAAAACAGTGGCATGATTTCTCTATGAAAGAGTTGAAGTTTTTGAAAAACAAGGAAAGGAAAAATGTGCTTTGAGAATCTTGAAATTTTGATGTGAGATTAGATGTGTTGTTCTTAAATTGAATGTTGTTGGTGCCAACTTGAGTACTCTTAATTGATTAAAGGAACAAGAGAAAAAAGTTTTCATCTCTCAATAAAGAGAAAAACCAAAAGAATTTGTTTCACTTTCCTAGCTAAACTTTTGACACTTGCTCAGGCATATGATTTATTTGATAGCAAGATATACGTGGTTAGGAAGTTGACTTAGTGCAATCTTGTCAATACTTGTAGGATCATGTTTAAGATTACAGGAATTATGAAGAAAAGAATTTGACACCAATTCAAGCTTTTAAGTTCTTTTATTTTAGTCTCGAATCTCCTCTATTCTTCCTTAATTTCTTGTCACTCGAGGGCGAGCAACATCTAAGCTTGGGGGAGTTGATAGCTGTGATATTCGACACATTTTTGATGGTTTCTGTTGATGGTTTTTGTTTGGATTTGATGGTTTTCTAGCTTTACCTAACGCTAATACTTCGGTAGCAAAGAAAACTTGGTTTTCAATGTGTGTTTTAGGTTTTGAACATCAACAGAGGGTTTTAAGAGAAAAAACAAAATATTTAGACGAAAACAAGCAAGTCTCTTTTTGGAAGAAATTAAGGAAGGCATACAGTATCTTTATCGAGCAACTATACGACGAGAATATTTTCTAGCCATATAGTTCCTGTCGTATAGTTTCCATCGCTTTCGTCTTGTTAAAAGGGACAACTTTCATGAATAGGATGAGGACGAAAACAGAACACAGCAGCCGCCATCCCATGCAGAAGGGAGAAAGAAGATATCCGGAGAAGAAGGGGAAGACGTTCTTCATCTCGCTCCACGATCTTCGACCTCCTAGCCATAACACCTCCATAGCCATTACTTGTACTTGAGAGAGAGAGAGAGATCTGCACCTTGCAATATTAGGGTTTGAGATTGTTCTTACCATCTTGAATTGTGTTGGATTTATTTCTATTCTTATTGTGGATATCCATAATAATATCAAGAAGAACTCCCTTTATTTAATTATATCGATGATGCTTTCTTCTCTCATGTGTGAGTAAGTTCCTATGGGCATGGGAGATGTAAGGGATTGGTGAGATGTGACGTGCCTATATAATTTCCATTAAGTTTGTGGTTGATTTTAATTACTATATTATGTGTGCTTGACTATCTGTGGGATGCTTAATGCTTGTTGTCCAATTAAGGGCCCAGACAACATGATACCTTGTTCTACATAGATAATATCTTGTTTGCTAGTAGACCGGCGACCCCCGAGTGACACGGGGATATCAATGGAAAACTAGTTGAGATCGTGGAGCACGAGGAGCCACTATACCTATTGCATTAGTCTGATCCAAGGAGCTTAATTACTAAGCAACCTGAAGGATCTTAATCTCCTAGTGATTGACCATGGTTTTGGTAACAGACTAGCAGGATTATTGAATTTGGGATCAAATCTACCAAGAGGAGTTCCGGCTAATTATGGGTTGCTCGCCTACACACAAACTTATAAGATTATAATTGTTACACTTATCACTCATCCACCTGGCACATTCACTATCACCATGAACTAAATCTCCCCGCGCCTATTTTTTCATCTGTAGAAAACAACAAACAAATTGTTCTTTACTTTTATGCTTTTTATTTCTAAAGTTTACATTTTAGTTTTATTTAAATACAATCATTTTAATCCAAATCTTATTCTTATTTTAACACTTACAGTCAATTCACTCAAAGACCTGTGACAACTTTGAGTGCGATAGAGACTTTATTCATAAACATTTACCTTCGGGATTCCTGTGGGATCGAAAACGTAATTTAGAAACTAGCTACAAACGATCTGTGCACTTGCAACCATCACTCGCCCGCTCGGGGCTGGCTCCCGCGCGCGCGCTCGCACGCTTCCACCCTGCCCCTATCCCCTTCCTCCCTCTTGCCTGTTCGATCGCTAGCACTAGCTGCCGCCTATATCCTGCTCGCTTGCTTCGCATGGCCCAGGTCCGGTAGTACCGGGCCACAACGGTACTACCGGCCCAGTTCGCCTAAATTGGCCCCAACGGACAGATTTCTGCCCTCTCCTATTTAATCTTTTTGGCTTTTTTTTGGACTTCTTCTTCCTCTATTTTGTCTAAGCTTTGACCCATTTGCTCTTACTCTTTGAAGCTTGATTCAATCCTTCCCCTCCAACGATTCTTGCCCATATTTGAGTGGAAGGTAGAGGAGATCTAGATCTATATTTTGACCAAACCAAATCATCTCTTTGTGAGTGCTTCTTCGGGATCTAGATCTTGGAGGATTTTGTGTTCTCTTTGTGTTCTTCATCTCTTGTTCCCCCAATTGCTTGAGTAGCATTGTTAGAACTTGAGAGTGAAGGATTGGATCATCTTTGTGGTGTTCTTGCCTTTTGCATTCGGTGCATTGGTTTGATTTCTGCATGGAGGATTTGGTTCATGATATTCATTGGAGCTTGTCCCTCTTGGGTTCTTGGAACCCTGACGGTTGTGTGGAAGTGGTCGGTCTCGGAGCTCGGGCATTGGTTGTAAAGCTTCGGGATCGAGTTGGGAGACTCCGAGTGTTGTGGAGGTCTTCTCAACAAAGTTGTAAAGGTTCCGGTCGCCACCTTGAAGGCCATCGTATAATTGAGTGGGTTATTGTCATGCGGTGGGTTCTCAGGAGAATAGGGTGAGGCCTCTTGTGGCGTTGGTGGTCTTAGTACCTCCCACCCCTCCAACGAGACGTACTTCCATTGTGGAAGGAACTCGGTAAAATATCGTCGTCCCCGCATGCCTCGGTTATCTCTATACCCGACCTCTTTACTTATGCACTTTACATTGTGATAGCCTTCGAGCTTGAAGTATTCTATCTTGCTATTACAATGTTTCTTATCTTTCTTAGCATAATTTGTTGGTGCACATAGGTGAACCTTAGTATATATAGGCTTTGTGCTTAACAAAAGAAAACAATAGTTTTATTCCGCCATTGTTAAGCCCATCTCGTAAAAAATTTATATCGCCTATTCACCCCCCTGTAGGCGACATCCGTGATCTTTCAGCAAGTGAAGAAGACCACCTTTTGTGAGAGGATGCTCCTTTGCATGAACGTTGACATCCGCAAGGGCCAGTATGAGGAATATAAGAGGGACAAGAAGATTCTTCAAAAGCTAGATCAATGGAATGATAGTGATGAAGAAGAGACAAGTGGTTCATCTCAGCAGCAGCCCTCTCGCACTCTCTCATATGTCTCTTGGTCTCGTGATCATGTCGATTGGACCGAATTTGAGGATTATTCCTCTTCATCTCTCCCTGGAAAGGACCCAGCTGCAGGTGGTGATCAGGATTATGTGGAGAGCTCCGATGGTGGAGAAGATGACGAGTGGTCCGGTTGGGGCATGTAGACTCGCTCATTTCTCCTTTTTGGTGTCTTGATGCCAAAGGGTGAGAAGCTGCACTATTAGGTTGTGCGTGGGACTTGCATGGGAAGTCACGCGTGGGATTTGCATGGGAAGTCACAAGCTCATTCTTCATTTGATATTTTTTTGCTTGTGAACTTGTCCTTTTGCCTCGTATTATTTGTGAACTGTACTTGTTGTGGACCTTGTGTTATCTATGATGTCACTATGTAAAAGGAGACTTTGGTATTGTGGTCTCATTTCTCGTGATTGGTGAAAACTTGTCTTAATTATTGCCCACCTATAACTCTTCACCACATTAATTGGTGAAAATGTATGAGTATCATTTCACAATTCTATCTCCGTGCACCTTGGTAGGTTTGAATTGCTAAGGGGGGTGCTCTTTCTTGAGTTTGTGCACTTGTATTCAAATACAAGATCTCAAATGTGCACACTTCGAGGGGGAGCCTCTCTACTTCTTGTGTACCTTGATTTACATATCTATTATTGTCCTTGTACTTGTGCAAATTCTTGTGTTGTCATCAAACACCAAAAAAGGGAGATTGAAAGGGAATTTCCTGCCTTCATGATATTTTGGTGTTTGTTGTCAACACAAGTAAGTTTTTACCGTGTGATTAGTATATTGCAGGTTTGATCAATGTCAAAGCATGAGACGGTGTATTTCCTAGCAATGGAGAAGGGTTTAAAATTTCATCGAGAAAGGTCGCTTGGTTTGGAAGATGGAGCTGCTGCTTCCCCTAGGTCCGAATACTCCGGGGTTCTGGACCAGAGACTCCAGTGTGCCTGACTGGAGACTCCGGCCTGGTCTCCGGGAATGTTTCCGCCCTCCCTGGGAAAGTCTCTGGATGGCACCTGGAAGGTGGCCCGGAGTCTGTCACCACCCCAGAGACTCCGGTGTTGGTGCCTGGAGACTCCAGGCATGTCTCCGGCCCAGTATCCGAGGCCTCTATTTTTCTCCCAGTACACCCCCCTCCCCCGAAGTGTGGCCCGGAGTCCTTCCCTCACCCTGGAGATTCCGACCCTGGACCCCAGAGACTCCGGTGTTAGTAGTTCTACAACAACTCTATTTTTTTGGGGGGGGGGGCTATTTATACCCCCTTCTTCCCCAAGTGAAGACTACGATGTCTACTGTCTCTCCTCCATTGTTGCTGAGCTTAAACCTCCTAGTTCTCCCTCCCTAGCCACTAGAACTTGATGCCCCTTGGGGAATCAAGGGAGGAGACCTAGACCTATCTTTCCACCAAAGGGATTTGTGTCCTCCCACAATTTGTGTAAGTTGTTGTTACCCTAGGGTTTGAGGAAACCCTAACTTGAAGAAGTCGCCCTCCATAGCTCATCCTCGTGTGTAAGATCTTCGGGGTCGTCTTGGGATCATCCAATTCGGTTGTGGAGAAGTGCCCCAAGGTTTTGTACAAGGTTTCGGTCGCCACCTTAAAGGCCACAGTATAGTGGATCGTGTGATTGCTGCGAGGCGGGTGCGCGGGAGAATAGGGTGAGGCCTTTCGTGCCGCTAGTGGTCTTAGTATCGCCCATCCCTCCAACGGAGACGTACTTCTCCTCAAAAGGAAGGAACTTCGGAAAAAGATCTTCGTGTCTTCTCTCGGTGACTTCTATACTTTACTCCTTATTATTCTTGTTGTTTGCTTGCTTTACATATAGGTTCTTTCACTTAGTTGCATATCTAGAGAACTTACTTTGTGTCAAGCCTTAAATTGAAAAAGGAAAGAAAAATTGAGTAGCGTCTATTCACCCTATCTAGTCGCTTATACCGATCTTTCAATCTTGATTGGAAGTAAACCGATCATTTTAAAACTCCTTTTGGTAGTTGGAAGAAGGATATCATATACAATTCCATGTTACATAGAATCGAGTTAATGAGAACCAATCTTCCCCTAGGATAATAGTTTACTTTTTGAACTACTTAATCTTAATTGTAGTCTCTCCTCAACAAGTTTTTTTTCAACATTTGTAAGTCTATGATAATATATCGGTATATGCATATACTTAATTGGAAATTGTCCATGTCCGTAGCTAAATAACTCAGCATACATACTGGCCTCGAACTGAACCTCAAGGAAGCAAAACAATCCACTCTTATAAAAAATATTTTTCAGGCCCGAGAGTTGCTCAAAGAGGTTAGAATTAACTTCAGATTTTTCGCTTTCTCGATATCATGTTCTATAAAAAGTATTGTGTCATCACATGTTTTAGTATAGATAATCCACCATCAACCAACTGATGGCAAAATTGAATGTCTTATTCCTTATCTGGTTGCTTTGCATGCTCAATCATAATGTCTAGCATATCAGTCACTATATTGAATAGCATTAGTAAAAATGTGTCGCCTTGTCTTAGCCCTTTCTCTATTTGAAAATATTTGCCAACGTCATCATTAACTTTAATGACTAACTCCCAACACAAAGCTATGGATTAAAGAACCCCACTCTAAGTCTGTTGTAGGAAAGACCACTTGAATTTGCGAAAGTTGGTTCGTGAGAGAAGATAGGTATGTATTTTTTTTCTAGAATTTTACAAATTTTACAGGTACCTTTTTTGCTATGTCTAAAAACAATACATACTCCACAACTTTGTTTCATCGTTATTTACTTTTGTCATGGATCCAAAAGCGGCTTCTCTAACTGTCCGGATACCCACATGCATAATGGGATCCAGATTCTCATTTCCCCTGCCCCAGCTTGGTCCATAGTTTATGAAAGGGCCGAGCAATAGTAGCCACACTATAAAAGAAATCCTCAAAAAGGAATATATAGTCGTCATAGTCCATGTTCATCGAGATTTGCCTTTCTTTCGCATCTAACATACTTCCAAAAACCAATTCTACATTTTAATTATGCTGACAGGTCACATCCGAACCAACTTGGCAATTTGCCATGTTGTTGCTCATCACCTTATCCTTCCGTCCTCTTCATGTGGCATGCTTCATCTCTACTTGTACATAATTAAGCCATGGTTTATTTTGAATTATCTTACTACTAGTTTTTTGGCAGTGCGAACAATTTCTTGGCCGAAGAGTGCGTTATTTTCAGTGTTATTACTGTGTTAGCTTCGAATCTTCAACGCGGGATGCAAAGCACAGACGACACAAGCTTTGCTGTCTGGTGCTAGTCTTCTCGTTTTTGACATTGTGAAAAGTTCTGAGCTGAAGAAAAAGGCGAACGTCGAACGTTCTAGATGATGAGGTGATTCCTGCGGTTTTCGTCGAAAGGAAGATGCGTGGCCCTGCGGCCAGTGTGGGCAGTACTTATATATCAGAAGAAAACAAAATGACTCTCGGCAAACAGTATCGGTGAAAGCTACAGTATCGCCGTGCGGTGTGACTGTGATATACTCCTCCGTTTCAAAATATAAGTTATTTTAGATTTGTGAAAAAAACGAATCTAGACTTCTTTTAGTGTGTAGATTCATCCCAAAATTGAGTGAACCTACGTACTAAAACAAGTCTAGATTCATTTTCTTCACAAACCTAAAACATCTTATATTTTTTAAAAAAAGGGAGTACTACGGAAATAATTTAGGGAATTTTTTTTCTTGCAACGGGGAACACTTTCCAAGCCTACGACAGGTTACTTTGGACTGCGATCTGTAATTTTTAGACAGACAGGATGAAACAGTGGTGGCTCGCAGGAACTGTGTGGCGAAAAGAAACGATGAAACTTCCATGACAGCTCATGAAAGTAGATGAATCGTTGATCCAAAAACTCAAAAAGACCCACTGGGCCACTACACAGTGCTGTGAAGTTCTGCCCGGGTAAAAGTAGTTTCCACGAGGTGAACTCCGGGTACAGGTAAAACTTTCCATCCCGGGTTCAGATATCCCACCAAGGTAATAAGCCCTCCTCCCCGGTGCGCACCGAGGCAGCCAGCCGCACATGCAGCAGGCAGCTCCCCGTGGGCCACGTTGCGCCCGCCACCACCAGGTACGCAGGCGTCCGTACGGAAACCGGTGTGGCTCGTACGGTAGCCCCACACCGGCCACGCCCCGCCCTGCCCGGGCTAAAAATTAATGGGACGTCCGCCTCGCATGGCGTGTCGTGCCTCGACGCGGCAACCCTCCTGGGCGCCACGGGGCCTGGCCGGCTGGCCGGCTGCGCGTGAGACGGCCACTCGTAGCCTCGTAAAAACATCTGTTCGGACGAAACTAGTTTTGATATAGTAATGTTGAGTTTTTCACTCACATTTTTAAACAAGTTTCACATTTAACTAAAATTCAATAAATTTTAGTAAACTTTAGGCGAATATATAACACCGAGTTTTCCACTTATTTCCATGCGAGTTTCAGTGTTTGTCTAAAATTCAACAAATTTTGGCAAACATTGGCGAATATAGGCGGTTTGGGCGAATTTTAGGAGAATTCATGGCGAGGTTCAAAATCTTGAGAAAATTAAGAAAAATAAGAAAATATTTCCTATTCTCTCTTATAACTTGCACAAAACTAAAGTAGAGGTTTTTTTTATATAATAAAATACGGGCAAACTTTGGACGAATATAAGTTTTTTTGGGCAAATATAGGAGAATGTAAGCGGTTTAATATGAGCAAACTTTGGGCGAATAAACTTTAGGCGAATATGAGCGAACTTTAAGAGAATATGGTCGAATATGGGCAATTTTGGACGAATATGACCGAACTTTGGGCAAACTTTGAATGAATATGGCGAATATATGCTGACTGGGCGGGTTCACTCGCCGTTGTTTCTTTTCCTCCGAATTCGCTTCGTCCGGCGTTTTCAGGGCGTTCCCCGAATCCTCGGAATAGCTTGGAAGTTCGAACCAAAGTTGGCCCAAATCAGAACGAAACCGAGTCCTCGTAATGCGAGTAGACGAATTTTTGATGTCCGGACCAAAAAAAAGTCACCCTGAGTTCGCGACGTCATGTAATATGAGTGGAGATGCTCTAAGTAACTGTAGATTCTTTTTCTTGGTAAAACGTAGGCAAGCAAGGGGCCGGCCGATGGCTATAGATTTTCGGATTTTATTATGTTGAGAATGTGAGAAATTTAGTAGTCTCTTAGAACAAACGTTTTGCTAAATTGTAAGGCTAATTTTATGTTGGGAATCGTGGGGCTACGGTTCGAAAATTGGAAGTTCACGAGCAGTAGACGTCCTAGATTTTCCAATTTTTCTTCTCTGCCGGGAGGTGAAGTTGTGCGGCGCCCGTTGATTGGCGAGAACTCGGGGTGTTTAATCTTTACCGACGAATGACGATCATCTAGAGGTGCCGACGATGGCGCATTTGCAACCATATCGGAGCATAGGAGTGTCTCGGTGCGGTTTTCAGGTGGTTATTATAATCATGCATCAGCGCGAGCCTCTCATGACCGCAAATTTTCTGTCGACGTACTCGCGGTCGACAAGGGAGAGCTCTATTTTAATCTTCCTTGACACTTTGGTTGGACTCAGATCAGTGGAACCAATGGCTAATTAAAATCTCGACAGGGACAATGTGGCATCGGTTGGACTTGACGAAAAACACCACTAGTAATTTTTTTCTCGAAAGGACAACTAATTACGCACGCGTCCTGAACAAAATTCATGTTCTAGTACAGTAGCAGAAAATGAAGCCACCACAAACATTTCTCCCGGTCTTGGTTATGTTTGAGTGACAATACTAGGTGCGTGCGTGTTGGCGTTGCGGCTGGGCTCGATCGGGGGTGAGACGGACCGGTGGTCAATAAGTGCGGTCGGTGGGGTTGGGGAAGCAGACGAGAAACTCGCACATGGGGCGATTGATTGGATGGACATGGGACCATTTGATTCACTCGCATACAGATTTGATTCTCCTTGGGGAAATAAACAGGACCAAGGAAAAAAAAAAGGAGAGAAAAGGAGGAATAGGGTATCTTTGGCTTGCACGGACCACCCAACGACCTGCTTTCGCTGTGGCCTCGCGCTCTGCTACACACTACTACTAGTTGACTGCATACCGTCTGATAGATTACAGCAGCATCACTCAACGACACAGATGAACAACAAACCGTTGTGGATATGCCAACATATATTACATCGGCCAAACTTTATGGTCTCTACTCTTTCAGAATTCAGATGTTCACAAAATTAGGAATATCTGATCTCAAAAAAAATTAGGAATATCTTTCATATAGCAGCGCAGAGCATATATATCCATGCCTGTAGCACTGTATGCAGCTGGTGACTCATCGCGTTTTCTTTCCTTTTGAAGACTGCACGTTGCACTGTCGTTGTGTAGCAGTACAGTGTACTTGTGCAGTGCTAGACAGTAGCAGTAGCCAGCTAGTATTAGATCTGGGCCACCACTAAATACACGGAAATCTGGCCAAGACAAGCAATCCGACACGCCACGCAGGCAAACACATGTGCTGGTACGCATGTGTATTTACTTCTGCGTCGACTTTTATAGGCAGACCGCAGAGGCTGCCGGACCAGATTCATCTCAAGGTTTATGTTTTTTACTTCGAGTCATGCATACTCCAGCCAGAACCGTTTTATGAAGGGTCGTTCTACTATGTGTTAGTAAATTTTTTTGGCTATTAGGTCTAGCCTATTTATTATATGCCAATAAATTTTTAAAATTCTAGAGGTCTATTTGGTCCATTCATGCAAGGCAAGAGCTAAGGCAATGTTTAGGCCCCGTTTGGCATGAAAGTATTTTTAAAGTATTGAGGGGAATACTTTGGTTTCGGAAAAAACTGAAGTATTAAATACTCTGAGGTGTTTGGATCTAACAAATAATGTGGTTTTAAAACTGAAGTATTCTCCGAAACTGTTTTTTTTTTTTGAAGTATTTGAGAAAGAGGCTAGACCCTCTTTTTTCTAAAACTGAGAAAAGGGAAAAACTGAAGTATTGCTTTGCTAGGCACTAGAATACTATGATATTGATATACTTCAGTTTTGGAAAAAACTTTGTTGCCAAACTAGGCCTTATTCCTACATTGCTAGTTGAGTGGAAGTTGGACCAACTTATAAGAAGAGCTCTTCCACCACTTGTATGAGCTTAAGAAGAGAAGACATATACACGCGCGCTCCTCCTCCTCGCTCGCCTCGTCCCGACGCGCGCGCCGCGGGTTGCGGGCGCCTCCAGTTCCATAGCACTGTGCTACCTAGTCTTCCCCATCCCGTCTTGCGGCGTGCACCGCGAGACGGGACATTAGGCCTCCGAGATCCCGCGACTACTGGCTTCATCACGGACTCCCTCTCGGATAGCGATTGCGGCGACGTCTTCCCCAATGAGGACTTCTTCCCCGACATCAGCACCCTCTTCCTTGACGACATGGCTAACGACGGTGCCAATCCGAACGCCGACGGTTCCTCTGCTGCTACTGCCGTGTATACTTTCTTTCTCAACCTTGTTCTGATCGCATCTCAAGTTCTACACCTTGCAGTCTGTTTGGTTACCTGCCTTAATTTATATTCGCTATTTCACATGATTAGTATATTGTCTATTATTCTAATCATGTTTTATCTAGCGTTTATTATGGGTAATTCGCTTGGTAAATTGCTCTTTTACTCAACAATCCAAAAACCTTATTTTAGGCAGTTTGCCCCAAGTGGGTTTGTTGCTTCTATGAAGCCACATGTGTTCGAAGGTGTCAATTACAAACAATGGTGTGCGAGAGCAGTACTCTAGTTTCAGACTATGAGCTGATATAACGCCATCTATGACGCACCTGAGGGAGATCTTAATCTCGCTCAGGAAGAGGCGTTCCAAAAACTTGATACCACTTTCAAGGCTGCCTTGATCAGCATTCTTGGCGATAATATTGTCGATTCATATCTGTCATTTAGCAATGGCAAGGATATGTGGGATGCACTCGAGAGAAAGTTTGGAGTCTCCGATGCTGGCAGTGAAATGTATGTCATGGAACAATTCTATGACTATAAGATGGTTGATGACCGCCCCATTGTGGAGCAGGCTCATGAGATACAGTCACTTGCCAGGGAGCTTGAGCACTTCACTTGTGTATTACCGGACAAGTTTGTTGCCGGAGGCATTATTGCCAAACTTCCCTAGTCATGGAGGAATTTTTCTACTTCTCTGAAGCACAAGAGACAAGAGTTCTCCGTGACAGATCTCATTGGGAATCTTGATGTGGAAGAGAAGGAGAGAGCAAAAGACACACGTGATCGAGGTATCGAGGGAGGTTCTAATGCCAATCTGGTACAGAAAAGGAACTTCCAGCCTCACAAGTTCAAGAATAAAGGCAAGTTTGATGGCAAAGGAAAGTTCGATGGAAAGAACAAGGCCTCACAGTCTACCAGCTTCAAGAAGAAGACTGCTAAGAAGAAATGTGCTTGTCATGTGTGCGGTGATCCTGATCATTAGGCTCCTGCTTGTCCCAACCGCTTTGACAAGCGCCAGCATGGGAAGGGCAGCAAGACTGCTAATTTTGTCATGGGCGACGTTGAGATGAAAGATGTTGGGTATGGTATATTACCTACTGTTCTTTCATTATGTCATTCTCCTGATTGGTGGATTGACATGGGCGCTAATGTACATGTCTGTTCTGATATTTCCATGTTTTCTTCATATCAGGTCAGAGGGACTCAAACCATGTTGATGGGGAACGACTCGCATGCTTCTGTTCATGGTGTTGGTACGGTCGATCTGAAGTTCACTTCGGGAAAGACCATGCGCCTGAAGAACGTGCATCATGTTCCCTCAATAAATAAAAATCTTGTTAGCAGATCTCTTCTCTATTGAGATGGCTTCAAGATTGTACTCGAGTCCAATAAATTTGTAATTTCGAAGTATGGAACCTTTATTGGTAAAGGCTATGAGTGCGGAGGCTTGTTCCACTTATCTCTGTCAGACATTTGTAATAAAGTTGGTAATCATATTTACACGAATTTTGAATCAAATGTCTAGCACTCTCGTCTTTGTCATATTAATTTTGGTTGTATGACACGACTATCCAAAATGAATTTAATTCCTAATTTCACAACTGTTAAGGGATCTAAATGTCAAGTATGCGTGCAAGCAAAACAACCTCGCAAGTCACATACGACTGCAGAAGTGAGAAATTTAACACCACTAGAGCTCATACATTCTGATCTCTATGAGATGAATGGTGTGTTGACAAAAGATGGAAAGAAATATTTCATGACTTTGATCGATGACTCTACGAGATATTGTCATGTGTATATTCTGAAATAAAAAGATGAGGCTTTGAGTTTCTTCAAAATCTATAAAGCTGAGGCAGAAAATCAACTTGATCGAAAGATTAAGAGGCTTAGGTCTGTGGAGAGTATTTTTCCAACGAGTTCGATTTATTTTATGCTGAACATGACATTATTCATGAGAGTACGCTGATACGTTGGAAACGTATCTATAATTATTGATGCCCCATGCTTGTTTAGTATCTACTTTGCTTTGCTTGTCCACACTTTGAGGTGCTTTTTACATGTTTTCTGGTACTAACCTACTAACAAGTTGCAACAGTGCCAGATGCCTGTTTTCTGCTATTTTTGGTTTCAGAAAAGTTAGTAAAGAAATATTATCGGAATTGGACGGGACAAAGGACAAAGTCAATTACTTTCCGTGGGGAACAAGAAATCTAGAGGAGAGCCGGAGGGGCCGGCCAGAGGGGCCAGACCCATCCCAAGCACAGGTGGGCCCCACCCCGTGCCTGGCTAGGGTTTGGTCGCCCAGGACGCCGCCTCGGTCTCCCCCTTCGCCTATAAGAAGCCCCCGATCCAGAAACCCTAAGCACCCGATCAAATATCCACGAAACCGTCTGTAGCCGCCGCCACCATCGTCCCTAGATCGGGGGGATCTGAAGTTCTTCTCGGCACCCTGCCGGAGGGGAGATCATCCCGGAGGCCTTCTCTCCGGTATGATGCGTGAGTAGTTCCACCTTGGACTATGAGGCCATGTAGTAGCTAGATGGTTGTATCTCCTCCTTTGTGCTTTCATGTATAGATCTTGTGAGCTCCGTTCATGATCAAGATCTAATCTATTTGTAATCATGCATGTTATGTTTGCGGGGATCCGATGGATATTGAGATTATTATGTTGGTTTGATTAATGGTTGTCTTTATGATTCTATCATGTTTGTGTTGTTTGTGATCTTGCATGCTCTCCGTTGTTAGTAGCTATCTTGGCCAAGTAGTTGCTAGTGACTCAAAGAGGGGGTATTTATGCTCGATAGTGGGTTCATGCCTCTATTTTCCAAGGGAAGTGACAGAAATATATTCGGTTGTAGATGTGATGTTGCTACTAGGGAGAAAACAACGGTCTCTTATTCATGGAACATGTGGACTGTTTACCTTACACACTTTGCTTAAAGCAGTTGTCTGTTGCTTGCAACTTAATACTGGAGGGGGTTCGGATGATAACCTGAAGGTGGACTTCTAGTCATAGATGCAGTTGGATGGTGGTCTATGTATCTTGTTGTATTGCCCAATCAAACTCATAGGATCTTTCTGACTAGTAATTGCATTGTTATGCCTTGCTCAGTTCCTGTCAATTGCCCTGCTGTAATTTGTTTATCCTTCATGCCATGTTGTTTATCTAAGGAGAGCACCTCTAGTGAACTATGGACCACGGTCCAATCTTACCATTGATACATCTTCCAGTGTTACTTTTTTACTTGCTGCAAACCATTACCTTCCACACCATTCGTTTAATCCTTTGTTACAGCAAACCGGTGAGCTTGAAAACCTCACTGTTCGTTGGGGCAAAGTCTTGAGTTTGTGTTGTGCAGGTCTCCATGTTGCTTGCAACACCTGTGTGACATTTCCTTCCTTCTTGTGGTTCGATAACCTCGGTCTCAACTGAGGGAAAACTTGATGCTTGCTCTTCACACCCTGCGCTTGGGGTTACCAACAAAGTGCCACGTCGAGCACCATCAGACGCCTCCCTAGTCACCCCAGTCAAATGGAGTAACCGAACGAAAGAACCGTACTCTAACAGATTTGGTTAACGCCATGTTAGACACATCGGGTCTCTCCAAGGAATGGTGGTGGGAGGCACTATTGACTGCACGTCATGTCCTAAACCGAGTTCCCACAAAGAACAAAGAAATTACTTCATTTGAAGAATGGGAGAATAAAAGATTAAAACTCTCTTACTTATGTACTTGGGGTTGTTTGGCAAAGGTTAATATACCAATCCCCAAGAAGCGCAAGTTTGGACCAAAAACCATTGATTGTGTTTTTCTGGGCTATGCTTTCCATAACATTGGTTATAGATTCTTGATAGTAAAATCTGAAGTACCTGACATTCATATCGGTACAATCATGGAGTCGACTGATGCGACTTTCTTTGAGGATATCTTTCCTATTAAGGATAAACCTAACTCATCAAATCTGGAGATACCTAGTTCATCTAATCAGGAATTTGCTATATTCTCTGAACCTACCATTCTAATTGAACACTCTGAAAGTCCTAAGGAGGATGATAATAAAATTCCTAAAAGGAGCAAGAGACAGAGGACTGCAAAGTACTTTGGTGATGATTTCATTGTGTACCTTGTGGATGACACTCCCACTTAAATTTCAGAAGCATATGTATCTCCTGATGCTGACTACTGGAAGTAAGCCGTCCATAGTGAGATGAATTCCATCTTAGCTAATGGAACATTGGAGATCACTAATCGCCCTTATGGGTGCAAACCTATAGGATGCAATGGGTGTTTAAGAAAAAGCTTAGACCTGATGGTACTATTGAGAAGTACAAAGCACAGCTTGTGGCCAAGGGATATACTCAAAAAGAAGGTGAACACTTCTTTGACACTTACTCACCCGTTACCAGATTGACCACCATTCGAGTATTACTCTCATTGGCTACCTCTCATGGTCTTCTCGTTCATAAAATGGACGTTAAGACAGCTTTCCTTAATGGAGAGTTGGATGAGGAAATTTACATGGATCAGCCATATGGCTTTGTGGTAAATGGTCAAGAAGGAAAGGTGTGCAAGTTGTTGAAGTCTTTATATGGCCTAAAACAAGCCCCTAAGCAATGGCATGAGAAGTTCGAAAGAACTTTAACTGCTGCAAGCTTTGTTGTAAATGAAGCTGATAAATGTGTGTACCATCGCCATGGTGGGGGTGAGGGAGTCATCCTTTGTTTGTATGTTGATGACATACTGATTTTCGGAACCAACCTTAATGCAATTAAGGAGGTCAAATATTTCTTATCTCGTTCCTTTGAGATGAAGGATCTGGGAGTAGCTGATGTCATCCTGAACATCAAGCTATTGAGAGATGATGATGGTGGGATTACATTGCTTCAGTCCCACTATGTGGAAAAGGTCTTGAGTCGTTTCAAGTATAGCGAATTCAAGTTTTATCCTACACAGTATGATCCTGGTGTGTTGCTTCGAAAGAATCGAGGAAATGCTAGAGACCAACTGAGATACTCTCAAATTATTGGCTCGCTTATGTATTTAGCTAGTGCCACGAGGCCTGACATCACCTTTGCTGTAAGCAAACTCAGTCGATTTGTTTCAAATCCAGGAGATGATCACTAGCATGCTCTTGAGAGAGTTATGCACTATCTAAAAGGCATTGCGATCTATGGCATTCACTATACTGGGTATTCGAGGGTACTAGAGGGTTATAATGATTCAAATTGGATATCTTATGCTGACGAGATAAAGGCCACGAGTGGATATGTATTCACACTTGCTGGTGGCGCTATTTCTTGGAAGTCTTGCAAGCAGACCATCTTAACGAGGTCAAATATGGAAGCAGAACTCACAACATTAGACACAACCACTATTGAAGCAGAGTGGCTTCGTGAACTCTTGATGAACTTACCTGTGGTTGAAAAAACAATACCCGCAATCCTTATGAACTGCGATAATCAAACTGTGATTTTCAAGATAAATAGTTCTAAGGATAATATGAAGTCATCAAGACATGTGAAGAGGAGACTGAAATCTGTCAGGAAAATGAGAAACGCCGGAGTTATAGCATTGGATTATATCCAAACATCTAAAAACTTGGCAGATCCCTTCACAAAGGGTCTATCACGCAACGTGATAGAAACTGCATCGAAGGAGATGGGTATTGAGACCCACAATTTGAGCTTTCCATAGTGGTAAACCACTCTATATGATCAGAGATCCCGTGAATTAGAATTAGGAGACAAGTTGTTGGTTAGATGAGAGGAACATATCCCTACTTTAATAAACACCACTCCATAAAGATGCAATACTTTCCTATTCTGCACGGCATGTTGATTTATTATCTTAATGTGTTCTAAGTGGCTTATCCTAAGCAAATATGTTGTCCTGCGAAACATCTTTTGAAGAACACACCTATATGAGTATGACTATTAAAACGTCGCAGTCTATGAGAGTAGGGTGCTCTCTATTAAACTCATGAAAGGTCATGGAGTATGACGCATAAGCTCCACCCGCGGGGAAGTCCCACGGTATCCTAGTATCGGTCAAGACTTTTTGTGAAGCTAGGTTCGCAGCAAACTTGCAGTTTAAGGCATAGTCCACTGTACAAGTTGCAGCCTAGTATAACATAAAGATCTAGGTGGAAGTTCAACTTAACAGTCTCCACTACAGTACCGGTATATAAACAATGTTTTGGAACCAAAGGCAAACTTCATGTCCCTCTGGGATCTGGTGGGGGATTTCTAGAATTTTTGCCTAAATAGGCCCAGCGCATTTATTATATGCCAATAAATTCCTAAAATCCTAGAGGCCCATTTGGCCCATTCATGCAAGGCAAGAGCTGGGAGAAATGTTTAGTCCCATATTGCTAGTTGAGTGGAAGTTGGACCAACTTATAAGGAGAGCTCTTCCACCACTTGTACGAGCTTGAGAACAGAAGATGTAGCATCCCAAAAATATCAAGACGGAGCAAGAAGATCACATCAAGACGGAGTTTCCCGATCTTTTTGAAATCCTAGTTTTCTTCTTTCTTCTTTCTCAAATCTCGGGATGAGATTTTATTTAAGGAGGAAAGGTTTGTAACATCCCAAAAATATTGAACAATGATTATCGAATTCCAATCACCAAAATTAGGGTTAACAAAAACTTTTGTTAATCAAATTAATATGAATGCATGTGTGAATGTGATGATTGTATGAATGCATGAATGGACTTGTGTGATTGTTCTAAGTAGCAAGGAATGGTTTAAATATAAAAACAACATCATCTAAAACATTTCCAAGAAGAAACAAATCAAGAGAAAAAATCAAAAACCAGCTAAACAAGCAAATGGTCATTTTTGCCAATCTTGCTCACTAGACCACTTTGAGTGTTTCTAGTCCAAGATTTCAAACAAAAACAATTCTATTTCTTTTCACCCCTTCCTATACCAAGTAAAAGTGAACCAAATCACACCTTTCAAACTTATAGAAACATTTGGCAACTTGATTCAAATGACAATTCAAAATTGAATCTAGTTCATATGGGAAGATCACCCAATTCTCAAAAACCAACCAAACCAATTCCCCTTGACCTTTCCAACTAACCAGAGACTACTGAGTATGTAACTAGTACACCCACAAAGTTTGAATCAAAAATTCAAATTCAAATCTCTTTCGGCCATTTCATCAAACACCTTGCAAACACAAAACAAACAGACATCAAACACTATTGTGAGCAGTGATTTGGCCTAACTTGTTCCCTCTCTAGCTCACAACATGCATTTAGTAGATCATCTAGCTTAGTTAACAAGCTGTAGCACCACTGTGAGCTTGCCATTGCTATCAATGGTGACCATGCCGAGCTCACCTTGCCACCCCTCAGTCGACAACAAGCTAGGAGCAGCACCAAGCCTATACACCTTGTCTGGGACACCGACCACCATCCACCGCCACCCCCTGTCCAACGCCAACGAGCAGCAAGCCACTGTACCACCCTAGAATCGCCGTGCCCTATGCCTCTGCGCCATGCCGGGAGCGCGCTAGCGCGCCGCACGCGACACACGCCCACAGACTATGCGCCACCCTCGCCGCGTGCAAGCGTGATCACCACCGTCCCAAGAGACTGCCAGACAGCCCCGTTCGCCGCCGTGCGACCCGTAGCCGCGGTGCGCCATTAAAATTCCTGTAGCCACGGACCCGCCTAGAGAACCACGATGTTCTGACCGTCTCGCACCGCCCCACACCGCGTAACCATGCCGTTGAGCTTTGCGAGGGAACACAAAACCGCCCCCTACCGTCGCCCATGCCTTTAGCTCGCTATGCCGATGATACCGACGAGCTCAGGCTGCGCCCTTCGGTCCCCTCGTTGCACTATAAATAGAGGCCACCCCCATTCGAATTCAGCACACCATCTCACTCCCCTCTCTCTCAGAACCACCCCCACTCATTCTTGGAGCAAGGCGAGCAACACGTCGCTGGAATTTCATCGGAGTCCACCGCTGCAGAGGAGGATAGGAGCCGTTGATTGGAGCCGCCCCAGGAGAAGCCGCCGTATCAAGAGGTTCGCCGTCGTAGACTTCATCATTCGCCCCCATCGCCGACCCTCGCCTGAGCCCCGGTGAGCCCCCGTAGAACCCCACTGGCCGCGCTAGGGTTCTGTCTCGCCGTTGTTGCCCGACGAAGACGATAGGTCGTGGCCATTGGATTAGAGTTTGATCGCACGGTCTAGATCACCCCGTACCGCTTCGCACCCCCTGTCTCGCTGACTGGTGGGGTCATCCACTTAAAACCACCTGTGTGCGCGCTGTGCACCGTGGGCGGGCCCATTTACATTCCCGCGTGACCCAGTAGTTTGAATTTAGGTTTATTCTTTTAGTTTCAAACTCAGTTCTATACCTAGATTGAAAAATTAACCTAGCTCGATTCACCAAACCAAATTGCATGAAACCAATTTTGTTAGGAAGGTACTAGAATTCTTAATCCAGGCCCGTTGGATTCAAACCATTTAGACTTGTAGATAACCTATAGTAAAAATAACAAGGCAGGAGCCTTTCTGCATTCAAACATTTTTCAAAATTCAACCATGAAAGCTTTTGAGTTGATTCCAACTCTCAAAAATCACATTTAACAAGACCTTTATGAATATATAAAAATATCTAGGGTTACTTGCAGAAATAATGAACAAGTAATAAAAGAATGCCCCATAGGCCATTCTAGTCACTTTAATTAATTAAAATAAAAAGGTTAAACCTTATTAAATTGTGACACCACTTTAAATCACATTCCCATGTACTAAAATATGTGGCGATGACATGTGTCAACATGATCCAATGTTTTAGTTGGAGAATATTAAATCTTAAGTAGTTTTTCAATGAGTAGAAATTACTTTTCCAAAATAAAATAAATAAGACACGTGCCTTAATCTTTTTGATAATAAAGATGATGCTAGATCATCTAGTGTGAACTCTTGTGTGCTAAATAGGAGTAGTTAAGTATTGTTTGGTGATTGTGTACCTCGTATTTATTTATAGATGCTAGTACCGACCAAGGATACGAGGAGGAAGGAGGATACTACGAGGAAGAAGCCGAGGAGAACTTCAATCACTGCTCTGCACAAGGCAAGCTATTAACCGAGCAAGCTTATACTTGCAATTATGAAAGCTAAAACTTGCATGATAACTATGAAAACTAGATGCCTTAGGCATATGTGATTATACCCCTTTGATTATACCAAATCCCAGTTTTATTTGCAAGCTTTGTTATTTTATTATCAAAGCTCTTTAGTTTGGTTTACTTAGTGACTTGTAGATTCTAGAAAGATGTTAAAGGTAGCATAAAGAGCATAAAACTTGACCTAAGTTAGAGAAATCTTGATGTCATCCTGAGGCATGAGATTGAACTCAGATCATTCACACTTGTTTACCACCCCTCATTAGTATTTATCCCCACTTGTACATGCTAGTGATAAGCATAAAACTTGATCACTTTAGATGGGAATACTTGGTGAAAATGGTTATGAAACCCTTAGAATGATGAGTCATTCTAATGAAATGTTTTGACATGTGTTCTTGAACACCAGATGATTTTTATAATGAAAATGTTAAGGCATGAGCCTTAGCCCTTTATAAAACTGATGGTTGTCTGGATGCGATACCATTCTAATTTTACCGTACAACCACAATACCCGAAATTTGGATAGGGCTTGACTGGAAGTTTATATACCTTAGTATGGGTTCCCTTGCGGCCAAGGTTTGAGCTGAGGCTACCTTGTGAAGATTGTCCACCTGTGCAGTTCCCAAGATGACAGTTGGTCATGGTTGGGAGGCCAAACTCATAGGAGAGGTGTCTATACTAGGGCGTGTAATTGAAAGGTTAGGATTGATTATCCGCATACTGAGTATGGTGAATTCAGGATTGTTTCTGACTGATGTATCGAATGTTGTGGTGAAAGTGTACCACCTCTGCAGAGTGTCAAACTATTCGAATAGCCGCGTCCGCGGTTATGGACAGTTGGAGTGGCCATACTGTTCCATCGTCAGATGTTTTCAAAATGACTTATGGAACGATTAGTGACTTTGACTTGACCACAGCAGGTTTGTGATATGAAATTCAAGTTCCCACTTAGGTGTTATAAAACTCTCAACTAGTTTTCTTTGCTTCTGAACTCAGTAGAGATAAATCTGGCTTTTTGCAAAACAACCTAGAGCCTAGTACTTCCTATTCAAAACCAATTCACTTGTTAGTATTAGTTTGCGAGTACTTAAAGAGTACTCATGGCTTTGTCCCTGGCTATTCCCGTGGCCAGACTATGAAGAGGACTATTAGGAGGACGGACAACAGGAAGGTTATGACAACTAGGATCATCTCCCATCGTCAGCATTGCCTGTGACCATGAAGATGGAGTCTCGCCTACGCTACCGTTATTATTACGTTATTCCGCTGCTATGATTGTATTAAGACTGGATCATGAGATCCTTTATTTGTTGTAAGACCTTATGTATGGTTTGTAATGGATGATGTACTGTGATATCCAATCTATTATGTCTTGCAAAAATGGTAATCCTGGGATTGCGATGTATGGCATAACAGGCATCTGTGATTAAAAATCCAGGTGTTGACAAGTTGGTATCGGAGCCATCCTGACCATAGGAGACCCTAGTTTAGAATGGGCGTTTGAATCAAAAACTTAGTTTCAATACCAAGGAAGTGAGTATTTATGAAAACTTATTCCCATTCTTATCACTTAGACTCTTTCATAAAAAAATTCATGTTCCTCAAACATTCTTGCAAACTTCCATAAAACTTGACACACTTGATCACTCTACTAACTTACTCATCCTATATTCTTATAGATGGACGTGAAGTATAGCAAGTTCTATTAGTTGGGGAATGGAGGAGACCTCATCTTTGAGCGTGACTTGGACCAGCTTTCAGAAATGCTGGAGCGTCCGCACCCAGAGTTCTTTGGAGCTCAGCTCAACGATCAGGAAGGAGAGGAATTGCAATGGCTAGTTGTTGCAAGTCTCTGAGGAAAGATTGAAGCCCCCACCTCAAAGGGAATTCAGTTAACCTTGAGAGAGAACAACTGGCTCGATGGACTTGCTAGGGCCATGCAGGAATCTATTGCCCGTCTGTGTGGGCAGAGTATCAATCAGATCAAGGGTACCCGCTTTGAGTTCTATCCAAGGCGTGATGTTATGGGACAGCCACTGGAGGCACCATATCACCATGAGCTGAATAGTCAATTGGACCACCTCAGCTTCATGATGTATGACCGTCAGAAGGAGTTAGACAATGTCCGCTCCTACGCCAACCACAAGTACGCCATCGCTGCCAAGAAGGATCAGACTATTGCCATGCTAGCGAAGGATCACCAGTCTCGTTGCCGTCAGCTCGACAAGAAGGAGCACATCATTGCCCGTCTTCGTCACATGATCACGGATTTGGAAGAGACCATCCACGAGAGATACATGCAGTCGAGGAGAGGGAGAATGCAGGAGAAGACCTTCGTGGAGACCCCTACTCTTATCTCAGTGATGATGATGACTTTCTAGAGGATCAGGCCATGGACTTCTTCACCGATGAGGATGACTTTGCCTTCATTGATGATGATGAGGATGGTGAGGATGAAGCCACCGACTCCGAGGAGTAGTAGCACTTGAGCACTAGCATTAGGAAAAATTGTATCTGGTCCCACTGCATCGTAGTTTCACAGAATGGTTCTTAAAACCATCTGTTTTTCCTTGTTGTGGTGTGTGTTGTATGATGTGTGATGAATGAATGTAAAGCAAGTTGCTAGAAAAATCTAAGACAAACTTCAAAAACTTTACAAAACCCCGAACCTTAGAAATTTCTCTCTTTTCTCATGATCCATCTCAATCTTCAGATGCCTCGCGGAGGAAGCAATTCATCCCCGAACCCGATGTTGCAAATCTTGCAAATGTTGGTTTCTGAACTTGAAGCTGAAAGAGCCGAACGTCAAGCCAACTTAGCCACCCTTCATCACATCGCTCAAATGGCCAACAACAACCAAGGCCATGGAAATCAGGACAACCATGGATCTAGGCTCAAGAATTTCCAGAACACCAATCCACCTATCTTCACTAAGTCTGAAGAGCCCCTAGATGCCGATGATTGGCTGCAAACCATGGAGAACAACCTAGAATTTGACGGAGTGGAAGCTAACGAGAAGGTACTGTTTGCCACCCACTACCTGGCCGGAGATGCAAGAGCATGGTGGAACAGCGTTCGTGCCATGAATGAAGGTCAAATGATGACTTGGGAAGAGTTCAAAATCAAGTTTAGCAGAACCCATGTGCCACCGGGTTTGATCAAGAGGATGAGATATGAATTCATAGAACTAAAGCAAGGAAGAATGACAGTAGTTGAGTACCGTGATTTTTTGTCATTGGCTAGGTATGCACCTGATGAGATAGACACTGAAGCCAAGAAGAAGGAGAGATTCCTAAATGGTCTGCATGATGAGATGCAGACATTGTTAGTCAATATCCCATTTGCTGACGTTGAAGCATTAGTGGACTCTGCTATTCATATGGAAGGCAAGATCAACCAAGCTAATGAGAACCACAAGCGTCGCATGATGCATCAACCAGGAACCCACCATACACCAAAGTATCGCCCCAACCCATCTACAGGATTTTCCCCAAGAACCAATAGACCCCCGATGAACCGTCCAACCTATCCCAACCGTGGAGGAGGAAACCCAAGGCCCGGAGGAAACAACAACAACCCCGGCAAACCCACCAATTTCAACCGTGCACCGCCTAAGTTCAACAACAACAATGTCGCCACCAACACCAACACTGTCCCGAGGACTGGAAGCAATGCTATGCCTGTTGCAACAAAGTACAAGTCTCATGTGACTTTTTATGAATGTGGAACCAAGCGTCACTATTGCAATGAGTGCCCCAAGAAGATTGCCGCAGCCCCCAATGCAAATGCCCCAGCTCAGTAGCAGCGTCGTGTTCAGCCTAGAAGAAGGTTTGCCCCAGGGAATTCGCTCAACCGCAACGGCCGTCTCTTTCTCATGCATGCTAAAGAAGCCCAAGAAGCGCCAGATGTCGTGATGGGTATGTTTTCTGTTAACTCAGTACTTGCAAGAGTGTTGTTTGATTCTGTAGCATCGCACTCGTTTGTTACCGAAGAATTTGCATGCACTAGTAAGATTCAACCAACCAAATTGAAGCATGTTATGATAGTCCAAATACCTAGTTCAACCACCAAAGCTAGACAAATTTGCAAGGCCGTACCTATCCGAATCCATGGCATAGATTTTTATGCTAATCTAATAGTACTCGGAACTAAATGTTTGGAAGTAGTACTAGGAATGGATTGGATGTCCAAACATAAACGATTAATCAACTGTGCCAAGAAAGCCATAACCATGACCAGTACAACCGGAATATCAGTAGAGCATGTATCTGAAACCTTGCCCCGTCAATTCAAATGCAACAAGAGTATAGCCCAACCAACCATTGACCAAGTCAGAATAGTCTGTGAATACCCCAATGTATTTCTAGATGTTTTGCCCGGTATGCCCCCAGATCGGGATATCGAGTTTATCATTGAAGTAATCCCTGGAACCCGGACCCATAGCCCAGAGACCATATAGTATGAACCCGTCTGAATTAGTAGAGCTAAAGAAGCAACTGGATTCTATGCTGGAGATAGGATTGATTCAACCAAGTGCTTTGCCATGGATATCACCTATCTTGTTTGTGGACAAGAAAGATGGAGGTAACCGCTTGTGTATAGATTATCGGAAGTTAAATGATGTCACCATCAAGAACAAGTACCCACTGCCAAAGATAGAGGACCTGTTTGACCAGTTGACTGGTGCCAAAGTGTTTTCTAAGATTGATCTTAGAACTAGCTATCATCAACTCAAGATTCGTGCAGAGGATATTCCAAAGACTGCCTTTACCACTAGATATGGATTATACGAGTACACTGTCATGTCTTTTGGATTAACCAATCCCCCGCTTATTTCATGAACCCCATGAATAAGATTTTTATGGACTTCCTGGATAAGTTTGTCGTTGTTTTCATTGATGACATTCTGATCTATTCCAAATCAGAAGAAGAACATGAGCTACACCTAAGGACCATCCTTGGAACCCTTAGGGAGCATCAGTTGTATGCCAAGTTTAGCAAATGCGAATTCTGGTTACAGGAGGTAGGATTCCTCGGACATATCGTATCAGCCGGAGGAATTGCCGTTGACCCTGCAAAGGTGAAGGATGTTGAAGATTGGCAAGCCCCAACCACTCTAACCCAAGTTCGTGCATTTCTCGGATTAGCGGGATACTACCGCAAGTTCGTAGAAGGATTCTCGAGTATCGCAAGACCCATGACCTAATTGTTGAAGAAGGATAAGAAGTTCGAATGGACGGACAAATGTGAAGTGAGTTTTCAGGAACTCAAGAGGAGATTAATTTCAGCCCCAATCTTGATCATGCCGGATATCACGAAGCCCTTTGATGTGTATTGTGACACATCCAAGATCGGTCTCGGATGTGTGCTAATGCAAGAAGGCAAAGTTATATCTTATCTATCCCGACAACTAAAGCAGCACGAGCAGAATTATCCTACCCATGACCTTGAACTAGCAGCCGTAGTTCTAGCCCTGAAGACATGGAGGCATTATCTTATGGGAAACCGTTGTGAGATTTATTCGGATCACAAGAGCCTGAAGTATATATTCACTCAGAAGGAGCTGAATATGAGGCAGATAAGATGGATAGAGATAATCAAGGACTATGATCTAGACATTCACTATCACCCCGATAAAGCCAATGTGGTAGCAGATGCCCTTAGCAGATTGCCGTGTCGCTTGAATTCCATAATTCTGAAGGAGCAACCAAGTTTGCACAAGGAGATGGAAGATTTTAGAATGGAATTAGTAAGTGAAGGATTTTTTGCTAGCATAGAACTTTAACCCACTTTGATCAGTCAAATCAAGGAGGCACAGAAAGGAAATGCTAGTATTGACGGAATCAAACGTCATATCGGTACAGGAAAAGTACCTGGATTCACCGAGGATGAAGAAGGAGTTCTGTGGTACAAAGGACGTCTCTGTGTACCAGCAGACTCAGAATTGAATCATGATATTTTGAAAGAAGCCCATGATACTCTTTATTCTATCCACCCCGGAGGAACGAAGATGTATCAGGATTTGAAGGAGCAATTTTGGTGGCATAAGATGAAGAGAGAAATCGGAAGCTATATCGCCAAGTGTGATATCTGCCAGAGAGTCAAGGCGGGACATCAGAGACCCACAGGACTGTTGCAACCATTGCAGATTCCGGAATGGAAGTGGGATTCAGTTGGAATAGACTTTATCACCGGATTGCCTACATCTAGTAGGGGAAATGACTCTATTTGGGTCATAGTTGATAGATTGTCCAAACTCGCCCATTTCTTACCAGTCAAGACCACCTACCAGAGTTCGAAGCTAGCAGAGTTGTACATCTCTAGAATCGTCAGTTTGCATGGCGTCCCCAAGAACATTGTATCGGATCGAGGAACCCAGTTTACCTCGAGATTTTGGAAGAAAGTCCAAGAAGGATTAGGAACCCGATTGGATTTCAGCACAACTTATCACCCTTAGACCGATGGACAAATGGAGCGAGTAAATCAAATACTCGAAGATATGTTGAGAGCCTGTGTGCTAGAGTATGGATCTAAATGGGAAGATTGTCTGTCATTCGCAGAATTTTCTTACAACAACAGTTATCAAGCTAGCTTGCAAATGGCTCCATTCGAATTCATGTATGGAAGGAAGTGTCATACCCCTTTGAATTGGTCGAAAGTAGGAGAGAGTCAGATTTTCGGACCCGACATCCTGCGAGAAGCAGAAGAGAAAGTTCACAAGATTCATGAGCACCTCAAGACCACCCAATCCAGACAGTAGAGTTATGCCGACAAGAGACGTCGAGACCTCGCCTTCAATATCAGAGATTTTATGTATCTCAATGTGTCACCTTTGAAAGGAATGCAACGTTTCCAACTTAAAGGAAAGCTAGCCCCCAGATATATCAGACCTTTCAAGATTCTGAATCGTCGAGGAGAAGTATCGTATCAACTAGAACTGCCAGAGGAGATGTCAGCAGTGCATAATGTGTTCCATATATCGTTGCTTCGCAAATGCCTTGAAGTCCCGGAGAAGGCTGAAGTTTTCAAGAACATTGATCACCAGACCATAGAGATCAACGATGACCTGATGTATCCCGAAGTACCCATCCGTATTTTGGAAGAAGCTTTCAGGACCACCAGGAACCGAAGCATCAAGTTTCTCAATATTCAGTGGAGTAACCACACTAAAGAAGAAGCTACCTGGGAGCGAGAAGATCACATCAAGACGGAGTTTCCCGATCTTTTTAAATCCTAGTTTTCTTCTTTCTTATTTCTCAAATCTAGGGACGAGATTTTTTTTAAGGAGGGAAGGTTTGTAACCTCCCAAAAATATTGAACAATAATTATCAAATTCCAATCACCAAAATTAGGGTTAACAAAAACTTTTGTTAATCAAATCAATATGAATGCATGTGTGAATGCAATGATTGTATGAATGCATGAATGGACTTGTGTGATTGTTCTAAGTAGCAAGGAATGGTTTAAAGATGAAAACAACATCATCTAAAACATTTCCATGCAGAAACAAATCAAGAGAAAAATCAAAAACAAACCAAACAAGCAAATGGTCATTTTTGCCAATCTTGCTCACTAGACCACTTTGAGTGTTTCTAGTCCAAGATTTCAAATAAAAACAATTCTATTTATTTTCACCCCTTGCTAGACCAAGTAAAAGTGAACCAAAGCCCACCTTTCAAACTTACAGAAACATATGGCAACTTGATTCAAATGACAATTCAAAATTGAATCTAGTTCATATGGGAAGATCATCCAATTCTCAAAAACCAACCAAACCAATTCCCCTTGACCTTTCCAACTAACCAGAGACTACTGAGTATCTAAATAGTACACCCAAAAAGTTTGGATCAAAAATTCAAATTCAAATCTCTTTCAGCCATTTCATCAAACACCTTGCAAACACAAAACAAACAAACATCAAGCACTATTGTGAGCAGTGATTTGGCCTAACTTGTTCACTCTCTAGCTCATATCAAGCATTTAGTAGATCATCTAGCTTAGTTAACAAGCTCTAGCACCACTGTGAGCTTGCCATTGCTATAAATGGTGACCATGCCGAGCTCACCTTGCCACCCCTCAGTCGACAGCAAGCTAGGAGTAGCACCAAACCTAGCCACCTTGTTTGAGACACTAACCACCATCCACCGCCACCCCTATCCAACGCCAACGAGCAGCAAGCCACTAGACCACCCTAGAATCGCCGCGCCCTATGCCTCTGCGCCATGCCGAGAGCGCAACAGCGCGCCGCATGCGACACACGCTCACAGACCGCGCGCCTCCCTCGCCGCGTGCAAGCGTGATCACCACCGTCCCAGGAGACCGCCAGACAACCCCGTTCGCCGCCACGCGACCCATAGCCGCGGTGCGCCATTAAAATGCCTGTCGGACCCGCCCAGAGCACCGCGACATTCCGACCATCTCGCACCGCCCCACGCCGCGTAACCACGCCATTGAGCTTCGCCAGGGAACACAAAACCGTCCCTACCGTCGCCCATGCCTTTAGCTTACTGTGCCGACGACACCGACGTGCTCAGCACGCACCCTTTGGTCCCCTCGTTGCACTATAAATAGAGGCCACCCCCGTTCGAATTCAGCACACCATCTCACTCCCCTCTCTCTCAGATCCACCCCCACTCATTCCCGGAGCAAGGCGAGCAACATATCGCTGGGATTTCACCAGAGTCCACCGTTGCAGAGGAGGAGAGGCGCCGTTGATTGGAGATGCCCCAGGAGAAGCCGCCGGTACCAGGAGGTTTGCCGTCGTTGACTTCGTCGTTCGCCCCCATCGCCGACCCTCGCCTAAGCCCCGGTGAGCCTCCGTAGACCCTCACTGGCCGCGCTAGGGTTCTGTCTCGCCGGAGTTGGCCGATGGAGACGATAGGTTGTGACCGTTGGATTATATTTTGATCACACGGTCTAGATCACCCCGTACCACTTTGCACCCTCCTGTCTCGCTGACTGGTGGGGTCATCCACTTAAACCCACCCGCGCATGCGCTGTGCACCGTGGGCCGGCCCATTTACATTCCCGCGTGACCCAGTAGTTTGAATTTAGTTTTATTCTTTTAGTTTCAAACTCAGTTCTATACCTAGATTCAAAAATCAACCCAACTCGATTCACTGAACCAAATTGCATGAAACCAATTTTGTTAGAAAGGTACTGGAATTCTTAATCCAAGACCGTTAAATTCAAACCACTTAGACTTGTAGATCACCTATAGTAAAAATAACAAGGCAGAAGCCTTTCTGCATTCAAACATTTTTCAAAATTCAACCATGAAAGCTTTTGAGTTGATTCCAACTCTCAAAAATCACATTTAATAAGACCTTTCTAAATATATAAAAATATCTTGGGTTACTTGCAGAAATAATGAAGAAGTAATAAAAGAATGCACCATAGGCCATTCTAGTAACTTTAATTAATTAAAATAAAAAGGTTAAACCTTATTAAATTGTGACACCACTTTAAATCACATTTCCATGTACTGAAATAGGTGGTGATGACATGTGTCAACATGATCCCATGTTTTAGTTGGAGAATATTAAATCTGAAGTAGTTTTTTAATGAGTAAAAATTACTTTTCCAAAATAAAATAAATAAGACAAGTGCCTTAATCTTTTTGATAATAGAGATGATGCTAGATCATCTAGTGTGAACCTTTGTGTGCTAAATAGGAGTAGTTAAGTATTGTTTGGTGATTGTGTACCTCGTATTTATTTATAGACTCTAGTATCGATCAAGGATACGAGGAGGAAGGAGGATACTACGAGGAAGAAGCCGAGGAGAACTTCAACCACTGCTCTGCACAAGGCAATCTATTAACCGAGCAAGCTTATACTTGCAATTATGAAAGCTAAAACTTGCATGATAACTATGCAAACTAGATGCCTTAGGCATATGTGATTATACCCCTTTGATTATACCAAATCCCAGTTTTATTTGCAAGCTTTGTTATTTTATTATCAAAGCTCTTTAGTTTGGTTTACTTAGTGACTTGTAGATTCTAGAAAGATGTTAAAGGTAGCATAAAGAGCATAAAACTTGACCTAAGTTAGAGAAATCTTGATGTCATCCTGAGGCATGAGATTGAACTTAGATCATTCACACTTGTTTACCACCCCTCATTAGTATTTACCCCCACTTGTAGATGCTAGTGCTAAGCATAAAACTTGATCACTTTAGATGGGAATACTTGGTGAAAATGGTTATGAAAACCTTAGAATGATGAGTCATTCTAATGAAATGTTTTGACATGTGTTCTTGAACACCAGATGATTTTGATAATGAAAATGTTGAGGCATGAGCCTTAGCCCTTTATAAAACTGATGGTTGTCTGGATGCGATACCATTCCAATTTTACCGTACAACAACAATACCCGAAATTTGGGTAGGGCTTGACTGGAAGTTTATATTCCTTAGTATGGGTTCCCTTGCGGCCAAGGCTTGAGCTGAGGCTACCTTGTGAAGATTGTCCACCTGTGCAGTTCCCAAGATGACAGTTGGTAATGGTTGGGAGGCCAAACTCACAGGAGAGGTGCCTATACTAGGGCGTGTAATTGAAAGGTTAGGATTGATTATCCGCATACTGAGTATGGTGAATTCAGTATTATTTCTGATGGATGTATCGAATGTTGTGGTGAAAGTGTACCACCTCTGTAGAGTGTCAAACTATTCGAATAGCCGCGTCCGCGGTTATGGACAGTTGGAGTGGTCATACTGTTCCGTCATCAGATGTTTTCAAAATGACTTATGAAATGATTAGTGACTTTGGCTTGACCACAACAGGGTTGTCATATGAAATTCCAGTTCCCACTTAGGTGTTATAAAACTTTCAACTAGTTTTCTTTGCTTCTGAACTTAGTAGAGATAAATCTGACTTTTTGCAAAATAACCTAGAGCCTAGTACTTCCTATTCAAAACCAATTTACTTGTTAGTATTAGTTTGAGAGTACTCATGGCTTTGTCCCTGGCTATTCCCGTGGCCAGACTACGAAGAGTACTATCAGGAGGACGGACAACAGGAAGGTTACGACAACTAGGATCATCTCCCATCGTCAGCATTGCCTGTGACCATGAAGATAGAGTCTCGCCTACGCTATCATTATTATTACGTTATTCCGCTGCTATGATTGTGTTAAGACTGGATCATGAGATCCTTTATTTGTTGTAAGACCTTATGTATGGTTTATAATGGATGATGTACTATGATATGAAATCTGTTATGTCTCGCAATAATGGTAATCCTGAGATTGCGATGTATGGCATAACAAGCATCTGTGATTAAAAATACGGGTGTTGAAAGAAGACATATACACGCGCGCTCCTCCTCCTCGCCCGCCTCGCCACACCACGCCACGCCTCGTCACGACGCGCGCGCTGCGGGTTGCGGGAATCTCGCCGAGCCGAGATTTATTTTGTCAGGCATGAATGGTATATGAACAGTCGTATAGAAGCTGAAATGTTTTGCTCGAGTGGACTTTTAATACGAGCTAAAATGAATACGAACTGAGTGGAGGCTGTCCGGTGGGGTGCCGCATGTTCGCTTCAACTTCTGTCCATTCGTTTCATCTCCTGTGCAGCCTGTCTGTCTTTCCCTCTGTGCCTATAAGAGAGAGACCGCGCCTCCTCTCAGATACACTGCCACACATCCTTTGCGCCTCCAGTTCTAGAGCACTGTGCTACCTAGTCTTCCCCATCCCGTCTTGCGGCGTGCACCGACAATAGGCCTCAGAGACCCCGCTGCTTCGAGTCCTGTACGGGAGAAGGGCGATATGGTTTTTGGGGAGCGCTATTGGCGCGACTACTGGCTTCATCATGGACTCCCTCTCGGATAGCGATTGCGGCGACGTCTTCCTCAACAAGGACTTCTTCCCCGACATCAGCATCCTCTTTCTCGACGACATGGCTAACGACGGTACCAATCCAAACGCTGGCGGTTCCTCTACTGCTACTGCCGTGTGTACTTTTTTTCTCAACCTTATTCTGATCGCATCTCAAGTTCTACACCTTGCAGTCTGTTTGGTTATCTGCCTTAATTTATATTCGCTATTTCACATGATTAGTATATTGTCTATTATTCTAATTATATTTTATCTAGTGTTTATTATAGATAATTCGCTCGGTAAATTGCTCTTTTACTCAACACTATGTACTAGGAGTACTAACACGCACTAAGTAATCATCAAGAGTAGTAGGAATTGTCTACGCGATCTTCCTGTACCCGAGTGTATCGCCAAAGATAGCATGCCATCTTCTTCGGAAAACACAGAACGATCCATAGTCTCGCAAGGAAGAAAAAAGAAATAATCCCGCTTTGATTCCCATAGTAATAGTAGTAGATGATTGACATATACTCCAACTATTCCCTGATGATACGATAGCTGTAGTGGGCGTGCAGATTTGTCCACGTACGGCGTTGGCCGCGAGCTGGTCTTGTCATCCCGCACGCGCGAATGAGCTCAGCTCGGTTGACTGGCATTGCCGTCGCCCGTCGAGTCAACAGTGTGTGCATATACACGCAACAGCGAGTCGACGTGTCACTGCCGTTGCTTGACTATGAGCACACCGGCGTTGCTTCTTCCCTGCAATGGTTTTACAAGAAGCAAGGGGTGACAGTTCGCCAATCTCAGTCTGGGTCTGGATCGGTTCAGCTCAAACGGTCGTTAATTCCAACAGGCGCCTCTGTCGTGTCATGTTTTCTTTTTTGATGCACTGTCGTCTCATATGTTGGCCAGAATAAACATACCGGTGACCTGTAGTCTTGCCTCTGAGAATTTTTATGTGGTTATTTTGCTAAGAACAAGGAGTCTGGCCTTGTCGCTTACCTTTCTATCTGCAGACCGTGACCGTTTTGTCTGTGAGTATACAGACACGTCTCGTGACAGTCGCGGTTATTCGTGGTGTCCACTATCTAGATGGTGGACTCTTGCTTTGGCACTTGCCACGCCACGCCCTCTCGATCTCCATCGATTCCGATTGGTTAAAACATTTGAGATCCCGAATAAGAATTCACTACAGGAAAAAAAATTCTACGCTGCCGTCGGCACAGCGGTGGCCGTCGGCGTACGTCCTCGTCGGCACAGCTTCGTGGTCGTCGGCACAGCCCCTCCCCCTCGGCACAGCGTCTTCTAGCGGGCCTAAAATATATATTTTTATTTTTTTAAAACCTTTAAATTATTTGACTCATTAATCTCCCGCTTTAATCATTTTAATATTATTTATACTTAATAATTGATTAAATTGCAGTCTTAGTCAAAGTTCCCGTTCGGTCATCCATCCTAGCACTACTACAGCTCTAGCACGCTTAACTTCCTCGTTCCTTCAGAATCTCTTCCCGCAAAGCAATTTACTCATTGTTGTCAATACTAGGATGTTATTCCTATTAACTCTTATATCATCATGTCATATGGTTGTATTTTTTGAAATTACAAGCAATTATTTAAGTAAACAACAATGAATAAGTAAAAATATTATTGAATTCAAATAAAAATAAAAATATTTTATTTTTTTTGTATTTTTTATTTAATATGGAATGATTAATATCTTTAAATCTGTAAATCGGAATTCGGCAAATAATATGTCTAAATTGATTAGAAAAATGAGAGGAATCCAAATATGATATCAATATAAACTTATCACAAACTATACCATGATTCTTATCATAATTTTGTTTGTCCGCTTAAAACGGCACGCATAAAGATTCTTAGCTCGGGACTGAGACTCGCTAAACTTGAAGTGGATCTATGATTGAACAACATATTTTGAACCTAAAAATGATTTTTGTAAAAAATCATGAGCATCCGATCATGTACATGTAGTTCATATCTGACCTACTTTCTATCGATTCGGCAGGAATTTGTCTTTTTCACCAGGGGTAGACGGAAATATTTGAGATCCCCCTGTTATGACATTATCCATGTAAGGTGGTCTAGTATTTTTGAAAAATGTGACGGTAGCATTTTGAATTAGCCATTTGGTGGTTGCTTCACAAAACCGTCCGTTTTTTACACTCGGTAAATGGAAAACGGCTTTTTGGTGCGACGAAAAGGAAAACTTCCTCCTGAAACATTGTTCGCCATCCCATGATGCATACTTATGCATAATATGAACACATTATCAGAAATAAGCAAACACTCAAGCGTGAGTTGAGATACCGGGTCCTTACATAGAAAAATAAGTATGACAGACCGAGAGATCCAGGGTCCCTAGGTCCAAATTCTTTCCAATCATGTACGAGTTTAAAACTTTGTTTTCCGATCTTTTGTATTCGAATATATCGAGTTTCTCCGGACCAAGGGGCTTTATATACAAAGCCGACACAAGAGTCTCCTGCATGGCAGGAAGCTACTCTATCAAAAAGTTCGTTGGGGAATCGAAGATGGAAAAACTGTCAAGATTATGACGGATAACTGGGTACCTTGATTTCCTCCTAAGATAATCCCGTCTGTACCATCTCCTATCACTCCCTTAGTTGCCTTATGAATGAGGAGGAAGGGACATGAAATCATGAGAATGTACGTGCTTTTTTTTTAACCAGCGACGGCAGAAAAAATACTTCAGATTCCTATTTCTTGTCGCTTTGGCGTGGATTATGTCAGTTGGCCTTATACATGGTCTGGCTATTTTCTAGCTAGATCGGCAAAGTTCATTCAAGCAAGGAGCAGAACAGGAACAGGGATCGACTGTAATTGGATGAATAGTGAAAAGAAGTGGAAATTAATTTGGAAGATCAAGGCACCCGGCAAAATGTTGATTGATCTCGGGAGATTCGTGCATGATTGTTTTCCGAGTCATTTCCAGCTGTGCAAACAACGTGTCCTGGAATATGCTACGTGCATCTTTTGTGACAGATTCGAAGGAATTGAGCACTTCTTACTTACTTGTCAGTTTGCACGTACCATGTGGAGAGAAGTTAAATTGCATATGCCGTTCAAGCTAGATAGGAAAGCTTTCTCTACCCACAAGCAATGGCTCTTTGACTTCCTCTCTTGTTCAAATGATCTACGGGCGACAGTTTTAGCTGTTGGTTTTTGGTACATTTGGGACCACAAAATGATACTTGTAATGGAGGTCCCAATCCTGATCCGAAACAAACCTGTGGTAAAATCTTAGCGTTTGTCGATCTCATCAGAGTGCACTTGGTCAAGCCTTACCGCCAATCTCTTAGGTGTGAGTCTAATTCTCCAGAGACTAGATGGACTCCACTGCCAATGAGTACTGTCTTGATCAACAACTCTGATGCGGCTCTTTTTGAGGACACCAAGCGTATGGGAGCAAGAGTGCTTATCCATGATCATCGTGGTGTATGTGTTGGTGCTTGTCGTCAAATATTTTTTTTGAGGTTATAGACAGAAAGTATAATAGGAGGAGTACTATAGTTTTCTTCTTGGATAAGTTTGGATAAAACATTTGAGACCTTTGCATTTTTTTTATTGCATCCGATATGCAGAGGAACTGGTACTCGGAAGTTTGGGCCGTTAACGTGTTTTGACAGAAGTTTGGGCCGTTAACGTGCCGTGACACGCTGACGCTAGAACACAGAACCAGTGTACTTGAGTGCCCAAGTGTGTCTTCGCTATGTTGGGCTATAGCTGTAGCCCGCATTAGGCCAAATCCGATTGCACCTTTAGCTTCTCGTACAGGAATCGGCAGAGTCAAATCCGATTGCAAGCTAGGCTACGGCCACCTGAGTTCCCGTGATCCCGTCCGAGTCGAACTGCAACTGCTACCAATATATGCACCACGCACGCGCTCCCAATTCTCCCATCTGCTGTGCCTTCATCGCGATCCACGGGGCGTGATAATCTGGATCGTGCTCCCAAATCGCCAGCCACCGAGATTGTTTCCGCGCCATCATGGCGATTGCGAAGCTGCGTCGTCTCGTTCGAGGGCCGCGCACCGTCCGCGAGGACCTCCTCAGCGCCCTCCCCGACGAGCTCATCGGCCTCATAGTGAGCAGGCTGGACACTCGCACCGCGCTCTCCACCGCCGTCCTCTCCAGACGCTGGGCGCACATCCCTCGCCTGCTGCCGGCGCTCGACTTCAAGGTGAGCGACATACTGCCGCTGGATTACGACGAGACCGTCGACCTCCGCGAGCACGACTTGTCGCTTGACGCGGCCTTGGCCGGCATCCTCGACCGTCTCATGGAGCGCTGGGAGGTCCGCAGCACGAGGGCCTTCTCGGACGGCATAACCAGCTTCCTCCGGGCAGCGGACGGCGGCAGCGACGGCGACGCACCCCGGCGCGTCAAGACCCTCCGGCTCGAGTTCTTCTGCACGACCGACGGGGACTGCGTCGATCGCCTGATCACCACCGCCGTGGGCGTGTGGGGGGTGGACGATCTGGAGATTGTCGTCAGGCCCGCGTCCTACTGCCACCACGACGACGACTCGCCCCCCTACTGCTTCCCCCACGACCTCCTCCACGAAGGCGGCAGGTCGCGCCTCCGCAGACTAACGCTGGGCAACTGCACGCTCCCGCCGCTGCACGCGTACGAGGCGCTCACGACGCTTGTCCTGCAATCCGTCGCCGTGTACGAGAGGCTCTTCACGGACTGCGCGCGGCTCGAGACGCTGCACCTCAAGTTATGCGGCTGCACCGAGGAGCTTGACCACATGGTGGTCGACGCGCCGGGTTCGGCGATCAGGGAGCTCGTCGTGGAGGACTGCGCGTTTTCCAAGATCACGCTGCATGACCTCCCAATGCTCGCCCGTCTAGCGTGCCTAGGCACAACCGTGATGCTCAGCTTCGGCTCCGTTCCGAGCCTCACGCAGGTAAACCTCACATTCTGGGAAAGTGAGAAACCCAATGAGTTCCTCCGGAAGCCTCCGGCAGCCATGACCAGCCTCGTCCTCCGGTTCACGGGCCCGAGCAGATGGGTCATGCCGATGCACCTGACGACGAAGTTCCGCGGCCTGAAGAGGCTCCTCGTCGCCGACCTACCTTCGAATTGGGACGTCTCGTGGCCGCGCGTGCTCCTGCTCCACGCGCCGTCGCTCGAGGTCCTGCATATCCATGTGGCTCACTCCGACGGGGAGCCAGGCGGAGAGGAGTTAGGGTGGTACGACTGGGACAAACGGAAGCTACGGCACCGGCACATGAAGGAGCTCGTCATGATTGGATTCACGCCCACACCGCGCCAGATACTGTTCGTGAAGGATGCTTTGAGCGTGTGCAGATCTTCTTTGCAACGACTTGTTCTGCTTAGGGACGGCCATGTGCGATACGATGGACCATGGGACTGGGAGATGGTCGGCCGGCCAGAATGTCCGTGGAGAGTTGACGATGAGATGGCGGTGAGGAGACTGATCAAGTCTGCGTCCAGGCCTCTCGTTGATGTAATCTTCGGATGATTCAACTTGTTTGTTTCTATCTATACATATAGATGTTAAATACACTTATTGTATGTGACTTATGTAAAAGGGAGTACCTAGATCTCAGGTGACTGAGAATTTTATTATGTCTAAGTCGCTAACATCATCCTACTATTTGTGCTAACTCACTTGCAATCTAGTTGCAACTTATACAATTTATACTAATTCTCAGTTGCAACATAGTCGTAACTCATTAAAATCCAAGTTACAACCTAGTTGCAACTCATGTGAAAGTTCTACGTTACACGAATCGCGAGATAAATCCAATGACGAGAGAGGTGACCGAGACCTAAGAAGCTCTCGGACGCATGAGAACTAGTAAATCCGTATTTGTATCCTCAGTTTAGTTTCAAGTGATATGTATGTATACTCGTATTGTCCACTTCTTGAATGAAATGCCGACTTACCAACTCAGACAAGCTTCTTAGGGGGCAGTGCATGCTGTCATGCTTGCTGTATCTTCTTTGCAACTAATTTCAATCAAGTCACATTGCATGCTGTCATTTGCTTAAAGCAAAAATAAAATTGTAGGCTGTGATCAGCAGTAAAATTCGAATTCCAAATTAGGGAACGAACCACTAGTAGAAAAACCCTTATTGCAGGAATTTTTCGAGTGGTGTGCAAAAATACTTACACCCCACCACTTTCAGGCAAAATAGTCTTGGCACGCAAATATTTGCGAACGCCGCCACTATATAGTATTAGTGGCGTTAAAAAAAAGCCACTAGTAAGTTCAACCTAACAGTCTGTCTAGACAAAAAATAGTAGTGGCGCTCGAAAATTATGAAACGACACCACTATCTTTTTAGTTGGGGTGTTTGATTATTGTAAAGCCCTACTGCTAACTTGAGATCTGTTTCAAATATAAAAAAATAGACCATTTAGTGATGGCGTTGTGATTTTTGAGCACGCCGGTACATATCTGTTTTTCTAGTTGCTACACGTACGGGCAATTTGTTTACGGGAAGGGCTTACGGAATGACGTGGTTTGCAGCGGTGCAACCTCATTTACGGGAAAAACAACCAACACTAATATTCCTCCAACCACCTCAAGCCACGTTTTGTCCGTATGTCAATTCCGTAAGACCAGTCCGTAGACGTAGGATTATTGTTTCGAAGCCCACCTACCCGTCCAAAATATAGAGCGTCCTAGAAAGAGAGCGTGCGCGTGTCTTCACCCACCACCGGCCACCCAATCCCCCACCGCCTCCTCGGATCCCCTCCTCCCACATGCGCCCGCGCTACTGGCCGAGTAGTGCCGACGCTGCAGCTTCCCGGCGTAGGTCCGCCGCTTCCATCTCCTCTGAATCCCCGTGACCACGAGTATGCCTACATCCAGATCCGGTGCGACAAACCCTAGCCAGCACCTTATCCCGTGGATATAGGCCAAGGCGGACACCATCGCAGGGGACGGCAGCGGCTCGGCTGGCCGCAGACAGGGCACCGGCAGGGAGGGCCTAGGTGGAAAGGGCAACCCTGTGAGGGGGAGGGGGAGGATGGAGGATGGGAACACCTACCTCGACACGGTGAGCCGAAAAGACCAAGGCATTGCCTTCCCGGATCAGCTCACCTCTCCACTGGTTGCGAGCGTTGATGACCATGCCGGCGCCGTTCAAGAGCACAAGGCGCCTAGCTTCTAGGCAGAGAATGAGGAAGGCCGGCACGCTCGTGTTCCGGCAACCGGGAAAGACAGACGCGCAGGTTGCCGCCCACTGGAGCGAAGGGAGGCGTTCCGCTGCGGCCATGACGCCATGGGATCCCGCGGCGGGGGAGGAGCGAGGCATGGGTGCGGCGAGCCCGGCTAGTTGCAGTGGGCGGCGCACCGCCGGCCGGTAAGGGAGATCCCAATAACGAGGGGCGGCGAGCGGCCGTTGGGCATCTCGGGATTCAAATTCGCCAGCTTAGTCAAGTTCCTTTTGAACCCGTGTGTTGCTACTAATAAAAAAAGTAGATTACCCTATCACATTGACTAATTCCTTTCGGGATTTCATATGCATGTCTGATCCGATTCATTTTATGCCGCTGCGTTGGCTACAAAAGACATAGTGAACCTTATGAGATCAGCACTTCAACTGCAAATTTTGCTGGACTATTGTGAAAAGCACATATTGATAAAATTATTTTAAGATATAGTATCTCTGAGTTTTGTGCATACCCATTATTGCAGGAGCCAGGCTCTCTGAGCTAGGATCTAGCAGAAACCCACCTCACTTGACGATAGGGCAGGCCCTCACAGGGCGCCCCCAACAGGGAAGTCTCGTGGGAGACCTCCCAAGGTAAGCGTGAAACATCAACACCCTAGTAGTTCCCGTTCTTTCTCCAGTATGGGGACCCCCACTGATTATTCTCGATGAACTTTCTGCGGGCCATCCGGCATTCATTTGGAACATATGGTGGTTCGGGCATGACGGTCGCTGCCGCTAGATCAAAGAGTACTTATGACAGGAAGCACCGGATATTGTTGGACTCCAAAAGACGATTCGCCAGGATTTCTCCATCACTGAATTAGAGGGATCGTGTCATTAAAAGTTCATCTAGTCCTGGCTACCCACCAATGGCCACACGGGAGGAATCCTTCTAGGTGTTAAGGAAGATATCTTTGAGGTAGATGATATGGACTGTGGGAAGTTCTTTGTGAGTATGGCAGTCACCCATAGACAATCTCGCCTTAAATGGGAGGTGATTATTGTCTTGTGCCCCGCGGACCATAGGAGGTCCGTTGACTTTCTACTCGAGCTCAAGTCCAAGGTGGAACAGACTGATATCCCAGTGGTGGTAGCGGGCGACTTCAATCTTATACGTTCTACTGAGGACAAGAGCTCATCGAATGTGGACCTCCCTAGGATGTGTATGTTCAACGACTGCATCGTTGATCTTGCCCTTAGAGAGATCATGCGGGTAGGCGCAAGATATACGTGGACCAACAAGCAGCCTGATCCTATACGCAATGTGCTAGATCGCGTATTCATATAGGTTGAGTGGGAGTGGCCTTCCCATTGTGCTCCATTATAGCGGTCACTAGGCTGGGATCCGACCATACCCCCTCCTCCTCTCCTCGTGAGGAGGCATGCCACCCCGACTAAATCTCTTCCACTTCGAGACCTTCTAGATCCTGAAGGCTAGGTTTGTGGAGGAAGTTTGGGAGAGGTGGATGGAAGCCGCGGGTGCTCCCCCTCATGTGTACTGCACGGTTGATGTTTGGCAACACTACGCGAAACTCACTCGCTGGTTCATGCAAGGATGGGGGCAAACTTATGGGAGGCTCAGCAGGAGCAGAAGGCGGCTCTACTTCAAGAGATCCAGGCACTAGACCAGGAGGTTGATCAGGTCGGCCTCTCGGCTGATGCGTGGTCTCATATATACTCCCTTGAGACTTCCCTCATGGAAACCTATAAGGGAGACGAGGCGTTATGGCGGTAGAGGAGTCACTAGAATTGGACCCTCTAAGGGGAATCGAACACGGCCTACTTCCATGCCATTGATAATGGAAGGAGGAGGAAATGTTCGATCCCTTGCCTCTGGAAAGAGACTAGGGGTCTCTCTTTTAGAGACTCCAAAGGAGATCTCCTCCCATATTTATGCCTTCTATAAGGAGTTGTTCTTCGAGGAGCCTCGTTCTAGCCTCTCGCCGATCCCGGACTTTTGGAGTGAGGAGGCAATAGTTATCCCCGTCGAGAATGCGGAAATCTCCCATTCCTCCCGGCAGAGGTAGCTGATGCGATTAATACCATGAAGACCAAGTCGGCCCCTGTGCCGGATGTTCTTTCGGTCGCCTTCTTCCAGACCTCTTGGGAACTGCTGCAACTATTCATCATGCAGTTGTTTTAGGATATCTACAAAAGGACGCTCATGATGTCACGTCTGAACATGGGGTGATTACCCTGATCCCTAAAGTATTGGGGTCCACGGACATATGGCAATTAAGACCGATCACGGTAATAAATATCATCCAACGGATCTTAGCAAAGGTCTATGCAGGCAGGCTGGATCTAGTAATGGAGTGGCTGACGCACCCCCTCCAGTTCGCCTTCCTAAAGGGATGCTTGATTCATGATGGTGTCCTTTCCGTTCATGAAATCATTCATGAAGTCAAGGTACGCCATCAGAAAGGAGTGTTCCTAAAGTTAGACTTCCAGAAGGCCTATGATCGTCTGGAATGGGCCTTCCTCCGGTTAGTCCTAGAGAGGAGGGGTATGGATGATAGGGTGATTTGTTGGATCATGCAATTTTTCATGAGTGGTAATACTGCGATCAATGTCAATGGGGAGATCAGCTCTTATTTTAGACTGTCCTACGGAGTGAGACAGGGGATCCCATCTCACCCCTCCTGTTTAACTCGACGGTGGATGCCCTCGCAGAGGTTTTTGATAGAGACAAAACTATTGGTCACATCTCTGGTGTGGTTGGGCATCTGATCCCTGGAGGTAGGATCTCTCATCTCCAATATGCGGATGATACCATGATTATAATTTACGGCTCAGATCGGATCATCATCAACCTCCAATTTCTGCTTCTTTGATTTTAATCCATGTCCGTCCTTAAGATGAAATTTGAGAAGAGTGAGGTTATGATCCCGGGGTACTCAGATGAGGACAGGTAGCGCATAGATGACAACCTCAACTATAGATTTGTTGACTTCCCTATCACCTACTTAGGGATGTCCATTCAGGACACTCGCGTGTTGATCAAGGATCTGGACCCCTTAGTCACAAGGGTTCAGTCGAAAGCTGAACCCTAGAGAGGAGGACTCACGACTAAGGGGAGAAATACAATCTTGATTAACTCATGCCTGTCCAGCCTCCCTATGTACTAGATGGGTCTTGTAACATCCCAGCATTTAGGACTAAACGAAGGGTAGATTTAGGATTTTGTGCATCTGCATGCATGCATCTGAAAATCCGGGTAACTTTTTTGCCAAATTAAAAGACTAGAGTGATCAGAATTCTTACTCCGATGATTTAGGTTTAGTGTCATCAGAAGGGGAGTGAGATGAATTTTGACATGACCTCTATTGTTTTCTGGAGTTATGAGGGGAGAAATTTGACTTATAAACAATTATTCACAATAATACAAATACAAGCATTATAAATAAAAGTATAAAGACTATTAAAATCCAACATTACAATGTTCTTTTACAATAAAGGAATAAAGGAATATTACAATGTAACAAATAATTGAATAAAGAAAATAGAAAATGAATTGAATAATTAAACAAATAGAAGAATTCTTTATTAAAAGAATATATATTACATTATTCTTTTCAAATAAAGGAGTAATAAAAATTATTACAATAATAAGATAAACTAATGTATTACAATGACTTTACATCAATTCTTGACAGAAAAGTAAATTAGAAAAATTGGATAAAAATAAAATCCTAAAACTAATCTTCATCTTCACATCTTTCCATTTCCTGATCTTGTTCCTGTAAAAGTATAAAGTAAACAAGATATAGTATAAAGAAGTTTGGGGGGGGGGGGGGTTAGAATTACTCTCAGTAATGCAATGTGATGCATTGCTTGTCACATCATTGAGTTTTAGAGAAGAAAACAAGTCAAGTGTAAATCTGTTCTTATCAAATCAGTCTCAGCACAACATCATTGACATAAAGGGGCAAGTTTCACCAATTTAGTAAAAGATAAAAGTCAAAGAGTAGAACCATCAGCAAATATTAAGATATTTTAACTTGAACTGATCCATAACATCACAGCAAGCAACCACACAGCTCACACACACATGCAACTATGTGTGCTGTCAACACCACAAGAGAGCAGCAAATGGAGAGATAGCACCAGGCGTAGCAAGGCTGCTAACATATCCATCCCACACATACCACCAGCCCATAGTTCCTCCACTATCTCTAGAGCACCACAAAGAACATCACCTGTTCTTATTAGATTTTCCCAATAACATATAGATCAAACCACATCACTAGCACCCTGGTTGCTCAAGGAAGCCATCCAAGAACACCAGGAGGAGGCCAGGAGCATAAGGAGTAGATCAAGTGAGCAGCAAGAGGGAGAAGTCCAGGAGTGCAAGGGGAAGCAGGACAGACACTAGATCCAACAACAGAACAAAATCACCACAACATCCACAACCAAATCATCTATCTCCACTGCAAGCATCAGGTTGGCTACTAGAACCATGCTATTATCTGTTCTTGTCAAATTAAAGCAAGCATCAGTGGGGAAGAGGGAGAGAGCTCTCAGTATAGTGTAGAAATGCTACACTAGTTCATCCTAGAGCTGTTAAAAGCCAACAAATTATTTGTTCTTATCTCTCTAAGAGTTTGGCCTCAGCCTTGTGCATCATGGACCAAGGTCAAATAGTAGGGTGGTACATCTAGATTATCCATATTAGAGGATATCATTTTTCCACACCTACTTGGTAAGTCTAGCAGATCCATTAGTAGAAAATCACTGTGTTCCATCCTAAAGGAGGCATCACAGTGGCATTCCACTATTGAATCTACACAGTACAAGAAATCATCATCACATAATCATTTTCCTAGTAAATGTTTTAGGAATCAGATTCATAAATTTCTTCACTGTACAAATGACAAGAAGATCATTTCTTTCTTAAGCTCCCAAACAAAGCATCTTTCTTCCATTGCTTATCTTATGAATCTCATCAAATTTAGCCAAATTTATGACATCTGATCATGCTAGAGATGATCATACTATTGTGTACATTCCAAGGAGGCATCACAATAGTAGGACCATATTAGCAGAAGCCACCATTCACATTAACTAAATAACCACTCAGAAATTTCAGCTAGAAAAGATTAATCATTTCCCTAGTATTACACTAGGAATCATATTTTTATTTTTCTACTTCATTTTTGAGTCTCAGCTCCATTAAGTAAATCATTCTTCTAGTCAACACATCTAGGAATCATCTTTAGATACAAATCCATAGTCACTCTTAAGAGATGGTCATTTAAGACAACATACAAATATAGTAGATGCCATGAACTACTTACTAAACCCAAGCTTCAGTACTTTATACCCAAGTACCAATCCATCTAGATACACCAAGATCTCACTAAATTGAATTTAAACACATGGTGGGATCCAAGCATTTCTACTGTAATCAATTTAGAAAAAAGGCCATCTATTGCCTGAGTATAATATGAACTCTAATTAAACTAACTGACAGAAAGAAAAGCAACTGGCCAGGATCATTAGGGGGAAACAGGTACCACAAACAGATTAACACCTATAAGAAAAACCCTGGTAGGATGAACCAGATGAAATTAACTAAACATCACTGTAAAGGGGGTGAACCCTAGGTTCAGAGATGAAACCTAGACATGGGGTAATCCTAGAAAGCACACTTGATGTAGCAAGATAGATAGAGCATGGAGAGGAGCATAGAAGAGAGAGAACCACTTACCGGAGGTCCTCGCTTAAGCTCGAGAAGAGGAAGCAGACCGGTGGTGGAGGGCGCATTAAACGGCGGCACAAGAGGCATTGAGGCACTTAAACCATGCCGAGCCGCTCGAGCAACCATGCATCGACGAAGCCTCCAGGCGGCCCCCAAATCAACACCGAAACACCATCATATCGCCATGGAAGCACCTCAGGGTGGTAGGCATAGAAACCCTAGACACCAGATAGGGTTGCGCGTGGTCGAGGAAGGCCATGCCCTTAAAATCGAAATGGACTAGTCGATGCACCGGATCTTAGTTAGTCGGCAAGCACGGTGGCGGCGGCCGAGGAGGCCGAAGCGCGCTGGAGCCGAGCAGCGACGGCGGCAGCGCCGCGGCATCACGGGGAAGAGGGGTCGAGGCGAGAGACAGAAGGGTCGTATGGGTCGATTGACCGACTCGGTCGGTTGGGCTATATAGGTTTAGTCCAACCAGGTGGACTGGGCTGGGTTTTGGGCTAGATGGGCCCAAGAACTAGGCCCAATTTATATAATAACAAAAATGGAAATTACTAAAACATCCTATACACATTTTTAGTCTAGAAAAATGTAGAAAAATCCTAAAAATATATTTAATACATCCAAGTGTTTATTAAAATAATATCCACCTAAGAAAAATATAATCATATTTATTTTAGTTTAATAAAATGTAACTAAATATTAACACCCTTAAATATCTAAATGAAAATTAATAAATTTAGAAAAAATCCTAAAAATAAATAAAAATCATTTTTATGAATAAAAAGAAATCTCTTATCTCACAAAAATACCAACTTAAAATTTTACTAATAAAATTTAAAACAAATATTTAAAGACATTAAATAATTAAGAAATTTTATGAAAATAAAGATAATACCTAAAATAAATAAAATTCATTTTAAGATTTTAAACAAGTATATTTACTAGAAAAATACTAAGTATATTATTATAAAAAACATTTTAAAGTTCCTAAATCATATAACTTCAATTATCTAAAGTATTAAAACAATATAACTACTTTGTTAATTAATTAAAACTCTTTCCTAAGTAAGAAATGATCTCATTTAAAACATAACCCATTGACTCTAAGTAGTCTAAACCATAATTATAATTTAATATAAAATCTAGGTTTAAACAATTAAATTTATAATATTCTTTTAAAATCCTTAACTAACTCTAAGTCAAGGATTTACAAAGTTATCCTTTGCAAATCATTAACAATTCATAAATAATCATATTTATCAAACTTGAAATTCACCAAATAAATTATAATAAAATCCATATATTTTTATAAATAAAAATCTCAAAGTATAATCTATAAATACTAGACATGCTAAATTTACATCTTTAAAACAAAGTTCCATAATTATAAGATTTTATTTTTATTATGCTTAGGAAACACCCTAATAATTGATAATTCTGCAAATGCTATATCTCAAGTCCAATTATCTTTTATATAATTTACTTTGGGCTAAGATATCTTAAGCTAGATAGATAATAACTCAAATCAATTAAACCTTATTACAAAACCATAAGTTTCAATCCTATTAATCTTCAAAGTTGAATAACTTAACATAAATAATATTTTCTTCAAATGTTATTCTTTTTGCCACTTCAAAAGAAACACTATACCATTCCTTTAAAGCCATGACAACTTAAAACATAAATTTTGTAATAATTACCTAATATCATGAAACCATAGAATTATATTATAATTGTACTTTACTCTTCATATTTTATATGTTTATCTTCCTTATGAAGTAAACTTAAACTAAAGCAAATCTTAAATAAATCATAAATATATCTCACTGGAAATAATTGAAGAATTACTTGGGATTTTGCATTATGCATCCCATTACTTATGCATAACAGCATATTGTTTCTTTAAACATTGTCCTTACCGGTCAATGATGATATTTTTGTCGAACCCGAGGTGCAGAGTCAAGTCGAGACATTCGACTACAATACTCCGTTATATCAAGGCAAGTTCACACTTGCTCATGTCCTTTTGATTATTTTCTGTAAAATATTTTGCAAATCCAGTGTTGTCATCACCTGCATTTCAAAAAGGTCAGAAAACACTATTTTTGATAAATAATGTGAACTATTGGTTACTAATCCAGGGTGATCAGCTAATCTATTAAACCTGTTAGTTGGAATACCACTACTCAGGAGTATATCATCTAGGACTTAACAACCAATGTCGCCAGTGATTCTTGTGCCATATATTACGCGTTAACCATGAGATTTGGAATGGGACGAAGAAGTCAGCTGGATCGGCTCCCTTTCGCATGCATTGGACACTGTTCTGGGCATTTGTGAGTTGTAGATCATGGGTATAGCCGTTTTATACGGGGAAAGGTCTATCGTGGATCTGGGCTTACAAAAGACAGATTACTTGTGTTAATGGTTGTTGTGTGTATCCAACTAAGGTATAGCCGTTTATACGGGGAAAGGTCTACCTTGAGTTTGGGCATACAACAATTGTGGTGTATGCGGGGTCACAGAGAAGGACAGTGAATGGCTTGGATCATCTACTGGGCCCCACACCATAGGAAGTGTGGACGGGAAAGATCGCCCGGTTGTGCAACTCTCTCATGGGTAAAGTGACGCACCTCTGCAGAGTGTAAGAACTGTAACTTGTTACTCCCTGTTCCGGGAAGGATCTACGAACGCTGCAGGAAAGGAACTCCATGAAAGTTTTGGTAAACCTGTGAAGGCTGACGGACATAGCTTTTCAGAATAAAAGCAACCTTTTGAAGAAATGTTTACGAAAACCTACATTGCCTATGACTTATGGTCCGTGGCTATAGATATAGTGCATTAAACACTCCTTTTTAGTGAACTTGCTGAGTACGCTCGTACTCAACGTATAATCTTAACCCTTGCTAGATTCTAAAGACAATAACGGTCAGGAAGAGGAAATACTATATCCAATTGAAGACCAAGAAGAATTCCGCTATGAAGAACCAGAAGTATCCGGAAGCGTCAGAGGGAACAATTACGAAAACATCTATGTAATGGAGACCGACGTATCTGAAGTGTAGATGTATCATATATAGTGATCTAGTCTAGTAGCATAGATCTCTATCCCCTATCTATACTAAATCTCGTATAAACCTTAAAGTTTAGTTTTCTTCTTTATCTTGCTCTCAAAATTATTATAACTTAGCCCTGAGGCATTGGGATACCTCTATGGACCTAGGAGGATCTCAAAGTTGTCATGTAATTCTGGTTGTAATAATGATAATGTATGATGTGGACCCGCTTTGTTTCTGTTGTACTACTCTGAGGATGTAATATTTGCGTAATGGTATTCCGTGAGTGTTATGTCCACGACTATAGTATACTACAACATGTAGTGGTATGCTGGGTCACCGCAGGTCGTTACCTCCTTCCGGAGGGGACCCATGAGGAATTTGCGAAAGATCTCTCCCGGTTCTTCTAAGCGGCTAGAGATGGACGTAAGAAGTACCACATGGTAAAATGGGCACATTTTTGCATCCCCAAGATCCTTGGGAGCATAGGAATCCTTCACCCACGCCGCTTTAATGTGGCCTTGATGCTTAAATGGGTTTGGCGTATCCTTAGGGATGATGGAGGGCTTTGGCTGGAACTTATCAAAGCCAAATACCTCCGAGGCCTGCCCCTACTATCATGCAAGCATAGAGATGGCTCCTAGTAATGGCGAGCCATTTAGGATATCAAGCAGTTCATCTAGTAGGGCACCACCTTTAGGGTCAGCGATGGAAGGGGTACTCGGCTGTGGCTTCACCCCTGGCTCCTAGTATCTCCCCTCTGTGAGGAGTTCCCCTCCTTGTTCGCTATTAGTGCTTCCCTGTTGATGTTAGTGGCCGAGGCCTTCCTAGAGGGACGCTGGAACATCTCGTTTTGCCGGACCTTTAGCTTGGTTGAGGCAACAACATTCCAAAGACTACAGTCCCTTCTCCACGTGTCCCTCCCAGGAGAGAAGGACACCGCCTCTTGGAGGCTTACCCCGGTGGGCGAGTTCTCGGTTAGCTCGGCTTACAGGTCCCTCTTATTGGGAAGAGATGTTGGAGATATGACCAAGAGGCAATAATAAAGTGGTTATTATTATATCTTTATGTTTATGATAAATGTTTACATCCCATGCTATAATTGTATTAACCAGAAACATTAATACTTGTGTGTTTTGTAAACATAAAAGAGTCCCTAGTAAGCCTCTTGTTGAAACTAGCTTGTTGATTAATAGGTGATCATGGTTTCATAATCATTTACATTGGATGTTATTAATAACAAGATCATATCATTAGGAGAATCATATGATGGACACACACCCATAGTAAGCATAGCATAATATCAAGTCATTAAGTTCGTTTTGCTACAAGCTTTTAGATACATAGTAACCTAATCCTTCAACCATGAGATCATGTTAATCACCGTCATCGGATGAGTACTTTGATGAGATCAAATGCCACTTCCATAACTGAGTGGTTATAAAGGTGACATTGGGTATTTTGAAAGTATGTGCTGAAGCACATGGATCAAGAGGGGGATTTGTCCATCCATATGACGGATAGATATACTCTGGGCCCTCTTGGTGGAATATCATCCAATTGGCTTGCAAGCATATGACTATGTCATAAGGGATGTCATAGCATAAAATGAGTAAAGAGTACTTATTAACGAGGTTGAACTAGGTATGGAGATACTGATGATCGAACCTCGGATAAGTAAAGTATCGCGTGACAAATGGAATCAGTGTCGTATGTTAATGGTTCATTCGATTATGAAGTCATTGTTGAATATGTGGAGCCATTATGGATCTCTATATCCCACTATTGGTTATTGATCAGAGAGGTGTCTCGATCATGTCTACATAGTTCATGAACCGTAGGGTGATGGCAGCTCAGATCACTGTAGAGATTTGTTGGGAAACCCCAAGAGGAAGGTATGATGAGCACAACAGTAAGTCTTCTCTCAGTATGAAACCAAGGTTATCGAACCAGTAGGAGGAAGGAAACGACTCAAAGGTGTTGCTAGCAACTTGGAAACCTGTACCTGTAGAGGTCCCAATCTTTAATAAGATAGAGCCCCCTGTGTTTACAATGCTAGTCCCTGGATCAATAGCTAGCATCCGCAGTTAAGATGTAATATCAAGAAACAAAGGTCATAATATAACTTTATAACCAGGAATAACATAATTTTATTACATCTTTCATAGCTCATATGGCTATTACATTACATTGCAGCGGAATAACTATAAGCATGGGGTCCTTCATCTTCAAAGTGCCACAGGCAGATGTTGGTTGTAGACTTTGTAATCCTAATCAATCAATCTTCACTAAAATCAATCAAACCTGCAACATACAAGTTACAGCCATAAAGGGTCAATACATTTGAATTGTATTGGCAAGTAATACTATGGTAGAATAGTGGAGTCTATCATCTATATGCATTTGGCTAAGTGGAGTTGAGGCTTGCATTGCTCAAAATAGATTTTTCCTTAACATTTGAAAATACTAAGTTTTGTTTGGCAAAAACATTTTTCTCAATCAAAGATTTGAAGATCCTTTCAAGGCATCTCTCAATCAAAGATTGAAGATTTCAAACAACCCTTGTTCAAACCACAAGATATTAACTTAGAAATTTGAATGATGAGATTCTTGATTGCTTCCATGTCTTGATGCTCAAATTGTCCTTTACCAGGGACATGGCTAAGTACTTAGATTTTACACTCTGCAGAGGTGGTGCACTTTCCCCACAAGACTTGGTTTCCCAAGACAAGATCTTTCAGAAGCCTTCCCTTAGACCAAAATGGACGCGTTCCAACCTATCAAACACTACCACCCACTGTCCATATGGCTAAGTTCTTGCAACCTATATGATCATGGCAGAGCCCATATTGCCAAGTGGTTGCACTTGAAGCTTCTCAACATTTGACATCTCAAATCTCTTTGTTCCTGGGTGGCATACCACAAGTGAGATACACAAGCCAAGTCCATGGCCTTGTGAACCACTCAACCAAACACCACCAAGCAATCCCATTCCACCCAGGTGATTCATTAACTTAGTTGTTTTATTAGACAAAATCACAAGTCCTCAGACTTAGAATATTTTTCCATAGTGTGAATATATATTCCACCCATGTTCTCTATTAGCTAGGCTAAGCTTGATAGTAATAGGAATATTAACTTAGGAAAATTTCCACTAAGGTTTCATCTACTAGTTTTCCTATAGTAAGGTTTATACTTAGCAAAATCCATGCAAGTTTTACTTAGCAAAATCACTAATGCATAGTGAAAGTAATGGGATAGAAAGTATGAAGCATCACTTGCCTTTTTGGTAGAGGGTATAGGTTCACTCCTTGTCCTTTCAACAATCACACTATTCAAGTCACTACAAATCAATCAAGCAAGGCACAAACTCAATCTACCAATCAAGCAAAACAACACATAAAATGACAAAGTCAAAGAAATGCATGCAAGCATGCCAAGCTTTGTTTTGTTTGAAAAAGTGGTTCCTTATGGGTCATAAACATTTGAAATCTCCTAATGGCCATTTTGTCAAGTGGCAAAGTCATTAGCAAAAGGGTTTTGTCCATGAACCATTTTTAAATCCATTCATCATTTTATGTGGTGAAAAATATTTTTATCAAAGCAACAACTTTAAGTTGTTCACCAAATAAGTTGTTGTTTCCCAAAACTTGGTGTTTAGGGTCAGTAGTTATGATCAAAACATTTTCTCAAAGTTTTCTTTATAAAAACATTTTCATAACCAAAATCTTTATTTTCATTTGGCTATAAATGGACTAATTCAATTAATCTATCCTAATTTCACCAAATTCATTTTTAACACCATGGGTTGGTTCCTAGGGTCAGTGAGTTCACCAAAAACCATTTTGCCAAGGTTTCAAACTCAAAATCATTTTTGAATCATTTTTCTAAACTAAACAAGCAATCAAATGTTTCTGCATAATCAACCAATCTAACAGATACTATTTGCTAAACCAAGGGTATGGTTGGCTAGGTCTTGTTCTCCTGAATCCAACGACATAAAATTTGTAATTTTTGGACGTGTGGATCCAAAGTTATAAGGGTTTGATGTTTGCAAATAAATCTAATTCAAAAATTCTTTTAAACAGATCTAGTGCCACGCGGCAGGATTTCACTGGACGGTACCGCTTCGCGCGGATCAGCGTTGAGGTGCGTTGGATCTAATCGATCATGTGGTCCAGAGTGCGTACCTCTTCGCGACTTAAATGATCTATCGTAAGCGTCGGATTAAGATCCTACGGTCTGCAGCACTCGACCAAAGTTTGGCGGCGCTCGGCGGCTGCGCGCGGCGGCGACGGGCAGACGGCGGCGGCGCTGGTGAAATAGGAAGCGAGGAAAGAGGGGGAAGTGCTCACCGAGATCGCAGGAGACTGGGGAAACTCGACGTGATGTTCTTGGGTCAAGGGGTGCTCGGGGTCTGCTGCAATTCCTCGCTGGAGCTTGCTACAACGACAGACGGCTCTGGACGTGGTCGGGGACGGTGTTGTGGTCCACAAGAAGACAAACGAAGGACTGGGTTAGCTGCGCAAGGCCATGGCAAAGATGTTTGCGTGATCGAGGAGACATGGGGCTGTCTGGTTTACCTGGGAGACGTCGTCGGAGAGGAACCAGTCGCGGCGGCGTTTAGAAGCTGGTCGTTGCCGACGCTCTGGGGCGCCCGCGGTCGAATGGGTGGTACGGGGAGATGCGTCTGGGAGTGGGGAAGCTGCCTGGGTGCTCAGGGATGCAAGGGGCGGTGATACTTGGCTGGAATCGACGCCGAACCTCGTCGGAGCAGAGGATGGTCTCTGGCAAAATTCAGCAGCCTAAGGGCGAGTCGAGGTGTGGTGACAGAGGGGAAAGGAGGAGAAGGCGCTGGCGTTTTATCGAGCATGGTAAAAGCGAGGTAAAGGCCCGACATTATGGCGAATTGAAGCCGCGGGATTTCTGCAGGAAACGGCGACGAGGGGGGAAAAGAACTGGTCGCGCGGTGAGGAGGAAGAACAGTGGAAAGTGGGCCTACCGGTCAGTGGGAAAAGAAAGGAGGGGAGGGTCCACTGATCATACTCTGTGTGGGTCAGAATCGAGGTGCGAATCGTTTTGTTTCGGGGTGAGGGAAAAGTTGGGCTGCTGGGCTTAGTTGGGCCAGATTGTTGGACTGGGTCTGTTTTCATATTTTTTTCTGTCTAAAACTTTTTTCCTTTTCTATTTCTATTTACTGTTTTGAAATTCAAACAAACAATCCAATCAACCAAATAAATTCAAACAAACACCACACTTCACAACTTTTGAACTTGGTTCTGTTCAGTAACAAATACCAAATTTCCAAAAATAAAATAATATTTTAATTCATTTTAGGATCCATTCATTAAATAAGTAAAATGGACCTTTATTTATTTAATCAAATAGGGTTTGATTTATTTAATAAAATCCTCATTTGAAATCCAAACACTTTCAAAACCAAATTAGTAGGTTTTATTTTAAAATAAAGAATTCTTGGAAAACTTGTTTAAAACAAAATAACCTTTTATTTTAGGGTCCATTAATAATTAAATAAAATGGGCCTTAGTTATTAAATCAAATAGGATTTGTTTTATTTTGAAATTGTAAAATAAAACCAAAACACTTTAGTAGGTTTTATTTGAGAATATAATATATTTGGAAAATAAATAAGTTTTAGTGTTTTATTTAAAATGGGAAAAGCCTTTATTTTAATTAAATCCTTATTATTATTATTATTTTATTTAAATAAACCTTTGCTATTTTTATTCAAAACAAAATGTTTTAATTCAAAAGCTTGGCCAAGGTTTAATTTGGCTTTATAAAATAATCTTTATTTATAAATCTATCTTTTTCTTTTGAAAGCCAAAAACCTTTTATTTAAAAGATCCAAAATAGTAATTCCAAAACATTTTAATTTCCTTTAATAAATGTTTATCCTTATAAATCCCTTTAGGATTTATTTAATTCAAATGGGTTTGAAGTTCCAATTGAATTCAAAAAGTTTCTTTTGGCCCTAAAAATCAAACAAAGTTTTATTTTATTCATTTATTTTCACATTGCAAGATTTGGAAAATCTTGGGATGTGACAGTACCACACAAACTCAAGACTTTGACCCAACGAACAGTGAGGTTGTCAATCTCACCGATTTGCTAAAAACAAAGGATTAAACGTATGGTGTGGAAGGTAATGGTGGCTTGCAGAAAGTAAACATTAAGAGGGGAAGATGTATTAATGGTAAAGATTGGACTGGGGTCCACAGTTCACTAGAGGTGTTCTCCTTAAGATAAACAACATAACATGCTAGGTAAACAAATTATAACAGGGCAATTGACAGGACCGAGCAAGGCATAACAATGCAATACTAGACATTCATGATCCTATGAGATCCGATTGGGCATTACAAAAATATACATAGACCGCCATCCAACTGCATCTATGACTAGTAATCCACCTTCCGGTTATCATTCGAACCCCTCCAGCATTAAGTTGCAAGCAACGGATAATTGCTTGAAGCAAGGTGTGTAAAGTAAAAAATACAATTGTTCCATGAACAAAAGATCATTGTTTTATCCCGAGTAGCAACACCACATCTACAACCTTAGAGATTTCTATCACTTCCCCAGATTCAATAGAGGCATGAACCCACTATCGAGCAGAAATACTCCCTCTTAGAGTCACTAGCATCTACTTGTCCAAGATAGCTACTAGAAACAGAGAGCATGCAAGATCTAAAACAACACAGACATGATAGAATCAATAAGATAAAACCATTAACCAATCTGACATAGTAATATCTATATCCATCGGATCCCCTCAAACATAACATGCATGATTACAAATAGATGATCTTGATCATGAACGGAGCTCACAATATCTAAACATGGTAGCACAAAGGAGGAGAAACAACCATCTAGCTACTATATGGACCCATAGTCCAAGGTGGAACTACTCACGCATCATACCGGAGGCTGGCATGGTGATGAAGAAGGCCTCCGGGATGATCTCTTCACTCCGGCAGGGTGCCGGGAAGAGCTTCAGATCCCCCGATCTAGGGACGATGGTGGCGGCGGGTACGGAATGTTTCATGGAAGATTGATCCGGTACTTAGGGTTTAGGTATCGGGGGATTCTTTTAGGCGAAGAGGGAGGCTGAGGGGGTGCATAAGGCGGCTGCACCCCCCAGGCGCGAGCCAGTCCTGGCCGTGTGTCCAGGGGGTGTGGACCCCTCGAGGCCCTCCTCTATCCCATCTTCTGGCTCCGTGTTCCCCTCGGTGAAATATTTACTTTAGAGTTTGTCCCATCCAATTCCGAGAATATTCATTTTCTAGCTTTTCTGGAACCAAAAACAGAAGAAAACAAGCAACTAGCACTGTGGCATCTTGTTAATAGGTTAGTTCCAGAAAACATATAAAAATACCTCAAAGTGTAGATAAAGCAAAACAAAGTGGATACTAAACAATCATGGAACATCAAAAATTATAGATATGTTTGCAACATATCGTAGGGTGACACACTTAAGGTTTGATGTTGTTTAAGTGGATATGGAATATGAGTTGGAGACCGAATGTTGGTTGGAGTCTCGAATTGGATCCAGGACATCACGAGGAGATCCAGAATGGTCTGGGGAATAAGATTCATATAAGGAAAGTCATTTTCTGGAGTTCGGAAATGTTTTCGGTGTTTTGACCGGAAGCTTCTAGAATGTTCTAGAGGTACCACCAGTGGGTCCACCACTACGGGAGGGGGAAAATGGGCCAAGGGTATGCTGCGGGGGCCTTGGTACAGCCACACCAAAACCCAAGGGGACCAACCGGCCAACCCCTATGGAAAGGGGCAAAACCCTAAAATAGGAAAGAGGAAACTTGGGGGGTAAGTTTTCCACCTCCCCCCTCTTGGGCCGCTGAGTTGGAGGAGGACACAAACATGGCTGGGAACCCTGTACGCACCCCCATCTATATAATGAGGGGTGGGGTGGGCACCTAGGCCTTGCCCTCTCTCCCAACCCTAGCCGCCCCTCTCCTCCCTCCTCCGTCTTCATGTTCCGGCTTAGGCGAAGCCCTGCAGGATTCTCTCCTCCACCACCACCACCACCACGCTGTCGTGCTGCTAGGATTCCGAGGGGATCTACTACCTCCACTGCCCACTGGAACAGGAAGAGGAAGGTCTTCATCGACTCCATACGTGTGACCGAGTGCGGAAGCGCTGTCGGAACGCGGTGCCGAAAGGATCGTCTTCACGATCTTGAGATCGGAAAGTGATCGACTACATCAACCATAAGATACGATCTCGTTAAATGCTTTGGATCTACGAGGGTTAGTTCTCTCCAATCTCATTGCACATATCTTGTGTATTAGATGTTGGCTTTGCCATATATTGGATCTTGGTTTTATGTGTTCTTACGATAGAATTTTTTTGTTTTCCATGCAACAAACCATATAGTGGTATTAGAGCCGTGTCTATGCATAGATCTGTTGCACGAGTAGAACACAATGGTTTTGTGGGTGTTTATGCTCTTGTTGTCGCTTGATTTTTGTGTACTTTGCATCTTGCGGGAAGTGGACCGGGCTAACTTTACATGTCGTCGCACATGAGACTTGCTCCACGCTCAACATGCAACTTGTATTGCACAAGTGGCTTTGCAGGTGTCTTTCTCTCCCACCATAGTTAAGATTCAATTTACAATCTGCACTTGACAATACTTGTATCAGCGTTGTGGTTCTTGTTCGTAGGTAAGAACGGTTCTTATTCAAAAGCCCCAAGCCACGTAAAACATGCAAAGAAAATTAGACGCGTCTAACTTGTTTTTACAGGGGCATGTGATATGGACATGATGTGATTGTGATTATATTTGATGTATGCAATGACCCTTATTGTAATATGGCAACCGGGAGGAGCCTAATGGTTGTATTTAAATTTGTTAAGACCTGCGTGTCTATTCATCATGTAATAGCTTTATTCCAAGTAGTTGTAATAGTTGCTATTGGTGACGGACAACCATGAAGTGGCACCATAGACCTTGATGCAATGCTGGTGATGATGGAGATCATGTTCATGCTTTGGATATGGAGATCAAAGGCAAAAGAATAAAGGCCATATCATATCACATATTATGACTTGCATGTGATGTTAATCCTTTATGAATCTTGTATTGCTTAGATCATGACGTTAGCACTATAAGATGATCCCTCTAACTAAATATTAAGTAATAAAGTGTTCAGCCTTAGTAGGCACTATTACTAAGACTTGTCATTTTGAAGCATCACGTGATGATCGGGTTTTATAAATTCCACGTGTGCATATAATGGGTGCAAGATATATTTGCACATGAGGATACTAAGGTTAACCTTAACGAGCCTAGAATGTACAGACATGGTCTCGGAACACGGAATACTGAAAGGTAAAGAATGTGTCATATGGATGATATGATGAACATGTTTATTGTTCGCCTTTGAAGCTACATCATCTCTCATGATGATCAGACTTGGTGTAGTGGATTTGGTTCGTGTAATCACTAAGGCAACATGTGGGATGTTTTTTTTGAGTGGGAGTTCAAATAGTAATACGATTAAAGTTGAACATAATTTATCATAAATTAAATCAAAGTGAATTTGCATAGTTATTTTAGTCATTGGCATCCTTTCACCACCTTACACTTAGTTATAATTGAGATAATAGAACTATAAAATTTTGGATAGTTACTTTACGAACTGGTATCGTATTATTTGGAGTGTCAATCTAAAGTTTAAAAGTCTTATTACAAACTTTCAGCAAACTTCGTTTACTCTGTGAAGTTCAATAATTAGTATTAAATCAAGATTAACTGATAGGCATGTATGCCCCCCATGTGTGGTTTTGGTAATTGATGAAAATATCTATGGACTAATGTGTAAATTGAGTTTCACTTGTAGGTTTGTCCATTGGCATCACTTGGTCCATGTGTTGGTCTTAAGTTTGAAAGTTGAAGAAATGAAGAAGGATAAGAAGAAATGCCCAAGGGCTTTGTGCCGATTGGAGTCATGAAGAAAGAAGGAGCTTGTCTCGATGGATCAACTCAAGAAGGAATGAAGAAGTTCAAGTTTAAGATGCGCATTCTCTAGAAGATATCATGCTTGGAGCTTGCCATCCTCGGTGATCATGGAGTGATGAAGATATGTCCCAATAAGAGGTTTCCCCATGAAGTATGGGGAGCAATTTGCAAATCTTCATCAAGCAAGAGCGAGCAATAGAAAACAAGAAAGGTGTTCCATCTTGAGAAGGTCAAGATGGTCTACATCAACCTCAAGTGGAATTCTCAAGGTAAAGGTATGTTCTTGATAAGGTTTCTCTTTTTTTGGTCTCATGTTTTTAGTTGAGAGATCGGGTTTAGGATAGATAGCTGTACTATCAAGAGGGGTTCTCAAGCGAGTGACTCGATCACATCTTTTGGAGAGAGCTCAAACCTTTGCATACATAGCATCATGTTTCTTGGTTATTATTTGGATCTTATCCATGAGGGGATCTACGGCTTCTGGTTGTCATCATAACAATCTCTAGTTCATCAAATAAGGATTTCCCTTGCATATCTTATTGTGTTGTTGGTCATGTAGGCTTTTCTGGCTTCACACCTTAGGAGATATCTCACATGTATATACTTGATATTGTCTCCCTTGGTGGTATCCAATATTTCACCTTTTGTTGGATTCTCTTGGTTTTATATTTCCAACAAAATTGGTTTCATCTCAATCCGAGTTTCCAAGCTCAACTTCTTGTGTTTTGGGTTTTGGAGGTTTTACCGGTTCATCGCTTCTAGAGAGGCCATACCTTTCTAAATTTGGTTTTATCCTTCCATGATGGACTATGATGTTTCTTGGCATAATCTTGTAGAGTTTGTCCTTCTCTTCAAAACGAGCCCAAGATCATAAAAAACGAGTCCGAAATCAAAAGTTATTGAAGTTTTCGTGCAATGTTGTCCAACGTTTTTGCTTGAGCGGAAATTCTGACCCCAGTTCCGGTGAAGAACTGTTTTCTTCTGTATCTTGTGTCTCTATTTACCGGAAGTTCTGGTGGTGCACCGAAAATTCTGGTGGTGCGCGAATCTGGCCCAAACTGGCAGATTTCTCTTTCCCTTTTTAAGGGTCCCCTCTTTCCTATTGTTTCCCCAACTTTTGAGGCCATTTTTGCTAGCTCTTCCACTCTCTCTCCTCCATTGTTTACCTTCAAAATATTGCCCTCTCCCATTCTCCCTCCCATGAATCTTGTATCTCTTTGAGGGATTTGAGATAGGAGATCTAGATATACAACCCCACCTAACCAAATCCCTTCTTTGTAAAAGAATCCTTGGGATTTAGATCTTGGAGAGTTTTGTGTTCTCCTCTTGTGTTCTTCCTTCCTTATTCTCCCAATAGATTTTGTAGGTTTGTTGGAATTTGGGAGTGAAGGACTTGCTCTTGAATTTTTTGCATAGGTTTGAGTTCTCCATGAAGATTTGGCGAGTACAAGATTGTGGGCTTGTTACTCTTGGGTTCTTAGAACCCTAGGCGGTTGTGGTTGGTGTGTTGACTTCTTGTGGCCTCAATTGTGTAGTGGCCTCAAGCTTGTGGCCTTTTGTGGCTTTGTTGCCTTTTGAGGCTTTGTATCCTTTTGTGGCATTTTTGTTGGGAGCCTCCAATTGAGTTGTGGAGATTGCCCCAATATTGTACGGGTTCGGTGACCGCCCTCAAGTTTCCCATAGTGGAGAGAGTGCCCACCTTTTGTGGTGCGCACTCGGGAGAATAGGGTGAGCCTTTTGTGGCGCCGGTGAGTTGCGTGCCTTCGCATCCGGGGTGAGGCCTTGTGTGGCATTGGGTGAGCATCGAGCCACCACACCCCGAGGTGAGCCATTTATGGCGTTCGGAGAGCACTGCGCCATCGCACCTCTCCAACGGAGACGTAGCTTCCTTGGAAGTGAACTTCAGGATAAAAATACTCATCTACGTGTTCATCGATTATCTCTCAACCGAGACCTTTACTTATGCACTTTACTTTGTGATAGCCATCATGCATGAAGTATTTTATCTTGCTATCACCTTGTTGCTTAGATTGCTTAGCATAGGTTGTTGGTGCACTTAGGTGAACCTAGTAGTCAGGTTTTGTGCTCAATAAATTAAATGTTAGTTTTTATTCCGCATTTATTTGAGCCTCAACTGTAATAATTTTAAAAGCCTATTCACCCCCTTGTAGGAGATGTCCATTGCACTTCCAATTGGTATCAGAGCGATGTCTCTCGCTTCTTAGGCTTCACCGCCTCGAGAGTAAAGATGTCTTCTAGGGGTTTAGTGCACTCTCACACATTTACTTTTGTTGGCACAAATTATGATGATTGGCGTATTCACATTCTTAGTAATTTTCGGGACATTGACCAAAATATTGAGCGAATTATAGATATGGGCTTGTCTCCTCCTAAGGATCCCCAAAATTTATCTTTGGAGGAGGAGACAAACCCTTATCTCAAAGCTCAAGAATCTAATGTGCTTGTTAATGTTGTGATCTTTGTTGTTCTTTACTCAATCATGCCTTTCCAGAATGCTCATGATATTTGGACCAAGCTTCAAGCAAAATATGATGTGTCCAGGACTAATGAGGATGATTGTGTTCCCTCCACCTCTGGCCGTGATGAGTTCTCATCTTCGTCCACTACACCGACATGTGAGTTGTCACATGTTAATGATATTGTGAGTGGTGATAGAACTTGCAATGTGATAATGAGTTTGCCATTCATGATCCTTCATATATATCTCATTGCAATGTTGTATATTTGGACATGAACACTTGTAGCACTATAAATGATTTACATTCTTGTGTTGATTGTCCTTGCATATCATGTAGAAATGACTTGAATATATATCATGGTGATATGCATGATTTGCCTTGTTTCCATGATACATATGCTTATATTTCCTCTAGTACTTGTGTTGCTAACCATGTAGAGGAAACCGAAGAATGCATGGTCCAAGGCAAGGTTGCGATTGGAGCTTCATGTGTTACCCCATCATCACCTTCTCCAAATATTCACTTATGCCTCATGGCTAAGGGTTCAAAGGTAACCTATCATTTGGATTCCAATATATCTCATGATGATGTGAATGTTGATCATGTTGAAGTAGATGATGATGTTGCTTCTTTAAAATAGAAGGGGAGATAGTCCTTCATGCTCTTCATCCAAATATAAAATATTGATCTACTTTCATTGAAATATTAGCCTTTGCTATTGAAAGTAAGAAACTTATTGATGAGCATGAGGAAACAATTGACAAAATGGTTAGTCTTGAGCGTGATTATGATAATGACATTGCTAATATAAATAAAGCTCTTGAAGTGGAACAAACAACTAAGGAATATCTTAAGGATACCTTTGCACTAGAGCTATCTAGAGTGAAGAAATCTCATGATAGAGATTTTGAGGTGGCAAGTGCCCTTCAAATTAAAAATGATGAACATGAAGTTTCTTATGCTAAACTCCTTGAGGATTTTGAGCACCTCAAAAATGTCTCTATGGTCATCAAGGGTGACTCATCAAACTCACCGAGTCACATGAGAAACTTAAAGCTTCATACTCTAAAGAGATTTCCAAGTTGTCCTCGCCTCTTGCTAATAATGATGATTCTTGTGCTACTAATTCTATTTCTTGTGAAGCATATATCTTGAAGGAAAATGTTGAGCTAAAAGCTCAACTTGCTTTTCTAACTAGCAACTATGGGAAATTAGAAGAAAGTCATTGTCAACACCCGGATTTTTAATCCCAGATGCCTGTTATGCCATACATCGCAATCCCCGGATTACCATTTTTGCGAGACATAACAGAATTGGATACCATAGTACATCATCCATTACAAACGATACATAAGTTCTTACATGAATAGGGATCTCATGATCCAGTTCTTAATACAACATCAAGCAGCGGAATACGTAATAGTAACGGTAGCGTAGGAAAAGCTCCATCTTCGGGGTCACAGGAAATGCTGACGATGGGAGATGATCCTAGTTGTCGTAACCTTCCTGGGGTCCATCCTCCAGGTACTCCTCTTCATAGTCTGGCCATGGGAATAGCCAGGGACAAAGCCATGAGTACTCTTTAAGTACTCGCAAACTAATACTAACAAGGGAAAGGGGGTTTTGATAATAGGACACTAGGCTCTAGGGTTATTTTGCAAAAGCCAGATTTATCTCTACTAAGTCTAGAAGCAAAAGAATGCTAGTCACAATTTTATAACTCCTAAGTGGGAACTTGTATTTCATATCACAACCCTGTTGTGTTCAAGTCAAAGTCTCAATCCATTTCACAGGTCATTTTGAAAAGTCTGACGAGGGAACAGTATGGCCACTCCAACTGTCCATAACCGCGGACACGGCTATTCGAATAGTTTGACACTCTGCAGAGATTGTACACTTTCACCACAACATTCGATACATCCGTCAGGAACAAATCCTGAATTCACCATACTCAGTATGCGGATAATCAATCCTAACCTTTCAATTATACACCCTAGTATAAGCACCTCTCCTGTGAGTTTGGCCTCCCAACCATGACCAACTATCATCTTGGGTACTGCACAGATGGACAATCTTCACAAGGTAGCCTCAGCTCAGACCTTGGCCGTGAGGGAACTAATACTAAGGTACATAAGTTTCCAGTCAAGCCCTACCCAATATTCGGGTATTGTGGTTGTACGATAAAATTGGAATGGTATCGCATCTAGACAACCATCAGTTTTATAAAGGGCTAAGGCTCATGCCTCAACATTTTCATCACCAAAATCATCAGGTGTTCAGAAACACATGTCCAAAACATTTTAATAGAATGATCCATCATTCCAAGGTTTTCATAACCATTTTTCCACCAAGTATTCCCATCTAAAGTTGATCAAGTTTTATGCTTAGCACTAGCATCTACAAGTGGGGGTAAGCACTAATGAGGGGTGGTAACTAGTAGATTCTAACTAAGTTTAATCTTATGCCTTGGGATGACATCAAGATTATCTAACTTAGGCTAAGTTTAATGCTCTTTATGCAACCTTCAAGTATCCTTCTAGTATCTACCATTTATTTCAGTAAACTCTAAGTAAGAGCTTTGATAAAGAAATAAAGTAATAAGCTTGCAAATAGAACCAGGATTGGTTTATCAAGTGGATATGATCACATATGCTTAAGGCATATAGTGGGCATAGTAACAAGTAGTGGTTTGTTGCATCAGTAGAGTATCTTGCAAGGATTAGCTTGCATTGGTCCACTTAGTTAATAAAGCTTGCTAAGTTAATAGCTTGCAGGTATTGGCTTGCATCAGTGTCAATATAAGCTTGCCTTGTGCAGAGCAGTGGTTGAAGTTCTCCTCGGCTTCTTCTTCGTAGAATCCTCCTTCCTCCTCGTATCCTTGGTCGGTACTATCGTCTATGAATAAATACGAGGTACACAATCACCAAACAATACTTAACTACTGGCAATCATCGCACACAAGGGTCCTATAGATGATCTAACATCATCACTAACATTACAAGATTAAAGCTTGGTTTAATTCCTTTTATTTTTAGAAAAGTAATTTCTACTCATTGAAAAACTACTTAAGATTTAATATTCTCCAAACCGAATATGGGATCATGTTGACACATGTCATCACCACATATTGTAGTCCATGGGAATGTGATTTAAAGTGGTGTCACAATTTAATAAGGTTTTACCCTTTTATTTTGATTAATTAAAGTGGCTAGAAATGCCTATGTAGCATTCTTTTATTACTTGAACATTATTTCTGCAAGTAAACCTATATATTTTTATATATTCCGAAAGGTATGGTTAAATGTGATTTTTGAGAGTTGGAATCAACTCAAAAGCTATTATGGTTTAAATTTGAAAAATGTTTGAATGCAGAAAAGCTTCTTCCTTGCTATTTTTACCATGGGTGATCTATAGATCCAAATGACTTGAATCCAACGGGCTTGGATTCAGCATTCTCATGCCTTTCTAACAAAATTGGTTTCATTCAATTTGGTGCACTGAATCGATCTGGGTTGATTTTTGAAGTTGGGTACAAAAGTGAGTTTGAAATAAAATGGAAAAGGTTTAATTCAAATAACTGGGCTGCACGGGAAAAGATACTGGGCCGGCCTGCTAAGCGTAGCGTTTCCGCGGGCTGTTTAAGTGGGTGTCCCCACTCGTCAGTGAGACAAGGGGGTGCGAAGCGGTATGGGGCAATGTGGATCGTTCCATCTAGTTTTAATCCAACGGCTGGGAGTCATCGTCGACGCGGGGTAACGCCGGCGAGAAAGAAACCTAGCGTGGCCAGTGAGGGGTGCTGGGGGCTCACCGAGGTGCAGGCGAGGGTCGGCGAGGCGGGCGAACGACAAAGTCGACAACGGCGAACTCAGGGGTGGCCGCGGCATTTCCTGGGGTGGACGAAATTGATGGCTTCCTTCTTCTCCAGAGGCGGCGGGTTCCGGTGAAATTCCGGCGAAGCGCTGCTCGCCTTGCTCCAGGGATGGTGTGGCACGATCAGTGGTGAGAGGGGAGTAGAATGGTGTGAAGAATTAGAGCGGGGGTGGCCTCTATTTATAGTCGAGCGAGGGGACCGTCGGGGCGCATGGTGAGCTCGTTGGGGGCGATGGTACAGACGGCTATTGGCATGGGCGAAGGTAGGGGGCGGTGCGGTGTTCCCTGGAAATTCTCAACGACATGGTTTCGAGGCGTGGGGCAGTGCGGCTTGGTCTGGAACATGCGACGCTCTGCATGGCAGAGGCGGCGTCTTCGACGACGAGCGGTGGCTGTGCGTCACGGGGCGGCCAACGAGGATGTCTGGCGGTCTCCTGGGTCGGTGGCGATCGTGTATGCGCGCGGTGAGGGCGGCGCGCGGTCTGTCGGCTTCGGTCGAGGGTGGCGCTCTGGCGCACGCTCGGCATGGTCGCTGGCGGTCTGGGCGCAGTCCGTGCGTGTTGTCCAGTGGCTGGCAGGGTTCGAGCGGTGGACAGGGAGTGGCGGTGGACGGTGGGCTGCCTCCCAAACATGCTGGCTAGGCTTGCTTCTCTTCCTAGCTTGCTGTCGACATGAGGGTGGCATGGGTGGCTTCGGCTGTTCACCATTGATGGCAATGCCAAGCTTACAGTGGGGCTAGTGCTTGGTTTAACTTGCTAGATGATCTACTGAGATGGTTGTGAGCTAGAGAGGGAACAAGTTAGGCTTCAATCACTGCTCACTATAGTGTTTAGATTTTGTATGATTTGTGTCTGCAACCTGTTTGATGAAATGGCCGCATGAAATCAAGTTTTGAATTTTGAAAATATTTTTGGTGGGTGTGCTAGATTGGTGTTGGTGAGTATGCAGATGCTTGGGTTTTGAAAGTTGAGCTTGTTTGAGTGGTTTTTGAAAAAGTGGGATCTTCCCATATGATAAAGATTCAATTTTGAATTGTCATTTAAACTATGCCTTTGAAAGTTTCTGGATGATCACAAAGTGGGCCTTGATACTTTGTTATGAGTACATTCAAGGGGTGCAAAGATCCAGAAAAGTTTCTGTTAGGTTCTGAAAGTTTGAGACAGCCAAAGTAGGCATGGGAGTTAAATTGGTCAAAATGACCATTCCTTTATTTTATTTGTTTTGCTTTATTTGTGTTTGGGAAAAGTGTGGGAAATGTTTTAGATGATGTTTATTTCACCTAAGAAACATTTTACAAGCAAAGAAACACACAAACAAGGTGGTTTAAAAGAATTTCAAATTCAATGCATCCTCATATGCATGCATTCATAATTTTATTTAGAAAAGTTTTTGTTAACCCTAATTTTGATGATTAGAGTTTGATGATTTAAGTTTAGTATTTTTGGGATGTTACAGTCATGTTCAGCTCTCAAGCTCGCATGAGGTGTAAGATCCCTCCTTTGTAAAGGAAAGGATCCCTATGATTGCAATGCTAGTCCCTGGATCAATGCTAGCATCCACAGTTTAAGATGAAGTACACAAAAACAAAGGTCATTATTACATATCATTCCAGAGACAAACATAGTCTTTTACAAACTCCATGGCCACAGGACTAATACAAGAGTTCAAATATATATAATAAGATAAATAAGTCTTCATCTTCATGTGCCACAGGCAAGCATGTTGAGTGTAGACTCATGACTCCTAATCATCATCAGAATATCCTGCAACATCACAAGTTACAACCACAGTGGGTCAATACATTGGAATAGTATTGGCAAGTGATACCTTAGTAGAATATTGGTAGGCTAGTTACTATATGCATTTTGGCTAAGTGTAGCTTGGGCTAGCTTTGCTCAAAGTAGGTTTTACCTATTAGTTGAAAACACTAAGTTTTTCTTTGTCAAAATCTTTCCCAAGGAACCACCAATAGACATTGGGGTCCTTCACCCTTGTTCAACCATAAGTTTTACTTAGAAATTGGGATGAGGAGATTCTTGATAGCTTCCATGTCTTGATGCTCAAGTTGTCCAATACCAGGGACATGGCTAAGTACTTAAATTCTTCCATCTGCAGAGGTTGTGCACTTTCCCCACAAGACTTGATTTTCACCAAGACAGGACCTTTCAGAAGCCTTCCCCTTAGACCAAATGGACGCATTCCAACCTATCATCCCACTACCACCAACTGTCCAAACGGCTAAGTTATTGCAACCTATGTGATCCAGGCAGAGCCCATATTGCCAAGTGGCTGCACTAGAAGGTTCTTAACATTTTGGCTTCTCAAATCCCTTTGTTCCTGGGTGGCTTTCCACAAGTGAGATACACAAGGTAAACCATAGAAATGGGCCTTGTGTAACCAATCAACATAACCCATTCTTTCCATTCCACCCAGGTGTTTCATTCACTTAGTTATTTTATTAAGCAAAAACATAGTCCAAAGACTTAGAAATATTTATTCATAGCATGAATATAACCACCCTTGGTTGCTACTAGCTAGGCTAAGCATGGCATTGGTAAGACTTAGAAATATTTCTAGCAATTCTACAACTACTAGGATTTCCCAAGCATAGCATATAGATCAAAATAACCATGCAAGACTAGCAAAATAATTCTAATGCAAAGTTGAAAAACTTAGGAATAAAATCATGAAGCACCACTTGCCTTGGTAGTTTGTAGAGTAGCTACAATCCTCACAATCACAATCACTACTTGCACCAAGATCTACACATAAAATAATAACACCAAAATCACATACAAAATAAATACAAGCAAAAATATATGGATGCATGCATAATGCCATGTGATGATTTTCTACAACAAACAAGACAAGTGCACAGTACTGATTCATAAACAAGTTCAAAACTTGCCAAACAAACTTTATTTGAACATTAAAACATTTCCCAAATAATTGTTATATACAAAATAGGCCTACACATGTTTCTGTAAAAACAACTATTTTAATAGAGGCAAAAAATTAAACACATTGCATAGATGTAAAGGATTTTATCTCCTGATTCCATTGATATAAAATTTGTCAAATTTGGACATGGCATTCAAAAGTTATGATTTAAACAAGTTTAAACATCTAATAGATCTAATTCAGAAATTTAAATCAAAGAACATGCCACGCGGCGGTCTCTGGTTGGCTGGTACCGCTTCGCACCGGATCGTGCTTGCAAGCCGTTGGATCTAACTAAAACGCGCGGTCAGATCTGATCCATACCTCTTTGTTAAGTGATCTATCCTACCCGTCAGATCCAGATCCAACGGTGCTCGATCAACCTACCAAAGTCTGGCGGCGCGCGGCGATGGTGAGCGGCGGCGCGCTCTGTCTACGGTGGCGCGGTGGCTACAGAGGGGGTTGGGGTCGTCCGAGAGGCTTACCAGACTCGCGGCAATGTGCTGAAGCTCAACGTGTGCTCGGTTGGCGAAGGGGCGCTCGGGGTCATCGAGGATTGCTCGTCGGAGAAGTCACTGGCGACGGACGCTTCTGTTTGTCAACGAAGGCGACGCTCTGGGCCATGCTAAGATGAGAGAAGGGTACCGTTAGATGCACATGACATTGGGGATCTCATGCTTATCAAACAGAGGAAGAGGGGAGGCTGGGACTTATGGGGAACGGTCGCCGGAGTTCGAGCAGAGGGTGGCGGAGCTCAGTCGTTGACGCTGTCGAGGCTACAGATCATGCACGAGCAAACGGAGAGTGTCAGTAGGTGCGCACGGAGATGTAGAACAAGCCAGTATGAACCATATGCAGAGGGGAGCGCTATGCTCACCGGAATTCGACGACGAACTCGTCGGAGCAGAGGGTGTCCAGCGAAAAATTCGAGCAGCCTGGTGGCTCCGGTGAGGTGTGGTTTGGGGGAAAAGGAGGGCGACATGGTGCTTAAGTAGGCGAGGACGGGGGCGTGATTTACTCAGGCATTGAACGGGAATTGAAGCCATGAATTAAACAGGAAATGTCCGGCGTAATTTGGGGATGAACTGGTCGCTGGGGGGTGGAGACGACGACTGCCATGTGGGCCACGGTTGTCAGCGAGAGAAAGGAAGAGGGGATGGGTCCAAGCGGTCAGTGACTCTATGGGTGCGGGTGCGAGTAAAGAAAAACGATTCGCGGGAGGGAGTTGCTGGGCTAGCTAGGTCGAGTTGGGCTAGGTTGGGCCAGATTGGGTGTTTGCTTATTTTTTTCCCTCTTTACTCCTTTTCTTTTTCTGTTTGATTTTCTAGGAATGATTTGCAAACTCCAATTTAGTTAAGTTTGAATTCAAATCTTCTCTAGGTTTTTATACAGTGAACTTAGTATTCAAATATGTATCAAACACTACTGTTTACTCAAAATCACTTTGATCATTTGAAAAATAAAAATAAAACCAAGCCTTAATGCGATATAAACCATAGGCATAACATTGATTTTATTTTCACACTTTGTTTTGAAAACTTTGCTCAAGCTTTGGAAAGTACTTAAGTTTGAATTCAAAACACTACTGAACAAAACAAGTACTCTTCTCATTAGAAAGTAGCACTGAGGCTAGAGCATACTCACATAAAAGTTTTTTGGTGGGTGTGGTAGATTGGTGCTGGTGAGTCTGTAGATGCTTGGGTTTTGAAAGTTGAGCTTGTTTGAGTGGTTTTTGAAAAACTGGGATCTTCCCATATGATAAAGATTCAATTTTAAATTGTCATTTAAACTATTCCTTTGAAAGTTTCTGGATGATCACAAAGTGGGCATTGATACTTTGTTATGAGTACATTCAAGGGGTGCAAAGATCCAGAAAAGTTTCTGTTAGGTTCTGAAAGTTTGAGACAGCCAAAGTAGGCATGGGAGTTAAATTGGTCAAAATGACCATTCCTTTATTTTATTTGTTTTGCTTTATTTGTCTTTGGGAAAAGTGTGGGAAATGTTTTAGATGATGTTTATTTCACCTAAGAAACATTTTACAAGCAAAGAAACACACAAACAAGGTGGTTCAAAAGAATTTCAAATTCAATGCATCCTCATATGCATGCATTCATAATTTTATTTAGAAAAGTTTTTGGTAACCCTAATTTTGATGATTAGAGTTTGATGATTTAAGTTTAGTATTTTTGGGATGTTACAAACCTTCCCCCCTTAAACAAAATCTCGTCCCGAGATTTGAAAAAGGACGAAAAAAGATTACCTAGGATTTGAAGAGATCGGGAAACTCCGTCCTGATGTGATCTTCGCGCTCCAAGGTAGCTTCCTCTTTTGTGTGGTTGCTCCACTGAATCTTGAGAAACTTGATGCTTCGGGTTCGGGTAGTTCGAAAAGCTTCTTCCAAAATACGGATGGGTACTTCAGGATAGGTCAGGTCATCGTTGATCTCTATGGTCCGGTGATCGATATTCTTGAATACTTCGGTCTTCTCGGGGACTTCGAGACACTTGCGAAGTAACGAGATATGGAACACATTGTGCATGACTGACATCTCTTTGGGTAGTTCCAATTGATACGATACTTCTCCTCGATGGTTCAGAATCTTGAAAGGTCCGATATATCTGGGGGCTAACTTTCCTTTGAGTTGGAAACGCTGCATTCCCTTCAATGGCAACACTTTCAGATAAACAAAGTCTCCTATGTTGAAGGCGAGGTCTCTACATCTCTTGTCGGTGTAACTCTTCTATCTGGATTGGGCGGTCTTGAGGTGCTCACGAATCTTGTGAACCTTCTCTTCTGCTTCTCGTAGGATGTCGGGTCCGAAGATCTGACTCTCTCCTACTTCCGACCAGTTCAAAGGGGTGCGACACTTTCTTCCGTACATAAATTCAAATGGGGCCATTTGCAAACTGGCTTGATAACTATTGTTGTATGAAAATTCTGCAAACGGTAGACAGTCTTCCCACTTGGATCCATATTCTAACACGCATGCTCTCAACATATCTTCGAGTATTTGGTTTACTCGCTCCGTTTGTCCATCGGTCTGAGGGTGATAAGCGGTGCAGAAATCTAGGCGGGTTCCTAAACCTTCTTGAACTTTCTTCTAGAATCTCGAGGTAAACTGAGTTCCTCGATCCGATACGATGTTCTTGGGGACTCCATGCAAACTAACGATTCTAGCGAAGTATAACTCCGCTAGCTTCGAACTCTGATATGTGGTCTTGACGGGCAAGAAATGGGCGACTTTGGACAATCTGTCCACTATGACCCAGATAGAGTCATTTCCCCTACTAGAAGTAGGCAGTCTAGTGATAAAGTCCATTCCAACAGAATCCCATTTCCATTCCGGAATCTGCGATGGTTGCAACAATCCAGCGGGTCTTTGATGTCCTGCCTTGACTCGCTGACAAATATCACACTTGGCGATATAGCTTCCGATTTCTCTCTTCATCTTATGCCACCAAAATTGCTCTTTTAAATCTTGATACATCTTAGTTCCTCCGGGATGGATAGAATAAAGAGTATCATGAGCCTCCTTCAAGATAACTTCTTTCAACTCAGAATCTGATGGTACACAAAGGCGTCCTTTGTACCACAGAACTCCTTCTTCATCCTCGGTGAATCCAGGTACTTTGCCTGTACCGATACGACGCTTGATTCCGTCAATACTAGCATTTTCCTTGTGCGCCTCTTTAATCTGACTGATCAAAGTGGGCTGGAGTTCTATGCTAGCCAAGAATCCTTCACTTACTAATTCTATTCGAAAATCTTCCATCTCTTTGTGCAAACTTGGTTGCTCCTTCAAAATCATGGAGTTCAAGCGGCACGACAATCTGCTAAGAGCATCTGTGTAACACCCTCAAAATCGGACCTATGCAAGTTTTAGCGAAATCCGCCAAACCCGCATAGAAACGATTCAAAGGTGCCCACCAGGCACTTTCGTGCGGGTGGAAAACGAAGTAATAACATTACACAACAGTCCTCGATGGGACCCACAGAACAGATATATACAACAGCGACTCAAAGAGTCAAGAACACAGATATACGGTACAAAGATCCAAATCACCTGTAAAACGATACAGCGTCCGACTACGGACAAGATGCAAATGGGGCTAAGAGCCCTGAAGAATAACCAATGGCGTCCATAACCCTGCCCAGGCCAAGCCGGAAGGGTAACCCTGCTAACGACGTCGATCTCAAAACCTGCTTAAACAAAAGGGGTGCCGACAAAGGGCAAAGGAAAAAGAGGAGCATCAGTACTGAGGCCAGTACACGACGAGACTAGAATTCGGAGGTCGTCGCCTACATAGGTATGGTGGTCTGAGCGGCAGCGGCAGCATGCACTAAACCACCTATAGAGACTCGATTCAACTGGCGGCAATCAGAGAGGGGTGATAAAAACCTATTCGGAACCAACCTAATACTACCACCAAACAAACCCATCCTGGTGTTTCCCGCTCGAGACCAATCGAGGAAGTCCACCGAGGAACTCACACAGTTGGCAGTTTTATTTATTCAGTTATCGTTGCAGCAATTACTAGTCAGGTATAGATAATCATCCTGATAAAATAAGCAGTGGGCACTTTTATTTGACCATTCCGTTGTAGTTGCAACACTTACTAGTCAGATACAATAAGCATGAGATAACCCCAAAACCCAGCAGTTGTTGGTACTTTTATTTAGCCATTCCGTCGTGGTTGCAATACTTACTAGTCAGGTACAGTGGTCGCCAACGACAACCCAAACAAGCAATTGTGGGCAGTTTTATTTAGCCATTCCATTATAGTGGAGCTGATTACTAGTCATTATAAAGTCAAATTTATAGCACTACTTTAGTTATAGTTGTCTATGATCGAGATATTGTGCTCCAAGTCGTCCATAACCGCGGACACGGCTTTCAGAAAGTTTTAACCCGGCCGGGGTGCACAAATAGCAACACACACACGATCGACCTCGGAAAAACCAAATCAAAACCCAACGAGGCTTTCACGACAGAGGAATCACAAGATTCAGAAATATTTCAGGGGGCCACCCCTTGGAGTACACCCGCAACGAAGTAAGCTAGCTCCGAGACGGACCCGAGGTTTGGGTGGACGGCTGTGAACGACTAGGAACCCAAAACTGAGCTTGTCGACACCGCGGAATTATGTCCCGATCCTAAATAGTACAGTGTGCTCCTCGCACAATCGTAAATAAAGCAGTAAATCATGGCATAAGTACAGGATAGTAAATAAAACCTCAAACTAGTTTGTGGCCCCAAGAAATATGACGGAATCAAGCTCTGGCTAAGGGGGGGTCCCATAATTCCCCGTATGTGGATAGCGCAATAATCAAGGAACAAGTATCAAGTACTCGGGGTCCTACGGGACACAAGTGGGCGGTCGGAAACCAAATATTATCTATCACCCACCGATGCCTCTGCTTACTTACTTCAATTTTAGTTGTTAAACAGGAATTAAAGTGAACGATAAATAAAGCCGAGATCATCTCCAACATCAAACATGTGGCAATACTCCAACAACTGTGGTACATGGCGACACGCAACAGCACTTGAGCAAGCGACTACGACGCGCAAGTCCGACTATCTACCAAACAACAGGTAATAGGAGGTGGCCAAGGCAATATAGGGCTGCAAGGGATATTACGGGTACGAAAACTAGAGCATCGCAACACAGGTAGCAATAGATCAACATGAGGGAATAAATACTATAAAAGTAAGATAGGTAGAAAGGGGGAGATGCTCGCCTGAAAACATTGCGGAAGGTTCCACCGAAGATCGGGTCGACACTCGCATCAACTCAACGGCCTTATCCGCGAAGAACCAAAACACTAGAATAAACACCGGATGCAATATTTAATACTACGGCAAAAGATCGGGCATGATGCATGTATGATGTATGACATGGCAAAGGTGCGATGCAATTAGGTCATATTAAGCGGAACCGGGGTCCCGACAATTAAATATATGGTTCTAGTTGTTTAGATACCCCGCATTTTAAATGTTGTTTAACAAGGCATAATATTTCACCGGTTCGCTATACAAATTTAATTGAGGCCAGTATGAGACTAGATTTTCCCGCATATGGGCCCCATATTTAATTATTAGGTGAATCGGCATAAGGCCCCCAAACCACAGACAAGTATGCATGCAAGATGAATGATTAATATACAACAGGTTTTATATTACATTTATAAAAATAAGGTTCGAGAAAAGGTTCACACATTAGGGGGTCTCGACGAACTTGGGATTCCGGGGTTCGGGGTTCGGTCTCAGGGTCCAGGGTTCGACGGGATCGTTCTTGGACTCCGGGGTTTAGGGTCTTCGGATCGGGGAAGTAGACCTTGTCGTATCCGGGAAGCAGGCCTTGGGTCGGCGTCGGGGCGCATCGGATCGCCCTGGTCGGTGTCGATCTTATCTTTGCGGAGATCTTGTCGGGTCGTCGAATCAGATCGGTCTTGGCTCTTCGAATCGGTCTTTGGTTCGGGGCCTCAGGGTCTTGGGGTTCGCGTCCGTGTGGCGGTCTTGGCGTCCCAGGTGGCGAACTTGGCGTTCCGTTTAAACGACCTTGGCGTCCTTGTCGGAGTTCTTGGTGGCGATGTCGGTCTTGGGTTCGGTGCCGGCGGATCCTGGCGATCTTCAGGTTCGGGTCCTGGCGTGGCCCTTGGATCACCGGGATCGGCTTCGGGGTCTCGGTGGTGACAAAGTCCTTGGCGTATTTGTTCCATGACAAAGAACTTCGAGCTCCGACTTTGAAGTGTTGTCGACGTAGCGGAAGTAGACGTCATCGTAGAACAAGTGGAAGCCAGATCTTCGGTTCAATCCGTCTTGTGTCAACGCGGTGCAGTGGAAGCAGAACGGCTGGGCCGGTACCGATTCTCTTGCTCTTGCACTGGTGCCTGCATGCAGCGGCTCGGAGAGCGGGACAGGCAAGCAGAGAGGTGGCAGCGGCGAGGGAGGGTGGAGCAGGGGGCGGAGAGGAAGAACGGCGGCGAGGCGGTCGCGCGGGTCATCGGCGGGGAGGCGCGGGCACGGGGCCGACGGGGCGGGGCTGGCGAGGCGGGGGTGGCCGGAGGCGGCGCTGGCGCGGTCGGGGACGGAGGGGGCCGAAGCGGGCGCCGGGGTGGGGAGGGGAGCGGCCGGAGGAGGAGGCGGCGCTCGGGTGGGGCGCGGGCGGAGCAGAGCGGGGCGTGGCTTGCCGGAGGGCGGTGGGGCGAGCGGGGAGGGGAGCGGAGGTTGGAGGGAGGGGGGCGGCGGCGGCGGTGGGAGAGGGAGGGTGGAGCGCGAGGTCGGCCCGAGGACGGGGCGGAGGGCGCGGCGGCGGAGCAGAGCGAGCTCGAGGGAGAGGAAGATGGCGACGCCGGAGGGCGAGCAGAGGAGGGAGGACGCGGAGGAGGCTCTGGCGGTTGGCTCGCGGGGAGAGAGGAGCGGGGCGGCGAGCGCAGGTGAGGCCGGCGATCGCTGAGGGAGAGGAGGGAGGACACGCGGGAGGAGGAGGAAGAGGAACAGGGGAGGGAGCGCGTGCGTGGGGAGGCTGGGACGCGTGGGGCCAGGCGCTGGTGGGGTCGGCTGGCAGCGGTTGGGTCGGTCTGGGGGGCGTGCGCGTGCGTGGGTGGTTGGGGTGGCCAGGGTGTGTGGGGTGGAGGGAGAGAGTTGGGGGGTGAGGTGGCAGTGTTCGATTGCTTGGGGGGTAGAGAAGAGATGAGGTGGCAACCAGCTATTGGGTGGGGTGAGGTGGAGGGGGGTTGGGTAGGTTAGGTTGGGGTAGAAAAGGGTCTAGGTTGGACCGATTGTTTGGACTGGGGGTGGTCGTTCGGGTCGAATCGGCCCGTTCGACTGCCCCTACTAAAATAATGAAATATTTTATTTAATTTTAAATGCACCGTTTGCAAACCGATAGCAGACAAACAAAATAATCCGGAGGCCCGGGTTTTGGTGTTTGAATTAAAGACGGGGCGTTTAGAAAACAAAACCAGGCTTTTCAAAAATAGTTTTATGCGAACAGATGCAAGATGATGACGATGCTCAAATGCAATGTGGCATGATGACATGAGCATGCGGTCATGATGATGCAATGCACAAAATCACCGCGATTTTCTAGTAGTGGTTTTGCGGGATGCCACAATTCGACACCACTAACAATGGATCTCGCCCTCGAGATCCGCCTCATGGTACCGGAAGGAAAGTCGGCGATCTGCATCTTCTCGCTTCGTGTAGATCCTCGCGACACCACTAACAAGAGGTCGTTGTCCGTGATCGTCGAGAGAACACTCCGGGGACAAAAGGTCGAAGGTAGAGGTCTCCACAAATAAAGCCACCTCTAGCTTCCGTGGACGGAGTAAAATTGCTGGATCCACTGATTCGATGTACAAGAGCGAATGATAAGAGTAGTCGGATGGTGATCAGTCCATCGCGCACCCAAACCATTACTCTGCATCCGAATAGGCGGATTATGCAACCAACTCTCGGAACTAGACTGAAGATCTCGACAAGCGAGGTTCGGAAACAAAGGAGGGATGGACATTCTCATCAGATCTGATGTAGATGACTTCGTCGTGTCGGAAAACACCGGAAGGCACAAACAAGGAACAAAGAATGGTACCACAGTAGACGGATTCCTCAGACAGCATGAACACCGGATGGTAGAACACCGTTATCAAAGGAGGAAGCGAAACCCTGAAGGTGCGACGGAAACCCAACCACGAGAATTCCTGGACTCGAAGAGAGAGAAGAGAGCGGATTCAAAACGCGTAGAGGTAAGAGGCGAATAGCAGATGGATAAGGAGTAAAATCAGACCTAATCAGAACTATCCAACCGATTTTTCAAAAATAGTTTTGACACTCTACTTCGGCCGTTAGCTAGGTTATCCTACAGGCTGGACTTGTGGGGTATCGCAACTGCTGTGCTCTGATACCACTCTGTAACACCCTCAGAATCGGACCTATGCAAGTTTTAGCGAAATCCGCCAAACCCACATAGAAACGATTCAAAGGTGCCCACCAGGCACTTTCGTGCGGGTGGAAAACGAAGTAATAACATTACACAACAGTCCTCGATGGGACCCACAAAACAGATATATACAACAGCGACTCAAAGAGTCAAGAATACAGATATACGGTACAAAGATCCAAATCACCTGTAAAACGATACAGCGTCTGACTACGGACAAGATGCAAATGGGGCTAAGAGCCCTGAAGAATAACCAATGGCGTCCATAACCCTGCCCAGGCCAAGCCGGAAGGGTAACCCTGCTAACGACGTCGATCTCAAAACCTGCTTAAACAAAAGGGGTGCCGACAAAGGGCAAAGGAAAAAGAGGAGCGTCAGTACTAAGGCCAGTACACGGCGAGACTAGAATTCGGCGGTCCTCGCCTACATAGGTATGGTGGTCTGAGCGGCAGCGGCAGCATGCACTAAACCACCTATAGAGACTCGATTCAACTGGCGGCAATCAGAGAGGGGTGAGAAAAACCTATTCGGAACCAACCTGATACTACCACCAAACAAACCCATCCTGGTGTTTCCCCCTCGAGACCAATCGAGGAAGTCCACCGAGGAACTCACACAGTTGGCAGTTTTATTTATTCAGTTATTGTTGCAGCAATTACTAGTCAGGTATAGATAATCATCCTGATAAAATAAGCAGTGGGCACTTTTATTTGACCATTCCGTTGTAGTTGCAACACTTACTAGTCAGATACAATAAGCATGAGATAACCCCAAAACCCAGCAGTTGTTGGTACTTTTATTTAGCCATTCCGTTGTGGTTGCAATACTTACTAGTCAGGTACAATGGTCGCCAACGACAACCCAAACAAGTAATTGTGGGCAGTTTTATTTAGCCATTCCATTATAGTGGAGCTGATTACTAGTCATTATAAAGTCAAATTTATAGCACTACTTTAGTTATAGTTGTCTATGATCGAGATACTGTGCTCCAAGTCGTCCATAACCGCGGACACGGCTTTCAGAAAGTTTTAACCCGGCCGGGGTGCACAAATAGCAACACACACACGATCGACCTCGGAAAAACCAAATCAAAACCCAACGAGGCTTTCACGACAGAGCAATCACAAGATTCAGAAATATTTCAGGGGGCCACCCCTTGGAGTACACCCGCAACGAAGTAAGCTAGCTCCGAGACGGATCCGAGGTTTGGGTGGACGGCTGTGAACGACTAGGAACCCAAAACTGAGCTTGTCGACACCGCGGAATTGTGTCCCGATCCTAAACAGTACAGTGTGCTCCTCGCACAATCGTAAATAAAGCAGTAAAGCATGGCATAAGTACAGGATAGTAAATAAAACCTCAAACTAGTTTGTGGCCCCAAGAAATATGACGGAATCAAGCTCTGGCTAAGGGGGGTCCCATAATTCCCCGTATGTGGATAGCGCGATAATCAAGGAACAAGTATCAAGTACTCTGGGTCCTACGGGACACAAGTGGGCGGTCGGAAACCAAATATTATCTATCACCCACCGATGCCTCTGCTTACTTACTTCAATTTTAGTTGTTAAACAGGAATTAAAGTGAACGATAAATAAAGCCGAGATCATCTCCAACATCAAACATGTGGCAATATTCCAACAACTGTGGTACATGGCGACACGCAACAGCACTTGAGCAAGCGACTACGACGCGCAAGTCCGACTATCTACCAAACAACAGGTAATAGGAGGTGGCCAAGGCAATATAGGGCTGCAAGGGATATCACGGGTACGAAAACTAGAGCATCGCAACACAGGTAGCAATAGATCAACATGAGGGAATAAATACTATAAAAGTAAGATAGGTAGAAAGGGGGAGATGCTCGCCTGAAAACATTGCGGAAGGTTCCACCGAAGATCGGGTCGACACTCGCATCAACTCAACGGCCTTATCCACGAAGAACCAAAACACTAGAATAAACACCGGATGCAATATTTAATACTACGACAAAAGATCGGGCATGATGCATGTATGATGTATGACATGGCAAAGGTGCGATGCAATTAGGTCATATTAAGCGGAACCGGGGTCCCGACAATTAAATATATGGTTCTAGTTGTTTAGATACCCCGCATTTTAAATGTTGTTTAACAAGGCAGAATATTTCACCGGTTCGCTATACAAATTTAATTGAGGCCAGTATGAGACTAGATTTGCCCGCATATGGGCCCCATATTTAATTATTAGGTGAATCGGCATAAGGCCCCCAAACCACAGACAAGTATGCATGCAAGATGAATGATTAATATGCAACAGGTTTTATATTACATTTATAAAAATAAGGTTCGAGAAAAGGTTAACACATTAGGGGGTCTCGACGAACTTGGGGTTCCGGGGTTCGGGGTTCGGTCTCAGGGTCCAGGGTTCGACGGGATCGTTCTTGGACTCCGGGGTTTAGGGTCTTCGGATCGGGGAAGTAGACCTTGTCGTATCCGGGAAGCAGGCCTTGGGTCGGCGTCGGGGCGCATCAGATCGCCCTGGTCGGTGTCGATCTTATCTTTGCGGAGATCTTGTCGGGTCGTCGAATCAGATCGGTCTTGGCTCTTCGAATCGGTCTTCGGTTCGGGGCCTCAGGGTCTTGGGGTTCGCATCCGTGTGGCGGTCTTGGCGTCCCAGGTGGCGAACTTGGCGTTCCGTTTAAACGACCTTGGCGTCCTTGTCGGAGTTCTTGGTGGCGATGTCGGTCTTGGGTTCGGCGCCGGCGGATCCTGGCGATCTTCAGGTTCGGGTCCTGGCGTGGCCCTTGGATCACCGGGATCGGCTTCGGGGTCTCGGTGGTGACGAAGTCCTTGGCGTATTTGTTCCATGACAAAGAACTTCGAGCTCCGACTTTGAAGTGTTGTCGACGTAGCGGAAGTAGACGTCATCGTAGAACAAGTGGAAGCCAGATCTTCGGTTCAATCCGTCTTGTGTCAACGCGGTGCAGTGGAAGCAGAACGGCTGGGCCGGTACCGATTCTCTTGCTCTTGCACTGGTGCCTGCATGCAGCGGCTCGGAGAGCGGGACAGGCAAGTAGAGAGACGGCAGCGGCGAGGGAGGGTGGAGCAGGGGGCGGAGAGGAAGAACGGCGGCGAGGCGGTCGCGCGGGTCGTTGGCGGGGAGGCGCGGGCACGGGGCCGACGGGACGGGGCTGGCGAGGCGGGGGTGGCCGGAGGCGGCGCTGGCGCGGTCGGGGACGGAGGGGGCCGAAGCGGGCGCCGGGGCGGGGAGGGGAGCGGCCGGAGGAGGAGGCGGCGCTCGGGTGGGGCGCGGGCAGAGCAGAGCGGGGCGCGGCTCGCCGGAGGGTGGTGGGGCGAGCGAGGAGGGGAGCGGAGGTTGGAGGGAGGGGGGCGGCGGCGGCGGTGGGAGAGGGAGGGTGGAGCGCGAGGTCAGCCCGAGGACGGGGCGGAGGGCGCGGCGGCGGAGCAGAGCGAGCTCGAGGGAGAGGAAGATGGCGACGCCGGAGGGCGAGCAGAGGAGGGAGGACGCGGAGGAGGCTCTGGCGGTTGGCTCGCGGGGAGAGAGGAGCGGGGCGGCGAGCGCAGGTGAGGCCGGCGATCGCTGAGGGAGAGGAGGGAGGACGCGCGGGAGGAGGAGGAAGAGGAACAGGGGAGGGAGCGCGTGCGTGGGGAGGCTGGGACGCGTGGGGCCAGGCGCTGGTGGGGTCGGCTGGCAGCGGTTGGGTCGGTCTGGGGGGCGTGCGCGTGCGTGGGTGGTTGGGGTGGCCAGGGTGTGTGGGGTGGAGGGAGAGAGAGTTGGGGGGTGAGGTGGCAGTGTTCGATTGGTTGGGGGGGTAGAGAAGAGATGAGGTGGCAACCAGCTATTGGGTGGGGTGAGGTGGAGGGGGGTTGGGTAGGTTAGGTTGGGGTAGAAAAGGGTCTAGGTTGGACCGATTGTTTGGACTGGGGGTGGTCGTTCGGGTCGAATCGGCCCGTTCGACTGCCCCTACTAAAATAATGAAATATTTTATTTAATTTTAAATGCACCGTTTGCAAACCTATAGCAGACAAACAAAATAATCCGGAGGCCCGGGTTTTGGTGTTTGAATTAAAGACGGGGCGTTTAGAAAACAAAACCAGGCTTTTCAAAAATAGTTTTATGCGAACAGATGCAAGATGATGACGATGCTCAAATGCAATGTGGCATGATGACATGAGCATGCGGTCATGATGATGCAATGCACAAAATCACCGCGATTTTCTAGTAGTGGTTTTGCGGGATGCCACAATCTGCTACCACGTTGGCTTTACCAGGGTGATAGTGAATGTCCAGGTCGTAATCCTTGATTAGCTCAATCCATCTTCTCTGCCTCATATTCAGCTCGTTCTGAGTGAATATATACTTCAGGCTCTTGTGATCCGAATAAATCTCACAACGGTTTCCCATCAAGTAATGTCTCCATGTTTTTAGGGCTAGAACTACGGCTACGAGTTCGAGGTCATGGGTTGGGTAATTTTGCTCATGTTGTTTCAGCTGTCGAGATAGATAAGATATAACTTTGCCTTCTTGCATTAGCACACATCTGAGACCAATCTTGGATGCGTCACAATACACATCGAAGGGCTTCGTGATATCCGACATGATCAAGATTGGGGCTGAAATCAATCTCCTCTTGAGTTCTTGAAAACTCGGTTCACATTTGTCGGTCCATTCAAACTTCTTGTCCTTCTTCAGCAATTGGGTCATGGGTCTGGCGATACTAGAGAATCCTTCTACGAATTTGCGGTAATATCCCGCCAATCCGAGAAATGCACGAACTTGGGTTTGAGTGGTTGGGGATTGCCAATCTTCTAGATCTTTCACTTTGGCAGGGTCAACGGCAATTCCTCCGGCTATACAATGTGACCGAGGAATCCTACCTCCTATAACCAGAATTCACATTTGCTAAACTTTGCATACAACTGATGCTCTCTAAGGGTCCCAAGAATGGTCCTTAGGTGTAGCTCATGTTCTTCTTCTGATTTGGAATAAATCAGAATGTCATCGATGAAAACAATGACAAACTTATCCAGGAAGTCCATAAAAATCTTATTCATGAGATTCATGAAATAAGCGGGGGCATTGGTTAGTCCAAAAGACATGACTGTATACTCATACAATCCATATCTGGTGGTAAAGGCAGTCTTCAGAATATCCTCTGCACGAATTTTGAGTTGATGATAGCCAGTTCTAAGATCAATCTTAGAAAACACTTCGGCACCGGTCAACTGATCAAACAAATCTTCTATTTTGGGCAAGGGGTACTTGTTCTTGATGGTGACATCATTCAACTTCCGATAATCCGTACACAAACGCTTACCTCCATCCTTCTTGTCCACAAACAAGACAAGTGACCTCCAAGGTGACGCACTTGGTTGAATCAATCCAATTTCCAGCATGGAATCCAGTTGCTTCTTCAGTTCTGTGAGCTCTGATGGGTTCATACTATAGGGTCTCTGGGCTATGGGTCCGGTTCCGGGGATTAGTTCAATGATAAATACGATATCCCGATCTGGGGGCATACCGGGCAAAACATCTGGAAATAAATCGGGGTATTCGCAGACTATCCGGACTTGGTCAATGGTAGGTTGGGCTATACTCTTGTTGCATTTGAATTGGCGAGGTAAGGTTTCAGTTATATGCTCAACTGATATTCTGACGGTACTGGTCATGGTTATGGCTTTCTTGGCACAGTCAATCAATCCTTTATGTTTGGACATCCAATCCATTCCTAGTACTACTTCCAAACCTTTAGTTCCGAGTACTATCAGGTTAGCATAAAAATCTATGCCATGGATTCGGATAGGGACGGCTTTGCAAATTTGCCTAGCTTTGGTGGTTGATCCGGGAATTTGAACAATCATAACATGCTTCAGTTTGGTTGGTTGAATTTTACTAGTGCATGCAAATTCTTCGGTGACAAATGAATGCGATGCACCAGAGTCAAACAACACTCTTGCAAGTACTGAATTAACAGAAAACATACCCAGCACGACGTCTGGCGCTTCCTGAGCTTCTTCAGCATGCATGAGAAAAAGACGGCCGTTGTGCTTGACTGAATTCCCTAGGGCAAATCTTCTTCCTGGCTGAACACGACGCTGCTGCTGAGCTGGGACATTGGCATTGGGGGCTGTAGCATTCTTCTTGTTGGGACACTCGTTGGAATAGTGGCCTTTATTTCCACAGTCATAACAGGTCACTTGCGACTTCTCCTTGGCTGCTACAAGCACAACATTGCTTCCAGTCCTCGGGGCAGTGTTGGTGTTGGTGGTAGCATTGTTGTTGTTGAACTTGGGTGGGGCACGATTGAAATTGCTAGCGTTGCTGGGGTTGTTGTGATTTCCTCCGGGTCTAGGGTTTCCACGGTTGGGATAGGTCGGACGGTTCATCGGGGGATCTGTTGGTTCTTGGGGAAAATCCTGGAGATGGGTTGGGGCGATACTTTGGGGTCTGATGGGTTCTTGGTTGATGCATCATACGACGCTTGCGGTTCTCATTGGCTTGGTTGATCTTTCCTTCCATTTGGATGGCAGAGTCGACAAGGGCTTCAATATCAGCAAAGGGGATATTGACTAACACAGTCTGCATCTCATCATGCAGACCATTCAGGAATCTTTCTTTCTTCTTGTCTTTGGTGTCGATCTCATCCGGGGCATACCTTGCTAATGACAAGAATTTGTCATGGTATTCCACTACCGTCATCTTTCCTTGCTTCAGCTCTATGAACTCGTCTCTCATTCTGTTGATCAAACCCGGTGGCACATGGGTTCTGCTAAAATTGACCTTGAATTCTTCCCACGTCATCATCTGGCCTCCGGTCATTGCGTGAACACTGTTCCACCATGCCCTGGCATCTCCGGCTAGATAGTGGGTGGCGAACAGAACTTTCTCGTTGTCTTCCACTCCGGCTACTTCTAAGTTATTTTCTATGGTCTGCAGCCAATCATCGGCGTCTAGGGGTTCTTCTGACTTAGTGAAAATAGGTGGGTTGGTATTCTGAAATTTTTTGAGCTTAGATCCATGGTTGTCCTGATTTCCGTGGCCTTGGTTGTTGTGGGCTAGCTGGGCTATCTGCTGAAGTGTGGCTAGGTTGGCTTGACGTTTGGCTCTTTCAGCTTCGCGGTCAGAAGTCAACATTTGCAGTATCTGCAACATCGGGTCCAGGGATGATCCACTTCCTCCGCGTGGCATCTGAAGATGGAGATAGATCATGAGAAAAGAGGGAAATTTCTAAGGTTTTGGGTCTTTGAAATTTTTTGAAAGTCTGACTCAGATTTTCTAGCAACTTGCTTTTTCATTCATTCATAGCACACGATACAACACACACCACAACAAGGAAAAGCAGATGGTTTTAAGAACCATTCTGAGGACTACGATACAGTGGGACCGAATACTACTCACTATGCTAGTGCTCAAGTGCTACTACTCCTCGGAATATGTGGCCTCATCATCCTCATCATCATAGATGAAGGCGAAATCATCCTCATCGGTGAAGAAATCCATAGCCTGATCCTCCAGAAAATCATCGTCATCGCTGAGATAGGAATAGGGGTATCCACGAAGATCCTCTCCGGCATTCTCCCTTTCCTCCAACTGCATGTCTCTCTCGTGGATGGTTTCCTCCAGAGATGAGATGCGGTGGCGAAGACGGGCAATAATGCGCTCCTTGTTGTCGAGCTGACGGTGGCGAGACTTGCGATCCTTTGCTAGCATGGCGATGGTCTGATCCTTCGTCTTGATGATGGCAGACTTGTGGTTGTAGTAGTCACGGCAGTTGTCCAACTCTTGCTGACGATCGTACATCATGAAGCTGAGGTGGTCCAATTGAGTCTTCAGCTCGGGGTGGTATGGGGCTTCCAATGGTTGTCCATTTGCATCACGCCTTGGGCAAAACTCAAAGCGAGTACCCTTGATCTGATTGATGCTCTGCCCACACAGACGGGAAAGAGCTTCCTGCATGGCCCTGGCAAGTCCATCGAGCCAGTTGTTCTCTCTTAAGGTAAACTGAATTCCCTCCGCAGTGTCAGGTTCAATCTTTCCTCGGAGACTTGCAACAATTAGCCACTGCAGGTCTTCTCCTCCTTGATCATTGAGTTGAGCTCCGAAGAACTCGGGGTGCGGACGCTCCAGAAGTTCCGAAAGCTGGTCCAAATCCCTCTCAAAGATAAGGTCTCCGCCATTCCCCAATTGGTAAAACTTGCTGTACTTCATGTCCATCTATAAGAATATAGGATGAGTAAGTTAGTAGAGTGATCAAGCGTGTCAAAATTTTATGTATTTTTGCAAAAGTTTTTGAGGAACATGAATTTTCATGAAAGAATCAAAGGGATAAGAATGAGGATAAGTTTTTGTAAATATTGGTTTTCTTTGGTTTTGGAAAATAAGTTTTTGATTTAAACGTCCAGACTAACTAGGTTCTCCTATGGTCAGGATGGCTCTGATACCAACTTGTCAACACCCGGATTTTTAATCCCAAATGCCTGTTATGTCATACATCGCAATCCTAGGATACCATTTTTGCGAGACATAACATAATTGGATACCATAGTACATCATCCATTACAAACGATACATAAGTTCTTACACGAATAGGGATCTCATGATCCAGTTCTTAATACAGCATCAAGCAACGGAATACGTAATAGTAACGGTAGCGTAGGCGAAGCTCCATCTTCGGGGTCGCAGGCAATGCTGACGATGGGAGATGATCCTAGTTGTCGTAACCTTCCTGTGGTCCATCCTCCAGGTACTTCTCTTCATAGTCTGGCCATGGGAATAGCCAGGGAAAAATCCATGAGTACTCTTTAAGTACTCGCAAACTAATACTAACAAGGGAAAGGGGGTTTTGATAATAGGACACTAGGCTCTAGGGTTATTTTGTAAAAGCCAGATTTATCTCTACTAAGTCTAGAAGCAAAAGAATGCTAGTCACAATTTTATAACTCCTAAGTGGGAACTTGTATTTCATATCACAACCCTGTTGTGGTCAAGTCAAAGTCTCAATCCATTTCACAGGTCATTTTGAAAAGTCTGACGGGGGAACAGTATGGCCGGCCTGCCTGCTAAGCATAGCGTTTCCGCGGGCTGTTTAAGTGGGTGTCCCCACTCGTCAGTGAGACAGGGGGGTGCGAAGCGGTATGGGGCAATGTGGATTGTTCGATCTAGTTCTAATCCAACGGCTGGGAGTCATCGTCGACGCGTGGCAACGCCGGCGAGAAAGAAACCTAGCGCGGCCAGTGAGGGGTGCTGGGGGCTCACCGGGGTGCAGGCGAGGGTCGGCGAGGCGGGCGAACGACGAAGTCGACGACGACGCACTCAGGGGTGGTCGCGGCAGCTCCTGGGGTGGACGAAATCGATGGCCCCCTTCTTCTCCAGAGGCGGCGGGCTCCGGTGAAATTCCGGCGAAGCGCTGATCGCCTTGCTCCGGGGATGGTGTGGCATGATCAGTGGTGAGAGGGGAGTAGAATGGTGTGAAGAATTCGAGCGGGGATGGCCTCTATTTATAGTCGAGCGACGGGACCATCGGGGCGCATGGTGAGCTCGTCGGGGGCGATGGTACAGACGGCTATTGGCATGGGCGAAGGTAGGGGGCGGTGCGGTGTTCCCTGGCAATGCTCAACGACATGGTTTCGAGGCGTGGGGCGGTACGGCTTGGTCTGGAACATGCGACGCTCTGCGCGGCAGAGGCGGCGTCTTCGACGACGAGCGGTGGCTGTGCATCACGAGGCGGAGAACGAGGATGCCTGGCGGTCTCCTGGGTCGGTGGCGATCATGTATGCACGCGGTGAGGGCGGCGCGCGGTCTGTGGGCTTCGGTCGAGGGTGGCGCTCTGGCGCACGCTCGGCATGGTCGCTGGCGGTCTGAGCGCGGTCCGTGCGTGTGGTCAAGTGGCTGGCAGGGTTCGAGTGGTGGACAGGGAGTGGCGGTGGACGGTGGGCTGCCTCCCAGACATGCTGGCTAGGCTTGCTTCTCTTCCTAGCTTGCTGTCGACATGAGGTTGGCATGGGTGGCTTCGGCTGTTCACCATTGATGGCAATGCCAAGCTTATAGTGGGGCTAGTGCTTGGTTTAACTTGCTAGATGATCTACTGAGATGGTTGTGAGATAGAGAGGGAACAAGTTAGGATTCAATCACTGCTCACTATAGTGTTTAGATTTTGTATGATTTGTGTCTGCAACCTGTTTGATGAAATGGCCGCATGAAATCAAGTTTTGAATTTTGAACAGATTTTTGGTGGGTGTGCTAGATTGGTGTTGGTGAGTCTGCAGATGCTTGGGTTTTGAAAGTTGAGCTTGTTTGAGTGGTTTTTGAAAAAGTGGGATCTTCCCATATGATAAAGATTCAATTTTGAATTGTCATTTAAACTATGCCTTTGAAAGTTTCTGGATGATCACAAAGTGGGACTTGATACTTTGTTATGAGTACATTCCAGGGGTGCAAAGATCCAGAAAATTTTCTGTTAGGTTCTGAAAGTTTGAGACAGCCAAAGTAGGCATGCGAGTTAAATTGGTCAAAATGACCATTCCTTTATTTTATTTGTTTTGCTTTATTTGTCTTTGGGAAAAGTGTGGGAAATGTTTTAGATGATGTTTATTTCACCTAAGAAATATTTTACAAGCAAATAAACACACAAACAAGGTGGTTCAAAAGAATTTCAAATTAATGCATCCTCATATGCATGCATTCATAATTTTATTTAGAAAAGTTTTTGTTAACCCTAATTTTGATGATTAGAGTTTGATGATTTAAGTCCTGTGATTGCAATGCTAGTCCCTGGATCAATGCTAGCATCCACAGTTTAAGATGAAGTACACAGAAACAAAGGTCATTATTATATATCATTCCAGAGACAAACATAGTCTTTTACAAACTCCATGGCCACATGACTAATACAAGAGTTCAAATATATATAATAAGATAAATAAGTCTTCATCTTCATGTGCCACAGGCAAGCATGTTGAGTGTAGACTCATGACTCCTAATCATCATCAGAATATCCTGCAACATCACAAGTTACAGCCACAGTAGGTCAATACATTGGAATAGTATTGGCAAGTGATACCTTAGTAGAATATTGGTAGGCTAGTTACTATTTGCATTTTGGCTAAGTGTAGCTTGGGCTTGCTTTGCTCAAAATAGGTTTTACCTATTAGTTGAAAACATCAAGTTTTTCTTTGTCAAAATCTTTCCCAAGGAACCACCAATAGACATTGGGGTCCTTCACCCTTGTTAAACCACAAGTTTTACTTAGAAATTGGGATGAGGAGATTCTTGATAGCTTCCATGTCTTGATGCTCAAGTTGTCCAATACCAGGGACATGGCTAAGTACTTAGATTCTTCCATCTGCAGAGGTTGTGCACTTTCCCCACAAGACTTGATTTTCACCAAGACAAGACCTTTCAGAAGCCTTCCCCTTAGACCAAATGGACGCGTTCCAACCTATCATCCCACTACCACCAATTGTCCAAACGGCTAAGTTATTGCAACCTATGTGATCCAGGCAGAGCCCATATTGCCAAGTGGCTGCACTAGAAGCTTCTTCACATTTTGGCTTCTCAAATCCCTTTGTTCCTGGGTGGCTTTCCACAAGTGAGATACACAAGGTAAACCATAGAAATGGGCCTTGTGTAACCACTCAACATAACCCATTCTTTCCATTCCACCCAGGTGTTTCATTCACTTAGTTGTTTTATTAAGCAAAAACATAGTCCAAAGACTTAGAAATATTTATTCATAGCATGAATATAACCACCCATGGTTGCTACTAGTAGCTAGGCTAAGCATGGCATTGATAAGACTTAGAAAATTTTCTAGCAATTCTACAACTACTAGGATTTCCCAAGCATAGCATATAGATCAAAATAACCATGCAAGACTAGCAAAATATTTGTAATGAAAAGTTGAAAAACTTAGGAATAAAATCATGAAGCACCACTTGCCTTGGTAGTTTGGAGAGTAGCTACAATCCTCACAATCACAATCACTACTTGCACCAAACTCTACACATAAAATAATAACACCAAAATCACATACAAAATAAATACAAGCAAAAATATATGGATGCATGCATAATGCCATGTGATGATTTTCTACAACAAACAAGACAAGTGCACAATACTGATTCATAAACAAGTTCAAAACTTGCCAAACAAACTTTATTTGAACATTAAAACATTTCCCAAATAATTGTTATACACAAAATAGGCCTACACATGTTTCTGTAAAAACAACCATTTTAACAGAGGCAAAAAATTAAACACATTCGATAGATGGAAAGGATTTTCTCTCCTGATTCCATTGATATAAAATTTGTCAAATTTGGACGTGGCATTCAAAAGTTATGATTTAAACAAGTTTAAACATCTAATAGATCTAATTCAGAAATTTAAATCAAAGAACATGCCACGCGGCAGTCTCTGGTTGGCTGGTACCACTTCGCACCGGATCGTGCTTGCGAGCGCCGTTGGATCTAACTAAAACTCGCGGTCAGATCTGATCCATACCTCTTCGTTAAGTGATCTATCCTACCTGTCAGATCCAGATCCAACGGTGCTCGATCAACCTACCAAAGTCTGGCGGCTCGCGGCGACGGTGAGCGGCGGCGCGCATCGACGGTGTTCGGCGGCGCGCTCTTTCTACAGTGGCGCGGTGGCTATAGAGGGGGTTGGGGTCGTCGGAGAGGCTTACCAGACTCACGGCGATGTGATGAAGCTCAACGTGTGCTCGGTTGGCGAAGGGACGCTCGGGGTCGTCGAGGATTGCTCGTCGGAGAAGTCACTGGCGATGGACGCTTCTGTTCGTCGACGAAGGCGACGCTCTGGGCCACGCTAAGATGAGAGAAGGGTACCGTTAGATGCGCAGGACACTGGGGATCTTACCCGTATCAAACAGAGGAAGAGGGGAGGCTGGGACTTACGGGGAATGGTCGCCGGAGTTCGAGCAGAGGGTGGCAGAGCTCAGTCATTGACGCTGTCGAGGCTACAGATCATGCGCGAGCAAACATAGAGTGTCAGTAGGTGCGCACGGAGATGTAGAACAAGCCGGTATGAACCATAGGCAGAGGGGAGTGCTGTGCTCACCGGAATTCGACGACGAACTCGTCGGAGCAGAGGGTGTCCAGTGAAAAATTCGAGCAGCCTGGTGGCTCCGGTGAGGTGTGGTTTGGGGGAAAAGAAGGAGGGCGACATGGTGCTTAAGTAGGCGAGGGCGGGGGCGTGATTTACTCAGGCATTGAACGGGAATTGAAGCCACGAATTAAACAGGAAACACCTGGCGTAATTTGGGGATGAACTGGTCGCTAGGGGGTGGAGACGACGACTGCCATGTGGGCTGGGGTTGTCAGCGAGAGAAAGTTAGAGGGGATGGGTCCAGGCGGTCAATGACTCTGTGGGTGCGGGTGCGAGTAAAGAAAAACGATTCGCGGGAGGGAGTTGCTGGGCTAGCTGGGTCGAGTTGGGCTGGGTTGGGCCAGATTGGGTGTTTGCTTATTTTTTTCCTCTTTACTCCTTTTCCTTTTCTGTTTGATTTTCTAGGAATGATTTTCAAACTCCAATTCAGTTAAGTTTGAATTCAAATCTTCTCTAGGTTTTTATACAGTGAACTTAGTATTCAAATATGTGTCAAACACTACTGTTTACTCAAAATCACTTTGATCATTTGAAAAATAAAAATAAAACCAAGCCTTAATGTGATATAAACCATAGGCATAACATTGATTTTATTTTCACACTTTGTTTTGAAAACTTTGCTCAAGCTTTGGAAAGTACTTAAGTTTGAATTCAAAACACTACTGAACAAAACAAGTACTCTTCTCATTAGAAAGTAGCACTGAGGCTAGAGCATTCTCACATAAAATAATGAACACCATTTGCTCCTGTTTTTGAAATGGTTTTGAAAATGGAACCCTCAATGATCATGGATGCATGGATGATATGCATGAGTTTTGAAACATGATTTTAGGGATGTTACAAATCTAACCCCCTTAAGGTGAATCTCGCCCTCGAGATTCGGATTGGCTAGCAAATAGGTGAGGGTGGTCTTTCCGAAGATCATCTTCTCTTTCCCATGTTGCTTCTTATTCGGAATGATGGTTCCATTGAACTTTGCAGAATTTGATAGTCTTAGTCCGAGTAACTCTTTCTGCAGTCTCAAGAATCTTGATTGGTTTCTCCTCATAATTGAGATCACTTTCCAATTGGACCTCTTCCAAAGGTATAGTATCCTTCAAAGAAGTCTCTTCCATTTCTAGATGACATTTCTTAAGCTGACTCACATGGAACACATTATGAACAGCTGACAGAGATTCGGGAAATTCAATCTCATAACCTACTTCTCCTTTACGACTCAGAATCTTGAATGGTCCAACATATCTTGGGGCCAATTTACCTTTGACACCAAACCTCTTCACCCCACGAAGTGGTGACAATCTAAGATAAGCTCTGTCACCAACTTCATAGGTGACTTCTCTACGCTTAGGATCTGCGTAGCTCTTTTGTCGGGACTGTGCTATCTTCAATTTGTCCTTGACTAGCTTGACTTTCTCTTCAGCTTCTTTGATTAGTTCTGGTCCGAACAAACTTCTTTCTCCCACACCATTCCATAGCAATGGGGTGGTACACTTTCTCCCATAGAGAAATTCAAATGGTGCCACCTCAATACTGGCTTGATAGCTGTTATTGTAAGAAAATTCTGCGTAAGGAATACTTTCATCCCAACTGGCTCCATAGTCTAGAGCACATGCTCTCAACATATCTTCAAGAATCTGATTAGTCCTTTCTGTCTGTCCATCAGTCTGAGGATGAAAAGCAGTGTTGAATTCCAACCTCGTTCCCAATGACTCATGTAATTGCCTCCAAAAATGGGAAGTGAATTGAGTTCCCCTATCAGACACAATACTCTTGGGTACTCCATGTAGACATACAATTCTACTCATATAGATTTTGGCTAACTTGGCACTTGTATAAGTTGTCTTCATGGGTATAAAATGAGCCACTTTAGTTAGGCGATCCACTACTACCCAAATAGAGTCATACCCTGACCGGGTCCTTGGTAATCCGGTAATGAAGTCCATACCAATCTTGTCCCATTTCCAATTAGGAATAGGTAGTGGTTGTAACAATCCTGCTGGTTTTGATGTTCCTCTTTCACTCTACTACATACATCACACAAAGCAATATGTTCGGCGATGTCTTTCTTGAGATTATTCCACCAAAATCTTTCCTTCATATCCATGTACATTTTAGTGTTACCCGGATGAATATAATATGGTGAGTTGTGTGCTTCTTGTAAAATCAGTTTCTGAAGCTCCGGATCTTGTGGAACACAGATACGTTTTCCATGCCATAAAGTACCCTGTTCGTCTTCATGGAATCCTTTGGCTTTTCCCTTGCCAATCTTTTCCTTAATCTCTTCAATTTCCTTATCTGCCTTTTGGGCTTCTTTGATCTTGTCCAACAAGGTGGGTTGAACATCCAAATACATGAGATGTCCCTCGGGCACAATCTCCAACCTGAGATCTCTAAATTGGGCACACAGATCATCTGGCAATTCTCCCTTAGTAAGGCCATTCACAAAAACCTTACGGCTTAGAGCATCCGCCACAACATTTGCTTTACCGGGGTGGTATTGCAAACTCAAGTCATAGTCCTTGATGAGTTCTAGCCATCTTCTTTGTCTCATGTTAATTTCTTTCTGGTGAAGATATACTTCAAACTCTTGTGATCTGTGAACACTTCACATCGCTTTCCCAAAAGATAATGTCTCCATGTTTTGAGTGCATGGACAACAGAGGCTAACTCTAAATCATGAGTAGGGTAGTTTACCTCATGAGTTTTGAGTTGTCTTGAAGCATAAGCCACAACTTTCCCTTCTTGCATAAGTACTGCACCTAATCCATGATGAGATGCATCACAATATACTTGGAAATCTTTCTCCAAATCTGGCAAACATAAGACTGGTGCTGCCACTAGTCTCTTCTTCAATTCTTGGAAACTGAGTTCACAACCTTCAGACCAAGCGAATTTCTTGTCTTTCTTTAGCAACTCTGTCCTAGGTTTAGCTACCTTGGAGAAATTCTCAATGAACCTTCTGTAGTAACCTGCTAAGCCAAGGAAACTACGAACCTCTTTTACTGACTTGGGAGATTCCCATTCAGTTACAGCTGAAACTTTAGCAGGATCCACCGCTACAACATCTCCTGACACAACGTGTCCAAGAAATCCAACTTCATTCAACCAAAATTCACACTTGCTGAATTTGGCATACAGCTTGTGCTCCCTAAGCTTCTCAAGTATCAAACGTAAATGTCCTTCTTGCTCTTCTTTGCTCTTGGAGTAGATCAAGATGTCATCGATGAAAATGACAACAAACTTATCAAGAAATTCCACGAACATCTTTTTCATCATATTCATGAAGTATGCTGGTGCATTGGTCAAACCAAACGGCATCACGGTATACTCATATAATCCATACCTTGTGGTGAAAGTTGTCTTAGGTATGTCTTGTTCCCTTATCATGAGCTGGAAATAGCCTGATCGGAGATCAATCTTTGAGAACACACAAGCTCCTTCTAACTGATCAAACAAGTCATTGATTCTTGGCAAAGGGTATTTGGTCTTGATGGTCACCTCATTGAGTGAACGGTAATCTATGCATAACCTTTGACTTCTATCTTTCTTTTCCACAAACAAAACTGGTGCTCCCCAAGATGAAGAACTTGGTTGGATAAAACCTTTCTGCAACTATTCTCCAAGATGCTTCTTGAGTTCATTCAACTCATCCACTGACGTCTTGTACGGTCTCTTTACTATTGGTCCAGATCCTGGTAGGAAATCAATAAGAAACTCCACATCTCTATCGGGTGGCATTCCCGGAAATTCTTCCGGAAACACATCCGGATATTCTCTCACAATTGGCACACTGTCTATGCTAACCCCCTTAAGGGAATTTAGCTTACTCCTTTTTGATTCAAAGTTGGTCTTGAATCTGATCCTTTTGTTTTCTGGAGTTGTTAGTGAGACAGTATGGTTGGCACAATCTAGCACTCCCTTGTGGTTAGTCATCCAGTCCATTCCCAATATAACATCCAATCCTTGGGAGTTTAAGATTACCAGGTTAACGGGAAACTTATATTTCCCAAACTCTATGACTAGATCATGACATCCTGAATTCACTATCATTTCTCCGCCAGGAGAACTTACTTTTATAGGACACCCAATTGTTTCTACTGGTAGTTCATTTCTTTCAACAAATGCTCTTGATATGAATGAATGAGATGCACCAGTATCTAAGAGAACAAATGCTGGAACAGAATTGAGTTTGAACTTACCAGCAACAACATCAGGTTCCTCATAAATTTCCTCCACATTGATGTGGTTCACTTGTCCCTTTTGAAAAGGGTTGGGCTTGTTGGGTCCTTCAACTTTTTTTCTGGGCATTCATTTGCATAATGCCCCATCTTGTTGCACTTGAAACATTCAACCTGACTAAGATCCTTCTTGACAGGCTGGCTTCCACTGCCACTTCCACTGTGGTGGCTCTTATATCCACTCTTGTGGTTCTTTGTAAGATCCCTCCTTTATAAAGGAAGAAGGATCCCTGTGATTGCAATGCTAGTCCCTGGATCAATGCTAGCATCCATAGTTTAAGATGAAGTACACAGAAACAAAGGTCATTATTACAGAGACAACATAGTCTTTACAATCCCAAGGCCACAGTCCTAGTACAAGAGTTTAAATAAGTAAATAGATAAAAGTCTTCATCTTCATGTGCCACAGGCAAGCATGTTGAGTGTAGACTCATGACTCCTAATCCTCATCAGAGTAACCTGCAACATCACAAGTTACAGCCACAGTGGGTCAATACATTGGAATAGTATTGGCAAGTGATACCTTAGTATAATTTAGGTGGTCTAGATACTATATGCAATTTGGCTAAGTGTAGCTTGGCTTGCTTTGCTCAAAATAGGTTTGGCCTATTAGTTGAAATCACTAAGTTTTTCTTTATCAAAACTTTTCCCAAGGAACCACCAATAGACATTGAGGTCCTTCACCCTTGTTCACCCACAAGTTTTACTTAGAAATTGGGATGAGGAGATTCTTGATAGCTTCCATGTCTTGATGCTCAAGTTGTCCTTTTCCAGGGACATGGCTAAGTACTTAGGTTCTTCCTTCTGCAGAGGTTGTGCACTTTACCCACAAGCCTTGATTTTCACCAAGACAGGACCTTTCAGAAGCCTTCCCTTAGACCAAATGGATGCGCTCCAACCTATCATCCCACTACCACCAACTGTCCAAATGGCTAAGTTCTAGCAACCTATGTGATCCTGGCAGAGCCCATATTGCCAAGTGGCTGCACTAGAAGCTTCTTAACATTTGGCCTCTAAAATCTCTTTGTTCCTGGGTGGCTTTCCACAAGTGAGATACACAAGGTAAACCATAGAAATGGGCCTTGTGTAACCACTCAACATAAACCATTCCTTCCATTCCACCCAGGTGTTTCATTTACTTAGTTGTTTTATTAGGAAAAACACAAGTCCAAAGACTTAGAAATATTTTTATCATAGAATGTATATTTCACCACCCTTGGTTGCTACTAGCTAGGCTAAGCATGGCATAGATAAGCATTCTTAACTTAGAAATTTCCTAGCAATTCTACAACTACTAGGATTTCCCAACATGGCATATAAGCAAAAATAGCATGCAAGACTAGCAAAATATTTCTAATGCTTAGTAGAAAACATAGGGATAAAAATATCATGAAGCACCGCTTGCCTTGGTAGTTTGGAGAGTAGCTACACTCCTCACAATCACAATCACTATTGGCACCAAAATCTACACACAAAATCATAGCAACAATCACATACAACATATATACAAACAAAAATATATGAATGCATGCAATATGATATGTGATGGTTTTTAAAACTCAACAAAGCAAGTGTACAGTATTGGTTCATAAAACAAGTTCAAAACTTGCCAAACAACATTTATTTAAACCTTAAAACATTTCTTAAACAATTCATATACTCAAAATAGCCCTACACATGTTTCTATAAATAAAACCATTTTAACAGAAGCAAGACGTTAAACACATTGCATATTTAGAAAGGGCTTGTTCTCCTGATTCCATTGATATAAAATTCATCAGATTTGAACGTGGGGATCAAAAGTTATAGCTAAAACAAATCCAAACAACTAATAGATTCAAATTCTGTTTTTAAATCTAATTCCTGGCCACGCGTCACACTCTGATTGGCGCGTACCGGTTCGCTCAGGATCGCGTCTGTGAGCCGTTAGATCTACTTAATCTGCACGGTCCAGATCTACTCATAACGTTTCGATAAGTGATCTCATTCCACGCGCTGGATCCAGATCCAACGGTCCTGGATCAAACGACCATAGATGGGCGGCGCTGGCGGTGGCTACTGGCGGCGGCGTGCTCGGCCTACGGCGGCGTGGCGCTACAGGGGGTTCTAGGGTCGTCGGAGGCGCTTACCAGGTTCGTAGCGACGCGCTGATGCTCAACCTGGTGACGGCTTGGCAAGGGGCGCACGGACACGGCTGCATGGGCTCGTCGGAGTTGCTGTCAGCGTCGGGCTCGGGTGGACGACGATGTTGGCGACGCTCCTGGTCACCCTAGGACGAACAAACGGCATCAGGAGACGCACAAGACTACGACGAATGTGTTCGTGTGAAACAGAGGCGAAGGGGAACAAGGGGCTCACCGAATTTGATCGCCGGAGTTGAGGATGTCGTCGGGAGCTTGCAGCGTTTGACGAAGTCGATGACCTGAGGCAGTACAGGACGAACCAGTGGGGTCAGAAGGTGCGCAAGGAAGTTGTGAAGCGGCTCGTATGAACCAGAGGGAGAGGGGCGCACGGGGCTCATCGGGATTGGTCGCCGGAGTGAGCTCTGTCTGCGGCGGTGCGAGGATGATTGCGGGCAGCCTGGGGGCGCTCTGTGCTTGGAGTCTGGGGGGAAATGGAGAGGGGGCAGAGGGGGTTTAAGTAGGCAAGGCGAGGGCGTGATTTACTCCTGCAATCAACACGAATTGACGAGCGAATCAAACAGGAAACACACGGCGCGATTTGGGGAAGAACACGTCGCGGGGGGTGGAGATGACGACGCCGTGTGGGCCGCGGCTGTCAGCGAGAGAAACAGTGGGGGAGTGGGTCCTGTCTGTCAGTCACTCGGCGGGTGCGGGTGTGAGTGAAGAAAACGGTTCGCAGGGTGGGGTTTGCTGGGCTTAGCTGGGCTAGTTGGGCCAGATTTGAGTGAAAGCTTATTTTTTCCTTTTATCCTTTTTCTTTTTCTGTTTGGTTTTTCTGAAATGAATTTCAACTCCAAATCAAATGAGCTTGAATTCAAATCTTCTCTAGGTTTTTATACTGCAAACCTTGCACTCAAAATGTGTGTCAAACACTACTGTTTATTCAAAACACTTTGATCAAATAAAAATAAAAATAAAAATAAAACCAAGCCTTTATGATATATATACAATAGGCATAATATTGGTTTTATTTACTCATTTTGTTTTGAAACTTTTTTCAAAATTTTGATGGTGCCTAAGTTTGAATTTCAAACCTTACTGAACCAAAACAAGTACTCTTCTCATTGGAACATAGCACTAAGGCTAGAGAAAACTTACATGAAATAATAAGCATAAATGCTTCTGTTTTGAAATGATTTGTTTGAAATGAAACTTATATGATCATGGATGCATGGATGATATGCATGAGTTTGAAACATGATTTTAGGGATGTTACAATTCTAACCCTCTTAAGGTGAATCTCGCCCTCGAGATTCGGACTGGCTAGCAAATAGGTGAGGGTGGTCTTTCCGAAGATCATCTTCTCTTTCCCATGTTGCTTCCTCTTCGAAATGATGGTTCCACTGCACTTTGCAAAACTTGATAGTCTTAGTCCGTGTGACTCTTTCTCCAGTCTCAAGAATCTTGATAGGCTTCTCCTCATAAGTGAGATCACTTTCCAATTGTACCTCCTCCAAAGGTATAGTATCCTTCAAAGAAGTTTCTTCCATTTCTGGATGACACTTCTTAAGTTGACTCACATGAAACACATTATGGACAGCTGACAAAGACTCTGGCAATTCAATTTCATAAGCAACTTCTCCTTTACGGCTCAGAATCTTGAATGGTCCAACATATCTTGGGCCAAACTTTCCTTTGACTCTGAACCTCTTCACTCCACGAAGTGGTGATACTCTAAGATAAGCTTTATCACCAACTTCATAGGTGACTTCTCTACGCTTAGGATCTGCGTAGCTTTTCTGTCGGGACTGTTCTATCTTCAATCTGTCCTTTACCAACTTGACCTTCTCTTCGGCTTCTTTGATAAGTTCTGGTCCGAACAAACTTATTTCTCCCACACCATTCCATAACAATGGGGTGGTACATTTTCTCCTGTAGAGAGACTCAAATGGTGCCATCTCAATGCTGGCTTGGTAGCTATTGTTATAAGAAAATTCTGCGTAAGGCAGACTTTCATCCCAACTGGCTCCATAGTCTAGGGCACATGCCCTCAACATGTCTTCAAGAATCTAATTAGTCCTTTCTGTTTGTCCATCAGTTTGAGGATGAAAAGCAGTGCTGAATTCCAACCTCGTTCCCAATGACTCATGTAGCTGTCTCCAAAAATGGGAAGTGAATTGAGTTCCCCTAGCAGACACAATACTCTTGGGCACTCCATGTAGACATACAATTCTACTCATATAGATCTTGGCCAACTTAGCACTTGTATAGGTTGTCTTCACGGGTATGAAATGAGCCACTTTAGTTAGGCGATCCACTACTACCCAAATAGAATGATATCCTGACCGGGTCCTTGGTAATCCGGTAATGAAATCCATACCAATCTTGTCCCACTTCCAATCAGGAATATGTAGTGGTTGAAGCAAACCCGTTGGTTTCTGATGTTCCGCTTTCACTCTACTACACACATCACACAAAGCAATATGTTCGGCGATGTCCTTTTTGAGATTATTCCACCAAAATCTTTCCTTCATATCCATGTACATTTTGGTGTTACCCGGATGAATGGAATACAGTGAGTTGTGTGCTTCTTGCAAAATCAGTTCCCGAAGCTCCGGATCTTGTGGAACACAGATACGTTTCCCATGCCATAAAGTACCCTGTTCATCTTCATGGAATCCTTTGGCTTTTCCTTTGCCAATCTTTTCCTTAATTTCTTCAATTTCCTTATCAATCTTCTAGGCTTCTTTGATCTTGTCCAACAAAGTAGGTTGAACATCCAAAGACATGAGATGTCCTTCAGGCACAATCTCCAATCTGAGTTCTCTAAATTGGGCACACAAATCATCTGGCAATTCCCCTTTAGTAAGGCCATTCACAAAAACCTTACGACTTAGATCATCTGCTACAACATTCTCTTTACCGGGGTGGTATTGCAAACTCAAGTCATAGTCCTTGATGAGTTCTAGCCATCTTCTTTGTCTCATATTAATTTCCTTCTGGGTGAAGATATACTTCAAACTCTTGTGATCTGTGAACACTTCACAACGCTTTCCCAAAAGGTAGTGTCTCCATGTTTTGAGTGCATGGACAACAGAGGCTAACTCCAAATCATGAGTAGGGTAGTTCACTTCATGAGTTTTGAGTTGTCTCGAGGCATAAGCCACAACTTTTCCTTCTTTCATAAGTACTGCAACCAGACCATGATGAGATGCATCACAATATACTTGGAAATCTTTTTACAAGTCTGGTAAACACAAGACTGGTGCTGTCACAAGTCTCTTCTTCAATTCCTGAAAGCTGAGTTCACAACCTTCAGACCAAGCAAAATTCTTGTCTTTCTTTAGCAATTCTGTCATAGGCTTAGCAACCTTGGAGAAATTCTCAATGAACCTTCTGTAGTAACCTGCTAAGCCAAGGAAACTACGAACTTCTTTCACTGACTTAGGAGATTCCCATTCAGTTACAGCTGAAACTTTAGCAGGATCAACTGCTACACCATCTCCTGACACAACGTGTCCAAGAAATCCAACTTCATTTAGCCAAAATTCGCACTTGCTGAATTTGGCATACAGTTTATGCTCTCTAAGCTTCTCAAGTATCAAACGCAAATGTCCTTCATGCTCTTCTTTGCTCTTGGAGTAGACTAAAATGTCATCGATGAAAATGACAACAAACTTATCAAGGAATTCCATGAACACCTTGTTCATCATATTCATAAAGTATGCTGGAGCATTGGTCAAATCAAATGGCATCACGGTATACTCATACAATCCATACCTTGTGGTGAAAGCTGTCTTAGGTATGTCTTGCTCCCTTATCTTGAGTTGGAAATAACCTGACTGGAGATCAATCTTTGAGAACACACAAGCTCCTTCTAACTGATCAAACAAGTCATTGATTCTAGGCAAAGGATATTTGTTCTTGATAGTTACCTCATTGAGTGAACGGTAATCTATGCATAACCTTTGACTTCTATCTTTCTTCTCCACAAACAAAACTGGGGATCCCCAAGATGAAGAACTTGGTTGAATAAATCCTTTCTGCAACTGCTCTCCAAGTTGTTTCTTGAGTTCTTTCAGTTCATCAACTGACATCTTGTACGATCTCTTTGCTATTGGTCCAGATCCTGGTAGCAAATCAAAAAGGAACTCCACATCTCTATCTGGTGGCATTCCTGGCAATTCTTCCGGAAACACATACGAATATTCACTCACAATTGGCACACTGTCTATGCTAACCCCCTTAAGAGAATTTAGCTTACTCCCTTTTGGTTCGAAGTTAGACTTGAATTTAATCCGTTTTATTTCGAGGGTTGTGAGTGCAACAGTACGATTAGCACAATCTAGTACTCCTTCGTACTTAGCCATCTAATCCATTCCCACAATCACATCTAGTCCTTGGGAATCTAGGATTATCAGACTCACTGGAAACTTATGCTTTCCAAACTCTATTACTAGATCCCGGCATCCAAGACTTACTATCATATCTCCACCTGGAGAACTAACTTTTATTGGTGTAAGACCCGTCCTTTGTAAAGGAAAGGATCCCTGTGATTGCAATGCTAGTCCCTGGATCATTGCTAGCATCCACAGTTTAAGATGAAGTACACAGATACAAAGGTCGTTTATTACATTCATTCCAGATATAAAACATAGTATTTTACAACTCAGGGCCAAAGGCCTAATACAAGAGTTTATGGAATAAGTAAATAAACACAAGTCCTCATCTTCATGTGCCACAGGCAAGCATGTTGAGTGTAGACTCATGACTCCTACTCATCATCGGAATAACCTGCAACATCACAAGTTACAGCCACAGTGGGTCAATACTTTGGAATAGTATTGGCAAGTGATACCTTAGTAAATTTTAAGTGGACTATAGTACTATATGCATTTGGCTAAGTGTAGCTTGACTTGCTTTGCTTGAAAATAGGTTTTTCCTATTAGTTGAAATCACTAAGTTTTTCTTTGTCAAAAACTTTCCCAAGGAACCACCAATAGACATTGGGGTCCTTCACCCTTGTTCACCCACAAGTTTTACTTAGAAGTTGGAGTGATGAGATTCTTGTAGCTTCCATGTCTTGATGCTCATTGTCCATTGCCATGGACTTGGCTAAGTACTTAGATTTTCCATCTGCAGAGGTTGTGCACTTACCCCACTAGACTTGGTTTCCCAAGACAGGACCTTTCAGAAGCCTTTCCTTAGTCAAATGGACGCGTTCCAACCTATCATCCCACTACCACCAACTGTCCAAATGACTAAGTTCTAGAAACCTATATGATCAAGGCAGAGCCCATATTGCCAAGTGGTTGCACTGTAAGCTTTCTCAACACTTGGCCTCCAAATCCCTTTGTGCCTGGGTGGCATACCACAAGTGAGATACACAAGCCAAATCCATGGCCTTGTGTAACCACTCAACCAAAAACCACCATTCAAGTCCCATTCCACCCAGGAGGTTCATTGACTTAGTTGTTTTATTAAGAAAAGCATGAGTCCCAAAGGACTTAGAATTATTTCACCATAGCATGTACATACTTTACCAACCCTTGTTTTCTACTAGCTAGGCTAAGCATGGCATAGTAACTTAACTTAGGAAAATTCCCTAGCAATTCTACAATAATACACTACATAGGATTTCCCAACATAGCATTTGGCAAAAGTAGCATGCAGGACTTAGCAAAAATAATTCTAATCCTTATTCAAAATAAAGGGTGGAAATATCATGAAGTATCACTTGCCTTGGTAATGGGGAGAGTGGCACTCTTCACAATCACAGTCACTAGCAAAATCTACACAAGAATTTTGTAGCACACAATTACATACAATTCATATACAAGCAAAGATATGAATGCATGCATGCAAGAAAATGCTAAGTGATGATTTTTGAAAACTCTACCAAGCAAGTGCATGAAACAGAAACATAACAAGTCCCAAAGTTTGCTAACTAAACTTATTTAGCCCTAAAATCATTTGCTAAACAAAAACTATACTCAAAATGGACCTAATCATGTTTCTGCTTTCAAAGTCATTTTAACAGATACTATTTGTTAAACACATTGCAGATTCAGAAAGGCCTTGATTCACTGATTCCAACGGTATAAAATTTGCAAAAATCTAACGTGGGAATCAAAAGTTATAGCCATTTGAAAATTGGATCTAAATCTGATTTGAATTTCTGTTTTTGATTCAAACCGTAGCCACGCGTCGCATTATTACTGGCGCGTACCGGTTCGCACCGGATCACCCTTCCGCGCCGTAGGATCTAACTAAATCGCACGGTCTTGAGCGCGTACCTCCTCGCTGATAAGTGATTCTATCCTGGCGCTTGGATCTAGATCTAACGGTGCTCGAGCACGCGACCATGTCCTGGCGGCGCGCGGCGTCAGCGAGCGGCGGTGCGCTCTGTCTATGGCGGCGCTAGCGTTTCCGGTCGTGCGCGAGAGGGGGAAGTGGCTTACCAGAACCGCAGTGGCGTGCTGAGGCTTGACGTGGTGTTGGTTTGCGAAGGGGCGCGCTGGCACGGCTTCAGGAGCTCGTCGGAGTAACGGGCGGTGTCGGTGTAGGGGTCCCAATCTTTAATAAGATAGAGCCCCCTGTGTTTACAATGCTAGTCCCTGGATCAATAGCTAGCATCCATAGTTTAGATGTAATATCAAGAAACAAAGGTCATAATATAACTTTATAACCAGGAATAACATAATTTTATTACATCATACATAGCTCATTTGGCTATTACATTACATTGCAGCGGAATAACTATAGTCATGGGGTCCTTCATCTTCAAAGTGCCACAGGCAGACATGTTGGTTGTAGACTTTGTAATCCTAATCAATCAATCCTCACTAAAAACAATCAAACCTGCAACATAACAAGTTACAGCCACAAGGGTCAATACATTTGAATTGTATTGGCAAGTGATACTATGGTAGTATAGTGGAGTCTATCATCTATATGCATTTGGCTAAGTGGATTTGAGGCTTGCATTGCTCAAAAATAGATTTTTCCTTAACATTTGAAAATACTAAGTTTTACTTGGCAAAATCATTTTTCTCAATCAAAGATTTGAAGATCCTTTCAAGGCATCTCTCCATCAAAGATTGAAGATTTCAAACAACCCTTGTTCAAACCACAAGTTTTAACTTAGAAATTTGAATGATGAGATTCTTGATTGCTTCCATGTCTTGATGCTCAAATTTTCCTTTACCAGGGACATGGCTAAGTACTTAGATTCTACACTCTGCAGAGGTGGTGCACTTTCCCCACAAGACTTGGTTTCCCAAGACAAGATCTTTTAGAAGCTCTCCCTTAGACCAAAATGGACGCGCTCCAACCTATCAAACACTACCACCCACTGTCCATATGGCTAACTTCTTGCAACCTATATGATCATGGCAGAGCCCATATTGCCAAGTGGTTGCACTTGAAGCTTCTCAACATTTGACATCTCAAATCTCTTTGTTCCTGGGTGGCAATCCACAAGTGAGATACACAAGGTCAACCATAGACATGGGCCTTGTGAACCACTCAACCAAAAACCACCAAGCAATCCCATTCCACCCAGGTGATTCATTAACTTAGTTGTTTTATTAGACAAAATCACAAGTCCTCAGACTTAGAATATTTTTCCATAGTGTGAATATATATTCCACCCATGTTTTCTATTAGCTAGGCTAAGCTTGATAGTAATAGGAATCTTAACTTAGGAAGATTTACACTAATGTTTCATCTACTAGGTTTTACTATAGCAAGGTTTATACTTAGCAAAATCACTAGTGCATAGTGAAAATAATGGGACAAAAAGTATGAAGCATCACTTGCCTTTTTGGTAGGGAATGGTGGTTCACTCCTTGATCTTGCTAGTCTCACACTTCACTACAAGTCAATCAAGCAAACACAAATTCAATTCACATTCCAAACCAAAGTCAAACAAACAATTTTTCACACACAAGTAATGGAATCTAAGTCATGCATAAGCATGCAAAGGTTGGTTCTATTGTAAGGATGGTCTCCACTAGGCTTCTAAACTTTGTAAGTTCCAAATTGGTCATTTACCAAAATGGCAAAGTCAATTGCAAAACGGTTTTATCTCAAAACCATTTTAAAATCCATTCATCATTTTTTGTGGTGAAAAATGTTTTTATCAAAACAAAACTTTTAAGTTTTTCACCAAATGAGTTGCTATTGCAAAACTTGGTGTTTTTGGGTCAGTAGGTTTGGTCCAAACTTTTTTCTCAAAGTTTTCTTTCCATAAACATTTTCATAATAAACTTAATAATTTTATTTGACTAGAAATTGGCTAAGTCAAATAATCCAACCTAATTTTTACCAAAATAATTTTTAACACCAAGGGTTGGTTCCTAGGGTCAGTAGGTTCTTCACAAGCTAATTTGCCAAGGTTTCAAACTTGTAACCATTTTTGAATCATTTTTCTATTCTAAACAAGCATACAAATGAATCTGCAAAAACAAGTAAATTAACAGATACTATTTACTAAACTAAGGGAATGGTTGGCTAGGGCTTGTTCCACTGAATCCATTGATATAAAATTTGTAATTTTGGACGTGTGGTTTGAAAGTTATAGATTTTACAAGATTAAACTTCTAATTGGAAAGTTTCTGTTTTTAAAACGAGGTCTGAGCCACGTGTCATGTTTTAATTCGTCGGTACCGGTTCACTGGGATCGAGCTATGTGGTGCATTAGATCTAAGTTTAATCGTGCGGCTCAGGTTCTTCCTTACCCCTTCGGTTAGTCATTCTATCCAAGCCATCAGATGCAGATCTAACGGTTCCTATTGCCCTGGCCAAATAGCAGCGGCGCTGGCGGTGGCGTCTGGTGGCGGAGCGGCCAGACGGCGGCGGAGTTGACGTTTCAGGAAGCGAGGAAGGAGGAGAGGTGGCTCACTGTGATCGCCATGGCATGGGGATGCTCAACCTGCCCTTGGTTGGTGAAGGGGCGCACGAGGACGGGCGGGATTCCTCACCGGAGTTAGGGCTGGCGCCAGGAGCTTCTGTTTGTTGACGGGGACGGGGCTGTAGTCCACCAGAAAGAAAGATAATGGTAGGGTTAGATGCGGGCGAGTGAAATGGACACAGGCGTATCATCGGAAGGGCAAGGGGTGGCTAGTTACTACCTGGAGGCTTCGTCGGAGAAAGAGGCAGACGGCGGTGCTGCAGGTCGTCATCGAAGCCGAGGTTACAGGGCACCCGCGGATGAATGAATGGCACGGGAAGATGCGCCAGGATGCGGTGAGCGTGCTCGTGTGTTCGGGGAGGCAGGAGGTGGTGTGGCTCGGCCGGATTCGACGGTGGAAGCTCGTCGGAGACAGAGCTGCTCGGGGAGAAATTGGGGCGGCCTGGGGGCTTGCTTGGGGGAGGAGACAGAGGGGAGACAGAGAGGAGTCACTGGCGTTTAAATGTGCCTGGTCGCTGCGAGTTAAGGTGGCCATGTTTAAGGCGAATTCAAGCCGCGAATCAAAGCCTGCAACGGCCGGCGAGGGAGGAAGAACAGGTCGTGGGGGTGGGGAAGAAGAGAGACGTGGCGGTGGGGTCCTCTGGTCAGTGAGAAAGGAAAAGGGAATGGGGTCCAGTCGTCAGTGTCCTCGCGGGTGTGAGTTTGAGTGCGAAAACGTTTCGTTAGAGGGGTAGGGAAAATGGCTGCTGGGCTAGGGTGGGCTTTAGCTGGGCTGGGTCGGCCAGTTTCTATTTTTTTTCTTCTGAATTTTTTTCCTTCTCTAATTCTATTTTTCTGTTTTGAATTTCATCCAACTATTCAAGCATTCAAATAATTCAAACAATTCAAACAATTGTAATGAGATTTTGGTTCTGTTTAACAGCATAAACCAAATCTCCAAAAATAAAATAATATTTTTATTCTTTTTAGGACCATTCATTAATTAAATAAAATGGTTCATTAGTTATTTAATAAAATAGGGTTTGATTTAATTAATAGAATCTCCATTTGAAATCCAAATATTTTTAAAACCAAATCAGTAGGTTTTATTTGGAAAATAAAGAATACTTGGAAACTTGTTTAAAATAAAATAATATTTTATTTTAGGGTCCATTAGTAATTAAATAAATAGACCTTATTCTTTTAATTCAAATAGGATTTGTTTTATTTAAATATTTATTTTGAAATCTGAAATAAAACCAAAACAGTTCAGTAGGTTTTATTTGAGAATATAAAATGTTTGGAAAACTTATTTAAATAACATAATAAGTTTTTTGATGTTTTAATTAAAATGGTATAACCTTTTATTTAAATGAAATTGGATATTAAATCCTTATTAATTTATTTAATTAACCCTTTGTTATTTTTATTCAAAACAAAATGTTTTAATTCAAAAGTTTGGTCAAGGTTTAATTGAGCTTTATAAAATAATCTTTATCTATAAAACTTTTATTTCAATTGAAAACCAAATCCTTTTATTTTAAAGATCCAAAATAGTATTTCCAAAATATTTTGTTTTCCTTTATTTAAAATGTTTATCTTTTTAAATCCCTTTAGGATTTTATTTAATTCAAATGGGTTTGAAGTTCCAATTGAATTCAAAAAGTTTCTTCTGGCCCTGAAAATCAAACAAAGTTTTATTTTATTCATTTATTTTTCACATTACAAGATTTGGAAAATCTTGGGATGTGACAGTGGGTCGCTTGCAGACGTGGTGCTTGCCGAGGTTTGGCGTCGCCCTAACACGAACCAGAGGCATCAGGAGTTACGCAAAACGCAGACGAACAAACTCGCGTGAAGGAGGGGGTAAGGGGCGCTCGGGTTTTACCTGAATGTCGCCGGAGTCAAGCGGCGGCGCAGGTGGTTTCGGTCGTGGACGAAGACGACAACCTGGGTCACGAGCAGGCAAAAGGAAGGTGTCAGAGTATGCGCAAGATCAAGCTGAGCATCCTCGTTTGAACCAGAGAGAGGGGGGCGGTCGAGGCTCACCGGAATTGGACGCCGGAGTCGTCGGTACCGCGGGGCTTCGAGAGAAAATGTGCGCAGCCTGGTGGCGGAGTGAGCGAGGAGGGTTGGGGGAAATGCTCGCGGCGCAGAGGGGATTTTATAGGCCCTGGTGCGACAGGAAACGCCTACGACTTTAAGGCCAATTACACCGCGCCATTACCGGCCTTGACAGCAGCGGCGACGTGGTCGCGGGCGCGGTTTGGGGAAGACGAGGGCAACGTGGAGAGGGCCCGCTTGTCAGCGAAGCGCGCGAAGGGGAGGTGGGGTCTGGCGGTCAGCGGCTGTGTGGGTGCGCTGGCGCGTGCGGGAGGAAAAGAAACAACCCGGGTGGGCTAGTTGGGCCTGTTCAGAATCTGGGCTAGATTCCTGGCGCTCGGCCCTTTTCTTTTGTTTACTCCTTTTCTTTTTCTATTTCCAATTTCTGAATTGATTTTCAAATGAATTCAAGTTTCATTTGAATTCAAAACTTCTTGGGATTTTTGCAGTGAGCAATAGTCTCAAATATGGGCACAAAATCATGTGGTTGCTTTGCAAAGGTTTGGTCAAGCTTGGTGAACAAAATATCAGAGGCTTGGCACTTGGTTTGCAAAATTTGAGAAATGGTTTTTGAAACATTTAAAATTTGTAAATATTGGTCCAAAGCCCCACTCAATCCTTTCTATAAGAAAGGCAACCAAGCTAGGTTTAAAATCAATCAAACTTCTCAAATGGGGATGGCCATTTGATTTAAATCTGTTCACATAAAATCATAGCACTTTGTGCTTCTGTTTTTCTAAAATGCTGTTTTCTAAAATGAGTTTGAAATTGTTCTCAAATCTATATGCATGCATGAATGATATGCAAACTTTGAAATTATGATTTTAGGGATGTTACAATTGGACACCCAATGTTTTCAGTTGGAAACCCATTTCTATCAACAAATGATTTTGATATGAATGAATGCGATGCTCCAGTATCAGAAAGAATAAGTGCTGGAATAGAATTGAGTTTGAACTTACCAGCAACAGCATCTGGCTCTTCATAGATTTCCTCCACATTGATGTGGTTCACTTGTCCCTTCTGAAAAGGGTTGGGCTTGTTGGGTCCTTCAACTTTCTTTTCTGGGCATTCATTTGCATAATGCCCCATATTCTTGCACTTGAAGCACTCAACCTGACTAATGTCCCTCTTGACAGGCTGGTTCCACTGCCACTTCCACTACCACTGTGGTGGCTCTTATATCCACCCTTGTGGTTCTTGTACTTGTCATTGTCATGACTACGGTGATGCTTGTTGTCATGATGACGGTTGTGGTTGTGGTGCTTTTTGAATTTCCCATGTTTGTGGGATCCTGAGCTTCCACTATCATCATAATGGGAACGCTTGTGAGACGATCCCGAGCTGTGCTTGTCAGAGTGCTTTCTCTTCCTGCTTTCAACTTGCTTCATTTTGCTCTCCAAAATAGCAGCCTTATCATAGAGAGACTGATAAGTGGGAACATAGGCCACTGATAGCTGCAAGTTCAGTTCATCATTCAGCCCTTCAAGGAACTTTTCCTTCCTCTTAGCATCAGTGTCAACTTCATCCGGTGCATAACGCGCCAGATTGTTGAACTCCTCAATATATTCTGCCACGCCGCGGTGGCGCTGCTTCAAGTTATGGAATTATTTCTTCTTCAGACTCATCACTCCAGATCAGATATGAGCAGTACGAAAGCCATCCTCAAAGATAGCCCATGTCACATCTTCTATGGGAGTGGTGCTGTGGAAGTTATCCCACCAAGTGGCGGCTGGTCCTTCCAGCAAATGTACTGCAAATCTGACCTTTTCTGCATCAGTACAGCCCACAGTTACCAAGTCCTTGTTCACAGAGCGTAGCCAATCATTGGCCACCATGGGATCAGTCGTTCCTGAGAACTTTGCTGGCCTCAATCTCAAGAACCTGGTAAGCATGTCGAAACCCGATGGGTTGTTGTTGTTGTTGTTGTTGTTGTTGTTGTTGTTGTTGTTGTTGTTGTTGTTGTTGTTGTTGTTGTTGTTGTTGTTGTTGTTGTTGTTGTTGTTGTTGTTGTTGTTGTTGTTGTTGTTGTTGTTGTTGTTGTGTTGTTGTTGTTGTTGTTGTTGTTGTTGTTGTTGTTGTTGTTGTTGTTGTTGTTGTTGTTGTTGTTGTTGTTGTTCTGGATGAATGTCGTCATCATTTGCATCAGCTGAGTCTGAGCTGTCATCATTTGCTGCATCTCTGGAGTGATGTTGTTGTTGTTGTTCTGGATGAATGTCGTCATCATTTGCATCAGCTGAGTCTGAGCTGTCATCATTTGCTGCATCTCTGGAGTGATGTTGTTGTTGTTGGGGTTGGGATTGGCACGACGGGGAGGCATCTGTGGTTTGTTCAATAGAGATAAGAATGAGATACCCATAGATGCTTTCATGCACAATACATCACAGAAACAATCACAAAACATGCATCAAAATAATAATAGTTCAACAACAAAACGACAAGTTTGCAAAGTAAACACACCAATAACAAGCCATCCACATGTTGGATGGTCATTGTGACACAAATAAAGTATGATAAATAAATGATAAATGAGTAGTCAACTCTACTCCTCGACATCAACCTCCTCCTCGACAAAGGTAAGACCTGCATTCTCCATAGCGGTCTTGTATTCCTCGACATTGGCGGTCAAGGTCTCTACTTTGGCTTTGAGAGCCCTCTTCTGAGAACGAAGCCTCTCAATCACCGTCTGCTGATGCTCGAGCTCAAAGTCCTTGGCCTGCAGTTCTTCAGTCATGTCCCGAATCCTCTTGTTCCTATCCTGGACTCGCTTCTCCTGACTCTTGAACTTTCTATCCTGGCTCTCGAACTTTGCCTCCATCTCCTTGACTATCTCATCTTGCTCCGCGAAGAGCTTGTCCTTCTCGCGAAGCTGAACCTGGAGTTCGTCATTGTTGATCATGACGTTGGTCCTATCAGTGTCCACGTGCCTAATGAGAGCCTCTAAATCCTGGAGGTATAGACGAATCGGCTCCGCTGTCTCCCTCGAAGTGTCCTCGAAGTCGATGGCCTCTCCATCCTCATCACGTCTACCAAAGACGTGGAAGTGAGTACCTCTAACCTGTCGAGAGTGTCTCCCTAGCAGACGTCCTATCAGATCCTGCATGACTACCTCAAGGCCTCTCTACTTGTCATCGTGCATGAGCTTGAAGATGATAGCCTCCGTGGTAGGCTCAGTCTGGCGTCCGGGCTGATTAACCTTGTAACCCCAAAGGTCTTTCCTCTCAAACTTGGTGAGGGGAAGCACCATGATGGTAGGAAGAGGGAGATTGAGCAAAGTAGTGAGCTCAATAATACGAGGACCAAAGCGAGTTCCCTGGAACTCCTCAACAGTGCTGATGGTAACATTAGGCATCTATTTATAAGATAGAAAAAGTTAGAACAACACAATTTAAGATAAAACACAAGGCAAGCATCACATGCATATCTTTTGGAAATAAAAACACACAAGTCATGGCATACATGAATCCATTACAACAACCAAGGTTCAACTTATTTTTAGCAACATTTGGAAAATAAGGTGATAAGTGGTGGTCCAACTAACTAAGTACGTTTACAATCCTATCTCACTGGATCTGTTGGCTAACATAATGTTTCTAGTAGCAATCAGTCTATCTTGATCACATGACTCCATCACTAAGTCTATAATGTCTCCTCTTAAGGTTTGGTTGGTAGCCTCCAACTCTTGGGTATGTTTCTTCTCTTCTTTTAGGCTATTTTGGATGTTGAACATTCTGCACTTGACTCTTTCACCAAGTTCTTTGATGGTCTTCCAAGATGTATCCCTTGCTGAGTCAAAGAATGTAGGGTGCATCACTGAATTGGTGAACATGCAGAATCCTGATTCCTTGTGGTTGTCTTCCTTTTTTTATACAAGTGAAGTTGCACCCACCAGTACTCAACTCCTTCATCCATCATAGGAAAGCCTTTGTACACAGCTGCACCATGTATTTCCATTGCAACCATGAGGTCCTTGAGAGCCTTGGGGAATTCTGTCTCACACTCCAAAGTCATTGTCATGAGTGGTCCTTTCCTTACGGCTTCGTTGATGGAGTTCATCTACAAATAGAGATGAGAAAGAAGATTAGAAAAGTTTACGAGAAGAATAGACAAGTGTAGAAATTGTTGAATTTTTTTTCCTTAGTGGTTTCCAATCCTAGGGTCATAATCCTACAGGCAACACAGTGCTCTGATACCATCTGTAAGATCCCTCCTTTATAAAGGAAAAAGGATCCCTGTGATTGCAATGCTAGTCCCTGGAACAATGCTAGCATCCACAGTTTAAGATGAAGTACACAGAAACAAAGGTCATTATTACAGTCATTCCAGAGACAACATAGTCTTTACAACTCCAAGGCCACAGGCCTAGTACAAGAGTTTAAATAAGTAAATAGATAAAAGTCTTCATCTTCATGTGCCACAGGCAAACATGTTGAGTGTAGACTCATGACTCCTAATCCTCATCAGAGTAACCTGCAACATCACAAGTTACAACCACAGTGGGTCAATACATTGGAATAGTATTGGAAAGTGATACCTTAGTATAATTTAGGTGGTCTAGATACTATATGCAATTTGGCTAAGTGTAGCTTGGCTTGCTTTGCTCAAAATAGGTTTTGCCTATTAGTTGAAATCACTAAGTTTTTCTTTATCAAAACTTTTCCCAAGGAACCACCAATAGACAATGAGGTCCTTCACCCTTGTTCACCCACAAGTTTTACTTAGAAATTGGGATGAGGAGATTCTTGATAGCTTCCATGTCTTGATGCTCAAGTTGTCCTTTTCCAGGGACATGGCTAAGTACTTAGGTTCTTCCATCTGCAGAGGTTGCGCACTTTCCCCACAAGCCTTGATTTTCACCAAGACAGGACCTTTCAGAAGCCTTCCCTTAGACCAAATGGACGCGCTCCAACCTATCATCCCACTACCACCAACTGTCCAAATGGCTAAGTTCTAGCAACCTATGTGATCCTGGCAGAGCCCATATTGCCAAGTGGCTGCACTAGAAGCTTCTTAACATTTGGCCTCTAAAATCTCTTTGTTCCTGGGTGGCTTTCCACAAGTGAGATACACAAGGTAAACCATATAAATGGGCCTTGTGTAACCACTCAACATAAACCATTCCTTCCATTCCACCAGGTGTTTCATTTACTTAGTTGTTTTATTAGGCAAAACACAAGTCCAAAGACTTAGAAATATTTTTATCATAGCATGTATATTTCACCACCCTTGGTTGCTACTAGCTAGGCTAAGCATGGCATAAATAAGCATTCTTAACTTAGAAATTTCCTAGCAATTCTACAACTACTAGGATTTCCCAACATGGCATATAAGCAAAAATAGCATGCAAGAGTAGCAAAATATTTCTAATGCTTAGTAGAAAACATAGGGATAAAAATATCATGAAGCACCACTTGCCTTGGTAGTTTGGAGAGTAGCTACACTCCTCACAATCACAATCACTATTGGCACCAAAATCTACACATAAAATCATAGCAACAATCACATACAACATATATAAAAACAAAAATATATGAATGGATGCAATATGATATGTGATGGTTTTTAAAACTCAACAAAGCAAGTGTACAGTACTGTTTCATAAAACAAGTTCAAAACTTGCCAAACAAAATTTATTTAAACCTTAAAAAATTTATTAAACAATTCATATACTCAAAATAGCCCTACACATGTTTCTATAAATAAAACCATTTTAACAGAAGCAAGACGTTAAACACATTGCATATTTAGAAAGGGCTTGTTCTCCTGATTCCATTGATATAAAATTCATCAGATTTGAACGTGGGGATAAAAAGTTATATCTAAAACAAATCCAAACAACTAATAGATTCAAATTCTGTTTTTAAATCTAATTCCTGGCCACGCGTCACGCTCTGATTGGCACGTACCGGTTCGCTCAGGATCGCGTCTGTGAGCCGTTAGATCTACTTAATCTGCACAATCCAGATCTACTCATAACGTTTCGATAAGTGATGTAATTCCACGCACTGGATCCAGATCCAACGATCCTGGATCAAACGACCACAGATGGGCGGCGCTGGCGGTGGCTACTGGCGGCGGTGTGCTCGGCCTACGGCTGCGTGGCGCTACAGGGGGTTCTAGGGTCGTCGGAGGCGCTTACCAGGTTCATAGCGACGCGCTGATGCTCAACCTGGTGACGGCTTGGCAAGGGGCGCACGGACACGGTTGCACGGGCTCGTCGGAGTTGCTGTCAGCGTCGGGATCGGGTGGACGACGACGTTGGCGACACTCCTGGTCACCCTAGCACGAACAAACAGCATCAGGAGATGCACAAGACTACGTCAAATGTGTTCGTGTGAAACAGAGGCGAAGGGGAACAAGGGGCTCACCGAATTTGATCGCCGGAGTTGAGGATGTCGTCGGGAGCTTGCAGCGTTTGACGAAGTCGACGACCTGGGGCAGTACAGGACGAACCAGTGGGGTCAGAAGGTGCACAAGGAAGTTGTGAAGCGGCTCGTATGAACCAGAGGGAGAGGGGCGCACGGAGCTCACCGGGATTGGTCGTCGGAGTGAGCTCTGTCTGCGGCGGTGCGAGGATGATTGCTGGCAGCCTGGGGCGCTCTGTGCTCGGAGTCTGGGGGGAAATGGAGAGGGGGCAGAGGGGGTTTAAGTAGGCAAGGCGGGGGCATGATTTACTCCTGCAATCAACGCGAATTGACGAGCGAATCAAACAGGAAATGCAGGGCGCAATTTGGGGAAGAACATGTCGCGGGGTGTGGAGACGACGACGCCGTGTGGGCCGCGGCTGTCAGCGAGAGAAACAGTGGGGGAGTGGGTCCTGTCTGTCAGTCACTCGGCGGGTGCGGGTGTGAGTGAAGAAAACGGTTCGCGGGGTGGGGGTTGCTGGGGTTAGCTGGGCTAGTTGAGCCAGATTCGACTGAAAGCTTATTTTTTTCTTTTAGCCTTTTTCTTTTTCTGTTTGGTTTTTCTAAAATGAATTTCAACTCCAAATCAAATGAGTTTGAATTCAAATCTTCTCTAGGTTTTTATACTGCAAACCTTGCACTCAAAATGTGTGTCAAACACTACTGTTTATTCAAAACACTTTGATCAAATGAAAATAAAAATAAAACCAAGCCTTTATGATATATATACAATAGGCATAATATTGGTTTTATTTACTCATTTTGTTTTGAAACTTTGTTCAAACTTTTGATGGTGCCTAAGTTTGAATTTCAAACCTTACTGAAACAAAACAAGTACTCTTCTCATTGGAAGATAGCACTAAGGCTAGAGAAACTTACATGAAATAATAAGAATAAATGCTTCTGTTTTGAAATGATTTGTTTGAAATGAAACTTATATGATCATGGATGATATGCATGAGTTTGAAACATGATTTTAGGGATGTTACATTCTTGTACTTATCATTGTCATGACTACGATTGTGCTTGTTGTCATGATAACGGTTGTGGTGCTTGTTGAACTTCCCATGCTTGTGGGATCCAGAACTCCCACTATCATCATAATGGGAACGCTTGTGAGACGATCCCGAGCTGTGCTTGTCGGAGTGCTTCCTCTTCCTGCTTTCCACTTGTTTCATCTTGCTCTCCAAAATAGCAGCCTTGTCACAAAGAGACTGGTATGTGGGAACATAGGCCACAGCTAACTACAGGTTCAATCCATCATTCAACCCTTCAAGGAATTTTTCCTTCCTCTTAGCATCAGTGTCAACTTCATCCGGTGCATATCGCGCCAGATTGTTGAACTCCTCAATATATTCAGCCACGCTGCAGTGGCGCTGCTTCAAGTTATGGAACTCTTTCTTCTTCAAACTCATCACTCCGGATGAGATGTGAGCAGTACGGAAACCATCTTCGAAGATAGCCCATGTCACATCCTCAATGGGAGTGGTGATCTGGAAGTTATCCCACCAAGTGGCTGCTGGACCTTCCAACCAGTGAGCTGCAAATATGACTTTCTCTTCATCAGTACAGCCAACAGTTACCATGTCCTTGTTCACAGAGCGTAGCCAATCATTGGCCACCATAGGATCAGTAGTTCCTGAGAACTTTGCTGGCCTTAGTCTCAAGAACCTGGTAAGCATGTCAAAACCCGGTGGGTTATTCTGATTGTTGTTGTTGTTATTGTTGTTAATGTTGTTGTTCTGATTCTGGATGAACGTAGTCATCATTTGCATCAGCTGAGTCTGAGCTTTCATCATTTGTTGCATCTCAGGAGTGATGTTGTTGTTGGGGTTGTGATTAGCACGTCGGGGAGGCATCTGTGGTTTTCAGGGGAGATAAGAATGAGATACCCATAGATGCTAACATGCACAATACATCACATAACAATCACCAAACATGCATCATAATAATAAAAGTTCAACAACATAGACAACAAATTTTGCAAAGTAAACACACCAATAGAAAGCCATCCACATGTTGGATGGTCATTGCAACTCAATAATCAAAGATATGATAAATAAATGGTATATGAGTAGTCATCACTACTCCTCTGCATCAACCTCCTCATCGAAAAGTGTAAGACCTGCATTCTCCACATTGGTCTTGTACTCCTTGACATTGGTGGTCAAGGTCTCTACCTTGGCTTTGAGAGCCCTCTTCTGTGAACGAAGACTCTCTATCACAGTCTGCTGATGCTCGAGCTCGAAGTCCTTGTCCTCTAGTTCTGCAGTCATGTCTCGAATCCTCTTGTTTCTATCTTGGACTCGCTTCTCTTGACTCTTGAACTTTCTATCCTGACTCTCAAACTTGGCCTCCATCTCCTTGACTATCTCATCTTGCTCTGCGAAGAGCTTGTCCTTCTCACGAAGCTGCACCTGGAGTTCGTCATTGCTGAGCATGACGTTGGTCCTATCAGTGTCTATGTGCCTAAGAAGAACCTCTAAGTCCTGGAGGTATAGACGAATCGGCTCTGTTGTCTCCCTCGAAGTATCCTCGAAGTCAATGGCCTCACCATCCTCATCACGTCTACCAAAGGCGTGGAAGTGAGTACCTCTAACCTGTCGAGAGTGTCTCCCTAACAGACGTCCAATCAAATCCTGCATGACTACCTCTAGGCCTCTCTCCTTGTCATCATGCATGAGCTTGAAGACGATTGCCTCCGTGGAAGGATCAGTCTGGCTTCCGGGATGATTAACCTTGAAGCCCCAAAGGTCTTTCCTCTCAAACTTGGTGAGGGGAAGCACCATGAAGGTAGGAAGAGGGATATTGAGCAAACTAGTGAGCTCAATAATACGAGGGCCAAAACGAGTTCCCTTGAACTCTTCAGCCGTGCTGATAGTAACATTAGTCATCTATTTATAAGATAGATAAAAGTTAGAGTCAACACAATGAATAATTTACAAGACAAAGCATCACAAGCATAACATTGACAAACACACAAGTCATAGCATACATAAAATCCATTACAAGCATCCAAGGTTCAACTTATTTTAGACAACATTTTTGGAAAATAACATGATAAGTATGGTGGTCCAACTAACGAAGTACGCTTACAATCCCATCTCACTTGCCAAGTTGGCTAACAAGGCATTCCTAGAGGCAATCTGTTTATCTTGATCACATGACTCCATTTCTAAGTCTATGATGTCTTTCCTTAAAATTTGGTTGGTAGCATCTAGCTCTTGGGTATGATTCTTTTCTTACCTAAGGTCATTCTGGGTGTTAAGCATTTTGCACTTGATTCTATCACCAAGTTCTTTGATGGCCCTCCAAGCTGCATCCCTTGCTGAATCAAATAATGTAGTGTGCATCACTGTGTTGGTGACCATGCAGAATCCTGAGTCCTTGTGGTTGTCTTCCTTGTTTTTATACAAATGAAGTTGCACCCACCAGTACTCAACTCCTTCATCCATCACAGGAAAACCTTTGTACACAGCTGCACCATGTATTCCCATGGCAACCATGAGGTCCTTGAGAGCCTTGGGGAATTCTGTATCACACTCCAAAGTCATAGTCATGAGTGTTCCCTTCCTCACGGCTTTGTTGATGGAGTTCATCTACAAATAGAGATGAGAAAGAAGATTAGAAAAGTTTACGAGAAGAAAAGACAAGTGTGGAAGTTGTTGAAATTTTTTCCTCAGGGGTTTCCAATCCTAGGGTCATAATCCTACAGGCAACACAGTGCTCTGTTACCATCTGTAAGATCCCTCCTTTGTAAAGGAAAGGATCCGTGTGATTGCAATGCTAGTCCCTGGATCAATGCTAGCATCCACAATTTAAGATGAAGTACACATAAACAAAGGTCATTATTACATATCATTCCATAGACAAACATAGTCTTTTACAAACTCCATGGCCACATGCCTAATACAAGAGTTCAAATATATATAATAAGATAAATAAGTCTTCATCTTCATGTGCCACAGGCAAGCATGTTGAGTGTAGACTCATGACTCCTAATCATCATCAGAATATCCTGCAACATCACAAGTTACAGCCACAGTGGGTCAATACATTGGAATAGTATTGGCAAGTGATACCTTAGTAGAATATTGGTAGGCTATATGCATTTTGGATAAGTGTAGCTTGGGCTTGCTTTGCTCAAAATATGTTTTACCTATTAGTTAAAAACACTAAGTTTTTCTTTGTCAAAATATTTCCCAAGGAACCACCAATAGACATTGGGGTCCTTCACCCTTGTTCAACCACAAGTTTTACTTAGAAATTGGGATGAGGAGATTCTTGATAGCTTCCATGTCTTGATGCTCAAGTTGTCCAATACCAGGGACATGGCTAAGTACTTAGATTCTTCCATCTACAGAGGTTGTGTACTTTCCACACAAGAATTGATTTTCACCAAGACAGGACCTTTCAGAAGCCTTCCCTTAGACCAAATGGACGCGTTCCAACCTATCATGCCACTACCACCAACTGTCCAAATGGCTAAGTTATTGCAACCTATGTCATCCAGGCAGAGCCCATATTGCCAAGTGGCTGCACTAGAAGCTTCTTAACATTTGGCTTCTCAAATCCCTTTGTTCCTGGGTGGCTCTCCACAAGTGAGATACACAAGGTAAACCATAGAAATGGGCCTTGTGTAACCACTCAACATAACCCATTCTTTCCATTCCACCCAGGTGTTTCATTCACTTAGTTGTTTTATTAAGCAAAAACATAGTCCAAAGACTTAGAAATATTTATTCATAGCATGAATATAACAACCCTTGGTTGCTACTATCTAGGCTAAGCATGGCATTGATAAGACTTAGAAATATTTCTAGCAATTCTACAACTACTAGGATTTCCCAAGCATAGCATATAGATCAAAATAACCATGCAAGACTAGCAAAATATTTCTAATGCAAAGTTGAAAAACTTAGGAATAAAATCATGAAGCACCACTTGCCTCGGTAGTTTTGAGAGTAGTTACAATCCTCACAATCACAATCACTACCTGCACCAAAATCTACACATAAAATAATAACACCAAAATCACATACAAAATAAATACAAGCAAAAATATATGGATGCATGCATAATGCCATGTGATGATTTTCTACAACAAACAAGACAAGTGCACAGTACTGTTTCTTAAACAAGTTCAAAACTTGCCAAACAAACTTTATTTGAACATTAAAACATTTCCCAAATAATTGTTATACACAAAATAGGCCTACACATGTTTCTGTAAAAACAACCATTTTAACAGAGGCAAAACATTAAACACATTGCATAGATGGAAAGGATTTTCTCTCCTGATTCCATTGATATAAAATTTGTCAAATTTGTACGTGGCATTCAAAAGTTATGATTTAAACAAGTTTAAACATCTAATAGATCTAATTCAGAAATTTAAATCAAAGAACATGCCACGCGGCAGTCTCTATTTGGCTGGTACCGCTTCACACCGGATCGTGCTTGCGAGCCGTTGGATCTAACTAAAATGCGCGGTCAGATCTGATTCTTACCTCTTCGTTAAGTGATCTATCCTACCCGTCAGATCCAGATCCAACGGTGCTCGATCAACCTACCAAAGTTTGGCGAAGCGCGGCGACGGTGAGCGGCGGCGCGGTGGCTACAGAGGGGGTTGGGGTCGTCGGAGAGGCTTACCAGACTCGCGGAGATGTGTTGAAGCTCAACGTGTGCTCGGTTGGCGACGGGGCGCTCGGGGTCGTCGAGGATTGCTCGTCGGAGAAGTCACTGGCGACGGACGCTTCTGTTCGTCGATGAAGGGGACGCTCTGGGCCACGCTAAGACAAGAGAAGGGTACCTTTAGATGCGCAGGACACTGGGGATCTCATGCGTATCAAACGGAGGAAGAGGGGAGGCTGGGACTTACGGGGAACGGTCGCTGGAGTTCGAGCAGAGGGTGGCGGAGCTCAGTCATTGACGCTGCCGAGGCTACAGATCATGCGCGAGCAAATGGAGAGTGTCAGTAGGTGCGCACGGAGATGTAGAACAAGCCAGTATGAACCATAGGCATAGGGGAGCGTTGTGCTCACCGGAATTCGACGACGAACTCGTCGGAGCAGAGGGTGTCCAGAGAAAAATTCGAGCAGCCTGGTGGCTCCGGTGAGGTGTGGTTTGGGGGAAAAGAAGGAGGGCAACATGGTGCCTAAGTAGGCGAGGACGGGGGTGTGATTTACTCAGGAATTGAACGGGAATTGAAGCCGTGAAATAACAGGAAACGCCCAGCGTAATTTGGGGATGAAATGGTCGCTGGGGGTGGAGACGACGACTGCCATGTGGGCCGCGGTTGTCAGCGAGAGAAAGGAAGAGGGGATGGGTCCAGGCGGTCAGTGACTCTGTGGGTGCGGGTGCGAGTAAAGAAAAACGATTCGCGGGAGGGAGTTGCTGGGATAGCTGGGTCGAGTTGGGCTGGGTTCGAACAGATTGGCAGTTTGCTTTTTTTTCCTCTTTACTCCATTTCTTTTTCTGTTTGATTTTCTTGGAATGATTTTCAAACTCCAATTCAGTTAAGTTTGAATTCAAATATTCTCTAGGTTTTTATACAGTGAACTTAGTATTCAAATATGTGTCAAACACTACTGTTTACTCAAAATCACTTTAATCATTTGAAAAATAAAAATAAAACCAAGCCTTAATGTGATATAAACCATAGGCATAACATTGATTTTATTTTCACACTTTGTTTTGAAAACTTTGCTCAAGCTTTGGAAAGTACTTAAGTTTGAATTCAAAACAGTACTGAACAAAACAAGTACTCTTCTCATTAGAAAGTAGCACTGAGGCTAGAGCATACTCACATAAAATAATGAACAACATTTGCTCCTGTTTTTGAAATGGTTTTGAAAATGGAACCCTAAATGATCATGGATGCATGGATGATATGCATGAGTTTTGAAACATGATTTTAGGGATGTTACAAATCTAACCCCCTTAAGGTGAATCTCACCCTCGAGATTCAGATTGGCTAGAAAATAGGTGAGGGTGGTCTTTCCGAAGATCATCTTCTCTTTCCCATGTTGCTTCTTCTTCAGAATGATGGTTCCATTGAACTTTGCAGAATTTGATAGTCTTAGTCCGAGTAACTCTTTCTGCAGTCTCAAGAATCTTGATTGGTTTCTCCTCATAAGTGAGATCACTTTCCAATTGGACCTCTTCCAAAGGTATAGTATCCTTCAAACAAGTCTCTTCCATTTCTGGATGACATTTCTTAAGCTGACTCACATGGAACACATTATGAACAGCTGACAGAGATTCGGGCAATTCAATCTCATAAGCTACTTCTCCTTTATGACTCAGAATCTTGAATGGTCCAACATATCTTGGGGCCAATTTACCTTTGACACCAAACCTCTTCACCCCACGAAGTGGTGACACTCTAAGATAAGCTCTGTCACCAACTTCATAGGTGACTTCTCTACGCTTAGGATCTGCGTTGCTCTTTTGTCGGGACTGTGCTATCTTCAATCTGTCCTTGACTAGCTTGACTTTCTCTTCAGCTTCTTTGATTAGTTCTAGTCCGAACAAACTTCTTTCTCCCACACCATTCCATAGCAATGGGGTGGTACACTTTCTCCCATAGAGAAATTCAAATGGTGCCATCTCAATACTAGCTTGATAGCTGTTATTGTAAGAAAATTCTGCGTAAGGCAGACTTTCATCCCAACTGGCTCCATAGTCTAGAGCACATGCTCTCAACATATCTTCAAGAATCTGATTAGTCCTTTATGTCTGTCCATCAGTCTGAGGATGAAAAGCAGTGCTGAATTCCAACATCGTTCCCAGTGACTCATGTAATTGCCTCCAAAAATGGGAAGTGAATTGAGTTCCCCTATCAGACACAATACTCTTAGGTACTCCATGTAGACATACAATTCTAATCATATAGATTTTGGCTAACTTGGCACTTGTATAAGTTGTCTTCATGGGTATAAGATGAGCCACTTTAGTTAGGCGATCCACTACTACCCAAATAGAATCATACCCTGACCGGGTCCTTGGTAATCCGATAATGAAGTCCATACCAATCTTGTCCCATTTCCAATTAGGAATAGGTAGTGGTTGTAACAATCCTGCTTGTTTTTGATGTTCCGCTTTCACTCTACTACATACATCACACAAAGCAATATGTTCGGCGATGTCTTTATTGAGATTATTCCACCAAAATCTTTCCTTCATATCCATGTACATTTTAGTGTTACCCGGATGAATAGAATATGGTGAGTTGTGTGCTTCTTGTAAAATCAGTTTCCGAAGCTCCGGATCTTGTGGAACACAGATACGTTTTCCATGCCATAAAGTATCCTGTTCGTCTTCATGGAATCCTTTGGCTTTTCCCTTGCCACTCTTTTCCTTAATATCTTCAATTTCCTTATCTTCCTTTTGGGCTTCTTTGACCTTGTCCAACAAGGTGGGTTGAACATCCAAAGACATGAGATGTCCCTCGGGCACAATCTCCAATCTAAGATCTCTAAATTGGGTACACAGATCATCTGGCAATTCTCCCTTAGTAAGGCCATTCACAAAAACCTTATGGCTTAGAGCATCCGCTACAACATTTGCTTTACCGGGGTGGTATTGCAAACTCAAGTCATAGTCCTTGATGAGTTCTAGCCATCTTCTTTGTCTCATGTTAATTTCTTTCTGGGTGAAGATATACTTCAAACTCTTGTGATCTGTGAACACTTCACATCGCTTTCCCAAAAGATAATGTCTCCATGTTTTGAGTGCATGGACAACAGAGGCTAACTCTAAATCATGAGTAGGGTAGTTTACCTCATGAGTTTTGAGTTGTCTTGAGGCATAAGCCACAACTTTCCCTTCTTGCATAAGTACTGCACCTAATCCTGTTGGAGATATTCCCTAGAGGCAATAATAAATATAGTTATTATTATATCTTTGTGTTTATGATAAATGTTTACATTCATGCTATAATAGTATTAACAAGGAAACATTAATACTTATGTGATTTGTAAACTAAATTAGAGTTCCTGGTAAAGCCTCTTTATAATACTAGCTTGTTGGTTAATAAATGATTGTGGTTCCCCTATCATGAACATTGAGATGTTATTAAAAACAAGATCATATCATTGGGAGAATGGTATGATGGACATACTCCTATAGATAAGCGTAGCATAAAGATCAAGTCATTTTAATAGTTCAATTGCTATATGCTTTCTGATACATAGTAACGTAATTCCTTCGACCATGAGATCATGCATATCACCATCACCGGAAGGATGCTTTGATGACATCAAACACCACACCGTAACTGGGTGGCTATAAAGGTGGCATTAAGTGTTCGGAAAGTATTGGTTGAGACACATGGATCAAGAGTGGGATTTGTCCATCCATATGACGAATAGATATACTCTGGGCCCTCTCAGTGGAATTTCATCCAATTGGCTTGCAAGCATGTGACTGGCTCACAAGGGATCACATATCATGGGAACGAGAAAAGAGTACTTATCAGTAACGAGGTTGAACTAGGTATGCAGAGATACTGGCGATCATAACCTCGGATAAGTAAACTATCGCGAGGCAAAGGGAAATTGGTATCGTATGTAAGTGGTTCATTCGATCGCAAAGTAATCGTAGAAATATGTGGGAGCCATATGAATTTCTGATTCCTCTATTGGTTATTATTCGGAGAAGTGTCTCGAACATGTCCGCATAATTCACGAACCGTAGGGAGACACACTTAAGGATTCGACGTTGTTGAGTAGTTATGGAATGATGAGTAAGAGACCGAATGTTGTTCGGAGTCTCGGATGGGATCAGGGATATCACGAGGAGATCCGGAATGGTCCGGAGAATAAGATTCATATAAGGAAAGTCCTGTTTCGGGGTTGGAGAATGGTTCCGGTGTTTTCATCGGGAATGTTCTAGAAGGTTCCAGAATGTCCGGAACTCCGGAGGGGAAGGGTACATGAATGTGTCATAACAAGTTGGAATGGTTGCATCATGTACTAGGTGTCATCGCTGAACAAAATAAAGGGATAAATCAAATCCTAGTTTGAAAAGTCAAACGCCAATTTGAAAAGTCAAACGACTATTTTGTTTGGTGGAGGGAGAGTAGGAAACCTACTTGGGGAGGAGTTCCCTCCCTCCACCGCCGGCCCAAATGGAGACCGAGTTGGGGAGGGACTCCCCTCCCCTTGGCGCGCCCCCTCCACCTATATAAGGAGGGGCAGGGCTGCCCCTCCAAGACATAACACCACGCCCCTCTAAACCCTAACCCTAGCCGCCGCCTAGGGCAACTCGCCGCCACCGCCTAGGGCAAACCCTAGCCGCCGGCCTTGCCTCCTCCTTTGTGCGTCTAAACTCTATATCACTGAGGATCTCTCATAGTCCACCATACTCGCTCCGACTTAAGGCGAAGCCCTGCGAGATCTCCCCTCTACTTCCGGTACCACGCCGTCGTGCTGCCGGAATCGCGAGAAGAGTGCTATAACCTCCGCTGCCTGCTGGAACAAGGGAGCGGAAGGTCTTCGTCGAGTACTGAACGTGTGACCGACTGCGGAAGAGCTGCCGGAACGCAGCGCCGGAAGGATCGTCTACGCGATCTTGAGATTGGGAAGAGTATGACTACATCACCCACGAGAATCCGCTCTCGTTAAACACTTTGGAATCTTCGAGGGTGAGTTATTCTATCAACTCGTTGCTACAATCTAGTAGATTGATCTTGGCTTGTTTGTTTGTATGCGGTAGAAATTTTTTGTTTTCCATGATACGTACCCCTACAAATCCATGAAGAGATGCATCACAATATACTTGGAAATCTTTCTCCAAATCTGGTAAACATAAGACTGGTGCTGTCACTAGTCTCTTCTTCAATTCTTGGAAACTGAGTTCACAACCTTGAGACCAAGCGAATTTCTTGTCTTTCTCTAGCAACTCTGTCCTAGGTTTAGCTACCTTGGAGAAATTCTCAATGAACCTTCTGTAGTAACCTGCTAAGCCAAGGAAACTACAAACCTCTTTTACTGACTTGGGAGATTCCCATTCAGTTACAGCTGAAACTTTAGCAGGATCCACTGCTACACCATCTCCTGACACAACGTGTCCAAGAAATCCAACTTCATTCAACCAAAATTCACACTTGCTGAATTTGGCATACAGCTTGTGCTCCCTAAGCTTCTCAAGTATCAAACGTAAATTTCCTTCATGCTCTTCTTTTCTCTTGGAGTAGATCAAGATGTCATCGATGAAAATGACAACAAACTTATCAAGAAATTCCATGAACACCTTGTTCATCATATTCATGAAGTATGCTGGTGCATTGGTCAAACCAGACGGCATCACGGTATACTCATATAATCCATACCTTGTGGTGAAAGTTGTCTTAGGTATGTCTTGTTCCCTTATCTTGAGCTGGAAATAGCCTGATCGGAGATCAATCTTTGAGAACACACAAGCTCCTTCTAACTGATCAAACAAGTCATTGATTCTTGGCAAAGGGTATTTGGTCTTGATGGTCACCTCATTGAGTGAACGGTAATCTATGCATAACCTTTGACTTCTATCTTTCTTTTCCACAAACAAAACTGGTGCTCCCCAAGATGAAGAACTTGGTTGGATAAAACCTTTTTGCAACTGTTCTCCAAGCTGCTTCTTGAGTTCATTCAACTCATCCACTGACATCTTGTACGGTCTCTTTGCTATTGGTACAGATCCTGGTAGCAAATCAATAAGAAACTCCACATCTCTATCGGGTGGCATTCCCGGCAATTCTTCCGGAAACACATCCGGATATTCTCTCACAATTGGCACACTGTCTATGCTAACCCCCTTAAGGGAATTTAGCTTACTACTTTTTGATTCAAAGTTGGTCTTGAATCTGATCCTTTTGTTTTCTGGAGTTGTTAGTGAGACAGTATGGTTGGCACAATCTAGCACTCCCTTGTGATTAGTCATCCAGTCCATTCCCAATATAACATCCAATCCTTGGGAGTTTAAGATTATCAGGTTAACGGGAAACTTATATTTCCCAAACTCTATGACTAGATCATGACATCCTGAATTCACTATCATTTCTCCGCCAGGAAAACTTACTTTTATAGGACACCCAATTGTTTCTATCGGTAGTTCATTTCTTTCAACAAATGCTCTTGATATGAATGAATGAGATGCACCAGTATCAAAGAGAACAAATGCTAGAACAGAATTGAGTTTGAACTTACCAGCAACAGCATCAGGTTCCTCATAAATTTCCTCCAGATTGATGTGGTTCACTTGTCCCTTTTGAAAAGGGTTGGGCTTGTTGGGTCCTTCAACTTTTTTTCTGGGCATTCATTTGCATAATGCCCCATCTTCTTGCACTTGAAACATTCAACCTGACTAAGATCCTTCTTGACAGGCTGGCTTCCACTTCCACTTCCATTGTGGTGGCTCTTATATCCACTCTTGTGGTTCTTGTACTTATCATTGTCATGACTACGATTGTGCTTGTTGTCATGATAACGGTTGTGGTGCTTGTTGAACTTCCCATGCTTGTGGGATCCAGAACTCCCACTGTCATCATAATGGGAACGCTTGTGAGACAATCCCGAGCTGTGCTTGTTGGAGTGCTTCCTCTTCCTGCTTTCCACTTGTTTCATCTTGCTCTCCAAAATAGCAGCCTTGTCACAAAGAGACTGGTATGTGGGAACATAGGCCACAGCTAACTGCAGGTTCAATCCATCATTCAACCCTTCAAGGAACTTTTCCTTCCTCTTAGCATCAGTGTCAACTTCATCCGGTGCATATCGCGCCAGATTGTTGAACTCCTCAATATATTTAGCCACGCTGCGGTGGCGCTGCTTCAAGTTATGGAACTCTTTCTTCTTCAAACTCATCACTCCGGATGAGATGTCAGCAGTACGGAAACCATCTTCGAAGATAGCCCATGTCACATCCTCAATGGGAGTGGTGATCTGGAAGTTATCCCACCAAGTGGCTGCTGGACCTTCCAACCAGTGAGCTGCAAATCTGACTTTCTCTTCATCAGTACAGCCAACAGTTACCAAGTCCATGTTCACAGAGCGTAGCCAATCATTGGCCACCATAGGATCAGTAGTTCCTGAGAACTTTGCTGGCCTCAGTCTCAAAAACCTGGTAAGCATGTCAAAACCCAGTGGGTTGTTCTGATTGTTGTTGTTGTTGTTGTTGTTGTTGTTGTTGTTGTTATTGTTGTTGTTGTTGTTGTTGTTGTTGTTGTTGTTGTTGTTGTTGTTGTTGTTGTTGTTGTTGTTGTTGTTGTTGTTGTTGTTGTTGTTGTTGTTGTTGTTGTTGTGTTGTTGTTGTTGTTGTTGTTGTTGTTGTTGTTGTTGTTGTTGTTGTTGTTGTTGTTGTTGTTGTTGTTGTTGTTATTGTTGTTTTTCTGATTCTGGATGAACGTAGTCATCATTTGTATCAGCTGAGTCTGAGCTTTCATCATTTGTTGCATCTCAGGAGTGATGTTGTTGTTGTTGGGATTGGCACGTCGGGGAGGCATCTGTGGTTTTCAAGGGAGATAAGAATGAGATACCCATAGATGCTAACATGCACAATACATCACATAACAATCACCAAACATGCATCATAATAATAAAAGTTCAGCAACATAGACAACAAGTTTGCAAAGTAAACACACCAATAGCAAGCCATCCACATGTTGGATGGTCATTGCAACTCAATAATCAAAGATATGATAAATAAATGGTATATGAGTAGTCATCACTACTCCTCTGCATCAACCTCCTCATCGAAAAGTGTAAGACCTGCATTCTCCACATTGGTCTTGTACTCCTTGACATTGGTGGTCAAGGTCTCTACCTTGGCTTTGAGAGCCCTCTTCTGTGAACGAAGACTCTCTATCACAGTATGCTGATGCTCGAGCTCGAAGTCCTTGGCCTCTAGTTCTGCAGTCATGTCTCGAATCCTCTTGTTTCTATCTTGGACTCGCTTCTCTTGACTCTTGAACTTTCTATCCTGACTCTCAAACTTGGCCTCCATCTCCTTGACTATCTCATCTTGCTCCGCGAAGAGCTTGTCCTTCTCACGAAGCTGCACCTGGAGTTCGTCATTGCTGAGCATGACGTTGGTCCTATCAGTGTCTATGTGCCTAAGAAGAACCTCTAAGTCATGTCTCGAATCCTCTTGTTCATAACTTGGACTCGCTTCTCTTGACTCTTGAACTTTCTGTCCTGACTCTCGAACTTGGCTTCCATCTCCTTGACTATCTCATCTTGCTCCGCGAAGAGCTTGTCCTTCTCACGAAGCTGCACCTGGAGTTCGTCATTGCTGAGCATGACGTTGGTCCTATCAGTGTCCACATGCCGAAGAAGAACCTCTAAGTCCTGGAGGTATAGACGAATCGGCTCTGCTGTCTCCCTCGAAGTATCCTCGAAGTCAATGGCCTCACCATCCTCATCACGTCTACCGAAGGCATGGAAGTGAGTACCTCTAACCTGTCGAGAGTGTCTCCCTAACAGACGTCCAATCAAATCCTGCATGACTACCTCTAGGCCTCTCTCCTTGTCATCATGCATGAGCTTGAAGACGATTGCCTCCGTGGTAGGATCAGTCTGGCGTTCGGGCTGATTAACCTTGAATCCCCAAAGGTCTTTCCTCTCAAACTTGGTGAGGGGAAGCACCATGATGGTAGGAAGAGGGATATTGAGCAAACTAGTGAGCTCAATAATACGAGGGCCAAAACGAGTTCCCTTGAACTTTTAAGCCGTGCTGATAGTAACATTAGGCATCTATTTATAAGATAGATAAAAGTTAGAGTCAACACAATGAATAATTTACAAGACAAAGCATCACAAGCATAACATTGACAAACACACAAGTCATAGCATACATAAAATCCATTACAAGCATCCAAGGTTCAACTTATTTTAGACAACATTTTTGGAAAATAACATGATAAGTGTGGTGGTCCAACTAACGAAGTACGCTTACAATCCCATCTCACTTGCCAAGTTGGCTAACAAGGCATCCCTAGAGGAAATATGTTTATCTTGATCACATGACTCCATTGCTAAGTCTATGATGTCTTTCCTTAAACTTTGGTTGGTAGCCTCTAGCTCTTGGGTATGCTTCTTTTCTTCCCTAAGGTCATTCTGGGTGTTAAGCATTCTGCACTTGATTCTATCACCAAGTTCTTTGTGGCATCCCGCAAAACCACTACTAGAAAATCGCGTTGTTTTTGTGCATTGCATCGTCATGACCGCATGCTCATGTCATCATGCCACATTGCATTTGAGCATCATCATCATCTTGCATTTGTTTGCATAAAACTATTTACAGAAAAACCTATTTTGTGTTTCTAAAACGCCCCATCTTTATTCAAACAACCAAAACCGGGTCTCCGGATTATTTTGTTTTGTCCGCTATCGGTTTGCAGAGACTATGTTTTAATCAAATAAAATGTTTAATTATTTTCAGTAGGGGCAATCGAACGGGCCGGTTCGACCCGAACGACCACCCCCAGAATAAACGGTCCATTTAAATCGGTCCGCCTAAATTCCTAAGCTACCCATCCTAGTCTACCCAACCCTCTGGCCACCTCACCCCCACCTATCCCAGGCCGCCACGTCACCCTGCCTCTCTCCCTCACCCAATCCCCATTTGCCACCTAATCCTACCCATCACCCCAACCCTCCCTCTCTCTCTCTCACCCCCACTCCCCACACCTCATCCACACACACAGCACACACACTGCACCCACGCGCGCGCGCCCTGGGCCACCTCGGGATTCCGCCCCCACCTGGGCGCGCCCATCTCCCCGGTCCACCCCCTCCCCACGCGGGACCCACCCGGCCGAGCCGCCCGCGCCTCCTCTTCCTCCCACGTTCTCCCCACCTGCCCCGCAGCCACCTCCCCTCGCCGCCTTCCTCCTCGCCTGCATCCACCGCCGCCAGCGACCGCCTCGCGCCGCCTCGTCCCTCCGCGCCCAAGCCCCGCCTCCGGCCGCTCCGCCTCTCCTCCGCCGGCGACCGCTTCCCTGGCCGCCTCGCCGGACGCCGCGCGCTCCGCCGTGCTCTCCTCCCTCCGCCCCTGCGACCACGTCGGCCCCGCCCCTCCGGCTCCGCCCCGACCCCGCAGCAACCGCCGCCGCCCCGTCTCTGTTCTCCCCGCCGCGTTCCTGGCCGCGCGAGCCGGCCCCGCCTTCCACCTCGACCGCCGCCGAGCCGAGCCCGCCGGCGAGCCGCCGCCGCGCAGACATCCTCTCCCTCCTCGACGACCGATCCCGTCGACCCTGCGGTGACCCAGCGTCTCGCACGCCGTCGCGCCCTCCCCGCTCGCCGGCGAAGCCCTCTGCCTCGACCTTGGCGTTCCCGCACCAGGCCGCAGCGCTCTGTCGCCGCCCTTCAGTTCTCTGTTCCCTTCTTTGTTTTCCCCCTCGGTATGTCAGTGTTACGTAAGGGTGCGAGTTGCTGCAACATGAGGTGCCGTTGACAAGGTAGTACCTGGAGTTGGTGAAGAAATCCTTCTGCGAAGTGTCAAGGGGTGGCACTGTTGTTTGGTGTTGCCTGTGTCATGAAGTTGTTGTTCCGGTGGACATGCCTTGCTACTATAGCAGCCAGAGACCGTCGCCAAGCTCTTCCGAAGAGGAACCGATGACACCGACAATCAAGCTCCCCAAGCCGAAGTTCTCCATCGGTAATCCAAGTCGGAACCTCTGAGTCGTCGATAGGGAGCCGAAGATTCGCATACTCGAACCACCAAGATCGCTACATGGATTCGGAGACCGAACCCTACACGCCAAGTTCTTACTCCCGGATCCGAAGGCCGCCAAGATCGCCTCCCGGATTCCGAAGCGGTTCCCGGACCCAAAGACGTCGAGACCCCCGACCCGAAGACGCCGGGCGTGCCAAGTTCTTCGAACCGAGACCCCGTGCCGACAAGTACGCCTACCCGGACACCGAGCGCCAAGATCGCCACCGGAACAACAAGCACTTCGTCCCGGACGCCAAGACCGACTCAATGGCGCGGGCCCGACAAGACCCTCGCAACGGCAAGACCGACCCTGTGGGACCCGACAAGATCTGCACGACGACAAGAACGACACCGACCCGGAAGATCCGATGCGCCCCGACACCGAACCAAGTCCGGCTCCCCGGAACGCCAAGATCTACCCCAGAAACCCGAGAACGCTTCCTCCGAGACCGTTTCTGTCGAGCCCTGGACCCTGAGACCGACCCCGAACCCCGGAACACCAAGTTCGTCGAGACCCTCTAATGTGTGAACCCCTTCCCGAAACCCTATTTTATAACATAATACAACTTGTCGCATAATAATTGTCTTGCATGCATACATTTATGTGGTTTGGGGGCATTATGCCGATTCACCTAATAATTAAATATGGGGCCCATATGCGGGCAAATCTAGCCTTATATTGGCCTCATTTAAATTTGTGTAGCGAACCGGTGATATATTCTTGCCTTGTTAAACAACATCTAAATTGCGGGGTAGTTAAATAACTTGAACCATATATTAATTGTCGGGACCCTGGTTCCGCTTAATCTGGCCTAATTGCATTACACCTTGGCCATGCCATGCATCATACATGCATCATGCCGATCTTCTGCCGTTGTATTAAATATTGCATCCGGTGTTTCTTCTAGTATTTTGCGTCTTCGCGGATAAGGCCGTTGAGTTGATGTGAGCTTCGCCCCGATCTTCGGTTGAACCTTCGACAATGTTTTCAGGCGAGCATCTCCCCCTTTCTACCTATCTTACTTTTATAGTATTTATTCCCTCCTGTTGTTCTATTGCTATCTGTGTTGCGATGCTCTAGTTTCCGTACCCGTGATACCCCCTTGCAGCCATATATAGCCTTGGACACATCCTATTACTGTTGTTTGGTAGATAGTTGGACTTGCGCGTCGTAGCCGCTTGCTCAAGTGCTGTCGCGTGTCGTCACTTTCCACAGTTGTTGGCGTATGGCCACCTGTTTGATGATGGAGATGATCTCGGCTTAATTTATCATTCACTTTAATTCCTGTTTAACAACTAAAATTGAAGTAAGTAAGCAGAGGCATCGGTGGGTGATAGATAATATTTGGTTTCCGACCGCCCACTTGTGTCCCGTAGGACCCCGAGTACTTGATACCCGTTCCTTGAATTATCGCGCTATCCACATACGGGGAATTATGGGACCCCCCTTAGCCAGAGCTTGATTCATTCTTATTTCTTGGGGCCACAAACTAGTTTGAGGTTTTATTTACGATCCTGTACTTATGCCATGCTTTATTACTGTATTTACGATTGTGCGAGGAGCACACTGTACTGTTTAGGATCGTGGCACGATTCCGCGGTATCGACAAGCCCAGTCACACTTTCAGGTTCCCAGTCGTTTACAGCCATCCCCACAACCTTGAGTCCGTCTCGGAGCCGGCCGGCTTCGTTGCGGGTCTACTTTAAGGGGTGGCCCCCTGAAATATTTCTGAATCTTGTGATTGCTCTGTCGTGAAAGCCTCGTTGGGTTTTGATTTGGTTTTTCCGAGGTCGATCGTGTGTGTGTTGCTATTTGTGCACCCCGGCCGGGTAAAACTTTCTGAAAGCCGTGTCCGCGGTTATGGACGACTTGGAGCACAGTATCTCGATCATAGACAACTATAACTAAAGTTTACTGTTATAAATTGACTTGTATCTGATATGACTAGTAATCAGCTTCAACTGAAACGGAATGGCTAAATAAACCTGCCAACAATTGCTTGTTTGAGTTGTCGCTTGCGACCGTTGTACCTGACTAGTAAGTATTGCAACTGAAACGGAATGGCTAAATAAAAGTACCAACAACTGCTGGGTTTGGGTTATCTCATGCTAATTGTATCTGATTAGTAAGTGTTGCAACTATAACGGAATGATTAACTAAAAGTGCCCACTGTTTAATTTCTCAGGATGATCTCCTATACTTGACTAGTAATTGCTGCAACGATAACCGAATAAATAAAAATGCCAACTGTGTGAGTTCCTCGGTTGACTTCCTCGATCGGTACCGAGGGGGAAACGCCAGGATGGGTTTGATTGGTGGTAGGATCAGGTTGGTTCCGAATAGGTCTTTCTTACCCCTCTCTGATTGCCGCCAGTTATATCGAGTCTCTATAGGTTGTTTAGTGCATGCTGCCGCTGCCGCTTCAGTCCACCATACCTATGTAGGCGAGGACCGCCGAATTCTAGCCTCGCCGTGTACTGGCCTCAGTACTGACGCTCCTTCTTTTTCCTTTGCCCTTTGTCGGCACCCCTTTTGTTTAAGCAGGTTTTGAGATCGACGTCGTTAGCAGGGTTACCCTTCCGGCTTGGCCTGGGCAGGGTTATGGACGCCACTGGTTATTCTTCAGGGCTCTTAGCCCCATTTGCATCTTGTCCGTAGTCGGACGCTCTATCGTTTTCAAGGTGATTTGGGATCTTTGTATATTATATCTGAATTCTTGACTCTTTGAGTCGCTGTTGTATATATCTGTTCTGTGGGTGCCATCGAGGACTGTTGTGTAATGTTATTACTTCGTTTTCCACCCGCACGAAAGTGCCTGGTGGGCACCTTTGAATCGTTTCTATGCGGGTTTGGCGGATTTCACTAAAACTTGCATAGGTCCGATTCTGAGGGTGTTACAGAGTGGTATCAGAGCTCAGCAGTTGCGATACCCCACAAGTCCAGCCTGTAGGATAACCTAGCTAACGGCCGAAGTAGAGTGTCAAAACTATTTTTGGAAAATCGGTTGGATAGATCTGATTAGGTCTGATTTTACTCCTTACCCCTTTGCTATTCTTCTCTTACCTCTACGTGTTTTGAATCCGTTCTGTTCTCTCTCTTCGAGTCCAGGATTTCTCGTGGTTGGGTTTCCGTCGTACCTTCAGGGTTTCGCTTTCTCCCTTTTGTAACGGAGGTGCTACGATCATCAATCTGCAACTTGTCTGTTGTACCCTTCCTCCAATCTTTTGTTCTTGAACTCTTTATCCATATGTGTTCCTTGCTGGATATCAGTGTCATTGAAAAACATATGAGAAGGACGAGCATTGGTGAAGTTGGAGTATACCTTGAGCATGTGTTGTTCATGCCAATGGAACCATCGCGGAACCTAATCATTGTGTCTTTCATACGATTTCTGTTGGCATCATCCCTTTGTTCCGGATACCGCCTATGAAGATCTTCAGTATAAATCTCGAGAGTTAAGTTGCCTGATTCTCCTACTCATGTATAGAGTTGATAGTTTGGGTACGGGATGGACTGATCACCCTACCCGACTCTTACTGTTCGCTCTGTACATCGAACTGGTGGATCAATGTAACTTTTCCTCTTCTAATGGAAGTTAGAGGTGGCCTTATCGTTTGATACCTCTACCTTCGTCCTTTGTTCTCCGGAGTGTTCTCTCGTCGATCAGGAACAACGACCTTTGTTGGTGGTGTCGCCGTTTTCAAGATGGAGGATGAACCCTCGTTAGTGGTGTCGCGAGGATCTACACGATGCGAGAAGACGCAGATCGCCGACCTTCTTTCCGGTACCATGAGGCGGATCTCGAGGGCGAGATCCATTGCTAGTGGTGTCGAATTGTGGCATCCCGCAAAACCACTACTAGAAAATCGCGTTGTTTTTGTGCATTGCATCGTCATGACCGCATGCTCATGTCATCATGCCACATTGCATTTGAGCATCGTCATCATCTTGCATTTGTTTGCATAAAACTATTTACAGAAAAACCTATTTTGTGTTTCTAAAACGCCCCATCTTTATTCAAACAACCAAAACCGGGTCTCCGGATTATTTTGTTTTGTCCGCTATCGGTTTGCAGAGACTATGTTTTAATCAAATAAAATGTTTAATTATTTTCAGTAGGGGCAGTCGAACGGGCCGGTTCGACCCGAACGACCACCCCCAGAATAAACGGTCCATTTAAATTGGTCCGCCTAAATTCCTATGCTACCCATCCTAGTCTACCCAACCCTCTGGCCACCTCACCCCCACCTATCCCAGGCCGCCACGTCACCCTGCCTCTCTCCCACACCCAATCCCCATTTGCCACCTAATCCTACCCATCACCCCAACCCTCCCTCTCTCTCTCACCCCCACTCCCCACACCTCATCCACACACACACAGCACACACACTGCACCCACGCGCGCGCGCCCTGGGCCACCTCGGGATTCCGCCCCCACCTGGGCGCGCCCATCTCCCCGGTCCACCCCCTCCCCACGTGGGACCCACCCGGCCGAGCCGCCCGCGCCTCCTCTTCCTCCCACGTTCTCCCCACCTGCCCCGCAGCCACCTCCCCTCGCCGCCTCCCTCCTCGCCTGCATCCACCGCCGCCAGCGACCGCCTCGCGCCGCCTCGTCCCTCCGCGCCCAAGCCCCGCCTCCGGCCGCTCCGCCTCTCCTCCGGCGGCGACCGCTTCCCTGGCCGCCTCGCCGGACGCCGCGCGCTCCGCCGTGCTCTCCTCCCTCCGCCCCTGCGACCACGTCGGCCCCGCCCCTCCGGCTCCGCCTCGACCCCGTAGCAACCGCCGCCACCCCGTCTCTGTTCTCCCCGCCGCGTTCCTGGCCGCGTGAGCCGGCCCCGCCTTCCACCTCGACCGCCGCCGAGCCGAGCCCGCCGGCGAGCCGCCGCCGCGCAGACATCCTCTCCCTCCTCGACGACCGATCCCGTCGACCGTGCGGTGACCCAGCGTCTCGCGCGCCGTCGCGCCCTCCCCGCTCGCCGGCGAAGCCCTCTGCCTCGACCTTGGCGTTCCCGCACCAGGCCGCAGCGCTCTGTCGCCGCCCTTCAGTTCTCTGTTCCCTTCTTTGTTTTCCCCCTCGGTATGTCAGTGTTACGTAAGGGTGCGAGTTGCTGCAACATGAGGTGCCGTTGACAAGGTAGTACCTGGAGTTGGTGAAGAAATCCTTCTGCGAAGTGTCAAGGGGTGGCACTGTTGTTTGGTGTTGCCTGTGTCATGAAGTTGTTGTTCCTGTGGACATGCCTTGCTACTATAGCAGCCAGAGACCGTCGCCAAGCTCTTCCGAAGAGGAACCGATGACACCGACAATCAAGCTCCCCAAGCCGAAGTTCTCCATCGGTAATCCAAGTCGGAACCTCTGAGTCGTCGATAGGGAGCCGAAGATTCGCGTACTCGAACCACCAAGATCGCTACATGGATTCGGAGACCGAACCCTACACGCCAAGTTCTTCCTCCCGGATCCGAAGGCCGCCAAGATCGCCTCCCGGATTCCGAAGCGGTTCCCGGACCCAAAGACGTCGAGACCCCCGACCCGAAGACGCCGGGCGCGCCAAGTTCTTCGAACCGAGACCCCGTGCCGACAAGTACGCCTACCCGGACACCGAGCGCCAAGATCGCCACCGGAACAACAAGCACTTCGTCCCGGACGCCAAGACCGACTCGATGGAGCGGGCCCGACAAGACCCTCGCAACGGCAAGACCGACCCTGTGGGACCCGACAAGATCTGCACGACGACAAGAACGACACCGACCCGGAAGATCCGATGCGCCCCGACACCGAACCAAGTCCGGCTCCCCGGAACGCCAAGATCTACCCCAGAAACCCGAGAACGCTTCCGCCGAGACCGTTTCCGTCGAGCCCTGGACCCTGAGACCGACCCCGAACCCCGGAACACCAAGTTCGTCGAGACCCTCTAATGTGTGAACCCCTTCCCGAAACCCTATTTTATAACATAATACAACTTGTCGCATAATAATTGTCTTGCATGCATACATTCATGTGGTTTGGGGGCATTATGCCGATTCACCTAATAATTAAATATGGGGCCCATATGCGGGCAAATCTATCCTTATATTGGCCTCATTTAAATTTGTGTAGCGAACCGGTGATATATTCTTGCCTTGTTAAACAACATCTAAATTGCGGGGTAGTTAAATAACTTGAACCATATATTAATTGTCGGGACCCTGGTTCCGCTTAATCTGGCCTAATTGCATTACACCTTGGCCATGCCATGCATCATACATGCATCATGCCGATCTTCTGCCGTTGTATTAAATATTGCATCCGGTGTTTCTTCTAGTATTTTGCGTCTTCGCGGATAAGGCTGTTGAGTTGATGTGAGCTTCGCCCCGATCTTCGGTTGAACCTTCGACAATGTTTTCAGGCGAGCATCTCCCCCTTTCTACCTATCTTACTTTTATAGTATTTATTCCCTCCTGTTGTTCTATTGCTATCTGTGTTGCGATGCTCTAGTTTCCGTACCCGTGATACCCCCTTGCAGCCATATATAGCCTTGGACACATCCTATTACTGTTGTTTGGTAGATAGTTGGACTTGCGCGTCGTAGCCGCTTGCTCAAGTGCTGTCGCGTGTCGTCACTTGCCACAGTTGTTGGCGTATGGCCACCTGTTTGATGATGGAGATGATCTCGGCTTAATTTATCATTCACTTTAATTCCTGTTTAACAACTAAAATTGAAGTAAGTAAGCAGAGGCATCGGTGGGTGATAGATAATATTTGGTTTCCGACCGCCCACTTGTGTCCCGTAGGACCCCGAGTACTTGATACCTGTTCCTTGAATTATCGCGCTATCCACATACGGGGAATTATGGGACCCCCCTTAGCCAGAGCTTGATTCATTCTTATTTCTTGGGGCCACAAACTAGTTTGAGGTTTTATTTACGATCCTGTACTTATGCCATGTTTTATTACTGTATTTATGATTGTGCGAGGAGCACACTGTACTGTTTAGGATCGTGGCACGATTCCGCGGTATCAACAAGCCCAGTCACACTTTCGGGTTCCCAGTCGTTTACAGCCGTCCCCACAACCTTGAGTCCGTCTCGGAGCCGGCCGGCTTCGTTGCGGGTCTACTTTAAGGGGTGGCCCCCTGAAATATTTCTGAATCTTGTGATTGCTCTGTCGTGAAAGCCTCGTTGGGTTTTGATTTGGTTTTTCCGAGGTCGATCGTGTGTGTGTTGCTATTTGTGCACCCCGGCCGGGTAAAACTTTCTGAAAGCCGTGTCCGCGGTTATGGACGACTTGGAGCACAGTATCTCGATCATAGACAACTATAACTAAAGTTTACTGTTATAAATTGACTTGTATCTGATATGACTAGTAATCAGCTTCAACTGAAACGGAATGGCTAAATAAACCTGCCAACAATTGCTTGTTTGAGTTGTCGCTTGCGACCGTTGTACCTGACTAGTAAGTATTGCAACTGAAACGGAATGGCTAAATAAAAGTACCAACAACTGCTGGGTTTGGGTTATCTCATGCTAATTGTATCTGATTAGTAAGTGTTGCAACTATAACAGAATGATTAACTAAAAGTGCCCACTGTTTAATTTCTCAGGATGATCTCCTATACTTGACTAGTAATTGCTGTAACGATAACCGAATAAATAAAAATGCCAACTGTGTGAGTTCCTCGGTTGACTTCCTCGATCGGTACCGAGGGGGAAATGCCAGGATGGGTTTGATTGGTGGTAGGATCAGGTTGGTTCCGAATAGGTCTTTCTTACCCCTCTCTGATTGCCGCCAGTTATATCGAGTCTCTATAGGTTGTTTAGTGCATGCTGCCGCTGCCGCTTCAGTCCACCATACCTATGTAGGCGAGGACCGCCGAATTCTAGCATCGCCGTGTACTGGCCTCAGTACTGACGCTCCTTCTTTTTCCTTTGCCCTTTGTCGGCACCCCTTTTGTTTAAGCAGGTTTTGAGATCGACGTCGTTAGCAGGGTTACCCTTCCGGCTTGGCCTGGGAAGGGTTATGGACGCCACTGGTTATTCTTCAGGGCTCTTAGCCCCATTTGCATCTTGTCCGTAGTCGGACGCTCTATTGTTTTCAAGGTGATTTGGTATCTTTGTATATTATATCTGAATTCTTGACTCTTTGAGTCGCTGTTGTATATATCTGTTCTGTGGGTCCCATCGAGGACTGTTGTGTAATGTTATTACTTCGTTTTCCACCCGCACGAAAGTGCCTGGTGGGCACCTTTGAATCGTTTCTATGCGGGTTTGGAGGATTTCGCTAAAACTTGCATAGGTCCGATTCTGAGGGTGTTACATTCTTTGATGGCCCTCCAAGCTGCATCCCTTGCCGAATCAAAGAATGTAGTGTGCATCACTGTGTTGGTGACCATGCAGAATCCTGAGTCCTTGTGGTTGTCTTCCTTGTTTTTATACAAATGAAGTTGCACCCACCAGTACTCAACTCCTTCATCCATCACAGGAAAACTTTTGTACACAGCTGCACCATGTATTCCCATGGCAACCATGAGGTCCTTGAGAGCCTTGGGGAATTCTGTCTCACACTCCAAAGTCATAGTCATGAGTGGTCCCTTCCGCACGGCTTCGTTGATGGAGTTCATCTACAAAAATAGATGAGAAAGAAGATTAGAAAAGTTTACGAGAAGAAAAGACAAGTGTGGAAGTTGTTGAATTTTTTTCCTTAGGGGTTTCCAATCCTAGGGTCATAATCCTACAGGCAACACAGTGCTCTGATACCATCTGTAAGATCCCTCCTTTGTAAAGGAAAGGTGTCACATCCCAAGATTTTCCAAATCTTGTAATGTGAAAAATAAATAAACAAAATAAAATTATTGTTGAAAATCAGGGAGAAAAGAAACTTTGTTCTAAAAGGAAACTTAAAATCCCATCTTGAACAAACTTTAATTAAAGTTTGAATTTAACAAAATCCAAATCAAGTGAATTGCATTCCTCAATGAATGTATCTTGAAATTTAAACACCTGGAAAATAAATCCAAACCCTAAAACCCTAATGGAATAAAATCATTTCCAAGTTATCTCCAAGCCTATGGATTTGATCCATATAAAAACTTGTCAACAAACATTTACAAAAGATCAATAAAGACAAATAAAAATATTATAAAATCATATAAATTGGTTTCACTTAATTTGGAGCCATGGATAAAATCTTATCAATTTAATTAAGATAAGGAATAGTACTTTCCAAAGCTAATAAAGCACTTATCTAAAATCCATACAAATTGGTGAGCAAATAATCCTAAAGATATTTAAAAGGATAAATAAATGTCAAATAAGATTTTACAAATTGGAATCACCAAGTTTGGATCTCTAAATAAAAATATATGGATTTTGAAAGATGGAGAAAGAAATATTAAATAAGGAATATTTAAAGACCAAATCAAATCTTGGCCAAGACCATAAGCAAATGGAATGAATATAATCCAAATGAAATTAAAGGACAAAGAATTTCCAAAAATAAAATAAAATGGCATTAACCATTCTATCCCTATTTTAATAAAGACAAATCTCTAATAAAAATAACTATTTAATTCATGAGAAAATAGTATTTTGGGATTTACCCAAGTGGAATAAAAGTTGTTTAAATAATTTAAATAAAATAAATATTCCAAATAAAATTTAGGGAAATAAAACTATATTTAACTCCATTGGAACTAAAACAAATACCCAATCCAAATGATTTATGAATCATATTAAATCCTTTCCAAATAATTCAAGATGAATTATTTGAAACCAAATAAACAAATAAAAACCTACTGAAAGGATTTGGAAAGTTTAAAGAATTTAAATGGTGTTTGAAATTATTATTAAATCTTAATTGATTTAAAAATAAGGGCCTAATTAAATAATTAAAAGACCCAAAAGGGAATAAATTTTTATTCCAAAAATTGACTTCAGATTATATTACCAATCAATATTTAAACCTACACAAATTTTGGCAAAGGATTGAATTCAAATGAATGTTTGAATTGCTTATTCAAAATCAAAACATAAAAATCAAATGAGAAAAAGAAAAGCAAACAGAACAATTTTTTTTGAAAAGGTGCAGCCTAGCCTAGATAGCCCACTAAGCCCATCAGCAAGCCCACCCCCACTCTCTCGCGAAACGTTTTCTCACCTTGAAAGAAACCAACGCAGTCGCTGAACGCCCTAACCCACCTATTCTCTCTCTCTCTCTCTCACTGCCAAGCGACCCCACGCCAGGTCATCTTCTTCCTCCCCGCAGTGACCACGCCCCTCTTTCCTCCTCTCCGTTTCTGGCCGTTGAAGCCAGCGTCAATACGCGTTAATGCCTGCGTTACTCCATCCCGCGACCATGCACCCTTATTCGCCTGCCTCTCCTCTCTCTTTCCCCTCTGTCGCCTCACCCTAGCGCGTCCCCAGGCTACCCAATTTCTCTCTACACCACCCTCTGCTCCGGCAAGCTCCATCAGCGATTTCGGCCAGCCTCCTCTGCCCCTCGCCCCCTCGAGCACCCGAGCGTGATCCCCAACCCCTGGCGCTTCTCTCTTCACCCTCAGCTCACTCGCGCGTGCCCTGTAGCATCGACTCCGTCTTCGTCCGAACATCGCCGCCGTCTGCCTCCGCTCCGACGAGCACTGCTGGTAAGACCAGACCTCCCCTCTCCCTCTCTTTCACACACGCATACTCGCCATGACCCTATGCATCTAACGCCACCTTTATTTCTCTCTAGCGTGCACCGTAGCCTCGCCACCGTCTTCAACAGAGAGCACCCGACGGTAGCAAGAACTCCGTCGAGGAATCGCCAGTGTCCTCGTGCGCCCCCTGCCTCCCCGAGAGCACGTTGAGCAGCACCATCATTCAGCGAATCAGGTGAGCCTCCTCTCTCCCTTTCTCGCTTCCTGCATCGCCGGCAACGCCACTGCCAGTCGCTCCGCCACCAGTCGCCGCTTCCAGCGCCGCTGCTTAGTGGTCAAACGCATAGCGACCGTAGGATCTTGATCGTAGCGTCACGATAGAACTTAACTGAAAGGGTAAGGATGAATCTGAGCCACGCGATTTAAGTTAGATCCAACGCACCAGAGAGCGTGATCCCTCCGAAGCGGTATCGACCAATCATAGCGCGACGCGTGGCCAGTGTGTTGATTTAAAAACAGAATTTGATCTATTGAATTAGTAAACTTGCAAAATTCATAACTCTCAAACCACACGTCCAAATTTTGCAAATTTTATATCAATGGATTCAGCAAGACAAGCCCTAGCCAACCATGCACTTTGTTTAGTAAAAAGCTTCTGTTAAATTGTTTGTTTTTATAGAAACTTGTGTATGCATGTTTAGGATATAAAATTTGTTCCAAAATGATTTTGAGGATAAAATCTTTGGAAAATGGTGTGTTTTGAACCTACTGACCATAGGAAACAAATTGTGGTTTCAAAAATGTATTTGGTGAAATAAAAGAATGAATCTTTGATTTAAAACATTTCTAGTCAAATAAAAATATGGTTTAATTATTAAAAATGGTTTTGGAAGAAAACCTTTGAGAAATGTTTTGGAAATAAACTCTCTGACCCTAAACACAAGGTTATATGGTTTGAAAACATATTTTGTGAAACCTATAGAATTTTGCCTTATTAAAAGCATTTCTTCACCACATAAAATAATGACTTGATCTAAAAATGGTTTATGAAGTAAAATCTTATACAAATGATTTTGCCACTTTATAAAATGACCATTAGGTGTTTTAAAATGTTTATGAACCATTAGAAACCACTTTTTCAAATAAAACAATCCTTGACATGCTTGCATGCATTGCTTTATTTTATCATTTTATGTGATGAATTGCTTGAATGGTAGATTGAAATATTGTTTGCTTGATTGAATTGTAGTGACTTGAAGTGTGTGAACATTGCAAAGATCAAGGAGTGAACTTATATTCTCTAACAAAAAGGCAAGTGATGCTTCATACTTTTGTCCCATTATTTTCACTATGCATTAGTGATATTTCTAAGTAGGACTTGCATGGAATTTTGCTAAGTGTGAACTATACCATGGGAAATCCCAATAGATGAAACCTTAGTGGAAATTTCCTAAGTTAATATTCCTATTACTATCATGCTTATCTTAGCTAATAGAAAACAAGGGTGGAATATATATTCATGCTACGGAAAATTTCTAAGTCCGAGGACTTGTGTTTTGTTTAATAAAACAACTAAGTAAATGAATCACCTGGGTGGAATGGAAGGAATGGTTTGTGTTGAGTGGTTACACAAGGCCAGGGGACTGGTGAACCTTGTGTATCTCACTTGTGGATGGCCACCCAGGAACAAAGAGATTTGAGATGTCAAATGTTGAGAAGCTTCAAGTGCAGCCACTTGGCATTATGGGCTCTGCCTAGATCATATAGGTTGCAATAACTTAGCCAAATGGACAGTTGGTGGTAGGGGATTGATAGGTTGGAACGCGTCCATTCTGGTATAAGGGAAGGCTTCTGAAAGATCTTGTCTTGGTGAAACCAAGTCTTGTGGGGAAAGTGCACCACCTCTGCGGAGTGTAAAATCTAAGTACTTAGCCATGTCCCTGGTAAAGGACAATTTGAGCATCAAGACATGGAAGCTATAAAGAATCTCCTCATCCAAATTTCTAAGTTAAAATCTTGTGGGTGAACAAGGGATTGAAGGATCACCAATTTCTATTGGGAGATGCCTTGGGAAAGATTTTGTCAAGCAAAAACTTAGTGTTTTCAAATGATAAGGAAAATCTATTTTGAGCAATGCAAGCCTAAGCTCCACTTAGCCAAATGCATATAGATGATAGACTCCACTATACTACCATAGTATCACTTGCCAATACAATTCAAATGTATTGACCCTTGTGGCTGTAACTTGTTATGTTGCAGGTTTGTTTGATATTAGTGAAGTTTAATGATTAGGATTACAAGTCTACAACCAACATGTCTGCATGTGGCGCTTTGAATATGAAGGACCCCATGCTTATAGATATTCTGCTGCAATGTAATGTGATAGCCAAATGAGCTATGTAAGATGTAATAAATTATTTTATTCCTGGTTATAAAGTTGTATTATGACCTTTGTTTCTTGATATTATATCTTAATTGTGGATGCTAGCTATTGATCCAGGGACTAGCATTGTAAACACAGGGATCTCTACCTTATTAAAGGTTGGGAAACTTACAAAAGGATCCCTGTGATTGCAATGCTAGTCCCTGGATCAATGCTAGCATCCACAGTTTAAGATGAAGTACACGAAAACAAAGGTCATTATTACATATCATTCCAGAGACAAAAATAGTCTTGTACAAACTCCATGGCCATAGGCCTAATACAAGAGTTCAAATATATATAATAAGATAAATAAGTCTTCATCTTCATGTGCCACAGGCAAGCATGTTGAGTGTAGACTCATGACTCCTAATCATCATCAGAATATCCTGCAACATCACAAGTTACAGCAACAATGGGTCAATACATTGGAATAGTATTGGAAAGTGATACCTTAGTAGAATATCGGTAGGCTAGTTACTATATGCATTTTGGCTAAGTGTAGCTTGGGCTTGCTTTGCTCAAAATAGGTTTTACCTATTAGTTGAAAACACTAAGTTTTTCTTTGTCAAAATCTTTCCCAAGGAACCACCAATAGACATTAGGGTCCTTCACCCTTGTTCAACCCCAAGTTTTACTTAGAAATTGGGATGAGGAGATTCTTGATAGCTTCCATGTCTTGATGCTCAAGTTGTCCAATACCAGGGACATGGCTAAGTACTTAGATTCTTCCATCTGTAGAGGTGGTGCACTTTCCCAACAAGACTTGATTTTCACCAAGACAAGACCTTTCAGAATCCTTTCCTTAGACCAAATGGACGCGTTCCAACCTATCATCCCACTACTACCAACTGTCCAAATGGCTAAGTTATTGCAACCTATGTGATCCAGGCAGAGCCCATATTGCCAAGTGGCTGCACTAGAAGCTTCTTAACATTTGGCTTCTCAAATCCCTTTATTCCAGGGTGGCTTTCCACAAGTGAGATACACAAGGTAAACCATAGAAATGGGCCTTGTGTAACCACTCAACATAACCCATTCTTTCCATTCCACCTAGGTGTTTCCTTCACTTAATTGTTTTATTAAGCAAAACCATAGTCCAAAGACTTAGAAATATTTATTCATAGCATGAATATAACCACCCTTGGTTGCTACTAGCTAGGCTAAGCATGGCATTGATAAGACTTAGAAATATTTCTAGCAATTCTACAACTACTAGGATTTCCCAAGCATAGCATATAGATCAAAATAACCATGCAAGACTAGCAAAATATTTCTAATGCAAAGTTGAAAAACTTAGGAATAAAATCATGAAGCACCACTTGCCTTGGTAGTTTGGAGAGTAGCTACAATCCTCACAATCACAATCACTACTTGCACCAAAATCTACACATAAAATAATAACACCAAAATCACATACAAAATAAATACAAGAAAAAATATATGGATGCATGCATAATGCCATGTGATGATTTTCTACAACAAACAAGACAAGTGCACAATACTTATTCATAAACAAGTTCAAAACTTGCCAAACAAACTTTATTTGAACATTAAAACATTTCCCAAATAATTGTTATACACAAAATAGGCCTACACATGTTTCTGTAAAAACAACCATTTTAACAGAGGCAAAACATTAAACACATTGCATAGATGGAAAGGATTTTCTCTCCTGATTCCATTGATATAAAATTTGTCAAATTTGTACATGGAATTCAAAAGTTATGATTTAAACAAGTTTAAACATCTAATTCAGAAATTTAAATCAAAGAACATGCCACGCGGCAGTCTCTGGTTGGCTGGTACCGCTTCGCACCGGATCGTGCTTGCGAGCCGTTGGATCTAACTAAAACGCGTGGTCAGATCTGATCCATACCTCTTCGTTAAGTGATCTATCCTACCCGTCAAATCCAGATCCAACGGTGCTCGATCAACTTACCAAAGTTTGGCGGCGCGCGGCGACGGTGAGCGGCGGCGCGCGGCGACGGTGAGCGGCGGCGCGCTTTGTCTACGGTGGCGTAGTGGCTACAGAGGGGGTTGGGGTCGTCGGAGAGGCTTACCAGACTCGCGGCGATGTGCTGAAGCTCAACTTGTGTTCGGTTGGCGAAGGGGCGCTCGGGGTCGTCGAGGTTTGCTCGTCGGAGAAGTCACTAGCGACGGACGCTTCTGTTTGTCGACGAAGGCGACACTCTGGGCCACGCTAAGACAAGAGAAGGTTACCGTTAGATGCGCAGGACACTGGGGATCTCACGCGTATCAAACAGAGGAAGAGGGGAGGCTGGGACTTACCGGGAACGGTCGCCGGAGTTCGAGCAGAGGGTGGCAGAGCTCAGTCATTGACGCTGCCGAGGCTACAGATCATGTGCGAGAAAACGGAGAGTGTCAGTAGGTGCGCACGGAGATGTAGAACAAGCCAGTATGAACCATAGGCAGAGGGGAGCGCTGTGCTCACCGGAATTCGACGACAAACTCGTCAGAGCAGAGGGTGTCCAGAGAAAAATTCGAGCAGCCTGGTGGTTCCGGTGAGGTGTGGTTTGGGAGAAAAGAAGGAGGGCGACATGGTGCTTAAGTAGGCGAGGACGGGGGCGTGATTTACTCAGGCATTGAACGTGAATTGAAGACGTGAATTAAACAGGAAACGCCCGACATAATTTGGGGATAAACTGGTCGCTGGGGGGTGGAGACAACGACTGCCATGTGGGCCGCGGTTGTCAGCGAGAGAAAGGAAGAGGGGATGGGTCCAGGCGGTCAGTGACTCTGTGGGTGTGGGTGCGAGTAAAGAAAAACGATTCGCAGGAGGGAGTTGCTGGGCTAGCTGGGTCGAGTTGGGCTTGGTTGGGCCAGATTGGTTGTTTGCTTATTTTTTTCCTCTTTACTCCTTTTCTTTTTCTGTTTGATTTTCTAGGAATGATTTTCAAACTCCAATTCAGTTAAGTTTGAATTCAAATCTTCTCTAGGTTTTTATACAGTGAACTTAGTATTCAAATATGTGTCAAACACTACTGTTTACTCAAAATCACTTTGATCATTTGAAAAATAAAAATAAAACCAAGCCTTAATGTGATATAAACCATAGGCATAACATTGATTTTATTTTCACACTTTGTTTTGAAAACTTTGCTCAAGCTTTGGAAAGTACTTAAGTTTGAATTCAAAACACTACTGAACAAAACAAGTACTCTTCTCATTAGAAAGTAGCACTGAGGCTAGAGCATACTCACATAAAATAATGAACAACATTTGCTCCTGTTTTTGAAATGGTTTTGAAAATGGAACCCTAAATGATCATGGATGCATGGATGATATGCATGAGTTTTGAAACATGATTTTAGGGATGTTACATGAGGATCTTCTAGTCTCCCATGGTAGGCTAAAGTTAGCTCATGATGGCATTGTGTCAAAGGTAACATCTGGTGGGCCTCATGTGGACATTAGCACTATATCTACTCCAAATGTTATGTTGCCATGTGCTAGTCCTTGTAATTCATCCTCTCACAACCATGCTATATCATGTGATGAATTTCATTCCTTGCCTTGTTTATCTAACAATGAAGCATCTACTTCCTATAGTATCGTTGTTGATACTAACCATGTAGAGGAAATCAAAGATCTCAAGGCTCAAGTCACTTCTTTGAAGAATGGCTTGAAAAGGTATCATGGAGGGAATACCACACTCAAGAACATGTTGAGTGTGAGAATACCCCCAAGTGACAAGAGTGGGCTTGGATTCAACTCCAACATCAAGAACAAGCCCACTAGCTCGTTGAAGCACAAGGGCAACAAGAAGAAGGGGCAAGGTCAAGTGAAGGATCCGACCAATATTATGTGCTTAAAGTGCAATGAAGAAGGGCATCATGTGAGAGTTTTCCCATTGAATAAGAAGCCTCTTATTTAGAAGCAACAAGGGATGCGGCCTCAAGCTCCTCTTCAAGCTCGAGATGGTCCTCGTCCCAAGAAGCCTCAAGATCTTCTTCATGGTGTGGCTCCTCCCAATAAGAAATATGGCAAGATAAGAACTTGATACATATGTCGTGAGAAGGGGCACCTTTCTTCCTCATGCACCATGGGTAACTCCTCATCCCATCCTATCTTGATTGGTGATGATTATTCACTTCATAAGGATGAGGGTGGCAATGTGTTTGGCAAATTTGTTGGTGCCCAAAGTGGTGTCAAGAAAAGAACCATTTGGGTATCCAAGCCTATTGTGACTAACTTCTTAGGACCCAACTTTGTTGGGGACCAACAAGCTAAAACTTGATCAATAGGTGTTTATGGAGGGCATTTGAGACTTGGCTACCTTATGAAGAATTGAGGGATCTTCATCATTTCCTTTTTATCAAAGTCAAGTCATTTGAGTTATCATGCTTCTATCATATATCCAATGTTCCTCCTTGCGGTAACTTGTGCTTAACTCATTTACATTGATAGTTACTTGCTCCCTTGTGCATGTGTTGGTTTTGTACCATACATGTCTTTGTACATGTTGTGCTTCCCACTTACTTATATTGACCTATGAAGTATATTTGTGTATGTTGGTTGACACACCATGTATTTGTATTTCTTGGTTTGGAGCCTTTATTGATTCTAGTTGGTATCTTAGTTGGCTCTTATGAGGGATTAATGTACTATTCCATTTTGGGGGAGTATCATTCTTGGGAATTCCACAGTCCTAAAATGTGTGTACATGAGGAAAACCACTTAGTAGTTATATTTTATGTTTATCTAGTCTCTATGTGTATGTCTTTCTCATGATAAACTCATATTCCATAATGTCCATTAATACCTCTATTTTGATATTTTTTCCTCTTGTTGAGATTTCTTGGTTTATCACATTATGGGGGAGTCATATGCTTTGTGCATATTACAGACCTAGAAAATGTGGAATTTAAGGTAGTGCCACGCAGAATTGATATTGAAAATTATCTAGCTCCTATGTGGCACATTTGCTCATACAAGTTCCAATTTTCTTGAATGTTTTTATTGCTCATATTTTAGATCTTGTGTGTGAGAGTGAGTCTTGGTATGTGTTTCCTCATATTTGGATCTACATATCCTCATGGGAACCATTTGCTTCAAGTTACTCTAATCACTAGTGTTTGTGTGACTATCTGAAGCTATCAAGAATCTCTTTCGAAGCATCAATATTAATTCTTACTTTTGTTATATGCTTCTTTGTGTGAATATGATCTTGAATTTCCTTGCAAACTACCTCAGGAAAATTATCCCTATTACTTCTTGTCCTTGGACAATTAGTACTTGATATATGGTAGAATTCATTGATCATATTCGCTTTGGCCTTTGCTTATTTGCCTTATCTTTGGCCAAGAAAATGTTTTTATTTTTGCTCCCAAGCTTTCCTTGCCTCTTGTGGATCTTCTTATTTTATTGGTATCCTCTTGTGTTTTATTTAGTGTAGGTAGTAGTGATGATATCATTTGTGTGCATTTTGCATTCAAAAGAAACAATTCTATATAATGCACTACTTATGGGGGAGCTCTCCTATATTATCTAGAACATTCCTTTTTATGCTTCATCGTTTGATAAATATTGTTTTATTTAGTGCTTGGAAGTTCAATATTTTTGTGTTGGTACTTTGTGTGCCATCATGAAGAGTGTGAAGAGTTTGTTTTGGTTGTTGGAACCTTGCTCTCTTTGGAAGTTGGTTTTGTTTCATTCGTTGTTACATGGTTTGATCTTTTAGAATGAGATAAATCCTCGAGCATTTATGTTTTTCTATATCTTTTATCTCTTTGGAACTTGCTAGTTCGTTTGTTGATCTTGTGCTCCTTCATGTGTTGATTTGGTTCTTTGATACAATTTGGACACCTTGTGTCAAGTCACACTTTTGTGTTGCCTTGTCGATTTACTTGGTGTTTTTGTTCAAACTGTATCTCCTTTTTGTTCTTGAAAGTATTGTGCATGCACATTTACTACATGTATATTTTATGGCATACTTTCTTTCGTTGATACAATATATAGGGGAAACTCCACCAAATCCTAATGGGCTAAGATGTGCATGAAATTCAATTTCATATCAATATGCACATATTTGTGTGGAGGATATCCTATGTATTATAGTTGCACTAACTACTTTTGACCCAATTTGTTTGTGGACCATAGTGTACTTAACTGTCTTTTAGGTACATTGGAGATATATATTGGGTGCTTGTATCTTGAACAAGAAAGAAGTGGCGTCTACATGTCAATTGGATGCAAGCTAGGATGGTCAACGAATTCATATGCACTTCATCCTACCTATTATATCTCGGTAACAAGTATCTCTCTCATGCTACATATCTTGTTCCCAACCTTTTGTAGGTTTCTTGTTGGCATGAATTTGTGTATTTGCAAATGTTGTGGTTCTTTCTTTGGATTTTATGATTTTTCTCTGATGCAAATGAGTGTATGTTGATATGAGTGCATATGATGGGGATTATACAAAATCATGATCATGATTCACCAATCCCAGATATGTCAACCTAGCAATTTTATTGCATATCTCTTCCTCAATTTCTCTCATGTGCAATAGTGAGCATTTCTTGTTGATTTCTATTTGTGATACTTGTTGTTTTTCTCCATATATTCTAACTATCCCCCTTTTCCCTTGGTAATAGTTATAATGTATGTAGTGTGTTTGTGTTTGAAGCTCATTCATGTACAATAAGATATATTTGAGCCTTTGGCCATGCTCTCAACCAAACATATTATTGGTATATTCTATGACTTCCTTCTTCTCTTCTCATGCTTTCTTGAGTATCTATTTTTGTTTGTGCATATTTCTTTGTGGGCATATGTCTTAGTGGTATTTTCCACCTAGAAATTTATGCACACAAGAGAAGATCACTCTTTGTTTGTTTTTGCGTTTCTTGGAGACCACCCCCTTTTTTACTCCTTCGTGGCTTCCAAATTTGTTGACCTTTGAGTGCATTCTTAAATATATTTGGAGGAGTGATGATTCCATGGTTGTGCATGTTGTTTCCAAATGCAATTACTATAATTGGTGCATAATCTTTGGAGATCTTCTCTAACTCATTTAAGAGTGCACATTTTCCTTCTTTCTCATATTTTGTGGTTTAAATGCTTATGGGGGAGCGAGTATTTCATATTTGTGCATATTGTATTCAAATACAAGTATTCTAAACTTTGCACAAAGTTTGGGGAGCTTCTCTAAATTTAAACACTCATTTTTGTTGTTTCCTTTTGGTATCATTTGTTGGTTTTTAAATTGGTTCTTTTGGATCTTTTGATTGCTCGCTTTATTTATTGAAGCTTATTTGTTTTTATTTATTTTATATTTGCAATCTTTGGGATCCTCAATATAGTTTTACTTCCTCCCAAGTACTCATCATTTGCCATGTGCATATGCACACCTTTAGAGGAATTCTCACTGTATTGGCCGTCTATAACTTTTCACCCATTTTGGCAATCGATGCCAATGGGGGAGAAGTTTTGGAGGGTTTAAGGGAAGTTGGCATTTTATTTGAGTGTGTTCTTAAGAATTTGTCTCTCATGCTCTTGCATCTTTGTGGTTGCTTTGCATGTTGAATATATAGAGTAAACTCAACCAACAGTAATGGTTGGCAATCTATGCAATGGAATTCAAGTTCATCACACATGCATAGATTGCGGGGGAGCTTGCTCTATATATTGTGGTTGTGCCAACATCACACACTTTTGTAGTATTTGATGTTGGGGCAACCGCTTTGCTCGTCAAATTCCATATTTAAACTCTTCAAATGGATTTTCATCAATTACCAAAATGGGGGAGATTTAAAGGGCATGTATGCCCCCATGTGTGGTTTTGGTAATTGATGAAAATATCTATGGACTAATGTTTAAATTGAGTTTCACTTGTAGGTTTGTCTATTGGCATCGCTTGGTCCATGTGTTGGTCTCAAGGTTGAAAGTTGAAGAAATGAATAAGGAGAATAAGAAATGTCCAAGGGCTTTGTGCCAATTGGAATCATGAAGAAAGAAGGAGCTTGTCTCGATGGATCAACAATCAATAAGGAATGAAGAAGTGCAAGCTTAAGATGTGCATTCTCTAGAAGATCTCATTCTTGGAGCTTGACATCCTCGGTGATCATGGAGTGATGAAGATAAGTCCAAATAAGAGGTTTGCCCATGAAGTATGGGGGAGAAATTTGAAAGACTTCATCAAAAAAAGGCGAGCAAGAGCAAACAAGAAATGTGTTCCATATTGAGAAGGTTAAGATGGTCAACATCAACCTCAAGTGTAATTCTAAAGGAAAAGGTATGTTCTTGATATGTTTTCTCTTTTGCCGGTCCCGGGTTTAGGATAAATAGTCGTACTATCAAGAGGGTTTCTCAAGTGGGTGACTCGATCGCATATTTAGGAGAGAGCTCAAATCTTTTCATACATAGCATAATATTTCTCGGTTTTTATTTTGATCTTGTCCATTAGGGGATCTAGGGCTTCTGGTTTTCATCATAACAAGCTCTAGTACATCAAATAAGGATTTCCTTGCATATCTTATTGTGTTCTTGGTCGTGCGGGTTTTTCCGGCTCCACACCTTAGGAGATATCTCACATATATATACTTGATATTGTCTCCCTTGGTGGTATACAATCTTTCACTTTTTGTTGGATTCTCTTGGTTTTATCTTTCCAACAAAATTGGTTTCATCCCAATCGGAGTTTCCAAGCTCAACTTCTTGTGTTTTGGGTTTTGGAGGTTTTATCGGTTCATCGCTTCTAGAGAGGCCATACCTTTCTAAAATTGGTTTAATCCTTCCATGCTGGACTATGATGTTTCTTTGCATAATAGTGTAGAGCTTGTCGTTCTCTTCAAAATGAGCCCAAGATCATAAAAAACGAAGTTCAAAATCAAAAGTTATTGAAGTTTTTGTGCAATGTTGTCCAACATTTTTGCTTGAGCGGAAATTCCGGCCCAAATTCCGACCCAAGTTCCGGTGAAGTAGTATTTTCTTATGTATCTTGTGTCTCTATTTACCAGAAGTTCCGGTTGTGCGTGAATCTGGCCCAAATTGGTTGATTTCTCTTGCCCTTTTTAAGGGCCCCTCTTTCCTATTGTTTCCCCAACTTTTGAGGCCATTTTTGCTAGCTCTTCCACTCTCTCTCCTCCATTGTTAAACTTCAAAAGCTTGACCTCTCCCCTTCTCCCTCCCATGAATCTTGTATCTCTTTGCGGGATTTGAGATAGGAGATCCAGATATACAACCCCATCTAACCAAATCCCTTCTTTGTGAAGGATCATTGGGATCTAGATCTTGGAGAGTTTGGTGTTCTCCTCTTGTGTTCTTCCTGCCTTATTCCCCCAATAGCTTTTGTAGCTTTGTTGAATTTGGAAGTGAAGGACATGCCCTTGCATTTGTTGCATAGGTTTGAGTTCTCCACGGAGATTCTGCTAGTACAAGCTTGTGGGCCTATTACTCTTGGGTTCTTGGAACCCTAGCCGGTGAGTTGCGTGCCTTCGCATCCGGGGTGAGGCCTTGTGTGGCATTGGGTGAGCATCGAGCCACCACACCCCGAGGTGAGCCATTTATGGCATTCAGAGAGCATTGCGCCATCGCACCTCTCCAACGGAGACGTAGTGTGGCATCCCGCAAAACCACTACTAGAAAATCGCGTTGAATTTGTGCATTGCATCGTCATCATCATGCATTGTTTGCCAAAATTATTTTCGCAACACCCGTTTTGCTTTCTAAAACGCCCCCTCTTGATTCAAACATCAAAATCCGGGTCGCCGGAATATTTTGTTTTGCCCGACATCGGTTTGCAAAAGCTTTGTTTGAAATAAATAAAAATTATAATTAATTTAGTGGGGCAGTCGAACGGGCCAAAGCGACCCGAACGACCACCCTAGAAAATATAAAACGGTCCACCCCAACCAGCCCCATCTAAATCCTAAACCCACCAACTATCCTACCCACACCCCCTGGCCACCTCACTCCCTCCAATAGCATCTCGCCACCTCAGCTCCCCTCTCCCCACTACCCAATCCCCACCTGCCACTTGTCCTAGCCCTCTCCCTCTCTCTCTAAGCCACCCCCCACTCAGCCCACACCCCCACCTGGTCCACATACTACACGCACACGACGCACACACACCTGCCCGCGCGGGACCCACCCTGGGCCCCGCCTGTCCCCGCGCCAGGCCACAGCCGCACCTGCCCCGCGTTCCACCCCGGCCCCACGCACCGCCCACCAACCGCGCTGCCCCCCGTCTCCTACCTTCCGCCTAGCCTCCTCTCCCTCCGCGTTCGCCGCCGGTGCCGGTGTCGCCCTCCACCGCTCCCTCTCCCGCACGGCCCGCGTCACCACCCAGCGCCGCGACGCCAGCAGCTCGCTCCGCCTTCCCCGCGTCCGGCCACCCCTCTGCGCCGCCGACCCCCGAGCTCCACCGCCGCCGCTGCCCTCCGCATCCGACCCCGCCGCCCCGTGGCCGCCCTGCCTCGCTCCTCCCCCGCAGGTCGCCCGAGCCCCGCCGCCCGGAGCCGCGCGCCCCCTCGCCTCCGACCGCCTCCGCGCTCGCAGGCCCCTCCGCGTCCCCGCGCGTCGCCGGCCCGAGCCCGCCGCCACCGGCTCCGCTACCTCCTCCCGCTTCCCTCAAGCGCCCCGCCAACCTCCGCCTGGCCGCGCCTCCCTGTGGCCGACCCCGCGCCGCCGGCGAGCTCGCCTGAGCCTCGCGCCGCCGTCGCCGTCTGCCGCCGCGGCCTCCACCGCCTCCGCGTCCCCGCGCTCCGCCGGCCCCGTTTGGGGTTCCCAGTCGCTCACAGCCGTCTACCCAGACCTTGAGGCCGTCTCGGAGCTTGCTTACTCCGTTGCGGTCTCTACTTAAGGGGTGGCCCCCTGAAATATTTCTGAATCTTGCGATTGCTCTGTCGTGAAGACCTCGTTGGGTTTTGATTTGGTTTTTCCGAGGTTGATCGAGTGTGTGTTGCTATTGGTGCACCCCGGCCGGGTAAAACTTTCTGAAAGCCGTGTCCGCGGATATGGACGACTTGGAGCACAGTATCTCGATCATAGACAAGCATAACTAAAGTTTATTGCTATAAATTTGCCTTTATAATGACTAGTAATCAGCTTCACTATAACGGAATGGCTAATTAACACTGCCCACAATTGCTTGTTTGGATGTCGCTTGCGACGATTGTAACTGACTAGTAAGTATTGCAACTACAACGGAATGGCTGAATAAAAGTACCAACAACTGCTGGGTTTTGGGTTTATCTCATGCTATCTGTACATGATTAGTAATTGTTGCAACTATCACGGAATGGTTAACTAAAAGTGCCCACTGTTTACTTTATCAGGACGAGTATCTAAACCTGACTAGTAAAGTGCCGCAACTATAACTGAATAAGTAAAATTGCCAACTGTGTGAGTTCCTCGGTTGACTTCCTCGTCTGGTCTCGAGGGGGAAACACCAGGATGGGTTTGTTTGGTGATAGCTTCAGGTTGGATCCGGATAGGTCATTCTCACCCCTCTCTGATCACCGCCAGTTGTATCGAGTCTCTATAGGTTGTTTAGTGCATGCTGCCGCTGCCGCTCAGTCCACCATACCTATGTAGGCGAGGACCGTCGAATTCTAGCCTCGCCGTGTACTGGCCTCAGTACTGACGCTCCTTCTTTTTTTTCTGCTTTGCCCTTTGTCGGCACCCCTTTTGTTAAGCAGGTTTTGAGATCGACGTCGTTAGCAGGGTTACCCTTCCGGCTTGGCCTGGGCAGGGTTATGGACGCCATTGGTTATTCTTCAGGGCTCTTAGCCCCATTTGCATCTTGTCCGTAGTCGGACGCTCTATCGTTTTCAAGGTGATTTGGTTCTTTGTATATTATATTTGTATTCTTGACTCATGGAGTCGCTGTTATTTATATCTGTTCTGTGGGTTCCATCGAGGACTGTTGTGTAATGTTATTACTTCGTTTTCCACCCGCACGAAAGTGCCTGGTGGGCACCATTGAATCGTTTCTATGCGGGTTTGGCGAATTTTGCTCAAACTTGCATAGGTCCGATTCTGAGGGTGTTACAGAGTGGTATCAGAGCTCAGCAGTTGCGATACCCCACAAGTCCAGCCTGTAGGATAACCTAGCTAACGGCCGAAGTAGAGTGTCAAAACTATTTTTGCAAAATCGGTTGGATAGATCTGATTAGGTCTGATTTTACTTCTTACCCCTCTGTTATTCTCCTCTTATCCCGACGTGTTTTGAATCCGCTCTCTTCTCTTTCTTCGAGTCCAGGATATCTTGTGGTTGGGTTTCCGTCGTACCTTCAGGGTTTCGCTTTCTCCCTTTTTAACGGAGGTGCCACGATCATCAATCTGCAGCTGGTCTGTTGTGCCCTTCCTCCGATCTTTTGTTCTTGAGCTCTTTATCCAGATGTGTTCCTTGCTGCATATCAGTGTCGTTGAAAAACATATGAGAAGGACGAGCTTTGGTGAAGTTGGAGTCGACCTTGAGCACGTGTTGTTCATGCCAATGGAACCATCGCGAAACCTAATCAGTGTGTCTTTCATACGATTTCTGCTGGCAGCATCCCTTTGTTCCGGATACCACCTATGAAGATCTTCAGTCTAAATCTCGAGAGTTGAGTTGCCTGATTCTCCTACCCATGTATAGAGTTGATAGTTGGGTCCGGGATGGACTGATCACCCTACCCGACTCTTACTGTTCGCTCTGTACATCGAACTGGTGGATCGATGTAACTTTTCCCTCTTCTAATGGAAGTTAGAGGTGGCCTTATCGTTTGATACCTCTACCTTCGTCCTTTGTTTCTCCGGAGCGTTCTCTCGACGATCAGGAACAACGACCCTTTGTTGGTGGTGTCGCCGATTCCAAGATGAAGAAGGAACCCTCGTTAGTGGTGTCGCGAGGATCTACACGAAGCGCGAAGGATCAGGCCGCCGACCTTCTTTCCGGTACCATGAGGCGGATCTCGAGGGCGAGATCCATTGTTAGTGGTGTCGAATTGTGGCATCCCGCAAAACCACTACTAGAAAATCGCGTTGAATTTGTGCATTGCATCGTCATCATCATGCATTGTTTGCCAAAATTATTTTCGCAACACTCGTTTTGCTTTCTAAAACGCCCCCTCTTGATTCAAACATCAAAATCCGGGTCGCCGGAATATTTTGTTTTGCCCGACATCGGTTTGCAAAAGCTTTGTTTGAAATAAATAAAAATTATAATTATTTTAGTGGGGCAGTCGAACGGGCCAAAGCGACCCGAACGACCACCCCAGAAAATATAAAACGGTCCACCCCAACCAGCCCCATCTAAATCCTAAACCCACCAACTATCCTACCCACACCCCCTGGCCACCTCACTCCCTCCAATAGCATCTCGCCACCTCAGCTCCCCTCTCCCCACTACCCAATCCCCACCTGCCACTTGTCCTAGCCCTCTCCCTCTCTCTCTAAGCCACCCCCCACTCAGCCCACACCCCCACCTGGTCCACATACTACACGCACACGACGCACACACACCTGCCCACGCGGGACCCACCCTGGGCCCCGCCTGTCCCCGCGCCGCGCCGCCGACCCCCGAGCTCCACCGCCGCCGCTGCCCTCCGCATCCGACCCCGCCGCCCCGTGGCCGCCCTGCCTCGCTCCTCCCCCGCAGGTCGCCCGAGCCCCGCCGCCCGGAGCCGCGCGCCCCCTCGCCTCCGGCCGCCTCCGCGCTCGCAGGCCCCTCCGCGTCCCCGCGCGTCGCCGGCCCGAGCCCGCCGCCACCGGCTCCGCTACCTCCTCCCGCTTCCCTCAAGCGCCCCGCCAACCTCCGCCTGGCCGCGCCTCCCTGTGGCCGACCCCGCGCCGCCGGCGAGCTCGCTTGAGCCTCGCGCCGCCGTCGCCGTCTGCCGCCGCGGCCTCCATCGCCTCCGCGTCCCCGCGCTCCGCCGGCCCCGTTTGGGGTTCCCAGTCGCTCACAGCCGTCTACCCAGACCTTGAGGCCGTCTCGGAGCTTGCTTACTCCGTTGCGGTCTCTACTTAAGGGGTGGCCCCCTGAAATATTTCTGAATCTTGCGATTGCTCTGTCGTGAAGACCTCGTTGGGTTTTGATTTGGTTTTTCCGAGGTTGATCGAGTGTGTGTTGCTATTGGTGCACCCCGGCCGGGTAAAACTTTCTGAAAGCCGTGTCCGCGGATATGGACGACTTGGAGCACAGTATCTCGATCATAGACAAGCATAACTAAAGTTTATTGCTATAAATTTGCCTTTATAATGACTAGTAATCAGCTTCACTATAACGGAATGGCTAATTAATACTGCCCACAATTGCTTGTTTGGATGTCGCTTGCGACGATTGTAACTGACTAGTAAGTATTGCAACTACAACAGAATGGCTGAATAAAAGTACCAACAACTGCTGGGTTTTGGGTTTATCTCATGCTATCTGTACATGATTAGTAATTGTTGCAACTATCACGGAATGGTTAACTAAAAGTGCCCACTGTTTACTTTATCAGGACGAGTATCTAAACCTGACTAGTAAAGTGCCGCAACTATAACTGAATAAGTAAAATTGCCAACTGTGTGAGTTCCTCGGTTGACTTCCTCGTCTGGTCTCGAGGGGGAAACACCAGGATGGGTTTGTTTGGTGATAGCTTCAGGTTGGATCCGGATAGGTCATTCTCACCCCTCTCTGATCACCGCCAGTTGTATCGAGTCTCTATAGGTTGTTTAGTGCATGCTGCCGCTGCCGCTCAGTCCACCATACCTATGTAGGCGAGGACCGCCGAATTCTAGCCTCGCCGTGTACTGGCCTCAGTACTGACGCTCCTTCTTTGTTTTTCTGCTTTGCCCTTTGTCGGCACCCCTTTTGTTAAGCAGGTTTTGAGATCGACGTCGTTAGCAGGGTTACCCTTCCGGCTTGGCCTGGGCAGGGTTATGGACGCCATTGGTTATTCTTCAGGGCTCTTAGCCCCATTTTCATCTTGTCCGTAGTCGGACGCTCTATCGTTTTCAAGGTGATTTGGTTCTTTGTATATTATATTTGTATTCTTGACTCATGGAGTCGCTGTTATTTATATCTGTTCTGTGGGTTCCATCGAGGACTGTTGTGTAATGTTATTACTTCGTTTTCCACCCGCACGAAAGTGCCTGGTGGGCACCATTGAATCGTTTCTATGCGGGTTTGGCGAATTTTGCTCAAACTTGCATAGGTCCGATTCTGAGGGTGTTACACGTAGCTTCCTTGGAAGTGAACTTCGGGATAAAAATCCTCATCTCCGCGTTCATCGGTTATCTCTCAACCGAGCCCTTTACTTATGCACTTTAATTTGTGATAGCCATCATGCTTGAAGTATTTCATCTTGCTATCACCTTGTTGCTTAGATTGCTTAGCATAGGTTGTTGGTGCACTTAGGTGAACCTAGTGGTTATGTTTCGTGCTCAATAAATTAAACGTTAGTTTTTATTACACATTTATTTGAGCCTCAACCGTAAGATTTTAAAAGCCTATTCACCCCCTGTAGGCAACGTCCATTGCACTTTCAATAACAATTCCAGTGTTAGTATCTAAACTACCATGTTTGCCTCCATGATTCTTGATATTCAAAAGATTATTTTAATATCAAGGTTATCTAGGAGCTGAAAGAAATGTTACCGTCATGTGTGGAAGATATTTTGATATCTTAAACAATGTTTATGGTTGCAACATGATAGAGTATAATTTAGAAAATTTTATGTTCTCATAGTTGATGAGAATTTGCGAAGGTTAGAGATGCTAGACATCCTAATCCCCCAAAAAGGTTCTGGAAAGCAACATTATACTCACGATTCTCCTTTATAAGCTATGGTAGCTTGATCATGAAAGTTGTCATGGTAAGGACAAATAGAATATGTAGGTAAAATGTTTAATACACTAAAAGATTACTAAACATTGGTTTTTGAAAGAACACCAAACATTTGATGATGGTGATCTACTTGAAAGTGCAAGTCCAAAGGTATTAGTATTTGACTATACACGCTTTGGACTATGTGTCATGTGTATGGCGCCGCTGTTGATGTTGATATATTATTTTAAAAGGGAAAGTAAATGCTGAAAGATAATCTCAAAAATATTTTTCAGAAAAGGAAAGACTGGAATTGTCTAGCTTAGGTATATAGATGATATACATGTTATGGTTGTATTCTTTGCTTGTTAAACAATGTGGTTCTTGGGTATTATATATCGAATTGGTTTGTGTGAAATGTCATACAGGACAACACAATTCATGAGATGCAATGGCCTAAGTAACTAGCAAAATAATATGTGATGATGTTCATCGAAAACAAACAAAGTGTTGTCGTGTTTCTCGTTGACATCAAAGCTTACCTTCAAGATTTGTTTTAATAATTGTTATTTTGATCAGGTATTATGAGAACAAAAGGTTGTTCAAATAATTTTCATATTCCATATAAGATGGATGATTTACAAATCTGGTTGGATAAATCACACCCATAAAACTAAATGCTAAAAATGTCGCAAGCCAAATGATTGAAAAATCACTTATGAGGTGACATCTCCGTTTAAATTATATTGGAAAGAAAACATGAAGAAACTTCATGTTGATGGAATTTTAGAGTCTTTTGATTTTTATCAAATGACATTTGTGAGACGTTCCTAGAGATAATTGAAACTTAGTTCAAAGGCCAAGAAGAACGAACGACTAACTTATTGGAATTTGTACATATTAATGTATGTAGTCCATTATGTGTAGTCGTGAGAGATTGATTTCAAGTTCATATGATTTCTCCGGAAATTTGAGTGAATATATGTGCATATTTACTTGATGATGAATAAATGTGAAATATTTTAAAATGTTCAAAGACTTTCAAGATGAAGTGGAAAATCATTGTAACAAGAAAATAAAGAATTTATGATTGCATCATAAAGCAAGATATTTGAGTTACAAGTTTAGCATAACACCTAAGATTTGAGGAATTGTTCCATGGATTTGCATTTCTCGAAACACCATAAGAGTATGGAGTGTTCGAGATATGCAATCAAACCTTGTTTGACATGGTGAGATCAAAGGTCTCAATTATAAAAACTGCCATTGTATTTTAAAGATTAAAGATTTAGTGACTATCGCTTTTACACTGAAAAGAGCTCCATCGTGATCTGTTGAAATGACACCATATAAGTTATGGTTTGGGATAAAACCCAATTTTTCCTTTCTTAAATTTTAGTATGCTAGGCATAAGTAAAATTTTTACAACCAAAGTCGGATGAGCATGTCTTTGTATGTTATTTAGAATAAGCATTGGGTATTCCTCCATAACACCGAAGACAAGAGTATTTTTCATTTAGAACGTCAAATTTCTTCAAAAGAATTTTTTCGTGAAAAGTTAAGTAGGAGGAAAATAGAACTTTTATAAGGTTATTGAACCTTAGCTATATGTGCGGAGCTGCCCAGCGCCAGAAAGTGTTCCGGAAGTAGCAAAAATGCTCATGGCTCACGTGCCTCAAAGATTATGGTCACGGAGGTCTAAGTTCCTATCGAACCGAGTAGGTCAATCAAATACTAATATTTTAAAGTAAATCATTATTGTTTGACAATGATGAACCGACTACATGCAACCAAGTGATGATTGGCCCTTTATCCGTCAAATGTCTTGAATCCCTAAAATCCGTGATAGTTCCATACACGAGAAATCAAGTTTTTGAAGTTGGAAGACCCTCTGAAAAGGTGTAAAACCTTTCAATCATATTTGGATCTATAAATAAATAGACAAGGATGTTTCACATCTATTAAATAGTCGACATGTTGGGAAAGAGTTTAGGACAATGTTCAAGGAGTTGACTATGACAATATTTGATATGTCATAGCGATATTTTGTCTGGACGGATTAATGTAAAAACCACTACATATAATTTTGGTACATGGTAGTTGAACAAACAAAACAAAGTTCTTCTAATAGAATGGTTACCTAGGACGTGTACATGAGATGATCCAAAGGATTTTTTTAATTCAAAGGATGCTAAAAGCGTATGCAAACTTCAATGGTTGAAGTAAGCATCACGGAGTTGGAATCTTCACCATAATGAAACTGTTAAAAGAGTTTAATTTCATCGGAGACAATGAAGATGCTTGCATTTGCAAGAAATTAAGTGGGAGCTCTAAGACATGTTTTTAATAAATTATGTGGATGACATCTTGTTGATTAGAAATGATGTATCTTTTCTTGACACATGTTAAGAATTTCATTTTGATGAAAGACTTAGGCAAAACCCGAATATTAGGTATCAATGTCTATATGGATATATTGAGGCGCTAATATGGTTATCCTGAAAGTACACAGATGAGATATTGAAAGAGTCCAATATAGAAACAACAAGAAAGGTTCTTGTTGCACATGAAGGATTGAATCAAGATTCAAGTGCTTTGACACTTGGTAAGTGAAACAAGATTTGAGTGTTTTGACACTTGGTTAGTGAAATCACAAGAATATTTTGATCAATCATATTGCGATATGTAGACATACAGATATGTCCTATTCTCTAAACATTATGAGCATATACCAGAATGACTCATAAGATGATCATTGCATGATAGTAAGGATATTCTTATGATCTTTGGAAGAACTAAGAATATGTTATTTATGTAGAGGTGACATTGATAGTAAGGATAGTTCATTGTAAAGTGTTACATTGATACTAGTTTTGTCACAAGATACAAATTAAGTTTATCTCAATTTAAACTATCGGTGGAACAATGTAATGGAAATAAAGTTCCATAACGGATTTGGATGACTTCCAAAGTTAAGACATTGTGATAGATACTACAACAAAAGGCTAAGTATATGACTCCTATTGTAGAAGCAAAAGAGGGAATTTGTGTCAATAAGTTTGTTATCAAACTAGGTGTGGTTCATAGCGGGCTAGTACTATGAAGATATATTGTACGACAATTGTATCGACATGTTTTAACCCCAAGGAACTAAAGGTCTCACCAAAGGAACAAATTTATACAATGCCATCTCATTGGAGAATGAGTGTGTAAGATCCCTCCTTTGTAAAGGAAAGGATCCCTGTGATTGCAATGCTAGTCCCTGGATCAATGCTAGCATCCACAGTTTAAGATGAAGTACACAGAAACAAAGGTCATTATTACATATCATTCCAGAGACATACATAGTCTTTTACAACTCCATGGCCACAAGCCTAATACAAGAGTTCAAATATATAATAAAGTAAATAAGTCTTCATATTCATGTGCCACAGGCAAGCATGTTGAGTGTAGACTCATGACTCCTAATCATCATCAGAATATCCTGCAACATCACAAGTTACAGCCACAGTGGGTCAATGCGTTGGAATAGTATTGACAAGTGATACCTTAGTAGAATATTGGTGGGCTAAATACTATATGCATTTTGGCTAAGTGTAGCTTAGGCTTGCTTTTCTCAAAATAGGTTTTGCCTATCAGTTGAAAACACTAAGTTTTTCTTTGTCAAAAACTTTCCCAAGGAACCACCAATAGACATTGGGGTCCTTCACCCTTGTTCAACCACAAGTTTTACTTAGAAATTGGGATGAGGAGATTCTTGATAGCTTCCATGTCTTGATGCACAAGTTGTCCAATACCAGGGACATGGCTAAGTACTTAGATTCTTCCATCTGCAGAGGTTGTGCACTTTCCCCACAAGACTTGATCACTACAAGAAATCTGGCAATATATGACCCTCCATTTTCGTCACAAAATCGTCATAGTAGTCCATTTATGACGATTCTATGACGATTTTGAGATCGTCGAAAGCTGGGCGTCGCAAATGAACTATAACGACGATTTTGATAAAATCGTCATAACCATCTATGACGATATTAGATCGTCATATCCGTTATGACGATCCAATATCGTCATGGCCCATCTCGCCTGGACAGATCAGATCCTACGTGGCTGATCCGACGTGGCAAAATTATGACGAAATAAAATCGTCGTAGTGTGAAATCAGCCCGGTCCATTTTGGCGGTCTATATGGGCCAAGCCCAAAAAATTCAGCCTTTTATTGAATTGGGCGTGGCCTTCTCCGTGTCATTTTTCTTTTAGCGCTGGTTTTTTTATTATCCATTTCAATGTTGGGCTTTGGCCTTTTTGGTCCATTCAATCTTCCCTTTTCACAGTACAATACTTATTCTATTTTAACCTTTTTATTCTTTTATTCTGAATTGTACACATTTGTGAATCAGGTTTTTTGTTGGATTGTGGCCTGCTTAGAGCCCAAATGTGATCCATATCACTAGTACAGGAACCAAGCAAAACAAATAATCCACAGATAAATCAAATTTCAATCTCAACATTTAACAAAACATCAAAGTCTCATCTGTTGATAATCAGAACACTTAAAATCTATTTCAAACACCAAGCACACATAGAAAGTAGAACAGATAGCTCCTGACTAAGAAGCGACAAAGTCATTTCTCAAAAAGAGAATCCAGCTGATCAACTTCTGCCACCTTGGTCTTCAGAGCATCAGGTGAACCATAGTCTGGTCCATCTCAAGAAGCATTCCAGTAACCTTAGATGACTGATCATACTCCAGTTGATCGATAAGTGGTACAAGATTTCACCAAGCATCTGCAAAAATTATAGAAGTTAGTTATGTGCTGGATTTGTACCAGGGGCACAGCTATAAGAACCCACCACATAATTAGTTTTAGTTCCAATACAATTAAGATGCAAAATCAACTAGAAGACATGATAAGGCCAGCTAGATAGATTGCCTCCATTGTCAAAAGTAAACTAGATAGTATAGCAGCAAGCAATAGAGCAAGTTCCACAAGCCACATGACAAAGAATAGAAAATATTCAATAGAATATATATCTGCAAGTACCACACTACACATGTTTCTATCACCGTTAATGACAAAGACAAAGTTAAGGAAATCAATAGCACACTACCAGCCAAATAATTCTTCTTTTCATACTGATTCCAAACAAAAGCTGACTGTCTGAGAGATTAATTTCCCAAATGCATCAATGAACCAACAAGAATACAATACAATACAAACAGCTGGAAGCTTTTCTATCAGGAGAGATCTATAGAGAGCAGACCTTGCTAGAACGGCCCTTGCATACGGCCTGTTGTGGGTAGTTCCTGGAGGATCCAAAGTCAGCCTTGGAAAGTGGCAACCACTAGTGTACGACATCACTGATGATCCTGGAGTCTCTCCACAACAAAGAGCAAAAACAAAAAGGTCAAGGACAAGATGACTAATCAAAGTCCATTGGATACTTCCATGGATCTGTACTAAGAGAGGTGAAAAATAGATAGTGTGGGGAACAGAGGCGCTTACTATGGGACCATCTTTTTGTTGGGGCTGCTTCTCCGTTAGTCTCCCAGCATAGACACAAAACACACCAAAACAATATCAAAATGCAAGTTAAAGCAGCATAAAGTTTTCATTAGACTTAGGAAAGTAACTGCCCAAACAATTTAGACAAAAGAGAAGCATTGGCCATGCATATCTTTTTTGGTGTGGACCAAAGTAAATGAGCCAATGCAAAACAGACCAATATACTAACTACTACACTTCATCTATTTATTATAAAACTGACATGGGTAATCATACACCCAATAAAGCATCAAAATGGACATTTCAACTTAAACCTGAAACTTTTGTGCTAACTAAACTAACGATGAATTTAGCAGTGCTTACATCTGGTCTGAACCGACGCTATAAGAATAGTAGCCGCACATCAGAGGCTATAACAACATGCAAGCATTACCACAAGCACCTAGCATGCACGATAATAGTATATTATAGTCATTACACAGTTCAATCAAAACAGCTAGATATTGTTAGAAGGATAAATAACTATAGTGGGAAGAAAAACTACAGATTTAGATGCACAAATAAGAACTTCAATCATCACATTCAAGTAAATGCTAAACAAAAGCACAACAAGCTGCAGGTATTGTTTGCAAAATAAAGACAGTCTATACATACATTATAACCTGTAGTGATGCAATCTCAACTATCTAAAAATATGGTACTCATCCAAAGCATCTGAAAAAGCAAGAGAAGGAGAAGGTTTAGAAGCCCTGGAAGAGTCCATCAGAGGCTGTCCATCAGAGGCTGGCCAGCGTGTCTCGAGCCCAGCGAATTCCTCCGCTCGCGACCTCACGCCGCAGCAGAACTAGGTCAACCTGTGAGAACAACCAAACAAAGTAGCTGTCAATAAGCATCAAGGATGTTGCTGCTTCAGCATCAAATAGGAAATCAAGTAATGTACATAGTTATATCATGATAGTACTATCAATGATCACAACATATTCATCTCAATTTATGCAAATAAGCACTGGTTCAAGAATGTATAACTCATTTCTAGGTCAGTAGGTGATATAATTTCCCCCTTTAATTTTGTAAGAGAAACATTAAGCTTTGCGTCCATTCTGATTTTTTTAGTTTCATGAAAAATATGACCAATCAAGCATCTATACACAGGGACATATACAAGACAAGGAGTCTATGAAAATGTTCTTACAAAATAAGGACCATGTTTTCCTGTTCAAATAGAAACCAATTATTCGCATTCATGAAATTGTTCTAGTGTAAAGCTTTTTAGTTATAACATCCTATAGTAGAATGCATTATATACTTACTGATTATCACTTAATCAAGTCAACTGTATAGTGGAATGGTGAATGCATCTGATCAATAAGGGCTTGTACATGCACACAAACAAACACGGGCAAATTAATCAAGATTTTAAATAACCAGCGCCTCAGATTACTCTAAGAATGGTGTTTTCCTTCAGAAGGACATAGGATAGCTTCTAAAGGTCATCTCAGGATTTTAGGCATAATTCAGCAACCTTCTAGCTACTACCTACCAATTAATAAGACATAAAGCAAACCTGATATAAGATTAATTTCTAGAACAATATCACCCATATAGTTGATATCAATCTATGAATAAATTAATTTCTTGCTGTTACAGCTCAAGCACAAAGTTAAAGAACACACTTAGAGAACACACTTAAAGAACACACTTAAAGAACACTACTCTGCATAGTCCAACAGAATATGAAAAGAACCTGTACAATTTTCATCCCCTCCCTCTAATTTAAGCACATCATATATGTATCAGTAAAACCACAGAAGAATGCACAAGCCACTAGCTATGCCACGAACATGAACAAGCCACTAGCTAGGGTTTGCTAGGGATTTTGGGGAGATGGGAGAGGAAGGGACTCACAGGTTGATGGTGTATCGGTTCTGGATCTGGACCTCGCACAAAGTCATGGACGCGGCCAGACTTTCTAGCACCATTCGCCTTCCGCCGTTGTGACCAAGAAAGTCTTGAGATCCGCATCCGCCTATGGCGCTTCCCTTGGCCGGAGAACGAGGAGGAAGGATGGCGACGGCGCCACGACGGCATCCTCCTGCTAGCTGTGGGGATGTCGTGCCGGTGAGAGGGAGGATAGGGCCGCCCTGTGCTGAGCTCCCTCGTCGATGAAACCTAAAAAGAGGGGACACAGAGGGAAATGAGGGGGAGGGAATCAGCGAGACACGACAGTTGTTGGGGAGATTGGATCAGCGCAGAGGTGGGTTCTAGTACATAGTTCATACCTGCTTCGACTCCTCGTCGGTGGATGCCTGGCCTCGTCTGGCCATCATTCGACTCCACTTGCATTGTATATGAACTCGTCATCATGCTTTTTGGCTGGAGGCGGCGCTTTGCTCACGGAGGAGGTGGACACGGAGGCGGATGAAGTGGGAGTAGCCACCGCCCGTGGATCTGGGTCGACGAGCTCGACCTTGGTGTCCATGGGAAGAACTTCTGCTTCCTCGAAGTCGTTGGTGTCGCCAGCGTCCCAGATGGCGGTGATGTTCTAGTCGAACACCATGACGACCCACCACCACCCATCGACGTGGGGCAGCTTCCATGGATGGAATGGTCGAAATCCTACCTCCTACTATTCTCTGTAGATCCGGGTCTTGGCCTAGGGTTTCGATTGGAGGTAAGGATTGGTGGTTCCATGCGGTGGAATAGAGAGGGGACGAGGGGATTCGCGGGATGTGTTCGGCGGAGCAGGGGATGGATAGAAATGGCCGGGATTTTAGCCGGCGGCGGAGGTGGGGAGGGGAACCATGGAGGATTAAAGGCGTTGGGAGTCCGGGAGGGTAGGGTTCGCTAACTTGGTTCATCTCACGCTCGCGCCTATTGGACCCAAAATTTTGCTGGGCCGCGCGGGATGGGTGGTGCCAGGTCATCGATCCAAGGCATGTTCCCAGGACACAGATCACATCTCAGCCGTCCATCCTATTGAGATCCAACGGCTGTTATTTCCCTCCGCTTATATTTTGTCCTTCCTAGCACTATGACGATTTTACCTAATAAAACTATGACGTTTTCGGACCAAATCGTCTTAATTTTCTGGGTTTTTACGCCTACAAACCACTTGAGTCCATCAGTTGTGAAATCAGAATGGATATATGACGATTTCTTCCATGGTCACTATCAAAAGGTCATAGATGAACACATTTCTTGTAGTGGATTTTCACCAAGACAGGACCTTTCAGAAGCCTTCCCTTAGACCAAATGGACGCGTTCCAACCTATCATCCCACTACCACCAACTGTCTAAATGGCTAAGTTATTGCAACCTATATGATCCAGGCAGAGCCCATATTGCCAAGTGGCTGCACTAGAAGCTTCTTAACATTTGTCCTCTCAAATCCCTTTGTTCCTGGGTGGCTTTCCACAAGTGAGATACACAAGGTAAACCATAGAAATGGGCCTTGTGTAACCACTAAACATAACCCAATCTTTCCATTCCACCCAGGTGTTTCATTCACTTAGTTGTTTTATTAAGCAAAAACATAGTCCAAAGACTTAGAAATATTTATTCATAGCATGAGTATATAACCACCCTTGGTTGCTACTAGCTAGGCTAAGCATAGCATAGATAAGCATCTTAACTTAGAAATTTCTAGCAATTCTACAACTACTAGGATTTCCCAAGCATAGCATATAAATCAAAATATATTCATGCAAGACTAGCAAAATATTTCTAATGCATAGTTGAAAAACATAGGGATAAAATCATGAAGCACCACTTGCCTTGGTAGTTTTGAGAGTAGCTACAATCCTCACAATCACAATCACTATTTGCACCAAAATCTACACATAAAATGATAGCACCAAATCACATACAAAATAAATACAAGCAAAAATATATGGATGCATGCAATATGATATGTGATGATTTTTCTATACTCAACAAGAGAAGTGCACAGTACTGATTCATAAACAAGCTCAAAACTTTCCAAACAACTTTTATTTGAACATTAAAACATTTCCCAAATTTTTGTTATGCACAAAATAGGCCTACACATGTTTCTGTAAAAATAACCATTTTAACAGAAACAAAACATTAAAAACATTGCATATATGGAAAGGTCTTTCTCCCCTGATTGCATTGATATAAAATTTTTCAAATTTGGACGTGGGAATCAAAAGTTATGAATTTATCAAGTTTAAACATCTAATAGATACAAAATCTGATTTTAAATCAAAGAACTGGCCACGCGGCAGCGTCTGATTGGACGATACCGTTTCGCACCGGATCACGCTCGCATACCATTGGATCTAACTAAACATGCACGGCTAAGATCTAAACTTACCTCTTCGTCACAGATCTAATCTTACACGTTAGATCTAAATCCCACGGCCACAATCCTATTGACCACAGACGGGCGGCGCTAGCGGCGGCGACTGGCGGCGGCGGCTCTGTGAGAGTCGTTGCCGACGTTCTAGGTCGCGCGGGAGAGGGGGAAGGGGCTTACTGTGCTCGCCGTGTGCTGCTGATGCTCAAGGTGGGCTTAGATGGGGAAGGGGCGTGCAGAGGTGGTCGCTGGAGCTCGTCGGAGTCGTGCACGTCGTCGGGTCCTTGCAGACGAAGTTGTTGCCAATGCTCTGGACCTTCCCAGCACAAACCAGAGGCATCAGTAGTTGCGCAAGGATAAGACGAACCTAGTCGTATGCATGAGGGGTCAAGGGGCGCTCAGTATTTACCGTAATCGATCGCCGGAGTTCGAGCAGAGGGCGGCGGAGCTCAGTCATTGACGTTGCCGAGGCTACAGACCATGCGCGAGCAAACGAAAAGTATCAGTAGGTGCACACGAAGATGTAGAACAAGTCAGTATGAACCATAGGCAGAGGGGCGTGCGGTGCTCACCGGAATTCGACGACGAATTCGTCGGAGCAGCGAGGTTGCGGCAAGAAATTCTCGCAGCCTGGGAGCGCTCTGTGCTTGGGGTTTGGGGGAAAATGGAGAGGGGGCAGAGGGGGTTTAAGTAGCAAGGGCGTGGCGCGATTAACTCAGGCATTGAACGGGAATTGAAGCCGCAATCAAACAGGAAACGCCCAACGAGGTTTTGGGGATGAACTGGTCGCCAGGGTGGAGACGACGACTGCCATGTGGGTTGCGGCTGTCAGCGAGAGAAAGAAAGAGGGAATGGGCCCAAGCGGTCAGTTACTCAGTGGGTATGGCTGCGAGTGAGAGAGAGAAGGGGGAACCCGGGTGGGCTTAGTGGGCTGGTTTCACTGTTGGGCCAAATGACTGGCGCTGGCCTTTTTCCTTTTCTCTATTCATTTTCATTTCTGTTTTGATTTTCTGAATCCATTTTCAAACAAATTCAAATGCCATTTGAATTCAAATTTGTTCTAGATTTTTGCAGAGTGTAACAATCATATTTATGGGTATAAAAAAATGTGGTCTCTCTGTATTAGCTTGGTCCTATTGATGAAACAAAATAAACAGTGACATGGCACTTGATTTGATCAAGTTTTGAAAATGGTTTTAAATTCACATTTTTTTTGCAATTTTTTGGTTTAAGCATTAGCAAGCAAGCAAAATATTCTGAGAGCAACAAGGTTTGGTTTTGAACAAATAATTTCCCATTGGAGAGTGGTATTTGATTAATGCTTGATTACATAAAATAATAGCACTTAGTGCTTTGTTTTCTTGAAATGGATCATATATTTGATCCCTAAATGATATGCATGCATGAATGATATGCAATCTTTGAAAACATGATTTTAGGGATGTTACAAATCTAACCCCCTTAAGGTGAATCTCGCCCTCGAGATTCGGATTGGCTAGCAAATAGGTGAGGGTGGTCTTTCCGAAGATCATCTTCTCTTTCCCAAGTTGCTTCTTCTTCAGAATGATGGTTCCATTGAACTTTGAAGAATTTGATAGTCTTAGTCCGAGTAACTCTTTCTGTAGTTTCAAGAATCTTGATAGGTTTCTCTTCATAGGTGAGATCACTTTCCAATTGGACCTCTTACAAAGGTATAATATCCTTTAAAGAAGTCTCTTCCATTTCTGGATGACATTTCTTAAGCTGACTCACATGCAACACATTATGAACAGCTGACAAAGACTCTGGCAATTCAATCTCATAAGCTACCTCACCTTTTCAACTCAGAATCTTGAATGGTCCCACATATCTTGGGGCCAACTTTCCTTTGACTCCAAACCTCTTCACTCCACGAAGTGGTGACACCCAAAGATAAGCTCTATCACCTACTTCATAGATGACTTCCCTAGCTTAGGATTTGCGTAGCTCTTTTGTCGGGACTGTGCTGTCTTCAATCTATCTTTAACCAGCTTAACTTTCTCTTCATCCTCTTTGATGAGTTCTGGTCCGAACAAACTTCTTTCTCCCACAACATTCCACAGCAATGGAGTGGTACACTTTCTCCCATAGAGAAACTCAAATGGTGCCATCTCAATACTGGCTTGATAGTTGTTATTGTAAGAAAATTCTGCGTAAGGCAGACTTTCATCCCAACTGGCTCCATAGTCTAAAGCACATGCTCTCAACATATCTTCAAGAATCTGATTAGTCCTTTTTGTCTGTCCATCAGTCACAATACTCTTGGGTACTCCATGCAGACATACAATTCTGCTCATATAGATCTTGGCTAACTTAGCACTTGTATAAGTTGTCTTCACGGGTATAAAATGAGCCACTTTAGTTAGGAGATCCACCACTACCCAAATAGAATCATACCCTGACCGGGTCCTTGGCAATCCGATAATGAAGTCCATACCAATCTTGTCCCATTTCCAATTAGGAATAGGTAGTGGTTGTAACAATCCTGCTTGTTTTTGATGTTCCGCTTTCACTCTACTACATACATCACACAAAGCAATATGTTCGGAGATGTCTTTATTGAGATTATTCCACCAAAATCTTTCCTTCATATCCATGTACATTTTAGTGTTACCCGGATGAATAGAATATGGTGAGTTGTGTGCTTCTTGTAAAATCAGTTTCCGAAGCTCCGGATCTTGTGGAACACAGATACGTTTTCCATGCCATAAAGTATCCTGTTCGTCTTCATGGAATCCTTTGGCTTTTCCCTTGCCAATCTTTTCCTTAATCTCTTCAATTTCCTTATCTTCCTTTTGGGCTTCTTTGATCTTGTCCAACAAGGTGGGTTGAACATCCAAAGACATGAGATGTCCCTCGGGCACAATCTCTAATCTGAGATCTCTAAATTGGGTACACAGATCATCTGGCAATTCTCCCTTAGTAAGGCCATTCACAAAAACCTTACGGCTTAGAGCATCCGCTACAACATTTTCTTTACCGGGGTGGTATTGCAAACTCAAGTCATAGTCCTTGATGAGTTCTAGCCATCTTCTTTGTCTCATGTTAATTTCCTTCTGGGTGAAGATGTATTTCAAACTTTTGTGATCGGTGAACACTTCACATCGCTTTCCCAAAAGATAATGTCTCCATGTTTTGAGTGCATGGACAACAGAGGCTAACTCTAAATCATGAGTAGGGTAGTTCACTTCATGAGTTTTGAGTTGTCTCGAGGCATAAGCTACAACTTTACCTTCTTGCATAAGTACTGCACCTAATCCATGATGATATGCATCACAATATACTTGGAAATCTTTCTCCAAATATGGCAGACATAAGACTGGTGCTGTCACTAGTCTCTTCTTCAATTATTGAAAGCTGAGTTCACAACCTTCAGACCAAGCAAATTTCTTGTCTTTCTTTAGCAATTCTGTCATAGGTTTTGCTACCTTGGAGAAATTCTCAATGAACCTTCTGTAGTAACCTGCTAAGCCAAGGAAACTACGAACCTCTTTCACTGACTTGGGAGATTCCCATTCAGTTACAGCTGAAACTTTAGCAGGATCAACTGCTACACCATCTCCTGACACAACGTGTCCAAGAAATCCAACTTCATTTAACCAAAATTCACACTTGCTGAATTTGGCATATAGCTTATGCTCTCTAAGCTTCTCAAGTATCAAACACAAATGTCCTTCATGCTCCTCTTTGCTCTTGGAGTAAATCAGAATGTCATCAATGAAAACGACAACAAACTTGTCAAGGAATTCCATGAACACCTTGTTCATCATATTCATGAAGTACGCTGGTGCATTGGTCAAACCAAATGGCATCACGGTATACTCATACAATCCATACCTTGTGGTGAAAGCTGTCTTAGGTATGTCTTGTTCCCTTATCTTAAGATGAAAATAACCTGACCGGAGATCAATCTTTGAGAACACACAAGCTCCTTCTAACTGATCAAACAAGTCATTGATTCTTGGCAAAGGGTATTTGTTCTTGATAGTCACCTCATTGAGTGAACGGTAATCTATGCATAACCTTTGACTTCTATCTTTCTTTTCCACAAACAAAACCGGTGCTCCCCAAGATGAGGAACTTGGTTGGATAAAACCTTTCTGCAACTATTCTCCAAGCTGCTTCTTGAGTTCTTTCAACTCATCCACTGACATCTTGTACGGTCTTTTTGCTATTGGTCCAGATCCTTGTAGCAAATCAATAAGAAACTCCGCATCTCTATCTGGTGGAATTCCCGGAAATTCTTTCGGAAACACATCCGGATATTCACTCACAATGGGCACACTGTCCATTCTAACCCCCTTAAGAGAATTTAGCTTACTCCTTTTTGCCTCAAAATTGGTCTTGAATCTGATCCTCTTATTTTCTGGAGTTGTGAGTGAGACAATATGGTTTGCACAATCTATCACTCCCTTGTGCTTAGTCATCCAGTCCATTCCCAAAATAACATCCAATCCTTGGGAGTTTAGGATTATCAAGTTAACAGGAAACTTATACTTCCCAAACTCTATGACTAGATCATGACATCCTGAATTCACTATCATTTCTTCGCCAGGAGAACTTACTTTTATAGGACACCCAATAGTTTCTATCGGTAGTTCGTTTCTTTCAACAAATGCTCTTGATATGAATGAATGAGATGCACCAGTATCAAAGAGAACAAATGCTAGAACAGAATTGAGTTTGAACTTACCAGCAACAGCATCAGGTTCCTCATAGATTTCTTCCACATTGATGTGGTTCACTTGTCCCTTTTGAAAAGGGTTGGGCTTGTTGGGTCCTTCCACTTTCTTTTCCGGGCATTCATTTGCATAATGCCCCATCTTCTTGCACTTGAAGCACTCAACCTGACTAAGATCCTTCTTGACAGGCTGGCTTCCACTGCCACTTCCATTTCCACTGTGGTGGCTCTTATGTCCACTCTTGTGGTTCTTGTACTTATCATTGTCATGACTACGATTATGCTTGTTGTCATGATAATGGTTGTGGTTGTGGTGCTTGTTGAACATACCATGCTTGTGGGATCCAGAACTCCCACTGTCATCATAATGGGAACGCTTGTGAGACGATCCCGAGCTGTGCTTGTCAGAGTGCTTTCTCTTCCTGCTTTCCACTTGTTTCATTTTGTTCTCCAAAATAGCAGCCTTGTCACAAAGAGACTGGTATGTGGGAACATAGGCCACAGCTAACTGCAGGTTCAGTTCATCATTCAACCCTTCAAGAAACTTTTCCTTCCTCTTAGCATCAGTGTCAACTTCATCTGGTGCATAACGTGCCAGATTGTTGAACTCTTCAATATATTCAGCCACGCTGCGGTGGCGCTGCTTCAGGTTATGGAACTCTTTCTTCTTCAAACTCATCACTCCGGATGAGATGTGAGCAGTACGGAAACCATCTTCAAAGATAGCCCATGTCACATCCTCAATGGGAGTGGTGATTTGGAAGTTATCCCACCAAGTGACTGCTGGTCCTTCCAACAAGTGAGCTGCAAATCTGACTTTATCTTCATGAGTACAGCCAACTGTTACCAAGTCCTTGTTCAAAGAGCGTAGCCAATCATTGGCCACCATAGGATTAGTAGTTCCTGAGAACTTTGCTGGCCTCAGTCTCAAGAACCCGGTAAGCATATCAAAACCCGGTGGGTTGTTCCGATTGTTGTTGTTGTTATTGTTGTTATTGTTGTTGTTATTCTAATTCTGGATGAAAGTAGTCATCATTTGCATCAGCTGAGTCTGAGATGTCATCATTTGCTGCATCTCAGGAGTGATGTTATTGTTGTTGGGGTTGGGATTGGCACGTCGGGGAGGCATCTATGGTTTGTTCAATAGAGATAAGAATGAGATACCCATAGATGCTAACATGCACAATACATCACATAAACAATCACCAAACATGCATCACAATAATAAAAGTCCAACAACATAGATAACAAGTTGGCAAAGTAAACACACCATTAGCAAGCCATCCACATGTTGGAGGGTCATTGCGACTCAATAATCAAAGACATGATAAATAAAGGTAAATGAGCAGTCATCACTACTCCTCGGCATCAACCTCCTCCTCAACAAATGTAAGACCTGCATTCTCCATAGCGGTCTTGTATTCCTCGACATTGGTGGTCAAGGTCTCTACTTTGGCTTTGGGAGCCCTCTTCTGAGAACGAAGCCTCTCAATCACGGTCTGCTGATGCTCGAGCTCGAAGTCCTTGGCCTCCAGTTCTACAGTCATGTCTCGAATCCTCTTGTTCATATCTTGGACTCGCTTCTCTTGACTCTTGAACTTTCTGTCCTGACTCTCGAACTTGGCTTCCATCTCCTTGACTATCTCATCTTGCTCCGCGAAGAGCTTGTCCTTCTCACGAAGCTGCACCTGGAGTTCGTCATTACTGAGCATGACGTTGGTCCTATCAGTGTCCACGTGCCTAAGAAGAACCTCTAAGTCCTGGAGGTATAGACGAATCCGCTCTGCTGTCTCCCTCGAAGTATCCTCGAAGTCAATGGCCTCACCATCCTCATCACGTCTACCGAAGGTGTGTAAGTGAGTACCTCTAACCTGTCAAGAGTGTCTCCCTAACAAACGTCCAAACAAGTCCTGCATGACTACCTCTAGGCCTCTCTCCTTGTCATCATGCATGAGCTTGAAAATGATTGCCTCCGTGGTAGGCTCAATCTGGCGTCCGGGCTGATTGACCTTGAAGCGCCAAAGGTCTTTCCTCTCAAACTTGGTGAGGGGAAGTACCATGATGGTAGGAAGAGGGAGATTGAGCAAACTAGTGAGCCGAAACGAGTTCCCTTGAACGAGGGCCAAAACGAGTTCCCTTGAACTCTTCAGCCGTGTTGATAGTAACTTTAGGCATCTATTTAATAAGATAGAAAAAGTTAGAATCAACACAATTTAAGACAATTCACAAGACAAGGCATCACAAGCATAACATTGACAAACACACAAGTCATAGCATGCATAAAATCCATTACAAGCATCCAAGGTTCAACTTATTTAGACAACATTTTGGAAAATAAAATGATAAGTGTGGTGGTCCAACTAAGGAAGTACGCTTACAATCCCATCTCACTTGCCAAGTTGGCTAACAAGGCATCCCTAGAGGCAATCTGTTTGTCTAGATCACAAGACTCCATTGCTAAGTCTATGATGTCCTTCCTTAAGCTTTGGTTGGTAGCCTCTAACTCTTGGGTATGCTTCTTTTCTTCCCTAAGGTCATTCTGGGTGTTAAGCATTCTGCACTTGATTCTATCACCAAGTTCTTTGATGGCCCTCCAAGCTGCATCCCTTGTTGAATCAAAGAATGTGGTGTGCATCATTGTGTTGGTGACCATGCAGAATCCTGAGTCCTTATGGTTGTCTTCCTTGTTTTTATACAAGTGAAGTTGCACCCACCAGTACTCAATTACCTCATCCATCACAGGAAAACCTTTGTACACAGCTGCACCATGTATTCCCATGGCAACCATGAGGTCCTTGAGAGCCTTGGGAAACTCTGTCTCACATTCCAAAGTCATAGTCATGAGTGGTCCCTTCTTCACGGTTTCATCGATGGAGTTCATCTACAAATAGAGATGAGAAAGAAGATTAGAAAAGTTTACGAGAAGAAAAGACAAGTGTGGAAGTAGTTGAATTTTTTTCCTTAGTGCTTTCCAATCCTAGGGTCATAATCCTATAGGCAACACAGTGCTCTAATACCATCTGTAAGATCCCTCCTTTGTAAAGGAAAGGATCCCTGTGATTGCAATGCTAGTCCCTGGATCAATGCTAGCATCCATAGTTTAAGATGAAGTACACAGAAACAAAGGTCATTATTACATATCATTCCAGAGACAAACATAGTCTTTTACAACTCCATGGCCACAGGCCTAATACAAGAGTTCAAATATATAATAAAGTAAATAAGTCTTCATCTTCATGTGCCACAGGCAAGCATGTTGAGTGTAGACTCATGACTCCTAATCATCATCAGAATATCCTGCAACATCACAAGTTACAGCCACAGTGGGTCAATACGTTGAAATAGTATTGGCAAGTGATACCTTAGTAGAATATTGGTGGGCTAAATACTATATGCATTTTGGCTAAGTGTAGCTTAGGCTTGCTTTTCTCAAAATAGGTTTTGCCTATCAGTTGAAAACACTAAGTTTTTCTTTGTCAAAAACTTTCCCAAGGAACCACCAATAGACATTGGGGTCCTTCACCCTTGTTCAACCACAAGTTTTACTTAGAAATTGGGATGAGGAGATTCTTGATAGCTTCCATGTCTTGATGCACAAGATGTCCAATACCAGGGACATGGCTAAGTACTTAGATTCTTCCATCTGCAGAGGTTGTGCACTTTCCCCCCAAGACTTGATTTTCACCAAGACAAGACCTTTCAGAAGCCTTCCCTTAGACCAAATGGACGCGTTCCAACCTATCATCCCACTACCACCAACTGTCCAAATGGCTAAGTTATTGCAACCTATATGATCCAGGCAGAGCCCATATTGCCAAGTGGCTGCACTAGAAGCTTCTTAACATTTGGCCTCTCAAATCCCTTTGTTCCTGGGTGGCTTTCCACAAGTGAGATAAACAAGGTAAACCATAGAAATGGGCCTTATGTAACCACTCAACATAACCCAATCTTTCCATTCCACGCAGGTGTTTCATTCACTTAGTTGTTTTATTAAGCAAAAACATAGTCCAAAGACTTAGAAATATTTATTCATAGCATGAGTATATAACCACCCTTGGTTGCTACTAGCTAGGCTAAGCATGGCATAGATAAGCATCTTAACTTAGAAATTTCTATAAATTCTACAACTACTAGGATTTCCCAAGCATAACATATAAATCAAAATATATCCATGCAAGACTAGCAAAATATTTCTAATGCATAGTTGAAAAACATAGGGATAAAATCATAAAGCACCACTTGCCTTGGTAGTTTGGAGAGTAGCTACAATCCTCACAATCACAATCACTATTTGCACCAAAATCTACACATAAAATGATAGCACCAAATCACATACAAAATAAATACACGCAAAAATATATGGATGCATGCAATATGATATGTGATGATTTTTCTATACTCAACAAGACAAGTGCACAGTACTGATTCATAAACAAGATCAAAACTTGCCAAACAACTTTTATTTGAACATTAAAACATTTCCCAAATTTTTGTTATACACAAAATAGGCCTACACATGTTTCTATAAAAATAACCATTTTAACAGAAACAAAACATTAAACACATTGCATATATGGAAAGGGATTTCTCCCCTGATTCCATTGATATAAAATTTGTCAAATTTGGACGTGGGAATCAAAAGTTATGAATTTATCAAGTTTAAACATCTAATAGATACAAAATCTGATTTTAAATCAAAGAACTGGCCACGCGGCAGCGTCTGATTGGACGATACCGTTTTGCACCGGATCACGCCCGACTACCGTTGGATCTAACTAAACATGCACGGCTCAGATCTAAACTTACCTCTTCGTCACAGATCTAATCTTACACGTTAGATCTAAATCCTACGGCCACAATCCTATTGACCACAGGCGGGCGGCGCTAGCGGCGGCGACTGGCGGAGCCGGCTCTGTCAGAGTCGTTTCCGACGTTCTAGGTCACGCGGGAGAGGGGGAATGGGCTTACTGTGCTCGCCGTGTGCTGCTGATGCTCAAGGTGGTCTTAGATGGCGAAGGGGCGTGCAGAGGTGGTCGCTGGAGCTCGTCGGAGTCATGCACGGCGTCGGGTCCTTGCAGACGAAGTTGTTGCCGATGCTCTAGACCTTCCCAGCACAAACCAGAGGCATCAATAGTTGTGCAAGGATAAGGCAAACCTAGTCGTATGCATGAGGGGTCAAGGGGCGCTCAGTATTTACCGTAATCGATCGCCGGAGTTCGAGCAGAGGGTGGCGGAGCTCAGTCGTTGACGTTGCCGAGGCTACAGACCATGCGCGAGCAAACGAAAAGTATCAGTAGGTGCACACGGAGATGTAGAACAAGTCAGTATGAACCATAGGCAGAGGGGCGTGCGGTGCTCACCGGAATTCGACGACGAACTCGTCGGAGCAGCGAGGTTGCGGCGAGGAATTCTCGCAGCCTGGGAGCGCTCTATGCTTGGGGTTTGGGGGGAAATGGAGAGGGGGCAGAGGGGGTTTAAGTAGCAAGGGCACGGCATGATTAACTCAGGCATTGAATGGGAATTGAAGCCGCAATCAAACAGGAAACGCCCAGCGAGATTTTGGTGATGAACTGGTCGCCAGGGTGGAGACGACGACTGCCATGTGGGCCGCGGCTGTCAGCGAGAGAAAGAAAGAGGGGATGGGCCCAGGCGGTCAGTGACTCAGTGGGTATGGCTGCGAGTGAGAGAGAGAGAAGGGGAACCCGGGTGGGCTTAGTGGTCTAGTTTCACTGTTGGGCCAAATGACTGGCGCCGGCCTTTTTCCTTTTCTCTATTCATTTTCTATTTCTGTTTTGATTTTCTGAATCCATTTTCAAACAAATTCAAATGCCATTTGAATTCAAATTTGTTCTAGATTTTTGCAGAGTGTAACAATCATATTTCTTGGTATAAAAACATGTGGTCTCTCTGTATTAGCTTGGTCCTATTGATCAAACAAAATAAACAGTGACATGGCACTTGATTTGATCAAGTTTTGAAGATGGTTTTAAATTCACATTTGTTTTGCAAATTTTTGGTTTAAGCATTAGCAAGCAAGCAAAACATTCTGAGAGCAACAAGGTTTGGTTTTGAACAAATAATTTCCCATTGGAGAGTGGTATTTGATTAATGCTTGATTACATAAAATAATAGCACTTAGTTCTTTGTTTTCTTGAAATGGATCAGATATTTGATCCCTAAATGATATGCATGCATGAATGATATGCAATTTTTGAAAACATGAGTTTAGGGATGTTACAGAGTGATGCGTAGAGACGCAAAGACATGCAAATACACACGGACCTGAAAGTGTTAGATCCGAAGATTATGTTTACCACTAGAAATCGTGTATATACAATACCACAAAGCCATAGGTGTTGAATGCATAACTTTTCTCCAAACTAGATTGTTGACTCTAGTGCAAGTGGGAGACTGTTGGAGATGTTCCCAAGAGGCAATAATAAAGTGGTTATTATTATATATTTATGTTTATGATAAATGTTTACATCCCATGCTATAATTGTATTAACTGGAAACATTAATACTTTTGTGTTTTGTAAACATATAAGAGTCCCTAGTAAGCCTATTGTTGAAACTAGCTTGTTGATTAATAGATGATCATGGTTTCCTAATCATGGACATTAGATGTTATTAATAACAAGATCATATCATTAGGAGAATGATATGATGTACACACACCCATAGTAAGCATAGCATAAGATCAAATCATTAATTTCATTTTGCTACAAGTTTAAGATACATAGTAACCTAATCCTTCGACCATGAGATCATGTTAATCACCGTCACTAGATGAGTACTTTGATGACATCAAACGCCACTTCCGTAATTGGTTGGTTATAAAGGTGGCATTAGGTATTCTGAAAGTATGTGTTGAAGCACATGGATCAAGAGTGGGATTTGTCCATCCATATGACAGATAGATATACTCTGGGCCCTCTCGATGGAATTTCATCCAATTGACTTAAAATCATGTGACTAGGTCACAAGGGATGTCATATCATGGAACGAGTAAATAGTACTTATCGGTAATGAGGTTGAACTATGTATGGAGATACCGACGATCGAACCTCGGATAAGTAAAGTATCGCGTGACAAAGGGAATCAATGTCGTATGTTAATGGTTCATTCGATCACGAAGTCGTCATTAAATATGGGGGAGCCATTATGTATCTCTAGATCCTGCTATTGGTTATTGATCGGAGAGGTGTCTCGATCATGTATACATAGTTGACGAACCGTAGGGTGACACACTTAAGGTTCGATGTTGTTTAAGTAGATATGGAATATGAGTTGGAGACCTAATGTTGTTTGGAGTCTTGGATTGGATCCAGGACATCAGGAGGAGATTCGGAATGGTCCTAGATTCATATAAGGAAATTCATTTTCCGGGGTTTGAAAATGTTTTCGGTGTTTTGACCGGAAGCTTCTAAAATGTTCTAGAGGGACCACCAGTGGGTCCACCACCTCGGGAGGGGGTGAATGGGACAAGGGTATGATGCGGGGTCCTTGGGCCAGCTGCACCAGAACCCAAGGGGACAAACTTTCCAACCCCTATGAAAGGGGCAAAACCCTAAAATAGGAAAGTTGAAACTTGGGGGGTAAGTTTCCCCCTTCCTCCTCTTGGTCCGCCGAGTTCGAGGAGGACACGACCAGGGCTGGGAACCCTGGACGCACCTCCCCATCTATATAAGGAGGGGTGGGGTGGGTGCCTAGGCCTTGCCCTCTATCCTAACCCTAGCATCTCCTCTCCTCCCTCCTTCGTCTTCCTGCTCCGGCTTAAGCGAAGCCCTACAGGATTCTCTGCTCCACCACCACCATGTTGTCGTGCTGCTAGGATTCTGAGGGGATCTACTACGTTCGTTGCCCGCTGGAACATGGAGAGTAAGGTCTTTATCGACTCCGTACGTGTGACCAAGTGCGGAAGTGCCGCCGGAACGCGACGTCAGAAGGATCGTCTTCACGATCTTGAGATTGGCAAGTGATCGACTATATCAACCACAAGATCTGATCTCACTAAACACTTTGGATCTATGAGGGTTTGTTCTCTCCAATCTCGTTGCACCTATCTCGTGGATTAGATCTTGTCTTTGCCATAGATTGGATCTTGGTTTTATGTGATCTTGCGATAGAATTTTTTGTTTTCCATGCAACAAAACCTACATTTAGACCAATCATGGTAATCAACATCATCCAACGGATCTTGGCAAAGGTCTTTGCAACTAGGCTGGCTCTAGTAATGGAGTGGTTGACGCACCCCCTCCAGTTCGCCTTCCTAAAGGGATGCTTGATTCATGATGGTGTCCTTGCCCTTCATGAAATCATTCATGAAGTCAAGGTAAGCCATCAGAAAGGAGTGGTCCTAAAGTTAGACTTCCAGAAGGCATATGATCGTCTAGACTAGGCCGTCCTCCGGTTAATCCTGGAGAGATGGGGTCTGGATGATAGGGTGATTTGTTGGATCATGCAAAATTTCATGAGTGGTAATACTGCGATCAATGTCAATGGGGAGATCAACTCTTATTTTAGACCATCCCGCGGAGTGAGACAGTGGATCCCATCTCACCCCTCATGTTTAACTCGGCGGTGAATACCCTTGCAGAGGTTTTGGATAGAGCCAAAACTACTGGCACATCTCTAGTGTGGTTGGGCATCTAATCCCTGGAAGTGGGATCTCTCATCTCCAATATGCGGATGATACCATAATTATGATTTAGGGCTTGGATTGGGACATCATCAACCTCCAATTTTAGCTTCTTTGCTTTGAATCCATGTTCAGCCTTAAGATCAACTTTGAGAAGAGTGAGGTTATGATCATGGGGTACTCAGATGAGGACAGCCAACGCATAGCTGACAACCTCAACTATAGATTAGCAAACTTCCCTATCACCTACTTAGGGATGTCCATTCAGGAGACTCGTATGTTGATCAAGGATCTGGACCCCTTAGTCACGAGGGTTTAGTCGAAATTTGAACCCTAGAGAGCACGACACACGACTAAGGGTAGCAAGACAATCTTGATTAACTCATGCATGTCTAGCCTCCCTATGTACTGGATGGGTCTTTACCTCCTTCCAGAGGGGACCCATGCGGAATTTGCGAAGAGCTCTCCCGATTTTTCTGAGTGGATAGAGATGGACATCAGAAGTACCACATGGTCAAATGGGCACATTTGTGCATCCCCAAGATCCTTGGGAGCATAGGAATCCTTCAGTCGTGCCGCTTTAATGTGGCCTTGATGCTGAAATGGGTCTGGCTTATCCTTAGGGATGATGGAGGGCTTTGGCTGCAACTTATCAAAGCCAAATACCTTCGAGGCCTGTCCCTACTATCATGCGAGCATAGATATGGCTCCCAATTCCGGCGAGCCATTCAGGATATCAAGCAGTTCATCTAGTAGGGCGCCACCTTTAGGGTCAGCGACGGAAGGGTGATGACCCACAAGTATAGGGGATCGCAACAGTCTTCGAGGGTAGTATTACCCAATTTATTGATTCGACACAAGGGGTGCCAAAGAATACTTATAAGCCTTAACAACCGAGTTGTCAATTCATGTGCACCTGGAAATAGTCTTGCTCACAGTAGTTTATCAGTAGCAACAGTTTTGTAGTAGCAATAGCAAAGTAACAGTAGCAGTAGAACAAAAGCAATAGTAACAATAGTAGCAAACTGTAGGATATGAGTGCGGTAGGCATAGGGATGGATGGACGGGCGTTGCATGAACGATACTATTCATGTAACTTCAAGCTCTAGGGCATTTGCAGAAAATAAGATAAAACATCCAAGTACTAAACAATCATAGGCATTTGTCCCATATATAGTCATAAGTGCTCGCAATGAGAACTTGCACAAAATCTTTTGTCCTGTCAGCCCGTTGCAGCGGGGCCTCAAGGGATTCTACTGCCAATTAAGGTAATCATTTTAATAGAGCACCAGAGCAAAGCATTAACACTCCATGAACACACGTGATCCTCATATCACAGCCATCCCCTCCGGCTGTCCCAATTTCTGTCACTTCAAGGCCTTTGGATCCGGACAATGATATGTGTACACAACTTGCAGATATGATCAAAAACAATACTATCATCATGAATAAATAACATGTTTAGATCTAAGATCATGGCACTCGGGCCCTAGTGACAAGCATTAAGCACAACAAGTTGCAACGAAGTCAAATAACACTAATAGAGATACTAGGCACCATGCCCTAACAATCTTATTGGATTACATGATAGAAATCATCCAATCCCTACCATCCCCAAAGCCTACAGCAGGGGATTACTCACTCATGGATGGGGGAAATATGGATGATTGATGGAGAGGCGTTGGTGATGATGATGGCGATGATCATCTCCAAATTCCCCATCCCGGCAGGGTGCCAGAACGGAGTTTCTGGTTCCGAATTGCGGTTTCTGGTGGTGGCAACGGAGTGGAACTCTTTCTGGAAAAACGTCGACCCCCCCCCCCCGTGTTTTTAGGTCAAGGGGCAACTTATATGCAAAGAGGGAGGCCGAGGGGGTGCCTGAGGCGGCCAGGCCTGGCCCGCGCAGCCAGGGGTGTCGGCCCCTCGGAGCCCCACTCCGTCTCGTCTTCTGGCTCCGTGAGTCTTCTGGTGAAATAGGATTTTTGGCATATTTTCTGGGATTTTTCCTGATAGTTGATTTTCTGCACAAAAACTAGACACCAATGCAATTCTGCTGAAAACAGTGCCAGACCGTGTTAGTTGCATCCAAATCACACAAGTTTAGAGGAGAAACAATAGCAAAAGTGTTCGGAAAAGTAGATACGTTTTGGACGTATCAACTCCCCCAAGCTTAGCTTATTGCTTGTCCTCAAGCAATTCAGTTGAAAACTGAGTGCGATAAAAGAACTTTCACGAACACATTTTCTTCATATGATGTAAATATTCTCACCACATGAGTAGATACTTAGACAATTCATAATAAAGAGTATGCAACTAAATCTACTTAATAGTCATTGCCAGCTATGAAGAGAATCCAACTCAATAATAATAAAAAGCATGAAACATAAACATAAGCAACATTGGAATGCTCATAAGAAGGTATGATAGAGTGGTATCTCACTTTCCTTTGTTTGTAGAGCACAACATAAATGCCAAGGCACCTGTGAAGTTCAAGTGAAAACTATAAGTAAATATATCAGAGATACAAGCATCAAAGTCATGACATAATTAACCAAGTTTTGAGATAAGCATATTACACTAAGAATGACAACTATGCTCTCAAGAAGGTGCTCATAGAATAAGTGGTGACTCAAAAAGGAAGTGAAAAGGTTTTTAAAAGTTTGAAAGGCTTCCAAATGCTAAAAGTATGGTACTCATTATCTTTGAGCTCTCATTGCCCTATCATAAGCATCTTTAGATGGTTAAGGTGAAAGTAAAGTCCAATATGAGTTATATGCTTGACAGACCATAAACTGGAAATCTCATATCCCTTGAGTACAAGGGCCGCTCCTCATGCTACTCAACTTTAGTTACCGGTAAGTTCTTGTCATAGTAAATACATGCGTATCATAGAGAACCACCAACGGGGTACCCCTTGCACATGACACATGATCTATCCCATAATCAAAATGACAAGGCAAGCAGCCAATGATCATCTCAACAATCTTTTTATTTATCATGGGAAAATGGTGCTTGTTTTCTCTCTTTCCTCTTTTCAATATGTCTTTCTTTTTTATAAGAAGAAAGCTTCATTGATTGCTCATTATGGTTATGCTGCAAGTTTCCACCATGATTAGGCATGGCTTAGTCTAGCGGCCCAGGCATTTCTCTAACACATATACATAACTCCATGGACTTACAAGCTCCCATTTTATTTCACACCAACGACATCCATAAACAAAAGAGCATGATATCAACTTGGTAGATATTTACAGGTGTTGAAAGCGTTCCCCATGACAGCACGGTTCTGCTAACTCCCAGCCTATAATTTGCAAGAATATAACTCCCAGCCTATCAAAGTCATGGTTCAGGTTTATTAGGTGCAAGAAATAAAGTGTGCCATCAAGTTCGTGAGAGCTTTACTAACTAACTTTCTCATAACAAGCAAACATTTTATTTGGAAGAAAACAAGGCATAATAAATATGCACGGAATAGCATATGATGCTAATAGGTAGGTATGGTGGACACTTTTGGCAATATTGGTTTTGGGGAGTTGGAAGCATGAGTAGTTCTCATACTCAGTGCAAGTGAAGGCTAGCAATAGAAACGGAGCGACAAACGAGAGAGAAATAACTGTCATAATCATGCTTGCAACAAAACAGGACTAATTATGGCATAAAAGTGATACAAGAACTCTGAGGCAAAATAAATCATCGAGGCTTAACTGACTATTGTTCAGTCATATGCATGTGTGAGCATGTGCCAAGTCGATTCAAATAAAACATTCAGAGGAGGATACCACAATATCATACCAAGTTATGAATAGAACAATGCAAGCAAACATTCATATGACATACTACAGACTATTAGCAAGATGGAGCTGATCATAAGAAATCAAATACTACTAAGCATCCATAAATAACATACACCTTACATGAACAGACTAAGCATGCCAACAATGATGAGTATATGTACAAAAATGAAAACAAATAGAGTTCTTTACCAGCCTCTTACCACACCTCAAGTTGTCATTAATCTTCATTATTGCCCTTCACTTGTGTGGCTTGAATAATGACATGGAACCAATCTCCACTGAGGACTACTGAACCCTGCAAAGAACTTCACAAAACCAAAGAAGAACAACAAATATTTTTGGTGTTTTCGATTTTTAAAAGCAAGCACTCAAAGCAAAAGAAAACAAAGAAAAATCATTTTTGGTTTTTTCTTAAGGCAAGCCAAAGCTAAAAAGCAAAGAAACAAACCAAGATAAACAACGAAAATATTTTTGGTCTTTTTGTGTTTTGGGAAATCAGAAACAAAAACCAAAAATAAAGCAAAAATGGATATACAAAGAACCGACGAAACATGATATATAGATGAGTGTGATGTCAGTGTACCTCCCCCCAAGCTTAGGATTTTGGCCTAAGTGGGGCTCAATAGCGCGGGTAGAAACCCCAAGCTAGCATTTCATCATAGGAATAATCATAATCAGGCCCTCGCGATGAAGAAGAAGAAGCGCTCCATTCATAGGAGGGTTGCTGGTATGAAGACTCTCCCATGCTGGAGGGATGAACCGAATCATCTTTGGCATCCACTCCAACATTCTCCTCTTGCTGGGAGAGCTCCGCCACGTATGTGTCAAGTTCTTCCTCCGTGAGTGACCATCCTTGCCTGTTATCAAAATTAAACAAAGCAGGTGCATGCAAAGAGACTACTTTCTCAGACCTACCTCCTCTACAACCACGCTTGACAAAGGATATATCATATGGTAAATCTCTCAAAGTAGCCCAGGAAGAAACATAATTATGCTGAACCATGGAATTGAGATCAAGTCTCTCTATGGGGAACTGAAAATCTGAATGGTGAGGCTCTAAACCATGAAAAGCTAGCAAACGAGAGGCAATGAGACCTCCACAAATTCCAGATTTCTCGCAGTTAGTAGCAAGACGGAAAGCTATCAAAGCACCCAAGTTAAAAGATCTATCCCTATTCAAAGAAGCTGAGATAAATGCTATATCAAAAGAAGATAATTTTTATAGCAGTCTTTCTAGCAAGAACGCACTTGGTAATGAAATAGGAAAAGTATCCAATGGATGGGAACTGAATGTTCCGAATTTTACCACTTTCCTTTGAGAAGTCACAACCTTGGCAAATTTCAGCATATAAATCCATGAGTGGCTTAGCCTCTCTCTAATCTTCTCACAAGAACCCCACTGTGGCACTCTGGTAGCTACACAAAAATCAACAAAAGGGAGGTCGACAGCTATATTGTAAATTTTATAGTGGACGATGGGATTAGACAAGGACCAACTAAACCGAAAGTCCTTCACCACAGCCATGGTTAGCTTAACATATTGATATGGTTCTTCTCCAACAAAATGTTCCAACCCTGCATTAGTAATCATAGTTTGGAAATCCCGAAAGATCCCCACAACTCTCATAAATTCAGGGCAGGGATAAATGGAAGGGAAGACTTCCTCCTCACGATGGACTTTCATTGGTTCAAGCACAATCAATTCATGTTGATTTAGCTGGTATGCACTCATCTTCTTTTCTAAAATTTTTAGACAAACATCAAACCAAGTGATTTCCAAGTTGATAAATGATGAGGAACTACTGTAGGAACTTGATAGAGGTCTAAACATGCATCAAAATGAAATATCTAAGCATAGAACAAGCATGCAAGCTCACACAACCTGTCACCTATAGTAGCAAAATACTCAAGATACAATCTACCAATCAAAAATCTAATTGGACAAGAGGAGGAGGCAGATACCAAGGACCAATCCCTCCAAAAATTAGCAGAAAAGATGGGCTGACCAAGGAGATCAAAAATCGGGAGCAAGAACAGCAGGAACTCGAGCTTTGAGAATTTTTCTGGTGTTTTTCGGGAGAGAGAAAGAAGTGGCCGGAAGGAGACATTTTGGAGGGCCATAGGTGGGCCCCACCCAGGCCAGGCGCGCCCTGGGGCTGGCCGTGCTACCAGGGGGTGTGTTGGCTTGGTGGGTCCCCCCTAGGCCACTCCAGGTGTCCCTTTGCCCCTTTTTTGAGGAAAAAAATAATATGAATTTTCTGGAATTTTTTGGGAAACTTTATTTTTGGCCAATTTTCAATGTTTTAGCTTCTTTGCCGACATATATACTCCGTAAGCCATTTTTTGGTAGTGTGGGTAGTTCTGCTTTGACGCCGATAATACCTCGCTCAGGTAATACACCGGTCTTTACATCGACTTACCTTCCTCATTTTGCTCCACGACTATTACTGCACTTATAACTCTATTTGTTGCTGCCACATATAGCAACATAGGCTCTTTTGATAATGGGAAAGCTAAGATAGGAGCTGTAGCCAGCATCTTTTTTAACTCATGAAAAGCGCTATTGGCCTGGGGTGTCTAGGTGAACTTATCAGATTTTTTCATTAACTGATACAAAGGCAATGCTTTTTCACCTAGTCGACTCACGAACCGACTTAAGGATGCAAGGAATCATGTAAACTTCTGAACATCATTTAGGCATCTCGGCGGTTCCATTCTTTCAACCGCACGAATTTTAGTCAGATTTGCCTCTATACCTCGGCTGGATACGAGGAAACCGAGTAATTTTCTAGCTGGTACACCAAAGGTACATTTTTCTGGGTATAGATTCATTCGGAATCTTCTTAGATTCGCGAATGTCTGCCGGATATCTTCCAGGAGCGTATTGCTCTCTTTGGTTTTTATAACCACATCATCAACATACACTTGCACATTTTTTCCAATCTAGTCATGCAGAATTTTTTTTATACATCTTTGGTACGTGGCTCCTGCATTGCGCAGGCCGAATGGCATGGTGCGATAGCAATAAGCCCCATATGGGGTGATAAATGCAGTTTTTTATTTGATCAGCCGGATTTAACGGTATCTGGTGGAAACCAAAGTACGCGTCTACAAATGATAATAGATCCCAACCTGTGGTTGAATCAATGACCTAGTCTATCCTAGGTAAAGGAAAATGATCTTTGGGACACGCCTTGTTAAGGTTCGTGTAATCGATACACATTCGCCAAACGACAACTACGTTTGGATCATCCTTTTTATTTTCTACCAACACCGGGTTAGACAGCCAATCCGGATGAAGTACTTCCATGATGAACCCGGCCACAAGGAGCCGAGCTATCTCATCCCCTATGATTTTTCTCCTGTCTTCGGCGAAGCGGCGGAGAGGTTGCTTCACTAGCCTTGCTCCTGGTCTGACATGCAAATAATGCTCAGCCAACTCCCTCAGTACTCCTTGAAGATCTTGTGTATACCATGCAAAGATATCCCGATTCTCACGAAGGAAGTTGGTGAGCTCGCTTTCCTATTTGTCATTCAAGTCTGCACCAATAGTGATGGTGCGCTCTGGGAATTGATCATCAATCTAAATCTTCTTTGTTTCCTTAGTCGGCTGGAACGATACACTTCCATGCGGGTTAGCAAGTGCTAGGATGTTAAACTATGCCGACTGAGCTAGAGCTGCGACCTCTTGAATTCTCCTTTTATCTCTTGCAATTACCAAAGATTTGGCCAGATTTGATCCGGCCGAAGCACATTCCTTTGATTTCCTGTAGTCTCATGCTATCGTTATCACCCCATGTGGTCCTGGCATCTTCATTTTCAGATAACCAATGTCACAGCTGCTCATAAACTTGGCAAATGTCGGTCGTCCGACTAACGCATGATAACAGCTTTCCAGGTCTACCACCTCAAACTCCAAATTCTCGGCTCTGCAATTTTCCCTTGTGCCGAATAGTACGTCTACTCAGACTTTCCCAATAGGCTCGCAGGACAGTCCTGGTACTATTCCATGGAAGGTAGTTCTATTCGACTGTAGCATATTCGTGGATATGCCGAGCTTATGCATTGTATCCTTGTACATAATATTGATGCTGCTTCAATTATCTATTAGCACCTTTGAGAATTTCACATTGATATTGGGCCCGACAAATGTCGGATCTAGCACTAAGGCATATGACCCGGGGTTCGGCATGATCTTCGGATGATCCCTAATGCTCCAAGTTATCTCTTGATCTGACCATGGCATATACCTCAGAACTGCCGGCATGACTGCATTCACTTCCATATGTTGGCGTTGTACGCTTTGCCTATCCTGTTGCTCTGTAGTGAACACACAATACGACTGGTGATGCTCCCTGTAATCATTGCACCCATTATTTTCGGGGTTTCCTCTACCATCTTGGTTCTGATTTATCACTTGGTGAACCGCATCTCTCCAGTCCTGGTTCTCATACCTCGGTGGCGGTGGAGGCAACATCAGTTGCTGTGCATTTCCCCTGTAAGCTGTGGCTGTTGTTGGTGATGTACTTGCTGCAGAGCTTGCATTGCCGCCGGGTTTCCCATTGCGCTCTTCATCCAGGCGCACTGGCGTGTGGTGTGGTTAGCTGTCTTGGCCGGGTTAGGCGTGTGAAACTTACACGGCTGATCCAACATTGACTCAAACGTGTACTTCGGCCTCTCTTTCCATTGTTTTTTATGTTCCGGGGTCCATTGTTTCTTCCCATTGTTTATTGGTGTCCATTAGTGAGGACTGTTCTTCTGAAGTTGATTGCTTCCAAGACCCGGCTGATCCTGCATGACTGCTGCCAAGGTTGGAAAAGGCGGTATTAAGCGTGCGCCTAGGCACGCTGAAGCGCTCGGCGACGACCCATCGCATAGCCTTGGGACTAATCGGTTCTCTAGGCGATCCCACCGCTTAGGCGGATAAACGCGTGCGCCTACGCATGATGAAGCGGAGAAAAGCGGCGAAGAGGCGGCACAAGGCGGAGGGAGGCGATTGGAGATCAAGTTGGTGCCGTTGAAAGCACGGAGGAAAGGCGGCGAGAAGATCACGGGAGGATGGCGAGAAAATTGCGAGCAGTTGGCCGGAAATATAAGGGAGGAACGCTAGGTTTTGGAGCAAGACCAAGGGGCGGCGGCTGGAGTGGGTTCGTCTTCAATCCATCCTTCGGCCGGCCGAAAACAAGAGATTCACCTAGTCCTCTCGCTACACCGCGAGGACTCAATTTCTTGGCCATCTCTCTGCACAACCAGGACCTCCGGTCCAGTCTCATCCCCTTCAAGGCTTCACGACGTCATTTCTCCTTGCTGTAGGTGAGATCCACTGCTTTTTCTCCATTTTTGAGATCCGCCGCCGTTTCTCCATTTTCCCCTGCATCTGTGTTATATGGTGACTGTAAATTGCAAACTTATATGGAATAACATTGCACGATTGTGAGTTGCATCTGGATTGCTAGTTAGATAATGCTCCATCTCTCGATCTGTACTCCATAGTATGTGTTTCATTCTGCGACTAGTAGCATATATTATATTGCTTTGTATTTGGTTAAGCCTTTATTACATTGCTGGTATGTAGACATACATATACACTTATTTTCAAGGATCGATGCTTCTATCCTGCATAGGACATGCATAAAAAAGACCAACAGGACAACATTTTTTCAGTTAACAGAGTAGTATTCAGTATCTTTTCTTCAGTTAACAAAGTAGTATTCAATAGCTTATTCTGATCGTGTATATCTATGAAGCAATACTAGGACATGCATAAAGGGAAGTTCAGACGTTCCACTCATATTATACATGACCATAACCGGTTAAGATATCATCAAGTGGATATTACTTTGTCAATTATATTTCTGTAAATTAGACCATTGCACGTGCTACTAACTGATGGAGTACATCGCCTTATACAGGAATGCAAACAGTAATAAAGTTCTATTAATAATGCCTACGGTAGGAAATAGTACTCACTGGACATGGTCATCACAGTAGAAACTATAATGTTTGCTTCTATAGATTATAATTCAACAAATCCGCCAATACTATCCAGTTTTATAGAGAAACATGTCTATTTCAAGTTCAGACCCTGTTCGCTGCAGAGGAATGAAAAACATAGGAACGTAAAAAGATGTAGGAACAAAAAAAGTACGCTAGATCAAAACTTTGGAATGTAAAACATAGGAAACTGTATGAGCATAGGCGAGGACCACTTGTCAGAATTTCGATTATAATGCAGGTATGCGTTGCAACTCAACATGCAATATATATTTATAATCTCCCACCATGACATATGCTTTGTTTTTTTAATTCATTCATACTCTGCTCTCATTGCTAGCATCTTGGTGGAGGCTCTACGGAACAGATGTGCTAGCTCTACAAAGGATGGCTATGAGAATCCTCTCATTGACCTCGAGTGCTTCGGGTTGTGAAAGGAATTGGAGTACCTTCGAAAATGTTAGTTCCCCAAGTACCTAATCTCACGTCTCAATTAGTCAATTACATTTAAATTAATTCTCATGTTGTGTTCTCCATATTCATACAAAGAAAAGAAATAGGCTGACTACGGAGCGCCTAAACTCTCTAGTTTTTGTACAATTTAATTCAAGAATGATGGCCAAGAAACAAATGATCAAGGAAAAGAAGATTGCAGATGTCCTCTTATCTGCTGAAACTACTGAAGCTCAAGGTTTTCTCTTTGAGGGAGGAGACAATTGTGCAGTGGTTGTCTATAGGGATGAGGATGAGGAAGAGGTGGATAGTACAATAGGGATGCAAGGGAGTGTCACTGGAGAAGAAATGGAAGTTCATGAACAGTTTGAGCCACGTAGAAGTGCGAGACTAAGACAACTTTATGAAGCAGAGGAGTTCGATTCAGAAGAAGAGGAGTTTGATGATGAGGAGATGCCTTCGGAAGATGATGCATATGACTATTGAGGAGGTGCGAGTGCATGAGTGTCCCTTGTCAAGTACTTATGTTATGTCCTATCTCTGTTTTATTTGTCAAACTATCATGTGATGTCTGAACCTGTGTGGAATTTCCCTTTTATGATCTCAGTAACAGACATTAGTACATGTTGCCAGTTTCCACTGCCATTCTACGCTTTACATATATTCGTCTAAGTTCCAGCAAAGTAGCTCCAGCACGAGATGTGTCACTTGTGTGCACGAGTTTTTCTTGCCTATTTATAAATATATTAGGTGATGTGTTTCCATGTTGTGTTTGTGTGATCTGTACCATAATTTATTTCATTATTTATGTGGTTGATGAGAGTACAAATATCTAGTTTCTTAATCTCGTTTTGGTATGACGACTTGTACAAAAAATGTCAGGATTTACCCATCCAGAACCTTACAAGGTATTTGCTAACTAGTATCCTTCATGCACCTAATGTCATAAACAGTAGAAATGTTTACATGTATGTGCGAAATATATCTAGAAAAGTGACTTATGTTTATTTATCCAAGTAGTTTGAAAGACAGAAAGATAACGAATACTCACTTCATTTCAAAATATAAGATGTTTTAGTCATTATTTGAAAAATATAACATGTTTTAGTCTTTCTTTGAAACACATCTATCTAAGTTTCAGAGCAAAATAAGTGAACCTACACACCAAAAGTTGTCTAGATACACGTGTTTCAGAAGAAGGCTAAAACATCTTATATTTAGAACATATTTAGAACGGAGGGAGTATTATTTATATTGTGTTATCTGTATTTGTAACAAAATATTATAAACTCATTCTCCAGACCCGTGGTAATATAAAAACGCCTAGTCTCGCCTAGGCTACACCTAAGCAGGCTAGGCGCTAGGCAGAGGGTCACCGCCCGCCTACCGCCTAGCGCTTTTTGAAACCTTGACTGCTGCAACCTTATTTGAACTATATCTGTAATCCAGCTTGTCATCTCTTCTTCTACCTCGGTAGTCATTGCGCCGAGATGAACCTGCACCATCTCGGGCGTAATGGTCTTGCTGCTCACGATGTTCCGCCGACATAAGCTCGGGCTGAGTTGGATCACCCAAGGCATATGAATCTGCTACTCTGATAGTCTCTTCCAGCATGGTCGGTATATCTCCCTGTAACCTTTGCCACAACACACTTCCATACCTGCATCCCTGAGCGAACCAGGCAATTGCTTGAGATTCTATAACTCATTCACATGAGTTTCTGAGATTACACCACCGAGTCAGGAATTCTCTATCAGTCTCATTCGGCTTCTGCTTGCACATGGCGAGCTATTCTGGTATGTTCGGCCTCTTCTAACTACTGGTGAAATTACTGACAAACATTTCCTCAAAGTCCAACCAACAGTTGATACTGCCAGTTGGTAAATTATTCATCCAGACCCTGGCCGGCCCTTCCAACATCTAGGGCACATATCTCACAGCCCATCTCAAATTTCCTCCTGCTATTTTTACTGTCGTGGCATAGTCAATCAACCAATCTTGTGGCTTTGTACTTCCATTATATGTTTTTGTACCTCTAGCCAACTGGAAATTTGGGACTGGTGTTTCACCCATGATCCGTGGTCCAAAACACGCCGGACCTGGCGGACCTTTCTCTTCCAATAACTCGGACCGATACAGCCTATCCAGCTTCAATCTTGCGTCATTTGGCGGCAAGTTTCTGTACATAGCTCTCTCTTGTATTCCATAGTGGTTTTGCCCACCATACCTGACATTTTCCATTTCCGAGTAACCATCATTGTATCTGTCATGCGCTTGATTTTGCGGAGCATGTCTTGCTTCTCGCACTTGCCGAGGCTCATGCCTCGGCTGATTACCTTGCAGAAGGCATCTTCTTCCTTCAGCCAGTTATTGATCTCGGGGTTTTCCCTTCCAAGATCCCATGCTCTCTATTGCCACGGACGGTATTTCTTTCACCGTTGTTACCTCGTCTCTCGTTGCCTTTGTTCTCATTGACTTTTCCAGCCATTGCCTGGTCATATGGGACAATCTGCTTGTTTCTTTTCCCTGAGGTTACTCCTCTATCTTTTTGCGCACTCTTACCGGGTGAAGATGATGTTGCCGACAATGCGGGGGCATCCCCAGCCGAATGAACCATGCGCAAAACCCCTAGCTTTTCCAGGTTATCTTTGAGCATCTCCTCATTCTGATGGTTCGCAATGCGTACCAACTCATTCACTCTTTCTTGTTGCCTTTGCTGAGCTTCCCCGGTCAATACCTCCAATTCGGAGACTGCTGCGTTTGCAGCCCTGAGGTTTTTTGCCGGGGTACTATACCTCGGCAACCCCGGATCCGCCGAATCACCTAGCTGAGAATCATGTTCTCTGTTAATATCACTGAGAAAGTTTTTTCCTTTCATTCTTAGTTCATCTACTCGCATAGGAGAAGTATCCAATTTATTTTTCCTTGCATACTCTCGCAAGGTCCTATTAAAGGACTCCTGTAGCGCTGACACTTTCTTGGCTTCCTCTAACATTTTTAACCTAGTCTCTTCTAGTTCTGCCTGCACATTTTTCGGGTCAACTATTGGTGCTACAGGTGTTTTTAAGTTATCTATAGCTTCTTGCAAGATGTTCTCCGACCTTTCCAATGGTGGCCATCTTACCCTAGATGCCTTGGGGGTTACCTCTTGTACCTCGGGTGCTTCAAATGCTGGCGGATCTGCTGCTGCCGGCTTCGCCGTTGTCGGCTTAAGCACAGTTTGGTCTGCTGCTGCCGGGGTCTTGCTTGGTCCGGTGCCTGCTCCTGCTACTGGTGTTCGAGCAGTCATCATTACCTCAACCCTGTCTGCGGGGCGACCGTTACGCTGACCGCTGGCAGCGCTGAGGGGAGGATCTCCCGCGAGGAAGACTCGACATGGATAAATGCAGAATGTGTCTACGCCAACGTAGATCTTGTGCGCACCCAAGTTGATGAAGATTACGTTGTGCGGGGGTGGAGTCCTTCCGAAGCTACCCACGTTGTCGCTGACGTAGTCCCAGATGTCAAATCTCTGGACCAAGCCGGAGACGACGCACTCGCTAGTGTTGATGAAGTTTCCCGTCCAGATCTTTACTCCAACTAGCACCACTGCTGGCCCCACGGTGGGCGCCAACTGTTGTGGTGGTGGCACGGCAGATGCCATGGGTAGGCTTAAGTTGGGGGCCAATGGATACTAGTGGGATCTGGGAAGGGAAGATGCAGTGATTTCTACACACAGAAAGATATAACTTGATCTTTATTTCACTCTAATGGAGTTACAGATGCTCCTTGAGCTGTTTGAGCATGAGAAGGAAAAGGATTGCACTACAGCTCTTTAGAGAGAAAATGAATCGACCCCCTTCTCTGGACTTCTCCTCCCTCCTTATAAAGGGGGGGCTTCGTTCCTCCTAGGGCTGACATGGACAAGCATATTCCACGAATATGCTTGTCCCAAAATGGTAAATCGGCGGGCTTCTTTCCATGTCCCCCTCCTATTGACGGCAAAGACACAGAGTCCAGCACATGTGAGCCTCGGGCCTGAGGACCATCACCTCCGAGACCTTCCTCTTCCCCTCTGCCACTCTACTCCTTGTCTGTAGCGTTTGGCTCTATGTAGATTCCTGTGGTGTGACGGTAGCTAAAGTGGACTTCTGCTCTCTCCTTCTTGAGCAAGCTTCCCTTGACTTGACCTCACCTCATGTGACTCGGCTTGACCTTGGCCTGCATCCAAATTACATGATAACGGTAGGCCGACATAGCTCTTATGTCGGCCGAGTCATGTCTTAATCACCTGACTCGGAAGAGGTTGGATCTTATTCGCCAACCCCTTCTTTACTCGGCCGGATCACGTTATGATTCGGATTTTATCACGAGGGTCCCTTACCTTTCTTACTTATCTTGACCCTACCTAGGGTCATCCCCCCAACACGTCTAATTCCGAGAATATTGATTTTTTGCCTTTCTGGAACCAAAAACAGAAGAAAACAGGCAACTGGCACTGCGGCAACTTGTTAATAGGTTAGTTCCAGAAAACATTTAAAAACACCTCAAAGTTTATTCAAAGCAAAGCAAAGTAAATACTAAACAAGCATGGAACATCAAAAATTACAGATACGTTTCTGACGTATCAAGCATCCCCAAGCTTAACTCCTGCTCGTCCTCAAGTAGGTAAGTGATAAAAAGAATAACTTTTGAGGTGACATGCACCATCAAAACCAAGATCAAACCATTTGCAAGAATTGAAAGTTGGGATCAAAGAACTCTAAACATGTTCATTGAAGATGGAGTTCTAACAGTAATACAAAGTAACTATGCATGCAACATGAAAGGCTACAAACAAAGATCATGAATAACATGCATTGAAAAATGTTTGTTTGTTTCACATACAGAAAACATGGCATAGTAGCATTCAGCTTGTCCCTCATTGAGTAGCAAATAGATGCATAGGACACCTTCAAAGTTCATAAGAGTGACTAGATATAAATAGCACAAGAACAAGTAATATGACAGTATGCATCAATCAATAAGTTTTGGGACACTTCACATAGAACTAAGAATGGCAACTATGCTCTCTTAGTGGTGCCTAAAGGTAGAATATGGAGACTCAATATAATAGTGGAAGAAAGGCCCTTCATATAGGGAAGTAGGGATTTCAAGTTTCAAAAAGAGCTTCCAAAAATTATGGCACTTGTTAGCTTTCAGACCTCATTTCCCCTATCATAAGCATCTTGAAGTGATTAAGGTTAAAGTGAACAAACTATGAAGTATATGCTTGACAAAGTATAAGTTGGCAACCTCATGTCCCTTGAATACGAGGGCCACACCTCATGCTACTCAACTTCATTCACCTGTAAGTTCTTGTCATAGTAAGTACATGCGTATCACAGAGAACCGCCAACGGGGTACCCCTTGCACATGGTACAGGAGCTATCCCATAACCAAAATGACAAGGCAAGCAGACAATGAGCATCTCAGCGATCTTTTTATTTACTATGTGCACAACTTTTTATTGAGAATGCTTCATAGATAGCTCATTATAGTGATGCTGCAAGTTTCCACCATGATTAGGCATGGCTTAGGCTAGCGGCCCAGGCATTTCTCTAACACAAAATACATAACTCCATGGACTTACAAGCTCCCTCTTTATTTCACATCGGTGACAACTATAGACAAAAGAGCATGATATCAACTATGTAGAAAGTACAAGTGCAATGTTGAAAACGTTCCCCATGACACCATGGTTCTGCTAATTCCAACGTATAAGTGCAAGAATATACAACATAGACGACACAATGGTTCAAGTTTATTATAGGCAAAGAATATAAAGTATGCCATCAAGTTTGTGAGGGCTTTAATCACTAAGTTTTCACATAACAAAATAGTTTTTAATTGGAAGGTAGCTGAAAACAAGAATATACTTGGAATGGTGTAACACACCATGCATAGGAATTTATAGTGGACACTTTGGAATAACTTGGTTTCTTGGGAGTTGGAAGCATAAGTAGAGATTACTCTTACAAGTGGAGGCTAGCAAAATACTGGGAGCAACCAACTAAGAGAGCAATAATGGCCATAAACATGTGGAGCAACAAAACATTACTAATCAAAGCTAGAGTGATACTACAAGTCAAGGACTAAATGATCATAGAGACTATGGTGACTTGTTTATAGTCATAACATGGTGTGAGCATGTGCCAAGTCAACCCAAACAAAACATCAAATGAGAATACCACAATACTATGCTTTTGTATGCTAAAACAACGCATAATTTCTTCAAGGCACACTAAGCAATCCCAATTGTTTGGAACCAAGACATGCTACAACAATAATCACTAAGCATAAGGTCAAAACAACACCTAGCATGTCATGCTAAAGTCTAAGTCACAGTCAATGCAAGCTCCTCTTGCACTTCCAAGCAAGAACGTTCTACTCCTTTCCAACACCAATCGACTTATTTGAAACAACACGGCGAGAACGGGGGTCAAAACTACTTTATTCAAGCAAACTAAACAAACTAAGCAAATCAAACGAAAACTAAGATGCTCCAAGATCAACACAACTGTGCATGAAACAATAAAAACAAAGTGTCTAGACAAACCTGAGCTTTTTATTGATGAAGAAGGGGATGCCTTGGGCATCCCCAATCTTTGACGCTTGTACCTCTTGGATATTTCTTGGGGTGACACTGGGGTGGCATCCCCAAGCTTGAGCTTTTATCCATTCTTCATCTCATTACATCATTCTCTCTCTACACCTGAAATTTTTTTCCTTCATACAAAACTTCACACAATCTTCATTAACCACGTTAGTGTATTAAAAAAATAATAAACCTTTAGGTGTCGGGGGGATAACCCCCGGTAGGGTCACGAGAGGGGAACATAGCGCAGCTGGGTTGGCTCCAAGTAAAGAAAGAACCAGGCCGGGTAAGAACGGTCGGGTAAGATAAGCATGAAAGCCGAGATACAAGCTATGTCGGCCCGCATAGGACAAAGTTGTAACCCTTGCAGGAACCAACGAGCCGAGTCAACCGACGAAGGGCCGAGTCAAGAAGGACACGTGGCACCTTTCCGAGTAAGGTTCAGGAGGGACCATGGTAAAGTATGGTCAAAAGAGAAGGGCGATGCCGGATGACACAAAAGGAGCTGGGTGACGCCCAAAGCATGCGCTGACGTACAAAGTAATAGTGTGACGCCAAAAAGAATAAGAAGCAGCATACCAAAAGACCGTTAGCTGTCAAGCTTTATGGACCGGGCCTCTGGGCTTAGGACAAGCCCATGACCCGGCCCATATTGTAGGGACCAAGATCCAAACAGTAAACCCTAGAACCCAAAGGGGTATAAGCTAGCTAGCATTGCCTATATAAGGGAGGGCATAGTGGTAGTAGAAGGAGGTTGGACCAAGTAGGGAACTAGTGTTGTGAACTCTAGCCTAAACAGCTCAAGGAGCACTTGTAATCTTTGGGGAATCAATCGAATTTCCAAGTCTGGAGAGTTCTTCTTGTTCTTCGTGCATAGCTCGACCGCGTACTCCCTCCCCGGTGACCACAAGCACCCATTCGGCCCCCAACTTAAGCCTACCCATGGCATCTGCCGTGCCACCACCACGACAGTTGGCGCCCACCATGGGGCAGAAGCAGGTGCTTGATGGAGTCTTCATCCGGACGGGCAACATCATCGCCAGGACCGGCGAGCACGTCTACTCCGGCCTCATCCGGAGGTTTGGAGCGCTCAACTTCGTCAGCGACAATGCGGGCTGCTTCGGGACCAAGCCGTTCCCTAGGGGTGGTCGCTTCATCAAGTTCGGCGAGCACCAGGTCTACGTCGCGGTGCGCGTGGAGCGCGCATATCCTGAGCACGTCGTCCTGGTGCCGGATCGTCCAACGGCTCCTGTCGCGGGAAAACCACGTCAACTTGTCTCCATGGATGTAATGATGACAGCCCAAAACCCCGCAGCTCCTCCAGTAGTTCCAGTGGTGAATGAGAACGCAGAGGGAGGAAATCATGAGGAAACGCCAAGGGCTGCAAGAACAGCAAAGGCGCCGCTAGAAAAACCAGAGAACATAGCTAGGAGCAAGAGGGCTAAGGAGCTGTAGGAAGCGATAGACAAGTTGGCAGAGCCAGTGGCACATGCAACTGACCCGGCACGTGTGCAAGCTGAGTTGGAGAAAGCCAGGATAAAAGTCCTGGAGAAAGCCAAAGAGCTAGCACAGTTACAGCAGGACGTGGATATCACCATCCGAGAGCTTAACTCGGCAAATCGAGTCAAGGGCGCAAAGTCCCGGCTTGATGCAACGAGATTGAGAAGAAGGAACCTCAACGAAGAGCTGGCAGATGCGACATCGAAGATAACACTGGAGAACAGCAATGAGACGGCCATGCGTCCAACGTACAACACAGCAGCAGCAGCTAATCTGCGAGCAGCAGAAGCAGCAATGGCAGAATTACCCCACTTGGAGGGGGAAGCAAAGAAAAGGCAGCAAGAACAAGTCAATGAGTTAGTAAAAGTAGCCAGCATGCTGAATGAGGCGTATTACAGAGCAAATCCGGGTATAGCAGGAAGGTCACAGCTGGTTCACTCGGCGACTCATGTCCCGGCAAGATCGGTTGGGAACACAGCATCCTCACCCGGAGCGGTGCCTAGGCCGAGAAAAGAAAAAAAGTGTCGATTCTGGAAGAAACAAGCAGATAGTCGCCTATGATCCGGCAGTGGTTCAAGGAAACCCGGCGCATGCGCAAGTGGCAAAAAGAAATAATCCCCGAGAAAATGAAAACCAGGAAAAAATTGGGCAGAGAAATGACAACGGAGGGCAAAATTTTGCGCCTCATGCTAGGCGCAGAACTCACTCGGCAGGAGGAAAAATCCAGCTCCGAATAACGCACTAGCTCAGCCGGAAAGAAGACATCAAAGCGTGGGAAAAGCAGTTCAACAGCCTAATGACCCGAACGCGAATAAGTATAATGATGGTTACTCGGCTATGGTAAATGACGGGAATGAACTGCCGGATCATGCATATAAAGAAATGGGAGCAAGATTTGGAGGCAGGAACCTTCAGCCGGATGATGCAAGGCTGAAGCTTGACCGCATAAAAATGGAAGAGATAATTCAATCGCAAGGTCCGCAGGGTCCACAGTGCTTTGGCCCAAGGATCATGAAGGAGCCACCGGTGCCAAATTTCCAGCTGGACAAAGGGACAAAAACGTATGATGGAAGCACAAAGACAGAGGACTGGCTCATAGATTATGGAACCGCTGTGAAGATCGCGCAGGGAAACTTGAGATGGGCAGTACGTTATGTGCCACAGATGCTGGAAGGACCAGCTCGGGTATGGTTGAACAATTTGCCACCCGGAAACATCAACAGATGGATCGATTTTCACGACGCTTTCGTGAGCAATTTCACGAGAACTTACAAGAGGCTGAATTGCCCACAACAACCAGCAATGTGCAAGCAAAGACCGAATGAGATAGACAGGGAATTCCGCACAAGGTGGTGTACGATGCGTAACTCTTGTGAAGGGGTAATCGAGTCACAAGCAATCGCATGGTTTGCACAAGGATGTAGACATGGAAGTGTGCTGTGGCAAAGGTTACAAAGAGATATGCCGGCAAGCCTGGCAGATATGATAAGAATCGACGACTCGTATGCGTTAGGAGATACGACTCAGCCACTGCTCATGTCGGTAGACGAGATGACTGAGACTTAGATCTATGACGCTGCCGGGTCGCAAAGGCGCCAGGAAAGATCCGAATACAGAAGCAAAAGAAGAGACAAAAGACCAGATTACAGATATGGTTCGACTCAGGTTGCGGCTGTGAGTCAGGATCATCAGATGCTAGAAGCAGTCAACATTAAAGGACAAATGGTCAACAACAATGGGTGCCAAAGAATGACGGAAAAAGTCCATACGATCGGAGGAAGCAGTATCAGGACCGACAAAAATACTTATGAGATGATGCTAGATCAGCCATGTAAGTTTCACACGCCTAGTCCGAGTAAACCAGCCAATCACACGACGAGGCAGTGCACTTGGTTTCAGAAGGGAGAGAGAGTGGACTCGCCGAATAAGCAGCTTCCACCACCTCCCCCTCCACCACTTACAGGAGGAAATGCTCAAGTAGTAGGAGCAGATAACAGATATGAAAACAGGCAGCCGAGGTATCAGAATCAAGAAAGAAGAGAAGCTGTGCACTAGGTGCATAATCCAAGAGGTGACGACGCTCATGTCGGCCACGGAACCAGAAATGAGTACAAAGAACATCACCAGAGCTATGTTGTCTTTGTCACAGAGCCAAATGACAAGAAGAGACAGCAGCGGCGAATGATGGAAGGGAATGCCACGATGCCGACAATTCCCAAGTACATGCATTGGTCTGAGCAAGAGATAACTTGGAGTATAAAAGATCACCCCAAGATCATGCCAACCCCTGGAGGATACGCTTTGGTTTTGGATCCAACATTCATGGGCCCAGGTATTAATAGATGATGGCAGTAGCACCAACATCATGTACAAGGATACCATGCTCAAGTTAGGCATTACCATGAACATGCTGGAGCCGACTAAGACAACTTTTCACGGTATCGTGACGGGACTGTCCTGTGAGCCAATTGGCAAGATCTGGGTCGACATATTATTCGGCAACAGAGAAAATTGTCGCACTGAAGCTATAGAGTTCGAGGTAGTAGATTTGGTCAGCTCATATCATGCCTTACTCGGGAAGGCCGGCTATGGCAAAGTTCATGGCTACTCCTCACATCGCTTACTTGAAGATGAAGCTGCCAAGCCCATGTGGGGTGATCACAGTTGAAGGGGACTACAAAAGATCTATTGCTTGTGCCTCAGCCGGATCTTCACTGGCCGAGTCACTCTTCATAGAACAAGAGAAAAGTCAGATGTTGGAAGTGGCAGCATTGGCCAAAGAAGCACAAATGTCCATGCCGGCACTCACCAACCCGCATGGCAGTGTGTCATTTCAAGCTACCAAGGAAACCAAGAAGGTGCAGGTGGATGAAACTTTCCCAGAGCGCACAGTTACCATTGGGGGTGGCCTTACAGACAAATAGGAAAGCGAGCTCACCAACTTCCTCCGTGAGAATCGGGACATCTTTGCATGGTCCACTCAAGATCTGCAAGGGGTTCCGAGGGAGCTGGCTGAGCACTCTCTGCATGTAAGGCCAGATGCAAAGCCGGTGAAGCAACCCCTCCGCCGCTTCGCCGAAGATAGGAGGAAAGTAATAGCTGCCGAGATTGCAAGACTTTTAGCTGCTGGATTCATCATGGAAGTACTGCACCCGAACTGGTTGTCAAATCCAGTCTTGGTTGAGAAGAAAAAAGACGACCTGAACGTGGAAGTGGTATGGCGCATGTGTATTGATTACACGAACCTCAATAAGGCGTGTCCAAAAGATCCATTTCCTCTGCCTCGGATCGATCAAGTCATAGATTCTACTGTTGGGTGTGAGTTGTTGTCGTTTGTGGATGCGTATTCAGCATTCCATCAGATACCACTGAATCCAAATGATCAAATAAAGACAGCTTTTGTCACCCCATACGGGGCTTATTGCTATCGCACCATGCCATTCAGATTGAGAAATGCAGGCGCAACATATCAAAGATGCATGCAAAAATGCTTGCAAGATCAATTGGAAAAAATGTTCAAGTATACATCGATGACGTGGTAATAAAAACCAAACAAAGTCATACTCTAATTGAGGACTTGCGTCAAACATTCGCAAACTTGAGAAGATTCCGGATGAAGATTAACCCAGAAAAATGTACATTTGGTGTCCCGGCTGGCAAGTTACTCAGATTCCTTGTATCTAGCCAAGGAATCAAAGCTAACCCGACAAAGATCAGGGCCATCGAAAGAATGGAATTGCCAAAAACCCTCAACGATCTCCAGAAGTTAACTGGATGCCTGGCCTCGTTGAGCAGGTTTGTTAGTCGGCTAGGTGAAAAAGCCCTACCACTATATCAGCTGATGAAGAAATCAGACAAATTCACATGGACACAGCAAGATGATAGCGCTTTCCATGAATTAAAGAAAATGTTGGCAACATCACCAATATTAGCGTCACCATTATCCAAGGAGCCAATGTTGCTCTATGTCGCCGCAACCAACAGAGTTGTAAGTGTAGTAATAGTGGTTGAACGTGAAGAAGGGGGCAAATCAGTCCAAATACCGGTGTATTACTTGAGCGAAGTGCTCTCTGTCTCGAAATAGAATTACCCGCATTATCAGAAGATGACATATGTGGTATATATGGAAGTAAAGAAGGTGAAACATTATTTCAAGAACACCCAATTCGGGTAATATGCGAGGCACCTATCTCGGATATATTGGGCAGCAAAGATGCCAGCGGCCGAGTCGCCAAATGGGCCATCGAACTGGCACCATACACTCTACAATATGATATGCGAGATGCAATAAAATCTCAAGCTGTTGCATATTTCTTTGTAGAATGGATGGAAATGCAGTACGAACCACCACTGCTAGATCCGAATTACTGGAAAATGCATTTTGACAGGTCCAAGACGAAAATGGGTCTGGGCGCCGGGATAGTGCTCACATCTCCAAAGAGGGATCAACTAAGGTATGTGTTACAGATTCACTTTGCTCCTTCTAACAACGTTTCCGAGTATGAAGCACTTGTCCATGGCATTAAAGTAGCCAAGGAAATTGGTATCTGTCACATCCCAAGATTTTCCAAATCTTGTAATGTGAAAATAAATAAACAAAATAAATTATTGTTGAATTTTAGGGTGAAAAGAAACTTTTGTTTCTAAAAGGAAACTTAAAATCCCATCTTGAACAAACCTTGGATAGAGTTTGAATCTAACAAAATCCAAATCAAGAGAAATGCATTCCTCAATGAATGTATCTGGAAATTTAAACACTTGGAAAATAAAACCAAACCCTAAACCCTAATGGAATAAAAATCATTTAGAAGTTATCTCCAAACCTATGGATTTTATTCATATAAAAAATTGTCAACAAACATTCACAAATGATCAAGAAATACCAGTAGAAATATTATAAAGCCATAGAAATTGGTTTCAATTAATTTGGAGCCAGAGATAAAATCTTATGAATATAATAAGATAAGGAAATTAAAATTCCAAAGCTATTAAAGCACCTATCTAGAAATCCATACCAAATTATGAGAAAATGGTCCTAAAGAGATTTAAAAGGATAAATAAATATCAAATAAGATTTTACAAATTGGAATCACCAAGTTTGGATCTATAAATAAAAAGATATGAATTTTATAAGATGAAGAAAGAAATATTAAATAGAGAATATTTAAAGACCGAATTAAACCTTGGACTAATCCATTAAGCAAATGGAATGAATATAATCCAAATCCAAAAAAAAATAAAAGGATGAAGAATTTCCAAATAAAATAAAATGGCATTAACCATTCTATCCCTATTTTAATAAAGACATATCTCTAATAAGAATAACTATTTAAATCATGAGAAAATGATATTTGGAATTTACCCAAGTGGAATAAAAGTTTTTAATTAATTAAAATAAAATAAAATGTCCAAATAAAATTTATGGAATTAAAACTATATTTAATTCCATTGGAAATAAAACAAATACCCAAATTCAAATAATTTATAAATAATATTAAATACTTTCCAAATAATTCAAGAGGAGTTATTTGACACCCAAATAAACAAATAAAAACCTACTGAAAAGATTTGGAAGAATTCAGAAACTTAAGTGGTGTTTGGAAATATTATTAAATCATAATTGATTTGAAACAAGGGCCTAATTAAGTAATTAAAAGACCTTAAAAAGAATAAATAAATTATTCTAAAAATGATATCAGAATGTCTTATTAATCAGTATTTAAACCTACACAAATTTTGGCAAAGGTTTGAATTCAAATGAGTGTTTGAATTGCTCATTCAAAATCAAAACAGAATTAAAGAAATGGAAAAGGAAAAACAAACTGAACAAAAAAATGTGAAAAGGACTCAGCCCAGCCGGCCAGCCCAACAAGGCCCAACTCGTATCCCACCTCACCCCTCTCTCCCCGAAACGTTTCCTCACTCAGACACACCCCCACAGCGCCGCTGACCGATGGACCCCATCTCCCCACTCCTCTCTCACGCTGTCAAGAGGACCCCACCGCCAGCTCACCTCGTCGTCAACCCCGCGACCCATTCATCCCCAAACCTTGCTGCTGTTTCTGTCGTAATTGCGCCCTTCAATTCGTGTTAAACGGCCGATTAATCCCTCGCTACGACGATGCCCTCTTAAACGCCAGGCTCTCCTCCCTCTTTCCCCCTGGACGCCACATCCCCGGAGCCACCAGGCTGCGTAAATTTTGCTTTGCATTGCCACTATCTCCGGCGTGCTCCACACCCGATTCCTGCCAGCCTCCTCCGCCCCTTGCCCCCTCGACCACACTCACTTGCTCCCCACTCCCTGGCGAACATCCCAGTGGCCTCATCTCGGCCGCGCTCGCCCCAGAGCGTCGGCAAGGACAACCACTGCCCGCCGCTGTCGTCTGCACCAGCTCCGGCGAGCTACTAACGCCCAACCCGTGTGCCCCTCACGTTCTGGTGAGTACCCCTACAACCTCCGAGACCATGCGCATCCTCTTGATGTTTTTCCTCGTTCTCTTGCATCCCAGGCGCTCGTCTTCGACCACGACCGTGCGCACCCGACGCCAGCGAGAACTCCGGTGAGCGATTCCGATCACCTCTGTGCGCCCCTTCACCAGCAAGGACCGCCTTGAGCTTCCCCGTGCCACGGCGATCACGGTGAGCCACCTCTCTACCTTCCTTGCTTCCTCTATCACCGGTGACACCGCTATCTGACCGCGCCGCCGCCAGCCACCGTCGCTCGCGCCGCTAGTTCCTGGCGAGCACCTTGTAGCCGTCCGATCTTGATCTGACGATTAGGATAGAATGTGAGCGAAAGGGTAAGTAGAGCTTCTGCGCCGTGCAGTGTAACTTAAATCCAACGGCTCGCGTCTTCCGATCCGAGCGAAACGTTTTCAACCAATCATATTGCTCCACGTGGCCAGTGTGTTGTTTAAAAACCAGAGTTTGATCTATTAGTTTTCCAAATTTGTAAATTGCATAACTTTCAAACCACACGTCCAAATTTTGCAAATTTTATATCAATGGATTCAGCAAGACAAGCCCTAGCCAACCATGCACTTTGTTTAGTAAAAAGCTTCTGGTAAAATGCTTGTTTTTGCAGAAACTTGTGTATGCATGTTTAGGATATAAAATTTATTCCAAAATGATTTTGAGGATAAAATCTTTGGCAAATGGTGTGTTTTGAACCTACTGACCATAGGAAATAAATTGTGGTTTCAAAAATGTATTTGGTGAAGCAAAAGAATAAATCCTTTATTTAAAGCATTTCAAGTCAAATAAAAATATGGTTTAATTGTTAAAAATGATTTTGGAGGAAAACCTTTGGGAAATGTTTTGGTTTAAACTCTCTGACCCTAAACACCAAGTTTTATGTCTTAAAAATATATTTGGTAAACCCTATAAAGATTGCTACCTTGATAAAGGCATTTTCAACCCTATAAAATAATGATTTGGTTTGAAAATGGTTTATAGGTAAAATCTTTTGCAAATAGTTTTGCCACTTGATAAAATGACCAATAAGTGTTTTAGAATGTTTATAACCTGTTATAAACCACTTTTGTAAATAAAACAAATTTTGGCATGCTTGCATGCATTGTCTTATCACTATTATTTTATGTGATGAATTGCTTGAATGGTAGATTGAAATATTGTTTTCTTGATTGAATTGTAGTGATTTGAAGTGAGTGAACATTGCAAAGATCAAGGAGTGAACCTATACTCTCTACCAAAAAGGCAAGTGATGCTTCATACTTTTGACCCATTATTTTCACTATGCATTAGTGATATTTCTAAGTAAGACTTGCATGGAATTTTTGCTAAGTATAAACCATGCTATGGGAAATCCTAGTAGATGAAACCTTAGAAGAATTCTCCTAAGTGAAGATTCCTACTACTATCATGCTTAGCTTAGCTAGTAGAAAACAAGGGTGGAATATAAATTCATGCTATGGAAAATTTCTAAGTCTGAGGACTTGTGTTTTGTTTAATAAAACAACTAAGTGAATGAATCACCTGGGTGGAATGGAAGGATTGGTTTGTGTTGAGTGGTTACTCAGGGCCCATTTCAATGGACTACCCGGGTGTATCACACTTATGGATGGCCACCCAGGAACAAAGAGATTTGAGATGTCAAATGTTGAGAAGCTTCAAGTGCAGCCACTTGGCATTATGGGCTCTGCCTGGATCATATAGGTTGCAATAACTTAGCCAAATGGACAGTTGATGGTAGGGGATGATAGGTTGGAACGCGTCCATTCTGGTCTAAGGGAAGGCTTCTGAAAGATCTTGTCTTGGTGAAACCAAGTCTTGTGGGGAAAGTGCACCACCTCTGCAGAGTGTAAAATCTAAGTACTTAGCCATGTCCCTGGCAAAGGACAATTTGAGCATCAAGACATGGAAGCTATCAAGAATCTGATCATCCAAATTTCTAAGTTAAAAACTTGTGGCTGAACAAGGGTTTAAGGTTCACCAATTTATATTGGTGGTTCCTTGGGTGATTTTGTCAAAGCAAAAACTTAGTGTTTTCAAATGATAAGGAAAGTCTATTTTGATCAAAGCAAGCCTAAGCTCCACTTAGCCAAATGCATATAGATGATAGACTCCACTCTACTACCATAGTATCACTTCCTAATACAATTCAAATGTCTTGACCCTTGTGGCTGTAACTTGTTATGTTGCAGGTTTGTTTGATATTAGTGAAGTTTAATGATTAGGATTACAAGTCTACAACCAACATGTCTGCCTGTGGCACTTTGAAGATGAAGGAACCCATGCTATTGTTATATTCTGCTGCATTGTAATGAGATAGCCAAATGAGCTATGTAAAATGTAATAAATTATTTTATTCCTGGTTATAAAGTTGTATTATGACCTTTGTTTCTTGATATTACATCTTAACTGTGGATGCTAGCTATTGATCCAGGGACTAGCATTGCAAACACAGGGATCTCTACCTTATTAAAGGTTGGGAACCTTACAGATGGTATCAGAGCATTGTGTTGCCTGTAGGATTTGTAAACCTAGGATTGGACAAAACCCCTTAGAAGAATAGGAATTGTATTTGTTCCAAAACTTTTTTACAAACAATCTTGTAAACTCTTTCCTCAACCATTTTTGGTTTTGATTCTACATCTCTTCTATTTCAAACTTGATGGACAAAACCTACCCCATGGCCAAAGACTTCACCATGTGCAAAGGACTTCATCAACTCTAATGACTTCAACATCTTCAACCTTGGATATCAACTCTAATGACTTCAACATTTTCAACTCTAATGACTTCAACATCTTCAAGTGATTTCAACCTTATTCTCAACAAGGACTGCAACTTGGATATCACTAAGGATTACAAGTGAGACAAGAAATATTGCTCAAGACTTGAAGACTAAGGAAACACAACTTAGAAGGAACCATGATCACCTTTGAAGTTTTGTGACCAAGACACAAGAAATTTTCTCCAATGATACACAAATCTTGTTCAAGAAGAATCAACCAAGAAGGATGGGAAGATCTCAAGTGAACCATATAGATGGACCACCATATTTAGTTTAAGTCAAACCCACCAACTTATGTGGTGTAACAAAAATATTTTTGGTTGCCTAAAAATATGCTTGAAACTTGTTGTTTTAGTGGAATGTTTGTTTGTGATTGCTTGCACATTGCTGGTTATAAAGTTGTATTATGACCTTTGTTTCTTGATATTACATCTTAACTGTGGATGCTAGCTATTGATCCAGGGACTAGCATTGCAAACACAGGGATCTCTACCTTATTAAAGGTTCGGAACCTTACAGATGGTATCAGAGCATTGTGTTGCCTGTAGGATTTGTAAACCTAGGATTGGACAAAACCCCTTAGAAGAATAGGAATTGTATTTGTTCCAAAACTTATTTACAAACAATCTTGTAAACTCTTTACTCAACCATTTTTGGTTTTGATTCTACATCTCTTCTATTTCAAACTTGATGGACAAAACCTACCCCATGGCCAAAGACTTCACCATGTGCAAAGGACTTCATCAACTCTAATGACTTCAACATATTCAACCTTGGATATCAACTCTAATGACTTCAACATTTTCAACTCTAATGACTTCAACATCTTCAAGTGATTTCAACCTTATTCTCAACAAGGACTTCAACTTGGATATCACTAAGGATTACAAGTGAGACAAGAAATATTTCTCAAGACTTGAAGACTAAGGAAACACAACTTAGAAGGAACCATGATCACCTTTGAAGTTTTGTGACCAAGACACAAGAAATTTTCTCCAAGGATACACAAATCTTGTTCAAGAAGAATCAACCAAGAAGGATGGGAAGATCTCAAGTGAACCATATAGATGGACCACCATATTTAGTTTAAGTCAAACCCACCAACTTATGTGGTGTAACAAAAATATTTTTGGTTGCCTAAAAATATGCTTTAAACTTGTTGTTTTAGTGGAATGTTTGTTTGTGATTGCTTGCACATTGCTTGTGTAAATTGTGATGTGTGCGATTAGAATTGATCCCTTAAAAATATTTTGCCTATTCTAATCCCAATCCAACCCAAACAGATGACTACTCCAAGAGAGTCCAACCTCAAGAATGGTGACAACAACAACAACCAAGAGGACAACATGAGAGAACTCATAGTAACCCAAACCCAGTTGAACCAAGTGACAACTCAATTTATAGCCAACACCAGTGAGGTAGATCCAACCATGCAAAGGTTTTTGGAAACCCAAACCCAATTGTTGCATAAGGTGACAGATCAAATGATCAACATGGGAAACAACTCTTCCAAAGGAGTTTGTGACAACAAGGATGACAAAGATGATATTCTAGAAGGAATCCAAGCTTGCAATATTTGTGGAGACAAGGATCATACTTCCAAAGAGCATGAAGATTAATGCCACAATTGTGAAGAGAAACATCCAACTGACCAATGCCCCACATCCCAAGCTACTTGTTACCTATGTGAAGGAAACAATCATGTCCCTATCCAATGCCCCATCTATTCCATAGTTCAACAAAGGAAACAAGGTGGAGTGCAACAACTGATTGCAGACTACCATGAGAGAGCCAAGTCTACAAAGAAGGATGAAGACAAAGGAAAATCTCAGCTTGTACCTCCCAGCAACATGACTCAATTTAAAGGACCAAAAAGGAGACATATGTATTATCCAATGAATAATAGAAGGTCAAGGAGACGAGGAACTGTTCCTACCTTTGAGATAACATATGAAGAACATGAATTAGAAGCACTCTTAGCTTTGGAGAAATCCAAGAAAAAGAAGGACAAAAGCCGTGTGCAATGTGGTCATTAAAAAGAAATGGGACACTATGCCAATGAATGTCCAGAGAAGAAAAAGTATAAGGAGATTAGCCAAGTGTGGTGCAACAACTGCAAAGAGCTAGGCCATTATGTGTCAACTTGTCCACAGAAGATACGTGAAGAACTCAATCTTATCACATGTTACAACTGTGGTAACCAAGGACATTATGCAAGCAATTGTCCAGAAAAGATGAAGCACAAGATAAAGCCTATGAAGGATCTCAGCCTAGTCACATGTTTCAAGTGTGGAAACAAAGGACACTATGCAGATGTATGCCGAGAGAGATTTCAACAAGATCCCAAGCAAACCAAGATGTAATTTAGTTGGAAATTTTTTAAGGGTGGTAGTACCCTAGTTTCTTTGAGCCAACTTGTAACCCTAGCCTCCCCAAATCTCGGGACGAGATTTATTTTAAGGGTGGTAGCCTGTCACATCCCAAGATTTTCCAAATCTTGTAATGTGAAAAATAAATAAACAAAATAAATTATTGTTGAATTTTAGGGTGAACAGAAACTTTTGTTTCTAAAAGGAAACTTAAAATCCCATCTTGAACAAACCTTGGATAGAGTTTGAATCTAACAAAATCCAAATCAAGAGAAATGCATTCCTCAATGAATGTATCTGGAAATTTAAACACTTGGAAAATAAAACCAAACCCTAAACCCTAATGGAATAAAAATCATTTCCAAGTTATCTCCAAACCTATGGATTTGATCCATATAAAAATTTGTCAGCAAACATTCACAAATGATCAAGAAAGACCAATAGAAATATTATAAAGCCATAGAAATTGGTTTCAATTAATTTGGAGCCATAGATAAAATCTTATGAATATAATAAGATAAGGAAATTAAAATTCCAAAGCTATTAAAGCACCTATCTAGAAATCCATACCAAATTATGAGAAAATGGTCCTAAAGAGATTTAAAAGGATAAATAAATATCAAATAAGATTTTACAAATTGGAATCACCTAGTTTGGATCTATAAATAAGAAGATATGAATTTTATAAGATGAAGAAAGAAATATTAAATAGAGAATATTTAAAGACGAAATTAAACCTTGGCCTAATCCATTAAGCAAATGGAATGAATATAATCCAAATCCAAATAAAAATAAAAGGATGAAGAATTTCCAAATAAAATAAAATGGCATTAACCATTCTATCCCTATTTTAATAAAGACAAATCTCTAATAAGAATAACTATTTAAATCATGAGAAAATGATATTTGGAATTTACCCAAGTGGAATAAAAGTTGTTTAATTAATTAAAATAAAATAAAATGTCCAAATAAAATTTATGGAATTAAAACTATATTTAATTCCATTGGAAATAAAACAAATACCCAAATTCAAATAATTTATAAATAATATTAAATACTTTCCAAATAATTCAAGAGGACTTATTTGACACCCAAATAAACAAATAAAAACCTACTGAAAAGATTTGGAAGAATTCAGAAACTTAAGTGGTGTTTGGAAATATTATTAAATCATAATTGATTTGAAACAAGGGCCTAATTAAGTAATTAAAAGACCTTAAAAAGAATAAATAAATTATTCTAAAAATGATATCAGAATGTCTTATTAATCAGTATTTAAACCTACACAAATTTTGGCAAAGGTTTGAATTCAAATGAGTGTTTGAATTGCTCATTCAAAATCAAAACAGAATTAAAGAAATGGAAAAGGAAAAACAAACTGAACAGAAAAAATGTGAAAAGGACTCAGCCCAGCCGGCCAGCCCAACAAGGCCCAACCCACATCGCACCTCACCCCTCTCTCCCCGAAATGTTTCCTCACGCAGACACACCCCCACAGCGTCGCTGACCGATGGACGCCATCTCCCCACTCCTCTCTCACGCTGCCAAGCGGACCCCACCGCCAGCTCACCTCGTCGTCAACCCCGCGACCCATTCATCCCCAAACCTCGCTGCTTTTTCTGTCGTAATTGCGCCCTTCAATTCGCGTTAAACGGCCGATTAATCCCTCGGTACGACGACGCCCTCTTAAACGCCAGACTCTCCTCCCTCTTTCCGCCTAGACGCCACATCCCCGGAGCCACCAGGCTGTGTAAATTTTGCTTTGCATTGCCACTGTCTCAGGCGAGCTCCACACCCGATTCCGGCCAGCCTCCTCCGCCCCTTGCCCCCTCGACCACACTCACTTGCTCCCCACCCCCTAGCGAACCTCCCAGTGGCCTCAGCTCGGCCGCGCTCGCCCTAGAACGTCGGCAAGGACAACCACTGCCCGCCGCTGTCGTCTGCACCAGCTCCGGCGAGCTACTGACGCCCAACCCGTGTGCCCCTCGTGTTCTGGTGAGTACCCCTACAACCTCCGATACCATGCGCATCCTCCTGATGTTTTTCCTCGTTCGCTTGCATCCCAGGCGCTCATCTTCGACCACGACCGTGCGCACCCGACGCCAGCGAGAACTCCGGTGAGCGATTCCGATCACCTCTGTGTGCCCCTTCGCCAGCAAGGACCGCCTTGAGCTTCCCCGTGCCACGGCGATCACGGTGAGCCACCTCTCTACCTTCCTTGCTTCCTCTATCACCGGCGACACCGCTGTTTGACCGTGCCGCCGCCAGCCACCGTCGCTCGCGCCGCTAGTTCCTGGCAAGCACCTTGTAGCCGTCCGATCTTGATCTGACGATTAGGATAGAACGTGAGCGAAAGGGTAAGTAGAGCTTCTGCGTCGTGCGATGTAACTTAAATCCAACGGCTCGCGTCTGCCGATCTGAGCGAAACGTTTTCAACCAATCATATTGCTCCACGTGGCCAGTGTGTTGTTTAAAAACCAGAGTTTGATCTAATAGTTTTCCAAATTTGTAAATTGCATAACTTTCAAACCACACGTCCAAATTTTGCAAATTTTATATCAATGGATTCAGCAAGACAAGCCCTAGCCAACCATGCACTTTTTTTTAGTAAAAAGCTTCTGGTAAAATGCTTGTTTTTGCAGAAACTTGTGTATGCATGTTTAGGATATAAAATTTATTCCAAAATGATTTTGAGGATAAAATCTTTGGAAAATGGTGTGTTTTGAACCTACTGACCATATGAAATAAATTGTGGTTTCAAAAATGTATTTGGTGAAGCAAAAGAATAAATCCTTGATTTAAAGCATTTCTAGTCAAATAAAAATATGGTTTAATTGTTAAAAATGATTTTGGAGGAAAACCTTTGGGAAATGGTTTGGTTTAAACTCTCTGACCCTAAACACCAAGTTTTATGGCTTAAAAATATATTTGGTAAACCCTATAAAGATTGCTACCTTGATAAAGGCATTTTCAACCCCATAAAATAATGATTTGGTTTGAAAATGGTTTATAGGTAAAATATTTTGCAAATAGTTTTGCCACTTTATAAAATGACCAATAAGTGTTTTAGAATGTTTATAACCTGTTATAAACCACTTTTGTACATAAAACAAATTTTGGCATGCTTGCATGCATTGTCTTATGTGATGAATTGCTTGAATGGTAGATTGAAATATTGTTTGCTTGATTGAATTGTAGTGATTTGAAGTGAATGAACATTGCAAAGATCAAGGAGTGAACCTATACTCTCTACCAAAAAGTCAAGTGATGCTTCATACTTTTGACCCATTATTTTCACTATGCATTAGTGATATTTCTAAGTAAGACTTGCATGGAATTTTTGCTAAGTATAAACCATGCTATGGGAAATCCTAGTAGATGAAACCTTAGAAGAATTCTCCTAAGTTAAGATTCCTACTACTATCATGCTTAGCTTAGCTAGTAGAAAACAAGGGTGGAATATAAATTCATGCTATGGAAATTTTTTAAGTCTGAGGACTTGTGTTTTGTTTAATAAAACAACTAAGTGAATGAATCACCTGGATGGAATGGAAGGATTGGTGTCAAGTTCTTCCTCCGTGAGTGACCATCCTTGCCTGTTATCAAAATTAAACAAAGCAGGTGCATGCAAAGAGACTACTTTCTCAGACCTACCTCCTCTACAACCACGCTTGACAAAGGATATATCATATGGTAAATCTCTCAAAGTAGCCCAGGAAGAAACATAATTATGCTGAACCATGGAATTGAGATCAAGTCTCTCTATGGGGAACTCAAAATCTGGATGGTGAGGCTCTAAACCATGAAAAGCTAGCAAACGAGAGGCAATGAGACCTCCACAAATTCCAGATTTCTCGCGGTTAGTAGAAAGACGGAAAGCTATCAAAGCACCCAAGTTATAAGATCTATCCCTATTCAAAGAAGCTGAGATAAATGCTATATCAAAAGAAGATAATTTTTATGGCAGTCTTTCTAGCAAGAACGCACTTGGTAATGAAATAGGAAAAGTATCTAATGGATGGGAACTGAATGTTCCGAATTTTACCACTTTCCTTTGAGTGGCTTAGCCTCTCTCTAATCTTCTCACAAGAACCCCACTGTGGCACTCTGGTAGCTACACAAAAATCAACAAAAGGGAGGTCGACAGCTATATTGTAAATTTTATAGTGGACGATGGGATTAGACAAGGACCAACTAAACCGAAAGTCCTTCACCACAGCCATGGTTAGCTTAACATATTGATATGGTTCTTCTCCAACAAAATGTTCCAACCCTGCATTAGTAATCATAGTTTGGAAATCCTGAAAGATCCCCACAGCTCTCATAAATTCAGGGCATGGATAAATGGAAGGGAAGACTTCCTCCTCACGATGGACTTTCATTGGTTCAAGCAAAATCAATTCATGTTGATTTAGCTGGTATGCACTCATCTTATTTTCTAAAAAATTTAGACAAACATCAAACCAAGTGATTTCCAAGTTGATAAATGATGAGGAACTACTGTAGGAACTTGCTAGAGGTCTAAACATGCATCAAAATGAAATATCTAAGCATAGAACAAGCATGCAAGCTCACACAACCTGTCACCTATAGTAGCAAAATACTCAAGATACAATCTACCAATCAAAAATCTAATTGGACAAGCGGAGGAGGCAGATACCAAGGACCAATCCCTCCAAAAATTAGCAGAAAAGATGGGCTGACCAAGGAGATCAAAAATCGGGAGCAAGAACAGCAGGAACTCGAGCTTTGAGAAATTTTTCTGGTGTTTTTCGGGAGAGAGAAAGAAGTGGCCGGAAGGAGACATTTTGGAGGGACATAGGTGGGCCCCACCCAGGCCAGGCGCGCCCTGGGGCTGGCCGTGCTACCAGGGGGTGTGTTGGCTTGGTGGGTCCCCCCTAGGCCACTCCAGGTGTCCCTTTGCCCCTTTTTTGAGGAAAAAAATAATATGAATTTTCTGGAATTTTTTGGGAAACTATATTTTTGGCCAATTTTCAATGTTTGAGCTTCTTTGCCGACATATATACTCCGTAAGCCATTTTTTGGTAGTGTGGGTAGTTCTGATTTGACGCCGATAATACCTCGCTCAGGTAATACACCGGTCTTTACATCGACTTACCTTCCTCATTTTGCTCCACGACTATTACTGCACTTATAACTCTATTTGTTGCTGCCACATATAGCAACATAGACTCTTTTGATAATGGGAAAGCTAAGATAGGAGCTGTAGCCAGCATCTTTTTTAACTCATGAAAAGCGCTATTGGCCTGGGGTGTCTAGGTGAACTTATCAGATTTTTTCATTAACTGATACAAAGGCAATGCTTTTTCACCTAGTCGACTCACGAACCGACTTAAGGATGCAAGGAATCATGTAAACTTCTGAACATCATTTAGGCATCTCGGCGGTTCCATTCTTTCAACCGCACGAATTTTAGTCAGATTTGCCTCTATACCTCGGCTGGATACGAGGAAACCGAGTAATTTTCTAGCTGGTACACCAAAGGTACATTTTTTCGGGTATAGCTTCATTCGGAATCTTCTTAGATTCGCGAATGTCTGCCGGATATCTTCCAGGAGCGTATTGCTCTCTTTGGTTTTTATAACCACATCATCAACATACACTTGCACATTTTTTCCAATCTAGTCATGCAGAATTTTTTTTATACATCTTTGGTACGTGGCTCCTGCATTGCGCAGGCCGAATGGCATGGTGCGATAGCAATAAGCCCCATATGGGGTGATAAATGCAGTTTTTTATTTGATCAGCTGGATTTAACGGTATCTGGTGGAAACCAAAGTACGCGTCTACAAATGATAATAGATCCCAACCTGTGGTCGAATCAATGACCTAGTCTATCCTAGGTAAAGGAAAATGATCTTTGGGACACGCCTTGTTAAGGTTCGTGTAATCGATACACATTCGCCAAACGACAACTACGTTTGGATCATCCTTTTTATTTTCTACCAACACCGGGTTAGACAGCCAATCCGGATGAAGTACTTCCATGATGAACCCGGCCAAAAGGAGCCGAGCTATCTCATCCCCTATGATTTTTCTCCTGTCTTCGGCGAAGCGGCGGAGAGGTTGCTTCACTAGCCTTGCTCCTGGTCTGACATGCAAATAATGCTTAGCCAACTCCCTCAGTACTCCTTGAAGATCTTGTGTATACCATGCAAAGATATCCCGATTCTCACGAAGGAAGTTGGTGAGCTCGCTTTCCTATTTGTCATTCAGGTCTGCACCAATAGTGATGGTGCGCTCTGGGAATTGATCATCAATCTAAATCTTCTTTGTTTCCTTAGTCGGCTGGAACGATACACTTCCATGCGGGTTAGCAAGTGCTAGGATGTTAAACTATGCCGACTGAGCTAGAGCTGCGACCTCTTGAATTCTCCTTTTATCTCTTGCAATTACCAAAGATTTGGCCAGATTTGATCCAGCCGAAGCACATTCCTTTGATTTCCTGTAGTCTCATGCTATCGTTATCACCCCATGTGGTCCTGGCATCTTCATTTTCAGATAACCAATGTCACAGCTGCTCATAAACTTGGCAAATGTCGGCCGTCCGACTAACGCATGATAACAGCTTTCCAGGTCTACCACCTCAAACTCCAAATTCTCGGCTCTGCAATTTTCCCTTGTGCCGAATAGTACGTCTACTCAGACTTTCCCAATAGGCTCGCAGGACAGTCCTGGTACTATTCCATGGAAGGTAGTTCTAGTCGACTGTAGCATATTCGTGGATATGCCGAGCTTATGCATTGTATCCTTGTACATAATATTGATGCTGCTTCAATTATCTATTAGCACCTTTGAGAATTTAACATTGATATTGGGCCCGACAAATGTCGGATCTAGCACTAAGGCATATGACCCGGGGTTCGACATGATCTTCGGATGATCCCTAATGCTCCAAGTTATCTCCTGATCTGACCATGGCATATACCTCAGAACTGCCGGCATGACTGCATTCACTTCCATATGTTGGCGTTGTACGCTCTGCCTATCCTGTTGCTCTGTAGTGAACACACAATACGACTGGTGATTCTCCCTGTAATCATTGCACCCATTATTTTCGGGGTTTCCTCTACCATCTTGGTTCTGATTTATCACTTGGTGAACCGCATCTCTCCAGTCCTGGTTCTCATACCTCGGTGGCGGTGGAGGCAACATCAGTTGCTGTGCATTTCCCCCTGTAAGTTGTGGCTGTTGTTGGTGATGTACTTGCTGCAGAGCTTGCATTGCCGCCGGGTTTCCCATTGCGCTCTTCATCCAGGCGCACTGGCGTGTGGTGTGGTTAGCTGTCTTGGCCGGGTTAGGCGTGTGAAACTTACACGGCTGATCCAACATTGACTCAAACGTGTACTTCGGCCTCTCTTTCCATTGTTTTTTATGTTCCGGGGTCCATTGTTTCTTCCCATTGTTTATTGGTGTCCATTAGTGAGGACTGTTCTTCTGAAGTTGATTGCTTCCAAGAACCGGCTGATCCTGCATGACTGCTGCAACCTGATTTGAACGATATCTGTAATCCAGCTTGTCATCTCTTCTTCTACCTCGGTAGTCATTGCGCCGAGATGAACCTGCACCATCTCGGGCGTAATGGTCTTGCTGCTCACGATGTTCCGCCGACATAAGCTCAGGCTGAGTTGGATCACCCAAGGCATATGAATCTGCTACTCTGATAGTCTCTTCCAGCATGGTCGGTATATCTCCCTATAACCTTTGCCACAACACACTTCCATACCTGCATCCCTGAGCGAACCAGGCAATTGCTTGAGATTCTATAACTCATTCACATGAGTTTCTGAGATTACCCACCGAGTCGGAATTCTCTATCAGTCTCATTTGACGGCTTCTGCTTGCACATGGCGAGCTATTCTGGTATGTTCGGCCTCTTCTAACTACTGGTGAAATTACTGACAAACATTTCCTCAAAGTCCAACCAACAGTTGATACTGCCAGTTGGTAAATTAAGTCAGGTTCCAGTAGTGTGGTACGGCCCTTCCAGGCTGCTGGGCACCTCCCATCTCGATGAAGCCCAGTGCTGGGACTTGATCCCCTCCGTGCTCGTATTTAATGTCGTGGACGCCGATCTCGACCAACTTGGCGGCCCGGTCGCTTCGCGATTATATGTCTTGTAATGGTGCTGACCGACTGAGCGGATGCTCCTGAAAGTAATGGGCTGGCGGTTGAGCCCTGATCCGTGGTACTAGCTTCACGCCGGACCTGGCGGACCTTTCTCTTCCTGATAGTACACGGCCGCTGGACCGCGCTCCTCCTTCTTCTGGTCTTCGACGACATTACGGCACTGACGACGCGCTCGGACGCCGCGACGTAAACCAGCATGGGCTCTTTGTCGGCGGGTGCGGCGAGTAGTGGTGCGGCGAGTAGCACCTTTTTGAGGTCGCGGAGCGCGTCGTCCGCATCCTTGTCCCACTGGAAGGTGGGATTCTTGCGCATCAGGCGGTATAGGGGCATCGCCTTTTCGCCCAGGCGGGGGATGAAGCGACTGAGGGCCGCTACACGCCCGGCCAGCCTCTGGACGTCGCGCAGGCACTCGGGTTTGCCGAGCCGGGCGATCGTGTCGATCTTCGTTGGGTTTGCCTCGATCCCTCGTTTGGAGACGACGTACCCCAGTAGTTGCCGGCGGGTACACGAAGGTGCACTTGCCTGGGTTAAGCTTTATCTTGTACCTCCGCAGGTTGGCGAAGGTCTCCGCTAGGTCGGCGAGTAGGTCTCCTTGGCGAGCGGATTTCACGACCACGTCGTCGATGTAGACGTGGATGTTGCGGCCAATTTGGCTCGCGAGGCATTCTTGCATGCACCGCTGGTAGGTCGCCCCGGCGTTCTTAAGGCCGAAGGTCATGGCGGTGTAGCAGAATGCTCCGAATGGCGTGACGAACGCCGTTTTTTCCTCGTCCTCGACGGCCATTTTGATCTGATTGTATCCGGAGTAGGCGTCGAGGAAACACAGCGACTCCGAGCCCGCGGTTGAATCGATTATCTGATCGATCCGCGGGAGGACGAACTGCTCCTTTGGGCAGGCGCTGTTCAGGTTTGTGTAGTCGATACACATTCTCCAGGTCCCGTTTTTCTTCTCGACCAGGACTGGGTTTGCCAGCCACTTGGAGTATTTGATTGGCCGGATGAAGCCGGCAGCGAGCAGGCGCTGCACTTCCTCGGCGATTGCTCGACGGCGCTCTTCATTGAAGGGCCATAGCGACTGCTTGACTGGTCGCACTTTGGGGTCGGCGTTTAGTTTGTGCTCAGCGAGCTCCCTAGGGACACCAGGCATGTCGGAGGGTATCCATGCGAAGATGTCCCTATTCTCACGAAGGAACTCGATGAGCGCGCCTTCCTATGCTGGGCTCATGCCTGTCCCGATCGTCACCGTCTGGCTGGGGTCGCCTGGGACCAGCTCGACGGTGCGAGTGTGCGTCGTGGCCTCAAAGGTTGAGGTGTTTGTGCCCTCTGAGTTGGGCTTCTTGAGAATTGTGGGGTCGTCATTGTTGACCCCGCTCGCGTATTTGGCGAGCTCGTCGGCGTGATTAGCTTCTGCCGCGATGACGGCGTCGGCGAGTTCGGCTCCTTTGGCCTCGCATTCGGCGGCCATGTCGGGGTCGCCGTTGATGGTGATGACGCCGCACGGCCCGGGGAGCTTCATCGCGTTGTACGCGTAGTGGGGCGCCGCCATGAATTTGGCGAATGCCTGGCGCCCCAGGACGCAGTGGTAAGGGCTGTTGAAGGGCACCAGCTCGAAGACGATCCGCTCGGTGCGGAAGTTTGCCGGAGTGCCGAACGTGACTGGCAGCGTGACTTTGCCGATCGGGTACGCCTTCCGACCGGGGACGATGCCGTGGAACGTGGTGTGGGTTGTCTCGATCATCGACTGCGGGAGCCGCAGCCGCCTGAAGGTGTCGAGGTAGAGGATGTTGATGGAGCTGCCGCCGTCCATCAGTGTCTTGGGGAGCCAGTAGTCGCCAACCTTGGGCTTGACCACCAGGGCGACTCGGCCTGGGTACTCGATGCGTGGCGAGTGGTCTTGCCGGCTCCAGGTGATGGGTTGTTCCGACCAGTTTAGGAACTGGGGGACGTCTGTTTGGGCCACCGCGTTGACGGTGAAGGCGCGGGCGATGACTTTCTTCTCACGCTTCGTGTTGAAGCCCGTGAAGGTGTGGAGCGAGCCGGCTACTTTGCCGAATTTTCCGCCATTCAGCGGCTCGTTGTCGGTGTCCTCCCGCGCGTGCCGTGCCTTCTCGATTTCCCTGAGGGTGTGGCAGTCGGCGGTGGTGTGCGTTGCGGGCTTTCCTTCCCTGCTGTGGAACGCACATGGTTGGTTAAGGAGTGCCGCGGGATCGACCCTTGGCTTGTTCTTGTAATTGCCGCCGTCGCGCCGTTGCCCTCCGTCGCGGCGGTAGCTTTTGGGCTCGCGTTGCGCGTGGCCAGCGTTGGCGACGAAGTCGACTCGCCCGTCGTTGCGGCGCTTGCCTGTGAGGCGGGTGCCGCTGTAGCATAGGTCGGTTCGGCGTCCGCCGTCGTTGCCGCCCGTGCGGCGTTGCCCTCCTGACTCGTCGTCGATTTCTTGGTTGGGGTCCTCCTCGGCGTACCGTTTGGCGATCTCGAGGAGGTCGGGGATGTTGTCGAGTGTGCGGGCGTGTCGCTTGAGCTTGGCGACTAGAGGCTCGTAGCGGCACGAGGTCTTGAAGCAATGGATCGCGGTGTCCGGGTGGATGCCGACCGCGTTGTACCAGAGCTCTTGCCACCGTTGGACCCAGTTGCGGGTCGACTCGCGGGGTCCCTGGACGCATCGTTCCAGGTCCTCGATGGTGGTGGCGCGGGTGTAGGAGCACTCGAAGTGCCTGACAAAGGCGTCTCGCATTTCCTCCCAGGAGTCGATACTGTCCTGGGGGAGCGTGTTGATCCATTGCCTGCACGTCCCCTCCATCATCAGTGGGAGGTAACGGGCGGCGAGTAGGTCAGTGTGACCCGCGATCCCCATTGCCATGAGGTATGTATCGAGCCAGACTGCGGGGTCGTACGAGGAGTCGTACTTTTCTATCTCCTTTGGCGCCTTGAAGTTTGGCGGGTACTTTTCGCCTCGGATCATTGGTCCGAAGCACTTAGGCCCTAGTCGACTGAGCGACCCCATAGGCTCGCCATCGCGGCGATTAGCTAGGGTGTGCCGCAAGTCGTCGGGCTGGCGTGCGCGCCAGTTTTGGTTGTTGATGATGTGAGTGCGGGCGTCGATGGGTTCTCCGTTAGCGGTGACGAAGTTGGTCGCCGGCCTGGGATCGTTGGTGGAGAGTGCCGCGTTCGCGGGTCGGCGTTGGAGCTGCAGTGGCTCTGGCGGCGGGCAATTGAGGGTGTTTGCCGCCGCTGGGCGGCCGCTTGAGGCCGCCCTGCTTCCTGAGGAGCGTGAGTATACTCGCCCTTGCGAGTCGGCGCCCGCTTTTTGCTGCTCCACGGCCTTTGCGAGCAGGGCCCTAACGTACTGGATTTGCAAGGCGCCGTCGCCGGTGGCCGTGATGCTATCGGCTGCTGCTCGGCCTACCACGAGGTTGTCCATCGGGGTGGAGAACAGTGGTAGGCCGTTCGCGTCTCGCTCCCGTGAGGAGACGACTATCCGCGGCTGGTCCCTGGGAGGGGTGCGGTTGGGTGGTGGTGGTGCCCCCATCGCCGTTGACCCTGGCGGGGGCCGGGCGCTCCCTCCTGGTGGCGCGTTCTCGCAGATCGCGCGCTCGGCTATGCGAGCCGGGTCGCTTTCGTCGTCGAAGTTCAGGGCGCGCCCCTGAACGGTGGGATTCAGGCGTGACCTGATCCGCTGCTGGTGGTAGCGTGACAGTTTCTGCGCTGTCACTTGCTCGAGGCGAAATTTTTCGCGCTCGGCCTGCTCTTTGCGTACTGCCTCCGCCAATTTCAGGCGGAGTTCCTCGACCTCCGTTGCCGTGGCGTTGGGAGGGATTGGGGTGGAGAAAGGATCCTCCGGCGGATCGGCGCCGGTGGCCATGTAGGTCGCGGCGTGGCGACCGGTTCCGTCGTGGAGGTCGGCGGAGTTTTCCGACCCGGAGTCGAAGTCGAAGATCCCGAGGATGGAGGGGTCCTCGAAATCTCCCGCGTTGGAGACCTGAGCGATGGAGCCCGCGGACGAGGCCGCGGTGATGGATCCGGCGAGTGACGCCGGGGTCGCCGAGTCGGCGTCGTCGGTGAGGGCCGCATCTTCTGCGGCCGCTGAGTTCTCGGCCACGTTGCTGTGGGCCGAGTTGTACTCGGAGGTGAGGCGGTGGATCGTGCGGACCTGGCTCTCGGAGAACCGATCGCGTGGTGGCGACTCGCGGATGCGAGCCGAGTCCTCCGAGGTGGTGACGTCGGTGAGGCCGACGAAGAGGCTGATCGTGCCGATCGGCAGGATCACGCTGTGCGTGACGGGTCGTGCCGCCGGAACGTAGCTGCTCGGCAAGAACTGGAGCATCTCGCCGATCGCTATCATGCGGCCGGTGGCGACCGTCTCGTTGATGGGCAGATTGGATCTCGCCGCAGAACACCGGCCAGACCGGCCAGGCCCCATGGTGGGCGCCACTGTCGTGGGAATGGCCACGGCAGACGCTGCAATCGGCAGCGAGTAGTAGAACGAGGGGCAAGGGCGGCCAGCCATCTGCGGTGCGAGATGAGGGCAAGGACACAGGGTTTTACCCAGGTTCGGCCCCCCGGAGGGTAAAGACCTACTCCTGCTTGATTGTATTATGGATGTGTTTACAATGGGCGAACTCGGCGACTAGGCGGCGAGTTGCTTGGGTGTATGAGGGAACGTGTCTCTACTCACCCCTTAGGGAGGTTTATATAGGCTTACCTCCCCTAGGGTTTACATATCTCAACCGATTCGGTTACACCTTTGGCAATCGTTTAACCTGGACCGACTGGGCCTATCTACTCGCCTGGGCCTTCAACTTCCAGTCGCCTGGTACCTTGCTGGGCTTTGATCCACTCGCCGTTCTGCAGGCCCACTCGCCAGCCCTTGGGCCAGTCGGAAACGTCCCGCTGAGCATACCCCAGTAGGCGTATCCCCATCAGTGGCACATGCAACTGACCCGGCACGTGTGCAAGCTGAGTTGGAGAAAGCCAGGATAAAAGTCCTGGAGAAAGCCAAAGAGCTAGCACAGTTACAGCAGGACGTGGATATCACCATCCGAGAGCTTAACTCGGCAAATCGAGTCAAGGGCGCAAAGTCCCGGCTTGATGCAACGAGATTGAGAGGAAGGAACCTCAACGAAGAGCTGGCAGATGCGACATCGAAGATAACACTGGAGAACAGCAATGAGACGGCCATGCGTCCAACGTACAACACAGCAGCAGCAGCTAATCTGCGAGCAGCAGAAGCAGCAATGGAAGAATTACCCCACTTGGAGGGGGAAGCAAAGAAAAGGCAGCAAGAACAAGTCAATGAGTTAGTAAAAGCAGCCAGCATGCTGAATGAGGCGTATTACAGAGCAAATCCGGGTATAGCAGGAAGGTCACAGCTGGTTCACTCGGCGACTCATGTCCCGGCAAGATCGGTTGGGAACACAGCATCCTCACCCGGAGCGGTGCCTAGGCCGAGAAAAGAAAAAAGTGTGGATTCTGGAAGAAACAAGCAGATGGTCGCCTATGATCCGGCAGTGGTTCAAGGAAACCCGGCGCATGCGCAAGTGGCAAAAAGAAATAATCCCCGAGAAAATGAAAACCAGGAAAAAATTGGGCAGAGAAATGACAACGGAGGGCAAAATTTTGCGCCTCATGCTAGGCGCAGAACTCACTCGGCAGGAGGAAAAATCCAGCTCCGAATAACGCACTAGCTCAGCCGGAAAGAAGACAGCAAAGCGTGGGAAAAGCAGTTCAACAGCCTAATGACCCGAACGCGAATAAGTATAATGATGGTTACTCGGCTATGGTAAATGACGGGAATGAACTGCCGGATCATGCATATAAAGAAATGGGAGCAAGATTTGGAGGCAGGAACCTTCAGCCGGATGATGCAAGGCTGAAGCTTGACCGCATAAAAATGGAAGAGATAATTCAATCGCAAGGTCCGCAGGGTCCACAGTGCTTTGGCCCAAGGATCATGAAGGAGCCACCGGTGCCAAATTTCCAGCTGGACAAAGGGACAAAAACGTATGATGGAAGCACAAAGACAGAGGACTGGCTCATAGATTATGGAACCGCTGTGAAGATCGCGCAGGGAAACTTGAGATGGGCAGTACGTTACGTGCCACAGATGCTGGAAGGACCAGCTCGGGTATGGTTGAACAATTTGCCACCCGGAAACATCAACAGATGGATCGATTTTCACGACGCTTTCGTGAGCAATTTCACGAGAACTTACAAGAGGCTGAATTGCCCACAACAACTAGCAATGTGCAAGCAAAGACCGAATGAGATAGACAGGGAATTCCGCACAAGGTGGTGTACGATGCGTAACTCTTGTGAAGGGGTAATCGAGTCACAAGCAATCGCATGGTTTGCACAAGGATGTAGACATGGAAGTGTGCTGTGGCAAAGGTTACAAAGAGATATGCCGGCAAGCCTGGCAGATATGATAAGAATCGACGACTCGTATGCGTTAGGAGATACGACTCAGCCGCTGCTCATGTCGGTAGACGAGATGACTGAGACTTAGATCTATGACGCTGCCGGGTCCCAAAGGCGCCAGGAAAGATCCGAATACAGAAGCAAAAGAAGAGACAAAAGACCAGATTACAGATATGGTTCGACTCAGGTTGCGGCTGTGAATCAGGATCATCCAGATGCTAGAAGCAGTCAACATTAAAGGACAAATGGTCAACAACAATGGGTGCCAAAGAATGACGGAAAAAGTCCATACGATCGGAGGAAGCAGTATCAGGACCGACAAAAATACACCTATGAGATGATGCTAGATCAGCCATGTAAGTTTCACACGCCTAGTCCGAGTAAACCAGCCAATCACACGACGAGGCAGTGCACTTGTTTTCAGAAGGGAGATAGAGTGGACTCGCCGAATAAGCAGCTTCCACCACCTCCCCCTCCACCACTTACAGGAGGAAATGCTCAAGTAGTAGGAGCAGATAACAGATATGAAAACAGGCAGCCGAGGTATCAGAATCAAGAAAGAAGAGAAGCTGTGCACCAGGTGCATAATCCAAGAGGTGACGACGCTCATGTCGGCCACGGAACCAGAAATGAGTACAAAGAACATCACCAGAGCTATGTTGTCTTTGTCACAGAGCCAAATGACAAGAAGAGACAGCAGCGGCGAATGATGGAAGGGAATGCCACGATGCCGACAATTCCCAAGTACATGCATTGGTCTGAGCAAGAGATAACTTGGAGTATAAAAGATCACCACAAGATCATGCCAACCCCTGGAGGATACTCTTTGGTTTTGGATCCAACATTCATGGGCCCAGGTATTAATAGATGATGGCAGTAGCATCAACATCATGTACAAGGATACCATGCTCAAGTTAGGCATTACCATGAACATGCTGGAGCCGACTAAGACAACTTTCCACGGTATCGTGCCGGGACTGTCCTGTGAGCCAATTGGCAAGATCTAGGTAGACATATTATTCGGCAACAGAGAAAATTGTCGCACTGAAGCTATAGAGTTCGAGGTAGTAGATTTGGTCAGCTCATATCATTCCTTACTCGGGAAGGCCGGCTATGGCAAAGTTCATGGCTACTCCTCACATCGCTTACTTGAAGATGAAGCTGCCAAGCCCATGTGGGGTGATCACAGTTGAAGGGGACTACAAAAGATCTATTGCTTGTGCCTCAGCCGGATCTTCACTGGCCGAGTCACTCTTCATAGAACAAGAGAAAAGTCAGATGTTGGAAGTGGCAGCATTGGCCAAAGCAGCACAAATGTCCATGCCGGCACTCACCAACCCGCATGGCAGTGTGTCATTTCAAGCTACCAAGGAAACCAAGAAGGTGCAGGTGGATGAAACTTTCCCAGAGCGCACAGTTACCATTGGGGGTGGCCTTACAGACAAATAGGAAAGCGAGCTCACCAACTTCCTCCGTGAGAATCGGGACATCTTTGCATGGTCCACTCAAGATCTGCAAGGGGTTCCGAGGGAGCTGGCTGAGCACTCTCTGCATGTAAGGCCAGATGCAAAGCCGGTGAAGCAACCCTCGCCGCTTCGCCGAAGATAGGAGGAAAGTAATAGCTGCCGAGATTGCAAGACTTTTAGCTGCTGGATTCATCATGGAAGTACTGCACCCGAACTGGTTGTCAAATCCAGTCTTGGTTGAGAAGAAAAAAGACGACCTGAACGTGGAAGTGGTATGGCGCATGTGTATTGATTACACGAACCTCAATAAGGCGTGTCCAAAAGATCCATTTCCTCTGCCTCGGATCGATCAAGTCATAGATTCTACTGTTGGGTGTGAGTTGTTGTCGTTTGTGGATGCGTATTCAGCATTCCATCAGATACCACTGAATCCAAATGATCAAATAAAGACAGCTTTTGTCACCCCGTACGGGGCTTATTGCTATCGCACCATGCCATTCGGATTGAGAAATGCTGGCGCAACATATCAAAGATGCATGCAAAAATGCTTGCAAGATCAATTGGAAAAAAATGTTCAAGTATACATCGATGACGTTGTAATAAAAACCAAACAAAGTCATACTCTAATTGAGGACTTGCGTCAAACATTCGCAAACTTGAGAAGATTCCGGATGAAGATTAACACGGAAAAATGTACATTTGGTGTCCCGGCTGGCAAGTTACTCAGATTCCTTGTATCTAGCCAAGGAATCAAAGCTAACCCGACAAAGATCAGGGCCATCGAAAGAATGGAATTGCCAAAAACCCTCAACGATCACCAGAAGTTTACTGGATGCCTGGCCTCGTTGAGCAGGTTTGTTAGTCGGCTAGGTGAAAAAGCCCTACCACTATATCAGCTGATGAAGAAATCAGACAAATTCACATGGACACAGCAAGATGATAGCGCTTTCCATGAATTAAAGAAAATGTTGGCAACATCACCAATATTAGCGTCACCATTATCCAAGGAGCCAATGTTGCTCTATGTCGCTGCAACCAACAGAGTTGTAAGTGTAGTAATAGTGGTTGAACGTGAAGAAGGGGGCAAATCAGTCCAAATACCGGTGTATTACTTGAGCGAAGTGCTCTCTGTCTCGAAATAGAATTACCCGCATTATCAGAAGATGACATATGTGGTATATATGGAAGTAAAGAAGCTGAAACATTATTTCAAGAACACCCAATTCGGGTAATATGCGAGGCACCTATCTCGGAAATATTGGGCAGCAAAGATGCCAGCGGCCGAGTCGCCAAATGGGCCATCGAACTGGCACCATACACTCTACAATATGATATGCGAGATGCAATAAAATCTCAAGTTGTTGCAGATTTCTTTGTAGAATGGATGGAAATGCAGTACGAACCACCACTGCTAGATCCGAATTACTGGAAAATGCATTTTGACAGGTCCAAGACGAAAATGGGTCTGGGCGCGGGATAGTGCTCACATCTCCAAAGAGGGATCAACTAAGGTATGTGTTACAGATTCACTTTGCTCCTTCTAACAACGTTTCCGAGTATGAAGCACTTGTCCATGGCATTAAAGTAGCCAAGGAAATTGGTATCTGTCACATCCCAAGATTTTCCAAATCTTGTAATGTGAAAATAAATAAACAAAATAAATTATTGTTGAATTTTAGGGTGAAAAGAAACTTTTGTTTCTAAAAGGAAACTTAAAATCCCATCTTGAACAAACCTTGGATAGAGTTTGAATCTAACAAAATCCAAATCAAGAGAAATGCATTCCTCAATGAATGTATCTGGAAATTTAAACACTTGGAAAATAAAACCAAACCCTAAACCCTAATGGAATAAAAATCATTTAGAAGTTATCTCCAAACCTATGGATTTTATCCATATAAAAAATTGTCAACAAACATTCACAAATGATCAAGAAATACCAGTAGAAATATTATAAAGCCATAGAAATTGGTTTCAATTAATTTGGAGCCATAGATAAAATCTTATGAATATAATAAGATAAGGAAATTAAAATTCCAAAGCTATTAAAGCACCTATCTAGAAATCCATACCAAATTATGAGAAAATGGTCCTAAAGAGATTTAAAAGGATAACTAAATATCAAATAAGATTTTACAAATTGGAATCACCAAGTTTGGATCTATAAATAAAAAGATATGAATTTTATAAGATGAAGAAAGAAATATTAAATAGAGAATATTTAAAGACCGAATTAAACCTTGGACTAATCCATTAAGCAAATGGAATGAATATAATCCAAATCCAAATAAAAATAAAAGGATGAAGAATTTCCAAATAAAATAAAATGGCATTAACCATTCTATCCCTATTTTAATAAAGACAAATCTCTAATAAGAATAACTATTTAAATCATGAGAAAATGATATTTGGAATTTACCAAGTGGAATAAAAGTTGTTTAATTAATTAAAATAAAATAAAATGTCCAAATAAAATTTATGGAATTAAAACTATATTTAATTCCATTGGAAATAAAACAAATACCCAAATTCAAATAATTTATAAATAATATTAAATACTTTCCAAATAATTCAAGAGGAGTTATTTGACACCCAAATAAAAAATAAAAACCTACTGAAAAGATTTGGAAGAATTCAGAAACTTAAGTGGTGTTTGGAAATATTATTAAATCATAATTGATTTGAAACAAGGGCCTAATTAAGTAATTAAAAGACCTTAAAAAGAATAAATAAATTATTCTAAAAATGATATCAGAATGTCTTATTAATCAGTATTTAAACCTACACAAATTTTGGCAAAGGTTTGAATTCAAATGAGTGTTTGAATTGCTCATTCAAAATCAAAACAGAATTAAAGAAATGGAAAAGGAAAAACAAACTGAACAAAAAAATGTGAAAAGGACTCAGCCCAGCCGGCCAGCCCAACAAGGCCCACTCGCATCCCACCTCACCCCTCTCTCCCCGAAAGGTTTCCTCACTCAGACACACCCCCACAGCGCCGCTGACCGATGGACCCCATCTCCCCACTCCTCTCTCACGCTGCCAAGCGGACCCCACCGCCAGCTCACCTCGTCGTCAACCCCGCGACCCATTCATCCCCAAACCTCGCTGCTTTTTCTGTCGTAATTGCGCCCTTCAATTCACGTTAAACGGCCGATTAATCCCACGGTACGACGACGCCCTCTTAAACGCCAGACTCTCCTCCCTCTTTCCCCCTAGACGCCACATCCCCGGAGCCACCAGGCTGTGTAAATTTTGCTTTGCATTGCCACTGTCTCCGGCGAGCTCCACACCCGATTCCGGCCAGCCTCCTCCGCCCCTTGACCCCTCGACCACACTCACTTGCTCCCCACCCCCTAGCGAACCTCCCAGTGGCCTCAGCTCGGCCGCGCTCGCCCCAGAGCGTCGGCAAGGACAACCACTGCCCGCCGCTGTCGTCTGCACCAGCTCCGGCGAGCTACTGACGCCCAACCCGTGTGCCCCTCACGTTCTGGTGAGTACCCCTACAACCTCCGATACCATGCGCATCCTCCTGATGTTTTTCCTCGTTCGCTTGCATCCCAGGCGCTCGTCTTCGACCACGACCGTGCGCACCCGATGCCAGCGAGAACTCCGGTGAGCGATTCCGATCACCTCTGTGCGCCCCTTCGCCAGCAAGGACCGCCTTGAGCTTCCCCGTGCCACGGCGATCACGGTGAGCCACCTCTCTACCTTCCTTGCTTCCTCTATCACCGGCGACACCGCTATCTGACCGCGCCGCCGCCAGCCACCGTCGCTCACGCCGCTAGTTCCTGGCGAGCACCTTGTAGCCGTCCGATCCTGATCTGACGAATAGGATAGAACGTGAGCGAAAGGGTAAGTAGAGCTTCTGCGTCGTGCGATGTAACTTAAATCCAACGGCTCGCGTCTTCCGATCTGAGCGAAACGTTTTCAACCAATCATATTGCTCCACGTGGCCAGTGTGTTGTTTAAAAACCAGAGTTTGATCTAATAGTTTTCCAAATTTGTAAATTGCATAACTTTCAAACCACACGTCCAAATTTTGCAAATTTTATATCAATGGATTCAGCAAGACAAGCCCTAGCCAACCATGCACTTTGTTTAGTAAAAAGCTTCTGGTAAAATGCTTGTTTTTGCAGAAACTTGTGTATGCATGTTTAGGATATAAAATTTATTCCAAAATGATTTTGAGGATAAAATCTTTGGCAAATGGTGTGTTTTGAACCTACTGACTATAGGAAATAAATTGTGGTTTCAAAAATGTATTTGGTGAAGCAAAAGAATAAATCCTTTATTTAAAGCATTTCTAGTCAAATAAAATATGGTTTAATTGTTAAAAATGATTTTGGAGGAAAACCTTTGGGAAATGGTTTGGTTTATTCTCTCTGACCCTAAACACCAAGTTTTATGGCTTAAAAATATATTTGGTAAATCCTATAAAGATTGCTACCTTGATAAAGGCATTTTCAACCCCATAAAATAATGATTTGGTTTGAAAATGGTTTATAGGTAAAATATTTTGCAAATAGTTTTGCCACTTTATAAAATGACCAATAAGTGTTTTAGAATGTTTATAACCTGTTATAAACCACTTTTGTACATAAAACAAATTTTGGCATGCTTGCATGCATTATCTTATGTGATGAATTGCTTGAATGGTAGATTGAAATATTGTTTGCTTGATTGAATTGTAGTGATTTGAAGTGAGTGAACATTGCAAAGATCAAGGAGTGAACCTATACTCTCTACCAAAAAGTCAAGTGATGCTTCATACTTTTGACCCATTATTTTCACTATGCATTAGTGATATTTCTAAGTAAGACTTGCATGGAATTTTTGCTAAGTATAAACCATGCTATGGGAAATCCTAGTAGATGAAACCTTAGAAGAATTCTCCTAAGTTAAGATTCCTACTACTATCATGCTTAGCTTAGCTAGTAGAAAACAAGGGTGGAATATAAATTCATGCTATGGAAATTTTTTAAGTCTGAGGACTTGTGTTTTGTTTAATAAAACAACTAAGTGAATGAATCACCTGGATGGAATGGAAGGATTGGTGTCAAGTTCTTCCTCCGTGAGTGACCATCCTTGCCTGTTATCAAAATTAAACAAAGCAGGTGCATGCAAAGAGACTACTTTCTCAGACCTACCTCCTCTACAACCACGCTTGACAAATGATATATCATATGGTAAATCTCTCAAAGTAGCCCAGGAAGAAACATAATTATGCTGAACCATGGAATTGAGATCAAGTCTCTCTATGGGGAACTCAAAATATGAATGGTGAGGCTCTAAACCATGAAAAGCTAGCAAACGAGAGGCAATGAGACCTCCACAAATTCCAGATTTCTCGCGGTTAGTAGCAAGACGGAAAGCTATCAAAGCACCCAAGTTATAAGATCTATCCCTATTCAAAGAAGCTGAGATAAATGCTATATCAAAAGAAGATAATTTTTATGGCAGTCTTTCTAGCAAGAACGCACTTGGTAATGAAATAGGAAAAGTATCTAATGGATGGGAACTGAATGTTCCGAATTTTACCACTTTCCTTTGAGAAGTCACAACCTTGGCAAATTTCAGCACATAAATCCATGAGTGGCTTAGCCTCTCTCTAATCTTCTCACAAGAACCCCACTGTGGCACTCTGGTAGCTACACAAAAATCAACAAAAGGGAGGTCGACAGCTATATTGTAAATTTTATAGTGGACGATGGGATTAGACAAGGACCAACTAAACCGAAAGTCCTTCACCACAGCCATGGTTAGCTTAACATATTGATATGGTTCTTCTCCAACAAAATGTTCCAACCCTGCATTAGTAATCATAGTTTGGAAATCCTGAAAGATCCCCACAGCTCTCATAAATTCAGGGCATGGATAAATGGAAGGGAAGACTTCCTCCTCACGATGGACTTTCATTGGTTCAAGCACAATCAATTCATGTTGATTTAGCTGGTATGCACTCATCTTCTTTTCTAAAATTTTTAGACAAACATCAAACCAAGTGATTTCCAAGTTGATAAATGATGAGGAACTACTGTAGGAACTTGCTAGAGGTCTAAACATGCATCAAAATGAAATATCTAAGCATAGAACAAGCATGCAAGCTCACACAACCTGTCACCTATAGTAGCAAAATACTCAAGATACAATCTACCAATCAAAAATCTAATTGGACAAGCGGAGGAGGCAGATACCAAGGACCAATCCCTCCAAAAATTAGCAGAAAAGATGGGCTGACCGAGGAGATCAAAAATCGGGAGCAAGAACAGCAGGAACTCGAGCTTTGGGAAATTTTTCTGGTGTTTTTCGGGAGAGAGAAAGAAGTGGCCGGAAGGAGACATTTTGGAGGGACATAGGTGGGCCCCACCCAGGCCAGGCGCGCCCTGGGGCTGGCCGTGCTACCAGGGGGTGTGTTGGCTTGGTGGGTCCCCCCTAGGCCACTCCAGGTGTCCCTTTGCCCCTTTTTTGAGGAAAAAAATAATATGAATTTTCTGGAATTTTTTGGGAAACTTTATTTTTGGCCAATTTTCAATGTTTGAGCTTCTTTGCCGACATATATACTCCGTAAGCCATTTTTTGGTAGTGTGGGTAGTTCTGCTTTGACGCCGATAATACCTCGCTCAGGTAATACACCGGTCTTTACATCGACTTACCTTCCTCATTTTGCTCCACGACTATTACTGCACTTATAACTCTATTTGTTACTGCCACATATAGCAACATAGGCTCTTTTGATAATGGGAAAGCTAAGATAGGAGCTGTAGCCAGCATCTTTTTTAACTCATGAAAAGCGCTATTGGCCTGGGGTGTCTAGGTGAACTTATCAGATTTTTTCATTAACTGATACAAAGGCAATGCTTTTTCACCTAGTCGACTCACGAACCGACTTAAGGATGCAAGGAATCATGTAAACTTCTGAACATCATTTAGGCATCTCGGCGGTTCCATTCTTTCAACCGCACGAATTTTAGTCAGATTTGCCTCTATACCTCGGCTGGATACGAGGAAACCGAGTAATTTTCTAGCTGGTACACCAAAGGTACATTTTTTCGGGTATAGCTTCATTCGGAATCTTCTTAGATTCGCGAATGTCTGCCGGATATCTTCCAGGAGCGTATTGCTCTCTTTGGTTTTTATAACCACATCATCAACATACACTTGCACATTTTTTCCAATCTAGTCATGCAGAAATTTTTTTATACATCTTTGGTACGTGGCTCCTACATTGCGCAGGCCGAATGGCATGGTGCGATAGCAATAAGCCCCATATGGGGTGATAAATGCAGTTTTTTATTTGATCAGCCGGATTTAACGGTATCTGGTGGAAACCAAAGTACGCGTCTACAAATGATAATAGATCCCAACCTGTGGTCGAATCAATGACCTAGTCTATCCTAGGTAAAGGAAAATGATCTTTGGGACACGCCTTGTTAAGGTTCGTGTAATCGATACATATTCGCCAAATGACAACTACGTTTGGATCATCCTTTTTATTTTCTACCAACACTGGGTTAGACAGCCAATCCGGATGAAGTACTTCCATGATGAACCCGGCCACAAGGAGCCGAGCTATCTCCTCCCCTATGATTTTTCTCCTGTCTTCGGCGAAGCGGCGGAGAGGTTGCTTCACTAGCCTTGCTCCTGGTCTGACATGCAAATAATGCTCAGCCAACTCCCTCAGTACTCCTTGAAGATCTTGTGTATACCATGCAAAGATATCCCGATTCTCACGAAGGAAGTTGGTGAGCTCGCTTTCCTATTTGTCATTCAGTTCTGCACCAATAGTGATGGTGCGCTCTGGGAATTGATCATCAATCTAAATCTTCTTTGTTTCCTTAGTCGGCTGGAACGATACACTTCCATGCGGGTTAGCAAGTGCTAGGATGTTAAACTATGCCGACTGAGCTAGAGCTGCGACCTCTTGAATTCTCCTTTTATCTCTTGCAATTACCAAAGATTTGGCCAGATTTGATCCGGCCGAAGCACATTCCTTTGATTTCCTATAGTCTCATGCTATCGTTATCACCCCATGTGGTCCTGGCATCTTCATTTTCAGATAACCAATGTCACAGCTGCTCATAAACTTGGCAAATGTCGGCCGTCCAACTAACGCATGATAACAGCTTTCCAGGTCTACCACCTCAAACTCCAAATTCTCGGCTCTGCAATTTTCCCTTGTGTCGAATAGTACGTCTACTCAGACTTTCCCAATAGGCTCGCAGGACAGTCCTGGTACTATTCCATGGAAGGTAGTTCTAGTCGACTGTAGCATATTCGTGGATATGCCGAGCTTATGCATTGTATCCTTGTACATAATATTGATGCTGCTTCAATTATCTATTAGCACCTTTGAGAATTTAACATTGATATTGGGCCCGACAAATGTCGGATCTAGCACTAAGGCATATGACCCGGGGTTCGACATGATCTTCGGATGATCCCTAATTCTCCAAGTTATCTCCTGATCTGACCATGGCATATACCTCAGAACTGCCGGCATGACTGCATTCACTTCCATATGTTGGCGTTGTACGCTCTGCCTATCCTGTTGCTCTGTAGTGAACACACAATACGACTGGTGATGCTCCCTGTAATCATTGCACCCATTATTTTCGGGGTTTCCTCTACCATCTTGGTTCTGATTTATCACTTGGTGAACCGCATCTCTCCAGTCCTGGTTCTCATACCTCGGTGGCGGTGGAGGCAACATCAGTTGCTGTGCATTTCCCCCTCTAAGTTGTGACTGTTGTTGGTGATGTACTTGCTGCAGAGCTTGCATTGCCGCCGGGTTTCCCATTGCGCTCTTCATCCAGGCGCACTGGCATGTGGTGTGGTTAGCTGTCTTGGCCGGGTTAGGCGTGTGAAACTTACACGGCTGATCCAACATTGACTCAAACGTGTACTTCGGCCTCTCTTTCCATTGTTTTTTATGTTCCGGGGTCCATTGTTTCTTCCCATTGTTTATTGGTGTCCATTAGTGAGGACTGTTCTTCTGAAGTTGATTGCTTCCAAGACCCGGCTGATCCTGCATGACTGCTGCAACCTGATTTGAACTATATCTGTAATCCAGCTTGTCATATCTTCTTCTACCTCGGTAGTCATTGCGCCGAGATGAACCTGCACCATCTCGGGCGTAATGGTCTTGCTGCTCACGATGTTCCGCCGACATAAGCTCGGGCTGAGTCGGATCACCCAAGGCATATGAATCTGCTACTCTGATAGTCTCTTCCAGCATGGTCGGTATATCTCCCTGTAACCTTTGCCACAACACACTTCCATACCTGCATCCCTGAGCGAACCAGGCAATTGCTTGAGATTCTATAACTCATTCACATGAGTTTCTGAGATTACACCACCGAGTCAGGAATTCTCTATCAGTCTCATTCGGCTTCTGCTTGCACATGGCGAGCTATTCTGGTATGTTCGGCCTCTTCTAACTACTGGTGAAATTACTGACAAACATTTCCTCAAAGTCCAACCAACAGTTGATACTGCCAGTTGGTAAATTATTCATCCAGACCCTGGCCGGCCCTTCCAACATCTAGGGCACATATCTCACAGCCCATCTCAAATTTCCTCCTGCTATTTTTACTGTCGTGGCATAGTCAATCAACCAATCTTGTGGCTTTGTACTTCCATTATATGTTTTTGTACCTCTAGCCAACTGGAAATTTGGGACTGGTGGTTCACCCATGATCCGTGGTCCAAAACACGCCGGACCTGGAGGACCTTTCTCTTCCAATAACTCGGACCGATACAGCCTATCCAGCTTCAATCTTGCGTCATTTGGCGGCAAGTTTCTGTACATAGCTCTCTCTTGTATTCCATAGTGGTTTTGCCCACCATACCTGACATTTTCCATTTCCGAGTAACCATCATTGTATCTGTCATGCGCTTGATTTTGCGGAGCATGTCTTGCTTCTCGCACTTGCCGAGGCTCATGCCTCAGCTGATTACCTTGCAGAAGGCATCTTCTTCCTTCAGCCGGGTTATTGATCTCGGGGTTTTCCCTTCCAAGATCCCATGCTCTCTATTGCCACAGACGGTATTTCTTTCACCGTTGTTACCTCGTCTCTCGTTGCCTTTGTTCTCATTGACTTTTCCAGCCATTGCCTGGTCATATGGGACAATCTGCTTGTTTCTTTTCCCTGAGGTTACTCCTCTATCTTTTTGCACACTCTTACCGGGTGAAGATGATGCTGCCGACAATGCGGGGGCATCCCCAGCCGAATGAACCATGCGCAAAACCCCTAGCTTTTCCAGGTTATCTCTGAGCATCTCCTCATTCTGATGGTTCGCAATGCGTACCAACTCATTCACTCTTTCTTGTTGCCTTTGCTGAGCTTCCCCGGTCAATACCTCCAATTCGGAGGCTGCTGCGTTTGCAGCCCTGAGGTTTTTTGCCGGGGTACTATACCTCGGCAACCCCGGATCAGCCGAATCACCTAGCTGAGAATCATGTTCTCTGTTAATATCACTGAGAAGGTTTTTTCCTTTCATTCTTAGTTCATCTACTCGCATAGGAGAAGTATCCAATTTATTTTTCCTTGCATACTCTCGCAAGGTCCTATTAAAGGACTCCTGTAGCGCTGACACTTTCTTGGCTTCCTCTAACATTTTTAACCTAGTCTCTTCTAGTTCTGCCTGCGCATTTTCTGGGTCAACTATTGGTGCTACAGGTGTTGTTAAGTTATCTATAGCTGCTTGCAAGATGTTCTCCGACCTTTCCAATGGTGGCCATCTTACCCTAGATGCCTTGGGGGTTACCTCTTGTACCTCGGGTGCTTCAAATGCTGGCGGATCTGCTGCTGCCGGCTTCGCCGTTGTCGGCTTAAGCACAGTTTGGTCTGCTGCTGCTGGGGTCTTGCTTGTTCGGTGCCTGCTCTTGCTACTGGTGTTCGAGCAGTCATCATTACCTCAACCCTGCCTGCAGGGCGAGCGTTACGCTGACCGCTGGCAGCGCTGAGGGGAGGATCTCCCGCGAGGAAGACTCGACATGGATAAATGCAGGATGTGTCTACGCCAACGTAGATCTTGTGCGCACCCAAGTTGATGAAGATTACGTTGTGCGGGGGTGGAGTCCTTCCGAAGCTACCCACGTTGTCGCTGACGTAGTCCCAGATGTCAAATCTCTGGACCAAGCCAGAGACGACGCACTCGCTAGTGTTGATGAAGTTTCCCGTCCAGATCTTTACTCCAACTAGCACCGCTGCTGGCCCCACGGTGGGCGCCAACTGTCGTGGTGGTGGCACGGCAGATGCCATGGGTAGGCTTAAGTTGGGGGCCAATGGATACTAGTGGGATCTGGGGAGGGAAGATGCAGTGATTTCTACACACAAAAAGATATAACTTGATCTTTATTTCACTCTAATGGAGTTACAGATGCTCCTTGAGCTGTTTGAGCATGAGAAGGAAAAGGATTGCACTACAGCTCTTTAGAGAGAAAATGAATCGACCCCCTTCTATGGACTTCTCCTCCCTCCTTATAAAGGGGGGGCTTCGTTCCTCCTAGGGCTGACGTGGACAAGCATATTCCACGAATATGCTTGTCCCAAAATGGTAAATCGGCGGGCTTCTTTCCATGTCCCCCTCCTATTGACGGCAAAGACACAGAGTCCAGCACATGTGAGCCTCGGGCCTGAGGACCATCACCTCCGAGACCTTCCTCTTCCCCTCTGCCACTCTACTCCTTGTCTGTAGCGTTTGGCACTATGTAGATTCCTGTGGTGTGACGGTAGCTAAAGTGGACTTCTGCTCTCTCCTTCTTGAGCAAGCTTCCCTTGACTTGACCTCACCTCATGTGACTCGGCTTGACCTTGGCCTGCATCCAAATTACATGATAACGGTAGGCCGACATAGCTCTTATGTCGGCCGAGTCATGTCTTAATCACCTGACTCGGAAGAGGTTGGATCTTATTCGCCAACCCCTTCTTTACTCGGCCGGATCACGTTATGATTCGGATTTTATCACGAGGGTCCCTTACCTTTCTTACTTATCTTGACCCTACCTAGGGTCATCCCCCCAACACGTCTAATTCCGAGAATATTGATTTTTTGCCTTTCTGGAACCAAAAACAGAAGAAAACAGGCAACTGGAACTGCGGCAACTTGTTAATAGGTTAGTTCCAGAAAACATTTAAAAACACCTCAAAGTTTATTCAAAGCAAAGCAAAGTAAATACTAAACAAGCATGGAACATCAAAAATTAACGTATCAAGCATCCCCAAGCTTAACTCCTGCTCGTCCTCAAGTAGGTAAGTGATAAAAAGAATAACTTTTGAGGTGACATGCACCATCAAAACCAAGACCAAACCATTTGCAAGAATTGAAAGCTGGGATCAAAGAACTCTAAACATGTTCATTGAAGATGGAGTTCTAACAGTAATACAAAGTAACTATGCATGCAACATGAAAGGCTACAAACAAAGATCATGAATAACATGCATTGAAAAATGTTTGTTTGTTTCACATACAGAAAACATGGCATAGTAGCATTCAGCTTGTCCCTCATTGAGTAGCAAATAGATGCATAGGACACCTTCAAAGTTCATAAGAGTGACTAGATATAAATAGCACAAGAACAAGTAATATGACAGTATGCATCAATCAATAAGTTTTGGGACACTGCACATAGAACTAAGAATGGCAACTATGCTCTCTTAGTGGTGCCTAAAGGTAGAATATGGAGACTCAATATAATAGTGGAAGAAAGGCCCTTCATATAGGGAAGTAGGGATTTCAAGTTTCAAAAAGAGCTTCCAAAAATTATGGCACTTGTTAGCTTTCAGACCTCATTTCCCCTATCATAAGCATCTTGAAGTGATTAAGGTTAAAGTGAACAAACTATGGAGTATATGCTTGACAAAGTATAAGTTGGCAATCTCATGTCCCTTGAATACGAGGGCCACACCTCATGCTACTCAACTTCAGTCACCTGTAAGTTCTTGTCATAGTAAGTACATGCGTATCACAGAGAACCGCCAACGGGGTACCCCTTGCACATGGTACAGGAGCTATCCCATAACCAAAATGACAAGGCAAGCAGACAATGAGCATCTCAGCGATCTTTTTATTTACTATGTGCACAACATTTTATTGAGGATGCTTCATAGATAGCTCATTATAGTGATGCTGCAAGTTTCCACCATGATTAGGCATGGCTTAGGCTAGCGGCCCAGGCATTTCTCTAACACAAAATACATAATTCCATGGACTTACAAGCTCCCTCTTTATTTCACACCGGTGACAACCATAGACAAAAGAGCATGATATCAACTATGTAGAAAGTACAAGTGCAATGTTGAAAACGTTCCCCATGACACCATGGTTCTGCTAATTCCAACGTATAAGTGAAAGAATATACAACATAGACGACACAATGGTTCAAGTTTATTATAGGCAAAGAATATAAAGTATGCCATCAAGTTTGTGAGGGCTTTAATCACTAAGTTTTCACATAACAAAATAGTTTTTAATTGGAAGGTAGCTGAAAACAAGAATATACTTGGAATGGTGTAACACACCATGCATAGGAATTTATAGTGGACACTTTGGAATAACTTGGTTTCTTGGGAGTTGGAAGCATAAGTAGAGATTACTCTTACAAGTGGAGGCTAGCAAAATACTGGGAGCAACCAACTAAGAGAGCAATAATGGCCATAAACATGTGGAGCAACAAAACATTACTAATCAAAGCTAGAGTGGTACTACAAGTCAAGGACTAAATGATCATAGAGACTATGGTGACTTGTTTATAGTCATAACATGGTGTGAGCATGTGCCAAGTCAACCCAAACAAAACATCAAATGAGAATACCACAATACTATGCTTTTGTATGCTAAAACAACGCATAATTTCTTCAAGGCACACTAAGAAATCCCAATTGTTTGGAACCAAGACATGCTACAACAATAATCACTAAGCATAAGGTCAAAACAACACCTAGCATGTCATGCTAAAGTCTAAGTCACAGTCAATGCAAGCTCCTCTTGCACTTCCAAGCAAGAATGTTCTACTCCTTTCCAACACCAATCGACTTATTTGAAACAACACGGCGAGAACGGGGGTCAAAACTACTTTATTCAAGCAAACTAAACAAACTAAGCAAATCAAACGAAAACTAAGATGCTCCAAGATCAACACAACTGTGCATGAAACAATAAAAACAAAGTGTCTAGACAAACCTGAGCTTTTTATTGATGAAGAAGGGGATGCCTTGGGCATCCCCAATCTTTGACGCTTGTACCTCTTGGATATTTCTTGGGGTGACACTGGAGTGGCATCCCCAAGCTTGAGCTTTTATCCATTCTTCATCTCATTACATCATTCTCTCTCTACACCTGAAGTTTTTTTTCCTTCATACAAAACTTCACACAATCTTCATTAACCACATTAGTGTATTAAAAAAATAATAAACCTTTAGGTGTCGGGGGGATAACCCCCGGTAGGGTCACGAGAGGGGAACATAGCGCAGCTAGGTTGGCTCCAAGTAAAGAAAGAACCAGGCCGGGTAAGAACGGTCGGGTAAGATAAGCATGAAAGCCGAGATACAAGCTATGTCGGCCCGCATAGGACAAAGTTGTAACCCTTGCAGGAACCAACGAGCCGAGTCAACCGACGAAGGGCCGAGTCAAGAAGGACACGTGGCACCTTTCCGAGTAAGGTTTAGGAGGGACCATGGTAAAGTATGGTCAAAAGAGAAGGGCGATGCCGGATGACACAAAAGGAGCTGGGTGACGCCCAAAGCATGCGCTGACGTACAAAGTAACAGTGTGACGCCAAAAAGAATAAGAAGCAGCATACCAAAAGACCGTTAGCTGTCAAGCTTTATGGACCGGGCCTCTGGGCTTAGGACAAGCCCATGACCCGGCCCATATTGTAGGGACCAAGATCCAAACAGTAAACCCTAGAACCCAAAGGGGTATAAGCTAGCTAGCATTGCCTATATAAGGGAGGGCATAGTGGTAGTAGAAAGAGGTTGGACCAAGTAGGGAACTAGTGTAGTGAACTCTAGCCTAAACAGCTCAAGGAGCACTTGTAATCTTTGGGGAATCAATCGAATTGCCAAGTCTGGAGAGTTCTTCTTGTTCTTCGTGCATAGCTCGACCGCGTACTCCCTCCCCGGTGACCACAAGCACCCATTCGGCCCCCAACTTAAGCCTACCCATGGCATCTGCCGTGCCACCACCACGACAGTTGGCGCCCACCATGGGGCAGAAGCAGGTGCTTGATGGAGTCTTCATCCGGACGGGCAACATCATCGCCAGGACCGGCGAGCACGTCTACTCCGGCCTCATCCAGAGGTTTGGAGCGCTCAACTTTGTCAGCGACAATGCGGGCTGCTTCGGGACCAAGCCGTTCCCTAGGGGTGGTCGCTTCATCAAGTTCGGCGAGCACCAGGTCTACGTCGCGGTGCGCGTGGAGCGCGCATATCCTGAGCACGTCGTCCTGGCGCCGGATCCTCCAACGGCTCCTGTCGCGGGAAAACCACGTCAACTTGTCTCCATGGATGTAATGATGACAGCCCAAAACCCCGCAGCTCCTCCAGTAGTTCCAGTGGTGAATGAGAACGCAGAGGGAGGAAATCATGAGGAAACGCCAAGGGCTGCAAGAACAGCAAAGGCGCCGCTAGAAAAACTAGAGAACATAGCTAGGAGCAAGAGGGCTAAGGAGCTGTAGGAAGCGATAGACAAGTTGGCAGAGCCAGTGGCACATGCAACTGACCCGGCACGTGTGCAAGCTGAGTTGGAGAAAGCCAGGATAAAAGTCCTGGAGAAAGCCAAAGAGCTAGCACAGTTACAGCAGGACGTGGATATCACCATCCGAGAGCTTAACTCGGCAAATCGAGTCAAAGGCGCAAAGTCCCGGCTTGATGCAACGAGATTGAGAGGAAGGAACCTCAACGAAGAGCTGGCAGATGCGACATCGAAGATAACACTGGAGAACAGCAATGAGACGGCCATGCGTCCAACGTACAACACAGCAGCAGCAGCTAATCTGCGAGTAGCAGAAGCAGCAATGGCAGAATTACCCCACTTGGAGGGGGAAGCAAAGAAAAGGCAGCAAGAACAAGTCAATGAGTTAGTAAAAGCAGCCAGCATGCTGAATGAGGCGTATTACAGAGCAAATCCGGGTATAGAAGGAAGGTCACACCTGGTTCACTCGGCGACTCATGTCCCGGCAAGATCGATTGGGAACACAGCATCCTCACCCGGAGCGGTGCCTAGGCCGAGAAAAGAAAAAAGTGTGGATTCTGGAAGAAACAAGAAGATGGTCGCCTATGATCCGGCAGTGGTTCAAGGAAACCCGGCGCATGCGCAAGTGGAAAAAAGAAATAATCCCCGAGAAAATGAAAACCAGGAAAAAATTGGGCAGAGAAATGACAACGGTGGGCAAAATTTTGCGCCTCATGCTAGGCGCAGAACTCACTCGGCAGGAGGAAAAATCCAGCTCCGAATAACGCACTAGCTCAGCCGGAAAGAAGACAGCAAAGCGTGGGAAAAGCAGTTCAACAGCCTAATGACCCGAACGTGAATAAGTATAATGATGGTTACTCGGCTATGGTAAATGACGGGAATGAACTGCCGGATCATGCATATCAACAATGGGAGCAAGATTTGGAGGCAGGAACCTTCAGCCGGATGATGCAAGGCTGAAGCTTGACCGCATAAAAATGGAAGAGATAATTCAATCGCAAGGTCCGCAGGGTCCACAGTGCTTTGGCGCAAGGATCATGAAGGAGCCACCGGTGCCAAATTTCCAGCTGGACAAAGGGACAAAAACGTATGATGGAAGCACAAAGACAGAGGACTGGCTCATAGATTATGGAACCGCTGTGAAGATCGCGCAGGGAAACTTGAGATGGGCAGTACGTTATGTGCCACAGATGCTGGAAGGACCAGCTCGGGTATGGTTGAACAATTTGCCACCCGGAAACATCAACAGATGGATCGATTTTCACGACGCTTTCGTGAGCAATTTCACGAGAACTTACAAGAGGCTGAATTGCCCACAACAACTAGCAATGTGCAAGCAAAGACCGAATGAGATAGACAGGGAATTCCGCACAAGGTGGTGTACGATGCGTAACTCTTGTGAAGGGGTAATCGAGTCACAAGCAATCACATGGTTTGCACAAGGATGTAGACATGGAAGTGTGCTGTGGCAAAGGTTACAAAGAGATATGCCGGCAAGCCTGGCAGATATGATAAGAATCGACGACTCGTATGCGTTAGGAGATACGACTCAGCCGCTGCTCATGTCGGTAGACGAGATGACTGAGACTTAGATCCATGACGCTGCCGGGTCGCAAAGGCGCCAGGAAAGATCCGAATACAGAAGCAAAATAAGAGACAAAAGACCAGATTACAGATATGGTTTGACTCAGGTTGCGGCTGTGAGTCAGGATCATCCAGATGCTAGAAGCAGTCAACATTAAAGGACAAATGGTCAACAACAATGGGTGCCAAAGAATGACGGCAAAAGTCCATACGATCGGAGGAAGCAGTATCAGGACCGACAAAAATACACCTATGAGATGATGCTAGATCAGCCATGTAAGTTTCACACGCCTAGTCCGAGTAAACAAGCCAATCACACGACGAGGCAGTGCACTTGGTTTCAGAAGGGAGATAGAGTGGACTCGCCGAATAAGCAGCTTCCACCACCTCCCCCTCCACCACTTATAGGAGGAAATGCTCAAGTAGTAGGAGCAGATAACAGATATGAAAACAGGCAGCCGAGGTATCAGAATCAAGAAAGAAGAGAAGCTGTGCACCAGGTGCATAATCCAAGAGGTGACGACGCTCATGTCGGCCACGGAACCAGAAATGAGTACAAAGAACATCACCAGAGCTATGTTGTCTTTGTCACAGAGCCAAATGACAAGAAGAGCCAGCAGCGGCGAATGATGGAAGGGAATGCCACGATGCCGACAATTCCCAAGTACATGCATTGGTCTGAGCAAGAGATAACTTGGAGTATAAAAGATCACCCCAAGATCATGCCAACCCCTGGAGGATACGCTTTGGTTTTGGATCCAACATTCATGGGCCCAGGTATTAATAGATGATGGCAGTAGCATCAACATCATGTACAAGGATACCATGCTCAAGTTAGGCATTACCATGAACATGCTGGAGCCGACTAAGACAACTTCCAACGGTATCGTGCCGGGACTGTCCTGTGAGCCAATTGGCAAGATCTGGGTCGACGTATTATTCGGCAACAGAGAAAATTGTCGCACTGAAGCTATAGAGTTCGAGGTAGTAGATTTGGTCAGCTCATATCATGCCTTACTCGGGAAGGCCGGCTATGGCAAAGTTCATGGCTACTCCTCCCATCGCTTACTTGAAGATGAAGCTGCCAAGCCCATGTGGGGTGATCACAGTTGAAGGGGACTACAAAAGATCTATTGCTTGTGCCTCAGCCGGATCTTCACTGGCCGAGTCACTCTTCATAGCACAAGGGAAAAGTCAGATGTTGGAAGTGGCAGCATTGGCCAAAGCAGCACAAATGTCCATGCCGGCATTCACCAACCCGCATGGCAGTGTGTCATTTCAAGCTACCAAGGAAACCAAGAAGGTGTAGGTGGATGAAACTTTCCCAAAGCGCACAGTTACCATTGGGGGTGGCCTTACAGACAAATAGGAAAGCGAGCTCACCAACTTCCTCCATGAGAATCGGGACATCTTTGCATGGTCCACTCAAGATCTGCAAGGGGTTCCGAGGGAGCTGGCTGAGCACTCTCTGCATGTAAGGCCAGATGCAAAGCCGGTGAAGCAACCCCTCCGCCGCTTCGCCGAAGATAGGAAGAAAGTAATAGCTGCCGAGATTGCAAGACTTTTAGCTGCTGGATTCATCATGGAAGTACTGCACCCGAACTGGTTGTCAAATCCAGTCTTGGATGAGAAGAAAAAAGACGACCTGAACGTGGAAGTGGTATGGCGCATGTGTATTGATTACACGAACCTCAATAAGGCGTGTCCAAAAGATCCATTTCCTCTGCCTCGGATCGATCAAGTCATAGATTCTACTGTTGGGTGTGAGTTGTTGTCGTTTGTGGATGCGTATTCAGCATTCCATCAGATAACACTAAATCCAAATGATCAAATAAAGACAGCTTTTGTCACCCCGTACGGGGCTTATTGCTATCGCACCATGCCATTCGGATTGAGAAATGCAGGCGCAACATATCAAAGATGCATGCAAAAATGCTTGCAAGATCAATTGGAAAAAAATGTTCAAGTATACATCGATGACGTGGTAATAAAAACCAAACAAAGTCATACTCTAATTGAGGACTTGCGTCAAACATTCGCAAACTTGAGAAGATTCCGGATGAAGATTAACCCGAAAAAATGTACATTTGGTGTCCCGGCTGGCAAGTTACTCAGATTCCTTGTATCTAGCCAAGGAATCAAAGCTAACCCGACAAAGATCAGGGCCATCGAAAGAATGGAATTGCCAAAAACCCTCAACGATCTCCAGAAGTTTACTGGATGCCTGGCCTCGTTGAGCAGGTTTGTTAGTCGGCTAGGTGAAAAAGCCCTACCACTATATCAGCTGATGAAGAAATCAGACAAATTCACATGGACACAGCAAGATGATAGCGCTTTCCATGAATTAAAGAAAATGTTGGCAACATCACCAATATTAGCGTCACCATTATCCAAGGAGCCAATGTTGCTCTATGTCGCCGCAACCAACAGAGTTGTAAGTGTAGTAATAGTGGTTGAACATGAAGAAGGGGGCAAATCAGTCCAAATACCGGTGTATTACTTGAGCGAAGTGCTCTCTGTCTCGAAACAGAATTACCCGTATTATCAGAAGATGACATATGTGGTATATATGGAAGTAAAGAAGCTGAAACATTATTTCAAGAACACCCAATTCGGGTAATATGCGAGGCACCTATCTCGGATATATTGGGCAACAAAGATGGCAGCGGCCGAGTCGCCAAATGGGCCATCGAACTGGCACCATACACTCTACAATATGATAGGCGAGATGCAATAAAATCTCAAGCTGTTGCAGATTTCTTTGTAGAATGGATGTAAATGCAGTACGAACCACCACTGCTAGATCCGAATTACTGGAAAATGCATTTTGACAGGTCCAAGACGAAAATGGGTCTGGGCGCCGGGATAGTGCTCACGTCTCCAAAGAGGGATCAACTAAGGTATGTGTTACAGATTCACTTTGCTCCTTCTAACAACATTTCCGAGTATGAAGCACTTGTCCATGGCATTAAAGTAGCCAAGGAAATTGGTATCTGTCACATCCCAAGATTTTCCAAATCTTGTAATGTGAAAATAAATAAACAAAATAAATTATTGTTGAATTTTAGGGTGAAAAGAAACTTTTGTTTCTAAAAAGAAACTTAAAATCCCATCTTGAACAAACCTTGGATAGAGTTTGAATCTAACAAAATCCAAATCAAGAGAAATGCATTCCTCAATGAATGTATCTGGAAATTTAAACACTTGGAAAATAAAACCAAACCCTAAACCCTAATGGAATAAAAATCATTTAGAAGTTATCTCCAAACCTATGGATTTTATCCATATAAAAAATTGTCAACAAACATTCACAAATGATCAAGAAATACCAGTAGAAATATTATAAAGCCATAGAAATTGGTTTCAATTAATTTGGAGCCATAGATAAAATCTTATGAATATAATAAGATAAGGAAATTAAAATTCCAAAGCTATTAAAGCACCTATCTAGAAATCCATACCAAATTATGAGAAAATGGTCCTAAAGAGATTTAAAAGGATAAATAAATATCAAATAAGATTTTACAAATTGGAATCACCAAGTTTGGATCTATAAATAAAAAGATATGAATTTTATAAGATGAAGAAAGAAATATTAAATAGAGAATATTTAAAGACCGAATTAAACCTTGGACTAATCCATTAAGCAAATGGAATGAATATAATCCAAATCCAAATAAAAATAAAAGGATGAAGAATTTCCAAATAAAATAAAATGGCATTAACCATTCTATCCCTATTTTAATAAAGACAAATCTCTAATAAGAATAACTATTTAAATCATGAGAAAATGATATTTGGAATTTACCCAAGTGGAATAAAAGTTGTTTAATTAATTAAAATAAAATAAAATGTCCAAATAAAATTTATGGAATTAAAACTATATTTAATTCCATTGGAAATAAAACAAATACCCAAATTCAAATAATTTATAAATAATATTAAATACTTTCCAAATAATTCAAGAGGAGTTATTTGACACCCAAATAAACAAATAAAAACCTACTGAAAAGATTTGGAAGAATTCAGAAACTTAAGTGGTGTTTGGAAATATTATTAAATCATAATTGATTTGAAACAAGGGCCTAATTAAGTAATTAAAAGACCTTAAAAAGAATAAATAAATTATTCTAAAAATGATATCAGAATGTCTTATTAATCAGTATTTAAACCTACAAAAATTTTGGCAAAGGTTTGAATTCAAATGAGTTTTTGAATTGCTCATTCAAAATCAAAACAGAATTAAAGAAATGGAAAAGGAAAAACAAACTAAACAAAAAAATGTGAAAAGGACTCAGCCCAGACGGCCAGCCCAACAAGGCCCAACTCGCATCCCACCTCACCCCTCTCTCCCCGAAACGTTTCCTCACTCAAACACACCCCCACAGCGCCGCTGACCGATGGACCCCATCTCCCCACTCCTCTCTCACGCTGTCAAGAGGACCCCACCGCCAGCTCACCTCGTCGTCAACCCCGCGACCCATTCATCCCCAAACCTTGCTGCTGTTTCTGTCGTAATTGCGCCCTTCAATTCGTGTTAAACGGCCGATTAATCCCTCGCTACGACGATGCCCTCTTAAACGCCAGGCTCTCCTCCCTCTTTCCCCCTAGACGCCACATCCCCGGAGCCACCAGGCTGCGTAAATTTTGCTTTGCATTGCCACTATCTCCGGCGTGCTCCACACCCGATTCCGGCCAGCCTCCTCCGCCCCTTGCCCCCTCGACCACACTCACTTGCTCCCCACTCCCTGGCGAACATCCCAGTGGCCTCAGCTCGGCCGCGCTCGCCCCAGAGCGTCGGCAAGGACAACCACTGCCCGCCTCTGTCGTCTGCACCAGCTCCGGTGAGCTACTGACGCCCAACCCGTGTGCCCCTCATGTTCTGGTGAGTACCCCTACAACCTCCGAGACCATGCGCTTCCTCTTGATGTTTTTCCTCATTCGCTTGCATCCCAGGCGCTCGTCTTCGACCACGACCGTGCGCACCCGACGCCAGCGAGAACTCCGATGAGCGATTCCGATCACCTCTGTGTGCCCCTTCGCCAGCAAGGACCGCCTTGAGCTTCCCCGTGCCACGGCGATCACGGTGAGCCACCTCTCTACCTTCCTTGCTTCCTCTATCACCGGTGACATCGCTATCTGACCGCGCCGCCGCCAGCCACCATCGCTCGCGCCGCTAGTTCCTGGCGAGCACCTTGTAGCCGTCCGATCTTGATCTGACGATTAGGATAGAATGTGAGCGAAAGGGTAAGTAGAGCTTCTGCGCCGTGCAGTGTAACTTAAATCCAACGGCTCGCGTCTTCCTATCCGAGCGAAACGTTTTCAACCAATCATATTGCTCCACGTGGCCAGTGTGTTGTTTAAAAACCAGAGTTCGATCTATTAGTTTTCCAAATTTGTAAATTGCATAACTTTCAAACCACACGTCCAAATTTTGCAAATTTTATATCATTGGATTCAGCAAGACAAGCCCTAGCCAACCATGCACTTTGTTTAGTAAAAAGCTTCTGGTAAAATGCTTGTTTTTGCAGAAACTTGTGTATGCATGTTTAGGATATAAAATTTATTCCAAAATGATTTTGAGGATAAAATCTTTGGCAAATGGTGTGTTTTGAACCAACTGACCATAGGAAATAAATTGTGGTTTCAAAAATGTATTTGGTGAAGCAAAAGAATAAATCCTTTATTTAAAGCATTTCTAGTCAAATAAAAATATGGTTTAATTGTTAAAAATGATTTTGGAGGAAAACCTTTGGGAAATGTTTTGGTTTAAACTCTCTGACCCTAAACACCAAGTTTTATGTCTTAAAAATATATTTGGTAAACCCTATAAAGATTGCTACCTTGATAAAGGCATTTTCAACCCTATAAAATAATGATTTGGTTTGAAAATGGTTTATAGGTAAAATCTTTTGCAAATAGTTTTGCCACTTGATAAAATGACCAATAAGTGTTTTAGAATGTTTATAACCTGTTATAAACCACTTTTGTAAATAAAACAAATTTTGGCATGCTTTCATGCATTGTCTTATCCCTATTATTTTATGTGATGAATTGCTTCAATGGTAGATTGAAATATTGTTTGCTTGATTGAATTGTAGTGATTTGAAGTGAGTGAACATTGCAAAGATCAAGGAGTGAACCTATACTCTCTACCAAAAAGGCAAGTGATGCTTCATACTTTTGACCCATTATTTTCACTAATCATTAGTGATATTTCTAAGTAAGACTTGCATGGAATTTTTGCTATGTATAAACCATGCTATGGGAAATCCTAGTAGATGAAACCTTAGAATAATTCTCCTAAGTGAAGATTCCTACTACTATCATGCTTATCTTAGCTAGTAGAAAACAAGGGTGGAATATAAATTCATGCTATGGAAAATTTCTAATTCTGAGGACTTGTGTTTTGTTTAATAAAACAACTAAGTGAATGAATCACCTGGGTGGAATGGAAGGATTGGTTTGTGTTGAGTGGTTACTTAGGGACCATTTCAATGGACTACCCGGGTGTATCACACTTGTGGATGGCCACCCAGGAACAAAGAGATTTGAGATGTCAAATGTTGAGAAGCTTCAAGTGCAGCCACTTGGAATTATGGGCTCTGCCTAGATCATATAGGTTGCAATAACTTAGCCAAATGGACAGTTGATGGTAGGGGATGATAGGTTGGAACGCGTCCATTCTGGTCTAAGGGAAGGCTTCTGAAAGATCTTGTCTTGGTGAAACCAAGTCTTGTGGGGAAAGTGCACCACCTCTGCAGAGTGTAAAATCTAAGTACTTAGCCATGTCCCTGGCAAAGGACAATTTGAGCATCAAGAAATGGAAGCTATCAAGAATCTGATCATCCAAATTTCTAAGTTAAAAACTTGTGGCTGAACAAGGGTTTAAGGTTCACCAATTTATATTGGTGGTTCCTTGGGTGATTTTGTCAAAGCAAAAACTTAGTGTTTTCAAATGATAAGGAAAGTCTATTTTGAGCAAAGCAAGCCTAAGATCCACTTAGCCAAATGCATATAGATGATAGACTCCACTCTACTACCATAGTATCACTTGCCATTACAATTCAAATGTCTTGACCCTTGTGGCTGTAACTTGTTATATTGCAGGTTTGTTTGATATTAGTGAAGTTTAATGATTAGGATTACAAGTCTACAACCAACATGTCTGCCTGTGGCACTTTGAAGATGAAGGACCCCATGCTATTGTTATATTCTGCTGCATTGTAATGAGATAGCCAAATGAGCTATGTAAGATGTAATAAATTATTTTATTCCTGGTTATAAAGTTGTATTATGACCTTTGTTTCTTGATATTACATCTTAACTGTGGATGCTAGCTATTGATCCAGGGACTAGCATTGCAAACACAGGGATCTCTACCTTATTAAAGGTTGGGAACCTTACAGATGGTATCAGAGCATTGTGTTGCCTGTTGGATTTGTAAACCTAGGATTGGACAAAACCCCTTAGAAGAATAGGAATTGTATTTGTTCCAAAACTTATTAACAAACAATCTTGTAAACTCTTTCCTCAACCATTTTTGGTTTTGATTCTACATCTCTTCTATTTCAAACTTGATGGACAAAACCTACCCCATGGCCAAAGACTTCACCATGTGCAAAGGACTTCATCAACTCTAATGACTTCAACATCTTCAACCTTGGATATCAACTCTAATGACTTCAACATTTTCAACTCTAATGACTTCAACATCTTCAAGTGATTTCAACCTTATTCTCAACAAGGACTGCAACTTGGATATCACTAAGGATTACAAGTGAGACAAGAAATATTGCTCAAGACTTGAAGACTAAGGAAACACAACTTAGAAGGAACCATGATCACCTTTGAAGTTTTGTGACCAAGACACAAGAAATTTTCTCCAATGATACACAAATCTTGTTCAAGAAGAATCAACCAAGAAGGATGGGAAGATCTCAAGTGAACCATATAGATGGACCACCATATTTAGTTTAAGTCAAACCCACCAACTTATGTGGTGTAACAAAAATATTTTTGGTTGCCTAAAAATATGCTTGAAACTTGTTGTTTTAGTGGAATGTTTGTTTGTGATTGCTTGCACATTGCTGGTTATAAAGTTGTATTATGACCTTTGTTTCTTGATATTACATCTTAATTGTGGATGCTAGCTATTGATCCAGGGACTAGCATTGCAAACACAGGGATCTCTACCTTATTAAAGGTTGGGAACCTTACAGATGGTATCATAGCATTGTGTTGCCTGTAGGATTTGTAAACCTAGGATTGGACAAAACCCCTTAGAAGAATAGGAATTGTATTTGTTCCAAAACTTATTTACAAACAATCTTGTAAACTCTTTACTCAACCATTTTTGGTTTTGATTCTACATCTCTTGTATTTCAAACTTGATGGACAAAACCTACCCCATGGCCAAAGACTTCACCATGTGCAAAGGACTTCATCAACTCTAATGACTTCAACATATTCAACCTTGGATATCAACTCTAATGACTTCAACATTTTCAACTCTAATGACTTCAACATCTTCAAGTGATTTCAACCTTATTCTCAACAAGGACTTCAACTTGGATATCACTAAGGATTACAAGTGAGACAAGAAATATTTCTCAAGACTTGAAGACTAAGGAAACACAACTTAGAAGGAACCATGATCACCTTTGAAGTTTTGTGACCAAGACACAAGAAATTTTCTCCAAGGATACACAAATCTTGTTCAAGAAGAATCAACCAAGAAGGATGGGAAGATCTCAAATGAACCATATAGATGGACCACCATATTTAGTTTAAGTCAAACCCACCAACTTATGTGGTGTAACAAAAATATTTTTGGTTGCCTAAAAATATGCTTGAAACTTGTTGTTTTAGTGGAATGTTTGTTTGTGATTTCTTGCACATTGCTTGTGTAAATTGTGATGTGTGCGATTAGAATTGATCCCTTAAAAATATTTTGCCTATTCTAATCCCAATCCAACCCAAACAGATGACTACTCCAAGAGACTCCAACCTCAAGAATGGTGACAACAACAACAACCAAGAGGACAACATGAGAGAACTCATAGTAACCCAAACCCAGTTGAACCAAGTGACAGCTCAATTTATAGCCAACACCAGTGAGGTAGATCCAACCATGCAAAGGTTTTTGGAAACCCAAACCCAATTGTTGCATAAGGTGACAGATCAAATGATCAACATGGGAAACAACTCTTCCAAAGGAGTTTGTGACAACAAGGATGACAAAGATGATATTCTAGAAGGAATCCAAGCTTGCAATATTTGTGGAGACAAGGATCATACTTCCAAAGAGCATGAAGATCAATGCCACAATTGTGAAGAGAAACATCCAACTGACCAATGCCCCACATCCCAAGCTACTTGTTACCTATGTGAAGGAAACAATCATGTCCCTATCCAATGCCCCATCTATTCCATAGTTCAACAAAGGAAACAAGGTGGAGTGCAACAACTGATTGCAGACTACCATGAGAGAGCCAAGTCTACAAAGAAGGATGAAGACAAAGGAAAATCTCAGCTTGTACCTCCCAGCAACATGACTCAATTTAAAGGACCAAAAAGGAGACATATGTATTATCCAAGGAATAATAGAAGGTCAAGGAGACCAGGAACTGTTCCTACCTTTGAGATAACATATGAAGAGCATGAATTAGAAGCACTCTTAGCTTTGGAGAAATCCAAGAAAAAGAAGGACAAAAGCCATGTGCAATGTGGTCATTAAAAAGAAATGGGACACTATGCCAATGAATGTCCAGAGAAGAAAAAGTATAAGGAGATTAGCCAAGTGTGGTGCAACAACTGCAAAGAGCTAGGCCATTATGTGTCAACTTGTCCACAGAAGATACGTGAAGAACTCAATCTTATCACATGTTACAACTATGGTAACCAAGGACATTATGCAAGCAATTGTCCAGAAAAGATGAAGCACAAGATAAAGCCTATGAAGGATCTCAGCCTAGTCACATGTTTCAAGTGTGGAAACAAAGGACACTATGCAGATGTATGCCGAGAGAGATTTCAACAAGATCCCAAGCAAACCAAGATGTAATTTAGTTGGAAATTTTTTAAGGGTGGTAGTACCCTAGTTTCTTTGAGCCAACTTGTAACCCTAGCCTCCCCAAATCTCGGGACGAGATTTATTTTAAGGGTGGTAGCCTGTCACATCCCAAGATTTTCCAAATCTTGTAATGTGAAAAATAAATAAACAAAATAAATTATTGTTGAATTTTAGGGTGAACAGAAACTTTTGTTTCTAAAAGGAAACTTAAAATCCCATCTTGAACAAACCTTGGATAGAGTTTTAATCTAACAAAATCCAAATCAAGAGAAATGCATTCCTCAATGAATGTATCTGGAAATTTAAACACTTGGAAAATAAAACCAAACCCTAAACCCTAATGGAATAAAAATCATTTCCAAGTTATCTCCAAACCTATGGATTTGATCCATATAAAAATTTGTCAGCAAACATTCACAAATGATCAAGAAAGACCAATAGAAATATTATAAAGCCATAGAAATTGGTTTCAATTAATTTGGAGCCATAGATAAAATCTTATGAATATAATAAGATAAGGAAATTAAAATTCCAAAGCTATTAAAGCACCTATCTAGAAATCCATACCAAATTATGAGAAAATGGTCCTAAAGAGATTTAAAAGGATAAATAAATATCAAATAAGATTTTACAAATTGGAATCACCAAGTTTGGATCTATAAATAAAAAGATATGAATTTTATAAGATGAAGAAAGAAATATTAAATAGAGAATATTTAAAGACGAAATTAAACCTTGGCCTAATCCATTAAGCAAATGGAATGAATATAATCCAAATCCAAATAAAAATAAAAGGATGAAGAATTTCCAAATAAAATAAAATGGCATTAACCATTCTATCCCTATTTTAATAAAGACAAATCTCTAATAAGAATAACTATTTAAATCATGAGAAAATGATATTTGGAATTTACCCAAGTGGAATAAAAGTTGTTTAATTAATTAAAATAAAATAAAATGTCCAAATAAAATTTATGGAATTAAAACTATATTTAATTCCATTGGAAATAAAACAAATACCCAAATTCAAATAATTTATAAATAATCTTAAATACTTTCCAAATAATTCAAGAGGAGTTATTTGACACCCAAATAAACAAATAAAAACCTACTGAAAAGATTTGGAAGAATTCAGAAACTTAAGTGGTGTTTGGAAATATTATTAAATCATAATTGATTTGAAACAAGGGCCTAATTAAGTAATTAAAAGACCTTAAAAAGAATAAATAAATTATTCTAAAAATGATATCAGAATGTCTTATTAATCAGTATTTAAACCTACACAAATTTTGGCAATGGTTTGAATTCAAATGAGTGTTTGAATTGCTCATTCAAAATCAAAACAGAATTAAAAAAATGGAAAAGGAAAAACAAACTGAACAAAAAAATGTGAAAAGGACTCAGCCCAGCCGGCCAGCCCAACAAGGCCCAACTCACATCGCACCTCACCCCTCTCTCCCCGAAATGTTTCCTCACGCAGACACACCCCCACAGCGTCGCTGACCGATGGACCCCATCTCCCCACTCCTCTCTCACGCTGCCAAGCGGACCCCACCGCCAGCTCACCTCGTCGTCAACCCCATGGCCCATTCATCCCCAAACCTCGCTGCTTTTTCTGTCGTAATTGCGCCCTTCAATTCGCGTTAAACGGCCGATTAATCCCTCGCTATGACGACGCCCTCTTAAACGCCAGACTCTCCTCCCTCTTTCCCCCTAGACGCCACATCCCCGGAGCCACTAGGCTGTGTAAATTTTGCTTTGCATTGCCACTGTCTCCGGCGAGCTCCACACCCGATTCCGGCCAGCCTCCTCCGCCCCTTGCCCCCTCGACCACACTCACTTGCTCCCCACCCCCTAGCGAACCTCCCAGTGGCCTCAGCTCGGCCGCGCTCGCCCTAGAGCGTCGGCAAGGACAACCACTGCCCGCCGCTGTCGTCTGCACCAGCTCCGGCGAGCTACTGACGCCCAACCCGTGTGCCCCTCGTGTTCTGGTGAGTACCCCTACAACCTCCGATACCATGCGCATCCTCCTGATGTTTTTCCTCGTTCACTTGCATCCCAGGCGCTCGTCTTCGACCACGACCGTGCGCACCCGACGCCAGCGAGAACTCCGGTGAGCGATTCCGATCACCTCTGTGCGCCCCTTCGCCAGCAAGGACCGCCTTGAGCTTCCCCGTGCCACGGCGATCCCGGTGAGCCACCTCTCTACCTTCCTTGCTTCCTCTATCACCGGCGACACCGCTGTTTGACCGCGCCGCCGCCAGCCACCGTCGCTCGCGCCGCTAGTTCCTGGCAAGCACCTTGTAGCCGTCTGATCTTGATCTGACGATTAGGATAGAACGTGAGCGAAAGGGTAAGTAGAGCTTCTGCGTCGTGCGATGTAACTTAAATCCAACGGCTCGCGTCTGCCGATCTGAGCGAAACGTTTTCAACCAATCATATTGCTCCACGTGGCCAGTGTGTTGTTTAAAAACCAGAGTTTGATCTAATAGTTTTCCAAATTTGTAAATTGCATAACTTTCAAACCACACGTCCAAATTTTGCAAATTTTATATCAATGGATTCAGCAAGACAAGCCCTAGCCAACCATGCACTTTTTTTAGTAAAAAGCTTCTGGTAAAATGCTTGTTTTTGCAGAAACTTGTGTATGCATGTTTAGGATATAAAATTTATTCCAAAATGATTTTGAGGATAAAATCTTTGGCAAATGGTGTGTTTTGAACCTACTGACCATAGGAAATAAATTGTGGTTTCAAAAATGTATTTGGTGAAGCAAAAGAATAAATCCTTGATTTAAAGCATTTCTAGTCAAATAAAAATATGGTTTAATTGTTAAAAATGATTTTGGAGGAAAACCTTTGGGAAATGGTTTGGTTTAAACTCTCTGACCCTAAACACCAAGTTTTATGGCTTAAAAATATATTTGGTAAACCCTATAAAGATTTCTACCTTGATAAAGGCATTTTCAACCCCATAAAATAATGATTTGGTTTGAAAATGGTTTATAGGTAAAATATTTTGCAAATAGTTTTGCCACTTTATAAAATGACCAATAAGTGTTTTAGAATGTTTATAACCTGTTATAAACCACTTTTGTACATAAAACAAATTTTGGCATGCTTGCATGCATTGTCTTATGTGATGAATTGCTTGAATGGTAGATTGAAATATTGTTTGCTTGATTGAATTGTAGTGATTTGAAGTGAGTGAACATTGCAAAGATCAAGGAGTGAACCTATACTCTCTACCAAAAAGTGAAGTGATGCTTCATACTTTTGACCCATTATTTTCACTATGCATTAGTGATATTTCTAAGTAAGACTTGCATGGAATTTTTGCTAAGTATAAACCATGCTATGGGAAATCCTAGTAGATGAAACCTTAGAAGAATTCTCCTAAGTTAAGATTCCTACTACTATCATGCTTAGCTTAGCTAGTAGAAAACAAGGGTGGAATATAAATTCATGCTATGGAAATTTTTTAAGTCTGAGGACTTGTGTTTTGTTTAATAAAACAACAAAGTGAATGAATCACCTGGATGGAATGGAAGGATTGGTTTGTGTTGAGTGGTTACTCAGGGCCCATTTCAATGGACTACCCTGGTGTATCACACTTGTGGATGGCCAGCCAGGAACAAAGAGATTTGAGATGTCAAATGTTGAGAAGCTTCAAGTGCAGCCACTTGGCATTATGGGCTCTGCCTGGATCATATAGGTTGCAATAACTTAGCCAAATGGACAGTTGGTGGTAGGGGATGATAGGTTGGAACGCGTCCATTCTAGTCTAAGGGAAGGCTTCTGAAAGATCTTGTCTTGGTGAAACCAAGTCTTGTGGGGAAAGTGCACCACCTCTGCAGAATGTAAAATCTAAGTACTTAGCCATGTCCCTGGCAAAGGACAATTTGAGCATCAAGACATGGAAGCTATCAAGAATCTCATCATCCAAATTTCTAAGTTAAAAACTTGTGGTTGAACAAGGGTTTAAGGTTCACCAATTTCTATTGGTGGTTCCTTGGGTGATTTTGTCAAAGCAAAAACTTAGTGTTTTCAAATGATAAGGAAAGTCTATTTTGAGCAAAGCAAGCCTAAGCTCCACTTAGCCAAATGCATATAGATGATAGACTCCACTCTACTACCATAGTATCACTTGCCAATACAATTCAAATGTATTGACCCTTGTGGTTGTAACTTGTTATGTTGCAGGTTTGTTTGATATTAGTGAAGTTTAATGATTAGGATTACAAGTCTACAACCAACATGTCTGCTTGTGGCACTTTGTAGATGAAGGACCCCATGCTATTGTTATATTCTGTTGCATTGTAATGAGATAGCCAAATGAGCTATATAAGATGTAATAAATTATTTTATTCCTGGTTATAAAGTTGTATTATGACCTTTGTTTATTGATATTACATCTTAATTGTGGATGCTAGCTATTGATCCAGGGACTAGCATTGCAAACAAAGGGATCTCTACCTTATTAAATGTTGGGAACCTTACAGTATCAAAAGGACTATGTGTTTTGGCGATTCGGATTTGGTGATTCAACAAGTGTCTGGACATTGGGATGCGCTGGACGCAAACATGGCATTATATCATTTCCACGTACAACAAATTTCGGGATATTTTGACGGTTGTGAATTTCATCACATTCCTAGAGCAGAAAATGAGGCAGCAGATGTACTATCCAAACTAGGATCATCTAGGCAAGCAATACCACCAGGGGTAGCGTTGGAGCATCTCAGGAAGCCATCGATCAAGCCGTCACCAGAATCCGAATCAATCAGGGTCATCCCGACGAGTCAGGAATCAGAGGTAGTGCCAATGGACATCGACTCAGGGGCAGGTTCGAGTCACTCGGGGACTGATCCGTTCAATTCAGGGATCGCCGAATCACACTCGGGGACTCCTCAGGTTATGTCGGCAGAGCATATGTCGACGGAACCAATGGACATTGATGTTGAAGCAGACCCGGAACCACTAATACCAACGTGGGCACAACCAATATTCAGCTATTTGAAAGATGGGACCTTGCCGAGTGATTAAACATTGGCAAGGAAAACAACACGAAGAGCAAAAGCGTACACCATAATCAACAAGGAACTCTACAAGCAAAGTGTGACAAGCGTACTGCAGCGTTGTATCAGCTCAGAGAAAGGCCAGGAGATCTTATTGGATATCCATCAAGGAGAGTGCGGGCACCATGTGTCATCAAGAGCATTGGTATCCAAGGCATTCCAACATGGATTCTACTGGCCAAGCGCATTGGCACAAGCGCAAGAGTTAGTCGGAAGATGCAGTGGTTGTCAACACTATGTGTCCAAGTCGCATTTACCAGCGTCTGAATTGAAGACTATACCAATTACTTGGCCTTTTGCAGTATGGTGTCTAGATATGATACGACCATTCAAACCAGCAAGAGGAGATATGACTCATATCTTGGTCATGATTGTTAAGTTCACCAAGTGGATAGAAGTGAAACCAATCAAGAAATTGGACGGTAAAACACCTGTCACATTCTTAAGGGATATAATACTCAGATACGGTTACCCACACAGTGTGATCACTGACAATGGCACGAACTTTGCCGAAGGAGATTTTGCTCGCTTCTGTGGGAAACACCGAATAAGACTCGATGTAGCATCAGTCGCCCATCCATAATCAAATGGACAAGTTGAACGGGCTAATGGCTTAGTTCTGTCCGGGATAAAACCCCGCTTAATGGAACCACTCCAGAGATCACCTGGTTGTTGGATAGAGGAACTACCCTCAGTACTGTGGAGCCTAAGAACAACTCTGAATCGGTCAACTGGTTATACGCCATTTTTCCTCGTATATGGGGCGGTTTTGCCTGCCGACATAGAATATGACTCGCCAAGGATAAGGCAATACTCGGAAGCCGAGGTAAAAGAGGCCCGAGAAGATGGAGTAGACTTACTCGAAGAAGCAAGGGAACTGGCATTCTCCATATCCTCTATATATCAACAAAATCTCCGACGCTACCAAAGCCGGAAAGTGCAACCTCATGTTTTTCGAGGAGATATTGTGCTAAGGCTGGTGCAGCGCACAACAGGAATGCATAAATTATCACCTCCATGGGAAGGTCCATTCATTGTAAGCAAAGCATTGCACAATGATTCCTACTATCTCATAGATGCTCGTGAAGTGCAAAAGAACAAGGCGGACTGGTCAGGAGATGAAACCAAAAGGCCATGGAATGTGGCACTGCTTCGTCCCTTCTATACTTAGGAGAAGCAGTGCATGTATCACTCGAACTCTCATATGTCGGACATGTTTGCCGGCTATGTGCTAATAATAAAATGGTATGATTCGAAAGACTGACTCAGGGACTACCCCTTAAGTTTTCCATTTCAATTATCTTACGTCGGCTGGCGTGATACCCGAAATTTATCTCGGAACAAGTAGTGTTTACTCGGAAGAAATCAACTCTTCGACTATGCTGTTGTCTGAAAACACGGCTTCATGGCAAGCAAGAGAAAAAGATGTAAGACGGGTAAACACGAACGCTGGATAAGTACAAAGGAGAAACGCGAGTCACCTTTAGTTTTTGCCTAACTCTCTACAGGTCGCGTTATACTACGTGTCGAGTAATCTCGGCCAAGTTATCCAAGTTTCATACCCGCTAACTATATCCTTCGTACTTTCAGACCCTAATGTCGAACACCGAAAAAGGTAGACAAGGGCCAAATGCAAGGAAAGGTGACACGGCAAAATGAAACTCGGGGACTTGCCTTGAATGATTCGCACTTAGAGCATAACACAAACATATGAAGCTTATCAAAAGGCACATAATCAAACTTAAAAGTGCAATGTATGTTACATATGTACCCGGCATACTGGGGATCTGATCAAAGTTCGAGTGTTGGTTAGCCTAGGGAGCGGAAGAACTCGGAGGAGCATTCTCGGAGCCAGGAGTGGTGCTTGGAGCATCGGTCGGGTGAGGGGCGTCTGTGGCCGGATCATCTGGATCATCTGACTCGGTTTCTTCGCTGTCGCCACCCTCCTCATCAGCAACTTCGACGAGCGGGTCGCCAAGGTCGAGGAAGCTAGGCCCTTCACACCAAGCATGCACCATGGTGTACTCGATCATGGCATAAGCTCGCTCCAGGCGCTTCTTGATCAGCTCCGGATCATTCAGCCATTTCCATCCCCCCTTATGCGAGCAAGAACATCAAGGTTGATGTCCTCGTACCATGAAAGCACGAAGGAGAGAGCCTTGTCCGTGGAAGCTCGGCCGGCCGACTCACGCCATTGATCCAGCCGGTCTTCAGTAAGGAGTAATCTGTCGACAAGTGGCTCGATGAGTTCGGGTGGGTCTTCATCCGGCCAGAGCATGCGAAATGCATGGATAGCCGACTTGAGCAAGTCCACACCGCAAGACCTAAGGGTATTGACCCGTTCAGACACCGCTGCGAGGAGATCCTCCATGGACACCTCACCGTCAGCAGGAGCACCAGCTTCGGCTCTCACTTTCTTCATGGCTCTGATGGCAAACATGTTGGCCTCAGGAAAATTCTCTGCAAGCAAAAAGAGAAAGTTAGCAAATAACAAGGGCAGATGGAAGAAGTCCAGAAGGACTTATACGGTGCGTAAAGAGTAAGAACTCACTACCGAGAAAGAAGTTGATGGCGGCGAGTTTGCTATGCCAAGTCTTGGCCTTGGCTTGAAGGGCATCCAAGTTCAGATTTGCCGATTCGACCGATGATTCGGCCTCGTCGAGCAACCTCTTGGTCTTCTTGGCGCTGGCGGCCTACTACTCATTCTTCTCAGCAAGTTCTTCCTTCAGCCCTTTCACCTCGGCCAAGTGCTTATGCTCCATATCGGCCATCAGTTTCTTCAGCCGAGTCACCTCATCGCGCTCCTTCTGGAGTTCGGCTTGGTGCTTCTCTGCTTATTCAGGACAAATATTTGTCAGTACCAACAGAAAACTTTCAGCTATGGCTTAGGGAGGCAAGAAATTTACTGTCGGCCTCACTGATTTGCGAGTGAAGATCATTGATGGTAGACTGAGCAGTGGCTGTGGAACAAGAGCGAGTGAAAAAATGAGAAGATGAACCAAGGAAAATTACACCGAATAGAAAAAAGGAAGAGCAAAGATATTACCTTGGCCGTGGGTGTCAGTCTGTAGCTTCTCATGCGCAAGTTCGAGCTTGCGATGCGCCAGGACGAGAGCTTGGTGCACTTTGGTGCACTCGTTATGCGTGAGATAATCAAAGAAGACAGAAAGTAAGGAAGAGTCAAGTCAGGCAACCTGCCGAATAAAAAAGCTTAAGAGTTTACAGCCGAGTAAGTTCTTTATTCGACAGTAACCTCGAGGGCTAGGGATTGAATCTCTAACATGAGTTTGGCATAAAGAAATCAAAGAGCTTAAGAGCTTATAGCCGAGTAAGTTCCTTACTCGACAGTAACCTCGAGGGCTAGGGATCAAAGCTCTAACATGCAAGCTTGGGATTCAAAGATTAAAGTGATTGGTGAGAGCTTACGGCCGAGTAAGTGCCTTAATCAATAGTAACCTCGGGGACTAGGTGATATGTATAAAGTAAATACTAAACAGTAGAAAAGTGTAAGAAGTTACTTTACCTCATTTACTTCGTCGACGCAGGCCATCAGAGTAATGGCTTGCTGGGTCATGTCGGAGACGGCCTTGGGGCCCAGCTTCAGCTTCTTGCCGGCACGAGTGCTGACCTCCTGCTCGCCTGCTGCATTCCATGCTACGGCATAAAGCTCAGCCGAACCAAGGCTCTTGCCACTGAGCGTCCCAGTGAGAACTTGACTCGTTTTCAGGGTGGTTCCCATAGTGGCACGGGTCGCAGCAGCAGAAGTATGGAGGGTAATATCCTAGAGCCATCACCTGACCCGACAGCCGCGGATTCGTCCTCCTTACCCATTGAAGCAATCATTGTCGCCGACGTCGGACGCCGGATCTGAGGAGCAGAACCCGGAGCGCAGACTAGCGTGGTTTGCTTGGAAGAGTTGGATTTGCCAGATGAGGGGCGAGTAGAGACAGAAGCCTTGGGCTGGGTTTGGCCCTTTGAAAGAGTTGGAGAGCGAGCAGAAGGATTTGGAGAAGAACACGGAGCCGCCTGACTGGGCTCAGCAGTTTTGCTGGATCCAAGATCAGGAAGTTGTTCATTCGCATCATCTTGAGGGATGATGCCAGAGGAACTGGTGACAGAAGGTTTCTCAGTGCCAGATTCGTGGGCACCAAGATCAGGAAGTTTCCCCTGGCCAGCACCAGGGGCATCAGCCGTATGACCCACTAGGTCTGACTGACACTGAGAGGCGTGAGCCTCAACAGTGGGAGCTTTCACCCGGACGGGGCTCGGCACCGCCGAGTCAGTTGGAGGAGGCGCAGGCCTTAGCGGCGAGGCAATGCTAGACGCAGCCTGGCTTGCTGACAAAGGTGTGGCGCTGAAGACAACGAGAAATATATAAGAGAACATCAGTGATGAAAAAGAAAAGAACGGAGCAAGCAGAGTACAAAAATCTTACCCGGTGATAACCGGGTCACGGACGACTCGGCGTGTGACTTAGCGCCGAGCAGCTTGGCGAGTCTCAGCCAGGCTGGCAGCAGCAGACGCAGCAGGAGCTGCTGGAGTGGGCTTGTTCTTCTTGGCCGGTTGAGTGCTGGAGGAGGCTCCGCGTCGCTTCGGTTTAGCGACAGGAATCTTGCCGAGTCCGCCCACGGCGAGAGGAGGAGTGTCATGTACCTGGCCAGCTGCATAAGTAAATAACAGGCTTACTCGAATAAGCAAAGAGATTAAGGTCACAAGGCATATACCTCCAAAAGCGTACAATCATCATCCTCATCATCATCAGACCAATCTTGTAAGGGATTGCGAGATTGACTCTTACCCGAAGCTGAAGCATCCGATGTGTGCGGGATGGGCATGAAGCACTCCAGGTCATAATCGACCTCATCCGAGTCGGAGCGATCCCCATGATAACCAGCAGGAGGGACAGTACTGTCATCAACCTGGTGAAGGAGATTCTGCGGAGGACAAACAGAATGAGAAACTAAAAACTAAACTAAGAGTGGCAAAAGAGCTAAAGCCTACTCGGCAAGAAAGTGATTCGGAAAACTTACCCAGGGGACAGGCCTGACCGGCTAAACGGTGGGCAGCTCCAAGCCCAATCATCCGCCAAGTTCAATTTAAAGATTGAGCTTACTCGGCGGGCAATGGAGTCATGGGTGAGCTCCTTAGTGGAGTGCCGAGTGGGGTCGTGAGAGCCACTCATGAAGCAGATCTTGTGGCTCCTCGCTTGGATGGGGATTACCTGACGTGAGACGAAGGTGCACATGAGATCAGAGTCGGCAAGATGAAAGTTTTCATCCGGCGACAACAACCTTTGTGTCACATCCCAAAATTTTCTAAATTTTGAAATGTGAAAAATAAATAAACAAATTAAACAATTGTTGAAATTTAGGGTGAGAAGAAACTTTTTGATTCCAATTAGAAACATCAAAACCTATTTTTGATCAAATAAAATCTTAAAGGGATTTAAAAAGATAAACAAATAATAAATAAAGTTATAAAAGTTGGAATCACCATTTTTGGATCTTTAAATAAAAATATATGGTTTTGTTAAGCAAAGGTAGAATTATAAATAAGGACTATTTTTAAAGAGCTAAATTAATCTTGGCCAAGCTTTTAAAATAAAATATTTTGTATGATAAAAAGAGTAAAGGATTATTTTAAATAAAATAATAAGGATTTATTAATATCCAATTTTATTTAAGTAAAGGATTTTTCCATTTTAAATAAACACTAAAACTTGTTAAAGTATTTTAAATAAGAATTCCAAGTGTTTTGTTTTTCAAATGAAACCTACTGAAAAGGTTTTGATATTATTTAGATTTCAAATAGAGTTTTAAAATAAATTAGATCCTATTTGAAATAAAGACTAAGGTCTATTTATTTAATTATTAATAGATCCTAAAAGAATAAAAGTATGATTTTATTTTGGACTTTGGAATATGTTGTTAAACAGAATTAAAATCAACACAAAGTTTGGTGGTGATTTGAATTGAATTGGAGTTTGAATTGTTTGAAATAAAATCAAAACAGAAATTCCAAATAGAAAAAGAAAAAGCAATCAATATAAAAAAAGAGAAACGAAGCAGCCCATCTGGCCAACCCAGCAAGCCCAGCAGCGCAGCCCACCTGCTCACCCTCACCGAATCGTTTTTCACGCGCAGCCTCACCCGCGAAGTCGCTGACAACTGGACCCCACGCCCCCTCTCTCTCTCTCGCAGACAGCGCGACCCCACGCCAACAGATCATCGTTCTCACCCGCGACCACGTCCCCTCGCCGTTTCTGCCAGCGATGAATGCCATTGAATTGGCATAACCCCGCGAGTAAATCTCCCAGGCGATCATGCACCTTAAAACGCCACGCTCCCCTCTCTCTTTCCCCCAAAACTCCAGCCCCTCTCTGCCACCGGGCTGCTCCAATTTCGAGCTCAAACCCACTGTCCCCGACGAGCTTCTTCGGCGAAATCCCGATGACTCCGACCACCTCTTCACTCCTAGAGCATACGAGCTTGCTCTCCAGTTCCGTGCGCACCTGCCCGTGTGCTCCACTAACCCGCGCGCGTCCCCTAGCGTCGGCAACCTCGACATAGAGCATCGCCGTCGTCTGCCGTTTCTCCGGCAAGTTCCCCTGGTAAGCTCGGACCGCCCCGGTACTTATCGATGATGCTCGCATGATCCCTGGTGCCATAAGCCTCTAACTGTGTGCTCTGTTTGCCTTAGCGCGCTCGCAAACCTCGCCCCCGACGACCTCCAGAGACACCCGACACCGCTGCACACTCTGGCGAGCAATCCCCTCCGTTCCTGAGCGCCCCTCGTCAAGCAGACCTCACCTCGACCACGCGAACACGGTGAGACACTCTTCCCTCTCCCTCGCTTCCTGAATCGTCGGCAAGCTCACCGCCAGAGCGTGCGCCGCTGCCAGCCGCCGCTAGCGCCGCCCAGAAATGGTCGAGCTGTTGTGCACCGTTAGATCTCGATCTGGCGGCTACGATAGATCAACTTAACGAAAGGGTATCGTGTGCTCTGTGTCGCACGATCTCACTTAAATGCTGCGGTCCAGAGAGGCTGATCCGCACGTAGCGGTACCGTCCAGTAGAATCAAGCCACGTGGACAGAGTCTGTTTAAAACAGAAAAATTTGATCTATTAGAATTACAAACTTGTAAAATTCATAACTTTAGTTCTCACGTCCAAATTTTGCAAATTTTATATCAATGGAATCATCAAGACAAATCCTACCCAACCATGCACTTTGTTTAATGATTTGCTTCTGGAAAATTTGTTGAATTTGCAGAAACTTGTGTAGGCATAATTTGAATATAAAAATTGTTCTAGATATATTTTTAATATGAAATCTTTGCAAAATGGATTGTTGTGAACCTACTGACCATAGGAACCAACTTATGGATTTAAAAATGTATTTTGTGAGGTTAAGGAATAAATATTTGAATTAGCACATTTCTAGTCAAATGAAAATATTGATTTTGGTTTAGAAATGATTTTTGAGTAAAACCTTTGGGAATGTTTTGATTCAAACCTTCTGACCCTAAACACCAAGTTTTGTGAATTAAAAACTTATTTGATGAACCATATAAAATCATTACTTTGCTAAAAGATATTTTCAACAACATAAAATGGATTATAGATAAAACCTTTTGCAAATGGTTTTACCACTTTAGTAAATGACCACTTTGAACTTTATAATGTGTAGTGCCTAGTAGAAACCACTTTTGCAAATAAAACTATCTTTTGCATGCTTGCATGCATGACCTTGTTTTTTGTTATTTTATGTGTGAGAAATGGTTTGAATGCTAGTTGAATTTGTGTTTGCTTGATTGAATTGTAGTGAAGTTAGAAGAGTGTGATATTTGCAAGATCAAGAAGTGAACCAACATTCTCTACTAAAAAGACAAGTGACACTATCATCCATGTCCTACTATTTTCATTACACTTAGTGGATTTTTGTAACATGCATGATAAGGACTACTATATTTTATGCTATGCTAAATCCTAATAGGATACCCTTATATTTTCCTTAGTTAAAACATTGTAGTTGTAGTAAGCTTAGCCCTGCTATATATTTGGGATGGGATACATGATATGATTATATGAAGTGTTGGAAAGATATAAGTTTTATATAATAAAACAAGTACTCAATGAACCACCTGGGTGGAAAAGGATACTCAAGTTTTGGACAAGGTGGCAACAAAGGGAACCATGTTTATATGGCTATCTCTTTGTATGTGCACTCGAAGAAAACCACCCAGGGACTTCGAGATTGAACATGTTTCTCATACAGTGGCTTCCGTGTACAGCCACATGCTAAATGGGATCTGGCTTAGTCAACTACATAGTGGAAGACCCATGCATTGGCATCTTCAGGTTAACTAGAAGTGTGTATGGGAAATTTATCCCTACATTGGTGCCTGGTTGACAATCTAGCATTGTGTATTGGGAGGACTTCTATGGAAAGACTTTGTCACATTCTCGATCTTCCAGTACTCCATTTTGGTGAGTACTTATCCAGCGGCCACTGGTGGCGTCAAGACGAGATTGTGTCATGTGGGTAAAGTGTACAACTTCTGCAGAAGATCAAAATTCTAAGTACTTAGCCGTGTCCCTGGTTATGGACAACTCTGAGCAACTAAGGCCTGAAGCCATGGAAGATCTCGACATTCCAATTTCTCAAAAAGTAAAACTTGATGGTGACAACAAGGGATTTGAAGCACTTGGAGTTTTCCAAGGAGTTCAGAAAGATTTGACAAAAGATCAAAAATATTTTGAAAAGATAGGATAAAACTATATTGCTTTCTGCAAATGAGCCTAAACCCCACTTAGCCAAATATGCATGTAATGATAGGATCCACTTACTTCTACATAGTAGTGAAACTTGCCAATACAATTCAAATGTATTGACCCTTGTGGCTGCAACTTATTATGTTGCAGGTTTGTTTGATGTTAGTGAAGTTTATTGATTAGGATTACAAGTCTACAACCAACATGACTGTCTGTGGCACTTTGAAGATGAAGGACTCCATGCTTTATAGATATTCTGCTGCAATGTAATGAGATAGCCGAATGAGCTATGTAAGATGTAATGAATTATTTTATTCCTGGTTATAAAGTTGTATTATGACCTTTGTTTCATGATATTACATCTTAACTGTGGATGCTAGCTATTGATCCAGGGACTAGCATTGTAAACACAGGGATCTCTACGTTATTAAAGGTTGGGAACCTTACACTTTCCAGGATAGCGTTAGCCTCGTTTACCGTGGCGTCATGGTCGCGCGGGCCAAGATGCCAGTGCTTCTTGTGGGGGACCTCATCCGAGAAAGGGGAAGCCGGATGTTTTCAGTGGACCCACTGTTTTTGACATAGAAAAAGGTTCTATGCCACTTCTTGCAAGAATCAAGCCCAGCAACCCGAGGACAGATGGAGTCTCTCCTGGGCGTGATGCTAGCAGCACTGCACCAAATCGGCTTCTTCTCGGCACGGGGAGCACCGGGCTAGGGAACAACTTGAACGCTAAATCTAAAATACTTGGCCCATAGAAGAACTCTAGGCCAAATCCCAAGGTAGGCTTCGCAAGTAGAGATGAAGCAAGAAAGAGAGCCAATCGTGTTGGCAGGAAGATGATAGGTCTGCAGATGGAAGGTAGAAAGAAACGAGGAGAAGAAGGTGCTCACAGGAAGAGCGAAACCGCGTTCAAAATGGGAAAGGAAAACCACCCGCTCGCCAGCTTGGGGCTTAGGAGAGATCTCACCGGAAGGGAGACGGCAATCCACCTGCAGTGGAATGCGTCTGGTGGAGCGGAGCCACTCCACCTCCTCGATGGAGACCTCCGAGCCTTCCCAGCCGCCGTGCTCGCCGGTGGGAATCTCCTACTCCTCAGCACCATCGGTGCCATTGCGAGCGTCCATGAGATCAACAGAGTCCGTCTCCTCCGCGGTAGGAAGAGGCTTGGAACAACGTGGACCCGTGATAGAATGCAAAGAAGACAGGGGCAATCGCAACGCAAGAGCAGGAGGAAGAAGGAACCGCAAAGGGGGCAGTTCAATTTTGCAGGCGCGAGGAAGAAGAAAGGCAAAGGGAAAACTAAACGGGCGTGGGGGGAAGTGGAAACCCCCAACCCGTACTTAAGGGCAGTAAAACCACCGGTCGTGGGATCTATCTGTGCCGTGCAGCCAGCGTGTGGCCGTGTACCAGGCCAGGAAAGCCAATCAGCAAGCGCCACGTAGCCAAGGATAAACGAAAAATCCTGTGCCACGTCACGACTAGAAGGACAAGAGGCGCAGGTCGATGGAACTGCCACAGTGATGGGGAATAACTACGCAGCCGTCACTGTGCCACCCGAGCTTGGAACAAAAATTGAGGCAAGTAATCATGATTTCTAGCTGTCAGTGACTGAAGCGCGCCGAAAATGGCTCGGAATTGGCCAAAGTAACTCGGCTCGAGGCAAGAATGAACCAAGAAGTCAAAGAGTTGACCCGAAATTGTCAGACTAACCCGACAAGGTGCGAAGTTGCGACAGATAAAGACAAAAACTAAGTTCCATTCACACAAAAGGAACCTGGAGACGCCTAACAGCTTGAACTGCTAGACCTCACCAACTTTGGGGACTAATGTCGGGGAATAACCCCCGATAGGGTCACGAGAGGGGAAACATAGCGCAGCTAGGTTGGCTCCAAGTAAAGAAAGAACCAGGCCGGGTAAGAACGGCCGGGTAAGATAAGCATGAAAGCCGACATACAAGCTATGTCGGCCCGCATAGTACAAAGTTGTAACCCTTGTAGGAACCAACGAGCCGAGTCAACCGAGGAAGGGCCGAGTCAAGAAGGACAGGTGGCACCTTTCCAAATAAGGTTCAGAATGGACCATGGTAAAGTATGGTCAAAAGAGAAGGGCGACGCCGGATGACACAAAAGGAGCCGGGTGGCGCCCAAAGAATGCGCTGACGTACAAAGTAACAGCGTGACGCCAAAAAGAACAAGAAGCAGTGTACCAGAAGACCGTTAGCTGTCAAGCTTTATGGACCGGGCCTCTGGGCTTAGGGCAAGCCCATGACCCGGCCCATATTGTAGGGACCAAGATCCAAACATTAAACCCTAGAACCCAAAGGGGTATAAGCTAGCTATCACTGCCTATATAAGGGAGGGCATAGCAGTAGTAGAAAGAGGTTGGAACAAGTAGGGAACTAGTGTTGTGAACTCTAGCCTAAACAGCTCAAGGAGCACTTGTAATCTTTGGGGAATCAATCGAATTGCCAAGTCTGGAGAGTTCTTCTTGTTCTTCGTGCATGGCTCGACCGTGTACTCCCTCCCCGGTGACCACAAGCACCCATTCGGCCCCCAACTTAAGCCTACCCATGGCATCTGCCGTGCCACCACCACGACATTAGGCTTAGCTTTGGAACAGCAAAAAATTTCACTAAAAACACAAGCTACTGTGGCAACTCCTTCAAAAATCTCAGTTCCCCAAAATAGAACTCAAAAAGGAATCAATAAGAAGCAAATGCAAATAATGGCAGAAATCTGTTAAAACAGAACATCAGGTAGAAACCAATTTTTTCTAAAATCTTCTGTTGGTCAAATCAAAAAGTGTTGAACTAACTAAAGTTATCTAACATACTTGGCGATTTATTCGTAAATTTTCAGCTCAATCCGACTTACAGAGACTCCTCACGATTTTTTATCGTGGAGGACAGAAATCTGTTTCAGGACAGTAACTCCCCAAATCTTACTTCCCTCTCATTAGAGGTCATTCTTGGCACAAAAAACAAACAAAAAGGATAAGGAGATGTCATTACTGAAGTAATAACTTCCAAGACTCAAGGAAACTCTTGGGTTATCTCCCAACAAGTACTTTTCTTTAATGCCTTTAAGTTAGGCACAAGAAGCAAGAAAATCAAGTATTTTCAAATGAAGAAGCATTAACATCGAACCTTGCTTTCAAAGGGGGAGCAAAAAGCAACTTCTCTCTCCTCATAGGGAAGTGTTCAATACCTTTCTTGAATGGAAAAAGATATTTAATGGTGCCTTCTTTCATATCAATGATGACACCAATAGTTCTAAGAAAAGGTCTTCCGAAAGCAATAGGACAAGAAGAATTGTATTCAACATCCAAAACATAGAAATCAACAGGGACATAAGCATTGTTAACCATAATAAGAACATCATTGATACTCCCCATGAGTTTCTTCTTAGCATTATCATTAAGTGGGACATCCAAATAACAATCTTCCAAAGGTGGCAAATCAAGCATTTCATAAATCTTCCTAGGAATAATAGAGACACTAGAACCAAGATCACATGAAGCTTTAAGATCAATGTCATTCACTTGCATATTAATAATGGGTTCCCAACTATCTTCTACTTTCTTAGGAATAGAAGCTTTGTGTTTTAACTTCTCTTCCTTAATCTTAACAAGAGCATCTGTAATGTGTTTTGTGAAAGCAACATGCATATCACTAGCATCAGGACTTCTAGCAAGATTTTGCAAGAACATAATCACTTCAGAAATATTGCAACCATCTATATCAAAATCAAACTTACCATCACTAGTAGTAGACTCAATAGGCTTAGGCATTGTATGAGGAGGAATAGGGACTTCTTGTGGTTTAGTGGTGATGGTGCACACACTATTGTTTCTATCAATTTCAGCTTTCCTTTGATACTTAGCATGAAGTTGGGCTAACAGTATAACATTTTCATCAATAGTAACTTGTATGGAATGAGTGGAAGCAAAGTTACTTTCCATTGTTTCAGGTTTAGCGGCCATTTTATTAATCAAGGTGGACTGTGCATCAGACAAAGAGGATATATTTTTCTCAACATTCAAAAGTTTTTCCTCTATAGCCTTGTTGAAAGTGGTTTGTTTACTAATAAAGTCTTTGAGCATGACTTCAAGTTCAGAGGGGGAACTTCTAGCATTGTTGTAGGAGTCTCCATAGGCATTTCCATTATTAGGAGGATAGGGCCTATAGTTGTTACCACCAAAATTATTCCTATAGGCATTTTTGTTGAAATTTTTGTTTCTAATGAAGTTCACATCAACTTGCTCTTCTTGAGCAACCAAAGAGGCTAAGGGAACACTATTAGGATCTAAAGGAGCTTTCCCATTAACAAGCATAGACATAATAACATCAATCTTATCACTCAAAGAGGAGGTTTCTACAACAGAATTTACCTTCTTGCCATGTGGAGCTCTTTCAGTGTGCCATTCAGAGTAGTTAACCATCAAATTGTCAAGAAGCTTTGTTGCAGCACCCAAAGTGATGCCCATAAAGGTACCTCCAGCAGCTGAGTCCGATAGGTTTCTTGAAGAGAAGTTCAAACCTGCATAAAAAGTCTGGATAATCATGTTAATTATCAAGTTGTTTAAATTTCACAATGTCACTTCTCATAGATATAATCTTAGCAGGAGGGTAGTACTTTCCAATAAAAGCATCTTTGCACTTAGTCCAAGAATCAATACTATTTCTAGGAAAAGATAGCAACAATTCTTTAGCTTTTCCTCTCAAGGAGAAAGGAAACAACTTGAGCTTAATAATATATCCATCTACATTCTTATACTTTTGCATTTCACAAAGTTCAACAAAGTTATTGAGATGGGCAGCAGCATCATCAGAACTAGCACTAGAAAATTTCTCTCTCATCACAAGATTCAACAAAGCACGCTTAATTTCATAAAATGTAGCATCAGGAGCAGGTGGAGCAATAGGAGTTCTAAGGAAATCATTGGTGTTTATGCTAGTGAAGTCACACAACTTGGTGTTCTCAGCAGAGTTCATTTTGGCAAAGGTGGGCAAGCCAAAAGCAGCGGCAGCATCTAGAGCAGGAACTAATTTTTTGTGTTTTTGAAAAGAGAAAGCAAACTAAACTAAACTAAATTTTTTTGGAGTTTTTTATAAAAAGAGGCAAACAAAACCAAGCAAAAGAAACTAAGAAAACTAAAAACAAAGTAAAGAGAAAGGAAGTGTAGGACTCCCCTTGTGAAGACGTCCTCAGCCTCCCCGGCAACGGCGCTAGAAAATCTTGATGGAGCGCTGGGTTAATGTAGGAGCACTTCGTTGGAAACCCCAAGAGCAAGGTGTGAAGAGCACAGCAGCAAGCCTTCCCTCAGTAATAAACCGAGTTTATCAAACCAGTAGGAGGAAGGAAACGTCACACAAGTGTTGCAAGCAACGTGGAAACCTGCACAACACAAACTCAAGACTTTGCCCCAACGAACAGTGAGGTTGTCAAGCTCACCGGTTTGCTGTAACAAAGGATTAACTGTATGGTGTGGAAGGTGATGAATGGTCTGTAGCAAGTAAACAGTGGAAGATGTATCAATGGTAAAGATTGGACCGAGGTCCATAGTTCACTAGAGGTGCTCTCCTTAGATAAACAACATGGCATGAAGGGTAAACAAATTACAGCAGGGGAATTGATAGGAGCTGAGCAAGGCATAACGACGCAATACTAGACAAAAATATCCTATGAGATTCGATTGGGCAATACAACAATATACATAGACCGCCATCCAACTGCATCTATGACTAGAAGTCCACCTTTGGGTTATCATCTGAACCCCCTCTAGTATTAAGTTGCAAGCAATAGACAACTGCTTTAAGCAAAGTGTGTAAGGTAAACAATCCACTTGTTCCACGAATAAGAGACCGTTGTTTTCTCCCTAGTGGCAACATCCCATCTACAACCGAAGAGATTTCTGTCTGTTCCCTTGGAAACTAGAGGCATGAACCCACTATCGAGCATAAATACCCCCTCTTGGAGTCACTAGCAACTACTTGGCCAAGATAGCTACTAACAACGGATAGCATGCGAGATCACAAACAACACAGACATGATAGAATCAAATAGACAAAACCATTAATCAATCTAACATAATAATCGCAATATCCATCAGATCCCCGCAAACACAACATGCATGATTACAAATAGATTAGATCTTGATCATGAACATAACTCACAAGATCTATACATGAAATCACAATGAGGAGATACAACCATCTAGCTACTACATGGACCCGTAGTCTAAGGTGGAACTACTCACGCTTCATACCGGAGAAGAAGGCCTCCGGATGATTTCCCCTCCGGTAGGGTGCCGGGAAGAACATCAGATCCTCCCGATCTAGGGACGATGGTGGCGGAGGCTACATACGGTTTTGTGGAGTTTTGATCGGGTGCCTAGGGTTTCTGCATCGGGGGATTTTTGTAGGCGAAGAGGCGAGGCTGGGAGGCGGCTAGGGGGGCCACACCCTGCCCAGGCGCGGGCCAGGCTTGGCTGCACCTAGGGGGGTCTGGACGCCCTGTGGTGCCTCTCCGTCTCTCCTCTAGACTCCATGTTGCCCACGGTAAAATATTGACTTTGGCTTTTGTCCCGTCTAATTCCGAGAATATTTATTTTCTGCCTTTCTGGAACCAAAAACAGAAGAAAACAGGCAACTGGCACTGTGGCAATTTGTTAATAGGTTAGTTCCATAAAACATATAAAAATACCTCAAATTGTATACAAAGCAAAGAAATGAAGATACTAAACAAGCATGGAACATCAAAAATTATAGATACGTTTCTGACGTATCACCCAGCTAGCTGCTGGACGCCTTTGAGGTTCTTCGGCTTCTCCATGGACAGTATGACCCTGATTTCTTCTGATTCGCCTCGATCCCCCATTGGGAGATGAAGTAGCCGAGTAATTGGCCAGAAGGGACGCCGAAGGCGCACTTGTCTGGGTTTAGCTTGATATTGTTGTCGTGGTATTGCCGACGCCATGTAGGGGTCCTCACAGTGCGTGTTTAGAGACGTGGGGTAAGGCGGACGGTTGACGGGTACGAGGTAACACATCTTACCAAGGTTCAGATCCCATGATGGTGTCGGAATCCTACTCCTTCTATAAATCACTATAAGGGCAATATGTCGAGTTACAGGGATTGGTTCGCTGTGCAAGGTGCGTCGTAGTCGATACTAGGTTGTCTGATATTGTGCCCTAAAGGATCCCATAGGCCCGACTTATATAGTCGCCAGGTCCTAGGGTTACAGGAAAAAATCCTAGTCGGACAGGTTACAGAGTCCTACACTTCTTACAACTAGTCTAGTGTGTCTTACACTCCAAGGCTCCGGGTACGTCGGTGACTCCTCCGTAGCCTTCCTTTATCCGGCATGGGATTCCCTTCTAGATCCATCTAACTGGGCCGCCCAGCAGGCCATGGGCCATGCTACCAACTTGGGACACCCAGGTTATCCGGATAGAGGACATGCTATGAGAATACCCCTATAGCATATCCCCAACAGTAGCCCCCGGAGAACTCCGAGATCTTGCACCGTCTTGCCTCTTCACGTTGAATGCTCCGTCTAGATGGATGTCGGCAAATCGTCAAGCAATATCTTGTAGTCCTCCCAAAGAACCCAGCGAGCGCCTCCTCGAGCTCTCCGCGCCATAGCGAAAAACCCTAACTTTTCAACCTTTCTCAGTCACCACCTCAACCTCTCCAATGGCCAGCAGCAGTTCCACCCCTTCCATGGCGGCGTCAGGCGATGCCGCGGCGAAGCCGGCGAGCATCGTCATCGTTCCTCCAGAGGGCCTGGTGATCCCCAAATCCGCGATGGTCGAAACCACCGGCGGCGACCATAACCCAGCGGCGCTGGAGCTACTACAGGAGGAATATGACTCCCACAAGGGCGACCACGACATAAAGGAGCTAATTATCGAGGGCTACCTCCCTGCGATGGAGGGGCTCGCCTGGCAGGCGGCACCGGCCGGCGAGGTCACCCCTTCTCCCCAAGTCGGACAGAAGGTGTACCTCAAAGCCCAACTGGTATGTGGCGTCTCCCTGCCCATCTCCAATTTCTTCCTAGCTGTCCTCAACCATTACCAAGTACAGCCTCAGAACCTGTCCCCCAATAGCATCATCGCTCTTAGAAACTATGCGGTGCTTTGCGAGGGTTACTTAGTGATTAGGCCTAGGCTAGATCTCTTTATCTACTTTTTCACCGTCAAGCCGGAAGCCGGAGCTGGCAAGGACGAGCTCAGGAACTGTGGCACTATTAGTTTTAAGATTCAGCCTGGCCGGCGGTTCCGCGACATCGTCGGCCATGAGTCTTGTAAATACTGGCAAAGGACATACTTCTACGGCCCAGATATCCCTATGGCTGGCCGAGACGCGACATACCCTTACTTCGTCGATGGAGCCGCCGCCAAAGCCTCAACATGGAGATCCCAGGCCTCCCTTCCCTCCGACATCGACACTTCCCGCGCTATAAGGTGGATAGAGTGGTTCGTAGAGACGGGTCTGACCAGATTGGACCGCTCGGAGATGATGCACGAGTATTCCAACGATAGAAGGGATAGCCTCCGCATCTCCGAGGACAACTTCTCGAGCGACTCCGTCAAGCTTCGCCTCAAGGACATCGTCAAGGTGAAGGATAGGAAACGTGGCTTCACCATCACCTACGACATGTTCGAGGAAGGAAAGTGCCCAAAGGTAACTGTTTATTTTCCGTGTATGACATATGCTCCGGTTCTTCCTTCTAGCCATTATCATCTCATCTAACACTTTGGGTTTTCACTTAACAGCTTAGCAATCTAGAGGAGGATAGCATGGCTGTCCAAATCTATGATCCAAATATGAAGTCACTATCGTGTCCGACGATGATGTCCTGTTGGCACGAAAGCGGAAGAGATCCACCTCTGATGTTGCCGACGGAGGCAAGAAAAAGAAGATGGAGGGTGGAGCCTCCAAGAAGACTACCGCCGCCCTGGAGACGGAGAAAAGAAAGGTTACCGGGATCCCCTTTGCCAAAGCACCCCGCCCCCCTTGTGTAAGATTCTTTCTCTCCGACATTGTCCATTGCTTGTCTTATTCCAGTACTTATACTTTTCGCACGTTTCAAGAAGAAGGCCACTACCAGTTTGAAGAAGACCTCCAAAACTTTGGGGGCTTATAGAAACATTAAGGATATATTGCATTATGCCGTTTCTCCCCACGCATCTCCCGCCATCGCCCCTATCAATCCCAGCGTCCAGCCTACGCCTGCTCCGACAAGCTCACAAGCCAAAGATGCAGCTGGCCCTTTCGCCATGGAAGTGGACTCAGGTGCCTCCGCGGAGCTTGGCATTGTCGGCGAACAGGCAACGCAAGAAAGTGCTGCTGAAAGATGCATGAGGACTCAATGGAAGTCTTGCAAGATTCCGCCAACGAGGAGATGAACCACTTGAAGGAGGAAATCGCGATCCTGAAAGATCAGAAGAAAGCTACCAATGAGCAAAATCAGCGCCATCTTGAAACGTACAGGATCCTCCGACAAGAACGGGACTCCATGGCGGAAACTCTCCAGCAGGCTGAGATTAGCATTTTCAGTAAGTGATTCTCCGCCTTGTACTTCTGTAAGCTAGATACTCTAAACCTTTTGTGTTATTGAACTCATGCGCTTCCTTGTCGGAAATCTGCAGCTCCTATTGGGTTGACCCAGTCGCCTCCTCCGCCAAAGGAATGCATGGTCCTTGCCGGCAACTTTATCACCACCGCCATCACGCAAGCCAAGTTGATAGCCAAGCAACTCCAGATCAACATCAAAGGGGTGGCTTCCGTGGCGAAGTTCTCGAAGATCTTGCGCCGAGACCCCGAGCGTATTGCAAGCTGGAAAGCTTCATGTACACGGTCTGGTGCGTGGATGGCACTGTCAATGGTCAAGGCACACTACGAAGACGCCGACATCGACACGGTGACCTCTGGTATCCCCGACGTAGACGACAGAGGCCAAAAGATAGATCACGAAGCTATCTTGGCGTCACTCGCGGGTTTTGACACTAGAGTCGCCGAGTTGGTCGACCTTAACGTCTTTGTGCCAATGAAAACCATTGATGGTGGCAACCAAATCTCCTCCGAGTCCCTCAACACTGCCGACTTCGAGGAGGGTGACTCTCCTACTGTTGATGACGTTTCGTCCAAGTCGCCTACACCAGAGGAATGAAAAACAATATGTAATATTTGTTTCCTCTGTAATTTGTATGCGGAAAAAACTACGTGTTAACTTAAGGCGGAAAACAATGGTTGTTATTTCCTGCTACTCAAGAACTGGTTCTAGCATGTATATATTTTTTAAGCAAATGTTGGCTTATGCATTACTTTGGTTTTTATGCTTGACTTTTCATGAGTCGAAAGACTCGTTGTCGGAACTACGCGCTCAGGCGATGATGTCCAATGGCACCGTCAATAACCTAAGCACAAAATCTCCGACAATAAGTGCCAAAAGTCACTACTCCAGAATCCACATAAAAACGACAAAGAACATGTAGACCAGAAAACTTAAGCTAACGCCCATAGGCGGAATTTTCACAATGCAATCGCAAAGCTTGTGCATAAAGGTTTTATACGATCCAAAAATGAACACTAAAGGAGGTAAAAGACTCAGAAATATGAGTGAACCAGAGAGCTTTATTTCATTGATCATATAAGAGGTACACGATAGATAAAAAATGCTAAGTGTAGAAAGGACGTAGCTGTGCTATGTTCCATGGCCGATCAAGCTCCGGGTAGTCATCATCCGGCTCACGTCGCTTACGCTTATGATCCTTGTTGGGTATATCCTTCAGTTCACGATTGTCAACGAGGTAGTAAGACCCATTAAGCAGCGCCTTGCTTATGATGAACGGTCCTTCCCATGGCGGGGATAATTTGTGTGACTTCTTCTGCTTAAGTCGGAGCACCAGATCCCCCTCTTTAAACGAGCGATGCCGGACGCGGCGACTATGGTAGCTGCGTAGCTTCTGCTGGTAGATGGCGGATCTTTGGCATGCCAAAACACGCTCCTCCTCAAGAAGGTCCACATCTAGGCGTCTGGATTCTTCAGCGTCATCTTCGTCATAGGAGGCAACTCTTGGTGCATGTAAGAGGTTCCAATCTTTAATAAGATAGAGCCCCCTGTGTTTACAATGCTAGTCCCTGGATCAATAGCTAGCATCCACAGTTAAGATGTAATATCAAGAAACAAAGGTCATAATATAACTTTATAACCAGGAATAACATAATTTTATTACATCTTACATAGCTCATTTGGCTATTACATTACATTGCAGCGGAATAACTATAAGCATGGGTCCTTCATCTTCAAAGTACCACACGCAGATGTTGGTTGTAGACTTTGTAATCCTAAACAATCAATCTTCAGTAAAATCAATCAAACCTGCAACATACAAGTTACAGCCACAAAGGGTCAATACATTTGAATTGTATTGGCAAGTGATATTATGGTAGTATAGTGGAGTCTATCATCTATATGTATTTGGCTAAGTGGAGTTGAGGCTTGCATTGCTCAAAATAGATTTTTCCTTAACATTTGAAAATACTAAGTTTTTGCTATGACAAAATCATTTTTCTCAATCAAAGAATGAAGATCCTTTACAAGGCATCTCTCAATCAAAGATTGAAGTCTTCAAACAACCCTTGTTCAAACCACAAGATTTTAACTTAGAAGTTTGAATGATGAGATTTTTGATTGCTTCCATGTCTTGATGCTCAAATTGTCCTTTACCAGGGACATGGCTAAGTACTTAGGATTTACACTCTGCAGAGGTGGTGCACTTTCCCCACAAGACTTGGTTTCCCAAGACAAGATCTTTCAGAAGCCTTCCCTTAGACCAAAATGGACGCGTTCCAACCTATCAAACACTACCACCCACTGTCCATATGGCTAAGTTCTTGCAACCTATATGATCATGGCAGAGCCCATATTGCCAAGTGGTTGCACTTGAAGCTTCTCAACATTTGACATCTCAAATCCCTTTGTTCCTGGGTGGCATACCGCAAGTGAGATACACAAGGTCAACCATAAACATGGGCCTTGTGAACCACTCAACCAAAAACCACCAAGCAAGCCCATTCCACCCAGGGGATTCATTAACTTAGTTGTTTTATTAAACAAAAACATAAGTCCTCAGACTTAGAGATTTTTCCATAGTGTGAATATATTTTCCACCCATGTTTTCTATTAGCTAGGCTAATCTTGATAGTAATAGGAATCTTAACTTAGGAAAACCCTACTAAGGATTCATCTACTAGGTTTTACTATAGCAAGGTCTATACTTAGCAAAATTCATGCAAGTTTTACTTAGAGAAAATCACTAATGCATAGAGAAAGTAATGGGACAAAAAGTATGAAGCATCACTTGCCTTTTTGGTAGAGTATAGGTTCACTCCTTGTTCTTTCTAGTCTCACACTTCTCTAACTTCACTACAAGTCAATCAAGAAAACACAAGATCAACTAACATTCCAAAACAAAGTCAAACAAACAATTTCACATTCACAAAGCAATGGAATCTAAGTCATGCATAAGTATGCAAAGGATGGTTCTATTGCAAGGATGGTCTCCACTAGGTTTCTAAACTTTGTAAGATCCAAATTGGTCATTCACCAAAATGGCAAAGTCAATTGCAAAAGGGTTTTATCTCAAAACCCTTTTTAAAATCCATTCATTATTTTATGTGGTGAAAAATGTTTTTATCAAAACAAAACTTTTAAGTTTTTTACCAAATGAGTTGCTATTGCAAAACTTGGTGTTTTTGGGTTAGTAGGTTTGGTACAAACTATTTTCTCAAAGTTTTCTTTCCATAAACATTTTCATAATAAACTTAATAATTTTATTTGACTAGAATTTGGCTAAGTCAAATAATCCAACCTAAATTTTACCAAAATCATTTTTAACACCAAGGGTTGGTTCCTAGGGTCAGTAGGTTCTTCACAAGCTAATTTGCCAAGGTTTCAAACTTATAAACATTTTTGAATCATTTTTCTATTCTAAACAAGCATACAAAAGAATCTGCAAAAACAAGCAAACTAACAGATACTATTTGCTAAACCAAGGGCATGGTTGGCTAGGGCTTGCTCTCCTGATTTCAACGATATAAAATTTGCAAAATTTGGACGTGTGGTTTGAAAGTTACAAGGGTTTGAAGTTTGCAAATAATTCTGTTTTCAAAATATTTTTTAAACCGAATAGGTGACACGCGGCGTGATTTCATTGGACGGTACCGCTTCGCGCGGATCAGCGTTGCGGTGCGTCGGATCTAATCTATCGTGTGGTCCAGAGTGCGTAACTCTTCACGGCTAAGTGAACTAATCGTGAGCGTCGGATCTGAATCCTACGGCTGCTAGCACGCTTGCCAAGGATCGGCGGCGCTGGCGGTGGCTTGCGGCGGCGCACGGCCAAGCAGTGATGCTACGGTGGTTCTAGGAAGCGAGGAATAAGGAGAGGGTGCTCACCGGGTTCGCGAGGATGAGGTGGTGCTCAAGGTACTCTCGAGGAAGCAAGGGGCGCACGGAGACGGAGGTAATCGCTCGCCGGAGTCGTCGTCGGCGTCAGATGGTCCTGCTCGCGGTCTGTGTCGACGCTACAGATCACACGAAGGTAAACAGAGGGCAAGGTTAGCTGCGCAAGGTCAGTGCGGTGACGCGTGCGTGAAAGAGAAGAGGAGGGGCGGTTTGGTTTACCTGGGAGACGACGTCGGAGAAGAACCAGACGGCAGCGGTGCTGGAGGTTGTCGTTGCCGATGCTCAGGGGCGCGCGCGAGTGAGCTACGACTGCAGAGAGGACCATTGGGGAATGCTGATCACCGCTGTGTGCTCTAGAAGGCAGGAGGGGGCGTGTGCTGGCCGGAATCGGCGAGGAGGGTCGTCGGAGACAGGGGGATGTCCGAGCAAAATCTGACAGCCTGGGGGCGTGTCGAGGAGGGGTGTCTGGGGGAAACGGAAGAGGGGTGGCAGAAGATTTATCCTGCGTGGTCAAGGGGCTGCTTCATTGCGTGATTAAGACGTATTACGCCGAAGTTATTCCGCCTGCAACGGCCGGCGAGGGGTGGGCGTCGTCTGCGGGTGGGGAAGAAGAGGGACGTGGCGGTGGGGTCCCCTGGTCAGTGGGAAAGGGAAAGGGAACAGGGTCCATTCGTCAGTGACCTAGCGGGTTACTTCTGCGGTGGAAAACGATTCACTCGCTGAGAGGGGAGGTGGGCTAGGTGGGCTGTTGCTGGGTTAGTTGGGCTTGGCCAGTTGGGTCAGGTCCATTTCATTTATTTTTCTTCTGAATTCTTTTTCCTTTTTCTATTTCTATTTTTTTGTTTTGAATTTGAATCAATTATTCATTCACTCAAACCATTCAAACAATTCAAACTTATAATGAGTTTTTGGTTCTGTTTTTCCACATACCCAAATCCAGAATAAAATAATATTTTTATTCATTTTAGAATCCATTCATTATTTAATAGAATGGACCTTTTGTTTATTTAATCAAAATAGGGTTTGATTTATTTTTTAGAATCCTAATTTGAAATCCAAATATTTTCAAAACCAATCAGTAGATTTTATTTGGAAATAAAGAATATTTGGAAAACTTGTTTAAAACAGAATAACCTTTTTATTTTAGGGTCCATTAATAATTAAATAAAATGGGACTTAGTTATTTAAATCAAATAGAGTTTGATTTTATTAATAAAATCTTTATTTGAAACCTAAATATTTTCAAAACCAAATCAGGAGGTTTTATTTGGGAAATATAGAATACTTGGAAATTTGTTTAAACAAAATAACCTTTTATTTTAGAGTCCGTTATTAATTAAATATAATAGACTTTCATTATTAAATTCAATAGGATTTGTTTTATTGAGATATTTATTTTGAAATCTAAAATAAAGCCAAAACATTTTAGTAGGTTTTATTTGTGAATATCAAATATTTGGAAAACTTATTTTAAATAATTTAATAAGTTTTGATGTTTCAATTAAATTGGTAAAACCTTTTATTTAAATAAAGTTGGATATTAAATCCTTATTAATTTATTTAAATAAACCTTTGCTACTTTTATTTAAAATAAAATGTTTTAATTTCCAAAGCTTGGCCAAGGTTTAATTTGGCTTTATAAAATATTCTTTATTTATAAATCCACTTTTTCTTTTAAGCCAAAACCTTTTATTTAAAAGATCCAAAATAGTAGTCTAAATATTTTGAAGTTTATTGTTTATTTAACTTTTTAAATACCTTTAGGATTTCATTTGATCCAAATAGGTTTTGAAAGTTTCCAATTGGATTCAAAAAGTTTCTTCTGGCCTTGAAAATCAAACAAAGTTTTATTTTATTCATTTATTTTCACATTACAAGATTTGGAAAATCTTGGGATGTGACAGGCTACCACCCTTAAAATAAATCTCGTCCCGAGATTTGGGGAGGCTAGGGTTACAAGTAGGCTCAAAACAACTAGGGTACTACCACCCTTAAAAAATTTTCAAACAAAAATTACATATTGTCCTTCTTGGGATCCTGGGGAAAATTTCTCTAAGCAAACATTTGCATGGTGTCCTTGGTTTCCATACTTGACTCATGGGCCAAGGTTGAGATCCTTCATAGACTTGTTTAACTTGTTCTTCATCTTTTCTGGACAATTGTTTGCATAGTGGCCTAGTTCCTTGCATTTGAAACATGTTATAAGTTTGAGGTCTTGAGGTGGCTTCTCTGGACAATATGATGCATAATGTCCTAACTCCTTGAAGTGTTTGCACATCACTTGGCTAATATCCTTCCTCATCTTGGGTTTCACTAGCCTTTGTTTGTCTTCTTGGCTCTTCTCCTTTTCTGGGCATTCACTGGCATAGTGTCCCATCTCTTTGCAATTGTAACACTGCAACTGGCTTATGTCCTTCTTCTTCTTTTTGGGTCTCTCCAAAGCTAGGAGTTCTTCTAGTTCATGTTCTTCATAGGTGGGAGATCTTTCTCTCTTCTTGGGGCAGTGATCTTCATGTTCCTTGGATGTATGATCTTTGTCTCTAAAACTATTGCTGGCTTGGATTCCTTCTAGATTAGCTTCTTTGTCATCCTTGTTGTCATTAGCTCTTTGGGAAAAGTTTTCTCCCATGTTGATCATTTGAGTAACCATTCCTTGCAACAATTGGGATTGAAGTTTCAAAATCCTTTGTATGGCTGGGTCTAGTCCATTGTTGTTGGCTAATAGCTGAGTTGTCTCTTGGCTCAACTGGTTTTGGGTTACTATAAGTTCTCTCATGTTGTCCTCTTGGTTGTGGTTGTCATCAACCTTGATGTTGGAGTTTCTTGGAGTAGTCATCTGTTTGGGTTTGATGGGAGATTAGAATAGGCAAGATATTTCTAAGGAAATATTTCTAATCACACACATCACAATTCACACAAACAATGTGCAGGCATTCACAAACAACTTTTCACTCAAACAACAAATTTCAAGCACATTTTTAGGCACCAAAATATTTTTGTTACTCCACATAAGTTGGTGTGTTTGACTTAACTATAAATGGTGGTCCATCTACATGGTTCACTTGTGATCTTTCCTTCCTTCTTGGTTGATTCTTCTTGCATGAGATCTTGGTTTCCTTGGAAAAACTTTTGGTCACAATACTTCAAGTGATGTAGGCTCCTTCTAACTTTTGCATTCCCTCAGTCTCTAAATGTTGAGCAAGATTTCCATGTTTCACTTGTAGTCCTTAGTGGTATCCAAGTTGGAAGTCCTTGGTGAATATGCTGGAGATGTTGAAGTCATTAGAGTTGAAGAAGTTGAAGAAGTCCTTTGCACGTGGTGTAGTCTTTGGTCATGGGGTAGGTTTTCCATCAAGTTGAAGTAGAAGAGATGTAGAGTTGAAACCAAAATGGTTGAGGAAAGAGCTTACAAGTTTTTGTAAATAAGTTTTTGGAACAAAACAACTCCTATTTTTCTAAGGGTTTTTGTCCAATCCTAGGTTTACAAATCCTACAGGCAACACAATGCTCTGATGCCATCTGTAAGAGGTTCCAATCTTTAATAAGATAGAGCCCCCTGTGTTTACAATGCTAGTCCCTGGATCAATAGCTAGCATCCACAGTTAAGATGTAATATCAAGAAACAAAGGTCATAATATAACTTTATAACCAGGAATAACATAATTTTATTACATCTTACATAGCTCATTTGGCTATTACATTACATTGCAGCAGAATAACTATAAGCATGGGTCCTTCATCTTCAAAGTGCCACAGGCAGATGTTGGTTGTAGATTTTGTAATCCTAAACAATCAATCTTCACTAAAATCAATCAAACCTGCAACATACAAGTTACAGCCACAAAGGGTCAATACATTTGAATTGTATTGGCAAGTGATACTATGGTAGTATAGTGGAGTCTATCATCTATATGTATTTGGCTAAGTAGAGTTGAGGCTTGCATTGCTCAAAATAGATTTTTCCTTAACATTTGAAAATACTAAGTTTTTGCTTTGACCAAATCATTTTTCTCAATCAAAGAATGAAGATCCTTTACAAGGCATCTCTCAATCAAAGATTGAAGTCTTCAAACAACCCTTGTTCAAACCACAAGATTTTAACTTAGAAATTTGAATGATGAGATTCTTGATTGCTTCCATGTCTTGATGCTCAAATTGTCCTTTACCGGGGACATGGCTAAGTACTTAGATTTTACACTCTGCAGAGGTGGTGCACTTTCCCCACAAGACTTGGTTTCCCAAGACAAGATCTTTTAGAAGCCTTCCCTTAGACCAAAATGGACGCGTTCCAACCTATCAAACACTACCACCCACTGTCCATATGGCTAAGTTCTTGCAACCTATATGATCATGGCAGAGCCCATATTGCCAAGTGGTTGCACTTGAAGCTTCTCAACATTTGACATCGCAAATCCCTTTGTTCCTGGGTGGCATACAGAAAGTGAGATACACAAGGTCAACCATAAACATGGGCCTTGTGAACCACTCAACCAAAAACCACCAAGCAAGCCCATTCCACCCAGGGGATTCATTAACTTAGTTGTTTTATTAAACAAAAACATAAGTCCTCAGACTTAGAGATTTTTCCGTAGTGTGAATATATTTTCCACCCATGTTTTCTATTAGCTAGGCTAAGCTTTATAGTAATAGGAATCTTAACTTAGGAAAATCCTACTAAGGATTCCTCTACTAGGTTTTACTATAGCAAGGTCTATACTTAGCAAAATTCATGCAAGTTTTACTTAGAGAAAATCACTAATGCATAGAGAAAGTAATGGGACAAAAAGTATGAAGCATCACTTGCCTTTTTGGTAGAGTATAGGTTCACTCCTTGTTCTTTCTAGTCTCACACTTCTCTAACTTCACTACAAGTCAATCAAGAAAACACAAGATCAACTAACATTCCAAAACAAAGTCAAACAAACAATTTCACATTCACAAAGCAATGGAATCTAAGTCATGCATAAGTATGCAAAGGATGGTTCTATTGCAAGGATGGTCTCCACTAGGCTTCTAAACTTTGTAAGATCCAAATTGGTCATTCACCAAAATGGCAAAGTCAATTGCAAAAGGTTTTTATCTCAAAACCCTTTTTAAAATCCATTCATCATTTTATGTGGTGAAAAATGTTTTTATCAAAACAAAACTTTTAAGTTTTTTACCAAATGAGTTTCTATTGCAAAACTTGGTGTTTTTGGGTTAGTAGGTTTGGTCCAAACTATTTTCTCAAAGTTTTCTTTCCATAAACATTTTCATAATAAACTTAATAATTTTATTTGACTAGAATTTGGCTAAGTCAAATAATCCAACCTAAATTTTACCAAAATCATTTTTAACACCAAGGGTTGGTTCCTAGGGTCAGTAGGTTCTTCACAAGCTAATTTGCCAAGGTTTCAAACTTATAAACATTTTTGAATCATTTTTCTATTCTAAACAAGCATACAAAAGAATCTGCAAAAACAAGCAAACTAACAGATACTATTTGCTAAACCAAGGGCATGGTTGGCTAGGGCTTGCTCTCCTGATTTCAACGATATAAAATTTGCAAAATTTGGACGTGTGGTTTGAAAGTTACAAGGGTTTGAAGTTTGCAAATAATTATGTTTTCAAATTTGTTTTTAAACCGAATAGGTGACACGTGGTGTGATTTCATTGGACGGTACCGCTTCGCGCGGATCAGCGTTGCGGTGCGTCGGATCTAATCTATCGTGTGGTCCAGAGTGCGTAACTCTTCGCGGCTAAGTGAACTAATCGTGAGCGCCGGATCTGAATCCTATGGCTGCTAGCACGCTTGCCAAGGATCGGCGGCGCTGGCGGTGGCTTGCGGCAGCGCACGGCCAGGCAGTGATGCTACGGTGGTTCTAGGAAGCGAGGAAGACGGAGAGGGTGCTCACCGGGTTCGCGAGGACGAGGTGGTGCTCAAGGTACTCTCGAGGAAGCAAGGGGCGCACGGAGACGGAGGTAATCGCTCGCCGGAGTCGTCGTCGGCGTCAGATGGTCCTGCTCGCGGTCTGTGTCGACGCTACAGATCACACGAAGGTAAACAGAGGGCAAGGTTAGCTGCGCAAGGTCAGTGCGGTGACGCGTGCGTAAAAGAGAAGAGGAGGGGCGGTTTGGTTTACCGGGGAGACGACGTCGGAGAAGAACCAGACGGCGGCGGTGCTGGAGGTTGTCGTTGTCGATGCTCAGGGGCGCGCGCGAGTGAGCTGCGACTGCAGAGAGGACCGTTGGGGAATGCTGATCACCGATGTGTGCTCTAGAAGGCAGGAGGGGGCGTGTGCTGGATGGAATCGGCGAGGAGGGTCGTCGGAGACAGGGGGATGTCCGAGCAAAATCTGACAGCCTGGGGGCGTGTCGAGGAGGGGTGTCTGGGGGAAACGGAAGAGGGGTGGCAGAAGATTTATCCTGCGTGGTCAAGGGGCTGCTTCATTGCGTGATTAAGACGTATTACGCCGAAGTTATTCCGCCTGCAACGGCCGGTGAGGGGTGGGCGTCGTCTGCGGGTGGGAAAGAAGAGGGACGTGGCGGTGGGGTCCCCTGGTCAGTGGGAAAGGGAAAGGGAACGGGGTCCAGTCGTCAGTGACCTAGCGGGTTACTTCTGCGGTGGAAAATGATTCACTCGCTGAGAGGGGAGGTGGGCTAGGTGGGCTGTTGCTGGGTTAGTTGGGCTTGGCCAGTTGGGTCAGGTCCATTTCATTTATTTTTCTTCTGAATTCTTTTTCCTTTTTCTATTTCTATTTTTCTGTTTTGAATTTGAATCAATTATTCATTCACTCAAACCATTCAAACAATTCAAACTTATAATGAGTTTTTGGTTCTGTTTTTCCACATACCCAAATCCAGAATAAAATAATATTTTTATTCATTTTAGAATCCATTCATTATTTAATAGAATGGACCTTTTGTTTATTTAATCAAAATAGGGTTTGATTTATTTTTTAGAATCCTAATTTGAAATCCAAATATTTTCAAAACCAATCAGTAGATTTTATTTGGAAATAAAGAATATTTGGAAAACTTGTTTAAAACAGAATAACCTTTTTATTTTAGGGTCCATTAATAATTAAATAAAATGGGACTTAGTTATTAAATCAAATAGAGTTTGATTTTATTAATAAAATCTTTATTTGAAACCTAAATATTTTCAAAACCAAATCAGTAGGTTTTATTTGGGAAATATAGAATACTTGGAAATTTGTTTAAACAAAATAACCTTTTATTTTAGAGTCCGTTATTAATTAAATATAATAGACTTTCATTATTAAATTCAATAGGATTTGTTTTATTGAGATATTTATTTTGAAATCTAAAATAAAGCCAAAACACTTTAGTAGGTTTTATTTGTGAATATCAAATATTTGGAAAACTTATTTTAAATAATTTAATAAGTTTTGATGTTTCAATTAAATTGGTAAAACCTTTTATTTAAATAAAGTTGGATATTAAATCCTTATTGATTTATTTAAATAAACCTTAGCTACTTTTATTTAAAATAAAATGTTTTAATTTCCAAAGCTTGGCCATGGTTTAATTTGGCTTTATAAAATATTCTTTATTTATAAATCCACTTTTTCTTTTAAGCCAAAACCTTTTATTTAAAAGATCCAAAATAGTAGTCTAAATATTTTGAACTTTATTGTTTATTTAACTTTTTAAATCCCTTTAGGATTTCATTTGATCCAAATAGGTTTTGAAAGTTTCCAATTGGATTCAAAAAGTTTCTTCTGGCCTTGAAAATCAAACAAAGTTTTATTTTATTCATTTATTTTCACATTACAAGATTTGGAAAATCTTGGGATGTGACAGGCTACCACCCTTAAAATAAATCTCGTCCCGAGATTTGGGGAGGCTAGGGTTACAAGTAGGCTCAAAACAACTAGGGTACTACCACCGTTAAAAAAATTTCAAACAAAAATTACATATTGTCCTTCTTGGGATCCTGGGGAAAATTTCTCTAAGCAAACATTTGCATGGTGTCCTTGGTTTCTATACTTGACTCATGGGCCAAGGTTGAGATCCTTCATAGACTTGTTTAACTTGTTCTTCATCTTTTCTGGACAATTGTTTGCATAGTGGCCTAGTTCCTTGCATTTGAAACATGTTATAAGTTTGAGGTCTTGAGGTGGCTTCTCTGGACAATATGATGCATAATGTCCTAACTCCTTGTAGTGTTTGCACATCACTTGGCTAATATCCTTCCTCATCTTGGGTTTCACTAGCCTTTGTTTGTCTTCTTGGCTCTTCTCCTTTTCTGGGCATTCACTGGCATAGTGTCCCATCTCTTTGCAATTGTAACACTGCAACTGGCTTATTTCCTTCTTCTTCTTTTTGGGTCTCTCCAAAGCTAGGAGTTCTTCTAGTTCATGTTCTTCATAGGTGGGAGATCTTTCTCTCTTCTTGGGGCAGTGATCTTCATGTTCCTTGGATGTATGATCTTTGTCTCTAAAACTATTGCTGGCTTGGATTCCTTCTAGATTAGCTTCTTTGTCATCCTTGTTGTCATTAGCTCTTTGGGAAAAGTTTTCTCCCATGTTGATCATTTGAGTAACCATTCCTTGCAACAATTGGGATTGAAGTTTCAAAATCCTTTGTATGGCTGGGTCTAGTCCATTGTTGTTGGCTAATAGCTGAGTTGTCTCTTGGCTCAACTGGTTTTGGGTTACTATAAGTTCTCTCATGTTGTCCTCTTGGTTGTGGTTGTCATCAACCTTGATGTTGGAGTTTCTTGGAGTAGTCATCTGTTTGGGTTTGATGGGAGATTAGAATAGGCAAGATATTTCTAAGGAAATATTTCTAATCACACACATCACAATTCACACAAACAATGTGCAGGCATTCACAAACAACTTTTCACTCAAACAACAAAGTTCAAGCACATTTTTAGGCACCAAAATATTTTTGTTACTCCACATAAGTTGGTGTGTTTGACTTAACTATAAATGGTGGTCCATCTACATGGTTCACTTGTGATCTTTCCTTCCTTCTTGGTTGATTCTTCTTGCATGAGATCTTGGTTTCCTTGGAAAAACTTTTGGTCACAATACTTCAAGTGATGTAGGCTCCTTCTAACTTTTGCATTCCCTCAGTCTCTAAATCTTGAGCAAGATTTCCATGTTTCACTTGTAGTCCTTAGTGGTATCCAAGTTGGAAGTCCTTGGTGAATATGCTGGAGATGTTGAAGTCATTAGAGTTGAAGAAGTTGAAGAAGTCCTTTGCACATGGTGTAGTCTTTGGTCATGGGGTAGGCTTTTCCATCAAGTTGAAGTAGAAGAGATGTAGAGTTGAAACCAAAATGGTTGAGGAAAGAGCTTACAAGTTTTTGTAAATAAGTTTTTGGAACAAAACAACTCCTATTTTTCTAAGGGTTTTTGTCCAATCCTAGGTTTACAAATCCTACAGGCAACACAATGCTCTGATACCATCTGTAAGAGGTTCCAATCTTTAATAAGATAGAGCCCCCTGTGTTTACAATGCTAGTCCCTGGATCAATAGCTAGCATCCATAGTTAAGATGTAATATCAAGAAACAAAGGTCATAATATAACTTTATAACCAGGAATAACATAATTTTATTACATCTTACATAGCTCATTTGGCTATTACATTACATTGCAGCGGAATAACTATAAGCATGGGTCCTTCATCTTCAAAGTGCCACAGGAAGATGTTGGTTGTAGACTTTGTAATCCTAAACAATCAATCTTCACTAAAATCAATCAAACCTACAACATACAAGTTACAGCCACAAAGGGTCAATACATTTGAATTGTATTGGCAAGTGATACTATGGTAGTATAGTGGAGTCTATCATCTATATGTATTTGGCTAAGTGGAGTTGAGGCTTGCATTGCTCAAAATAGATTTTTCCTTAACATTTGAAAATACTAAGTTTTTGCTTTGACAAAATCATTTTTCTCAATCAAAGAATGAAGATCCTTTACAAGGCATCTCTCAATCAAAGATTGAAGTCTTCAAACAACCCTTGTTCAAACCACAAGATTTTAACTTAGAAATTTGAATGATGAGATTCTTGATTGCTTCCATGTCTTGATGCTCAAATTGTCCTTTACCAGGGACATGGCTAAGTACTTAGATTTTACACTCTGCAGAGGTGGTGCACTTTCCCCACAAGACTTGGTTTCCCAAGACAAGATCTTTTAGAAGCCTTCCCTTAGACCAAAATGGACGCGTTCCAACCTATCAAACACTACCACCCACTATCCATATGGCTAAGTTCTTGCAACCTATATGATCATGGCAGAGCCCATATTGCCAAGTGGTTGCACTTGAAGCTTCTCAACATTTGACATCGCAAATCCCTTTGTTCCTGGGTGGCATACAGCAAGTGAGATACACAAGGTCAACCATAAACATGGGCCTTGTGAACCACTCAACCAAAAACCACCAAGCAAGCCCATTCCACCCAGGGGATTCATTAACTTAGTTGTTTTATTAAACAAAAACATAAGTCCTCAGACTTAGAGATTTTTCCATAGTGTGAATATATTTTCCACCCATGTTTTCTATTAGCTAGGCTAAGCTTTATAGTAATAGGAATCTTAACTTAGGAAAATCCTACTAAGGATTCCTCTACTAGGTTTTACTATAGCAAGGTCTATACTTAGCAAAATTCATGCAAGTTTTACTTAGAGAAAATCACTAATGCATAGAGAAAGTAATGGGACAAAAAGTATGAAGCATCACTTGCCTTTTTGGTAGAGTATAGGTTCACTCCTTGTTCTTTCTAGTCTCACACTTCTCTAACTTCACTACAAGTCAATCAAGAAAACACAAGATCAACTAACATTCCAAAACAAAGTCAAACAAACAATTTCACATTCACAAAGCAATGGAATCTAAGTCATGCATAAGTATGCAAAGGATGGTTCTATTGCAAGGATGGTCTCCACTAGGCTTCTAAACTTTGTAAGATCCAAATTGGTCATTCACCAAAATGGCAAAGTCAATTGCAAAAGGTTTTTTATCTCAAAACCCTTTTTAAAATCCATTCATCATTTTATGTGGTGAAAAATGTTTTTATCAAAACAAAACTTTTAAGTTTTTTACCAAATGAGTTGCTATTGCAAAACTTGGTGTTTTTGGGTTAGTAGGTTTGGTCCAAACTATTTTCTCAAAGTTTTCTTTCCATAAACATTTTCATAATAAACTTAATAATTTTATTTGACTAGAATTTGACTAAGTCAAATAATCCAACCTAAATTTTACCAAAATCATTTTTAACACCAAGGGTTGGTTCCTAGGGTCAGTAGGTTCTTCACAAGCTAATTTGCCAAGGTTTCAAACTTATAAACATTTTTGAATCATTTTTCTATTCTAAACAAGCATACAAAAGAATCTGCAAAAACAAGCAAACTAACAGATACTATTTGCTAAACCAAGGGCATGGTTGGCTAGGGCTTGCTCTCCTGATTTCTACGATATAAAATTTGCAAAATTTGGACGTGTGGTTTGAAAGTTACAAGGGTTTGAAGTTTGCAAATAATTATGTTTTCAAATTTGTTTTTAAACCGAATAGGTGACACGCGGCGTGATTTTATTGGACGGTACCGCTTCGCGCGGATCAGCGTTGCGGTGCGTCGGATCTAATCTATCGTGTGGTCCAGAGTGCGTAACTCTTCGCGGCTAAGTGAACTAATCGTGAGCGCCGGATCTGAATCCTATGGCTGCTAGCACGCTTGCCAAGGATCGGCGGCGCTGGCGGTGGCTTGCGGCGACGCACGGCCAGGCAGTGATGCTACGGTGGTTCTAGGAAGCGAGGAAGACGGAGAGGGTGCTCACCGGGTTCGCGAGGACGAGGTGGTACTCAAGGTACTCTCGAGGAAGCAAGGGGCGCACGGAGACGGAGGTAATCGCTCGCCGGAGTCGTCGTCGGCGTCAGATGGTCCTGCTCGCGGTCTGTGTCGACGCTACAGATCACACGAAGGTAAACAGAGGGCAAGGTTTGCTGTGCAAGGTCAGTGCGGTGACGCGTGCGTGAAAGAGAAGAGGAGGGGCGGTTTGGTTTACCGGGGAGACGACGTCGGAGAAGAACCAGACGGCGGCGGTGCTGGAGGTTGTCGTTGTCGATGCTCAGGGGCGCGCGCGAGTGAGCTGCGACTGCAGAGAGGACCGTTGGGGAATGCTGATCACCGCTGTGTGCTCTAGAAGGCAGGAGGGGGCGTGTGCTGGACGGAATCGGCGAGGAGGGTCGTCGGAGACAGGGGATGTCCGAGCAAAATCTGACAGCCTGGGGGCGTGTCGAGGAGGGGTGTCTGGGGGAAACGGAAGAGGGGTGGCAGAAGATTTATCCTGCGTGGTCAAGGGGCTGCTTCATTGCGTGATTAAGACTTATTACGCCGAAGTTATTCCGCCTGCAACGGCCGGCGAGGGGTGGGCGTCGTCTGCGGGTGGGGAAGAAGAGGGACGTGGCGGTGGGGTCCCCTGGTCAGTGGGAAAGGGAAAGGGAACGGGGTCCAGTCGTCAGTGACCTAGCGGGTTACTTCTGCGGTGGAAAACGATTCACTCGCTGAGAGGGGAGGTGGGCTAGGTGGGCTGTTGCTGGGTTAGTTGGGCTTGGCCAGTTGGGTCAGGTCCATTTCATATTTTTTTTTCTTCTGAATTCTTTTTCCTTTTTCTATTTCTATTTTTCTGTTTTGAATTTGAATCAATTATTCATTCACTCAAACCATTCAAACAATTCAAACTTATAATGAGTTTTTGGTTCTGTTTTTCCACATACCCAAATCCATAATAAAATAATATTTTTATTCATTTTAGAATCCATTCATTATTTAATAGAATGGACCTTTTGTTTATTTAATCAAAATAGGGTTTGATTTATTTTTTAGAATCCTAATTTGAAATCCAAATATTTTCAAAACCAATCAGTAGATTTTATTTGGAAATAAAGAATATTTGGAAAACTTGTTTAAAACAGAATAACCTTTTTATTTTAGGGTCCATTAATAATTAAATAAAATGGGCCTTAGTTATTAAATCAAATAGAGTTTGATTTTATTAATAAAATCTTTATTTGAAACCTAAATATTTTCAAAACCAAATCAGTAGGTTTTATTTGGGAAATATAGAATACTTGGAAATTTGTTTAAACAAAATAACCTTTTATTTTAGAGTCCGTTATTAATTAAATATAATAGACTTTCATTATTAAATCCAATAGGATTTGTTTTATTGAGATATTTATTTTGAAATCTAAAATAAAGCCAAAATACTTTAGTAGGTTTTATTTGTGAATATCAAATATTTGGAAAACTTATTTTAAATAATTTAATAAGTTTTGATGTTTCAATTAAATTGGTAAAACCTTTTATTTAAATAAAGTTGGATATTAAATCCTTATTAATTTATTTAAATAAACCTTTGCTAATTTTATTTAAAATAAAATGTTTTAATTTCCAAAGCTTGGCCAAGGTTTAATTTGGCTTTATAAAATATTCTTTATTTATAAATCCACTTTTTCTTTTGAAAGTCAAAACCTTTTATTTAAAAGATCCAAAATAGTAGTCTAAATATTTTGAAGTTTATTGTTTATTTAACTTTTTAAATCCCTTTAGGATTTTATTTGATCCAAATAGGTTTTGAAAGTTTCCAATTGGATTCAAAAAGTTTCTTCTGGCCTTGAAAATCAAACAAAGTTTTATTTTATTCATTTATTTTCACATTACAAGATTTGGAAAATCTTGGTATGTGACAGTGCATCGTGAAGGATGTCAGAAGGCAAGATTGCTTCTGCTGCATATACCATGAAGTAAGGGGTGTAGCCGGTGGATCCGTTGGGCATAGTTCAAAAACTCCACAGCACAGATGGCAATTCTTCCGCCCAGGACCCAGCTGCTCTATGTAGCGGTGCCTCAAGACGTGGCTTGATTCCCTACAGAATTAATCCATTGGATCGCTCAACCTGACCATTGGACTATGGATGTGCCACAGATGCGAGGTCAAGTCAGATGCCCTTCTCCCAACAATAAGCTTCCACTTCTCCGAGTGACAAGTTGCTGCCGTTGCCGGTGATAATGCTATGTGGGAGACCAAATCTAACCACTATATCCTAGACAAACCTAAGGGAAGTTGCCCCATCGAGCTTTCTAATGGGTTTAGCTTCTATACATTTGGTGAATTTATCAACTGCTACTAGCAGTTGCGTAAACCCACATGGTGCCGTCTGCAACAGACCAACCATGTCCAGCCCCCAGACTGCAAATGGCCAAGTTATTGGTATTGTTCGCAATTCTTCAGCAGGAACATGTGGTTGTCGGGCATAGTACTGGCATCCCATGCATGTCTCAACATCCCATGCATGTCTCACATGTGGTTGCCTTCGCGGTCAGCCAGTAGAATCCTTGCCGGAAGGCTTTAGTGACCAACGATCGAGGAGCGGCGTGATGCCCTCAATCTCCGAGATGGATTTTGCGTAGGATTTCGATACCTTCTTGCTGGGAAACACACTTAAGTTATACACCAGTAGTGTTTCTTTTGTAGAGTTGTCCATTGATTATCGTATAGCCCTTTGCTCGACGTACTATTTGCCGTCTTTCGACCTCGTCGTCGGGCAAAGTTCCGTATTTGAGATACTCCATGAACATTTTTGTCCAAGCCGGAGGGACCTTTGTCACCATGTGAACGAAAGAGTCAACTCTGTCCGGGTTGTCAATGTCTGCTCCCTTCACGGATGGTGTCCGTAGATGCTCCAGGAAAACTCCAGGTGGAATTCGTTTGCGCCCTGACCCAAGCTTAGACAGCATATTAGCCGCCTCGTTTTGTTCCCTACGTACATGCTTGACCTCGTAACCCAAGAAGCTCTTGGCTATCCCATCCACTTCGTCTCGATATGCCTCCATCATAGGGTTCTGCGCGTTCCAGGTGCTAGCCACCTGCTGGGCAACCAAGTCGTAATCTCCACAACAAACTATGCGCTTGATGCCAATACCCTTGGCTACGCGTAATCCGTGAATGAGTGCTTCATACTCAGCCATGTTGTTCGTAGCCTCGAAGTGGATCTGCAGAACATAGTGTAGCTTGTCCCCAGTTGATGACTGTAGCAGTACACCAGCCCCCGAGCCGTTGAGAAGCTTTGATCCGTCAAAGTGCATCACCCAGTATTCTGGCTCCAGCATTGGTGTAGCATCTGGCAGCTCCGTCCAATATGCGATAAAATCCGCCAAGGCTTGTGACTTGATAGCGTCGCGTCTCTTGTAGGTGATCTTGAAGGCGGCAAGTTCAATGCCCCACTTCACGACCCTTCCTGTAGCGTCGATGTTGTTGATAATGTCGGACAATGGAGTCTTGCTCACCACTATGATGGGGTGCTCCTGGAAATAGTACCTCAGCTTCCGAGAAGCAAGGAATACTCCATAAGCTATCTTTTGGTAGTGCGGGTAACGCTGCTTGGACTCCATCAAGACCTCGCTTACATAGTAAACTGGTCGTTGAACTCCGTGCTCATAGCCTGGTTCCTTCCGCTCCACCACGACGACGATGTTGATTACCCGGTTGGTGGCCGCCATGTAAATTAACATGGGCTCTCCAGGCTCGGGTGCTGCAAGGATAGGCGTTGAGGAAAGAATATCCTTGAGCTGCTTCAATGCTGCATCTGTTTCGTCCGTCCATGTGAATTTGTCCGCCTTCTTTAGTAACTTGTACAGCGGCAGAGCCTTCTCTCCAAGTTGGCTGACGAACTGACAAATTGCTATAACACAACCTGTTAGTCGTTGTATGTCCTTTAGGCATGTCAGACGGTTTATGTTTAAGATGGCCTTGATTTGCTCCGGGTTGACCTCGATTCCACGCTGGGAAACGATGAAGCCCAACAATTTGCCTGCTGGAACCCCGAAGACGCACTTCTTAGGGTTAAGCATCATGTTGTATTTCCAGATATTGTCAAAGGTTTCTTTTCAGTCGGAGATTAAGTCGTTTGATTTTTTAGACATCACCGCTATATCGTCCACATAGGCGTGAACGTTCCGACCAATTTGGTCGTGTAAGCAATGTTGCATTGTCTGTTGGTATGTAGCACCTGCGTTTTTCAGCCCAAAGGGCATCGTGACATAGCAAAACGTCCCATAGGGTGTAGTGAACAAAGTGGCCAATTGGTCTGACTTCCACATCTTGATCTGGTGGTATCCTGAGTATGCATCGAGAAAACACAAAAGCTCCGAGCCAGCCGTCGAGTCAATGACTTGGTCAATGCGAGGCAAAGCAAACAGATCTTTGGGACATGCCTTGTTCAAGCCGGTGTGATCAACGCACATTCTTAATTCTTTGGTTCCCTGTTTGGGGACAAGTACAGGATTGGCCACCCATTGGGTGTGAAGGACTTCTCGGATAAAACTAGCCTTAAGTAACCTAGCTATCTATTTGCCTATGGCGCGTCTCTTCTCATCTCCAAAGCATCGTAGAGGTTGTTTTACTGGTTTACATTTTGGATCAATATTCAAGTTGTGCTCGGCAAGTTCCCTAGGTACACCTTTCATGTCGGCAAGTTGCCAGGCAAAGATGTCCTTATTCTCACAGAGGAATTCGACGAGCGCGCTTTCCTATTTAGGGTCCAGGTTCGTCCCAATGGCGGTGGTCTTGGAGGCATCGCCTACCACAAGGTCCACCGGCTTGGTCTCGATGGTGGCCTTGAATGCTGGGGTGGAGTCAGAAATTTGTTTCTTCGACGCGGGCATCTCCGAGGCATCGACCTTGCTCTGGATCTCCTTGAATTCTTTGCTATAGAGGACAGCTTCAGTGTAGGCTGCTTCTCCAATCTCGCAGTCTCTTGCTTTGGTAAAGCTTTCGGATACGGTGATGACACTGTTTGGTCCGGGTATCTTGAGTTTGTTGTAACGAAGCATGGCTTGGCCATGAAGGTGTGGAATATGTCGCGACCGAATATGACGTGGTACATGCTCTTGAAGGGAACCACCTCAAAGGTCATGCGTTCTTGGCGGTAATTATTAACATCACCAAAAGCGACCTGAAGTGTGATGCACCCAAGGGACCGAGCCTCCCGACCAGGAACTACGCCGTGGAAGATGGTGTTGGTCCGCCTTAGGTTTGCCTCCGTCAAGTTCATCTTCTGCAGTGTATCCAGGTACATGATGTTGATGTTGCTTCCACTATCCACCATACATTTAGTGAAATCATTGTCGTCGATCAGGGGGTTGATGACCATGGCGTATTGGGTTCTCCGTAGGCATGAGGTCTCGGTGATCCTTCCTGTCCCAAGTAATTGGAATCTCCGACCAGCACAGGAACTGGGGAACTGGGGGTAGAGTGGCCATCAGTATCCTCATGGAGGTCTTCTATTGTCGGACGGTGGGGGTTCCAAGGAAAGTGTGGAAAACTGCCGCCTTCTTCTCGAAGGGGTTCTTGCCCTTGTCGTCGCTCTTGGCGGCGTGCTTGGGGTCAACATCCTTGTCCATGTCACTTGAATCCTTGGACTCCTCCTCCTTCTTCTTCCCCTTGCCCTTTCCTCGCGGTCTGCTCTTCCCACTTTGCTTGTAGCCAGACTTCGGGTCCTCCTTGAGGTCGTTAACGAACTTGTAGTGGCGATTGGTGTGGGTGGCCTTGCCATTGGCGTCGAGGTGTATGAGGCATGGCATATCGCGGTACTCCTCGTAGGTTTGGGGAACGCGGAGCGCTTCCGAGGTAGTTTCACTTCCTCGTTGTTGCCCATGTCCATCTACTCGCCCTCGGCCACGCTGTCCGCCATCACCTCGTCCTGCAAAAGTCATAGAAACCATGTCGAGGGTTTGCTTTTCTTCTGGGGAAGATTTCCGCTTTGTGTTGCTATTCCTCCGAGCTTGAGTTGGAACGGCCGTTGTCGGCAAAGAGCCGCGAGCATCGTCTTCGGCAGCCGTGAACTCACTGGCCAACTGAATCATCTGGTTCAAGTCTAGCTGGTGATTGTCATGTAGGCGCTTCAGCTTATGTCAGAGCAACGTGCCCCTTTCCAACCCATCAATGAAGGCGGCCATGGCGGTCTGGGCGTGCACTCCTGCGCAGGAATTCTTCATATCCAGCTAGCGGGAGAGGTAGGCACAAGATGTCTCGTCTTTCTCTTGCACGCACCGCTGTAGATCGCCGACAGTGCAGGGACGTTTATACCTACCCTCAAAGTTCTTGGTGAACGCTTCTTGCATGTCCAACCAATTGCAGATCGATCTTTCTGGCAAGTCATCAATCCATTGATGGGTCATGCCCGCCAACATTAAGGGGAGGTACTTGACGTCGACGTTGGGGTTACCCCCGGCAATCTCCAGCGCGTTGTCGTAGTCCTGCAACCATGTAGCTAGCTTGGCGGTGCCATCATAGGGCTTGATGGTCTTGTCAATCCGGAAACCTTTGGGGTAAGTTGCGGATCGTATTACAGGTCCAAAACAATGTGGTCCTAGGTATGGTCCTACCCGGGCCTCGTGGATCTTGTCCAAGCGCGAACGTGCATCGTATGGCTCCGGGCTTCTTTTCTTCTTCTTGCCATCAGGGGATGGGCTGCGTGAACGACACGGCCCTCCTCCGCCATGGTGGCTGCTAGTTGGCGATGGAGGTGGAGGTGGCGGTGGGTTAGCTTTCTTGCTGTTTCCCTCCTGCGACGCCTCATGCTTGTTGCGGTTGCTTGTCGGACGCGTAGGGTCATGGCGCGAACTGCTCTTGTGTCCTTGGTTGCGCTCTTCGTCATGACGGGTCTGCTCCGTGTTGTCGCGGATGACGAGACCGATCTGCCTTGGCGGAGGCATATCCGTACGACAGTGAGCCTTGGTGTCTTCACGATGTCGGGGCGAGCGGGGCGGTGGCGATGGGCGATGAGGTTGGGCCTTACCTCCGTGGTTGGAGGATATGGGGATGGCATCCTTCCTGTTGCGCTCATCCCTCTGTCTTCGTTCTGATGAACCCGTCTGAGATCCGACATCAAGAGGAGATCTGTCCCTTGGCGGCTTATGCTGGCGAGACTGGCAAAATGTTGGGTCAGACTCAAGCCTCTGAGAGGTGGCCTTTTCCTACTTTTTCACCGCCTTGGACACTAGATCATAGACCTGGTCCACCGCTTCGGGTGATCTATCCTGCTCTAGAAGGGTCTTGGCGACGGCGAGGTTAAGGAGAGGGGTGGGCATCACCTCCCTACCTTCATTGTTAATGTATGGCTTGGCTTGTGCCGGCTTCGGGGGATCCCATCCTAGGTTTCACCACACACCAGGATCGTTGATGACGCGAGACGGAGCTTTCTTCGCCTTCTGCTGTTGCAGCAGAGTCTTGTACTCGGCCTCCATTGCTCTAGCTTTCTCTATGGACTTATGCGCGTTGGCCAGATCTCGATCTAGCTTTGCGCCTCGCTCCGCAATGGCTTGCGCTTCCTCCAGTAGCTGCTAGCGCTTCTCATCAAGCTAGACTACATTGCGGATATGAACCACGGTCATAGGCTTGACGAGGAGATTGTCGTACATCACTCTATCAGCTGGAGTAACTTGGGCAGCAGCAGACGTAGATGCCAGAGGCGGCAGGTTTGCGGTGTTGTTGTTGCTCGGTCCGGTGCCGAGTTCCTGCGGTTGTTGCACTGGGTTAGGTGGATGGGGCATGTCCTTTGCACGATCATTATCGGCAGCAACAGGTGGTCCCTTCCCCTTGTCCAGCGCTGTAGGCGGAGCTCTTCCGGGTTGATCTTCATCCATCACCGTCCCAATGGTGACGAACACCTCTCGAGACGTGACGGCGTTGTTGGCCTGTTTGTCGCGCGTGTACTCCTCCTCCATCTCCTGCATGGCAGAGTCTAGCTCCTCCGGGATGAAATCTATCTCCTCCGAATCTGCACTGAAGTCGGTGTAGAGCGCGTCAATCACAGAGTCGGAGGGTGTCGGGGCTTCCTCGATGACAGGGAGTGGAGGTGCAACAGCAGCGACGATGACTGGAGGCGGTGGTGCAGCTGCGGCGATGGCAGCGGGAGGTGGTGGTGGCGGTGGATGAATTGGAGGGGCTCCGTCAATGAGCGCAAGGGCTGTCTGAGCTGCTTCCTCGGCCTCCGCATAGTTGTTGATGGTGTTCACCATGCTTTCGAAGGTGAGGCAACCCGAAGCCTGCTGCCGCCTTAGAGAATGCCGGAGAAGCGTACCTTGGTCCAGTCCTTCCACAAAGTGATACATGGCATCATCATTGGGGTAATGCGCCAGATCGACTTGTATACGGAGCCACTTGGCAAGGTAATTGCAGGGGTTTCCGCCCTCTCTCTGAACGCAACGCGACAGATCAAAGATGGTAACAACACCGACGAACTTGGATCTCTGCTATCCAGACGCGCGGACGAAACCGGCGGACTTGCATCGATCTTCTACCGTTATATCCTCCACAAGGGCGGTTTGGTTGGGCCTTGAATTTTTCCGATCTTTGACGGCAAACTCCGAGGAGAGATCCGATATTGATCCTTCCGCGAACGTATCCTGCCCGTAGGTGGTCCGTGCGGGTCTTGATGCTCCTCCGACACCCAGGGAACTAGTGCCCGAGTCGGTTTCGCCGATGGAGACATGGATATCTCCGATGGGTATGATCGAGCACCGCGTAGGGTTCGTCTTCGCCGGGATCCAGAACTCGTCAGGAGGGACGATCAGAACATTGTCGGAGAAGAGAACACGACCGATGGCTACGGTTTTGCCGATTCCCGCGAAGATCTTGGTCCTCGCCCGCTGAAGAGCCTTAAGCGCCTCTTGCCCCATGGTGGGCGCCAACTGTCGTGGTATTGCCGACGAGTACGCCATGGAGGGGTCCTCACAGTGCGTGTTTAGAGATGTGGGGGAAGGCGGATGGTTGACGGGTACAAGTTAACACAGCTTACCCAGGTTCATATCCCACGGCGGTGGCGGAATCCTACTCCTTCTATAAATCATTATAAGGGCAATATGCCGAGTTACAGGGATTGGTCCGTTGTGTGAGGTGTGTCGTAGTAGATACTACGTTGTCTGAGACTGTGCCCTAAAGGCTCCCATAGGCCCGACTTATATAGTCGCCAGGTCCTAGGGTTACACGGAAAAGTCCTAGCCGGACAGGTTGCAGAGTCCTTGATACGTCAGAAACGTATCTATAATTTTTGATGCTCCATCCTTGTTTAGTATCTACTTTGATTTGTTTTGTCTTCACTTTGAGGTATTTTTACATATTTTCTGGAACTAACCTATTAACAAGTTGCCACAGTGCCAATTGCATGTTTTCTTCTGTTTTTCGTTCTAGAAAGGCAGAAAATCAATATTTTTGGAATTGGACGGGACAAAAGCAAAAGTTATTATTTTTCCCGGAGCAACACGGAACCACGAAGCAGAGCCGGAGGGGGGCCACATGGTGGTCAAACCCCCTAGGTGCGGGCAAGCCCTGGGGGCGCTTGGAGGGGGTGTGGGCCCCCTAGACCCCCACCGACCTTGATTCCTGCGCCTATAAGCACCCCCCCGATGAGAAAACCCTAGCAAATCCAGAAGAAATCCACGAAAACCTCCGTAGCGCCACCGCCACCGAAAGGGATATTCGGGGGACATAAAGTCTCTGTTCCGGCACCCTGCCGGGACGGGGAAGTGCCCCCGGAGCCATCTCCATCGATCTCCTTCGCCATCTCCATCACCGTTGCTGATTCCCATGATGAGGAGGGAGTAGTTCTTCCTCGAGGCTAAGGGCTCTACCGGTAGCTATGTGTTCATCTCTCTCTCGATGCATGATCTTGTTGTGGTCATGAGCTTTGTAATCAAGTAGATATACCTTGCTACTCAAGTGCTTCATTAGATCTCTACTCTCCCCATGTGTGTGAAAGTGACAGCGTGCACACCATGATGGCACTTAGGTTTGAGTCTACATAAATACTCTTTGTGCTTTAATAGATCTATGATTTTCCCCACGTGTGTGAAAGTGACAGCGTGCATACCGTGTGTGGCACTTTGGCTAGATTGAATATTTGTTATGAGTTATATTTGGAGTTGGATGTCTCTATGAAATTGTGGTGTTTGTTGGAACCATCTAGCTCTCAAGGTGATAGTGTGGGGTTATCTAGATTGGGGAAGGCTGACTTTGAGGAGTGTTGTTATAGCCCTACCGATGATTAGTGTGTTCGAGAAAGTAGATACGTTTTGGACGTATCAGTTGGTTGCTCCCAGTCTTTTGCTAGCCTCCACTTGTATGAGTAATCTCTACTCATGCTTCCAACTCCCATGAAACCAGGTTATTCCAAAGTGTCCACTATAAATTCCTATGCATGGTGTGTTACACCATTCCAAGTATATTCTTGTTTTTAGCTATCTTCCAATTAAAAACTATTTTTTATGTGAAAACTTAGTGATTAAAGCCCTCACGAACTTGATGGCACAATTTTTACTCTTTGCCCCTAATAAACTTGAACCATTGTGACAACTTTGTTGTATATTCTTGCACTTATAAGTTGGAATTAGCAGAACCGTGTTGTCACGGGGAATGTTTTCAACATTGCACTTGTACTTTGTACTCATTTGATATCATGTTCTTTTGTCTATGGATGTCACTGGTGTGAAATAAAGAGGGAACTTGTAAGTCCATGGAGTTGGTATCCTGTGTTAGAGAAATGCCTGGGCCGCTAGCCTAAGCCATGCATAATCATGGTGGAAACTTGCAGCATCACCATAGTGAGCTATCTATGAAGCATCCTCAATAAAAATCTATGCATATGGTAAATAAAAATATTGCTGAGATGCTCATTTTCTGCTTGCCTTGTCATTTTGGTTATGGGAAAGCTCATGTACCATGTGCAAGGGGTACCCCGTTGGTGGTTCTCAATGATATGCAAATACTTACAATGACAAGAACTTACCTGGGCCCAGAGTTGAGTATGCATGAGGTGTGGCCCTCGTATTCAAGGGACTTGAGATTTCCAACTTATACTTCGTCAAGCATATACTCCATTTTTGCCACTTTAACCTTGACCACTTCAAGATGCTTATGATAGGGGCAATGAGAGCTGAAATCTACCAAGTACCATAATTTTTGGAAGCTCTTTTTGAAACTTGTAATCCCTGCTTCCTTTATAAAAGGTCTTTCTTCCACCACTATTGTGTCTCCACCTTCTACCTTTAGGCACCATTAAGAGAGCATAGTTTTCATTCTGTGTGCAGTGTCCCAAACCTTATTGATTGATGCATATTGTGATATTACTTGTTCTTGTGCTATTTGTTTCTAGTCACCCTTGTGAACTTTGAAGGTGTCCTATGCATCTATTTGCTACTCTATGAGGGACAAGCTGATTGCCACTATGCTATGTTTTCTGTATGTGAAACAAACAAACATTTTTCAATGCATGTTATTCATGATCTTTGTTTGTAGCCTTTAATGTTGCATGCATAGTTACTATGTCCTATTGTTAGAACTCCATATTTCATGCACATGTTTAGAGTTCTTTGATCACAGCTTTCAATACATGCAAATGCTTTGATCTTTATTGTGAGGGTGCATGTCACCTCAAAAATTATTCTTTCTATCACTTACCTACTCGAGGACGAGCAGGAGTTAAGCTTGGGGATGCTTGATACGTTGGAAACGTATCTATAATTTTGATGCTCCATGCTTGTTTAGTATCTACTTTGATTTGTTTTGTCTTCACTTTGAGGTATTTTTATATATTTTCTGGAACTAACCTATTAACAAGTTTCCACAGTGCCAGTTGCCTGTTTTCTTCTATTTTTGGTTCCAGAAAGGCAGAAAATCAATATTCTCGGAATTGTACAGGACAAAAGCAAAAGTTATTATTTTTCCCGGAGCAACACGGAACCACGAAGCAGAGCCGGAGGGGGGGCACTGGGTGGCCAAACCCCCCTAGGCACGGGCAAGCCCTAGGGGCGCCTAGAGGGGGTGTGGGGCCCCTGGACCCCCAACGACCTTGATTCCTGCGCCTATAAGAGCCCCCCCCCCCCCGATGAGATTCGGGGGACAGAAAATCTCTGTTCCGGCACCCTGCCGGGACGAGGAAGTGCCCCCAGAGCCATATACATCGATCTCCTTCGCCATCTCCATCACCGTTGCTGATTCCCGTGATGAGGAGGGAGTAGTTCTTCCTCAAGGCTAAGGGCTCTACGGTAGCTATGTGTTCATCTCTCTCTATACATGATCTTGTTCTGGTCATGAGCTTTGTAATCAAGTAGATATACCTTGCTACTCAAGTGCTTCATTAGATATCTTCTCTCCCCATGTGTGTGAAAGTGACAGCGTGCACACCATGGTGGCACTTAGGTTTGAGTCTACATAAATACTCTTTGTGCTTTAATAGATCTATGCTTTTCCCCACGTGTGTGAAAGTGACAGCGTGCATACCGTGTGTGGCACTTTGGCTAGATTGAATATTTGTTATGAGTTATATTTGGAGTTGGATGTCTCTCTGAAATTGTGGTGTTTGTTGGAACCATCTAGCTCTCAAGATGACAGTGTGGGGTTATCTAGATTGGGGAAGGCGGACTTTGAGGAGTGTTGTTATAGCCCTACCAATGATTAGAGTGTCCAACCGGAGAGTAGTTAAGAGTAGTATCATGAAGAGAGGATATTTATATGAGAGAGTGTTCACTAGTGAAAGTATGATCCCTAGGCCTTGTTTCTAAACATTGAAACACCATTTGCATCTAGATCTGTTGCATGTTTGCTTGCTTCAGTCTTTACCTCAGTGTCAATCTCTTTTCTAGCACTCACACACGTTACCCCATGTCAACAACTAGTCAGAAGCTATTTTCTGGCACCGTTTCCACTTGTATTTTACTATCTCTCGCCGAACTAGTGCACCTATACACCTGACAAGTGTATTGGGTGTGTTGGGGACACAAGAGACTTTTTGTATCTTGATTGCAGAGTTGCTAGAGAGGGAATACCCTTGAACACTTCATCCCTGAGTTCGATAAACCTTGGGTGATCCACTTAAGGGAAACTTGTTGCTGTTCTACAAGCCTCTACACTTGGAGGCCCAACAACTGTCTACAAGAATAGAAGTGCATAGACATCAAGCTCTTTTCTGGCGCTGTTGCCAGGGAGGTTTTGGGATTTTACCTTCCCTCCACGCCATCAGCTTCTTTTCTGGCGCCATTGCCGGGGAGGTAAGGTAAAAGTTACTCACATCCTCCGGTGTGAGTGCTTGAAGTTATTTCCTTTAGATTCTGCAATTTTTTCCTTTTGTTTCTTGTTTTCACTAGTTAGGATTAATGGAAAACAACAACAAAAATTAGAGAGCTCTATAGTATTTATCTTGAGTTAGGACATGAAGTGTTTGAAAAGAAAATTAAAAAACCTATGGAACTTTCTTTGCATGCTAATAGCAATGTTATTAGCATGAATTTTTTGCACACCCTTGTTACTAATGGTATGGAAACGTCTAAGCTTGGGGAAGCTAGTTTTTCTGAGAAGGATCTTTTTAGTTCCCCAGCTTTAGGAAAGAAAATTTTCTCTTATGATACTTTATCTCCCATATGTGGTAATTCTAATGATACTTGTGATATTTTAAATCCACATACTGAAAGTGTCCCTTTTAAAATACCTATTGGAATTGTTGAACGTGTTATGAATAACTGCTATTTTGGAGATGGAACTGTCCATCCTAGTGATCATTTACTCTTTATACATGAATTATGTGAGTTGTTCAAGTGTGCAGGTATTTCAATGGACCAAGTTAAGAGGAAGCTATTCCCTTTCTGACTTAGGGACAAAGCAATGAAGTGGTATGAGATACTAGATGATCCTCATCATTTGGAGTGGAAGGAACTTGAATCTCTATTTTATTCTAAATTTTATCCTCCTCATGAAATTCATAAAGATAGGAATTATATTTATAATTTTCATCCTCATGAGGGAGAAAGTATTGCCCAAGCTTGGGGGAGATTGAAGTTACCAATGCTTAAATGTCCCATTCATGATCTCCCCAGTAATATTATTATTAATAATTTTTATGCAAGGCTTTCAGGACATTACAAGGACTACCTAGATACATGTTCAGAGGGATCCTTCACAAGTAAGAAGGTCAAAGCTAAGTGGGATCTTCTTGAAACAATTCAAAGCAATACTGAAGATTGGGATAACGACAAAGGTAAAGAACCAGGTATAAACTATGAGTATGATTGCATTAAGTCTTTCGCTGAAACTGCTGATTTTCAAGAGCTTAGTGCTAAATATGGTCCTGATCCTCAAATTCTTGTTCGATACTATAGAGCCTTTTCTTCCCATATTAATGCTCCTAAAGAAAAATGGGACATGTATCATGAACCTTTTAAAGACACTTGCATGGAAAATGAAAATATTATTAATGATTGCAATAAACATGCTCAAACTTCTAAAAGTACTATTTCTTATAAGCATGTTAATTTTTGTGGTATGCATAGACCTTGTGAGAAGAATCAAACAGAAGAAGAATATTGTATCACCCACTGGAATGAAAAAACTAGAAAGTGGTACAAGGCTCTAGATGATCTTGGTAAAAAAGTTTGTGCCCTCTATCCTTTTATTTGTGAACTTTGCTTTGAAGTGGGTCATTTCAATTTTCAATGCTCTGGCCATACTAATCATGTAAGTTTGTATTGTGATAACGAGATCACTAATAATCAACATGTTAAACTTACATTATTTTTGGGGTGTGAAGAGTTATCAAGAAAAACTTCTTTGATAGACATGAGTACTTTTGATATAAATAGCGTCCCGCATGGTTGTCAATTTTATTGTGTTGAAAACTGCCACGCAAATACTTACAAACAAAATCTTATAAAATATGATATTTTACCAAATTATGACAGGACTTATATGTGTTTTCATCTTATTAAGAAAAGGAGGAATCCTCCAAAGTTTCTTCTATTGTCTCTAACAATAAGCCAGGGTATGTGGAGAAGCTTCCTTTCAAGCCTCTCCCTCCTAAAGAGGAGAAGAAAAAGAAGAGGAGTAAAAGGAGAGAGGAAACGGTATCTTCCTCTAAGCATATTTCTGCTATCATATTTTTTGTTGATGAGTCTGAACTGGATGATGTTCCTATGCCTGTTACCTATATTAGTGATCATGATTGGGAAAAGCACACTACTTTTGATATTGAAAATATCTTTGGTACCAATTCTGAAAATGATGATATTAATAGTTGTTGTGCTATTAGTGCTATCCACGTTCCTTCCAATGATGATATGTTTACAAATGAACACACTTGGGAAGATAGTTATTCTATTGCTTATGATGATACCAAACCTCCAATATATGATGATTACAATGATGAGTATGATATTTTCAGTCCACCTACTATTGAGGAGGAAATTAGTTGTGATTACAATATGCCTCCTATTTTGATGATTATGGTGATGAGAATGATAATGATAGCTATTTTGTTGAATTTGCTCCCACTACAATTAATAAGAGTGACTATGCTTATGTGGAGAGTAATAATCATTTTATGCATGTGGATGATGATAAGAATGTTTTATGTGATAGTTATATTGTTATTTTTGTTCATGTTGCTACTGAAAGTTATTATGAGAGAGGGAAACAAGGTTTTATGCATCTAAAAAATATTAAGTTTCCCATCTATGTGCTGAAAGTTTTGAAGTTGCACTTGTTTTGCTTTCCTATGCTAGTTGCTTTGCGCTTTCATGACTTGTTTCTTTACAAGATTCCTATGCATAGGAAGTGGGTTAGACTTAAATGTGTTTTGAATTTGCTTCTTGATGCTCTCTTTTACTTCAATTCATATTTCTTATGTGAGCATCTTCTCAAACTATCAAGCCTAACTTAAAGGCGTTAAAGAAAAGTACTTGTTGGGAGATAACCCAAGAGTTTTGTTGAGTCTTGGAAGTTATTACTTCTGTAATGACCTCTCCTTATCCTTTTTGTTTGTTTTTTGTGCCAAGAATAACCTCTAATGAGAGGGAAGTAAGATTTGGGGAGTTGCTGTCCTGAAACAGATTTCTATCCTCCACCATAAAAATTCGTGAGGAGTCCCTGTAACTCGGATTGAGTTGAAAATTTACGAATAAATCCCCCAGTATGTTAGGAAACTTTAGTTAGTTCAACACTTTTTTATTTGAGCAACATAAGGTCTTCGAAAAAATAGGTTTCTACCTGCTGGTCTGTTTTGACAGATTTCTGCCATTATTTGCATTTGCTTCTTATTGATTCCTTTTTGGGTTCTTTTTGGGAAATTGAGCTTTTCGAAGGATTTGCTACAGTAGCTTGTGTTTTCATTGAAAAGTTTTGCTGTTACAAAGCTTTTCCAGAGGTCTAATATCTTTTGAATACACTAATGTTGCTAATGAAGATTGTGTGAAGTTTTGTATGAAGGACAATTTGCAGGTGTAGAGAAAGAATGATGTAATAAGATGAAGAATGGACAAAATCTCAAGCTTGGGGATTCTACCATGGTGTCACCCCAAGAAATATCCAAGAGGTACAAGCGTCAAAGCTTGGGGATGCCCAAGGCATCCCCTTCTTCATCAATAAAAATCTCAGGTCTTTCTAGACACTTTGTTTTTATTGTTTCATGCACTGTTGTGTTGTTCTTGGAGAGTCTTAGTTTTCGTTTTCGTTTTTGGTTTTTGTTTGCTCAGTTTGTTTGAGTTAAGTTGGTTGATTACAGCACACTTCTTTTGGAGAGAGACGCACTCTGTTTCCATTGCCTAGAACACTCTAGTTTTCACTCTTATTGTTTTGTGAGTGTTCAGTTTTGCTAGCACTGTGTTTAGCCTTAGTTTTCTTGTGCATTCATCTTAGAACTTTTTAGTTCTTATTTTTGGATTTGTGAGACAAGCTCACTGGTCTTTATTGATTATTATCTTTGTGAGTTGTTTCAAATAAGTTGCTTGGTGTTGGAAAGGACTAGTAAGTTCTTGCTTGTAAATGCAAAAGGGAGCTTGTTTTGACTTTGGCTTAGACTTTAGCATGACATGCTAGGTGTTGTTTTGACCTTATACTTCGTGATTATTGCTATAGCATGTCCTTTCCAAACAATTGGGATTGCTTAGTGTGCCTTGAAGAAATTATGTGTTGTTTTAGCATACAAAAGCATAGTATAGTGGTATTCTCCTTTAATGTTTTGCTTGGGTTGACTTGGCACATGCTCACACCATATTATGACTCTCACAAGTCACCATTAGACTCTATGATCATTTAGTATTTGACTTGTAGTACCACTCTATGCTTTGATTAGTAATGCTTTGTTGCTCTACATGATTATGGCCATTATTGCTCTCTTAGTTGCTGATGACCCACAAGTATAGGGGATCGCAACAGTCTTTGCGGGTAGTATTACCTAATTTATTGATTCGACACAAGGGGGACAAAGAATACTTGCGAGCCTTAACAACTGAGTTGTCAGTTCAGCTGCACCTGGAAATAGTTCTTGCTCACAAAAGTTTATCAGTAGCAACAGAAAAGCAACAGCAGCAGTAACAACAACAGTGAAACAGTAGCAATAGTAATAGTAACAGTAGGATTCGAGTGCGGTAGGCATAGGGATGGGTGGACGGACATTGCATGGATGAGTCTAAACATGTAACTTCAAAGAACTAGGGCATTGCAGATAAATAATAATAAGCATCCAAGTACTAAACAATCCTAGGCATGTGCTCCAAATATAGTCATACGTGCTCGTAATGAGAACTTGCACAACATCTTCTGTCTATCCAGCCCGTGGCAGCGGGGCCTCTAGGGAACTACTGGCAATTAAGGTGCTCCTTTTAAAAGAGCACCGGAGCAAAACATTAACACTCCGTGAACACATGTGATCCTCACACCATAGCCATCCCCTCCGGTTGTCCCAATTATTGTCACTTTGGGGCCTTTGGATCCAGACAATGATATGTGTACACAACTTGCAGATAAGACCATAAACAACACTATCATAATGTCACATCCCAAGATTTTCCAAATCTTTTTATGTGAAAAATAAATGAACAAAATAAAACTTTGTTGATTTTCAGGGTAAGAAGAAACTTTTTGATTCCAATTGGAAACCTTCAAACCTATTTTGATCAAATAAATCCTAAAGGGATTTAAAAAGATAAGCAATTAATAAAGAAAGTTTTAATAATTGGAATCACTATTTTTGGATATTTTAATAAAGAGATTTGGGTTTCAAATGAAAAGGTAGAAATTAATAATAAGGATTATTTTATAGAGCCAAATTAAACCTTGGCCAAGCTTTTGAAATAAAATATTTTTGTTTGATTAAAAGTGTAAAGGTTTATTTAAATAAAATAATGAGGGTTTATTAATACCCAATTTTAAAGTAAAGGCTTTTCCATTTTAAATAAACACTAAAACTTGATATATTATTTTAAACAAGATTTCTAAGTGTTTTGTATTTTCAAATAAGACCTAGTGAAATGGTTTTGATATTATTTAAATTTCAAATGGAGAATTTAAATAAAACAAATCCTATTTGAATTAGTGACTAAGGTCTATTTATTTAATTATTTATGGATCCTAAAAAGAATAAAAATATTATTTTATTTTGGGACTTGGATTTACGTTGTTAAACAGAACTAAACTCAATACAAAGTTTGGTGGAAGTTTGATTTGATTTGGGTGTTTGAATTGTTGTTTGAGATTCAAAACAGGAAAATCAAATAGAAAAATAAAAGCTTACAGAATAAAAAAAATGAATCGAACTCAGCCCCACCCATCTGGCCCAACAGCCCAGCAACGCAGCCCACCAGCTCACCCCACTGCAAATCGTTTTTCACTCGAACCCACACCCGCAGAGTCGCAGACAGGCAGGTCCCACTCCCTTTTTCCTCACCTCACTGACAGCACGACCCCACGCCCACGTCACCTTCTTCCTCCCCGCGATGAACTCGCCCTGCCGTTGCAGCCGACTAATTCCGGCGATGAATACGCGTTGAAGACATCCTTAATTCCTTGCAGTGACTACGCTCGTTAAATCGCCCCACATCCCTCTATCTTCCCCCCCAGACAGCTCCTCTCCTCTGCCCATAGGCTGCCCCGATTTCCCCTTGCACCGCCACTACTCCGGCGAGCGTCTCCGAACAATTCCGGCCACACCCCGCCACCTCTCGCCTCCCACTGCACACGAGTTTGTTCTCCATCCCAGGCGCATCTGCCAGTGCCTCGAACTCGCCCGCGAGTGCCCCAGAGCCTCGGCTTCGACATCATCTGAACGCCACCGCCGTTTGCTGACACTCACGGCGAAGTATCTCCGTAAGCAATGTTTCCCCCTCTCCTTCTTGATGATACTCCTGCACTCGCCACACTCTCCCGCATCTAACCGTGACCTTGTTTTTCCTCGGGGTGAACCGCAGCGTCGCCCTCGACGACCTCCAGAGCCGCGTGACGCCGCCACCCACTCCGGCGAGGAATTGCCACCATCTCTGAGCGCCCCTCGCCAAGCCAGCGCCACCTTGAGCATCACCTCGACCTCGCGAGCATGGTGAGCACCCTCGTTTCCTCCTTTGCTTACTGTAGCTGCCGCAACGCCACCGCCTGAGCGTGCGCCGCCGCCAGCCGCCGCTAGCGCCGCTCGCTTTTGGTCAACACGTTGTAGTCCGTAGGATGTAGATCCAAAGGATAAGATTAGATCTTAACCGAAGGGGTACGCGCCCATCTGATCCATTCGTTTTAAGTTGATCCAACGATCCACAGAGGCCGATCCGTGCGAACCTGTACCGGCCAGTAGAAACACGTCGCGTGGCACTGACTCCGTTTTAAAAACAGAAAATGATCTATTAGATATGAAATTTTGTAAAATTCATAACTTTGGTTCTACACGTCCAAATTTTATATCAATAGAATCAGTGGAACAAGAACTTTGCAACCATGCACTTTGTTTAGTAAAAATCCTCTGGTAAAATGTTTGTTTTTGCAGAAACTTGTGTATGCTTGTTTAGGATATAAAATTTATTCCAAAATGATTTTGGGGTTGAAATCTATGCAAAATGGTTTGTTGTGAACCTACTGACCTTAGGAACCAACTTATGGATTTAAAAATGTATTTTGTGAAGTTTAGGATTGAATAATTGAATTAGCTCATTTCTAGTCAAATAAAAACATTGATTTTGATATGGAAATGATTTTTAAGTAAAAACCTTTGGGAAATGATTTGATTCAAACCTTCTGACCCTAAACACCAAGTTTTGTGAATTAACAATTTATTTGATGAACAATATAAAATTTTTGCTTTACCAAAAGCATTTTCAACCACATAAAATAATGATTTAATTTAAAAATGGTTTATAGATAAACCCTTTTGCAAATGGTTTTTCCACTTTAGAAAATGACCACTTTGAACCTTACAATGTTTAGAGCCTAGTAGAAACCACCTTTGCAAATAAAACTATCTTTTGCATGCTTGCATGCATGACTTTGTTCTGTTATTTTATGTGTGATTAATTTGTTTGATTGTTAGTTGGAATGCTAGTTGAAATTGTGTTTGCTTGATTGAATTGTAGTGGAATTAGAAGAGTGTGATATTGGCAAGATCAAGAAGTGAACCATCATTCTCTACTAAAAAGGCAAGTGACTCTGTCATCCAAGTCCTACTATTTTCATTACACTTAGTGGATTTTGAAACATGCATGATAAGGTCTACTATATTTTGCTATGCTAAAATCCTAATAGGATACCCTATAAATTCCTTAGTGAAAACAATGTAGTTGTAATATGCTTAGACCTGCTATAAATATTGAGATGGGATACATGTTAAGATTTTATGAAGTATTGAAAAGACTTATGTTTTATATAATAAAACAAGTACTCAATGAACCACCTGGGTGGACAAGGATACTCAAGTTTTGGACAAGGTGGCAACAAGAGGAACCATGTTTATATGGCAATCTCTTTTTGTTGTGCACTAGAAGAAAACCACCCAGGGACTTAGAGATTGAACATGTTTCTCGAACAGTGGCTTCCGTGTACAGCCACATGCTAAATGGGCACTGGCTTAGTCAACTACATAGTGGAAGACCCATGCATTGGCCTCTTCAGGTTAACTAGAATGAGGGAACTTGAAACCCTACATTGGTGCCTGGTAGACAAGCTAACATTGTGTATTGGGAGGACTCCTATGGAAAGACTTTGTCACAATCTCAATCTGCCAGTACTCCATCTTGGTGAGTACTTATCCAGCGTCCACTAGTGGCATCAAGATGAGATTGTGTCATGTGGGTAAATTGTACAACTTCTGCAGAAGATAAAAATCTAAGTACTTAGCCGTGTCCCCGGTTATGGACAATACTGAGCAACTAAGGCCTGAAACTATGGGAGATCTCGACATTCCAATTTCTAAAAGTAAAACTTGAAAGTGACAACAAGAGACTTGAAGCACTTGGAGTTTTCCAAGGAGTTCAGAAAGATTTGACAAAAGATCAAAACTATTTTGAAAAGATAGGATAAACTATATTGCTTTCTACAAATGAGCCTAAACCCCACTTAGCCAAATATGCATGTAATGATAGGATCCACTTAATTCTACATAGTAGTGAAGCTTTCCAATACAATTCAAATGTATTGACCCTTGTGGCTGCAACTTATTATGTTGCAGGTCTGTTTGATGTTAGTGAAGTGTATTGATTAGGATTACAAGTCTACAACCAACATGACTGCCTATGGCACTTTGAAGATGAAGGACCTCATGCTTGTAGATATTCTGCTGCAATGTAATGTGATAGCCAAATGAGCTATGTAAGATTTAATGATTTATTTTATTCCTGGTTATAAAGTTGTATTATGACCTTTGTTTCTTGATATTACATCTTAACTGTGGATGCTAGCTATTGATCCAGGGACTAGCATTGTAAACACAGGGATCTCTACCTTATTAAAGGTTGGGAACTCTACACATAATGATTCAATAAAAGTTCAGATCTGACATCATGGCACTCGGGCCCTAGTGACAAGCATTAAGCACAACAAGTTGCAACAAAGTCAAATAGCACTAATAGAGATACTAGGTACTATGCCCCTAACAGATCTTATTCGATTACATGATAGAACTCATCCAATCCCTACCATCCCCAAGCCTACAACGGGGGATTATTCACTCATGGATGAGGGAAACATCGGTGGTTGATGGAGATGCGTTGGTGATGACGATGGCGATGATCCTCTCCAAATTTCCCGTCCTGGCATGGTGCCAGAACGGATTTTATGGATCCGAATCTTGGTTTCTCGTGGCGGCGGCGGAGCGGAACTCTCTCTGGAAAACTATCGACCCCTCCCCCTCTGTTTTTAGGTCAGAAGGAAACTTATAGGTGCGGAGAGAGGCCGAGAAACTGCCTGGGGTGGCCAAACCTCCCCTAGGCGCGAGGTCAGTGGGCCCGCGCCTGGGGTGGGTCTGGGCCCCCCAGGCCTCCGCTCTGTCTCCCCTTCTGGCTCCGTGGATCTTCTGGTGAAATATAATTTTTGGCATATTTTCCGGGATTTTACCTGATAGTTCATTTTCTGCACAAAAACAAGACACCAAGGAAATTCTGCTGCAAACAGCGTCAGTCCGTGTTAGTTGTATCCAAATCACACAAGTATAGAGGAAAAGCAATAGCAAAGTGTTCGAGAAAGTAGATACGTTTTGGACGTATCAACTCCCCCCAAGCTTAGCTTATTGCTTGTCCTCAAGCAATTCAGTTGAAAACTGAGTGCGATAAAAGAACTTTCACGAACACTTTGCTTCATATGATGTAAATATTCTCAGCACAGGAGTAGATGCTTAGACAATTCATAATAAGAAGTATGCAACTAAGTCTACTCAATAGTCATTGAAAGCTATGAAGAGAAACCAACTCAATAATAATAAGTAGCATGAAACATAAACATAAGCAACATTGTAATGCTCATAATAAGGTATGATAGAGTGGTATCTCGCTTGCCTTTTTTTGAAGAGCACAATATAAATGCTAAGGCACTTCTGAAGTTCACATGAAGACTAGAGATAAAGATATCAGAGGTACAAGCATCAAAGTCATGACATGATTAACCAAGTTTTGAGACAAACACAAGAATGACAACTATGCTCTCAAGAAGGTGCTCATAGAATAAGTGGTGACTCAACAAAATTGTGAAAACGGTTTTGTGAAGGTTTGAAAGGCTTCCTAATGCTGAAAGGAAGGTACTCATTAGCTTTGAGCACTCATTGCCCCTATCATAGGCATCTTCATGTGGTTAAGGTGAAAGTGATGTCCACTCTGAATTATTTGCTTGACAGACCATATACTGAAAATCCCTTGAGTGCGAGGGCCACTCCGCATACTACTCAACTTTGGGTCCAGGCAAGTTCTTGTCATTGTAAGTATTTGCATATCATCGAGAACCGCCAACAGGGTACCCCTTGCACATGGTACAGGAGCTTTCCCATAACCAAAATGACAAGGCAAGCAGACAATGAGCATCTCAGCAATCTTTTTATTTACCATATGCATAGCTTTTTATTGAAGATGCTTCATAGATGACTCACTATGGTGATGCTGCAAGTTTCCACCATGATTAGGCATGGCTTAGGAAAGCGGCACATGCGTTTCTCTAACACATAATACAAACTCCATGGACTCACAAGTCCCCCTCTCATTTTGCATCATTGACATCCGCAAATAAAAGAGCAAGGAATCAACTAGATAGAATTATCCAAAAAGTGTTGAAAGTGTTCCCCGTGATAGCACGGTTCTGCTGACTCCTAGCATATAATAAGCAAGCATATAACTTTCATGGACTAGTCACAATGGTTCAGAATTATTAAGAGCAAGGAATAAAGTGTGCCATCAAGTTTGTGAGAGCTTTACTAACTAACTTTCTCAAAATAGACAAACATTTTATTTTGGAAGAAAACACGGCATATGGAATATGCACTGAAATAGCAAATGATGCTAATAGGTAGATATGGTGGACACAGCTAGCAATATTGGTTTTGGGGAGTTGGAAGCACAGGTAGAGCACATATTCAGTGCAAGTGAAGGCTAGCAATAGAGAGGGAGCGACAAATGAGAGAGCAATAGCTGTCATAATCGTGCTTGCAACAAAACATGACTAACTATGGCATGAAAGTGATACAAGATCTCTGAGGCAAAATAAATCATCAAGGCTTACTGACTATTGATTAGTCATATGCATGTGTGAGCATGTGCCAAGACGATTCATATGAACAGTTAGAGGAGGATACACAATGTCATACCAAAGTATGAATAAAACAATGCAAACAAACATTCATATGACATGCTACACACTATTAGCAAGCTGGAGCTATTCATAGACAAGCAAGAACTACTAAGCATCCATAATGACATACACCTTACATAAACAGGCTAAGCATGCTCACAATGATGAGTATATGTACAAAAATGAAACAAGTAGTGTTCGTTACCAGCCTCTTACCACACCTCAAGTTGTCTTAATCTTCATTATTGACCTTCACTTGTGTGACTTGAATAATTAACATGAAAACCAATATCCACTGAGGACAGTTGAACCCTGTGAAGAACTCACAAAACCAAATAAGAACAACAAATATTTTTGGTGTTTTCGATTTTTTAGAAACAAGCAAACAAAGAAAAACCAAACAAAATCAAACCAAACCAAACAAAGCAAAATCTTTTTGGATTTTTCTTTTAAGGCAAAACAAAGAAAAGAAACAAACCAAGAGAAACAACAAAAATATTTTTGGTATTTTTGGGTTTTTAGAAAGAAGCAACAAAAACCAAAAAGAAAGTGAAACAATGGATATACAAAGAACCGACCGAACATGATATATAGATGAGTGTGATGTCGGTGTACCTCCCCCCAAGCTTAGGCTTTTGGCCTAAGCGGGGCTCAATCCCATGGTGCCCAAGTAGATGCCCCTCCATAGTATGTCGAGGAAGCTCCCTCGTCCTAGTACGAGCTCGAGGCATCCCATGTGTAGTGTACAGCGGGGTCATAAGCGGGCGCTCCCCCCCCCCTTGATAGTGCCCGTGGAAGCTAAGAGAATCCAGTAACTCATCCATCTCCGCCTTTTAGCGTGACCAAGGTCCCTGAGAAATACTGAACAAAGTGGTTTGGGGTAGAGGGATCTCTCTCTTCCCCGTCAGTAAACAGCATTCTATAAACCAAGTTCTCAAGAGTAGAGCTAGAGGTGACGAAGTGGTGCGCCTTCATGGCAGCAAGATCAAGTCTCTGGGGAGACAAAACTGTATCATGGGGATCAATAGCAATGTTCAAGGCAGGAGCGATACGAGTATAAATAATTCCCCCATAAATGGGTCCCCTAGCATCTAAACGGCGAGCAATGAGGGAACCAAGATTATACTTTTTCTCACCATAGAGCGCAGCAGATAAGAAGGCCAATTGATAGTTGGATATGTTACTAGTGTTCTCCCTACCAAGAACACTGGTGGTAAGATAGTAGGTGAAGTACCTAATAGCTGGAACTTGAATGTTCTTTATCTTCCCTCGCTGAGCTCTACGGTCATCATCATTGGTTATTCCTTGGTATAGTTCCAGCAAATCGGCGGGAAGAGCTGTAATCTTCTTTCATGACCCCTTTGTACCAAGTCCCAAGGACTTGCAAAAATCCTTCAATTTCATAGAATGAGCCCTGCCATAAAGTCTAAAAGACATAGAAGAACTGAACAAACTATTGGTGAAGGAGAAACTCTCCACAAATGTTTTAGTAAGTGAAGCATATTGTGTACTCTCATCCTGCATGAAACTTGTTAGACCAGCCCTCTCAATCAAATCCATGAAATCATTAAGAATCCCAGCAGCTCGCAAGAAAGCTTGACAAGGAAAGGTGGAGGGGTGCGCATCCCCTTCATCCCCCTTGTCACGAAACCGTGGAGTGATGAGGTCCTCATTGTATGAGGGTCTGGAGCTTGTGGATGATATTGGGAGCCTTGACCTTCTTGGTGCATCACTCTCAAAAATGTCACCAAAGGTGTGGTGGTCCATGACTTCTCTTTGATGAAATTTTAAACAACCATCAAACCAAGTGATTTCTAAGTTGATAAATGATGATCAACTACTATAGGAACTTGCTAGAGGACTACACATGCATCAAAACAAAGTTTCTAAGCATAGAAGAAGCACGAAATCTCAAACAACCTGTCACCTATAGTAGCAAAATACTCAAGATACAATCTACCAATCACAAATCTAATTGGACAAGTGGAGGAGGCACATACCAAGGAGCAATCCCTCCAAAAATCAGCACTTGAGATGGGCTGAACAAGGAGATCAAAAATCACGAGCAAGAACAGCAAGAAATCGAGCTTGAGCAAGTTTTCCGGTGTTTTTCGGGAGAGAGAAAGAAGGTGGCTTTGAGGAGGCAGCCTGGAGGGGCCCAAGTGGGCCAGACCCCCCTAGACGACACCAGTGTTGGGCTCGCGCCTACCGCAAGTGTGGGGCCTAGGGGTGCCCCCCTGGGTCACCTCTGGTACCTCTCTTCACCTTTTTTCGAGGAAAAAATTATTTTGAATTTTCTGGGATTTTTTGGGAAACTTTATTTTTGGCCAATTTTCAGAGTATGAAAATTGATTTTCTCGCAGAAATAGTTTTTTAGAAGAAGAAAAAGCAAACCAAAAAGCCAAACTACAGGAGCTCTAAGAAACTCAAACAAGCAAACAACTAGCAAAAACTAAAGCTAAAGCAAATACTAGGAAGGAGAAAGGAAAAGGAAAGCAAATATAACCAAAGTGGAAACATTATTTTGTTCATTAAAATCCTTTTGTTAACAAGGTTGATCAGGTCTTGTTACCAAAACAATCTTATATGAAACAAAACTTTGCATTACACAAGGTGATTATGTTACCTCATACTTGATAGCAATGGTCCCAATCATAATAGTTTAAATATTTTCTTGTGGAATGGGACAATATATTTCTCCAGCCTTGATGCCTTCAATATTTTCAATAGAATTCAGGCAATATCTTCTAACAACCTTCTTGGGGAAATAGACAGTGTGCTCTTTGTCATTAATATTGGATGTTACTTTTCCTTGATTGCAATTGATGACAGCACCTGCAGTATTAAGAAAAGGTCTCCCAAGAATAATAGACATATTATCATCTTCAGGCATTTCAAGCACAACAAAATCAGTTAAGACCATGCAATTATGAGCAACTTGAACAGGAACATCCTCACATATACCAACAGGAATTGTAGTTGACTTATCAGCCATTTGCAAAGATATATCAGTTGGTATCAACTTTTCTAGCTGGAGTCTCTTATAGAGAGAAAAAGGCATAACACTAACTCCAGCTCCCAAATCACACAAAGCAGTTCTAACATAATTATTCTTAATGGAGCAAGGAATAGTTGGTATACCTGGATCACCGAGTTTGTTTGGAACCATACCATTGAAGGAGTAATTACTAATTAGCAAGCAAAGTAGAAATCTCCTCATTAGGAATCTTCCTTTTATTAGAGACAATATCCTTCATATACGTTGAATAAGGAGGCAGTTTAATAGCATCAGTCAAAGGAATTTGCAAAAATAAAGGTTTCATCCACTCACAAAACTTGTTGTAGTGTTCTTCTTCCTTTGACTTGTGTTTCTTACCTGGAAAAGGCATAGGTTTCTATACCCAAGGTTCTCTCTCTTTACCATGTTTATTAGCAATAAAATCTTCCTTGGTGTACCTACTGTTCTTAGTGTGTTTCTCAGGTTCTTCCTCAATTTCCTCCTTATCAGGAGGCTCATCAATATTACCACTCTCAGTTTCAGCATCAGAGACAGATATACTATTAGGATCTACAGCAAGTTCAAGTGATTCCTCAACTTTCTTATGTTTCTTTTTCTTCCTCTTACAAGGACTACCACTATCTTCTACTTGTTGGGAATCCTGCTCTATTCTTTTAGGGTGTCCTTCAGGATATAAAGGATCTTGAGTAGCTGCACCACTCCTAGTTTTAATTCCATAAGCATGTTTATTTACTGAAGCATTAACTAGCATATCCTTTTGTACTTTAGCAAGTTGATCAAGTTGAGTTTGAACCATTTGAAAGTGTTTACAAATAATTTTAATATCATTAGAAGTTCTTTCTACAATATCTTTCAACTCATGGATAGCCCTAGAGTTTTCCAATAAATGATTCTGAACTTGTTTATTAAAGTGACCTTGTTTAACAATAAAAATGTCAAGTTCCTCTAATCATTGATCAGGAGGCTTACCATAAGGAATATCACCTTCATCAAAGTGTTGGAGAGAGTGTACCTCAATAGTAGATGAGTGGGGAATTGGCTTACACAATTCTTCTATAGGAGGTAGATTCTTCACATCTTTAGCTCTAATACCTTTCTCCTTTAGACACTTTTTAGCTTCCTTCATCACTTCATCATTTAATGCAATAACTCCCCTCTTCTTTGTTGTTGGTGTTGGAATTGGTTCATGAACAACTGGTTCAGGAGCAACTAGTTCAAGAGTAATAGGCTCGGGTGTATTCAGCTCAGTTGAAGTCCAATCATCATAATTCTTGCTTATCTTGTTCATTAATTCTTCAACATCTGTAGGAGTCCTTTTCCTGAAAACACAACCAGCAAAGCTATCTAGGTAGGTCCTAGAATCATCAGTTAGTCCATTATAATAAATATCAAGAAGCTCATTCTGAGGTAATGGACATCCAGGATATGCATGAATCAAGGAACAGAATCTTTTCCATGACTTAGACAATTTCTCTTCTTCTTCCTGTTTAAAATCAAAAAGTCTCTGCAAATCAGCATGTCTAGCACTAGGAGGAAAATATTTATGGAAGAAAGAAGCAATCAAGCAATCAGGGCTATCAATGGAACCAGGAGATAATCTATTAAACCAAGCCCTAGCTTCTCCTTTTAGTGAAAAAGGGAAGATCTTAGCAACAAAGTACTTACACATTTTAAAATCATCAGAGAACAAAGAACTCGTAGTATAAAGCTCATTCATATGAGCTACAACACTCTCATTTTCAGTACCACAAAAAGGTTCTTTCTCAACAATATCCAAATAAGCTAAATCAAGAGAGAAATCATAATCTTTGTCTTTAATATCTATGGGAGAGGTGTCAAACTTAGGATCATAGGACTTCTTGGGCATAATAGTACGTCTAGAAATGAGACTCTTCATAGCACTAGCATCATGTGTATTTCGGCACTCTTTAATAAATTCATCAGTGAGCTCAATGTAACCATCATTAATATCAAAACTCTCACTAGACTAAGGTGAGCTAACAGGTGTAATAGTGTCTTCACTAGGAGTTTCGGTATTTCCTAGACTATCCATAGTAGCATCTAGAAAAGGACCTAGTGAACCACTCGCATCAAGCACAGTAGAAGTAACATCATGAGTATCAAAAGTAGTTTCAGATTCAGCAGTAGTAACAGTGTGTGTAGCATGAGTATGTGGTGGTAGTGTGACAAGCTTACTTGTAACAGACGGTGAATCAAGATCAATAGAGGTGTTTAGGACTGTATCTCTTCTTGTAGTGGATGGTAAAATAGGGAACTTTCCATCACGATACTTCCCCATGATGAAAGGAGTAGCAGTGAAAAATAATAGATCCAAGTGAACTTACAAATAAAGATATGCTCCTCGGCAACGGCGCCAGAAAATAGTCTTGACGACCCACAAGTATAGGGGATCGCAACAGTCTTCGCGGGTAGTATTACCCAATTTATTTATTGGACACAAGGGGAGACAAAGAATACTTGCAATCCTTAACAACTGAGTTGTCAGTTCAGCTGCACCTGGAAATAGTTCTTGCTCACAGAAGTTTATCAGTAGCAACAGTTTATAGTAGCAACAGCAAAGCAACAGCAGCAGTAACAGCAACAGTGAAACAATATCAATAGTAATAGTAACAGTAATAGTAGGATTCGAGTGCGGTAGGCATAGGGATGGATGGACGGGCGTTGCATGGACAAGTCTAAACATGTAACTTCAAAGAACTAGGGCATCGCAGATAAATAACAACAAGCATCCAAGTACTAAATAATCCTAGGCATGTGCTCCAAATATAGTCATACATGCTCGTAATGAGAACTTGCATAACAACTTCTGTCAAGCCAGCCCGTGGCAGCGGGGCCTCTAGGGAACTTCTGGAAATTAAGGTGCTCCTTTTAATAGAGCACCGGAGCAAAGCATTAACACTCTGTGAACACATGTGATCCTCACACCACAGCCATCCCCTCCGGTTGTCCCAATTATTGTCACTTTGGGGCCTTTGGATCCGGACAATGATATGTGTACACAACTTGCAGATAATACCATAAACAATACTATCATAATGATTCAATAATAAGTTCAGATCTGATATTATGGCACTCGGGCCCTAGTGACAAGCATTAAGCACAACAAGTTGCAACAAAGTCAAATAGCACTAATAGAGATACTAGGCACTATGCCCCTAACAGATCTTATTCGATTACATGATAGAACTCATCCAATCCCTACCATCCCCAAGCCTACAGCGGGGGATTACTCACTCATGGATGAGGGAAACATCAGTGGTTGATGGAGATGCGTTGGTGATGACGATGGCGATGATCCTCTCCAAATTCCCCGTCCCAGCAGGGTGCCAGAACGGAGTTTCTGGATTTGAATCTTGGTTTCTCGTGGCGGCGGTGAACCGGAACTCTCTCTAGAAAACTATCGAACCCCCCTCTGTTTTTAGGTCAGAAGGAAACTTATAGGTGTGGAGGGAGGCCGAGGAGATGCCTGGGGTGGCCAAACCTCCCCCAGGCGCGGGTTCAGTGGGCTCGTGCCTGGGGTGGGTCTGCCCCCCCCCCAGGCCTCCCCTCTGTCTCCCCTTTGGCTCCGTGGATCTTCTAGTGAAATATAATTTTTGGCATATTTTCCGGGATTTTTCCTGATAGTTCATTTTCTGCACAAAAACAAAACACCAAGGTAATTCTGCTAAAAACAGTGTCAGTCCGTGTTAGTTGTATCCAAATCACACAAGTATAGAGGAAAAACAATAGCAAAGTGTTCGAGAAAGTAGATACGTTTTGGACGTATCAGTTGGTTGCTCCCAGTCTTTTGCTAGCCTCCACTTGTATGAGTAATCTCTACTCATGCTTCCAACTCCCATGAAACCAGGTTATTCCAAAGTGTCCACTATAAATTCCTATGCATGGTGTGTTACACCATTCCAAGTATATTCTTGTTTTTAGCTATCTTCCAATTAAAAACTATTTTTTATGTGAAAACTTAGTGATTAAAGCCCTCACGAACTTGATGGCACAATTTTTACTCTTTGCCCCTAATAAACTTGAACCATTGTGACAACTTTGTTGTATATTCTTGCACTTATAAGTTGGAATTAGCAGAACCGTGTTGTCACGGGGAATGTTTTCAACATTGCACTTGTACTTTGTACTCATTTGATATCATGTTCTTTTGTCTATGGATGTCACTGGTGTGAAATAAAGAGGGAACTTGTAAGTCCATGGAGTTGGTATCCTGTGTTAGAGAAATGCCTGGGCCGCTAGCCTAAGCCATGCATAATCATGGTGGAAACTTGCAGCATCACCATAGTGAGCTATCTATGAAGCATCCTCAATAAAAATCTATGCATATGGTAAATAAAAATATTGCTGAGATGCTCATTTTCTGCTTGCCTTGTCATTTTGGTTATGGGAAAGCTCATGTACCATGTGCAAGGGGTACCCCGTTGGTGGTTCTCAATGATATGCAAATACTTACAATGACAAGAACTTACCTGGGCCCAGAGTTGAGTATGCATGAGGTGTGGCCCTCGTATTCAAGGGACTTGAGATTTCCAACTTATACTTCGTCAAGCATATACTCCATTTTTGCCACTTTAACCTTGACCACTTCAAGATGCTTATGATAGGGGCAATGAGAGCTGAAATCTACCAAGTACCATAATTTTTGGAAGCTCTTTTTGAAACTTGTAATCCCTGCTTCCTTTATAAAAGGTCTTTCTTCCACCACTATTGTGTCTCCACCTTCTACCTTTAGGCACCATTAAGAGAGCATAGTTTTCATTCTGTGTGCAGTGTCCCAAACCTTATTGATTGATGCATATTGTGATATTACTTGTTCTTGTGCTATTTGTTTCTAGTCACCCTTGTGAACTTTGAAGGTGTCCTATGCATCTATTTGCTACTCTATGAGGGACAAGCTGATTGCCACTATGCTATGTTTTCTGTATGTGAAACAAACAAACATTTTTCAATGCATGTTATTCATGATCTTTGTTTGTAGCCTTTAATGTTGCATGCATAGTTACTATGTCCTATTGTTAGAACTCCATATTTCATGCACATGTTTAGAGTTCTTTGATCACAGCTTTCAATACATGCAAATGCTTTGATCTTTATTGTGAGGGTGCATGTCACCTCAAAAATTATTCTTTCTATCACTTACCTACTCGAGGACGAGCAGGAGTTAAGCTTGGGGATGCTTGATACGTTGGAAACGTATCTATAATTTTTGATGCTCCATGCTTGTTTAGTATCTACTTTGATTTGTTTTGTCTTCACTTTGAGGTATTTTTATATATTTTCTGGAACTAACCTATTAACAAGTTTCCACAGTGCCAGTTGCCTGTTTTCTTCTATTTTTGGTTCCAGAAAGGCAGAAAATCAATATTCTCGGAATTGTACAGGACAAAAGCAAAAGTTATTATTTTTCCCGGAGCAACACGGAACCACGAAGCAGAGCCGGAGGGGGGGCACTGGGTGGCCAAACCCCCCTAGGCACGGGCAAGCCCTAGGGGCGCCTAGAGGGGGTGTGGGGCCCCTGGACCCCCAACGACCTTGATTCCTGCGCCTATAAGAGCCCCCCCCCCCCCCGATGAGATTCGGGGGACAGAAAATCTCTGTTCTGGCACCCTGCCGGGACGAGGAAGTGCCCCCAGAGCCATATACATCGATCTCCTTCACCATCTCCATCACCGTTGCTGATTCCCGTGATGAGGAGGGAGTAGTTCTTCCTCAAGGCTAAGGGCTCTACGGTAGCTATGTGTTCATCTCTCTCTATACATGATCTTGTTCTGGTCATGAGCTTTGTAATCAAGTAGATATACCTTGCTACTCAAGTGCTTCATTAGATATCTTCTCTCCCCATGTGTGTGAAAGTGACAGCGTGCACACCATGGTGGCACTTAGGTTTGAGTCTACATAAATACTCTTTGTGCTTTAATAGATCTATGCTTTTCCCCACGTGTGTGAAAGTGACAGCGTGCATACCGTGTGTGGCACTTTGGCTAGATTGAATATTTGTTATGAGTTATATTTGGAGTTGGATGTCTCTCTGAAATTGTGGTGTTTGTTGGAACCATCTAGCTCTCAAGATGACAGTGTGGGGTTATCTAGATTGGGGAAGGCGGACTTTGAGGAGTGTTGTTATAGCCCTACCAATGATTAGAGTGTCCAACCGGAGAGTAGTTAAGAGTAGTATCATGAAGAGAGGATATTTATATGAGAGAGTGTTCACTAGTGAAAGTATGATCCCTAGGCCTTGTTTCTAAACATTAAAACACCATTTGCATCTAGATCTATTGCATGTGTAGGGGTCCCAAACTTAGATAAGATTGATCCCTCCTGTGTTTACAATGCTAGTCCCTGGATCAATAGCTAGCATCCACAGTTTAGATGTAATATCAAGAAACAAGGGTCATAATATAACTTTATAACCAGGAATAACAAAATTTTATTACATCAAACATAGCTCATTAGGCTATTACATTACATTGCAGCGGAATAAATATAGTCATGGGTCCTTCATCTTCAAAGTGCCACAGGCAGATGTTGGTTGTAGACTTTGTAATCCTAAACAATCAATCTTCACTAAAGTCAATCAAACCTGCAACATACAAGTTACAGCCACAAAGGGTCAATACATTTGAATTGTATTGGCAAGTGATACTATAGTAGAATAGTGGATTCTATCATCTATATGCATTTGGCTAAGTGGAGTTGAGGCTTGCATTGCTCAAAATAGATTTTTCCTTAACATTTGAAAATACTAAGTTTTTGCTTGACAAAATCATTTTCTCAATCAAAGATTTCAAGATCCTTGTACCAAGCCATCTCTCCATCAATGATTGAAGAATTCAAACAACCCTTGTTCAAACCACAAGTTTTTAATTTAGAAATTGGAATGATGAGATTCTTGATTGTTTCCATGTCTTGATGCTCAAATTGTCCTTTACCAGGGACATGGCTAAGTACTTAGATTTTACACTCTGCAGAGGTGGTGCACTTTACCCACAAGACTTGGTTTCCCAAGACAAAATCTTTCAGAAGCCTTCCCTTAGACCAAAATGGACGCGTTCCAACCTATCAAAAAATACCACCCACTGTCCATTTGGCTAAGTTCTTGCAACCTATATGATCATGGCAGAGCCCATATTGCCAAGTGGTTGCACTTGAAGCTTCTCAACATCTGACATCTCAAATCCCTTTGTTTCCTGGGTGGCATTCCACAAGTGTGATACACAACCCAAGTCCATGACCTTGTGTAACCACTCAACATATCCCAATCCTTCCATTCCACCCAGGAGGTTCATTGACTTAGTTGTTTTATTAAACAAAATCACAAGTCCTCAGACTTAGAATATTTTTCCATAGTGTGAATATATATTCCACCCAGGTTTTCTATTAGCTAGGCTAAGCTTGGTAGTAATAGGAAATTTAACTTTGAAAATCCTACTAAGGATTCAACTACTAGGTTTTCCTATAGCAAGATCTATACTTAGCAAAATCCATGCAAGTTTTACTTAGCAAAATCACTAATGCACAGTGAAAGTAATGGGGCAAAAAGTATGAAGTATCACTTGCCTTTTTGGTAGGGAATGGTGGTTCACTTCTTGATCTTTCTAGTCTCACACTTCACTACAAATCAATCAAGCAAACACAAATTCAATTCACATTCCAAACCAAAGTCAAACAAACAATTCTTCACACACACAAAGTAATGGAATCTAAGTCATGCATGGGAGCATGCACAAGATAGTTTTATTTTGCAAAGGGGTCTCTATGGTGTTTCTAAACTTTGTAAGATCCAAATTGGTCATTTACCAAAGTGTCAAAGTTATTAGTAAGAAGGTTTTGTCCAAAAACTATTTTTAATTCCATTCATCATTTCATGTGGTGAAAAATGTTTTTATTAAGGCAAAAACTCTTAAGTTGTTCACCAAATGAGTTGCTATTGCAAAGCTTGGTGTTTTTGGGTCAGTAGGTTTGGTCCAAACTATTTTCTCAAAGTTTACTTTCCATAAACATTTTTATAATAAAATCAACAATTTTATTTGGCTAGAAATGGACTAAACTAATTAATCCATTCCAAACTTTTCCAAATTCATTTTCCAAACCATGGGTTGGTTCCTAGGGTCAGTAAGGTCACAACAAACCAATTGCCAAAGGTTTTAACCCTAAATTCAATTTTAAACAATTTTTACATTCATAACAAGCATACAAATGTTTCTGCAATTTTAAACAAGCTAACAACTAATATTTGCTAAACTAAGGCCATGGTTGGCTAGGGCTTGTTCTCCTGAATTCATTGATATAAAATTTGCAAAATTTGGACGTGTGGTTTGAAAGTTACAGAGGTTTGAAAATTGAATCTATAACAGATTCAAATCTGTTTTTAAAACTAAACCTGGCCACGTGTCTGACTCTGATTCGTCTATACCGCTTCGCTCGGATCGGCTACTCTGGTGCGTTGGATCAAGTCAGATCGTGCGGTGCGCAGATGCTACTTTCCTCTTCGCTTATTTCTAATCTTATCCGTCAGATCGAGATCCGATGGACCCTAGTGTTTTGACCATTTGGCAGCGGCGCTGACGCGGCGGCGACTGGCGGCGCGGTCAGATGTGGACTGTGCTGGCGATTTAGGAAGCGAGGGAGGAGGTGAGGGTGCTTACGGTGATCGCGGTGACGCTCTGATGCTCAAGGTGCTCGTCGTTGGGCAGGGGGCGCACGGGAACGGCGGCGATTGCTCGTCGGAGATGTCGTCGGCGTCAGGCTTGCTCAGGCGTCGTCGAGGACGAGGCTACAGCGCGTACTGGGGCAAACGGAAGACAGGGTCAGATGTGCACAGTCCTGGCGAAGATGCGTGCGTGAACGAGAGGGAAAGGGGCGGACGGAGACTACCTGGGGTACTCGCCGGAGTTAGAGCTGACGGCGGCGTTGTTCAGTCAAGGATGCAGTCGTCGCTGCAGAGCACGCGCAAGCGAGAGGAAAGTACTGGCAGGTGCAGGAGACGATGGCGAGCAAGCCAGTGTGCTCTGGAAGCAGTGGGGCTGGCGGTGGTGGCCGGATTTTAAACGGGAGTTCGCCGGAGTCTGTGGTGGTTCGGGAAGAATTCCGAGCATCTTGGTGGCCGAGGGAGCCGGGCGAGAGAGGGGAAGTGGAGAGGAGGGGAATACGCTTTATCTTGCGTGGTCGCAGGGCAGAATTATTGCGCCATTAAACGAGAATTAATCCCGCGAATTCATCACAGAAACGGGAGAGAGGGGGTGGAAGAACAGGTCGTGGGTTGAAGACGGTGAGCTGGAGGGGTGGGGTCTGCTTGGCAGTGAAAGAAAGGGAGTGGAGGTGGGGGCCAGTAGTCAGTCGCTCAGTGGGTGAGTTGCTGGGTGAAGAAAACGATTCGGGTTGGAAAGAGGAGTTGGGCTGCGAGTTGGGCTGTTGGGCCAGATGGTGGGCTGGTCGTTTTCTCTTAATTTTTTCTGTTTACTTTGTTTTATTCTTTTCTATTTCTATTTACTGATTTGAATTTCATCCAACTATTCAAGCATTCCAATAATTCAAACAACTCAAACAATTGTAATATTGAATTTAGTTCTGTTCAGTAATATGGACAAAAGCCCAAAATAAAATAAAATAAAATAATAATTTTATTGATCCATTCTTTAATTAAATAAAATGGACCTTTATTTATTTTACATGACTTGATTTATTCAATAAAATCCTCATTTAAATTCCAAACACTTCCAAATCCAAATCAGTAGGTTTTATTTGAAATTATAAGATACTTGAAATACTTGTTTAAAATAAACTCAAATATCATTTTATTTTAGGTCCATTAATAATTGGATAAAATGGGCCTTAGTTATTTAAATAAAATAGAGTTTGATTTTATTACTCAAATCTTTATTTGAAACCTAAATATTTTAAAAACCAAATCAGTAGGTTTTATTTGGGAAATATATAATACTTGGAAACTTGTTTCAAACAAAATATTATTTTTCTTTAGGGTCCAATATTGATTAAAAATGGGCCAAGGTTTATTAATCAAATAGGATTTGTTTCATTGAGATATTTATTTTGAAATATAATATAAAGCCAAAACACTTTAGTAGGTTTTATTTGAGAATATAAAATACATGGAAAGCCTATTTAAAACAATTTAATAAGTTTTGATGTTTTAATTAAAATGGTAAAACCTTTTTATAATAAAATTTGATATTAATTCCTTATTATTTTATTTTAGATAAACCTTTGTTATTTTTATTCAAAACTAAATGTTTTAATTCCCAAAGTTTGGTCAAGGTTTAATTTGACTTTATTAAATAATCTTTATTTATAAATCCACCTTTTCTTTTAAAAACCAATCTTTTATTAAAGATCCAAAGTAGTAATTTTAAATCTTCAAAATGTTTTCTTTATTAAATGTTTTATCTTTTAAATTTCTTTAGGATTTTATTTAATTCAAATGGGTTTGAAGTTCCAATTGAATTCAAAAAGTTTCTTCTGGCTCTGAAAAATCAAACAAAGTTTTATTTTATTCATTTATTTTCACATTACAAGATTTGGAAAATCTTGGGATGTGACAGCATGTTTGCTTGGTTTAGTCTTTACCTCACCGTCAAGCTATTTTCTGGCACTCACACATGTTACCCCAAGTCAACAACAAGTCGGAAGCTATTTTCTGGCACCGTTTCCACTTGTATTTTACTATCTCTTCGTTGAACTAGTGCACCTATACACCTGACAAGTGTATTGGGTGTGTTAGGGACACAAGAGACTTCTTGTATCTTGATTGCAGGGTTGCTAGAGAGGGAATACCTGACCACTTCCTCCCTGAGTTCGATAAACCTTGGGTGATCCACTTAAGGGAAAATTGTTGTTGTTCTACAAAGCTCTGCACTTGGAGGCCCAACAACTATCTACAAGAATAGAAGTGCGTAGACATCAGTCCTACACTTCTTACAACTAGTCTAGCGTGTCTTGCACTCCAATGCTCCTGGTACGTCGGTGACTCCTACGTAGCCTTCCTTTATCTGGCATGGGCTTCCCTTCTAGATCCATCTAACTGGGCCGCCCAGTAGGCCATGGGCCATGCTACAAACTGTGGGCCACCCGGGTTATCCGGATAGAGGACATGCTATGAGTATACCCTATAGCATATCCCCAACAATTGTAGCAATCAAGGTTATCGAACGTCTCGCGGAGATCGTCGATCAGCGTCTTGGCCCCCTGGTCTTGATTACTATGTCGTTGACATAGACTTGGATGTTGCGACCGATCTGGTTTTTTAGGCATGCCTGCATGCATCTCTGGTATGTGGCGCCTGCATTCTTCAGCCCGAAGGGCATGGTGTTGTAGCAGAACACTCCGAACGGCGTGATGAACGCCGTTTTATCATGTTCTTCAACCTTCAACCGAATCTGGTTGTAGCCTGAGTAGGCGTCGAGGAAGGAGAGTTTCTCGCATCCTGCAGTCGAATCGATGATTTGATCGATCTGCGGTAGAGGGAAGTGGTCCTTGGGACAATGCTTGTTGAGGGATGTGAAGTCCACACACATCCACAAGATGTCCGTGTACTTTTTAGGGACCGGCACGGTGTTGGCCAGCCACTCACTCTCCTTGATTTCCCTGATGAAGTTGGCGTCGAGCGGTCTGTTGACTTTGATTCCAACGGCTTCGGCTCTTGGTTTAGAAAGTCGTCGGATCGACTACTTGACTGGCTTCTCATCCGGAAACACATCGAGTGCATGGTCAGAGAATTCCTTGGGAACTCCTGGCATGTCCGTAGGACACCAGGCGAAAATTTCACAGCACTGATACGTCGGAAATATATCTATAATTTTTTATGCTCCAGGCTTGTTTAGTATCTACTTTGCTTTGCTTTGTCTACACTTTGAGGTGTTTTTATATGTTTTTTGATACTAACCTATTAACAAGTTGCCACAGTGTCAGTTGTCTGTATTCTTTTGTTTTTGGTTCTAGAAAGGCAAAAAATCAATATTCTCGGAATTGGATGGGACAAAAGCCAAAGTTAATATTTTACCGTGGGCAACACGAAGCCATAGTACGAGACAAAGGAGCGCCTTGAGGGGGCCACACCCCCTGGCCACGTGGGTGGGCCCACCCCACGCTTGGGGGGTGCAGCCGCCTCGGGCACCCCCTCGGCCTCCCTCTTAGCCTATAAGAAGCCCCCGATGCTGAAACCCTAGGAACCCGATCAAAACTCCACGAAACCGTCTATAGTCGCCGCCACCATCGTCCCTATATCGGGGGATCTGAAATTCTTCCTAGCACCCTGTCGGAGGGGAGATCATCCCGGAGGCATTCTTCTTCATCGTGCCAGCCTCCGGTATGAAGCGTGAGTAGTTCCACCTTGGACTATGGGTCCATGTAGTAGCTAGATGGTTGTATCTCCTCCTTGTGCTTTCATGTATAGATCTTGCGAGCTCCATTCATGATCAAGATCTAATCTATTTGTAATCATGCATGTTGTGCTTGCGGGGATCCGATGGATATTGAGATTACTATGTTAGATTGATTAATGGTTTTGTCTTATTGATTCTATCATGTCTGTGTTGTTTGTGATCTTGCATGCTCTCTGTTGTTAGTAGCTATCTTGGCCAAGAAGTTGCTAGTGACTCCAAGAGGGGGTATTTATGCTTGATAGTGGGTTCATGCCTCTAGTTTCCAAGGGAAGTGACAGAAATATCTTCGGTTGTAGATGTGTTGTTCCCACTAGGGAGAAAACAACGGTCTCTTGTTCATGGAACAAGTGGACTGTTTACCTTACACACTTTGCTTAAAGCAGTTGTCTGTTGCTTGCAACTTAATACTGGAGGGGGTTCGGATGATAACCTGAAGGTGGACTTCTAGTCATAGATGCAGTTGGATGGCGGTCTATGTATATTGTTGTATTGCCCAATCGAATCTCATAGGATCTTTTTGTCTAGTATTGCATTGTTACGCCTTGTTTAGTTCCTGTCAATTGCCCTGCTATAATATGTTTACCCTTCATGCCATGTTGTTTATCTAAGGAGAGCACCTCTAGTGAACTATGGACCCCGGTCCAATATTTACCATTGATACATCTTCCATTGTTACTGTTTACTTGCTACAAACCACTTTCACCTTCCACACCATACAGTTAATCCTTTGTTATAGCAACCGATGAGATTGACAACCTCACTGTTAGTTGGGGCAAAGTCTTGAGTTTGTGTTGTGCAGGTTTCCACGTTGCTTGCAACACCTTTGGGACGTTTCCTTCCTCCTACTAGTTCGATAACCTTGGTTTCTTACTGAGGGAAACTTGTCTGTTGTACTGCGTCATGCCTTCCGCTTGGGGTCTCCCAACGAAGTGTTGCTGCGCTCATCAAGGCTATTTTCTGGCGTCGTTGCTGGGGAGGCTAAGGACGTCTTCACAAGGGGAGTCCTCCTCAACCTTTCTCGTTACTTTGTTTTTAGTTTGCTTAGTTTCTTTTGCTTGGTTTTGTTTGCCTCTTTTTATCGAAAACTCAAAAAAACAGTTTAGTTTGGTTTGCTTTCTCTATTCAAAAAAACAAAAAAATTAGTTCCTACTCTATTTGCCACCTTGCTCTACCTCACCATGTTGTTCCCCAAGTTCGCCCTGAAGGACCTTTCTATAGGTAGTGTCTCCATAATTGGGAAACAAAATATTGAAGAATTCTTCAACCATGTTAGCAAACATGAGGACATTGAGGATAGATCTATAGCAGAACTTACTCCTTGTGAAAATTTACTCAAAGAGTTCCATGATGTTGCTAAGGAAGCCAAAAAGGTCTTTGAGCGTTTCAATATTCTAGGATCAAGTGTAGATGTTGTGGGTACTTCTGATAAAACTAAGCCTAGAGAGGAATTTAAGATGCCCATACCCATTAAGCTTGTTGGGATGCATGAGTCCTAGAGAGGAATTTCTTTAGTTCAACACTTTTTGATTTGAGCAACATAAGAGTTTCGAAAAAATTGGTTTCTACCTAGGGTCATAATCCTACAGGCAACACAGTGCTCTGATACCATCTGTAAGACCCCTCCTTTGTAAAGGAAAAGGATCCCTGTGATTGCAATGCTAGTCCCTGGATCATTGCTAGCATCCACAGTTTAAGATGAAGTACACAGATACAAAGGTCATTTATTACATCCATTCCAGAGATAAAACATAGTCTTTTACAACTCATGGCCATAGGCCTAATACAAGAGTTTTGGAATAAGTAAATAAACACAAGTCGTCATCTTCATGTGCCACAGGCAAGCATGTTGAGTGTAGACTCATGACTCCTAATCATCATCGGAGTAAACTGCAACATCACAAGTTACAGCAACAGTGGGTCAATACTTTGGAATAGTATTGGCAAGTGATACCTTAGTAAATTTTAAGTGGACTATATTACTATATGCGTTTTGGCTAAGTGTAGCTTGGCTTGCTTTGCTTGAAAATAGGTTTTCCCTATTAGTTGAAATCATTAAGTTTTTCTTTCTCAAAAACTTCCCCAAGAAACCACCAATGGACATTGGGGTCCTTCACCCTTGTTCACCCACAAGTTTTACTTAGAAGTTGGAGTGATGAGATTCTTGTAGCTTCCATGTCTTGATGCTCAAATTGTCCATTGCCATAGACTTGGCTAAGTACTTAGATTTTCCATCTGCAGAGGTTGTGCACTTTCCCCACCAGACTTGGTTTCCCAAGACAGGACCTTTCAGAAGCCTTCCCTTAGCCAAATGGACGCGTTCCAACCTATCATCCCACTACCACCAACTGTCCAAATGACTAAGTTCTAGCAACCTATATGATCAAGGCTGAGCCCATATTGCCAAGTGGTTGCACTATAAGCTTCTCAACACTTAGCCTCCAAATCCCTTTGTGCCTGGGTGGCATACCACAAGTGAGATACACAAGCCACATCCATGGCCTTGTGTAACCACTCAACCAAAAACCACCATTCAAGTCCCATTCCACCTAGGAAGTTCATTGACTTAGTTGTTTTATTAAGAAAAACATAAGTCCAAAAGACTTAGAAATATTTTCATCATAGCATGTATAAACTTTACCAACCCTTGTTTTCTACTAGCTAGGCTAAGCATGGCATGGTAACTTAACTTAGGAAATTCCCTAGCAATTCTACCATTCTACAATTACTTAGGATTTCCCAACTTAGCATTTGGCAAAGTAGTAACAACATGCAAGGCTTAGCAAAATATTTCTAATGCTTGAAAAATTTAGGGATGGAAATATTCATGAAGTACCACTTGCCTTGGTAATGGGGAGAGCAGCACTCTTCATAATCACAGTCACTAGCAAAATCTACACAAAATGTGTAGCACAAAAATTACACACACAATTCATATACAAACAAAAATAATATAAATGCATGCATGCAAAAAAGCTAAGTGATGATTTTGAAAACTCCACCAAGCAAGTGTATGATACAGAAACAAAACCAAGTCAAAAAGTTTGCTAACCAAACTTATTTAGCCCTAAAACAATTTGCTAAACAAAGTCTATACTTAGAATGGACCTAATTATGTTTCTGCATACAAAGTCATTTTAACAGAAACTTTTTGTTAAACACATTGCAGATTCAGAAAGGGCTTGACTCACTGAATCCAACGGTATAAAATTTTCAAAAATCTAACGTGGAAATCTCAAGTTATAGCCATTTGAAAATTGGATCTAAATCTGATTTGAATTCTATTTTTGAATTCAACCCTAGACACGCGTCAAGCTTCTATTGGTGCGTACCGGTTCGCACCGGATCACCCTTCCGCGCCGTTGGATCTAACTATCGTTGCACGGCTCAGATCTATCCATACCCCTTCGTTAAGTGAACTATTTCTACGCGCTAGATCTGGATCTGACGGCTAAGAATCTCCTAACCAGAAATGAGCGGCGCTAGCGGCGCGTCGGTCAGTGGCGGCGCCGGCGTTCTAGGTCGCCCGGGGAAGAAGGAGGCGCTTACCAGAATCGCAGGATGCTACCGATGCTCAAGGTGGCGATGGTTCGTCGAGGGGCGCGCGGACATGGCGTGGATTCCTCGTCGGAGTAGAGGCAGACGTCCGGCACGGTCAGTCGTCGACGTTGGCGAGGTTCCTCGTCGCGCTAAGCCAAAATAGGGGTACTATTAGATGCGCACAACGATGTAGATTCTAGGTGTACCAGTCAGAGGTCAAGGGGCGGTGGCTACTTACGGAGGGAGGTCGCCGGAGTTCGTGCGGAGAACGGTGGCGGCCGGTCGTCGACGTTCCTGGAGCTACGGGTCATGCGAAGGCAAATGGGGAGTGTCAGTAGGTGCGCAAAGACTCGTTGAACTTGATAGAATGAACTAGAGACAGAGGGGAACACGGAGCTCACCGGAATTCGCCGGCGCAGTCGTCGGAACAGCGGCGGCGTCGTGCGAGTTGTGGGCAGCCTGGTGGCGTGAAGGCGAAATTGTTTGGGGGGAAATGGTCGCTAGGATGTGGGGATTTTATAGCCAGAGGCTCGACAAGAAACGCTTGCTGCATCAATGCCAATTAAGCTGGCGAAATCAGTGCAGCAACAGGCAGCGGCGGAGGTCATGCGCGGAATCAGGGGAAGACGAAGCTGACGTGGAGAGGGGCCCGCTCGTCAGCGAAGCGTGCGAAGGGAAGGTGGGGTCTAGCTGTTAGTGGCTGAGTGGGTGTGCTCGCGCGTGCGGAAGGAAAAGAAAAGGCCCGGGTGGGCTAGTTGGGCCTGTTCAGATGCTGGGCTAGATTGGTGGCGCTAGGCCCTTTTCATTTGTTTGCTCTTTTTCTTTTTCTGATTCGATTTTCAGAATAGGTTTTCAAATGGATTCAAGTTCCATTTGAATTCAAACTTTCTTGGGATTTTTGCAGTGTGTAGTAGTCTCAAAATTGGGCACAGAGTCAGGTGGTTTGCTAAGTAAAGTCTTGGTCAAGCTCGGAGATCAAAATAACAGAGACTAGGCACTTGGTTTGCAAGATTTGAAAAATGGTTTTTGAAACCATTTCCAATTTGAAAAACTTAGTTTAAATTCTACACTCAAACCTATCCTCATAAAAGTCCACAAACTTGGTTCACAAACAATCAATCCTTCAAATGGAGATAGCCATTTGATTTAAATCTGCTCACATAAAATCATAGCACTATGTGCTCCTGTTTTTCTGAAATGAGTTTGAAATTGATCTCAAATCTATATGCATGCATGAATGATATGCAAACTTTGAAATCATGATTTTAAGGATGTTACAAATCTAACCCCCTTAAGGTGAATCTCGCCCTCGAGATTCGGATTGGCTAGCAAATAGGTGAGGGTGGTCTTTCCGAAGATCATCTTCTCTTTCCCATGTTGCTTCCTCTTCGGTATGATGGTTCCATTGCACTTTGCAAAACTTGATAATCTTTGTTCTCGTGACTCTTTCTGCAGTCTCAAGAATCTTGATAGGATTTTCTTCATAAGTGATATCACTTTCTAGTTGAACTTCTTCCAAAGGTATGGTATCCTTCAAAGAAGATTCTTCCATTTCTGGGTGACATTTCTTAAGCTGACTCACATGAAATACATTATGGACTGCTGATAGAGATGCTGGCAGTTCAATTTCATAAGCAACTTCTCCTTTGCGACTCAGAATCTTGAATGGCCCAACATATCTTGGTGCCAACTTTCCTTTGACTCCGAATCTTTTCACTCCACGAAGTGGTGATACTCTTAGATAGGCTCTATCACCAACTTCGTAGGTGACTTCTCTACGCTTAGGATCTGCGTAGCTTTTCTGTCGGGACTGTGCTATCTTCAACCTGTCCTTAACCAATTTGACCTTCTCTTCGGCTTCCTTGATAAGTTCTGGTCCGAATAAACTTCTTTCTCCCACACCATTCCATAACAATGGGGTGGTACATTTCCTTCCGTAGAGAAACTCAAACGCTGCCATTTCAATGCTGGCTTGATAGCTGTTGTTATAAGAAAATTCTGCGTAAGGCAGACTTTCATCCCAACTTGCTCCATAATCTAGGGCACATGCCCTCAACATGTCTTCTAGAATTTGATTTGTCCTTTTTGTTTGTCCATCGGTTTGAGGGTGAAAAGCAGTACTGAATTCCAGCCTCGTTCCCAATGACTCATGTAGCTGTTTCCAAAAATGGGAAGTGAATTGGGTTCCCCTATCTGACACGATACTCTTAGGTACACCGTGAAGGCATACAATTCTACTCATGTAGATTTTGGCTAACTTGGCACTAGTATAAGTTGTCTTCACGGGTATGAAATGAGCCACTTTAGTTAGGCGATCCACTACTACCCATATGGAATCATATCCCGATCTGGTCCTTGGTAATCCGGTAATGAAATCCATACCAATCTTGTCCCATTTCCAATCAGGAATTGGTAGTGGTTGAAGCAAACCTGCTGGTTTCTGATGCTCCGCCTTTACTCTACTACACACATCACACAAAGCAATATGTTCGGCGATGTCTCTCTTGAGATTATTCCACCAAAATCTTTCTTTCATATCCATGTACATTTTGGTGTTACCCGGGTGAATAGAATACGGAGAGTTGTGTGCTTCTTGCAAAATCAGTTTCCGTATCTCCGGATCTTGTGGAACACAGATACGTTTCCCATGACATAATGTACCCTACTCGTCTTCATGGAAATTTTTAGCCCTCCCTTGGCCAATATTTTCCTTAATCCTTTCAATTTCCTTATCGGTCTTCTGAGCTTCTCGGATTTTATCCAACAAGTTGGGTTGAACATCCAAAGACATAAGATGTCCTTCAGGCACAATCTCCAATCTGAGTTCTTTGAATTGAGTACACAAATCATCTGGAAATTCTCCTTTGGTAAGGCCATTCACAAACACCTTACGACTTAGAGCATCAGCTACAACATTTGCTTTACCGGGGTGGTATTGCAAACTCAAGTCATAATCTTTGATAAGCTCTAACCATATTGTTTGTCTCATATTGATTTCCTTTTGGGTGAAGATATACTTCAAACTTTTGTGGTCCGTGAACACTTCACAACGCTTACCCAAAAGGTAATGTCTCCATGTTTTGAGTGCATGGACGACAGAGGCTAACTCCAAATCATGAGTAGGATAGTTTACTTCATGAGTTTTGAGTTGTCTCGAGGCATAAGCCACAACTTTACCGTCTTGCATAAGTACGGCACCCAAACCTTGATGAGACGCGTCACAATATACTTGGAAATCTTTTTCCAAATCTGGCAGACATAGAACTGGTGCTGTCACAAGTCTCTTCTTCAATTCTTGAAAGCTGACTTCACAACCTTCAGACCAAGCAAACTTCTTGTCTTTCTTTAACAATTCAGTCATGGGCTTAGCAACCTTTGAGAAATTCTCAATGAATCTTCTGTAGTAACCTGCTAAGCCAAGGAAACTACGAACTTCTTTCACATTCTTGGGAGATTCCCATTCTGTTATATCTGAAACTTTAGCAGGATCAACTGCCACACCATCCTTTGTCATAACATGACCAAGAAAACCAACTTCTTCCAACCATAACTCACACTTGTTGAATTTGGCATAAAGCTTATGCTCTCTCAACTTCTCGAGTATCAAACGCAAGTGTCCTTCATGCTCTTCTTTGCTCTTGGAGTAGACTAAGATGTCATCGATGAAAACGACAACAAACTTGTCAAGGAATTCCATGAACACCTTGTTCATCATATTCATGAAGTATGCTGGAGCATTTGTGAAGCCAAAAGGCATCACAGTATACTCATACAGTCCATACCTTGTGGTGAATGCTGTTTTAGGTATGTCTTGCTCTCTTATCTTGAGTTGAAAATAGCCTGACCTTAGATCAATCTTCGAGAACACACATGCTCCTTCTAGCTGATCAAACAAGTCATTTATTCTTGGCAAAGGATATTTGTTCTTGATGGTTACCTCATTGAGTGAACGGTAATCTATGCATAATCTTTGACTTCTATCCGTCTTCTCCACGAACAAAACTGGGGCTCCCCAAGATGAAGAACTCGGTTGTATAAATCCTTTCTGCAACTGTTCTCCTAGTTGCTTCTTGAGCTCCTTCAGTTCATCAACTAACATTTTGTATGGTATCTTTGCTATTGGTCCAGAACCTGGTACCAAATCTATCAGAAACTCCACATCTCTATCTGGCGGCATTCCTGGTAATTCTTCCGGAAACACATCCGGATACGCACACACTATTGGCACACTGTCCATGCTAACCCCCTTAAGAGAATTCAGCATACTCCTCTTTGCTCCAAAGCTGGTCTTGAATCTGATCCTTTTATTATCCGGAGTTGTGAGCGAGACAGTATGGCTGGCACAATCTATCACTCCTTTGTACTTAGTCATCCAGTCCATTCCCAGAATGACATCCAAACCTTGGGAGTTTAATATTATCAAGTTAACGGGAAACTTATACTTACCAAATTCTATGACTAGGTCATGGCATCCTGAATTCACTATCATTTCTCCACCAGGAGAACTTACTTTTATAGGACACCCAATGGTTTCTATCGGTAGTTCATTTCTTTCAACAAATGCTCTTGATATGAATGAATGAGATGCACCAGTATCAAAGAGTACAAATGCTGGAATGGAATTGAGTCTGAACTTACCAGCAACAGCATCAGGTTCCTCATAGACCTCCTCCACGTTAATGTGGTTCACCTGACCTTTCTGGAAAGGATTGGGCTTGACAGGTCCTTCAACTTTCTTTTCGGGGCACTCATTTGCATAGTGTCCCATCTTCTTGCATTTGAAGCACTCAACCTGACTGATGTCCCTCTTAGCAGGTTGACTTCCACTTCCACTACCATTTCCACCGTGGTGGCTCTTATGTCCACTCTTGTGGTTTTTGTACTTGTCATTGTCATGACTGCGGTGATGCTTGTTGTCATGACGATTGTGGTTGTGGTGCTTGTTGAATTTCCCATGCTTATGGGATCCTGAGCTTCCACTGTCATCATAGTGAGATCGTTTGTGAGACGATCCCGAGCTGTGCTTGTCGGAGTGCTTTCTCTTTCTACTCTCGACTTGCTTCATTTTGTTCTCCAATATAGCAGCCTTGTCACAGAGCGACTGATAAGTGGGAACATATGCCACAGCCAGCTGCAGATTCAGCTCATCATTCAAGCCTTCCAGAAATTTCTCCTTCCTTTTGGCATCTGTGTCAACCTCATCCGGTGCATAACGCGCCAGATTGTTGAACTCTTCTATGTATTCAGCCACGCTACGGTGGCGCTGCTTCAGGTAATGGAACTCCTTCTTTTTCGGGCTCATTATTCCTGATGAGATGTGAGCAGTGTGAAAGCCATCTTCAAAGATAGCCCAAGTCACCTCATTTATAGGAGTGGTGATTTGGAAGTTGTCCCACCAAGTGGCGGCTGGCCCTTCCAGCAGATGTGCTGCGAACCTGACCTTTTCCGCATCCGTGCAGCCCACGGTCACTAAGTCTTTGTTCACAGAACGTAGCCAATCATTGGCCACCATGGGATCAGTCGTCCCCGAGAACTTAGCTGGCCTCAAACGCAGAAATCTGGTGAGCATATCAAAGCCCGGAGGGTTGTTGTTGTTGTTATTGTTTTTGTTATTGGGGTTGTTGTTGTTATTATTCTGGTTTTGGATGAATGTTGTCATCATCTGCATAAGCTGTGTTTGAGCAATTCATCATTTGTTGCATTTCCGGGGTGATGTTGTTGGGGTTGGGGTTTGCGCGACGGGGAGGCATCTGTGGTTTGTTCAAATAGAGATAAGAATGAGATACCCATAGATGTTTTATGCACATTACATCACAAGCAAACACAAGCATGCAACACAAGGATAAAAGTTCAACCACCAGATAATAAGTTCATGAAGTAAAACACACAAGTGGCAAGCCATCCACATGTCGGATGGTCCAATAACAAGTTCACAAATAGAAAGTATGATAATAAAAGATAAACGAGTAGTCAAGTCTACTCATCAGCATCAATCTCCTCCTCGACGAAGGTAAGACCTGCGTTCTCCATCGCGGTCTTGTTCTCCTCAATAGTAGTGGTCAAGGAATCGATCTTGGCCTTGAGAGCCCTCTTCTGGGCGTGAAGCCTCTCGATCACCATCTGCTGCTGCTCTAGCTCGAAATCCCTGGACTTCAGTTCTTCAGTCATGTCCTGGATCTTGTTGTTCCTATCCTGGACGCGTTTCTCCTGACTCTTGAACTTACGGTCCTGGGTCTCGAACTTCGCCTCCATTTCCTTGACTATCTCGTCCTGCTGTGCGAAAAGCTTGTCCTTCTCGCGAAGCTGCACCTGGAGCTCGTCATTGCTGAGAATGACGTTGGTCCTGTCCGTGTCCACGTGCCTAATGAGAGACTCTAAATCCTGGAGATAGAGACGTATCGGCTCTGCTGCATCCCTCGAGTCGTCCTCGAAGTCAATGGACTCTCCATCATCATCACGTCTTCCGAAGACGTGGAAGTGTAGCATCCCAATTGTCTAACAATTGCAATGCTACTAGCCTAATCTATATAATGGCTACTTCATATATATAATTGTTGCATCATAATTATATCTTGCTCATGTCATCATGCCACCTTGCATTTGAGCATCATATAAAACCCTCTTTCTTTGGTTCTTCTCTGATATGCATTATTAATTGTATTTGCCTCTTGATATTGTATTTGGTTATTGATATATTGTTTAAATGCCCAAGTTGAGTTGGGGGCATATCTTTTATTCAACTCCATCACCTTTCTCTGCCACCACCTTATAATTCCACCATCCAACTAAATATGAGCTTTGCACTTTATTTGGTTTTACCTCTATCTCATGTGGGTTGGGATGGATCCAATTCTATGTCCACATGCTCTCATTTTAGCACCATATTGTTTCCACATTATTGGTTTATGAGAGCCACATGGCCACCTTTGCATGCCTTGTGGGTGGAACCCTTTTCTAGCTTCCATATGGGTTGTTTTGGGGTTATTCTCATGTTGGGATATTTTTGGGCTTACTAAATACCTAGTGGCACATACACACTAGCATGTCCCATTTATATTCAAACATGGTCATCTCCATCTACTCCACATTTTGGGTAATGCATAGGAATAATGCCATGTTTATTATTTTGTTTTCACAAGGATGATACATGGCATTTATTATCTTGCATGGGCCATGCAACCATCACCATCTTTTGTCCTCCTTCGGTTTTATTTGTTTTTGAGTGGATCATCTTCTCATCTCTCTCTTTCTCTCAATCTTTTCTACCTTGCTTTGTTTCTTGCCTTGTGCCATCCAACCTCATCCACCTCTTTCGTGTAGTGCCATGCAAGACCATCCCCATGACCCATCTTTTCTCTCTCTTGATCATGCATACCAAAGCCCTCTCTCACCTAGTCTCTCTCTCTCTTTTCTTTCTCTAACCCTAATCCTCTATCTAAGATCCTACCCTAATCACCTACACCTCCACCACCATCTTGCATAGCTAAACCCTAAACCTACCTCACCCTCTCCTCTTCACCTATGCCGAGACTCCCCAGGTCGGACCCACCTAGCCATCCTCTCTCCCTGGCCACACCCCAGCTACCTACCCCTCCCCAACCCTAGTATCAAACCCTAACCGAGGCTCCCCAACCTAGCCTGAGCCTCCCCTCTCCTCTCTCTTCTCTACTCTCTGCCTGGTGTGCCCACACCGAGCCTACCTCCTTGGTCTCACCCTGCCCCACCTGGAAGCCTGCCCGTGCCTGCCCTGGCCCCCAGCTCGAGCACGTGAAGGAGGGGGAAAAAGGTGGCCGAAGCCACCTCTATCCCTAACCACTCCCCCACGGCAACCCCTCTCCTCTCCCGTCCCTATCTACCCCCTCTCTCGCCTGCTGCCTCCCCCAGATCCATCCCCAGAACTCCCAGGGCCTTGCCCTCTCCTCCCCTTCCTCTCCACCACCGGCCACCCTCTCTCGCCGGCCACCGTCGGCCTCCACCGCATCCCGTCGAACCAGCCGTGCAGCGCGTCCGTGAAGCGGCCTGGGAGATCGAGGACGCTCCTCTGCTTCACCCTGTACCCTCCAGCGAGGAAGAGGAGGCCTGTACACCGCTGCACGCCGAGACGCCCGCCGAAACCCTAGCTCCGCCCCGGCCTCTGCTTCCTCGCCGATCCATCGTCTCCCAGCCGATCCACCTCCGTCGTCCACCCCGCGGTGAGCCACTGACCACCCTAGACATGCCCCTGTCCAGCTTTGCTTCCCGGTTGCGTCGTTCGTTTCGTCGAACGCCCACCGTGCGCCGCCGCTCGCTGGTGTCTGCAAGCTATCCGCGTCGCAGCGAGCCTTACCTAGACCCAAGCCTCCCTCCTGACAACTCCCCTAGCCCCGCCGCACTGGCTAGCCTCCTCAGCGCGGGCGCCCGCGACCCGGGTTCGATCCCCCGCTCTGCGCTGCGCGCTGTTTCCCGTCAGACCGAAGAGAACGAAGAACAGTGCTGGGCATGTGGTACTTTTCAGATAGCCCCCCCCCTTTTGTTTCGCCTCAACCCGCGGTACCTCGTGGACCCACTGTCAGCCGCACTAGCCTTTTTGGCAGAGAGGTCCCTCTGCTTTCTCAGGCCGTAACCCGCGCTCCAGCCCCAGCCCCACCTGTCATTCCCTGTCTCCCTCGCCGCTGTCACATGGGCCTGCGCCAGATGGCCCACCCCGCAGCCTCAGTGGCTAGGCGAGCCCGCGGTGAAAAAGGGTTTATCCGCGCGCTGTGTCCCAGTCAGCCCTGGCCCCACTTGTCAATGACGGTGGCTAGGTCTGGGCTGTGTGACAAAATGTTTCTGTTTTCTGTTTTAAAATAAACCTTTTCAGAAATTATTTGAATTCAAATTCAAATCTGTTTTTAAATAACTTTTAAAATACAATTCCAAATTAAACATGTAATCTATGTTTTGAAATCAGGAAAATGTGAGGAATTCAAATATGCTATTCAAAATATATTTTGGACACTTTAAATTTCGAGTTGATTTAAATTACAATAAAATGCCCTTTTCTTAATTAATTAATAACTTTTGTTTTATAACTCCAAATTTGACAAATGATATGTCTAAAATGATTAGCTCGACGAGACCTTTCTGTGTATGCAGTCCATGTTCTGTTATGCAGCATGCATCTTATAAATATAAAGTATACAGCAACTTTTTGGAGTATAAAATGTGACCAAAACTCAATAAAATGCTTATTTCTTGTATTCCACACCACACCCATGCCATGCTACATTATTGCCATGCAAATTGTGCATCATTCATCATGGCATGATTGTTTGCTTGTCGCATCTTATTCATATGCTTGTGCACTTTATTTATGTTGGCCCTTGTTTGTTTGGTTCTTCTTCGAATAGACGCTGAGAAGGGGATATATCAAGAAAACCAGGAGCACTACCCAGATCCTTCTCTCGCTTCAACTGAGCTGCCAGGCAAGCACTACCACATGCTTGCATACATATAGTACCTATTGCCTCTATCTTATTCTTGCATCATTGAGTCGCGATTGCATTAAACTGAATCCCAAGTATTGCATAGCCTTTACTTTTAAACCCCACCGAAGCTTGTTCCTCCATCCCATGAGCCATTACTACAGGAGTTGTTTGAGCCATGCGAGTCGTAGAACAGCATGTGTAGGGTATGTGAGTGTCTGATGGATAACGAGGTACCTAAACAACTTAACCTGAGTAGTATGGGATAACTAATGAAAGTGGCACCGGTGAGCAATATCTGCTATTTGGTTTTTCATGCTCACTTGTGTCCCGTAGGACCCCGAGTACTTGATTCCTGTTCCTTGAATATTCGCGCTATCCACATCCGGGAGGCTTATGGGACCCCCCTGAGCCAGAGCTTGATTCATTCTTATTTCTTGGGGCCACAATTAGTTTGGGGCTTTATTACTATCCTGTACTTATGCCATGCTTTACTGCTTTATTTACGATTGTGCGAGGAGCACCTGTACTGTTTAGGAGCGTGACACGTTTTCGCTGTATCGACAAGCGCAGTCACACTTTCGTGTTCCCAGTCGTTTACAGCCGTCCACACAAACCTTGAGTCCGTCTCGGAGCCGGCCAACTTCGTTGCGGGTAGCTTAATGGGGTGGCCCCCTGAAATATTTCTAAATCTTGTGATTGCTTTGTCGTGAATGCCTCGTTGGGTTTTGATTTGGTTTTTCCGAGGTTGATCGAGTGTGTGTTGCTATTTGTGCACCCCTGCAGGGTAAAACTTTCTGAAAGCCGTGTCCGCGGTTATGGACGACTTGGAGCACAGTTTCTCGATCATAGACAAGTATAACTAAGGTACCGCTTTTAATTTGACTAAGTAACTGACTAGTAAATAGTGCAACACTCATGGAATGGATAATAAAACTGCCAACGGATGGGGGGTGTTCGTCCGTTTCCTCGTTGGTAAGCGAGGAGGAGGATGGATCTGTTAATATTACTGTTATAACTGTTGTTATTAATTCACGAACATCCGTCTATCTATGGTTAGGCGGATGGTTAGCGAGTATCTATAGAATTATTAGGGTTATCTTTTGCTGCAATTGCGTCACCCCAGGTTGTGTCCCCTTTAGAGGCATAAAGACTTGCTGAGTACCCCTAGGGTCTCACACGATAAATTATTTGATTCAGATGAACAGGTACACTCACAAGATGGACACTGGGTGGAGGAGACGGACGATGTGGGCAACGATCATTCGGTGTAGAGATTCCGGGAACGGGGATCCGTGAGATCTGTGGGCGGGATGTGTTTATTATGGGGCATCTTATGCCGATTTGCTTCTTATCCGTACTCGGATCTTGTTTGCCGCTTCCGCCTGATACTCTGATGTTTGATGTATGAGGAGATATCGTAAACTATTATATCTATCTAGGACATTTGGATCTTGCCGTATGGCGTTGCAATATTTCTATTTCTTTTAGATGGAATGGCTCTGAGGACTGTTGTATGGTGGCTTGCATACATACTCATTTGTGTATGTAGTTGATCCCTTCGCCTGCCGATTACGCGCCCGTTCTTGTCCCGATGTTTGGAAATGGTTGGGACGACCGAAAGGTCTACCTGTGAGTGGCATTTGGGCCCCACCGAACTATTTCAACCATTTCCGCTCATCCAGGCTTGTAACTAGGAGCGTAATTCACCGAGGTAGTTACAATTGGTATCAGAGCCATCCCGCCCTTCAGGGTCTCAGCCAAATGGTCGTTGTCAGTCTAGTAAATATTTTTGGTAGCTATGTATACTAGGGAAAAACAAAACGCGAGAGTAGGACTGCTTCCACTTTTCTTCTTACCCACCCACCCACCCTTTTCTGGTAAGGAAGTGTAACGTTTTCTATCCTCTTCTTAAATTCAAACTAGGATTCACGTGTTCTGGGTTTCCGTAGTACCATAGAATGTGTGTGTGTGTGTGTAATTCCTTGTCTATCTGTTGCATCCAACATGTTATCTTTATTTGCCTTTTGGTTATCAACTATTGGTACATTCCATACCGACAGGCTTTTGCAAACCGACGCGATCTATCTGACTCCTTGTTAACCGGTGCCATCTTCTTAAGGATGTCCTTCCTTCTAGCAACTCCACATTCTGTGAAACCATCAGTTGCTAATCGCTACCTGATAAGTGTTTTTGCGCATCTATTGGTATTTTAATGCCGAAAAATGCGGAAAATTTTTCTTTGATACATCTGTGCTTCCACACTCCTTTTCAGTCGTGTGTGAAACATTATCTATCTCCCTTTTATCAGCATGTCCATGCTAACTCATTCTTTTGTCATCGGCGCTTAATCCTAGAGTTTCATTTCATCTCCAATTCTCTTAGGCTAATTACATAACATGTGTCGATCCGATGCTGGTGATTGTAATTTGGTTCTCGGCATAGCTATATGACACTTATCTTGAGTGGAATATGGAAAATGCAATCACCACTATCCTCCAAATGGTGACGGTTATCTCCTGTGATTTTGAGTACACCGCGATCATATCTATGCATATTCAAGCATCTTTGGCAATCCAGAGTTTCTCCAAGCACTACGGCGGTCAATCATCTATCCATCATGCTGCACATCTTTTTGAACTCCATATCTGCAAAATTCTCTTTGAGACGAGGGAATTGCATCTTTTCGTCTCTTGTAGCTTTGCTTGAGGTATGAGATATCATCGTTCCATCATCCAAGATCTCTTTATCTTTGTAACCGGCGAGCCAATCGACAATGTGAACCAAGTGGCACTTCTTGTTCTCTTTCGAAGGACCAGATAATCTATTCTTCCAGTGCATCTTCTTCAACACGAACCCGTGCTCTTAATATTGATATTTCAAAGAGCGTTGAGCTTAGAAAGTGTTTCGAGCATTTGTTCGTTCTCCCGCCTCTTGAACTTGGTATTCTGGGAATATCTTGTTAATCCATGGTGGTATATGTTGATAATATGCTTGCCTATTCGATATCTATGGAAGGACATTGAAGATCATCTGTGTCTCTTTCTCTCGAGCTTCGTGAGCACTGCCTGTGTGCAAAGTCTCAAAGTGAGAATTCTGACTTTTTGAAGTCACATATCTCGACCACGTCCTTCTGCTAAATACATTACTTCAACTCTGGAATCAACAAGTCCATTGTTAATTCCATCCTCCATCTTCAACCAATCCGGAGTTGTTCCTTGTTGGCAAGTTATCATCGTCGTTCCGCTGAAGATTTCCTCAAGGATGCTAAATCTCTCTCAATCATTTCAAGAAGAACATGGAGTTCTTTCACCTCAATCTCGTTAAGTAATCTCTTGAAACCCACTCGCTCTATCGTCTATGCTCAATCCACCGGAGGCCATGAAGACCTTCCAGATCTTGTATTCCTTCTGTTCAAGTGGTGCTATCTTTTTCTATATCTGTGAAACTTTGCAGTTGTCTCCGTGATCTTCCTTTATATCTTTCCGGTGGCTTGGTACTTCCGACATGACGACAACATCATCATCTTTATCTATCTATGAATCCGGCGAATCGTTTGCATCTATCCTTGTTTTCTAACGGAGTTCTATGTTCCGCATTGGCCAATCATTGCATCCGTGCAGCCCACGGTCACTAAGTATTTGTTCACAGAACGTAGCCAATCATTGGCCACCATGGGATCAGTCGTCCCCGAGAACTTAGCTGGCCTCAAACGCAGAAATCTGGTGAGCATATCAAAGCCCGGAGGGTTGTTTTTGTTATTGTTTTTGTTATTGGGGTTGTTGTTGTTGTTATTATTCTGGTTTTGGATGAATGTTGTCATCATCTGCATAAGCTGTGTTTGAGCATTCATCATTTGCTGCATTTCCGGGGTGATGTTGTTGGGGTTGGGGTTTGCGCGACGGGGAGGCATCTGTGGTTTGTTCAAATAGAGATAAGAATGAGATACCCATAGATGTTTTATGCACATTACATCACAAGCAAACACAAGCATGCAACACAAGGATAAAAGTTCAACCACCAGATAATAAGTTCATGAAGTAAAACACACAAGTGGCAAGCCATCCACATGTCGGATGGTCCAATAACCAGTTCACAAATAGAAAGTATGATAATAAAAGATAAACGAGTAGTCAAGTCTACTCATCAGCATCAATCTCCTCCTCGACGAAGGTAAGACCTGCGTTCTCCATCGCGGTCTTGTTCTCCTCAATAGTAGTGGTCAAGGAATCGATCTTGGCCTTGAGAGCCCTCTTATGGGAGCGAAGCCTCTCGATCACCATCTGCTGCTGCTCTAGCTCGAAATCCTTGGACTTCAGTTCTTCAGTCATGTCCCGGATCTTGTTGTTCCTATCCTGGACGCGTTTCTCCTGACTCTTGAACTTACGGTCCTGGGTCTCGAACTTCGCCTCCATTTCCTTGACTATCTCGTCCTGCTGTGCGAAAAGCTTGTCCTTCTCGCGAAGCTGCACCGGGAGCTCGTCATTGCTGAGCATGACGTTGGTCCTGTCCGTGTCCACGTGCCTAATGAGAGACTCTAAATCCTGGAGATAGAGACGTATCGGCTCTGCTGCATCCCTCGAGTCGTCCTCGAAGTCAATGGACTCTCCATCATCATCACGTCTTCCGAAGACGTGGAAGTGTAGCATCCCAATTGTCTAACAATTGCAATGCTACTAGCCTAGTCTATATAATGGCTACTTCATATATATAATTGTTGCATCATAATTATATCTTGCTCATGTCATCATGCCACCTTGCATTTGAGCATCATATAAAACCCTCTTTCTTTGGTTCTTCTCTCATATGCATTATTAATTGTATTTGCCTCTTGATATTGTATTTGGTTATTAATATATTGTTTAAATGCCCAAGTTGAGTTGGAGGCATATCTTTTATTCAACTCCATCACCTTTCTCTGCCACCACCTTATAATTCCACCATCCAACTAAATATGAGCTTTGCACTTTATTGGGTTTTACCTCTAGCTCATGTGGGTTGGGATGGATCCAATTCTGTGTCCACATGCTCTCATTTTAGCACCATATTGTTTCCACATTATTGGTTTATGAGAGCCACATGGCCACCTTTGCATGCCTTGTGGGTGGAACCCTTTTCTAGCTTCCATATGGGTTGTTTTGGGGTTATTCTCATGTTGGGATATTTTTGGGCTTACTAAATACCTAGTGGCACATACACACTACCATGTCCCATTTATATTCAAACATGGTCATCTCCATCTACTCCACATTTTGGGTAATGCATAGGAATAATGCCATGTTTATTATTTTGTTTTCACAAGGATGATACATGGCATTTATTATCTTGCATGGGCCATGCAACCATCACCATCTTTTGTCCTCCTTCGGTTTTATTTGTTTTTGAGTGGATCATCTTCTCATCTCTCTCTTTCTCTCAATCTTTTCTACCTTGCTTTGTTTCTTGCCTTGTGCCATCCAACCTCATCCACCTCTTTCGTGTAGTGCCATGCAAGACCATCCCCATGACCCATCTTTTCTCTCTCTTGATCATGCATACCAAAGCCCTCTCTCACCTAGTCTCTCTCTCTCTTTTCTTTCTCTAACCCTAATCCTCTATCTAAGATCCTACCCTAATCACCTACACCTCCACCACCATCTTGCACCTAAGCTAAACCCTAAACCTACCTCACCCTCTCCTCTTTGTTGAGAAATAGAGCAATTTACCAAGCGAATTATTCATAATAAACACTAGATAAAACATGACTAGAATAATAGGTGATATACTAATCATGTTAAATAGCGAATACAAAATAAGGCATATATCCAAACAAACTACAAGGCATAAAACTCTGGATAGAATCAGAACAAGGTTGAGACAGAAGTTGTACACAGCAGTAGCAGAAGTAGAACCGTCGGTGTTGGAACCGTCATTGGCCATGTCGTCGAGGAAGAGGGTGCTGATGTCGGGGAAGAAGTCCTCGTCGGGGAAGACGTCGCTATCTGTGAGGGAGTCCGTGACGAAGCCAGTAGTCGCGCTGATAGCGCTCCCCAAAAACCTTATCGCCCTTCTCCCGTACAGGACTCGAAACAGCGGGGTCTCGGAGGCCTACTGTCCCGGCTCGCGGTGCACGCCGCAAGACGGGATGGGGAAAATGGAAGTATCGCAGTGCTCTGGAACTCGAGGCAAGGGATGTGTAGGTCTCGGAGGCCTACTGTCCCGGCTCGCGGTGCACGCCGCAAGACGGGATGGGGAAAATGGAAGTAGCGCAGTGCTCTGGAACTCGAGGCAAGGGATGTGTAACAGCACGACTGAGAGGAGGCGCGACCTCTCTCTCTTATAGGCGCAGAGGAGAAGATGAAACGAGCAGACGTTTCACCTTCGTATTAAACGTTCATTCAAAGCAAACGTTACACCTTCGTATATATGTTCATATACCATTCATGCGTGGCAAAATAAAGCTCGGCTCGGCGAGATTCCCGCAACCCGCGGCGCGCGCGTCGTGTCGTGACGTGACGAGGCGAGGCGAGGCGAGGCGTGGCGAGCGAGGAGGAGGAGGAGGAGCGCGCGTGTGGAACTCTCTCCTTCTCCTTCTCATCCTTTTACCAAGTGGTAGAAGAGCTCACCTTATAAGCTGGTCCAACTTCCACTCAACTAGCAATGTGGGACTAAACATTTGTCCCACCTCTTGCCTTGCATGAATGGGCCACATGGGCCTCTAGGATTTTCAGGAATTATTGAAATAGAAAATGGGCTAGAATATTTGGGCCAAAATTCCAACAATCCCCCACCAGATCCCAGAGGCACATGTAATCTGCCTTTGGTTCCAAAACACTGTTTATATACCGGTACTTTAGTGGAGACTGTTAAGTTGAACTTCCACCTAGAATTCTATGCTACACTAGATTGCGACTTGTACAGTGGACTATGCCTTGAACTGCAAGTTTGCTGCAATCTAGCTTCACACGAAGTCTTGACCGATACTGGGCTACCGTGGGACTTCCCCGCGGGTGGAGCTTATACGTCATACTCCATGACCTTTCATGAGTTTATTAGAGAGCACCCCACTCTCATAGACTGCGACGTTTTAACAGTCAGACTCATATAGGTGTGTTCTTCAAAAGATGTTCTGCAGGACAACATCTTTGCTTAGGATAACCCACTTAGAACACATTAAGATAATAAATCAACCTGCCATGCAGAATAGGAAAGTATTGCATCTTTATGGAGTGGTGTTTATTAAAGTAGGGATACTTTCCTCTCAGCTAACCAACAGCTTGTTTCCCAATTCTAATTCACGGGATCTCCGATCACATAGAATGGTTTACCACTATGGAAAGCTCAAATTGTGGGTCTCATACCCATCTCCTTTGATGCATTTTCTATCACGTTGCGTGATAGACCCTTTGTGAAGGGATCTGCCAAGTTTTTAGATGTTTGGATATAATCCAATGCAATAACTCCGGAGTTTCTCATTTTCCTGACAGATTTCAGTCTCCTCTTCACATGTCTTGAGGACTTCATATTATCCTTAGAACTGTTCACCTTAATAATCACAGTTTGATTATCACAGTTCATTGGAATTGCGGGTATAGGTTTTTCAACCACAGGTAAGTCCATCAAGAGTTCATGAAGCCACTCTGCTTCAACAGTGGCCGTGTCTAGTGCTGTGAGTTCTGCTTCCATAGTTGACCTTGTTAAGATGGTCTGCTTGCAAGACTTCCAAGAAACAGCGCCACCACCAAGTGTGAAAACATATCCACTCGTGGCCTTTATCTCATCAGCATCAGATATCCAATTTGAATCACTATAACCCTCTAGTACCCTTGGATACCCGGTATAGTGTATGCCATAGCTCGCAGTGCCTTTTAGATATTGCATAACTCTCTCAAGAGCATGCCAGTGATCATCTCCTGGATTTGAGACAAATCGACTGAGTTTGCTTACAGCAAAGGCGATGTCAGGTCTCGTGGCACTAGCTAAATACATAAGCGAGCCAATAATTTGAGAGTATCTTAGTTGGTCTCTAGCATTTCCTCGATTCTTTCGAAGCAACACACTAGGATCATATGGTGTAGGAGAAAAATTGACGTTGCTATACCCAAAACGACTCAAGATCTTTTCCACATAGTGGGACTGAAGCAATGTAATCCCACCATCATCATCTCTCAATAGCTTGATGTTCAGAATAACATCAGCTACTCCCAGATCCTTCATCTCAAAGGAACGAGATAAGAAATCTTTGACCTCCTTAATTGCATTAAGGTTGGTTCCGAAAATCAGTATGTCATCAACATACAAACAAAGGATGACTCCCTCACCCCCACCATGGCGATAGTATACGCACTTGTCAGCTTCGTTTACAACAAAGCCTGCAGCGGTTAAGGTTTTATCAAATTTTTCGTGCCACTGCTTAGGTGCTTGTTTAAGACCATACAAAGACTTCAGTAGCTTGCACACTTTTCTTTCTTGACCATTTACTACAAAACCATCTGGTTGATCCATATAGATTTCCTCATCCAACTCTCCATTTAGGAAAGCCGTCTTAACGTCCATTTGATGAACGAGAAGACCGTGTGAGGCAGCCAGAGAAAGTAGTACTCGAATGGTGGTCAACCTTGCTACAGGTGAGTAAGTGTCAAAGAAGTCTTCACCTTCCTTTTGCGTATAACCCTTGGATACAAGCCTTGCCTTGTACTTCTCAATAGTACCATCAGGCCTTAGTTTCTTCTTGAACACCCATTTACATCCTACAGGTTTGCACCCATAAGGACGATCAGTGATCTCCCATGTTTCATTAGCTAAGATGGAATTCATCTCACTATGAACAGCCTCCTTCCAGTAGTCAGCATCAGGAGATGCATAAGCTTCTGAAATGGAAGTGGGAGTGTCATCTACAAGGTACACAATGAAATCATCACCAAAAGACTTTGCAGTCCTTTGTCTCTTGCTCCTTTTAGGAATTTCATTGTCATCCTCCTTAGGACTTTCAGAGTGTTCAATCGGAATGATAGGTTCAGAGAATATAGCAAATTCCTGATTAGATGAACTAGGTATCTCCGGATTTGATGAGTTATGTTTATCCTTCATTGGAAATATATCCTCAAAGAAAGTAGCATCAGTCGACTCCATGATTGTACCGACATGAATGTCAGGTACTTCAGATTTTACTATCAAGAATCTATAACCAATGCTATGAAAAGCATAGCCCAGAAAAACACAATCAATGGTTTTTGGTCCAAGCTTGCGCTTCTTGGGGATTGGTACATTAACCTTTGCCAAACAACCCCAAGTACGTAAGTAAGAGAGTTTTAGTCTTTTCTTCTCCCATTCTTCGAATGGAGTAATTTCTTTGTTCTTTGTGGGAACTCGGTTTAGGACATGACACGCGGTCAATAATGCCTCCCCCCACCATTCCTTAGAAAGACCCGATGTGTCTAACATGGCGTTAACCAAATCTGTTAGAGTACGGTTCTTTCTTTCGGCTACTCCATTTGACTGGGGTGAGTAGGGAGGCGTCCTCTCATGAATTATACCATGTTCTGCACAAAAAGAATCAAACTCGTTGGAAAAATACTCTCCACCACGATCAGACCTAAGCCTCTTAATCTTTCGATCAAGTTGATTTTCTGCCTCAGCTTTATAGATTTTGAAGAAACTCAAAGCCTCATCTTTTGATTTCAGAAGATACACATGACAATATCTCGTAGAGTCATCGATCAAAGTCATGAAATATTTCTTTCCACCTTTTGTCAACACACCATTCATCTCACAAAGATCAGAATGTATGAGCTCTAGTGGTGTTAAATTTCTCACTTCTGCAGTCGTATGTGACTTGCGAGGTTGTTTAGCTTGCACGCAGACTTGGCACTTAGATCCCTTAACAGTTGAGAAATCAGGGATTAAATCATACAGCCAAAATTAATATGACAAAGACGAGAGTGCCAGACATTTGATTCAAAATTTGTGTAAATATGATTAACAACTTTATTACAAATGTCTGACAGAGATAATCGGAACAAGCCTCCGCATTCATAGCCTTTACCAATAAAGGTTACATACTTCGAAATTACAAATTTATTGGACTCAAATACAATCTTGTAGCCATCTCGACACAGAAGAGATCCGCTAACAAGATTTTTATTTATTGAGGGAACATGATGCACGTTCTTCAGGCGCACAGTCTTTCCCGAAGTGAACTTCAGATCGACCGTACCAACACCATGAACAGAAGCATGCGAGCCGTTCCCCATCAGCACGGTTTGAGTCCCTCTGACCTGATATGAAGAAAACATGGAAATATCAGAACAGACATGTACATTAGCGCCCGTGTCAATCCACCAATCAGGAGACTGACATAATGAAAGAACAGTAGGTAATATACCATACCCAACATCTTTCATCTCAACGTCGCCCATGACAACATTAGCAGTCTTGCTGCTCTTCCCATGTTGGCGTTTGTCAAAGCGGTTGGGACAAGCAGGAGCCCAATGATTAGGATCACCGCACACATGACAAGCACCTTTCCTCTTATCAGTCTTCTTCTTGAAGCTGGTAGACTGTGAGGCCTTGTTCTTTCCATCGAACTTTCCTTTGTCATCAAACTTGCCTTTGTTCTTGAACTTGTAAGGCTGGAAGTTCCTTTTCTGTACCAGGTTGGCATTAGAACCTCCCTCGGTACCTCGAGCACGTGTGTCTTTTGCTCTCGCCTTCTCTTCCACATCAAGAGTCCCAATGAGATCCATCACGGAGAACTCTTGTCTCTTGTGCTTCAGAGAAGTAGCAAAATTCCTCCATGACTAGGGAAGTTTGGCAATGATGCCTCCGGCAACAAACTTGTCCGGTAACACACAAGTGAAGTGCTCAAGCTCCCTGGAAAGTGACTGTATCTCATGAGCCTGCTCCACAATGGAGCGGTCATCAATCATCTTGTAGTCATAGAATTGTTCCATGACATACAGTTCACTGCCAGCATCAGAGACTCCAAATTTTCTCTCGAGCGCATCCCACATATTTTGCCATTACTAAATGACAGATATGAATCGACAATATTGTCACCAAGGATGCTGATCAAGGAAGCCTTGAAAGTAGTATCAAGTTTTTGGAACGCCTCTTCCTGAGCGGGATTAAGTTCCCCCTCAGGTGCGCCATAGATGGCGTTATAGCAGCTCATGGTCTGAAACCAGAGCACTGCTCTCGCACGCCACCGTTTGTAATTCACACCTTCAAACACAGGTGGCTTCATAGAAGCAACAAAGCCGCTTGGGGCAAATTGCCTGAAATAAGGTTTTTGGATTGTTGAGAAATAGAGCAATTTACCAAGCGAATTATTCATAATAAACACTAGATAAAACATGACTAGAATAATAGGTGATATACTAATCATGTTAAATAGCGAATACAAAATAAGGCATATATCCAAACAAACTACAAGGCATAAAACTCTGGATAGAATCAGAACAAGGTTGAGACAGAAGTTGTACACAGCAGTAGCAGAAGTAGAACCGCCGGCGTTGGAACCGTCATTGGCCATGTCGTCGAGGAAGAGGGTGCTGATGTCGGGGAAGAAGTCCTCGTCGAGGAAGACGTCGCTATCTGTGAGGGAGTCCGTGACGAAGCCAGTAGTCGCGCTGATAGCGCTCCCCAAAAACCTTATCGCCCTTCTCCCGTACAGGACTCGAAACAGCGGGGTCTCGGAGGCCTACTGTCCCGGCTCGCGGTGCACGCCGCAAGACGGGATGGGGAAAATGGAAGTAGCGCAGTGCTCTGGAACTCGAGGCAAGGGATGTGTAACAGCACGACTGAGAGGAGGCGCGACCTCTCTCTCTTATAGGCGCAGAGGAGAAGATGAAACGAGCAGACATTTCACCTTCGTATTAAACGTCCATTTAAAGCAGACGTTTCACCTTCGTATTAAACGTTCATTCAAAGCAAACGTTACACCTTCGTATATATGTTCATATACCATTCATGCGTGGCAAAATAAAGCTCGGCTCGGCGAGATTCCCGCAACCCGCGGCGCGCGCGCGCGTCGTGACGTGACGTGACATGACGAGGCGAGGCGAGGCGTGGCGTGGCGAGGCGAGCGAGGAGGAGGAGGAGGAGCGCGCGTGTGGAACTCTCTCCTTCTCCTTCTCATCCTTTTACCAAGTGGTAGAAGAGCTCACCTTATAAGCTGGTCCAACTTCCACTCAACTAGCAATGTGGGACTAAACATTTGTCCCACCTCTTGCCTTGCATGAATGGGCCACATGGGCCTCTAGGATTTTCAGGAATTATTGAAATAGAAAATGGGCTAGAATATTTGGGCCAAAATTCCAACACTCTTCACCTATGCCGAGACTCCCCAGGCCGGACCCACCTGGCCATCCTCTCTCCCTGGCCACACCCCAGCTACCTACCCCTCCCCAACCCTAGTATCAAACCCTAACCGAGGCTCCCCAACCTAGCCCGAGCCTCCCCTCTCCTCTCTCTTCTCTACTCTCTGCCTGGCGTGCCCCACACCGAGCCTACCTCCTTGGTCTCACCCTGCCCCACCTGGAAGCCTGCCCGTGCCTGCCCTGGCCCCCAGCTCGAGCACATGAAGGAGGGGGAAAAAGGTGGCCGAAGCCACCTCTATCCCTAACCACTCCCCCACGGCACCCTCTCTCCTCTCCTGTCCCTATCTACCCCCTCTCTCGCCTGCTGCCTCCCCCAGATCCATCCCCAGAACTCCCCAGGGCCTTGCCCTCTCCTCCCCTTCCTCTCCACCACCGGCCACCCTCTCTCGCCGGCCACCGTCGGCCTCCACCGCATCCCGTCGAACCAGTCGTGCAGCGCGTCCGTGAAGCGGCCTGGGAGATCGAGGACGCTCCTCTGCTTCACCCTGTACCCGCCAGCGAGGAAGAGGAGGCATGTACACCGCTGCACGCCGAGACGCCCACCGAAACCCTAGCTCCGCCCCGGCCTCTGCTTCCTCGCCGATCCATCGTCTCCCAGCCGATCCACCTCCGTCGTCCACCCCGCGGTGAGCCACTGACCACCCTATACATGCCCCTGTCCAGCTTTGCTTCCCGGTTGCGTCGTTCGTTTCGTCGAACGCCCACCGTGCGCCGCCGCTCGCTGGTGTCTGCAAGCTATCCGCGTCGCAGCGAGCCTTACCTAGACCCAAGCCTCCCTCCTGACAACTCCCCTAGCCCCGCCGCACTGGCTAGCCTCCTCAGCGCGGGTGCCCGCGACCCGGGTTCGATCCCCCGCTCTGCGCTGCACGCTGTTTGCCGTCAGACCGAAGAGAACGAAGAACAGTGTTGGGCCTGTGGTACTTTTCAGATAGCCCCCCCCCCCCACCTTTTTGTTTCGCCTCAACCCGCGGTACCTCGTGGACCCACTGTCAGCCGCACTAGCCTTTTTGGCAGAGAGGTCCCTCTGCTTTCTCAGGCCGTAACCCGCGCTCCAGCCCCAGCCCCACCTGTCATTCCTTGTCTCCCTCGCCGCTGTCACGTGGGCCTGCGCCAGATGGCCCACCCCGCAGCCTCAGTGGCTAGGCGAGCCCGCGGTGAAAAAGGGTTTATCCGCGCGCTGTGTCCCAGTCAGCCCTGGCCCCACTTGTCAATGACTGTAGCTAGGTCTGGGCTGTGTGACAAATCGTTTCTGTTTTCTGTTTTAAAATAAACCTTTTCAGAAATTATTTGAATTCAAATTCAAATCTGTTTTTAAATAACTTTTAAAATACAATTCCAAATTAAACATGTAATCTATGTTTTGAAATCAGGAAAATGTGAGGAATTCAAATATGCTATTCAAAATATATTTTGGACACTTTAAATTTCGAGTTGATTTAAATTACAATAAAATGCCCTTTTCTTAATTAATTAATAACTTTTGTTTTATAACTCCAAATTTGACAAATGATATGTCTAAAATGATTAGCTCGACGAGACCTTTCTGTGTATGCAGTCCATGTTCTGTTATGCAGCATGCATCTTATAAATATAAAGTATACAGCAACTTTTTGGAGTATAAAATGTGACCAAAACTCAATAAAATGCTTATTTCTTGTATTCCACACCACACCCATGCCATGCTACATTATTGCCATGCAAATTGTGCATCATTCATCATGGCATGATTGTTTGCTTGTCGCATCTTATTCATATGCTTGTGCACTTTATTTATGTTGGCCCTTGTTTGTTTGGTTCTTCTTCGAACAGACGCTGAGCAGGGGATATATCAAGAAACCCAGGAGCACTACCCGGATCCTTCTCTCGCTTCAACTGAGCTGCCAGGAAAGCACTACCACATGCTTGCATACATATAGTACCTATTGCCTCTATCTTATTCTTGCATCATTGAGTCGCGATTGCATTAAACTGAATCCCAAGTATTGCATAGCCTTACTTTTAAACCCCACCAAAGCTTGTTCCTCCATCCCATGAGCCATTACTACAGGAGTTGTTTGAGCCATGTGAGTCGTAGAACAGCATGTGTAGGGTATGTGAGTGTCTGATGGATAACGAGGTACCTAAACAACTTAACCTGAGTAGTAATGGGATAACTAATGAAAGTGGCACCGGTGAGCAATATCTGCTATTTGGTTTTTCATGCTCACTTGTGTCCCGTAGGACCCCGAGTACTTGATTCCTGTTCCTTGATTATTCGCGCTATCCACATCCGGGAGGCTTATGGGACTCCCCTGAGCCAGAGCTTGATTCATTCTTATTTCTTGGGGCCACAAACTAGTTTGAGGTTTTATTTACTATCCTGTACTTATGCCATGCTTTACTGCTTTATTTAAATTGTGCGATGTACTGCACCTGTACTGTTTAGGATCGGGACACGTTTTCGCGGTATCGACAAGCCCAGTCACACTTTCGGGTTCCCAGTCGTTTACAGCCGTCCACCCAAACCTTGAGTCCGTCTCGGAGTCAGCTAACTTCGTTGCGGGTAGCTTAATGGGGTGGCCCCCTGAAATATTTCTGAATCTGGTGATTGCTTTGTCGTGAAGGCCTCGTTGGGTTTTGATTTGGTTTTTCCGAGGTTGATCGAGTGTGTGTTGCTATTTGTGCACCCCTGCAGGGTAAAACTTTCTGAAAGCCGTGTCCGCGGTTATGGACGACTTGGAGCACAGTTTCTCGATCATAGACAAGTATAACTAAAGTACCGCTTTTAATTTGACTAAGTAACTGACTAGTAAATAGTGCAACACTCATGGAATGGATAATAAAACTGCCAACGGATGGGGGGTGTTCGTCCGCTTCCTCGTTGGTAAGCGAGGAGGAGGATGGATCTGTTAATATTACTGTTATAACTGTTGTTATTAATTCACGAACATCCGTCTATCTATGGTTAGGCGGATGGTTAGCGAGTATCTATAGAATTGTTAGGGTTATCTTTTGCTGCAATTGCGTCACCCCAGGTTGTGTCCCCTTTAGAGGCATAAAGACTTGCTGAGTACCCCTAGGGTCTCACACGATAAATTATTTGATTCAGATGAACAGGTACACTCACAAGATGGACACTGGGTGGAGGAGACGGACGATGTGGGCAACGATCATTCGGTGTAGAGATTCCGGGAATGGGGATCCGTGAGATCTGTGGGCGGGATGTGTTTATTATGGGGCATCTTATGCCGATTTGCTTCTTATCCGTACTCGGATCTTGTTTGCCGCTTCCGCCTGATACTCTGATGTTTGATGTATGAGGAGATATCCTAAACTATTATATCTATCTAGGACATTTGGATCTTGCCGTATGGCGTTGCAATATTTCTATTTCTTTTAAATGGAATGGCTCTGAGGACTGTTGTATGGTGGCTTGCATACATACTCATTTGTGTATGTAGTTGATCCCTTCGCCTGCCGATTACGCCGCCCGTTCTTGTCCCGATGTTTGGAAATGGTTAGGACGGCCGAAAGGTCTACCTGTGAGTGGCATTTGGGCCCCACCGTACTATTTTAACCATTTCCGCTCATCCAGGCTTGTAACTAGGAGCGTAATTCACCGAGGTAGTTACAGGAAGTGGGTGCCTCTAACCTTTCAGGAGTGACGGCCTAGCAGACGTCCTATCAGGTCCTGCATGACTACCTCCATCCCTCTCTCCCTGTCGTCGTGCATCAGCTTGAAGACGATGGCCTCCGTAGTAGGCTCTGTCTGGCGTCCGGGCTGGTTCACCTTGAAGCCCCAGAGGTCCATCCTCTCGAACATGGTGAGTGGATGCACCATGTTGGTGGGAAGAGGGAGATCGAGCAAAGTAGTAAGCTCAACGATACGAGGACCAAAGCGGGTAACCTGGAACTCCTCAACAGTGCTGATGGTAATAGGCATCTATTTATAAGATAGAAAGTTAGAACAACACAATTTAAGATAAAACAAGACAAACATCTCATACATATCCTTGGAACTCAAAATCACACAAGTCATGCATACATGAATCCATTACATCACCCAAGGTCCAAACTTATTTAAGGTATCATTTTGGAAAATAAGGTGATAGGTGGTGGTCCAACTAACGAAGTGCGTTTACAATCCTATCTCACTGGATCTGTTGGCTAACACAATGTTCCTAGAGGCAATCAGCCTATCTTGCTCACATGATTTCATCACTAAGTCTATAATATCTCCTCTTAAGGTTTGGTTGGTGGCTTCCAACTCGTGGCTATGTTCCTTCTCTTTCTCTAAGTATTTTTGGAGGTTGAGCATTCTGCACTTGACTCTATCACTTAATTCTTTGATAGTCCTCCAAGATGCTTCTCTTGCTGACTCAAAGAATGTGGTGTGCATCACAGTGTTGGTGTACATGCAGAATCCTCTTTCTTTGTGGTTGTCTTCCTTGTTTTTGTACAAGTGAAGTTGCACCCACCAATACTCCACTCCGTCATCCATCACCAGAAAGCCTTTGTAAACAGCTGCACCATGTGCTTCCATTGCCACCATGAGGTCCTTGAGAATTTTGGGAAACTCAGTTTCACACTCCAAGGTCATGGTCATGAGTGGTCCTTTCTTCACGGCTTCGTTGATGGAGTTCATCTACAAATAGAGATGAGACTGAGAAGATTTAAAAAGCTTACGAGAAGAATAGACAAGTGTAGAAGTAGTTGAATTTTTTTTTCCTTAGTGGTTTTCCAATCCTAGGGTCATAATCCTACAGGCAACACAGTGCTCTGATACCATCTGTAAGACCCCTCCTTTGTAAAGGAAAAGGATCCCTGTGATTGCAATGCTAGTCCCTGGATCATTGCTAGCATCCACAGTTTAAGATGAAGTACACAGATACAAAGGTCATTTATTACATCCATTCCAGAGATAAAACATAGTCTTTTACAACTCATGGCCATAGGCCTAATACAAGAGTTTTGGAATAAGTAAATAAACACAAGTCTTCATCTTCATGTGCCACAGGCAAGCATGTTGAGTGTAGACTCATGACTCCTAATCATCATCGGAGTAACCTGCAACATCACAAGTTACAGCCACAGTGGGTCAATACTTTGGAATAGTATTGGCAAGTGATACCTTAGTAAATTTTAAGTGGACTATATTACTATATGCATTTTGGCTAAGTTTAGCTTGGCTTGCTTTGCTTGAAAATAGGTTTTCCCTATTAGTTGAAATCACTAAGTTTTTCTTTGTCAAAAAACTTTCCCAAGAAACCACCAATGGACATTGGGGTCCTTCACCCTTGTTCACCCACAAGTTTTACTTAGAAGTTGGAGTGATGAGATTCTTGTAGCTTCCATGTCTTGATGATCAAATTGTCCATTGCCATGGACTTGGCTAAGTACTTAGATTTTCCATCTGCAGAGGTTGTGCACTTTCCCCACCAGACTTGGTTTCCCAAGACAGGACCTTTCAGAAGCCTTCCCTTAGCCAAATGGACGCGTTCCAACCTATCATCCCACTACCACCAACTGTCCAAATGACTAAGTTCTAGCAACCTATATGATCAAGGCAGAGCCCATATTGCCAAGTGGTTGCACTATAAGCTTCTCAACACTTAGCCTCCAAATCCCTTTGTGCCTGGGTGGCATACCACAAGTGAGATACACAAGCCACATCTATGTCCTTGTGTAACCACTCAACCAAAAACCACCATTCAAGTCCCATTCCACCCAGGAAGTTCATTGACTTAGTTGTTTTATTAAGAAAAACATAAGTCCAAAAGACTTAGAAATATTTTCATCATAGCATGTATAAACTTTACCAACCCTTGTTTTCTACTAGCTAGGCTAAGCATGGCATGGTAACTTAACTTAGGAAATTCCCTAGAAATTCTACCATTCTACAATTACTTAGGATTTCCCAACTTAGCATTTGGCAAAGTAGTAACAACATGCAAGGCTTAGCAAAATATTTCTAATGCTTGAAAAATTTAGGGATGGAAATATTCATGAAGTACCACTTGCCTTGGTAATGGGGAGAGCAGCACTCTTCACAATCACAGTCACTAGCAAAATCTACACAAAATTTGTAGCACAAAAATTACACACACAATTCATATACAAACAAAAATAATATGAATGCATGCATGCAGAAAAGCTAAGTGATGAGTTTGAAAACTCCACCAAGCAAGTGTATGATACAGAAACAAAACCAAGTCAAAAATTTTGCTAACCAAACTTATTTAGCCCTAAAACAATTTGCTAAACAAAGTCTATACTTAGAATGGACCTAAATATGTTTCTGCATACAAAGTCATTTTAACAGAAACTTTTTGTTAAACACATTGCAGATTCAGAAAGGGCTTGACTCACTGAATCCAACGGTATAAAATTTGCAAAAATCTAACGTGGAAATCTTAAGTTATAGCCATTTGAAAATTGGATCTAAATCTGATTTGAATTCTATTTTTGAATTCAACCCTAGACACGCGTCAAGCTTCTATTGGTGTGTACCGGTTCGCACCGGATCACCCTTCCGCGCCGTTGGATCTAACTATCGCTGCACGGCTCAGATCTATCCATACCCCTTCGTTAAGTGAACTATTTCTACGCGCTAGATCTGGATCTGACGGCTAAGAATCTCCTAACCAGAAACGAGCGGCGCTAGCGGCGGCGGCTGGCGGCGGCGCGTCGGTCAGTGGCGGCGCCGGCGTTCTAGGTCGCCCGGGGAAGAAAGGAGGCGCTTACCAGAATCGCAGGATGATGCCGATGCTCAAGGTGGCGATGGTTCGTCGAGGGGCGCACGGACACGGCGTGGATTCCTCGTCGGAGTAGAGGCAGACGTCGGGCACGGTCAGTCGTCGACGTTGGCGAGGTTCCTCGTCGCGCTAAGCCAAAATAGGGGTACTGTTAGATGCGCACAACAATGTAGATTCTAGGTGTACCAGTCAAAGGGCAAGGGGCGGTGGCTACTTACGGAGGGAGGTCGCCGGAGTTCGTGCAGAGAACGGTGGCAGCCGGTCGTCGACGTTGCTGGAGCTACGGCTCATGCGAAGGCAAATGGGGAGTGTAAGTAGGTGCGCAAAGACTCGCTGAACTTGATAGCATGAACTAGAGACAGAGGGGAACACGGAGCTCACCGGAATTCGCCGGCGCAGTCGTCGGAACAGCGGCGGCGTCGTGCGAGTTGTGGGCAGCCTGGTGGCGTGAAGGCGAAATTGTTTGGGGGTAAATGGTCGCTAGGATGTGGGGATTTTATAGCCAGAGGCTCGACAAGAAACGCTTGCTACATCAATGCCAATTAAGCTCGCGAAATCAGTGCAGCAACGGGCAGCGGCGGAGGTCGTGCGCGGAATCAGGGGAAGACGAAGCTGACGTGGAGAGGGGCCCGCTCGTCAGCGAAGCGTGCGAAGGGGAGGTGGGGTCTAGCTGTCAGTGGCTGAGTGGGTGTGCTCGCGCGTGCGGAAGGAAAAGAAAAGGCCCGGGTGGGCTAGTTGGGCCTGTTCAGATGCTGGGCTAGATTGGTGGCGTTAGGCCCTTTTCATTTGTTTGCTCTTTTTCTTTTTCTGATTCGATTTTCAGAATAGGTTTTCAAATGGATTCAAGTTCCATTTGAATTCAAACTTTCTTGGGATTTTTGCAGTGTGTAGTAGTCTCAAAATTGGGCACAAAGTCAGGTGGTTTGCTAAGTAAAGGCTTGGTCAAGCTTGGAGATCAAAATAACAGAGACTATGCACTTGGTTTGCAAGATTTGAAAAATGGTTTTTGAAACCATTTCCAATTTGAAAAACTTGGTTTAAATTCTACACTCAAACCTATCCTCATAAAAGGCAACAAACTTGGTTCACAAACAATCAATCCTTCAAATGGAGATAGCCATTTGATTTAAATCTGCTCACATAAAATCATAGCACTATGTGCTCCTGTTTTTCTGAAATGAGTTTGAAATTGATCTCAAATCTATATGCATGCATGAATGATATGCAAACTTTGAAATCATGATTTTAAGGATGTTACATCTATGTTGTATATGCTTGCACTTATACGTTGGAATTAGCAGAACCATGTTGTCATGGGAAACGTTTTCAACATTACACTTGTACTTTGTACATAGTTGATATCATGATCTTTTGTCTATGGATGTCACGGGTGTGAAATAAATAGGGAGCTTGTAAGTCCATGGAGTTATGTACTTTGTGTTAGAGAAACGCCTGGGACGCTAGCCTAAGCCATGCCTAATCATGGTGGAAACTTGCAGCATCACCATAATGAGCATTCTGTGAAGCATCCTCAATAAAAAGCTATGTACATAGTAAATAAAAATATTGTCTGCTTGCCTTATAATTTTGGTTATGGGATAGCTCTTATACCATGTGCAAGGGCTACCCCGTTGGCGGTTCTCTATGATACACATGTACTTACTATGACAAGAACTTACAGGTGACCGAAGTTGAGTAGCATGAGGTGTGGCCCTCGTATTCAAGGGACATGAGATTGCCAACTTATACTTTGTCAAGCATATACTCCATAGTTTGTTCACTTTAACCTTAATCACTTAAAGATGCTTATGATAGGGGAAATTAGGTCTGAAAGCTAACAAGTGCCATAATTTTTGGAAGCTCTTTTTGAAACTTGAAATCCCTGCTTCCCTATATGAAGGGCCTTTCTTCCACTATTATATTGAGTCTCCATCTTCTACCTTTAGGCACCACTAAGAGAGCATAGTTGCCATTCTTAGTTCTATGTGCAGTGTCCCAAAACTTATTGATTGATGCATATTGTGATATTACTTGTTCTTGTGCTATTTATATCTAGTCACTCTTATGAACTTTGAAGGTGTCCTATGCATCTATTTGCTACTCAATGAGGGATAAGCTGAATGCTACTATGCCATGTTTTGTGTATGTGAAACAAACAAACATTTTTCAATGCATGTTATTCATGATCTTTGTTTGTAGCCTTTCATGTTGCATGCTTAGTTATTTTGTCTTATTGTTAGAACTCCATCTTTCATGCACATGTTTAGAATTCTTTGATCCCAGCTTTCAATGCTTGCAAATGGTTTGATCTTGGTTTTGATGGTGCATGTCACCTCAAAAATTATTATTTTATCACTTACCTACTCGAGGAAGAGTAGGAGTTAAGCTTGGGGATGCTTGATACGTCGAAAACGTATCTATAATTTTTGATGCTCCATGCTTGTTTAGTATATACTTTGCTCTGTTTTGTCTACACTTTGAGGTGTTTTTGTATGTTTTCTGGAACTAACCTATTAACAAGTTGCCACAGTGCCAGTTGCCTGTGTTCTTCTGTTTTTGGTTCCAGAAAGGCAGAAAATCAATATTTTCGGAATTGGACGGGACAAAAGACAAAGTCAATATTTTATCGTGGGCAACACGAAGCTAGAGTACAAGACGGAGGAGGGCCTCGAGGGGGGCACACCCCCTGGCCGCGCGGGTGGGCCCACCCTGCGCCTGGGAGGGTCCAGCCGCCTCGGGCACCCCCTCGGCCTCCCTCGTCTCCTATAAGAATCCCTCGATGCAGGAACCCTAGGCACCAGATCAAAACTCCACAAAACCGTCTGTAGCCGTCGCCACCATCGTCCCTAGATAGAGGGGGATCTGAAGTTCTTCCTTGCACCTTGCCGGAGGGGATATCTTCCCGGAGGCCTTCTTCTTCATCATGCCAGCCTCCGGTATGAAGCGTGAGTAGTTCCACCTTGGACTACGGGTCCATGTTGTAGCTAGATGGTTGTATCTCCTCCTTGTGCTTTCATGTATAGATCTTGTGAGCTCCATTCATGATCAAGATCTAATCTATTTGTAATCATGCATGTTGTGTTTGCGGGGATCCGATGGATATTAAGATTACTATGTCATATTGATTAATGGTTTTGTCTTATTGATTCTATGATGTCTCTGTTGTTTGTGATCTTGCATGCTCTCTGTTGTTAGTAGCTATCTTGGCCAAGTAGTTGCTAGTGACTCCAAGAGGGGTATTTATGCTCGATAGTGGGTTCAAGCCTCTAGTTTCCAAGGGAAGTGTTAGAAATCTCTTCGGATGTAGATGTGTTGTCTGTTGCTTGCAACTTAATACTGGAGGGGGTTCGGATGATAACCTGAAGGTGGACTTCTAGTCATAGATGCAGTTTGATGGCAGTCTATGTATATTGTTGTATTGCCCAATCGAATCTCATAGGATCTTTTTGTCTAGTATTGCATTGTTATGCCTTGCTTAGTTCCTGTCAATTGCCCTGCTATAATATGTTTACCCTTCATGCCATGTTGTTTATCTAAGGAGAGCACCTCTAGTGAACTATGGACCCCGGTCCAATATTTACCATTGATACATATTCCATTGTTACTGTTTACTTGCTACAAACCACTTTCACCTTCCACACCATACAGTTAATCCTTTGTTATAGCAACCAGTGAGATTGACAACCTCACTGTTAGTTGGGGCAAAGTCTTGAGTTTGTGTTGTGCAGGTTTCCACGTTGCTTGCAACACCTTTGGGACGTTTCCTTCCTCCTACTAGTTCGATAACCTTGGTTTCTTACTGAGGGAAACTTGCCTGCTGTACTGCATCATACCTTTCGCTTGGGGTTTCCCAACAAAGTGATGCTCCACTCGTCAAGCGCTCACAAAGGAATTCGATGAGCACGCTTTCCTATGATGGACTAAGGTCATTGGCGACCAACGCCATCTTGGAGGTGTCCATCGGGTGGACCTGCACCTTCTTCGTATTGACTGTGGAGTAGAATGACATATCAGGTGCGTTTTGCCTGGTGACTGGGGGTGCCCCGTTGTCCGTCACCTCTCTGAGCCTCGTGAGCTCCTCCTGCATACCGAACGACTGGGAGATTCTGTTGAAGTCTCTATTGCGGTGATCAGATCTGGTGAAGCTTCCTTGGATGGTGATGACGCCCCTAGGTCCTGGGTGAGGGATCTGGCGTGGGTGATCCGAATGATCGAACGTGATGCACGACTCCGAGCCGCTGAGGTACTCAGGTATGGCTGGTGGAGAGGTCACGGCCAGGCTGACTTGGCGGGTGATCTTCTTCTGCACCCTGTTGGTTGGGTGCCCCTTCTAGATCATCAGGGACCCTTTTGGTGGCGGGTACCCTCATGCGCCTTTATTTCGCGTTGGTGCGACCGACGACTGCGATGGTCTGACGGGTGGTGGAGGAGGAGCTCTGTGGGCGATGTCACCTGGTGCGGGTGCGAGCCCGAATCCAGGGTTCATGGTCTGGCTCCGCATTTGGGTGAAGCCCTCGCTGAGCTTCTAGAACTCTCGGTAGTCCTTGAGCATGTGGCTGCCCTTCTTCTTACCATCTTGGTTGTCGATGAAGAAGTGGATGGTGCAGGGACCAGACAGCTTGTCGTATGCCAAAGGCTCGTCATCGCGGTTGCGACGTTGCCATGCTTGCGTGGGTTGTCCACCGTCGCGATAGTTGTTGTTGTGGTATCCGCTGTTGCGGTTGTCATCGTCGCGTCGATCGGTGTATCCAGCCACAACCATGTCGACTCCGTCGTGGTCGTCGTAGACGCGTGATCTTCTCTTGCTGCGGCGTTCACGCCTACGGCCGTAGTCGACTTCGTCATCTGAATGCGCTTGGTTGAAGGAATCCTCGCCATCTTCCCATCGGTTGGCGATGTCCATGAGGTGGTCGAGTGTCTTGGGCTTGACGCGCCCGAGCTCCTCCTTGAAATCTGGGCGCCTAACACCGTCCTTGAAGGCGTCGATTGCCCTTTCTTTGGAGATGTGCATAGCGGAGTTCTTGATGTGGGACCAGCGGAGTATGTACGAGTGGATGGACTCATTGGCCTGTTGGGTGCAGGCTCGCAGCTCTTCGACCGAGGTTGGCCTCTTGCTGGTGCCCTTGAAGTTGCGTATGAAATTGTACGCCAGTTCTTCCCAGCTTCGGATGGAGTCGGAGGATAGGCTGCTGAGCCAAACTCTGGTCGCGCATGTCAGTTGCAGCTGGAGGCATTGTAAGGCGGTGTTCTTGTTTCCGCCGTGGATCTTGACCGACGATAGGTGGTCATCGATCCAAGCTTTTGGCTTCTGCGTGCCTTCGAACTTCGGATTGTCCAAAGAGAGCTTGAAATTTTTCGGCATCCGTGTTTGCCGAATGGATCTGCTGAAGCATCTGGCTCCGCACAGCTCTCTGTCGTCCTCCTCTTCGGACTCAGTTGAGCACGCGCGTTGAGCACGTGCTTTGTCGATCTTGCGTTGGGTGAGATCGTGGCGAGCGTCGTAGTTGTTGTTGCGGCACCGGGGCAGGTCATGCTCATCCTCCTTGGATGAGGGTGTAGGGCTTCGAGTGAACTTGACCGCAGCTTTTTTCTTCGGCTCCGCAGGAGTTTCATCGTGGAGCGTAGCTCTGACGAGTCCGAGGCCTGCTAGCGCGGACTTGTGCATGGCGCTCTTCGGGTCACCCGCCGGAGGTGGATGGGACTCGAGATAGGTAGTGGTCGCCATGATCGCAGCCTGCGGCGTTTTCGGCATGACGTTGTCGTGCGAGTCCATCATTATGAAGGACGTGTTGAGGGCCCTGGTGACCCTGCGTCGCGCGGAGGGGTCCATGCGATCCGTGGGGGAGCGGTACTTGTTGGCGTTGTTTCCATGCGAAGTGGAGCCGTCAGCGGCGGAGAGCGCAGCTCGCCGCGCGCTGGATTCCGCAACTGCCTTCTTACGCTTGTCAAGCACCTCCATAAGCTTCACCTGCCGGTTGTGATCATTGATCAGGAGGAGGTGGTAGGCCATCAGTAGATCTCAGGAGGCATTCACAGGTAGGATTATGTTGCCTGCCACGACCTCGTGTGCTTGGCGCTAGCCTTCCTCGTTGAGGTTGATCCGGTTGTAGGCGTGAGCGTCGCCTTCGTTGGCCATGTTAGGCGGATCTCCCTCGTTTCCTCTGTTCCAAGTTTGCGGGTTGGGAGGGGGATTGGGTGTTTGTTGTGCACTCGAACCCAGTGGTGGGTCCGTTTCGCCGTTGATGACGACGGCGCATAGGTAACATTCACAGATTGGGTTGCTGCTACCGCAGCTTTTGGATCCGGAACCGTAGGTTCCTTCATCCTAAGGGGGGCCGCACAGATCGGAGTTGAAGTTGCTGCTGTCATCCGAGTCGTATGTCAGCGTCGACACGTGGAACGTGCCGATGGGTGGGACCCATGAGGCATGCCTGATGGATGGTGGTGGCGCCCGCTCGGGGAGGCGGAGGGTGCCGGTCTGCCCCACCTGGAAGCAGAAGCTCCCGAACAGCATCTCGAGCCCGTCGCCGATGGACTCAAAATCCTTCAGGGTGGCCAGCGAGTGGGCGGTGAAGTCGAAGGCGCCGAAGAGGAGGTGACTCTCCGTTTCCGATGAGTTGTAGATCGCTCCGGATGGAACCGTCACGACCGCATGATCAGCGTCCCCGTTTCCCACAGACGGCGCTAATTGACGAGGTTCGATCTCGTCAATGCCCATTGTTATGGACTTGGGTTTTGGAGAAGATGGGGATGCTGGAAGTCATGGAACGGTTAACAGACAAGCAACACATGGACATGAGATTTACCCAGGTTCAGGCCCCTAGAGGAAAAACCCTGCTCCTGCTTGTCTGCTCTTGATTACGGTGGAACCGAAGGTTGCAGGGGTGCGCAGATGCAATCTGGCGTGAAGGTGTGTATGCGGTGTCGAGAGAGATCCTTCTCGCCATACCCTCCTAGCCTTTATATAAATAGGCAGGTCCCGAGTTAGGTTGAGTCGGTTACAAATTAGGGTTGGTAACCTTTAAAATTTTATCTTGTCTAGACTTGTCCTCCAAAGAGTCGAAAAGCGTTATGGCCTTGGACCACCGAGTCTTCATGTGTTGCGTGTTCTGACGTGAGCCTTACTTAGGCTAGACCAGGTATACCGATGTGATGGACGCGTATGATATACCCATGTCAATCCCTGCCTTGCCCCGCTTTCCCGCGCCGGTGGACGGAGGAAGGAGACTGCGCCCGGCCACCGCCGGAGGAGAGGAAGGGGACCTGTGCCACGCCGACGAAGGAGAGTAGGGAGCCGTGCCTCACCGCCACATCGGAGAGGATGAGGGCGTGGGCCGAGTCGCCGCCGCCGGAGGAGGGACCTGGGTAGGGCCGCCGACGGAGGAGGCAGCTGGGGAGGGCCTCCGACGGAGGAGGGAGAGGGCCGCGCCACCATCGCTGGACTGCCCCGCCGTCACAGGACCTTCACGCCACCCAGCTAATGGTCTATTTTAATCTTGTTTACTGTACTACTCTGAACGTGAGCTACAGCGGAGAAGGGTTCAGTAGTTTCTATGTTTTCCACTCAGCTGTTGATTGGATTCTGTAATCTACATTGTTGTTGTGTTCAATTATGTCAAGCGTGCTGAATCCATTTTTTCTAGGTCTTCTTGCTACATCATATAGTTTTAATTCATTGGTGTTATAAGCTAATTTACACGCATCCTACTATTTTAATTCATTTTAGTTCCCTCGGGCAGCAGCTAGAGGATAAACTCAATACAGCAGGTGCAATAGCTCCAGCAACTACTAGTGCTACGACTGAACCATCCAATGACCAAGAAAATGCTCATCCATTCGTTCTGTACAACTGAACAAAATGAAGGTTTCGTCTAAAGCTAAAAATTTAAAGAGAATGAAAACATGGTTTGATAAGTTACACAAGAGGCGAAAGACAACAAAATCTGCTGCACCAACAAAAAAGGAGCAAAGATAAGCTGTAGATTTTGGATGTTATGTTCAGTACTTGAATGATTTTGAATTTCACTGTAAAATGCTACAGCTATGTTGAGTTTTACTGCACTAACAAGTTGGATTTTTATTGACATGGGTAGCAAAAGAAAAAAGATGGTGTGCAGCCTCAAGTGCAAGTTGAGAATGATCGGACCAACAAAAGAGTGAATCACACAATAGGAAATGTGAAGTTTCAAGAGTACTAGAAGACCTAGCGCGCTCTGCCGCGCTGATCTCTGCTGTTGTTGTTTAATTTTCTCATATGATCTGGTTTGATATTTTGGTAGATGATGGATACGAATTTGACAGAACTGAACAGAGAAGCCTAATAACTTAGGTACTTTACTGAACGTAATGACTTCACTAAAAACGACTATGGCCCATTCACTGAAACCATTTGAAGATATTTTAGCTGAATTATGCAATAAGATTATCTCTCCCCTAACCTTAACTATATATGATGTGTCTTACATGTTATTAAAAAGTAGAATTTTCCTTGCGCAATTGAGAGCTCATTGGCACGGAAATATTAACAAACGAATCACGAACAAAATTCACTACATGCTATCCATCCATGAATGGAAGTAATTGATTTTCATTGTGCCTCCGCACTGTATAATCCATCCACCTAACACCACATTAGTTACAAAATTAGGACATACCATCCATCAATTGACGTGAAAATCAGGAAATAGGAGACTGAGTTCCAAGATACCATCGGCACTAGACGGATCGTCCACAACGGAGCCACCGACCGACACGGTGCCCGGAAAGCAGAGCACCTGAGGTGCTCCCTTGCCTTATTTGGCATTTACAACCCTATCCTCATACATATAACTAAATGCTTAGGAGCATACATGTATATGATACTATTTCATTGGGCATTTTCCTTGTACCTCTACCATGGTGAATAGTCTTGGTATAAGAAATGCGTAAACAAATTCAGATAAAAAATAGTTAGTTTAAACAAGGTAAGGCTTGATGGAGAACAAACTATCAGTCTATTAGTATCTTATAGTAAACTGCACAGTCTGGTCTGTCCAATCATTACTTGCCACAAATCATCAAATAAACCAAAGGTAAGTTTGCACCAGAGGTTGAGTGGGTTGAATTGTACGGGATGTTCGCTTGTCATTAGCGTGTAAATATTTGTACAAAACTCTCTTTTGCTATCAATGAATCGAAACGCAAGCTTTGCGTTTTCGCGAAAAAAAATCGAGTTTCTCAATTCAAAAGACCTTACGTACTGAGATTAATTTTACAATGTGATATTCTCCTTCCGAAAAGATTCCACTCGCGAAATAAAATCCTTCAGTATTGTGTGTTGTCACCCAGCACACATGCCTTCCCATTGATGGCCTATCTAGTTCTGGAAAGGATATGTCCGGAGTTGTTTTAGAAAGTAATAATATGTACTGGATCATCCATTACCAAATTAAAATACAAAAAATAATATGTACCAGATTAACCATCACCGAATTGTAACTCTATACAGATTTGTCACAGCCTACTCAACAATTCATACCTCGGGATGGAAACATCCAGAAAGATGGAGCATACCCTGCTTATGTATAGAAAGAAACATGATGTAGCATCCCAATTGTCTAACAATTGCAATGCTACTTGGTCTAGTAATATAATGCTACTTCCTACATATAATTGTTGCATCATAATTATATCATGCTCATGTCATCATGCCACCTTGCATTTGAGCATCATATAAAACCCTTTTGATTTGGTTTTTCTCTCATATGCATTGTTAATTGTATTTGCCTCTTGATATTGTATTTGGTTGTTGATATATTGTTAAATGCCCAAGTTGAGTTGGGGGCATATCTTCTATTCAACTCCATCACCTTTCTCTGCCATCACCTTATAAGTCCACCATCCAACTAAATATGAGCTTTGCACTTTATTTGGTTTTACCTCTAGCTCATGTGGGTTGGGATGGATCCAATTCTATCTCCACATGCTCTCATATATGCACCATATTGTTTTCACATTATTGGTTTATGAGAGCCACATGGCCACCTTTGCATGCCTTGTGAGTGGAACCCTTTTCTAGCTTCCATATGGGCTGTTTTGGGGTTTATGCTCATGTTGGGATATTTTTGGGCTTACTAAATACCTAGTGGCACATACACACTAGCATGGCCCATTTTTATTCAAATATGGTCATCCCCTTCTACTCCACATGGATCTAATTCTAATTCCTTTTGCTTGGCCTTTATTCCATATTTGGGAATGCATAGGCACAAATGCCATGATCATTTATTCTGTTTTCACAAGAGTAAAACATGGCATTTAATGTTTTTGCATGGGCCATGCAAAGCACCACCATTCTTTCTCCTTTGGTTTTTCTTTGGTTTTTGAGTGGATCCGTTCTTTTGTGAGTTTCCCTTTCTCTCTTATTCAAGGCCCCCTCATCTTGATCTTGATCTCCTTTCCTTGCCATGTGCATTAAGCCTCACCTCACCACCATCTCCTCCATCTCTGGCATGATCTTGTTGGCTCATCACCAAAACCCTAAACCCCTTAGTTGGTCTTGCCTTGGCCATGCTCCAACCCTACACACCATCACCACCCCTTTCCTTGACCATGAGGAAAACCTAACCTACCACCTTACCCTAACCTAAACCCTCTTCTCTTTTTCTCTCTATCTACCCGAGCCTCCCCCTCATCTCTCCCTCTCATCCCACACCTCTCTTTACCCCCTCTCTCTCCCTTGCTGGCCCCACCTGGCCACCCTGGCCCCACCTAAACTACCCTGTCCCAACCCTAAAACCCTAAACCGAGCCCTACCTAGCTAACCCAAACCACCCCTCTCTAATATACCTAGCTAACCCGACCCTCTCTTCTCCCCCTCTCTCCCTGCATGCTAGCCCCACCCCGTGCTACCTCTCTCCCTGGGCCACCGTGCAGCCTCACCCTCGCCCTGCCCTGCCTACCTGCCCCGACCCGAGCACGTGAGGAGGAGATGAAAAAGTGGCCGACGCCACCTTTCCCCTCCACCATGCCATCTGCCCCCTCTCCCTCTCTGCTTTACCCACTCCCTCATCTCTGCAGTCGACGCCCAGATCTACCAGGGCCTTGCCCTACTTCTACCCACCCCCTGCCCGCTACTCCCTCTCTCTAGCACCCCAACGACCTCACCGTCGGCCTCTACCCCACCTACCCGTTACAAGCCGGCGGCGTGTTGTTGGGTCGTCGAGGAAGAACCAGGGGCGCTACCAGCGTCGTCCCGTATCGCCAGCGAGGAGGAGAAGGCCTGTACCCGCTGCACACCGACGCGTCCGCAGCCAAACCCTAGATCCTCTGACCGTGTGCATCGTCGCCGATCGCCAGCTCCTCTGCCTGAATCAACACCGCCAGCAGCCTCGCGGTGAGCTCCTCTACCCCCCTGACATGGTTCGCCTCGCCGTACCGCCTTAGCGCAGCCGTTCCTTTCATCGAACGCCGTTGGTGCGTCGGGCTCGCTGTTGTCTGCAGCCTCCCCGCGCCGCGCCAGCCCTTCTAGCCTGCGTCCACCCTCCTAACACCATCCTGTACCCATCCGCACTGGCTACCACCCCCAGCGCGCACCCTCGCGTCCCCAGTTCGAGCCCCGCGCGCCGCGCTCCGCGCGGGCGGACTCTGTCGCTCGGTGCAGAGAAGAACAACAGTACAGGACCGTTGCCACTTTACACTTAACCCCCCACCTTTTTGATCTCGTCAACCCGCGCTTCCCTCGAGCCCCACTGTCAGCCTCTGCCTTTTTGCAAAAAGGTACCCTAGAGACCAGAACCTCAACCCGCGCTCCCTTCGCCGCGACACGTGGCTGACCCTCCCCTCTCGCTGTCATGTGAGCCCGGCCCCACCGACGGACCCACCGGTCAGCGACCTGGGCTAGCTAAGGCCGCGGTACAGAAAACCCTTCGGTGCGGCTGTTACCGCCAGATTAGCCCGGACCCACTTGGCAGTGTCAGTGGCTAGGTCTGTGAGAGTACAAAATAGATTCTGTATATCTGTTTTAATTAAACCTTTTCAAAATTGTTTTAAATTCAAATTCAAATCTGTATTTAAATAACTTTTGAATTCTAAAACCAAATAATACAAATAATATATGTTTTGAGATCAGAAAAATGTGAGGATTTCAAATATACCATCCAAAATATATTTTGAACACTTTAAATTTCAAGTTGTTCAAAAGTACAATAAAATGCCCTTTTTCCTTAATTATTTAATAACTTTTGTTTTATAACTCCAAATTTGACAAATGATATGTCTAAAATGATTAGCTCGACGAGACCTTTCTGTTTATGCATTCCTTGTTCTGTTTTGCAGCATGCATCATATAAATATAATGTAAACAGCAACTAATATGAGGTTAAAATGTGACCAAAACTCAATAAAATGATTTATTCTTGTGTTCCACACCTCACCCATGCCATGCTACTTTATTGCCATGCAAATTGTGCATCATTCATCATGGAATGATTGGTTGCTTGTCGCATTTTATTCATATGCTTGTGCACTTTATTTATGTTGGCCCTTGGATGTTTGGTTCTTCTTCGAACAGACGCTGAGCAGGGGATATATCAAGAAACCCAGGAGCACTACCCGGATCCTTCTCTCGCTTCAACTGAGCTGCCAGGAAAGCACTACCACATGCTTGCATACATATAGTACCTATTGCCTCTATCTTATTCTTGCATCATTGAGTCGCGATTGCATTAAACTGAATCCCAAGTATTGCATAGCCTTACTTTTAAACCCCACCAAAGCTTGTTCCTCCATCCCATGAGCCATTACTACAGGAGTTGTTTGAGTCATGCGAGTCGTAGAACAGCATGTGTAGGGTATGTGAGTGTCTGATGGATAACGAGGTACCTAAACAACTTAACCTGAGTAGTAATGGGATAACTAATGAAAGTGGCACCGGTGAGCAATATCTGCTATTTGGTTTTTCATGCTCACTTGTGTCCCGTAGGACCCCGAGTACTTAATTCCTGTTCCTTGATTATTCGCGCTATCCACATCCGGGAGGCTTATGGGACTCCCCTGAGCCAGAGCTTGATTCATTCTTATTTCTTGGGGCCACAAACTAGTTTGAGGTTTTATTTACTATCCTGTACTTATGCCATGCTTTACTGCTTTATTTAAATTGTGCGATGTACTGCACCTGTACTGTTTAGGATCGGGACACGTTTTCACGGTATCGACAAGCCCAGTCACACTTTCGGGTTCCCAGTCGTTTACAGCCGTCCACCCAAACCTTGAGTCCGTCTCGGAGTCAGCTAACTTCGTTGCGGGTAGCTTAATGGGGTGGCCCCCTGAAATATTTCTGAATCTGGTGATTGCTTTGTCGTGAAGGCCTCGTTGGGTTTTGATTTGGTTTTTCCGAGGTTGATCGAGTGTGTGTTGCTATTTGTGCACCCCTGCAGGGTAAAACTTTCTGAAAGCCGTGTCCACGGTTATGGACGACTTGGAGCACAGTTTCTCGATCATAGACAAGCATAACTAAAGTACCGCTTTTAACTTGACTAAATAACTGACTAGTAAATAGTGCAACACTCATGGAATGGATAATAAAACTACCAACGGATGGGGGGTTGTTCGTCCGCTTCCTCGTTGGTAAGCGAGGAGGAGGATGGATCTGTTAATATTACTGTTATAACTGTTGTTATTAATTCACGGACATCCGTCTATCTTGGTTAGGCGGATGGTTAGCGAGTATCTATAGAATTGCTAGGCATTATCTTTTGCTGCAATTGCGTCACCCCAGGTTGTGTCCCCTTTAGATGCATAAAGACTTGCTGAGTACCCCTAGGGTCTCACACGATAAATTATTTGATTCAGATAAACAGGTACACTCACAAGATGGATACTGGGTGGAGGAGACGGACGATGTGGACAACGATCATTCGGTGTAGAGATTCCGGGAACGTGGATCCGTGAGATCTGTGGGCAGGATGTGTTTATTTTATGGGGCATCTTATGCCGATTTGCTTCTTATCCGTACTCGGATCTTGTTTGCCGCTTCCGCCTGATACTCTGATGTTTGATGTATGAGGAGATATCCTAAACTATTATATCTATCTAGGATATTTGGATCTTGCCGTATGGCGTTGCAATATTTCTATTTCTTTTAGATGGAATGGCTCTGATGTACTGTTGTATGGGTGCTTGCATACATACTCATTTGTGTATGTAGTTGATCCCTTCGCCTGCCGATTACGCGCCCGTTCTTGTCCCGATGTTTGGAAATGGTTGGGACGACCGAAAGGTCTACCTGTGAGTGGCATTTGGGCCCCACCGAACTATTTCAACCATTTCCGCTCATCCAGGCTTGTAACTAGGAGCGTAATTCACCTAGGTAGTTACAATTGGTATCAGAGTCATCCCGCCCTTCAGGGTCTCAGCCAAATGGTCGTTGTCAGTCTAGCAAATATTTTGGTAGCTATGTATACTAGGGAAAAACAAAACGCGAGAGTAGGACTGCTTCCACTTTTCTTCTTACCCACCCACCACCCTTTTCTGGTAAGGAAGTATAACGTTTTCTATCCTCTTCTTAAATTCAAACTAGGATTCACGTGTTCTGGGTTTCCGTAGTACCATAGGTTGAGTATGTGTGTGTGTGTGTGTAATTCCTTGTTTATCTGTTGCATCCAACATGTTATCTTTATCTGCCTTTGGTTATCAACTGTTGGTACATTCCATACTGACAGGCTTTTGAATACCGACGCGATCTATCTGACTCCTTGTTAACCGGTGCCATCTTCTTAAGGGTGTCCTTCCTTCTAGCAACTCCACATTCTGTGAAACCATCAGTTGCTAATCGCTACCTGCTAGGTGTTTTTGCGCATCTATTGGTATTTTAATGCCGAAAAATACGGGAAAATTTTCTTTGATACATCTGTGTTTCCACACTCCTTTTCAGTCGTGTGTGAAACATTATCTATCTCCCTTTTATCAGCATGTCCATGCTAACTCATTCTTTTGTCACCGGCGCTTAATCCTAGAGTTTCATTTCATCTCCAATTCTCTTGGTCTAATTACATAACATGTGTCGATACGATGCTGGTGATTGTAATTTGGTTCTCGGCATAGCTATATTCCACTCATGATAAGTGTCATATCGATCTGAATGACGGAGTGGAATATGGAAAATGCAATCACCACTATCCTCCAAATGGTGACGGTTATCTCCTGTGATTTTGAGTACACCGCGATCATATCCATGCATATTCAAGCATCTTTGGCAATCCAGAGTTTCTCCAAGCACTACGGCGGTCTATCATCTGTTCATCAAGCTGCACATCTTTTTGAACTCCATATCTGCAAAATTCTCCTGGATACGAGGGAATTGCATCTTTTCGTCTCTAATAGTTTTGCTTAAGGTATGAGCTATCATCGGTTGTTATCCAAGATCTCTTTATCTTTGTAACCGGTGATCCGATCGACAATGTGAACCAGGTGACATCTCTTTTTCTTCCGAAGGACCAGTTAACCTATTCTGTCAGCGCATCTTCTTCAACAGGAATCCTTACTCGTAACTTTGATCTTTCAAAGAGCGTTGAGCTCAGAAAGTGTTTCGAGCATTTGTTCGTGCTCCCGCCTCTTGAACTTGGTATTCTGGGAATATCTTGTTAATCCATGGTGGTATATGTTGATAATATGCTTGCCTATTCGATATATATGGAAGGACATGGAAGATCATCTGTGTCTCTTTCTCTCGAGCTTCGTGAGCACTGCCTGTGTGCAAAGTCTCAAAGTGAGAATTCTGACTTTTTGAAGTCGCATATCTCGACCACGTCCTTCTGCTAAATACATTACTTCAACTCTGGAATCAGCAAGTCCATTGTTAATTCCATCCTCCATCTTCAACCAATCCGGAGTTGTTCCTTGTTGGCAAGTTATCATCGTCGTTCCGCTGAAGATTTCCTCAAGGCTGCTAAATCTCTCTCAATCATTTCAAGAAGAACATGGAGTTCTTTCACCTCAATCTCGTTAAGTAATCTCTTGAAACCCTCTCGCTCTATCGTCTATGCTCAATCCACCGGAGGCCATGAAGACCTTCCAGATCTTGTATTCCTTTTGTTCAAGTGGTGCTATCTTTTTCTATATCTGTGAAACTTTGCAGTTGTCTCCGTGATCTTCCTTTATATCTTTCCGGTGGCTTGGTACTTCCGACATGACGACAACATCATCATCTTTATCTATCTATGAATCCGGCGAATCGTTTGCATCTATCCTTGTTTTCTAACGGAGTTCTATGAGTTTTTGCCAACACCTTCAGTCTGTTTCGGTAGTTGGGTTGCATGATTTTCTTATTCATGTGCGGAGTAATGCTTTGAGTGCGGGATGGAGTAGCTACCATACCACTACTCTTATCATTCGCTCTTGTACATTGAATTGGTGAATTAATGTGATTTCACTCATTCCACTAAAGTTAGAAGTGGCCTTTATCCCTTGATACTTTTACTTCCGTCCTTGTTTTTTCGGAGTGCTCTTTTGAAGAAAGTAATCAATGATCTCTTGTTGGTGATCTCACCCTTTCTACACGGAGCAAAATTCTCAATTATCTGGTGGAAACAAACGCAAACCTTTTTCTATCCTCGTCTTTCTACCGATGCTCGATATCCCCAAAGAAGATTAAAGGAAACTATCTCTCTCTTTGTTTCATCAATTCTTTTCTGTGGTAAAGCCAATTATGGTTGATGCCATCAGCCGCAAATCTATTGCATTAACCTCAAGGCTAAAGAAAGCAATAAGTATCTCTACAATAAAATCCAGATCCTCCATATTCTTTGCTTCTCGGGATTCCACCATGATCTGGCTTCACATCCATCTCTGGAAGTTATATCTGCGCACCTAAATTGCGTGATCCTTGGTTCTTACCGGCGCAACAAGAATCTAATCCTACGATGTCTAACTAAATCTTTCTGATGATATCAAGGGACTCTATTGTTTGAAGGCAATATTGTTTCCGAACTTCATTTCTCAAATCCGAGAGAAGATACGATGCTATTGTCATAGTGGTTCAAAACCTCTCCAACCTAGCTCCTTTCTTCCGGCGAGACAAAGATTCATCCTCTCGCGTATCGGTAAATCTTTAATCTTAATAGTGTGTCTTTCTTTATCCATGATACATCATCTTCTCCTTTTCTTTCACAAGTGGTTATATTCTTTTATCATGATTCTTGGGAAAACCGGAGCTATGCCCATCCTATCCTTCTTGTCTCACGACAATCCTTCAACTCTTCTAACTCGTTGTTTCTCAAGCAAAACGCAAGACTCGCAACAAGTCTAGCAAGTTTTGCAAGGTGTAGTGGTCGCACCATTCCGTTGTTCATCAACTTGGGAACGTGAGGGTCATCTTCGTTCGAACACCCGCCTCTCCTTATGTTGTTTCCTTTTTCCTAGGAATCTCGGGGCGAGATTCTTGTTTAGTGGGGGAGAGTTGTAGCATCCCAATTGTCTAACAATTGCAATGCTACTTGGTCTAGTAATATAATGCTACTTCCTACATATAATTGTTGCATCATAATTATATCATGCTCATGTCATCATGCCACCTTGCATTTGAGCATCATATAAAACCCTTTTGATTTGGTTCTTCTCTCATATGCATTGTTAATTGTATTTGCCTCTTGATATTGTATTTGGTTGTTGATATATTGTTAAATGCCCAAGTTGAGTTGGGGGCATATCTTTTATTCAACTCCATCACCTTTCTCTACCACCACCTTATAAGTCCACCATCCAACTAAATATGAGCTTTGCACTTTATTTGGTTTTACCTCTAGCTCATGTGGGTTGGGATGGATCCAATTCTATCTCCACATGCTCTCATATATTATATGGTCATATTCTGTCCTAGATTATCTTAAGTAGATAGACGTATTCTTATTTTCTTTCACTTCTTTTTATTTAATTATTTTAAAAGATGTTTAGAATTTAAAAATATTTTGATTTAGAATTACTTAAATTTTAAAAAATCGTATTTTTAAAAGGGTTTTGAAATTTCCATTTTTTTAATAAAAAACCCTAAACCTCTCGTGTCACCCCTCTCACGTTCACATCCCCATTATTATTATTCTCGTTGCAACATTCATAGAAGGAGCAGAAGGAGAGAGCGACACGTAATTGTTTTCACATTATTGGTTTATGAGAGCCACATGGCCACCTTTGCATGCCTTGTGAGTGGAACCCTTTTCTAGCTTCCATATGGGCTGTTTTGGGGTTTATGCTCATGTTGGGATATTTTTGGGCTTACTAAATACCTAGTGGCACATACACACTAGCATGGCCCATTTTTATTCAAATATGGTCATCCCCTTCTACTCCACGTGGATCTAATTCTAATTCCTTTTGCTTGGCCTTTATTCCATATTTGGGAATGCATAGGCACAAATGCCATGATCATTTATTCTGTTTTCACAAGAGTAAAACATGGCATTTAATGTTTTTGCATGGGCCATGCAAAGCACCACCATTCTTTCTCCTTTGGTTTTTCTTTGGTTTTTGAGTGGATCCGTTCTTTTGTGAGTTTCCCTTTCTCTCTTATTCAAGGCCCCCTCATCTTGATCTTGATCTCCTTTCCTTGCCATGTGCATCAAGCCTCACCTCACCACCATCTCCTCCATCTCTGGCATGATCTTGTTGGCTCATCACCAAAACCCTAAACCCCTTGGTTGGTCTTGCCTTGGCCATGCTCCAACCCTACACACCATCACCACCCCTTGCCTTGACCATGAGGAAAACCTAACCTACCACCTTACCCTAACCTAAACCCTCTTCTCTTTTTCTCTCTATCTACCCGAGCCTCCCCCTCATCTCTCCCTCTCATCCCACACCTCTCTTTACCCCCTCTCTCTCCCTTGCTGGCCCCACCTGGCCACCCTGGCCCCACCTAAACTACCCTGTCCCAACCCTAAAACCCTAAACCGAGCCCTACCTAGCTAACCCAAACCACCCCTCTCTAATATACCTAGCTAACCCGGCCCTCTTTTCTCCCCCTCTCTTCCTGCATGCTAGCCCCACCCCGTGCTACCTCTCTCCCTGGGCCACTGTGCAGCCTCACCCTCGCCCTGCCCTGCCTACCTGCCCCGACCCGAGCACGTGAGGAGGAGATGAAAAAGTGGCCGACGCCACCTTTCCCCTCCATCACGCCATCTGCCCCCTCTCCCTCTCTGCTTTACCCACTCCCTCATCTCTGCAGTCGACGCCCAGATCTACCAGGGCCTCGCCCTACTTCTACCCACCCCCTGCCCGCTACTCCCTCTCTCTAGCACCCCGACGACCACACCGTCGGCCTCTACCCCACCTACCCGTTACAAGCCGGCGGCGTGTTGTTGGGTCGTCGAGGAAGAACCAGGGGCGCTACCAGCGTCGTCCTGTACCGCCAGCGAGGAGGAGAAGGCCTGTACCCGCTGCACACCGACGCGTCCGCAGCCAAACCCTAGATCCTCTGACCGTTTGCATCGTCGCCGATCGCCAGCTCCTCTGCCCGAATCAACACCGCCAGCAGCCTCGCGGTGAGCTCCTCTACCCCCCTGACATGGTTCGCCTCGCTGTACCACCTTAGCGCAGCCGTTCCTTTCATCGAACGCCGTCGGTGCGTCGGGCTCGCTGTTGTCTGCAGCCTCCCCGCGCCGCGCCAGCCCTTCTAGCCTGCGTCCACCCTCCTAACACCATCCTGTACCCATCCGCACTGGCTACCACCCCCAGCGCGCACCCTCGCGTCCCCAGTTCGAGCCCCGCGCGCCGCGCTCCGCGCGGGCGGACTCTGTCGCTCGGTGCAGAGAAGAACAACAGTACAGGGCCGTTGCCACTTTACACTTAACCCCCCACCTTTTTGATCTCGTCAACCCGCGCTTCCCTCGAGCCCCACTGTCAGCCTCTCTGCCTTTTTGCAAAAAGGTACCCTAGAGTCCAGAACCTGAACCCGCGCTCCCTTCGCTGCGACAAGTGGCTGACCCTCCCCTCTCGCTGTCATGTGGGCCCGGCCCCACCAACGGACCCATCGGTCAGCGACCTGGGCTAGCTAAGGCCGCGGTACAGAAAACCCTTCGGTGCGCCTGTTACCGCCAGATCAGCCCGGACCCACTTGGCAGTGTCAGTGGCTAGGTCTGTGTGAGTACAAAATAGATTCTGTATATCTGTTTTAATTAAACCTTTTCAAAAATTGTTTTAAATTCAAATTCAAATCTGTATTTAAATAACTTTTGAATTCTAAAACCAAATAATACAAATAATATATGTTTTGAGATCAGAAAAATGTGAGGATTTCAAATATACCATCCAAAATATATTTTGAACACTTTAAATTTCAAGTTGTTCAAAAGTACAATAAAATTCCCTTTTGCCTTAATTATTTAATAACTTTTGTTTTATAACTCCAAATTTGACAAATGATATGTCTAAAATGATTAGCTCGACGAGACCTTTCTGTTTATGCATTCCTTGTTCTGTTTTGCAGCATGCATCATATAAATATAATGTAAACAGCAACTAATATGAGGTTAAAATGTGACCAAAACTCAATAAAATGATTTATTCTTGTGTTCCACACCTCACCCATGCCATGCTACTTTATTGCCATGCAAATTGTGCATCATTCATCATGGAATGATTGGTTGCTTGTCGCATTTTATTCATATGCTTGTGCACTTTATTTATGTTCACTACAAGGAATGTGTCAAACTATGACGTTTTGGTAGTGACCCTGAATGAAATCGTCATAAATTTATGACGATTCTACACTAGATGGTCGTAAGCTATTTGGGAGGGCCAAATCCTTATGAAACTATGACGATTTCGTGAAAAACGTCGTAATTTCTATGGACAAAATCGTCATAATTTCTAGACAGGTTGAGATATTAGAGAGGGTCAATATCAGCCGTAGGATGTAAACATAATAAACGACTAGGATGGTGAAGTGTGGAAACTTGTTGTGGATCGGTGACCTGGCATCCAGCACGGCAGATATTTGTGTGCATCGCGCGCGCACCACCAAATCCCCCGCCCCCAGGACCCCTCCATCCTCTAACCCTAATCTCTCCCCAGCCGCCACACCACTCCCATCTCCCCAGCCGCCACACCACGCTCATCTCTGGTCGCCCCTTCTCCTTCCTTGGCGGCTACGATTTTCCCCTCCATCCTCACCGGATCTCCTCCACCCTCACGGTCGACGGCTGTGGTTCGATTTTCCTCTCCGTGCATGTGGGTCGACGGCTGCTCCCTCTCGGTCACCCCCATCCCCTGATGTTGATCTCGTGGCTTCCAGCGACCAAGATGATGATGTCCATCTTCAACCGCAAGGGCTCCTCGGGCTTCTCCTGGGCCTCCACTGCCGACCAGGTCACCCAAGATCTCACCGCCATCATCACCGGTAACACCCCTCCCATCCCCTCCTGCCTCTAGTTTCCCCTTATCGTCGCTGCCCACTTGTTGACGGACCGGATTCTAGAACCCAGGGGCGTCCAGCGGGATCGGCGCCGAGACGACGCGAGTCTTGGCAGAGCGCAGCGCCCACGTCGTCATGACCTCGAGGAACCTCGCCGCCAAGAACCAGGTCGCCATGAACCCGGTCAACACTGTTTTCGGTGAGCAACCCCACCACCTTTGTCATTACTGTTGTGTCCGCGCTGCAGATCTGTTGATTGGGGCTCTGTCATCACTGAAGTTGGTATTCTAGGCCGGTGTAGGATGCTGTGGCCCTCAGGGCTGCTCCCTGTGCCGCCTTGGTGGTGAGATTGATGCTGGGCTAGGTGGTGGTGTATGGTGAAGCCTTCCCCGTGGTGTTCTGTGTTGCCGTTGCCGTCGATACTCCTTTTGCCTCCTCTCCGGCGAGATAGAACTCGCCCCAGGTAGGTGCTCCTTCTATGCTTCCCTCCAGGCTTTATCTACCTTGCCATGTCAAGTGTGTTTTCTGTGATTCCCCACTGTCTAGATTTCATATCTGAACCTAGGGTTCACATCTGGTGAATAACTGTGTCTAGTGGAGATATCTTAGCTCTGGTTTGATGCTCAATTGACATGCTTGGTTTACTTGTGATGGTCTCAAGGCCCTGTTTTAATTTTGTACCCTGTGATTAAATGATGAGGTACTATGGTAAGGGTAGGTTTATGCTACGCTTAATCTGGGTAGATGATCTGAGAAACCCTTCTAGATAATTATAGTAGACATGAAAATTCAAACCATTGGTTTGGATTTTATCTGTTTGGGATACTTGCTGGTCTGAACATTTGCTAGTTCATGTTGATAGTTAAGAACTATTGACACTGATTCCTAGTTGAATTGGTTAAGAAAATGATCTGGAAATCATATTGACTTGAAATTATTGTTGGATGCAAGTAGCTAGTGGATTCAGAACTTATATGACCATGGAATATTCACTAAAATGATTCCTAGAAACACTTTCTAGGAAAATGCTTTATTCTCTGTCAGATCTGACAGTGAAATAAGGTATAGCTTTGATTCTAGAATTACTGCTAGGAAAATGATAAAGATTATTTGGGTAATATTGGTAAGTGTAAATGGATGATCAATATGATTACTCTGTCCATATGACAACAATAATCTAAATGATTCCTAGCCAAATGGCTATGAAGATGATTTCATTTAAAGAGCATGTTTTGTGATGTTGCAAATCCCCTATGGCCTGTATTTTTGTTCAATTGCTGGAGCTATATGAGTTCTAGTTTCCTTGAATCGAACTGTGAAGATGAGCAGTGTGTAATTCAGTTACCTTTGTTTTAAAATATAAATGATTCTTAGATATTTTTGAATATCTAAGAAAAGGATTTATTATCAAACTTGTTGAAGGGCTGATGTTCTAGTTTTAGAGACTAGATTGAGAGTTTGGTGGGAGTGAGTTTGGGATTGTGCCTGAGGTGCAATTCCAATTCTTTTGGATTTGTGCCCAGCAATCCCTCATGCTTGCTGGTTTGTGCAAAGATGATTTGTATGCTTTTATGGCCTTGGTATGATTAGTAGAAGTGTGCTATAGCCCCTGCCTAGGATGCAAAGGCTGAGGCCAACTCTAAATAAGAACAGAGATTATGGTGTATCTTTTTATTTCTCTATGAGGAACATACATAGCATCTCTATGTAAATTTGAGAGAACACCCTCATCCAATCCTCCTAGATGATCATCTAGTTGAAATGGTATAGGGGTGGATTTGATGGGTATTAGTCTCTTTATTTTCCCAAGATGATGATGCAAAAGAGAATACATATGCTGAAAATATTGTAAAGTTCTACCTGCTACAAGAAATGATTGTTGATCTTGTTATGCTACTAATATAAGCTTCCATGCATCCTGTCCTGGAAATCCTTCTCCTCCTTCTTCCTTAATGGATCTATTTTGAATCCTATCCTGATACTTGATATGCTGGCTAGTTCTTCTTTGGACTACTAGTGCTTCTTGCCTCCTCCTACCTTGCAACCATGTTGCCTTTGCTGTGAATCCCTCTACTTCTAGCTCCTGGATGGCTCCAAGGAGCAACCAGAGTTGGTTGAGGGTGAGGTATAACACTCTGATGGTAACTTTGTGTGGATGTGCTGTGGAGTGTGGCCAGGTAATTGTTAGCTACGGCTGTTCCTTCTTATCTGGTTTCCTGGTCTACTGTGGTGTTGACAGCAGCTACTTGCATGTTGATGCGCAAGCTGCTTGCAAGTGGGACCTGCTGGTGTGGATGAGATCAAGTGAAAACTTGATATTTGTGGAATCTTTATCTTATTACCTTAGATTTCATGGTGAAACTTGCCCCTCTCCAGCCTATGATGTTGTACTGAGGCAAAATATACTGATATGAACAGATGCTACTTTTTTTTGGTGAAACTTGCCCCTTTCTAAAGTTTAGCTCAATGATGAACTTTTAACAGTGCAACACACTATTCATTTCTGAGAGCAAACTAACCAACTAACCATTCTTCCTTTGGTAATAGTTTCTTGTTTCTTAAAAAATCTGTGTACAGAACTACATTGGCTAAGTAATGGATAAGAATAGCTTATATGCTATGACTTAATTGACTTGGAGGTCCTCTATATTCTCTCTTGTAGGAAATTCATGACATACTTGTTTTAGTTTCTCATCCCTATGTATTTAACCAGTGTTTACTGTTTATGAGACTTTGGAGTCAGCATAAAGAAAACTACTGATGTTCTTTTTCTTATTTGGGATGACATTGGCTGTTCTTTTTTGGACACATGAAAACTACTGCTGTAGTTCCTAATTTTTTAGACTAGAGTTATTAGGAAGCAAACTATGCTATTTATGATAAGCAGCAGGGATTCATAAGCAGATGCTAGTATAGTTAGGGACTGATGTATATAGTAACATAGATAGAAAAGGTCCATTTTTCATGTTGTAAACATTTGAAACCCTGTTGCAACAGAAAATAAAGGGAAGTATTGGATAGTGCTTTATTTAATATCCAGAAACATGCACATTTGTTCTTTGCCTAACTTACTGTCCTATATGTGAAACCAGATGCCCACTTCAAGGATGATCTTGTCCTGGATAGTCTGGATGCAATGGAAGTTGTGATGGCCTTGGAAGAGGAATTTGGTTTCGAGATACCTGATGATGAAGCTGACAACGAGTAGTGAATCTGTCATGTTTACATCTGTTGTATTTGCTGTCTTTTTGGATATTGTGTCTCAAATTTGGCTGCTGTATCTGCTATCATGTTTATATCTGTTGTATCAGATATCTATATCTATTATGATGATCTAGCTACCATGTCATGTAATAGTGTTACTTATTAGCCTCGTGGCTATTATGTTTAAATTCTGGATTATATACTGTTGTTTTGTGTGAACTATATATTTGGAAATGTTGTTGGGATGGTTTGTACATTTGGGTCCGTACTAGATCTAAAAAGTCGAATACACCCTAAAAAAAGGCCATGGCCCATAGACACGACATAAAATAAAATGCTCTACAAATGGCCTAGGCCCAAAACAGAAAAAGTCCAACATTATTGGGCCAGCCCATTTAGATCACTAAAATGGACTGGGCTTATTTTGATTTAAGACGATTTCATTTCGTCACAATTTTGCCACGTAGGATCGGCCACGTAGGATCTGAGCTGGCTTGGCTAGATGGTCCATGACGATATTAGATCGTCATAGACATTATGACGATTTAATATCGTCATAGACGGTTATGACGATTTTACCAAAAACGTCGTTATAGTTCATTTGCGACGCCCAGCTTTCGACGATCTCAAAATCGTCATAGAATCGTCATAAACGAACTACTATGACGATTTTGTGACGAAAATAGAGGGTCATATATAGCCAGATTCCTTGTAGTGGTTGGCCCTTGGATGTTTGGTTCTTCTTCGAACAGACGCTGAGCAGGGGATATATCAAGAAACCCAGGAGCACTACCCGGATCCTTCTCTCGCTTCAACTGAGCTGCCAGGAAAGCACTACCACATGCTTGCATACATATAGTACCTATTGCCTCTATCTTATTCTTGCATCATTGAGTCGCGATTGCATTAAACTGAATCCCAAGTATTGCATAGCCTTACTTTTAAACCCCACCAAAGCTTGTTCCTCCATCCCATGAGCCATTACTACAGGAGTTGTTTGAGCCATGTGAGTCGTAGAACAGCATGTGTAGGGTATGTGAGTGTCTGATGGATAACGAGGTACCTAAACAACTTAACCTGAGTAGTAATGGGATAACTAATGAAAGTGGCACCGGTGAGCAATATCTGCTATTTGGTTTTTCATGCTCACTTGTGTCCCGTAGGACCCCGAGTACTTGATTCCTGTTCCTTGATTATTCGCGCTATCCACATCCGGGAGGCTTATGGGACTCCCCTGAGCCAGAGCTTGATTCATTCTTATTTCTTGGGGCCACAAACTAGTTTGAGGTTTTATTTACTATCCTGTACTTATGCCATGCTTTACTGCTTTATTTAAATTGTGCGATGTACTGCACCTGTACTGTTTAGGATCGGGACACGTTTTCGCGGTATCGACAAGCCCAGTCACACTTTCGGGTTCCCAGTCGTTTACAGCCGTCCACCCAAACCTTGAGTCCGTCTCGGAGTCAGCTAACTTCGTTGCGGGTAGCTTAATGGGGTGGCCCCCTGAAATATTTCTGAATCTGGTGATTGCTTTGTCGTGAAGGCCTCGTTGGGTTTTGATTTGGTTTTTCCGAGGTTGATCGAGTGTGTGTTGCTATTTGTGCACCCCTGCAGGGTAAAACTTTCTGAAAGCCGTGTCCGCGGTTATGGACGACTTGGAGCACAGTTTCTCGATCATAGACAAGCATAACTAAAGTACCGCTTTTAACTTGACTAAATAACTGACTAGTAAATAGTGCAACACTCATGGAATGGATAATAAAACTACCAACGGATGGGGGGTTGTTCGTCCGCTTCCTCGTTGGTAAGCGAGGAGGAGGGTGGATCTGTTAATATTACTGTTATAACTGTTGTTATTAATTCACGGACATCCGTCTATCTTGGTTAGGCGGATGGTTAGCGAGTATCTATAGAATTTCTAGGCATTATCTTTTGCTGCAATTGCGTCACCCCAGGTTGTGTCCCCTTTAGAGGCATAAAGACTTGCTGAGTACCCCTAGGGTCTCACACGATAAATTATTTGATTCAGATAAACAGGTACACTCACAAGATGGATACTGGGTGGAGGAGATGGACGATGTGGACAACGATCATTCGGTGTAGAGATTCCGGGAACGTGGATCCGTGAGATCTGTGGGCAGGATGTGTTTATTTTATGGGGCATCTTATGCCGATTTGCTTCTTATCCGTACTCGGATCTTGTTTGCCGCTTCCGCCTGATACTCTGATGTTTGATGTATGAGGAGATATCCTAAACTATTATATCTATCTAGGATATTTGGATCTTGCCGTATGGCGTTGCAATATTTTTATTTCTTTTAGATGGAATGGCTCTGATGTACTGTTGTATGGTGGCTTGCATACATACTCATTTGTGTATGTAGTTGATCCCTTCGCCTGCCGATTACGCCGCCCGTTCTTGTCCCGATGTTTGGAAATGGTTGGGACGACCGAAAGGTCTACCTGTGAGTGGCATTTGGGCCCCACCGTACTATTTCAACCATTTCCGCTCATCCAGGCTTGTAACTAGGAGCGTAATTCACCGAGTTAGTTACACATGATTCTCTAACATGTAGAACTACTTAGCAGACAAAAAGGTACATAGAAATGCTAAAGTTGTATTCATGCTGGATGGAATCAACCTCATGTTTTCCCAACTTTTCCCATCCCTTGCTGCAAGAAGGATTGTTACACTATGGACATCAAGTTGATTGCATACATATGGATAGTTTTTTTTTCTTCCTATGAAAAATGCAAGGCACACTGTCGTACAAAATATTTTAACATCATTCCTGATCCAAGACGACACAAAACGACCATATAATCTAATGGACCTATTTGTCGGAATGAAATCAAACCATGTACAATATGATAATGCATATATCTTGATCTATTGCAAATCTAATATGCCAAGTACAACTACAACAGAAGATATAGACCTAGGCCTTAATATGTACTAAACACAAATGATAAAATATTGAGACCGCGAAGAAGGATCTAAAGATGTATCAAACCAATCTTCAAGACAATGACTACCTGGCAAGGAATTCATAAGTTGTCTACTATATTTTTTATCATGAGTAATGTCTGAAATTCATGTGAGGATCCATACATTACTCATGATAAAAATGCCAGTCTGCCTAAAAAAACATGACTATTATACTATGAAAGTTCAACCAACCTAGTAATGATAATGTACAGAACATCAGTACATACATAGATAAGAATATTAAATTTTAACCTCCATTCCTGATGCAATAAAAAGAGAACCTGTAGTAATGTCAGATATATAACTCGAGTTATGTTGTTTGTTAATAGTACTACATGTGGAGAAAAAAATAATCAGTTTTGTCGCATCAAAAAACCATATTTGGTTACAATTAATTCATCTAATTCAAGTAAATGAAAATGCATTTCATTTTATGATTATTAGCGCAAACTATAAAAATGATTATTAGGAGTTCTATGCCAATAATTTAGTACATGTATACATAAGAACAAGTCGTGCTTCCCTGGACAATATAATTGGATGGGAAAAATGAACTTGACAGCTAATTAGCATAATCCAACCATGTGTAGATCCTTTGCAATGGAAGAATTATTTTTAGTAGCTAAAAGGCAAGGCAGTGCATAGACTGATACAGAAAAATGAAGATCACAAAACTGGCTACCTGTCTATATGCTTGTGATGGAAAATATCAAGATCGAAAATGCACTGCCATATCTATCTATATAGCTGGTGAACAATACAGAACATACTTTATTTCCATAAAACATAAATTCAATTTTACACTCAAAAGAATGGTCTGGCAGACAAATAGTCATTCAGGTAGGTTGTTGTGATTGTGTAATGGCATCTGTATCGCTTCGGACGATCCAAAAAAACGGCCCGCTTCCTCCTGTGTCGTCCCTACTCGGGAGGCACCGAAGGCCAACCCTAGCCGCCATCGGGGGAAGGCCCACCCTCCCCTCTCTCCCTCGCCTCCGTCGGAGGACGCGGTGATGGTGCACAAGGTGTGGCACTTCGTTGGTAACCCCAAGAGCAAGGTGTGAGGAGCACAGCAGCAAGTTTTCCCTCAGTTGAGACAGAGGTTATCGAACCAGTAGGAGGAAGGAAACGTCACACATGTGTTGCAAACAACATGGAGACCTACACAACACAAACTCAAGACTTTGTCCCAATGAATCAGTGAGGTTTTCAAGCTCACATGTTTGCTATAACAAAGGATTAAACGTATGGTGTGGAAGGTAATGGTTTACATCAAGTAAACAAGTAACAGTGGAAGATGTATCAGTGGTAAAGATTGGACCGGGGTCCATAGTTCACTAGAGGTGCTCTCCTTAGATAAACAACATGGCATGAAGGGTAAACAAATTATAGAAGGACACTTGACAAGAACTGAGCAAGGCATAACAATGCAATACTAGTCAGAAAGATCCTATGAAATTCGATTGGGCAATACAACAAGATACATAGACCGCCATCCAACTGCATCTATGACTAGAAGTCCACCTTCAGGTTATCATCCGAACCCCCTCCAGTATTAAGTTGCATGTAACAGACAACTTTTTTAAGCAAAGTGTGTAAGGTAAACAGTCCACATGTTCCATGAACAAGAGAACGTTGTTTTCTCCCTAGTAGCAATAGTACATCTACAACCGAAGAGATTCTTGTCACTTCCCTTGGAAACTAGAGGCATGAATCCACTATCGAGCATAAATACCCCTCTTGGAGTCACTAGCAACTACTTGGCCAAGATAGATACTAACCACGGAGAGCATGCAAGATCACAAACAACACAGATATGATAGAATCATAAAGACAAAACCATTAATCAATCCAACATAATAATCTCAATATCCATCGGATCCCCACAAACACAACATGCATGATTAAAAATAGATTAGATATTTATCATGAACGGATCTCACAAGATCTATACATGAAAGCACAAGGAGGAGATACAACCATCTAGATACTACATGGACCCATAGTTCAAGGTGGAACTACTCACGCATCATACCGAAGAAGAAGGCCTCCGGGATGATCTCCCCTCTGGCAAGGTGCCGGGAAGAACATCAGACCCCCCCCCCCCCCGATCTAGGGACGACGGTGGCGGCGGCTACAGAAGGTTTTGTGGAATATTGATCCGGTACTTAGAGTTTAGACATCGGGGGCTTCTTATAGGCGAAGGGGGAGGCCGAGGAGGTGACCAGGGGCCCACACCCTGCCTAGGCGCGGGCCCACCCCTGGCCGCGCCTAGGGGGTTTGTCCGCCCTGGCACGCTTCTCCGTCTCCCCTGTGGACTTCTTGTTCCCCACGGAAAGTTATTGACTTTGGCTTTTGTCCCGTCCAATTCCGAGAATATTGATTTTCTGCCTTTCTAGAACCAAAAATAGAAGAAATCAGACAACTGGCACTGTGGCAACTTGTTAATAGGTTAGTTCCAGAAAAGATATAAAAACACCTTAAAGAAAGATAAAGCAAAGCAAAGTAGATAGTAAACAAGCATGGAACATAAAAAATTATAGATACGTTTCCGACGTATCAAGCATCCCCATTAACTCCTGCTCGTCCCCGAGTAGGTAAGTGATAAAAGAATAATTTTTGAGGTGACATGCACCTTCACAATGAAGATCTAACCATTTGCAAGCATTGAAAGCTGGGATCAAAGAACTCTAAACATGAACATGAAAGATGGAGTTCTAACAGTAAGACAAAGCAACTATTGTTGCAACATGACAAGATACAAATAAAGATCATGAATAACATGCATTGAAAAACGTTTGTTTGTTTCATATACAGAAAACATAGCATAGTGGCAACAACTTGTCCCTCATAGAGTAGCAAATTGATGCATAGGACACCTTCAAAGTTCACAAGGGTGACTAGAAACAAAAAGCACAAGAACAAGTAATATCATAATATGCATCAATCAATAAGTTTTGGGACACTGCACATAGAACTAAGAATGACAACTATGCTCTCTTAATGGTGCCTAAAGGTAGAATGTGGAGACTCAATAGTAGTGGAAGAAAGGCCTTTTATAAAGGAAGCAGGGATTTCAAGTTTCAAAAAGAGCTTCCAAAAATTATGGTACTTGTTAGCTTTCAGCCCTCATTGCCGCTATCATAAGCATCTTGAAATGATTAAGGTTAAAGTGAACAAACTATGGAGTATATGCTTGACAAAGTATAAGCTGGCAATCTCAAATCCCTTGAATATGAGGGTCACACCTCATGCTACTCAACTTCAGTCACTTGTAAGTTCTTGTCATTGTAAGTATTTGCATATCATAGAGAACCGTCAACGGGGTACCCCTTGTACATGGTACAGGAGCTATTCCATAACCAAAATAACAAGGCAAGCAGACAATGAGCATCCCAGTGATCTTTTTATTTACTATATGCATATCTTTTTATTGAGGATACTTCATAGATATCTCACTATGGTGATACAGCAAGTTTCCACCATGATTAGGCATGGCTTAGGATAGCGGCCCATGAGTTTATCTAACACGAAATACAAACTCCATGGACTTACAAGTTCCCTTTTTGTTTCACACCGGTGACATCCATAGACAAAAGAACATGATATCAACTGAGTACAAAGTATAAGTGCAATGTTGAAAACGTTCCCCATGACAGCATGGTTCTGCTAATTCCAATGTATAAGTGTAAGCATATACAACATAGACGACACAATGGTTCAAGTTTGGGCAAAGAATATAAAGTGTGCCATCAAGTTTGTGAGGGCTTTAATCACTAAGTTTTCACATAACAAAATAATTTTAAATTGGAGGATAGCTGAAAACAAGAATATACTTCGAATGGTGTAACACACCATGCATAGGAGTTTATAGTGGACACTTTGAAATAACTTGGTTTCTTGGGAGTTGGAAGCATGAGTAGAGCTTACTCATACAGGTGGAGGCTATCAAAAGACTGGGAGCAACCAAATAAGAGAGCAATAGTGGCCATAATCATGTAGAGCGACAAAACATTACTAATCAAAGCATAGAGTGGTAGTACAATTCAAGGACTAAATGATCATAGAGGCTATGGTGACTTGTTCATAGTCATAACATGGTGTGAGCATGTGCCAAGTCAATCAAAAAAACCTCAAAGGAGAATACCATAATACTATGCTTTTGCATGCTAAAACAACGCATAATTTTTTAAGGCACACTAAGCAATCCCAATGACTTGAAGCAAGCCATGCTACAGCAATAATTACTAGGCATAAGGTCAAAACAACACCTAGCATAGCATGATAAAGTCTAAGTCACAGTCAATGCAAGCTCCTCTTGCACTTCCAAGCAAGAACTTTCTACTCGTTTCTAATACCAAGCAACTTATTTGCAACAAAACACAGCGAAAGCGGGGGTCCAAACTACTCAAGCAAACTAAACAACCTAAGCAAAGCAAATGAAAACTAAGACGCTCGAAGAACAACACAACTGTGCATGAAACAATAAAAATGAAGTGTCTAGACAGACCTGAGCTTTTTATTGATGAAGAAGAAGGGGATGCCCAAGGCATCCCCAAGCTTTGACGCTTGTAACTCTTGGATAATTCTTGGGGTGACACCATGGTGACATCTCCAAGCTTGAGCTTTTGTCCATTCTTCATCTCATTACATTATTCTCTCTCTACACCTGAAATTTTTCCTTCATACAAAACTTCACACAATCTTCATTAGCAACGTTAGTTTATTCAAAAGATATTAGACATTTGGCAAAGCTTTGGAACATCAAGACTGTTCACTTAAAACACAAGCTATTGTAGTAACTCCTTCAAAAAGCTCAATTCCCCAAAAGAGAACTCAAAAAGGAATTAATAAGAAGCAAATGCAAGTAATGGCAGAAATCTGTCAAAACAGACCAGTAGGTAGAAACCGATTTTTTGAAAATCTTATGTTGCTCAAATAAAAAAGTGTTGAACTAACTAAAGTTTCCTAACATACTGGGGGATTTATTCGTAAATTATCAGCTTAATCTGAGTTACAGAGACTCCTCACGATTTTTTATGGTAGAGGACAAAAATCTGTTTTGGGACAGCAACTCCCCAAATCTTACTTCCCTCTCATTAGAGGTCATTCTTGGCACAAAAAGCAAACAAAATGGATAAGGAGGGGTCATTACTGAAGTAATAACTTCCAAGACTCAAGTAAACTCTTGGGTTATCTTCCAACAAGTACTTTTTTAACGCCTTTAAGTTAGACACAAGAAGCAAGAAGAATCAAGTATTTTCAAATGATGAAGCATTAATATCAATACATGCAAAGTCTTCAACTATGAAAGGTATCTCATCCAAATGGGTTTTGGAGGATCCCTTATCATCTCTCTTTGGTGTACTGCTTTCATTAAAAAGATTTTCAGGAGCAATCCAATCAAAATTCTTTTCAAAGGCTTCATGCATTCCAACAAGTTTAAAGGAATGGGTATCTTAAATTCCTCTCTAGGCTTAGTCTTATTAGAAGTTCCCACAACATCTACACTTGAACCTAGCATATTGAAATGCTCAAAGACCTTTTTGGCTTCCCTAGCAACATCATGGAATTCTTTTAGTAAAGTTTCAAGGATGAATTCTCTCTTTTTAGCATTCTTTTCTTCTATTAATTTTAGGAACAAGAATTGTATGAAGGGGTTAAGGCTAACAAACCTGGCCTCCAACATATGAACTAAAGAAGCTGCAGCAATCTCATAATTAGGAGCAAGTTCCTCTATAGATTTTTCCTCAATATCCTCATGCTTGCTAACATGATTAAAGAATTCTTTAATATTTTCTTTCCCAATTATGGAGCCACTACCAATTGCAAGATCTTTCAGGGCGAACTTGGGGAGCAACATGGTGAGCTAAAGCAAAAGGTGGCAACTAGAGTAGGAACTATTTTTTTGTGTTTTTGAATAAGGAAAGCAAACCAAACTAAACTAATTTTTTGGAATTTTTGAAAAGAGGCAAACAAAACCAAACAAAAGAAGCTAAGCAAACTAAAAACAAAGTAAAGAGAAAGGAAGTGGAGGACTCCCTTTGTGAAGACGTCCTTAGCCTGCCCGGCAACGGCGCCAGAAAATCTTGATGGTGCTCGACGTGTGGCACTTTGTTGGTAACCCCAAGAGCAAGGTGTGAGGAGCACAACAGCAAGTTTTCCCTCAATTGAGACCGAGGTTATCGAACCAGTAGGAGGAAGAAAACGTCACGCAGGTGTTGCAAACAACATGGAGACATGCACAACACAAACTCAAGACTTTGTCCCAACGAATCAGTGAGGTTGTCAAGCTCACCGATTTGCTGTAACAAAGGATTAAACATATGGTGTGGAAGGTAATGGTTTGCAGCAAGTAAACAAGTAACAGTGGAAGATGTATCAGTGGTAAAAATTGGACTGGGGTCCATAGTTCACTAGAGGTGCTCTCCTTAGATAAACAACATGGCATGAAGGGTAAACAAATTACAGCAGGGCAATTGACAGGAACTGGGCAAGGCATAACAATGCAATACTAGTCAGAAAGATCCTATGAGATTTGATTGGGCAATACAACAAGATACATAGACTGCCATCCAATTGCATCTATGACTAGAAGTCCACCTTCAGGTTATCATCCGAACTCCCTCCAGTATTAAGTTGCAAGCAACAGACAACTACTTTAAGCAAAGTGTGTAAGGTAAGCAGTCCACATGTTCCATGAACAAGAGACCGTTGTTTTCTCCCTAGTGGAAACAACACATCTACCATCGAAGATATTTCTGTCACTTCCCTTGGAAACTATAGGCATGAACCCGCTATCGAGCATAAATACCCCCTCTTGGAGTCACTAGCAACTACTTGGCCCAGATAGCTACTAACAACGGAGAGCATGCAAGATCACAACACAACACAGACATGATAGAATCATAGACAAAACCATTAATCAATCCAACATAATAATCTCAATATCCATTGGATCCCCACAAACATAACATGCATGATTACAAATATATTAGATCTTGATTATGAACGGAGCTCACAAGATCTATACATGAAATCACAAGGAGGAGATACAACCATCTAGCTACTACATGGACCCATAGTCCAAACTGAAACTACTCACGCATCATACTGGAGAAGAAGGCCTCCTGGATGATCTCCCCTCCGGCAGGGTGCCAGGAAGAACTTCAGATCCCCCCGATCTAGGGACGACGGTAGCGACGGCTACAGAAGGTTTCGTGTAATATTGATCGGATACTTAGGGTTTAGGCATCGGGGGATTCTTATAGGCGAAGGGGGAGTCCGAGGAGGCGACCAGGGGGGCCACACCCTGCCTAGGCGCGGGCCCACCCCTGGCCACGCCTAGGGGGTTTGGCCGCCCTAGCACGCTTCTCCGTCTCCCCTTTGGACTTCTTGTTCCCCACGGAAAGTTATTGACTTTGGCTTTTGTCCTGTCCAATTCCGAGAATATTGATTTTCTTCCTTTCTGGAACCAAAAACAGAAGAAAACAGGCAACTGGCACTGTGGCAACTTGTTAATAGGTTAGTTCCAGAAAATATATAAAAACACCACAAAGAAAGACAAAGCAAAGCAAAATAGATACTAAACAAGCATGGAACATCAAAAATTATAGATACGTTTCTGACGTATCACGTGGTCGGGCAAAGCTCGCGCCGCCGATGATGGGGCGGGGCCTCTCTCTCCCGTGAAGTCTCGTCTGGAGGGGCGTCGGCCTATGCAACGGCGGAGCTCCTCGACGGTGGGTGGCGGCGCAGGGAGGGCGCGTTGTGTTGGTGCGGAGGGCACGCGTTGGAGGCTGCAGCAGGTGGGACGCCGCTCGTGCCTGCAGTCGCGCATGGAGGCAGGGCTCGATCTGGGCATGTGCGGCCACGGCTTCGGGGTGCGATGGCGGTGCGAGGAGCTTCTACACCGGCATGCTGCATGGATGCTCCTGCAGGGATGGTCGGCCGGCATGTGGGGCCTCCTCCCCCGAGCCCATGTTGGCTGGCAGCGTGCCCGGTGGTGGCCAACGCCCTTGGCGGTGCCGGCGGCCAACCAGGTTGTGGCGGCAGCTGGGTTCTCACCACCCAGTCCTCGTTTTCAGTAGTGGTGAGGCGGCGATCAACCCCCCTGCTCCACCGACGACATTTGTGGCTCTCCTCTCGCAGGCAGTGAGTCCAAGATGGCTCCTTTTTGTGTGTCTGATGATGTTGGGGTTGGCGGCAGGGCAGGGGAGAAATCCCTGCGTGATGTTGGCGGCGGCGACGCCCGTGGGCGCCGTTACCTTCTTGGAGGCGTCGTCATGGCGCTTCCCATGCTTCCCCGCCTCGAACACCGGGGGAAACCCTAGACCCGACTTAAGGATCGGGCGGCGGTGGCACAACTGTGTCGTTCCCTCCTTGGGGGCGTCTCCTTGGTGGTACTTGGAGTCCTCGGCGCGCTAGTTGGAGTTTGTTCTTGGCTGCTGCCTAGAGCTTGGGCTTCCGGGGCGCTATGTACATCGTCGATGGCGCTTCCTCATCCACGCCTCCTCTAGTCGGTCTTGGTCCCGCCGTTCGCTCGCCAACTCTTAGGCGCTATGGGAGAACGGTGCGTTGGCTTGTGCCTTCCTTGAGTTGGATCGGTCTTTTGTAGTTCCTTTCTTTGGTTGTGACGCGGCCTAGAAGCTCGGTGTGCCATCCCCTCGCCATGTTTGGTTGGAGATGGTTCAAGGAGGGTCTTTGTCGTGTGGTTGGTGTGGTTGTGTTGTAGCCGTTGTATCGGCCATCTTAGCCTCTTTTTCTATGAATCCGATACACCTCCCAGGATGTATCCTTAAAGTAATGGCATCTGTGACCAATTTCTTCAAAAAAATGTATTATTAAATCACAATACAAGATAAGATATGGTCCATGTACCCACACAATGATTGACTAACAAAAAGACGATTCTCACATCTACGCAACAACATCTATACATACAATAAGTGGAGATTTAGAATCTGTAATCTGAACAACAAATAGGAAAACGAAAAAGTGGTAAATTAGTGAGGAAAATAATATATATCCAAAAAAATGTATCATAAACCTGAATATGCCAAACAAAAATCCTCCTTAGACTTCCATAGCGCTGGCCACCATGTCTCCACATAGGAACACCATGAGCATATCGTCGACGACTTGGTCTAGCCTGCCATCGCGCAATGTGAACAACTTCATAAGCTGCCGCTGCAGTGCAAACACGTCCTCCACGCTGATCTTAGGAGCGAGACATGAGCAACAAGAAATAATAATAATTGATTGTATCGAAAACACATCGGCCTATTCTTCCAATATACAAATCCTTGAGGCCTTGTGATGTTAGGAGAATAGGAGAAATACTATTCTAATACCAGATTAATTTCATCAATGCTATATCACTATATTATTCCAATATAGATTCAAAATAGATGCTGCAAGTTTCACATATATATCAAACATGAACACTTTTTATAATCCATTGACCTAATCTTACATGTAACCCAATCTCACAGTTTTGGGGTGAAGCAATCCTATGGAGTAAAATAACTTTTTCACAAACTGAAGGTGCATCAATAATTGATGCATGAGGTGCTTGCAAAGAAGTACCTGCCACAAAAAATAGCAAGGAACCTGAGGCGCGTCCACATATTCTCGTCCACCTTTTGGCTTGTATCTCTAGAAGTACACAACACCCACCTTTTGGCTTGTATCTCTAGAAGTACACAACACCCAGAAGTAACTCTATTGGAAATCAAGAAAATAACCCTTGTTTGCATGCTCTCTCTGAACTTTTAATGCTTTAGACCCCAAGAAACTTCCAATTATATTATTTTGTCAAAATTATATATGTCGTTGCAAACAAATGTCAGGCACTTCGACTTGTGGGTTCCATATGGGATCTGATCTATCCATCCTGGCCCGGGTAATTCATTTCTCTGATAATGCTATGTTGGGCCGCTCTAATCTTGTTTGCCTTATGTGAATGCTTGTGTGTATCTTCCAAATATATTTAGTAGCTTGACTGGGATTTTAGTTTTTCCAGCAAACTAAGCAAGAGAAAGGTCCTAAAATCCTCAAATTTCTCAGTTGCGTTCCACTATCCTTATTCAATGCAAATTGTCAAGCTTTGGCAGTTGCTTCACAAAAAGATGTGAAATTGTAAACACATTCTGTAACTTCTCAGCAGGGCCATTTCTATGGGCATGTCATTTGAGATTAGCAGGTGCATAGCGACATCCAAAATGAGCCATGCTCTCATAGGCATTCCATCGAATGCCTAACCAACAAAATAATACTGAGAACAGATGTCTCTGGGTGTGCACTTGTCATGGTGCTCACTCACAACTTTCCCTGGAAGTTCTAAGGGGAATAGATACCTCGAGGAGAACCATCGAATCAGCGACTAAGCATGAAGTAGATACAGGTAAAATGACCCACGGTTTTGCTTGGAGAGCGAATCATGATATACATTTTGAAGCTAGTAGGTTCATCCCAGTATGTGCGAGAGAGGTGGGACATGACGCGTACCTTGTCGGCTTTGGCAGGGTCGGGGTAGACGACCCAGCCCTAGAGGAGGCAGACGTGCCATCTAGCGTGGCCGCAACATTTCCTTGTCAGTGGCGCGGCACACGGCGAGGACTGTGACGGCCTCCCTGCAGCTCCTACGCGACCTTCTCCTCCAAGCTCCAGCGCATATCCATCGCCGACCATCGCCTCACCGCGTGAGATGGATATCCAGCCAGGCAGGTGGCTGACGTCTCGTCCAGCGCCGCCGCAGCGTGTCCTCATCGGTGGCACATCACACAGCATGGTCCGTGGTGGCTCCTGCAGGTCCCACACCGCATGTTCCTTTAGCCTACAGAGCATCGCCGCCGGGCACTGGCTGTCGGCCATTGCTTCGATGTAGGAGAGGGATGGAGAGGTGGGGAGTTGGGATGGCAAGGGTGGGGCGGCGACCTGCGCATGAGGGCATGAAATCCGGAGTTGAGATTGGGGGAAAGGGGAAATCACGTCAGTTCACTTTGTATGTTTTTTTTGGATTTTTAGCGGTGACTCAGTTGACATCCAGGCAAAGTCGGTTGGCACCTAAAAAAACGGATCACTGCATGTGTGTGACACGCACGCAGGTCGCCCCAAATAAAGCAAGATCGCTCCATGCAAGGACATAGAGAGAGCTTCAGAACCAGAGAGCTTAGTACTCCTTAGGGATGCTGTAGTTGGCAGTTTTACCGAGCTCTTGACATCTTCACGAGTTGATGATGATAATCTTTTCTAGTATCTACAAGATTATTAGGTAGTATTTTGGACATGTCTAACTACTGTCTTTTGGGGGTTAACTATAGTATTTTGTGGCCTAAGTGTACAAGTGAAACGGCCCGATTTGTGCACTTGAATGATTGTTCAGTACTGACATATCAAGTTGTAGATTTTGGATGTTATGTTTAGTAGTTGAATGATTTTGAATTTTACTGTAAAATGCTACAGCTATGTTACTGTATAATCTGTTTAAATTCAAGTTTCTTATTACACTGTGTGCGCATGATAACCATCAGTTCTTAATTTTTTTTCTGCTCAAATCCAACCAGCTAACTGAATATCTGCATTTCTGCTGACTGAATCCAACTTGCTGTTGTTGTCCGCTGCTGGGTTGCAAAATAACATTTTGCCTTTCTGCTAGTACTGTCTCGTCTACCGCCTATTCTTCCTACTAGTACTCCGGAATCAAACTATCATTTGTGGCAGCTAGCATGGGCGCGCCGAAGGACAGACCGGAGCAGCGGGTGCAGCAGCGACGACGCCGGCGCGCACGGGCGCATGCGGACGCGGGCGGGGCGGGGCTGTTACTGTGGACAAGGATGGGTGCGCGAGGCTGGCCGCAACTTGGAGCGGCGCGGGTGCGGGCACGCCAGGACGGTGCGACGCAGCAGGGGATGGCACGAGTTGATAGCATAAAACTATCACTTTGTATGTTAAATTTACCATTTTATATCGGTCGCTCTTGATTTTGTAAAATAGTACCACATTTGAATCTGATTGTAGCAATGTGCGTCGATCTGTCGTTGATAGTGAATTGACCCCGCTTAACACCCACGGGCCCACCTGTCAGGGCCACGTGGCCCGCGTTAGACGTCGTCCCAACACGCCCGTTTAACGGCCGTTAACCGGCGCCGCTTCGGACAGACTAGGGTTAGTTACTCCACTCCGCTCGCGCCTGTCTGTGTCTCTCCCCCCTCACTGGCTCTGGCGGCGGCGACTCCCGGCGGCGGCGAGCTTGGCGGCGGCGAGTTCGGCAGCGTAGGATATTTTGAGGGGGGATCACGTGGTGGCGGTACGGAGCACTTTCTCTCCCCCAATGGCTCGCCGCTGCATCTCTCTACCTCTGCTGCCGCGCTGGCCAAGGCGGTGTTGGCCTCGCCGGCAAAGAGCAGCCACCGGTGGGCTACGTCCTTCGGCAGTGGACTCGAGTAAGTGCATCCCCTCTCTCTCCGACAAACATTCCTGTTTTTCCCATTATTTTCTCAGAGATGATAGTGTTAGATTTGCAATGTATCATGGATTTAGTAAAGGTTAGTGTACTAAATGTTAGATCATGCTTCAGTAATGGTTCATTCTTCAATAAATATAATGCTTCTATAATTGTGAAATTCCTATGTTATGGTGTATCATGATGTAAAGAAGGTTGATTTAGCAGTAAAGAAGGTTGATGACTATAATGTTGTATCCTGATGTGAAATTCCTATGCTGTAATTGACTATAGATGATGATTGTATTTAATGGACTGTTTAAATTTCATATGTTCTGCCATTGATGTAATTGACTGTAGTGTTGTTCTTTATTTCACTTATCCGATTTAGATGATGACATATGGGAGATAAGGTTCTATTTCCCTGGGCTAGACAATTTAGAGAGAACATTGGGCCAATCAGACATAACAGTGCTAAATTTGTTAGCACTTGTAGAAGGGCATGGATATGGAACCAACAATAAGTTGTATTATGTTGAAGAAAAAGGTAAAGGAAAGAGTGGAATGGAGACAATTGACAGTATGTGAAAGGTGTACAAGATGTTGAAGAAATTTAAGGATGACAAGTTGCTCAACATCACTGTACTGGATTCCACTACCCCATGGCTTGTTTAGTTGAATATTGATGGCACAGAAGCTCAGCCTTTGAATGATGATGTTGTGTTTTCAGTTGACAAAGAAGGTGTGACTTATTTGTTAGATGACCAAGAAGAAGAACAAGAACAAGAACAAGAAATAATCCCTGTTGATGATGAATATTTTTACCCAGTAGCTATTAATGTTACAGAAGCCTTATATTTTGGCACCAAGCAAAGCTCCATCTACAAGGAAAGGCAGTTGATGTTGAGTGCATAAATGAAGATGAAGAAGAGGATTGGTTCCAGTACAAGACATGTGAATTTAATCCAGAAGAGCACAATAAAGGGATTGAAGCTGAGCTGGCCCTAATTAGAAAATTGAGGGAGGAGAGGAAACAGAGAGAAAAGGATGATGCTGAGAAAAATATTCTAGTGGGAGCTGAGGTTGACCTTGTTAGGAAATTAAAGGAGCATCAACAACATAGAGCAGTGGAGGATAATGAGGAGGCAGAAATGTTGGAGCTTCCCAATGAACAGAAGAGGCAGAGAGAAGACCCTCTTCTTCACTGTGAAGGAGACACTGATGTTGAGGAGTTATTCCAGGATGAAGAAGGAGATAAGGAATCAGATTCTGAAGAATTATCTGAACCAGACATATTTGCAAAGAAGCCAGCAAAGAGGCTAGGTCTTACTACCAGGGCTCATCATGAGGCTGGTTTTGAAGAACCTTACTATTTTATCCCAAGTGATGATGAGATATGGAGCCATGATGAGTTGTGCTCTGATGATGATGATGGATTTGTGACAAAGTTTGCTACTAGTTGTGGAAGGAAGAGGAAATTGAAGAAACCAGCAAAAAGGATATGGTATGATCCAAACAGAGCTAACCCCCATGAGCAATTTTGTCTGAAACTATGCTTCAACACTGTTTATGATTTTAGAATTGCTCTTAGGACCTACCATATTGCACAACTGAGAAACTTTCACTATCACAGAAATAGTAGTGAAAGGATCATTGTTGATTGTACTCAGAGAGGACCCCCTCAGAACTGTCCTTTCTTTATATCTGGTTCCAAGATTGCACATGATAATACCTTCACAATAAGGAAATTTAGAGCCTTGCATACATGTATACCTAGTGGAGAGAACACCAAGGTCACTATTAATTGGGTAGCTCAACAATCTGAGCAGGCTATGAGAGTTGATCCTAACACATGTGTGGATACTCTCATGGACAATGCTAGGAAGAAATATGGTGTACAAATTCCAAAAAGCAAAGCTTATAGGGCTAGGACTAAAACATTCAAGGCTATGATTGGTGATCAAAAGAAGCAGTACACACGTCTTAGGGATTATCTGCAGGCTGTGCTGATACAAATCCAGGAAGCAGGTGTGTGGTGACTACTAAGCAGCTTGTTGAGCATCCTAGCCCAAATCCTAGATTTTATGGGCTGTTTATTTGCCTAAATGCTTCAGAGGAGGGATTTTTAAATGGATGCAGGCCTTTTATAGGTAACCTAACTGCTACTTCTTTGTTTGAATTCATGGATGTTTCATGATACTTTCCTTTTGGCTAATGTTTTCTTTGCAATGCAATCTAGGTTTGGATGGATGTTTCATAAAGCTCACCACTGGACAACAAATTCTTGCAGCTATTGGAAGGATGGGAATAACAATATTTTTCCCATTGCCTTTGGTGTAGTTGATAGAGAATACACGGCTAGCTGGATGTGGTTTTTAACCCAGCTAAATGTAGGGTTCGCAGCATAGAAAACAAAAAATTTCCTATGATGGGAACTATGTACCAAGATCTATCTACTAGATACAAACAACGGGCGGATGTATATCCGTAGAGAACATACCTTTGAAGACCGACAAAGCTTAACGAGTTCAACTCGTGGTTGATGTAGACAATCCCTTGCCGATCTCAAGATCGAGAGGAAGTCCTAGCGCCGCAAAGCAGAAGCGCATCCGTGCTCGCACACACGTACAAGACACCGGGAAACCTCCGCCTCCTCGCTCCAGCGATGCAGCGGAAGCACAACCCTTTCTTGCCGAATAGCCACCGGTAACATGTATCTCGCTAGTCCGAGACCATGGGGGATAAATTCTAGAGGGGGAGAGAGATCCTTCACGAGGAGGTGTAAGAGACAAGTGAGGAGGGGGATCCTTTTATAGGAGGAGGGGGGCACCCAAGGGGGTGGCCGCGGGCCATGGGGCTGCCCCCTCCCCTCCTTCATTCATGTGGGTGGACACTCCACTCACAAAATTCCTTTAAATTCCCTCCACTGAAAAGTCCACTCAAATTCCCATTAAATTTCCACCAAATTTAATGCAAACTCTCATTAAATAAAACTCTTTTATTTTATTCAGAATTTTGTCAATTACTTTAATGACAAACATTCACAAATAACCCCTTGCTAGAATTCCATTTCACATGCATAACCACTTTATGCAATTTCACCCGAAAACCCGTTTCGGTATCTAGTGAAATAAATTCCTGCGCTTGTTTATTCTTTCGGCATGAAACATTTGCTCCAACTGGATGCCAGTGTCCCTTAAGTGTGTCACCCTAAGGTTCGCGAATAATGCGGACATGATCGAGACCCTTCTCTGATCAATAATCAGTAGCGGGACCTGGAGATCCATACTGACTCCCACACTGTCGTGGGAATGGTCACGGCAGATGCTGCAATCGGCAGCGAGTAGTAGAACGAGGGGCAAGGGCGGACATCCATCTGCGGTGCGAGATGAGGGCAAAGACACAGGGTTTTACCCAGGTTCGGCCCCCCGGAGGGTAAAGACCTACTCCTGCTAGATTGTATTATGAGGATGGTACAATGGGCGAGCTCGGCAGCTAGGCGGCGAGTCACTTGGGTGTATGATGGAACGTATCTCTACACGCCCTGCAGGGAGGTTTATATAGGCTCACCTCCCCTAGGGTTTACATATCTCAACCGATTCGGTTAAAGCTTCGGTACTCGTTTAACCTAATCCGACTAGGCCTATCTACTCGCCTGGGCCTTCAGCTTCCAGTCGCTCGGTTCCTCGCTGGGCTTCAATCCAGTCGCCGTCTTGCAGGCCCACTCGCCAAGTCTTGGGCCAGTCGGAAACGCCCTGCTGGGTATACCCCAGTAGGCACATCCCCATCAGTAGTCCCCGAGGCCGTCGTTGATTAGGCGTAGGTGGCTGCTGGCAGTCGGAGTATACGGCTTTAGGGTAGACATCCAGTCGAATCGTCGGCGGGCTCCCGTACAAAGGAGAAAACCTGTCATCCAAGTCGCAGCTTTGGCGAGTCGAGTCGGCGAAACACTGTCATAGTGAGTGGGTCGGCGAGTCGAGTGGCTGAAGTTGGACCGTTTAACCGTGGTCAAACTAGCCGTTGGGGTAATCCAACGGTAACTTTTGGCGTAATCACCGCGTAGTAACGGCTCCCTGATTTGGCGGGTAACAACCGCTATATAAGAGGAATGGCAGGCGATCAGAGAACCACCTTCTCACCATTTCCTCCGACTGCGCGCACTTTTCGCCTCCCTTCGCACCGCGACCCAGCCGACCCGAAATCCCTCGACCCCCAGCAAATCTCTCCGTCATGGCCCTTTCCACCGAACCGTGGGGTAGATCTAAGTGCACGAGGGCGCAACTGGCTTCCTTCGAGGAGGCCGGGATCTTGCGAGCCGGCTGCTGGCGCATTCCTGCGGCCGGAGAGAAGACCCCAAATCCGCGAGAGAGGGAGTTCATCTGATTCACCAGCCATCTCGAACGGGGGCTAGGGTTCCCCACGTCCCTGTTCTTCCGGCGCTTCTGCGCCTACTACGGGATCCAGCCATCGGATCTGGGTCCCCATAGCATCGAGCAGCTCGCCATCTTTGTGGCGTTCTGCGAGTGCTACTTGGGCTGCCGGCCCTACTTCCCTCTATGGCAAGATCTGTTCCACGGACGGATCAGCCGCGAGGAAGCGGGCAGCCCAATGCTAGCCGCGGGCGGCCTAACCTTCCAGCTGAAGTCGAAGGCTTCATTCTTCAACCTGATGCTGCCCGCCAAGGCAGCGAGCGACTGGAAGAAATCGTGGTTCTACGTAGCCGAGGCGACCCCGGAGGGCGAGACGGCGACCCCGGAGGGCGAGACGGCGATCCCGCGGTACTCCGCCAATCGGTCCGAGCCGCGCCGTCTCCAAGTCGGCAAGCTCCCCAGCGACCAGCGGATGGTCGTCGACGAGATGCTCCAGACCATCCGCGGTCTAAAAAAAAGGGCCTCCAGACGATAAACCTGTACAACTGCTGGCTCGGGCGGCGGCTCGTCCCGCTAGCTCAGCGCGAGCACTACATGTACCAGTACACGGGCCGGGAAGACTCGACAAAGGCCTGTCTCGACGAGTGGAAGCTGGAGGACTACATCCCAGCACTGAAGAAAATCACCCAGGCGGTGTACTTGGACGCACAGGCTGGGGTCGCCCCCTATACCGCAAAGCGTCCAGCCCCAACGGTAATCGCTTCACTTCGCTCGCAGTCGCAGTTTTTGCAGTCGCGGTAATTCTAATTTCATCTTGTGTTTATTGCAGCTATTCCAAGTGGTGGAAGGATGGCTCCCTCCTTCGGACGACGAGAACTCGAGCTCGTCCGTCCCGAACGTGGGCGAGTCACCTCCCGCCAAGGGCAATGCTGGGAGCGACGAGGGCGACAGCGACGACGAGTCCGAAGAGGAGGTCGCCCCACTGCTCCGCAAGACGCGTGGGCAGCGTCAACGTGAGCTTGAGGCAAGTAAAATCCTCGAGCGTCATGACGATGATGACGAGCTTCCAGAAACCACCTCGCGCTGCCAGGCGACTCCATCGAAAAAGAAGAAGAAGGAAAAGGAGGTGAAGGCGCCTCCAAGGAAGACGAAGACCAAACCAACGAGGCCGGCCTCGCATCCACATTCAGCGAGCAGTTCTGACGCCCCCAGCCCAGCCAAGGACGAGGCGCCGCCGACGACAGCCGCGCTGGACACGGCCACCATCGAGGTCAGTCTCTGGGCTGGGGGACGCCTCGGTCGCAGTGGCTTCGCCTCACAAGGAAGCTCCTGTTGAAGATGTTCCAGAGGCTCCGGTTGCGGCCTCAACAACGAAGAAACCGTCCGTGTCTTGGGCACGCGACGTTCTAGAAATGGGGCTCAGCCGCTGACTGGGCCCCGAACTAGAGAAACCAGCCGGCCTCCGTACGGGGCTGCGCTTCATTCCAGTCGCCAAGTGAGTACACTCTCCTTCCTTTGTCTTGGATAGCATCTCGAATTATATTGCTTACATGATTGATGTACAGGACCAGAGTCAAGAGGATGGGCCACCTGACCGTGGCTAAGGTTCCACCCGTTGTCAGCGAGGAAGATCCTTCCCGCAAGAGGAAGGCGGACGAAGTCGTCATCCCTGCGGATGGCGGCAAGAAGGCCAAGGGTGATGACGTCGTCACGATTTCTGACGACACAGCGGTCGCGCCGGCTGGACCCGTAACGGAGGCGGCCGCGTCCACAAAGGAAGGCGCTCCCTTGCCTGGAACGGCCGAGCCGACCTCGTTTGGGGCGGGTGCCTCTATTGCCACCTTCCCGCGCTTCATGGCCAAGGCGGCCGCGGCGAGTGGAACTTCGCCCTCGAGCCACGCTCCTGGGATCGCCGATGCTGAAGTTGACCAACGTCGTGGGCATACGCCGGCTCTCCTCGCGTCCGTGGACGCGATACAACTCCACGGCATGCTTGGCGCAGCCATCCAGGTATATCCAATCCCCGAGGATCAGGTCGGTGCTTTGCAGCGGCCTGATTCTTTTAGTGTCATATTTATTTTTCGCATCCAGTCCCCGAGTGCGCACTCGCTGAATTTCAGCGGGTGGGCACTTGAGAATTTCTTGATTTCCAGTCCCCGAGTGCGCACTCGCTGAATTTCAGCGGGTGGGCACTTGAGAATTTCTCGATTGCCAGTCCCCGAGTGCGCACTCGCTGAATTTCAGCGGGTGGGCACTTAGGAATTTTGCTTTGACTAACTTTTTTGGGTGATGTGCAGGGTCTGCAACTTGAATCAGCTGACCGACTGGCAGCGAAGCACCACGCGGAAAAGGAAATGGCCATCGTCCAGGAGGTGAACAAAGGGATTCAGGCGGTTGCCGCGAAGGCAGAGGAAGCTCGCCAGGGTCTTGTCCCCGCGGGTGAATTGGCGACGGCGCAAGCGGCTTTGAGTTCAGCTGAACAGCGGATCGCCAACCTCGAGCGCGAGCTGCGGGAGGCGAAGGAAGAGGCGAGCTCGGCTGATGGGCGAGCCAAGGCCGCCATTGCAGCCGCTGAAGAGGATCGCAAAGTGTCGGACGCCCTTGTTGCTGGGCTTCAGGACGACCATACTTCGCTTCAATGCTTCATCACGGATCTCGCCCGCCCGTTGATTGGTAAGTGCATATGCCTCTGCTAGTAGGTGTGCCTTTTGCGGTGTCCATCGTATTCATTATTGTCTTCTACTCGCAGGTCGCATCATCGATAGCGCGGAAGTGACAAACTCGTTCGACACGCGGCAGTGTGTAAGCATGCTTGTCGACTCGGCAACGTTGTCGGCGACGTGCATCCGTGCCTATCTCCAGGAGATATCGCCCACGGAAGTGATTCCCAGCGACCTTGTTGAGGTGTGGAAGTATTCGGAGAAGGCGCCCGCGGTCGTTGAGTTCATGACGCGGTCGGCGTTTCGGCGTGGAGCGGCGATGGCACTTAGTCTTGGACTTGCCCACTTCCCCGAGGACTTCGACATCGACGATGTGACGAGTGGCTACCCATCGTTGACTGGCGCGGTGGAGCTATCCGAGGCCCTCAAGTTGCAAGACCGCGCCGCCACGTACTCGGAGCGTGTCTGGGCAATGGGCGACCTCCTCCCGTACCAGGAGACGGTCGTCGTGCCTAGCGACCCCGAGCCGCCACATCGTGATTTCAAGGTCGAGCAGCCCTTCCGCGCGGCGATGGCGGGTGAACTGACGACGTATCCGTCGAACCCGTACACGCCGTTCATCCGCAATCGTCGGGATGTTGGCGAGTCGTCGTCTAAGCCTGCAGAATAGGATAGTTTGCCCTGTGGCGTTAGCAGCAGGTCTGCCACGCGGGCATATTTTGTAATATGAAACAATGCACCATGCTATCGTATGAGACGTCGTGTCTATTTTGGTATTTGTCATGTGTTTGTGATTGATGTTTGAACGAGTCCCCGAGCGCGTCCGCCCTTTTGTGGGGTTTACCTCGTATGTGATATGTTTGTTGTTTTTGTGTGTTTTGTTATTGTGGTCGACTCGCCCAGACTCGAAGAGCCAGTCGCTAGGCGACTCCCTTGAACGCTCTGTACTTCGTCGTTTTCCCTTGCGCGAACGAGGTCGGGTGGCCGAGTCCCCGAGCGTGGTACTTGGCTGTTCTAGGCGCGACTCGAGGGTGAGTGAGGACTTAGCGCATTAGTTTGAGCGCGTCCCTCCTGCCTGTCCCGTGGGGTCAGTCGCATGGCGATTCCTGGGCATGCTCTCTTACTTGGCGTTTTTCCAAGCCGCTCGCGATGAACTGGTCTTCAGTCCCCGAGCGTGGTACTTAGCCGTTCGAGTCGCTATGCCGAGGGTGCAGAGGACCGTGGTCGCTGTAAGAAGCGAAGGCAGGTGTCTTGGCTCGTAAAGCCAGTCGGGCTGGGCGACTCCAATGGGGCTCCGGGTAGGCGTTTTTCGTGGACGATGCAAGGCCTGAGGTTTACTCAGTGCTCTTGCATCGCATTACTTAACCGTGCCGATCGTTGTACCAAAGGTTGACTTCTGCAGTTAGCTTGACGCTGTCATTACGAGTGCGAGTGGCACAAGACATGGAGAGTAAGCGCAATTTGCGGTAACCAATTCTTTTTATTTCACAGCGACTAGAGAGTACATATGTGGGGTTCTAGGGGTAGAACTTCCGTAGGAGGTTTACATTCCATGGTCGCTTGACGTCGAGTTCGTCGTCCCCGCGGACGTCGGTGAGGTAGTAGGCGTCGTTGCCAAGTACTCGCCCGATGGCGAATGGTCCCTCCCACGGAGGGGAGAGCTTGTGCATGCCCTTCTTGTCCTGGATGAGGCGCAACACCAGGTCGCCTTCCTGGAAGGTGCAAGTTCTCACCCGCCGGCTGTGGTAGCGGTGGAGTCCCTGCTGGTAGATAGCGGTGCGTGACCGAGCGAGGTCACGTGCTTCGTCGAGTTGATCGACCCCGTCTTGGCGGGCGAGCTCGTTAGCAGCCTCCGTATAGTGGACGACCCGCGGCGAGTCGTGCTCGAGGTCGGTGGGCATGACTGCCTCGGCGCCGTAGACCATGAAGAAGGGGGTGAACCCTGTCGACCTATTGACCGAGGTGCGGATCCCCCAGATGATAGAGGGCAACTCCTCGACCCAGCACCCGGCGGTGCGCTCGAGTGGTACTTGGAGTCACGGCTTCAGGCCGTGGAGGATGCTTTGGTTTGCCCGTTCCGCCTGGTCGTTGGATTCCGGGTGGGCGACTGACGCGAGGTCGAGCCGAATGTGGTGCTCTTCGCAGAATTCGGCCATGGCTCCTTTGGCAAAGTTGGTGTCGTTGTCCGTGATGATGCTATTTGGGAACCCGTAGCGATATATGAGCTCGCGTAGGAATTTGGTGGCGGTCTTCCCGTCGCATTTCCGGACTGGCTTGGCCTCCACCCACTTTGTGAATTTGTCGACCGCGACCAGCAGCTGGGTGTAGCCTGAGGGGGCCTTCTTGAAGGGGCCTACCATATCCATGCCCCACACAGCGAATGGCCAGGTGATGGGGATTGTTTTGAGCGCTGAGCTCGGCACGTGCGTCTGGTTGGCGTACTTCTGGCACCCGGCGCACCGCTGGACAATGTCGACAGCGTCGGCGTGTGTGGTGGGCCAGTAGAAGCCATGTCGCATAGCCTTGGCGACCAGGGAGCGGGCGCCGCCGTGGTGGCCGCAGTCACCAGAGTGGATGTCGTGGAGAATCTTGCGTCCTTCGGCGGGTTGGACGTAGCGTTGGAACACGCCGGTGACACTGCGCTTGTGGAGCTCGCCGTCGATGATGGCGTAGGACTTGCATCGACGAGCGATCATCCGAGCTTCCGTATCGTCTGCCGGCAAGGTGCCGGCTTCCAAGTAGGCGATGTAGGGCTTGGTCCAGTCGTCTGGCTCGTTGACGAGTGCGACCAGGGCTACCTCTGGTTGGAGCGGGACTCCGATGTCGATCTCCCTCGGGGGAGACACTGATGTCTTGGTGATCGTGTCGAGGAAGACGCCGGCGGGTGGTGCGAGTCGAGCCGACCCGATGAGAGAGAGTGCGTCGGCCTCCTCGTTGTTCCGCCTGTCGATCCACTCGACGGAGTAGCCGGTGAAGTGTCTGCCCAGCTTGTCCACTGCCTGGCGGTATGCCGCCATGGTGGGGGAGACGGCGTCGCAGGTGCCAGCGACTTGCCCAGCGACGAGGTCGGAGTCTCCGTAGCAGCGTAGGCGGTTGACATTCATCTCCTTGGCAGCTCGCATGCCATGGAGTAGGGCCTCGTACTCGGCCATGTTGTTGGTGCAGGGTGTGAAGTCGAGGCAGAGGATGTAGCGGAGCTTGTCGCCCTTTGGTGAAGTTAGCACGATCCCTGCGCCTGCGCCGTCCGCGTTCTTGGAGCCGTCGAAGTGCAGGCTCCAGTAATGGAGGTATGGCAGCTTCTCTGGCTGCTGGGCCTCTTCCCAGTCGGCGATGAAGTCCGCTAGGGCCTGCGACTTGATCGCTTTTCGCGGCTCATATTTGATGTTGTGGACGCCGATCTCGACGGCCCACTTGGCGACCCGCCCGGTCGCCTCACGGTTGCGGATGATGTCTTGCAGTGGTGCCGAGGAAACGACCGTGATCGGGTGCTCCTGGAAGTAGTGCGGCAGGCGCAGCTGAGCTCTGAAGACCGCGTATACCAGCTTTTGGTACTGGGGGTACCGCTGGCGCGACTCGGTGAGGACCTCGCTGATGTAGTACACCGGTCGCTGTACTGGGCGCTCCTTTCCTTCCTCTGGTCGTTCGACGACCATGACGGCACTGACGACGCGCTCGGAATCCGCGACGTAAACCAGCATGGGTTCTTTGTCGGCGGGGGCGGCGAGTAGCGGTGCGGCGAGTAGCACCTTCTTGAGGTCGTGAAGCGCGTCGTCCGCCTACTTGTCCCACTGGAAGGTGGGGTTCTTGCGGATCAGGCGGTATAGGGGCATCGCCTTTTCGCCCAGGCAGGGAATGAAGCGACTGAGAGCCGCTACTCGCCCGGCCAGTTTCTGGACGTCGCGCAGGCACTCGGGTTTGCCGAGCCGGGCGATCGTGTCAATCTTCGTGGGGTTCGCCTCGATCCCTCGCTTGGAGACGACGTATCCCAGTAGTTGTCCTGCTGGTACACCGAAGGTGCATTTGCGTGGGTTGAGCTTTATCTTGTATTTTCGCAAGTTGGCGAATGTTTCCGCCAGGTCGGCGAGGAGGTCACCCTGGCGAGTGGACTTTACGACCACGTCGTCGATGTAGACGTGGATGTTGCGGCCAATTTGGCTCACGAGGCATTCTTGCATGCACCGCTGGTAGGTCGCCCCGGCGTTCTTGAGGCCGAAGGTCATGGCGATGTAGCAGAAGGCTCCAAATGGCGTGATGAACGCCGTCTTCTCCTCATCCTCGACAGCCATTTTGATCTGGTTGTACCCAAAGTAGGCGTCGAGGAAACATAGCGACTCCGAGCCCGCGGTGGAATCGATTATCTGGTCGATCCACGGGAGGACGAACTTCTCCTTTGGGTAGGCGCTATTCAGGTTTGTGTAGTCGATACACATCCTCCAGGTCCCGTTCTTCTTCTCGACCAGGACTGGGTTTGCCAGCCACTTGGAGTATTTGATTGGCCGGATGAAGCCTGCAGCGAGTAGACGTTGCACCTCCTCAGCGATTGCTCGGCGGCGCTCTTCATTGAAGGGCCACAGCGACTGCTTGACAGGTCGTACTTTGGGGTCGGCGTTTAGCTTGTGCTCAGCGAGCTCCCTAGGGACACCGGGCATGTCAGAGGGCTTCCATGCGAAGATGTCCCTGTTCTTACGGAGTAACTCGATGAGCGCGCCTTCCTATGCTGGGCTCATGCCCGTCCCGATCGTCACCGTCTGGCTGGAGTCGCCTGGGACCAGCTCGACGGTGCGGGTCTGCGTCGTGGCCTCAAAGGTTGAGGTGTTTGCGCCCTCTGAGTTGGGATTCTTGAGTATGGTGGGGTCATCGTTGTTGACCCCGCTCGCGTACTTGGCGAGCTCATCAGCGTGGTTGGCTCCTTTGGCCTCGCACTCGGCGGCCATGTCGGGGTCGCCGTTGATGGTGATGACGCCGCACGGCCCGGGGAGCTTCATCGCATTGTACGCGTAGTGGGGCGCTGCCATGAACTTGGCGAATGCCTGGCGCCCCAGGACGCAATGGTAGGGGCTGTCGAAGGGCACCAGCTCGAAGACGATTTGCTCGGTGCGGAAGTTTGCTGGTGTGCCAAAGGTGACTGGCAGCGTGACCTGACTGATCGGGTACGCCTTCCGACCGGGGACGATGCCATGGAACGTGGTGTGGGTCGTCTCGATCATCGACTGCGGGAGCCGCAGCCGCCTGAAGGTGTCCATGTACAGGATGTTGATGGAGCTGCCGCCGTCCATCAATGTCTTGGGGAGCCAGTAGTCGCCGACCTTAGGCTTGACCACCAGGGCGACTCGACCTGGGTACTCGATGCATGGCGAGTGGTCTTGTCGGCTCCAGGTGATGGGCTGCTCCGACCAGTTGAGGAACTGGGGAACGTCCACCTGGGCCACCGCGTTGACGGCGACCGCGTGGGCGATGACCTTCTTCTCGCGCTTCGTGTTGAAGCCCGTGAAGGTATGGAGCGATCCGGCCACTTTGCCGAATTTTCCGCCGTTTGGCGGGTCGTTGTCGGGGTCCTCCCGTGCTCGCCGTGCCTTCTCGATCTCCTTGAGGGTGTGGCAGTCGGCGGTGGTGTGCGTTGCGGGCTTCCCTTCCCTGCTATGAAACGCACATGGTTGGTTAAGGAGAGTCGTAGGGTCGAACCTTGGCTTGGCCTTGTAGTTGCCGCCGTCGCGGCGTTGTCCTCCGTCGCGGCGGAAGCTCTTGGGCTCGCGTTGCGCGTGCCCGGCGTTGGCGACGAAGTCGACTCGCCCGTCACTGCGGCGCTTGCCGGTGAGGCGAGTGTTGCTGTAGCGTAGGTCGGACCGTCGTCCGCTGTCGTTGCCGCTCGTGCGGCGTTGGCCTCCTGACTCGTCGTCAGTTTCCTGGTTTGGATCTTCCTCCGCGTACCGTTTGGCGATCTCGAGGAGGTCGGGGATGTTGTTGAGTGTGCGAGAGTGTCGCTTGAGCTTGGCGACCAGGGGCTCGTAGCGGCACGAGGTCTTGAAGCAATGGATCGCGGTGTCCGGGTGGATGCCGACCGTGTTGTACCAGAGTTCTTGCCACCGTTGGACCCAGTTGCTGGTCGACTCGCGGGGTCCCTGGACGCATCGCTCCAGGTCCTCGATGGTGGTGGCGCGGGTGTAGGAGCACTCGAAGTGCCTAACGAAGGCGTCGCGCATCTCCTCCCAGGAATCGATACTGTCCCGAGGGAGGGTGTTGATCCACTGCATGCACGTCCCCTCCATCATCAGGGGGAGGTAACGGGCGGCTAGCAGGTCGGTGTGGCCCGCGATCCCCATTGCCATGAGGTATGTGTCGAGCCAGACGGCGGGGTCGTACGAGGGGTCGTACTTCTCTATCTCCTTCGGCGCCTTGAAGTTTGGCCGGTACTTCTCGCCTCGGATCATTGGTCCGAAGCACTTGGGGCCGAGTCGACTTAGCGACCCCATGGGCTCGCCGTCGCGGCGATTGGATAGGGTGTGTCGCAGGTCGTCAGGCTGGCATGCGTGCCAGCTTTGGTTGTTGATGATGTGGGTACGGGCGTCGATGGGTTGCCCGTTGGCGGCGACGAAGTTGGTCGCTGGTCTGGGGTCGTTGGTGGAGAGTGCCGCGTTTGCGGGTCGGTGTTGGAGCTGCAGTGGCTCTGGTGGCGGGAAGTTGAGGGTGTTTGCCGCCGCTGGGCGGCCGCTGGAGGCCGCTCTGCTTCCCGACGAACGCGAGTATACTCGACCCTGCGAGTCGGCGCCCGCGTTTTGCTGCTCGACGGCCTTTGCGAGCAGGGCCCTGACGTACTGGATCTGTAGGGCACCATCGCCCGTGGCCGTGATGTTGTCGGCTGCTGCTCGGCCCGCCACGAGGTTGTCCATCGGGGTGGAGAACAGTGGGAGACCGTTTGCGTCTCTCTCCCGTGAGGAGACTACTATCCGCGGCTGGTCCCTGGGAGGTGTGCGGTTGGGTGGAGGTGGGGCGCCCATCGCCGTTGATCCTGGCGGGGGTCGGGCGCTTCCTCCTGGTGGCGCGTTCTCGCAGATCGCGCGCTAGGCCACGCGGGCCGGGTCGTTTTCGTCGTCGAAGTTCAGGGCGCGCCCCTGAACGGTGGGGTTCAGGCGCGGCCTGATCCGCTGCTGGTGGTAGCGCGATAGTTCCTGCGCCGTCACCTGCTCGAGGCGGAATTTTTCGCGCTCGGCTTGTTCCTTGCGCGCCTCCACCAGTTTCAGGCGGAGTTCCTCAACCTCCGTTGCCGTGGCGTTAGGAGGGATTGGGGTGGAGAATGGATCCTCCGGCGGATCAGTGCCGGTCGCCATGTAGGTCGCGGCGTGGCGACCGATTCCGTCGCAGAGGTCGGCGGAGTTCTCCGACCCGGAGTCGAATTCGAAGATCCCGAGGATGGAGGGGTCCTCGAAGTCTCCCACGTTGGAGACCTGGGTGATGGAGCCCGCGGGTGAAGCCGCGGTGATGGACCCGGCGAGTGACGCCGGGGTCGCCGAGTCGGCGTCGTCGTTGAGGGCCGCGTCTTCTGTGGCCGCTGAGTTTTCGGCCACGTCGCTGTGGGCCGAATTGTACTGGGAGGCGAGGCGATGGATCGTGCGGATCTGGCTCTCGGAGAGCCGATCGCGTGGTGGTGACTCGCGGATGCGAGCCGAATCCTCCGAGACGATGACGTCGGTGAGGCCCACGAAGAGGCTGATCATGCCGATCGGCAGGATCACGCTGTGCGTGACGGGTCGCGCCACCGGGACGTAGCTGCTCGGCAAGATTTGGAGCATCTCGCTGATCGCTATCATGCGGCCGGTGGCGACCGTCTCGTTGATGGGAAGATTGGATCTCGCCGCAGAACACCGGCCAGGCCCCACGGTAGGCGCCACTGTCGTGGGAATGGTCACGGCAGATGCTGTAATCGGCAGCGAGTAGTAGAACGAGGGGAAAGGGCGGCCAGCCATCTGCGGTGCGAGATGAGGGCAAAGACACAGGGTTTTACCCAGGTTCGGCCCCCCGGAGGGTAAAGACCTACTCCTGCTAGATTGTATTATGAGGATGGTACAATGGGCGAGCTCGGCGGCGAGTCGCTTGGGTGTATGATGGAACATATCTCTACACGCCCTGCAGGGAGGTTTATATAGGCTCACCTCCCCTAGGGTTTACATATCTCAACCGATTCGGTTAAAGCTTCGGTACTCGTTTAACCTAATCCGACTGGGCCTATCTACTCGCCTGGGCCTTCAGCTTCCAGTCGCTCGGTTCCCCGCTGGGCTTCAATCCAATCGCCGTCTTGCAGGCCCACTCGCCAAGTCTTGGGCCAGTCGGAAACGCCCTGCTGGGTATACCCCAGTAGGCACATCCCCATCACACACATTCAACGATGACTTTTCATGTGATCGTCGGAACCTTTTACGCTTGTATCTTAATCCCTTTGTTTCACGATATATTACATGTCCTAGATTCGATCATCGGTATCTCCATACCTAGTTTGATCTTGTTACTGACATGCACTCTTTTCTCGTTCCTGTGATATAACATTCTAGTGATCAAATCACTTGCTTGCAAGCTAACCAATGTGATATCACCGAGAGGGCCCAGAGCATATCTATCCGTCATCGGGATGAACAAATTCCACTCTTGATCCATGATTCTCAACATAACACTTTAGTAGTTCTGAAGCCATCTTTATAATCACCCAGTTACGAAGTGATGTTTGATGTCAACAAGAAACTCTTCCGGTGTTAGTGAAATGCATGATCTCATGGTCTAAGGATTAGGACTACTTCGTAGTTTGTTTATAGCAATATAAACTCAATGACTTTGATCGTAATGCCATACTTCGGATGAATGTTCATCACACCATTACACTAATGTTGTGATCTCGTTATTAACAACATCCAATGTCTATGATCAGGAAACCGTGATCATCTTGTTAATCAACGAACTAGTTTATGAGAGAGGCATAACTAGGAACTTTCTGTTTGTTTATTAAACACACATGTATTAACGTTTCCGTATTAATACAATTATAGCATGCAAAATAAACATCTATCATATACTTGGAATACACATAATAAACATTTTATTATTGCCTCTCAGGGCATATTCCCTTCACTAAAGTATTGCTTAGGAGAGGCTTCTAGGTTTGGTACCTATACCATCATCTATGATAGGTAGAAGGTACTAAACCCACCTTGAACATTTTTTCCACTACATTTCTTGTTCTAGTATTGCATTTCCATGGACTGTGATAGGCATAAGGGACTAAACCCAGCTACAAATAATTGTGTAGGGACTGCTCAAAGCAATATCCACATTATTCCCAAACTCACCACAGAGATATTGTCTTAGGCATATATATGCAAATTTCCAGACAACTGGCTTCAGAGGAGAATCACTTAAGAAACACATGTTTGCAGCTTCATATTCATACACTAGAGCAGGTTTTGACCTTGCAATGCAAGCTCTAAAAGATGATTGTGAAGAAGCTTACAATTGGCTAGTTCAAATCCCACCTCAAACTTGGGCTGGGCATTTGTTTGACACAACATGCAAGACAGACCTAGTAGTGAACAACCTCGGTGAGGTTTTTAATAAGATGATCTTGAATGTTAGAAACAAGCCAATTAGAAAAATGCTTGAAGGGATAAGAGACAAATTTATGGTGAGGTATAGTAGGATCAGGGAAAAGATGGACAGAACCTACTGGGAAATCACACCTACTTATTCTGAATTGTTGGCAGAGTCCAAGAAGTTTTTTAGGGATTGCATTGCTAAGAACTGTGAGGTTGGCTTATGGCAAGTCACATCTGGGGCTAGAATCCTAGCAGTGGACCTGAGGGAAAAACATGCTCATGTAGGAAGTGGGATGTCACAGGTATTCCCTGCAATCATGAAAATTAAGCAAATTCCTGAGGATTATGTCAATGATTTCTTCAAAAAATCAACTTACCTAGCTGCCTACCAGCACACAATTTAGCCTGTACCTGGCCCTGATGATTGGACAAAGACAGACACTCCAGATATTGATCCTCCAGTCTTTAGAGACAAACTTGGAAGAAAGCAAACAGTAAGGAGGAAATGAGCATTTGAAACCTCACCTAGCTGTGAGGAAACAAATCACCTAGCAGTGAGGAATTGCAGGCCATATGTACACCAGCAATTGCAAGCTCACAGGCCATAGGTACACCAGCTGCAATGTCCCATTGAAACCTCACCTAGCAGTGAGGAAACAAATCAGCATGGTAATATGCACCTACATCTAGTTTACTAATTCCTCACCCTGTTTGCTTTCACAAAGTTAATTATTCCTGACTTTGCTTATTGTTTGCAGTCACAGTGTGCATCTACATCTGGTAGTACAGCAACAAGACCTCCAAGGCAGCCTGCTATAACTCCAGCAAGAACTGCATCAGCCCCACCAACAACACCTGCCCCTCCAACAGCAAGAACTCCAACAACACCTCCAAGGCAGCCTGCTACAACTCCAGTAAGAACTGCATCAGCCCCTCCAATTGCACCACAGAGATCTACATCCCCAAGACCCTTCCTTGCACCTAGGAGTGCTGCTGAAGGTGGTTCCAGTTGTAACACCCTCAGAATCGGACCTATGCAAGTTTTAGCGAAAGCCGCCAAACCCGCATAGATACGATTCAAAGGTGCCCACCAGGCACTTTCGTGCGGGTGGAAAACGAAGTAATAACATTACACAACAGTCCTCGATGGGACCCACAGAACAGATATATATATAACAGCGACTCCATGAGTCAAGAATACAGATATAATATACAAAGACCCAAATCACCTTGAAAACGTTAGAGCGTCCAGCTACGGACAAGATGCAATTGGGGCTAAGAGCCCTGAAGAATAACCAATGGCGTCCATAACCCTGCCCAGGCCAAGCCGGAAGGGTAACCCTGCTAACGACGTCGATCTCAAAACCTGCTTAAACAAAAGGGGTGCCGACAAAGGGCAAAGGAAAAAGAGGAGCGTCAGTACTGAGGCCAGTACACGGCGAGACTAGAATTCGGCGGTCCTCGCCTACATAGGTATGGTGGACTGAGCGGCAGCGGCAGCATGCACTAAACAACCTATAGAGACTCGACATAACTGGCGGCAATCAGAGAGGGGTAAGAAAGACCTATTCGGATCCAACCTGATACCACCAAACAAACCCATCCTGGTGTTTCCCCCTCGAGACCAAACGAGGAAGTCAACCGAGGAACTCACACAGTTGGCAGTTTTATTTATTCGGTTATCGTTGCAGCAATTACTAGTCAAGTATAGATAATCATCCTGATAAAATAAGCAGTGGGCCGTTTTAGTTAACCATTCCGTTGTAGTTGCAACACTTACTAATCATATACAGATAGCATGAGATTACCCAAAACCCAACAGTTGTTGATACTTTTATTCAGCCATTCCGTTGTAGTTGCAATACTTACTAGTCAGGTACAATGGTCGCAAGCGACACTCCAAACAAGCAATTGTGGGCAGTATTAATTAGCCATTCCATTATAGTGAAGCTGATTACTAGTCATGATAAAGTCAAATTTATAGCAATAAACTTTAGTTATGCTTGTCTATGGTCGAGATACTGTGCTCCAAGTCGTCCATAACCGCGGACACGGCTTTCAGAAAGTTTTAACCCGGCCGGGGTGCACAAATAGCAACACACACACGATCAACCTCGGAAAAACCAAAACAAAACCCAACGAGGTCTTCACGACAGAGCAATCACAAGATTCAGAAATATTTCAGGGGGCCACCCCATTGAGTAGACCCGCAACGAAGTAAGCAAGCTCCGAGACGGACTCAAGGTTTGCGTCAATGGCTGTAAACGACTGGGAACCCGAAAGTGTGGCTGGGCTTGTCGATACCGCGAAAACATTCCGCTTACCTAAACAGTACAGTGTGCTCCTCGCACAATCGTAAAAAAAGCAGTAGCATGGCATAAGTACAGGATAGTAAATAAAACCTCAAACTAGTTTGTGGCCCCAAGAAATAAGACGGAATCAAGCTCTGGCTAAGGGGGGCCCATAATTCCCCATATGTGGATAGCGCGATAAATCAAGGAACAGGTATCAAGTACTCGGGGTCCTACGGGACACAAGTGGGCGTTCGGAAAGCAAATGTTGTCTATCACCCACCGATGCCTCTTCTTACTTCAATTTTAGTTGTTAAACAGGAATTAAAGTGAAAAATAAGTAAAACTATGATCATCTCCAACATCAAACATGCGGCAATACTCCAACAACTGTGGCACTTGACAACACGCAACAGCACTTGGGCAAGCGACTACGACGCGCAAGTCCAGCTATCTATCAAACAACAGGTAATAGGATGTGTCCAAGGCAATATAAGGCTGCAAGGGATATCACGGGTACGAAAGCTAGAGCATCGCAACACAGATAGCAATAGATCAACAGGAGGGAAATAAATACTATAAAAGTAAGATAGGTAGAAAGGGGGAGATGCTCGCCTGAAAGACATTGCCGAAGGTTCAACCGAAGATCGGGTCGAAGCTCACATCAACTCAACGGCCTTATCCGCGAAGAAGCAAAACGCTAGAAGAAACACCAGATGCACTATTTAAGATTACGGCAGAAGATCGGGCATGATGCATGTATGATGCATGACATGGCAGAAGGGCGATGCAATTAGGTCATATTAAGCGGAACCGGGGTCCCGACAATTAATTAAATGTTTCAAGTTATTTAACTACCCCGCAATTTAAATGTTGTCTTAACATGGCAGAAGATAGTACCGGTTCGCTACCCAAATTTAAATGAGGCCAATATAAGGCTAGATTTGCCCGCATATGGGCCCCATATTTAATTATTAGGTAAATCGGCATAAGGCCCCCAAACCAATGATATGCATGCGAGATGAATGACAATTTTAATATGCGACAAGGTTATTATATTATAAAATAGGGTTTCGGGAAGGGGTTCACACATTAGGGTTCGGCAGATCTTGGGGTTCCGGGGTTCGGGGTCGGGTCTCGGGGTCCAGGGTTCGACGGGAGCGTTCTCGGTTAACGGGGTAGGTCTTGGCGCATCCGGGGTCTTCGGGTCATGTCGACGGTCATGGCGTTCGGGATGAAGCGCTTGTCGCACCGGGGTCTCGGTGTGTTATGACGACGATCTTGTCGTTCCATGGCGATCTTGGCGGCTCGGAGGGGGTTTGAGGAATCGGTACGGTCTTCGGATTCCGTGAGGGAGATCATGGTGTCGGTGCGGTCGATCTTGTTGACTCCACGGTTTCAGTTGTCGGTGTCGGACTCGGTTTTCAGGCACTGGGAGATCTTGGTTCCCGAGGTTCTTGGTGTTCGACGGGGGGGTCCGGGCGCGCCGGGATCGGTCTTCGAAGTCCGTGAACGGGCATCGGGTCCGCATCCATGTAGAAGATCTTGATGTGTCGCGTGTTTTCGGTCTTGCATCTCCGGTGGCGTTGCGAACCTTCGACCAACACACATCGTTGCACCTCATGCCGGAACAGAGGGCGACGGGAGCAGAAGGCGCGGGCCCGGGGAGGCTTGGCGACGGGCTGGCTACGCGGGGAGAGGCAGGGCCGGCCACGGCACGGGGCTAGAAGGCTCCCAGACTACGCGCGCTCGACGGGGAAACGGCGGCGAGGACGTCCGGCGGTGGCGGTCGCTTGGCGGCGGCTAGGCGCTCGCAGGTCGAGGCCGACGACGACCGCTGGGCGACGAGCGGGGCCAGCGATGGGGCGCCGGTGCTCGGCCGCTGGCGGCAGCGAGGATCGGATGTTGGGGGCGGGGCCGAGGACGGCTCGGGCCGGCGAGGAGCAGCGGTGCGGGGCGATGGCGACGGGGACGCGGGCCGGCTCGGGCCCAGGAGGGGCGCCGGCAGAGGAGAGGTCCGGCGAGGCGGGGTCGTGGAGGAAGCTCGCGCCGAGGCGGACGCGGGCCGGTCGGGCGCGCCCGGGCGCGGTGCGGCGAACGCGGGCTCCGGCGGGGGAGCAGGGCGAGCGGCGCGCGCTAGGGAGAAGGAGACGGGGCGCAGAGGTGAGGGGCGAGGCGGCCGGAGCTGGGGAGAAGGAGCGGTCTGGGGAAGGCGGCGGTGGGTGGAGGCGGGACGCGCGCGCGAAGGGCGGGTCCAGCCGAGAGAGGGGGAAGAGGAGATCGGCGACGGAGGAAGGAGGGAGGATGTCGCGTGCGCGGGGGAGGAAGGACCGCAGGAGGAAGAAGGGAGGCGCGGGGCGTGTGGGGCACGTGGGGCCAGGGACGTGGGCCCGGGGTGGAAGGGGCGGGTGGGGACGTGGGCAGGTGGCCACGCGGGGTGGGGATCTGCTGTGGTGTTGTGTGCTGGGGGGTTGTGTGTGGCCGTCTGGGTTGAGTGGGGAGGGGAGAGGGGGAGTGGGGTGGTGATGTGTCAGCGTCTGGTTGGAGGGGGTGAGGGAGAGAGGTGAGGTGGCAAGAGGGGGTTGGTTGGGGTGAGGTGGAGGGGGTGTGTGGGTAGATAGGTGGGTAGCTGTAGGATTAATGGGGTGGGCCGTTTGTATTTTTCTGGGGTGATCGTTCGGGTCATTGGCCCGTTCGACTGCCCCGCTAAAAATAATGTAATATTTTACTTATTTAAATGGACCGTTTGCAAAACATATTTAGTCAAAACAAAATATTCCGGCGACCCGGATTTGCGTGTTTGAATGAAGATGGGGTGTGTTAGAAAACAATTTGGGTTTTCCGAAAATTAATTTGACGCAAGCAAATGCAAGACGATGACGATGCTCAAATGCAATGTGGCATGATGACATGAGCATGCGGTCATGATGATGCAATGCACAAAAACGACGCGATTTTCTAGTAGTGGTTTTGCGGGATGCCACACCAGTTCTGCACCAACAAGGCTTGGCAAAAGGCCAACTAAACTCACAGCAAGGATGGCAGGATACCTTAATCCTGGGAAGCATTCAAGCTACAAGAATAAAAAATCTGATTATTCTGTCAAGGATGCTTGAAATGTGTATGAATCTATGTGTTGGTTAAGATTATGTGTTTATGTCATGAGAAGAGCTTGTTTAAAACTATGTGTAAGACTGATTATGTGTAAGACTATGTGTTGATGTCCTGGGAAGAGCTTGTTTAAAACTATGTATGATATTTGTTGGTTAAGACTATCTTTCAATTTGATGGTAAAGCTGTGATTGTTGTTTAAATGTGGGCAATGTGATTCCATTAGACATACAAAGATCCCAACTAGATTAACAACCATTACTAGATTAACAACCATTACCACAATAAGTTCAACATCCATTACTAGATTATCAACCATTACCACAATAAGTTCAACATCCATCCTAACAAACTAAGCAGGTACACAACTAGGTTCTTACACAACACATATAAAAGTGTTCTTACACATCCATTACATAAATGGGAAACAAACTAGGTAGGTACTCCATCACTACTCATCACATATTGCTTTGATCCTCTTGATCTTCTCCTTGTTACTATCAGTGGCATTGAAAAGATCAAACAGACTGTACTCTAATTTTTTCTTCTCCTCTTTCAGAGCCTGTTTTTTATCCTCCCACTTCTTCTGCTTCTCCTTATAAATTGTTGCTTGGGTTTTTAGTAGATTCTTGAATTCTTCATTCCCTTGCTTGTACACCTCCACTTCATTCTTCAACCCTGCAATGTACTTCTCCATCTGTTCTTCCTGCTCAGCCTCACTGTAAATCGTCCTCCTGTTTTCTTCCATAGCCTTCTTCCCAGTCTCCTCAAAAAACTTGTTAGTTTCTGCAATAAGGCATGCATGTTTCTTGACAGCCTTTTCCTTCTCTTCAGCAAGATCCTTCAGCATCTTGGATGACTCATACCTCTCTTCAATTCTTGCACTATTACTTTTATTGTACATTTCTGAAAGAACATGTTGGGCCCCCATGTGTGGTTTTGGTAATTAATGACAATCTTTATGGACTAATGTGTGTATTAAGTTATACTTATAGGATTTGTCCATTGGCATCGCTTGGAGCATGTGTTGGCTTCAAGGTCGATGAAATGCAAAGAAGATATGTTGTGCAAGCTCAATATGCGAGGTCGATGATGAGGAATTAAAAAAGGCGTTCCATCTTGAGAAGGGCAAGACCGTCTATATCGAGCTCAAGTGGAATGCTCAAGGCAAAGGTATAATCTTGATAGGTTTTCCCCTTTTGCCGGTCTCTTGTTGTGTGTAGGAGACCAGGTTTAGGATAGATAACCGTATTATCAAGAGGGGCTCTCGAATGAGTAATTCGGTCACATCGTTCGGAGAGAGTTCAAACCTTTGCATACTTGTATCATCATATTTGGTTGCTATTTGGTCTTATCCATGTGAGGATTTAGAGCTTGTGGTAATCTCTATAACAAGCTCTTGTTCATCAAAATCGGATCTTCCGTTTACATCTTGTTGCGATTTTGATCTTGACGGCTTTCCGGTTTCTCACCAAGTGAGGTATCACATTATTATACTTGATACATTCTCACTTGGTGATACTTTTTATTGGGAAGCACCTGTCGTCCTCTATCCAACGCAATTGGAATCGGGTCAATCGGAGCTCCCAATCAAAAGTTATCGCAGATTGAATTTTGTTTGTTATTCGGTTTAAAAAGAAAAAAAGGGTCTTTTATTTTTCTGGGCCGACCGGTACTACCGCAGTCTAGTACCGGTCGACCCAGTGCGCGGCCTAGCTCTCAGAACAACCCGGCTATATCTTCCGGTCCTACCGACCTGACCCGGTAGTATCGTCCGAGTGAGCCGGTACTACCGGCCGATCCAGTTTTTTTTTCCAGATTATTTTTCCTAGATCCAGATCTCATTGGACCTGCTCGCCGCGCTCGCCTCGCTGCTCTCACGCTCGCTCGCGTCAGCCGCCGCCGCATGCGCGCATCGCTGGCGTTGACCCACGCTGGCCCCGCGTGCGCGCGCGCCCTTCGCTCGCTCCTGGCCGCTGCCCTGCATGCGCGCGTTGACGGCTGGCTGCCTTCGCTCGCGCGCATTCGTGCATGCTGCTGGGCCCCGCGCTGCTCTGCCTTGCTGCTGGCCCCAAGCTGGCTCCACGCGCTGCCGCGCACTTGCTACTGCGCTGCTGCCTAGCTGCTGCTCTGCCCGCGCGCGCGCTAGCTGCTTCGCTGCTGGCCTGCATGCGCGCTGTTGCTGCTGCGGCCGGCGTTGACCAGCGCTCGTAGTTTTTCGGTTCGGTAGTACCGGTCCGCTATTTAAGCTCTTGCCTATTTTTAGTTTAAACTGTTTCTCTTCTTATCTATTATGCTAAACTTTGTCCATACTTGCTTTAGATCTTGAAGTTTGCCTAATATTTTCCTTCTGATGATCTTGCTTATATTTGAGTGGAAGAGAGAGGAGATCTAGATCCGCGTTTTGACCTTACCGATTCATCTCTTTATGAGTGCATCTTTGGAGATCTAGATTTTGGGGGATTTTGTGTCTCTCTTTGATTCCTCTCTCTTGTTCCCCCAATAACTTTAGTAGCTTTGTTGGAACTTAAGAGTGAGGGATTTGAGCATCTTTGTGGTGTTCTTGCCATTTGCATTTGGTGCATCGGTTTGAATTCTTCTCGGAGGATTTGGTTTGAGTTGCTCATTGGAGCTTGTCCCTCTTGGGTTCTTGGAACCCTAGACGGTTTTGTGGCCTTGGTGGCATTTGTTGAGGCCTTTTGTGACGTTTGTTGGGAGCCTCCAATTAAGTTGTGGAGAAGTGCCCCAACCTTGTGAGAGGTTCCGGTTGCCACCGACAAGTGCACCGATAGTGGAAGCGTGGATTGATCCCATTGGGGTGAGATTCACCGGAGAATAAGGGAGGCCTTTTGTGGCGTTGGTGGTTTGATACCACCCCCTCTCCAAACGAGACGTACTCTATGTTGGGAGGAACTCGGTAAAATATCCGTGTCCCCGCGTGCCTCGGTTATCTCTATACCCGAGCTCTTTACTTATGCACTTTACATTGTGATAGCCTTCATGCTTGAAGTAATATATATCTTGCTATCAATTTGTTGCTTGTATTGCTTAGCATAAGTTGTTGATGCACATAGGTGAACCTTAGTTGTTCTAGATTGTGCTTAACAAAGTAAACACTAGTTTTATTCCGCCTTTGTTGAGACACTCTAGGAAAAGTTTTAATCGCCTATTCACCCCCCCCTCTAGGCGACATCCGTATCCTTTCAATTTACCATAGCCTAGCTAATGTATTCTTCATTATAGCAGGCCACTCTGGATCTATCCAACTATGAAATCCACAATTATTGACCTGCTGTACAATGATAAAAACAGTGTCCCAGATCAGTATACACTTGAGTTGATAGCATAAAAACAGTGCTTATACTATCTATATGTTCCAGATCAGTCTACACTTATGATTTCAGTCTACACTTATGATTTCATGAACTTATTGCTGTAACAAAAACAACAACAATTATATTGGGCTCATCACAATTATTCCACTAAATATGTAAGAACACTAAATGTTCCACTAAATATGTTCTGTCCACTAAATATTCCAGGTCCACTAAATGTTCTATATTAACATATATACTGATACTTGCATTTTCTGGACACTAAGCATTACACATTTCCTAATCATTCCATACTAACTGATGATGATTGCAGCATTACATTTAATTAGCAAATGATGATTCCATATTAGCATTTTCTGGTCACTAAGCAGATGATATGATTCCAAATTTCTGGTTAAGGAAACTTACACGCCCCACTTGACACAGGTAGAACTTTCTGCCTGCATTGATCCCTTCGAATGCAAATTGCGTAGTGACAACTTGTGGCCATGACACAGCTCAGGGAAATCATCGGCGATTCCATAAAATGTTGGGTCATCAGTGGTAGCGGGAGCATGATCAAGCATAGTGAACTCCTAATCGAAGAGAAAATCGAGTTTAATCCAGGGAATTTGGGGAAATCGAAGAAATCAAAAATTGGCCGAAACCCTAATTCCAACAAGATGGAGAAATCTTACCTCTAAAATGCTCCCGCTGGAGGAGGACCCGTCATGCCAGCTGGGCATGGCGACGGCGGGAGTGGCGACATGCGGGCGGACGGTGGAGGACAAGCGGCGGCAGCGGCGCAGCACCGAGCTCGGGGAAGAAGACAGTAGGGAGGAGGGAGACTGAGGTCCACCCGGAGGTGGGACCTGTCCTAAGCGGCGTCGGTTAACGGCCGTTAGACGGGCGTGTCGGGACGGCGTCTAACGCGGGCCACGTGGCCCTGACAGGTGGGCCCGCGGGTGTTAAGCGGGGTCAATTCGCTATCAACGACAGATCGGCGCACATTGCTACAATCAGATTCAAATGTGGTACTATTTTGCGAAATCGAGAGCGACTGGTATGAAATGGTAAATTTGACATACAAAGTGGTACTTTTATGCTATCAACTCGGATGGCACAGACAAAGGCGCGGACGGCAGCACGTGGGAGAGCTCAACGGAGAAGCGGCCCGAAGTGCGGAAGAAGAGTCTGCCGCGGATGGTGCCGCCACCGATGCGGGCGGACGCGAGCTCGGGCGGTGTGTTTGCGTGAGGTCAATAGGAGAGGAGCCTGCGAGGGCAGAATACATAAAACTGACCCAACTTTGAAAGGATTTCACAAACTGAACTTATGGCAAAAGTATTTTACTCACTAATCCTTTTGTATAACGCCCAACGAAAAGGTTTCACACTACACAGTGTAGCGCCTATATCAAAGGCGCTACACCCCTTGACAGCATGGCACGCGGGTTCCAGATGCCGATCTGGTAACACCTCGGCGAAAGACGTTACAATGCAAAGTGTAGCGACAGTCGCTACACTAGTGTTATATACGGTGTGAATCTATATTGTACTTAGTCTAGATGGTTGAGCCCTTTGGTTTGGCTTGTAGGTCTTGGGTTCAAATCTTACTTCCTCCTATTTAACCAGTACTACAGCTACTGCTAATCATTGGCTCCGGCGCCGGAGAAAGAGAGATGAAACAGCAGCACGATTTTCTTTGATGGCTGGACGCGCATGCAGCCGGAGGAGAGCACCGTGTTCCTTTGCTCGCCGGCGCGCCTGCCGTGCCGGACCTGGCCACTACGCTGCCGGAGGTGTTTTGGAGAGGACCGGCGAGAGACGCTGCCACTACGTTAATGTATTTTGCATGTGCTCACGCCATGTCTGTAATTTTGCATGTGCTCACTGATTGAGATCGCCAAGCGGGATGACGCGGTAGCCGCAGTGTCCCGCGCTTATTCTGATGGTTTATGGCGGCAAGCCGCAAGAGTCCGCAATGCTTGTGCAGTTGTGCCATCCGGCTTAGTTATGTTGCGGCCAGCCGCAACCCGCCCGCTTGAAACCTTACATATACGTCACGAACCAATGTTCTTCGGATTAGATTGCCCCAACTTTTCTGCTGATCGATCGATGCAACTGGCAGGCTACTCAGTTATGGACTTAGAGAAAAAATTCTCATAAAAATAAAGCTCAGAAAAAAAAATAGAGGAATTGAGATTTGAACCCAAGATCTACAAACCAAGCCAAAGGGCTCAACCATCTAGGCTAACAAAGCCTTTTGTCCAATACAGATTCACACCGTATATAACATTAGTGTAGCGCATATCTCTTAGGCGTTCCACTTCGTATTGTAACGCCTTTCGCTGAGGCGTTACCGGATCGGCTTTTGGGACCCGCGTGTCACGCTGTCAAGGGGTGTAGCGCCTTTGACATAGGCGCTACACTGTGTAGTGTGAAGCCTTTCCGTTGGACGCTACACAAAAGGGTTAGTTGAGTAAAATACTTTTAGTGAAATCCTTTCAAAGTTGGATCAGTTTTATGTATTGTGCCGCATGCGAGTGATGGAAGACCGACGTGGTATTTTTTTTTTACTATTTCGCTCAGATGGGTCTTACCTGTCAGCAAGCGTATTAATATGATGTTAGATGAAAATTAGTGCAATTCGCAAAGATATGGCTCACAAATGGTACTGAGTTGCAAAAATTACCGAAAATGACACTAACTGGAACAACCCTAATTGTGATTATTTTATCTAATTAACTTCAAAAAACCCTTTGACCGATTAAAATCTTAAAAACGCCATCGTTCCGTTAGATTGTCCATCAGTTAGCTGCTTATGGTGCGAGTCGGCAGAAACTTGAAACTGTGTGGCCGGAATCTCTACCGAACGCATGTACGAGTGTTGATGGCCAGCATTTCTGCTGAGCCGAGTACCTAATGGAATCGTGTGTTCCAGTTAAAAAAAAAGGTTTTCCAACTCCGTTAATACACCGCTAGATACATGTATAAAAGTCCAACGTAACCTTTGGCCTCTGATACGTGTGAAAAAAAAAATAGAAGACACTGACAATATGCCCATACGTAGCTGTTAGATAGCATGGTTTCATTCCATTCCATTCTCACGAGAAGGACAGGTCGCTTCTTCCATCTCTCTCATGAAACCTCCTTTCTCTAGTTTTGAGAGTGGGCTTTGATCGGCCAGATCCGGCCCCTCTCACCACCGGCTGCCTTGCTGGCTGGTGTAGAGATGGATCGGAGGCCCGGCTACCTCCCTTTAGTACTAGTAGTTTAGGATTAGATGCAGTCTTTGGGTGAATCCCGTGTTTCTCCTCGTGAAGTCTGAGGGTAGACCGGTGGCCATCGATGGCCAAAGCCACCGTGTCTCGAGTCAACCTCCTCCCTCTTCCTTCCGCTGGTGGCAGGTGGTGAGGCAGATGGAGTAGGCGGACTCCTGCATCCCTCTCAATAAGGCCGAGTCTGCAAGTTACTCTTTGGCACATCCGAGCTGTGCCAAGAGGTTGTGGTTCTTCTTCTTCTTCCTAGTTGTGCTCTGGTGGACAGAGCCTGTGCTGGGAAGAGGAGATGCTGCAGCTTGCCAAATAAGCTCGGTTTTGGTCTGGTACGTCTCTGTCGCCATCTTCTACGCTCGTCGCCCCAGGTCCATGGCAGGTTCTTGGGTGTTGATGAGCCGCTTTATCTGGCACGGTGGTGGTGTGCCCTTGCTACTCTGGCTATTCTTCTTGCCCTGCTTCCTCTCTTCCTCTCGGTCTCCATGGTGGGGATGGGGGGAAACGGTAGCGGTGTCAAGGATTCGCCAGAGTGGCTCAGGAGCTCAAGAGCCTCTTCTTCCTGGAGCATCTCTTCGCCGTCCATGTGGACGAGAATCTTCATTACGCCGGTGAGCTCCGGCATATTCTCAACCTTCATTGGGAGGCCCTTCTCGAGGTCGGGCTCTGAAGGCTTTGCTGGGCCAGCAATAAGTGGTCTCATCCCCGTCGTTGTTCTCGGCTGCAGCGTTCGCCTCGCTCTGCTCCACAGTGGGGAAGAGATAGGATCAGTTTATAATTACAATCTTTCATCAAGGTCCTATCTACATATGCCAGGGACCAATGTTTTATTTTTCTGTCCTTATGGGTCCTTTGTAATATCATTGTACACCCGCCGTTTCATAATCAATGACAGGCTCTAGCCCCTTATGGGCTATTTTTTTAATAATACATTATTTTAAATCAATTTCACAAATAATACACGGATCGAGTAATTTGCGAATCTAAAGGGCCGTCGTATTGTGGAAAGACGATCGAACCTGGTCTTCATTTGAGAAGACGACTAGGAGCTTCTTTAATTGAAAAGACGACACGAGCTTCTTTAATTGAAAAGAAAAAGAAAACGACCCGTTAGTTTCACAAATTCCTCGTTCCGTGTATTATTTGTGAAATTGAATAAAAATATATATTATTTTTTAAAAAATAGCCCCTTATGGGACGCTCCGCCGTTAAAAAAAAAGATAGCATGGTTTCTCCCCAAATCGCCGGAAAATTCTCGTCTTCTCCCGTCACTCGCTCCTGTGCCCTCTATTCCCCCGATCCGCTGATGGTTTGAGGTACCCAGTCGTGCATCTCAGGAAAACCTGTGATGATGGTGAGCAGCGGAGGCGGCGGCGGCTTGGAAAAGCCGGCGGCAGCGGTGAGCCATGGAGGTGGCGGCGGCTTGGGCACGCCAGCGACAGTTGCGGGCAGCGGAGGCGGTGCTGGCTCGGGGAATCCCGCGATGGTGGCAACAAGTGGAGTTGGCGACCACTCGGTCAAGCCCACGACAGTGGCGAGCGGAGGCGACCGCTTGGTCAAGCCCGCGACGGCGGCTGCTTGGGTACGCCAGCCGGTTGCGGGCAGCGGAGGCGGCGCCGGCTCGGGGAATCCTGCGATGGTGGCGACAAGCGGAGTTGGCGACCTCTCGGTCAAGCCTACGACCGTGGTGAGCGGAGGCGACCGCTTGGTCAAGCCTGCGACGGCGGCGAGCGACGGCAGCGACTCGGGCAAGTCCGTGATGGCGGCGAGCAGTGGCGATAGCTCGGGAAGGGCGATGCTACATGGGATTGAAATTCCCAAAGGGTATGTGATCTATCCTCTGCTCCTTCCAATGGGGACAATAACACTATTTCCGTCAGAGGCTTAAAGATGTGTAGCTATTGTTCGTAGCTTGTCCATGCTACCCTATGTAAAATTGGCATAAACGGCAATGTCATAAACACAATTTGTATGGCACACAAGAAATCCCTGCTCCCACGCGAGATGATGGGGTCTTAAAATCTGAATTTGTTTTGTTGGAAAGGAAATTCTGAACTTCCAAAGCAACACTTTGTCTCCCTCCACATTATGCAAATCCTAAACTAAGAATTTTTCATGATGCCTTGCATAGGCTGGTCCACCGTCTACAATGTATTCATGTATTTTGGGTAGATTAAATAAGGCGATGCGGCATGTTGATGTCAATCTTTCTGATGTATTTCATTTTTTGCTGATTGCTAGGATGGACCCTGCTATATCTTTTCTGCTGACTATTAGGATGGATACATACCAAGTAGCTCTTGATGGTAGCATGAGAAGGTGCTCTGAATTTGACTATCCGCTGATCGTGGAATCGTCCATGAATTTCAATGAGGTGCAGCAAGCAAGGTATAAATGATACTGTGCTAATTAGGTATTTCGATAGAGATACAAGCTGCTATGTGGATGTGAAAAGAGATGATGAATTGGCTCTCATGTTCGGAAAATACCAAGCAACAAGGAGTGTAGTTGTCCAGTTATTTGCTTACTTCAAAACTTTGCTCCGTACGGTAGTTGACCGTGATACAGTCCATGTTATTCCTCAATCTCCTACTCCGGTGAATGTAAGTGATAGCCAGCTTCCATCCTCTGCTGGCGCATCTCAACAAAATCGGAAGAAAGTATCCTCTTTTTCTGCTAATGACATCCTAAATGCTGACTGTAATGGTGTATTATCTGATAATGGGGTACATTCAGAAGATGAGGATGACTGTAATGGTGTATTATCTGATAATGGGGTACATTCAGAAGATGAGGATGACTGTAATGGTGTATTATCTGATAATGGGGTACATTCAGAAGATGAGGATGACTGTAATGGTGTATTATCTGATAATGGGGTACATTCAGAAGATGAGGATGAGAAGATGTATCCAGATTTAGCTCGCTTTGATCATGACTATATTCCTGCTATATATGCTTCCACTGGCGATGAGGAGGACCAAGAGGACATTGACATGGGGGGTTCATAGATGAAGAAATAGAAGATGATGTTGACAGACCAGTTGTCGAGTATGACAAAAATAACCCAAGCATGGAGGAAGGAACTGTCTTTCCTTCCGTTATTGACTGCCGGAACATCCTTGCTACCTTTGCAATAGTTAAAGAATTTGACTATATTACAGAGAATGAGTGATCCAACCATACTTAGAGTTCATTGTGCATTTGAAGGTTGTCGATGGAGAATTCATGCTTCATTTATGAAGAATAGCAGGCTATTTCAGGTAGTATTATGTATAAGGTAATACGGTATTTTTCTGCACGCATATAGATGTCCTAATTATATTGTTCCATACATGTGCAGATTAAGGTGAATCCTTGTAAACACAGATGTCCAACTACGCTTGAGAGTGAAAAATTGCTTGCAGCCAAGAGCAGATGGGTGTGTGATGTTGTTCTTGAGTGAGTCAGAAAAAAATCCAGCAATTGGTGTTTCAACATTGATCGATAAGATTCAAGATAAATATAAGATCAGTGCCATACATGAAAGTGTCCAACGGGAGAGAGAGAAGGCACTTGACAAGCTTCTAGGCAAGTGGGCTGAGAGCTTCCATTTGTTGTATACATTCAAGGCTGAAGTTGAGAGGTGCTCACCAGGTAGTGTTGTAGACATTGATAGACACACTGTGCAATACAAGGTGAAGGGTGTAACAACGGAGAAGGAGTGTTTTAGGAGGGGTTTTGTATCATTTAAGGCTTGTTGGCAGGGATTCAAGGATGGGTGCAGGACATATTTGGCGGTGGATGCAACTGCACTAAATGGAAGATTTAAAGGGCAATTGGTAGCTACATGTGCTGTTGATGTGCACAACTGGTTGTTCCATGTGGCCTATGGGGTATTGGAGACAGAGTCCACCGAGAGCTGGACATGGTGGCTTGAGCGGTTACATCAAGTTGTAGGACATCCAGAAGGTCTAATTATTCATACAGATGCATGCAAAGGACTTGAGACTGCTGTAGATAGTGTATTCAGGAGTGGAGCATAGAGAGTGCATGCACCATCTTGCAACAAATTTCTCAAAGAAGTTTAGAGGAAAGATATTTGATGACAATTTATGGCCATCTTCTCTTACGTGCAACCCGAGAAAGCACGCTTACCACCTCAGACAAATTTATTCCAAGCCAAAAGTTCAGGAGTACTTGGAGGCTTGTCACACTAAGATATGGGCGAGAAGTAAGTTCAACGAAGTTTGTAAGGTTGACTATGTAAACAACAACCTTGCAGAGTCATTTAATAGCAAGTTGAAGAAAATGGTAGACATGTTTGATTGCCTTAGGCAGAGGTCCATTTTCAAATTTGACTTAAGGCGAAGGATAGCTGAAAAGCTTGAAGGTCACCGTATTCTTCCATCTGTGGTGAAGACACTGAATGAAAAGACAAGAGGTATTCTTGTTTCAGCTAACTCTTGTTCTCAATTTTATTGATTTATCTGACTATTGGTCTGTTTTGTCAATTTTGCGGGCTTGAATCTGACTTGTTTGAAGCACAATGATTATGAAGCAGAAGTAACTGGAACTGATAAAGAGGGCAGACAATGGAGGTACCCTGTAGACATCAAGAACCATACTTGCAGCGTATGCAGTGGCAGATTATAGGATCCATGCATCCATGCACTAAAGTTTATCACTTCACTTAGAGGTCCACGAGGTGATATTGAATCATATGTACATGATTTCTACTCCGTTGCCAAGTTAAAAGCTACCTACGCTGAGGACCTACCGGCTGTGGTTGGCAAAGAGCAATGGGAGCCATTTAATCCAGGTTTCAAGCTATGTGCACCTCTCATGAAAAGGCCACCTGGAAGGCCAAGGACCAAACAAATTAGAGCTAGCAGTGAAGGAGGTAGGCTAGGAGCTAGGAAGAGAAAGTGCAGGCGTTGTGGTGGTTTTGGTCACATACAAAGGATCTGCAAAGAGTCTGTTGACCCAGCATTTGGAGAAGGATATGAAGAACTAGAGCAGGAACCTGAACCAATTGTTGTCGCTAATTCTTCGAGGTATGTGTTATGTTTATTGTTGTCACTATCCTCTATAAATATATTTGAGAAAATAACCAACTGACTGACTTGTCACAGCTCTAGGAAAGGTGCCAAAAAAGTTGTGAGAAATAATACATCGAACAAGAGAAAATCACCTGATTCTACAAATGTTGATGCGTCTGCAACTATATCAGTTTCTCTTGATAGCCCAGCAAAGAATACTCGAAGCAAGACAACAAAGGCACAAGATAGTCCAGCAAAAAATACTCGCAACAAGAACCCGTTGAGAGTCAACTCTCAGGAACCGGGCCGTCCCCAAGCCCTCTCCGGCGGCGCTGCTCGCCGGAGTTGGGGGAGGGGGGCGCCGGAGTAGATAGGATTAGGTGTAGGTTTGGCTTTGTGCCGGTAGTGGGCAGTTTGCCCGGTAGTCGAAGCGAAATCCCGGATCCAGGCGCCCAGATCTTGGCGATTTTAGGGCCTTTTCTCCCTTTGCTGTTCCTCCGGCGGTCGGTGTGGGGAGTGGAGGAGAAGGCCGGCGCTTCTCTGAATAATTCCGGTGGCGTGGTTCACCTAGAGAGGGTGTGGTGCTGCGAGCTTGTGTTCTTCCCGGCCGGCTGTGGTAGCGAGGGGGAAGATGGTGTTGCTGCAGCTTGCTTCGCTTCTGGGACACTCCGGCCGGCCGTGGTGGCGTGGGGGAGTGCTCCGGCGGTGTTGCGGCCTCGTCTTCGTCCTGGTGGCCTGGGCCCCCCGCGTTGGGGGCTTGTGATCTTGGCCTTCCTGAACGGTGGCATGTTGCCGCTGTTATCCTTTGGAGATCTTCTGTCTGCTCTGGCCAGCGTGGTGATGGATGGAGTATATATGAACTGGGCTTGGATTGGATCTGGAGATTCAAAGCGATGGTGCTTCCTTGCCAGGCTGCTCCAGCTAGTTTATCTCAGATTTTCTTATCTTGGGATGCAGTTTTTGGGCCTTCAAGTTTCACTAAGGATCTCTTGAGAATTGCTGTTCAGGTTGTCTTCGCGATCTTCATGTCGCTCGGGTGTGTGCGCCGGAGACAGGTGAGATTGTCTCTGCTGTCGCTCCCCAGATTCAGCGGTGAAGATCCTCGTGGGTTGAGCTCGGTGACGCAGTCTCTTTATCTACAGCTCAACTTTCAACCTCGTTTGCCTGTACCATCTCGATTGCTGGTTGAGCCGCTGGTTCTACGGATGGTTGGGCTTTGTGAGGCCCCTGAAGAACACATTTGCAGGTGTGGCAATTCCATGTTCTCGATGGAATCCCTGGCAGGCTCCTTTTGTGTTCTTCTGCGTAGACTTCCTGTGTTTTCAGCCTCATCTTTTTTTTGTGTGCTTGTAGGCTTTAGGATCGACTTTGATCTTCAGAGATCTATTTGTAAGAGATGTTATGTACTCTTTAGCTGCTAATATATTGGCTCTCATTCAAAAAAAAAAAAAAGATTGTGCCTTTGAGTTGAAGTTTGATTTACTTTTGCTTATGTCAACCTGTAGTGCGATAAACACATTTAATGCCATATTTGAACATGTTGTGTGTTGCGTGTTGTTTAAGCTGTGAACTTATGTGTCATGTGAACCATGATGATGCTACCTATAGAATGTGCTGAGTTTTATTTTATACTGTATAATATTTTTGAAAATATGTGCACTTATACTGAGATACTTCTAATTTTTTATCCTCTTTCTTGTATGGAAAATATTTGTTCAGATGCTATTTAGATCGAATTCAGAATTTTAGCACATCATGCCAAATTTCAGCAATGGCAAAACTGATTAGAGACTAACAATAGAGAGATAACGGAGTTGCAAAACTGATTAACAGTCCAACAGAGCAGTGGTGTTTTTGAGGTTTTGATCAGTCAAAGGATATTTTTGAGTATGGGGTTGGTCATAGTGGCAAGAATGATAAAAATCCTAAATTAAAGCCGAGCAGAAGGCGTCGTTTCTCACTTGATTTGGTTGCATGGGGAACCTTTCACAGGTGAGCACCAAGAAAAGACCACACGATCATAAACTAACTCTTTTTTTTCTCTCTGCAAAACTCTGATTTTTCCATAAGAACTACACAACAGTTCCAAAAAAATTATAATTATATACTTTCCGTTTACAACAAAAAGAATACTTCGAAAATTTCAAGGAAACATCAAATACAAAAAATATAAAATGATTCATACAGCGCTATTTTCTTCTGCAATGCAAAAGTATTTTGCTCCACAGAAGAAACGTTGCAATTTGTTATTGATCTAAAAAGGCGCAAACTTCCAACATCAAACTCTTGAACATTTCTATTGACTTTGCTACAAGGAACCTGCAAAGTAAAAAAAATCTGAAATATGCTTAGTGCCTGTGATTCGATAAGTGATTGAACAGTGTACTTGAAGTTATGCTTAGCCCAATAAAGATGCTACACACATTATTTCCAGAAAAATCAACACGAAATGCTACACTCACTCTGATACTCATGTAAAACACAACGTATCAGCAAGAAACTATATACACGTGCACAACTACATGAGAAATTCAGTTGGATTACAAGAATTATTCCTAACTGGGAAAAATCCTGAATGAAACTTGAACATGAAGTGCCTCCCATCTGCTCCTTCCTCAGATTGTGAACCCTAGTAACCTAGATGTCAGGGCAGGGGTCTTCATCCTCCGGCCATGCTCTCAAGATAGATTGCCAGTCTATCTTCAGAAATAATACTATGTTAGTTAGACTATCACAACATTAATAAATTTATTAAAATTCACATTATAAAAAATACCTGGGTAGCTCGACCAGGACGACGAGATCTCGGACACAAATCTATAGAATCATGTACACGATGTGCCCTTGAAGTATAGGCATCATGGCGCGGCGCCAGGATGCGTGAACGCCCTCTTCCCTGAGATATTACATGCAAATATTTAGTAACACATAACACATAAACGCCCTCTGTCACCAACTGACCTTGTTCTTTTGGAGCTCCTTGCTGTAGATGATGTCGTAGTGCTTGAACGTGAGCAGCAAGGTCACATGCACAGGGGAATCTCCAAAATTGACATCTAGAAAAGCGCCTTCACCGAGTCCCTGAACAATGAGGGGCACCCCAAGCGCAGCCGCCAAGGCTCTGATCTGAACACTGTCCGCTACAGCACGACGAGGAATAACGTTCCGAGAGCAATACTGTTTAGAGCAAAGGGTCAGGTAAGATGAATGTCATGTATCCAAGAACAGATGCATTGGAAATTCGGCACGAAATAATGTAAAGGAAGAGATGCTAATACTTACATCTTGCAGACTGCCATAAGGTCCGACTTCACGTAAAACGCGCTCTTCATACTCCGCCCTGTTCGAGCATATCCAGATAGCTGCCACTAATCTGAGGAAAACAAAAACTGACCAACAAAATGTGTCAGAAACATGAATTAGGATGAGCTGAGCGGAAAGATAATTGACGAGGAAAAGATTAGTTGGAAGGTGTTTTCTCACTGTCTTCTGTTTCATCGTAAGTGCTGAAGAAGTTGAGAAGTTTCTGCTTACGGTAGCTGAAAAGAGGAACATTAAGTGAGATGGAAAGCATTAGGCCACAACACTTCCATGGAATTTCACAAAACCAAACATATCAAAAACCTGCCAGTCGTTGCTACAATCTTCAATACGCCGTTGTGTATCTTCCAGCTCATTACTTTCTCTACCAAATTCTTGAATGCCTGAAAGAATCCGTGAGTTGATAAACGCATTTGGAAGCCATAGCATATAGCTCTGCAAGGCTACACCTTTGGTTACACCGGTACTTGCATAATATTGATATTCAATAACAAGATATTAACAAACAGAATTATGATGACTCGCCTGAGGAACTTTAGATATTAATAATGTACTGTACGATAGTTAAAGAATAAAAATATTTGGCAACAGAATAGTGCGATGGCTACATCATAAGATGCAGCATGTTTGAAGCATTTCAGTGTTCAATCAAGCATGGACTTATACTCTCGCGATTTACATTATCACATTATTGAAATGCACTGTAACTTGAAGAGAATCGTCCCTTATGAGTATTTTTATCCCATGAAAAAGTATGTGGAGAAAGGTGGGATCTTACCTTACAGCTCCTAGAAAATTCTGAGGTCCACTCAAAACGTGCATGTTCCATAGCTATGGCTTCAACAGCTCTAAGGAGCCGGCGTTCCTCATCTCTGTCTCGCCTATCAAGAACTTGCTCCTGTTGTACATTCGCATAAACAAAGGAGTTAGATCACCCAACATGCATTCTATACTAAGGAACAGTGAGAAGGACAATTACAAGGTAAGAAAATATGAAGCTCCTGTAGAAACACTCTCCATCTCCTTCCACTGTCCTAAATTCCGAGAAGTGTTGACAAAGGTCCACCCCATTTGTAGCAATTACGCCTGTGGTTTTCTGAAGCTTCCGAATCTGTTCGTCATAATGAATAAGGGCATTGCTGAAGGGAATTGTCTGCACCACACATGCAGATAAGAGAATTTAAGTTATGCTGATTAGAACAAGGAAACAACAGATCCAAAAACGTCATGGAAATTTCCTTTTGCAACAACAGATCTAAAATGTGATCAAAAGTTTGTTTTGCTTCCAGTTTTCTGGTTTGCACGTTCTCAGAAATGGTTGGAACTACTAATAAATGTAAGAGGCCCTCCATTGACATCGATTGGTTGTTATTGAGTAAAATCTAGAGCAGTGTTCATTTAATAAACAGTACAAGGTCCACTGGTTCCATCACACTGTAGGGTTAACATAAGATTAAGTATTCTCACAAGAAACATTACACTGTAGGGTTAACATAAGATTAAGTATTCTCACAAGAAACATACCACATGCAAACAATTAGTAACACAGGAATCATGAATGTTCACAGTACCATCTGACATGGGATTTTGATCCTGACATTTCATGGGTGTCCACTCTGAAAATTATCAGTCTAAAAGGAGTCAAACCTTTTCAGCAACATGGGATTCCTTTGACAATTTGTTGGACGAGCTTCCTGTGGAAGTTTGGTCGAATCCTTTTCTACATAGAACCTTTTGCACAAAAGAACGGATTAAGATCCATATAACTTGCCAAAATTAGAACCATTTGTACAGATTAAACATCAAGATCAACATATATAAACAGGGGAATAGCAGTTCTGAAGAACATAACGACACGATTACAACTGGTGCTACCAAAACATGTTAGTCTAACTAAGTAATTACAAAAGTTATGTTGTGACGCTTCTGAGCCCTTTTCAGGTACCAACCAACAGAATGTCCCAAATTTCCAACCAAATTTGTAAGTGGCCAGTGATCTTTTTGCAAGCAGTGCTCAGTGAATTCTGCATGTGAATGACCAATGATCTAGGAAATTATGTTCAGGTATGCAATCCTGAATAATACCAAAACATATACATTAGTATGCCTAATAATACCATTCATTTACAGAGAAACTCATACATTCGGCTTCAAGACTTGTTGCTAAAATATTACAAGCAGCACTGACCGAGATATGATACCAACCAGTAAAAAAAGATCACAGCATGCCTAAAACGAATAGATGATCCCCACGCTGTACATTGGCTGCAATGAAGATGCTATCACACATAATAGAAGAATGAACGGATACAGCCGCATGAACACCTAAATCAGAGAAAGGGTGTTCACTTGTCTCAACTTCCAAGATTGCAAGAAGAACTGGGAGGAACAATCAGGAAATGCCTAATCTACACGCGCAACATAAGGTCAGATTAGGCCCTAATATTCGCCCAAACAGTTCATCCATTTTACCCTAAACCGTCACTAACATTCCCCACGAATTCCGACATCCCGAACAGAAAAATTGGAACAAGAATGCACAAGAGAAGAGCTAAAGCTATCTAGTTTAACTTACCAACCCGAATCACAAGTAAGCAAGAAATGCAAGATCTGGGTTATACCGAGTTCTTGCTGCAGTTGGAAATCTTGCTCAAGAACGTCCTCTTTGCCCCGGGAAATTCCCTCTACACCACAGAAACCAAGAAACGCTCAAGTCGAGCTCGAATAACTCAAAGAAAACACACCAAGCCGCGACATCGCAAGCGCAAGATACGCGACATCACCTGCTCATCGTTGCCGGTTCCCGTGGAAAGACTTGCAGCGACATTCTTGCCCTTCCGGTCGGCCTCTGCCGCCGCGGAGCTCGATTCCGCATGGTCAGGACCTCCGCTACCGCCCTGACCACGGAAGGAAGGGGCAGAGGGAGGCAGCGGCGAGGAGGCAACGGCGTGGCCCTCCGCTACCACAGGACTGGGCGCCCCAGTGGAGAGGGCGGTGTTGGAGTCCTCCCGTTGCCCGTGCACACGTGCCGGTCCTTGGATGCTGCAGTCCTCCTCCCGGTCGTTTCCTGAACCAGAAGATTCCATCGCGACGGGAAAAAACTTGGCGGATGGAGCGGAAGGACTTGTTTGGCAATCGAGCTAATGTGAGGGCGTCAGAGGAAGTTCGCGAAAGGATCTGGGTTTTTTTTTTGCTGGTTAGTTATTCGAGAAAGATGAGTAGCTATTTATAAAGGTGGACTGAAAGGGTTATTCGGGAAGGGATGGGTCTGGTTAGTTGCTGCACGCTCTATTTTCTTTCTTCTTTTATTTTTTTCTACTCTCAATTGTCTCAGTTTTCCAAAAAAAATCTTGAGTTCTAAAATTCGTATGCTAGCATAAATATGTACGTTATGAGCATGAAATGCTATTTTATTATATACTCCTTTCGTCCAAAAATAATTGACTTAAATTTATCTAAACTCGAATATACTATGGATTTTAGCATAACGTTGCTATCACTTTTGGTTATTAGTATACTATAAGGAGTTGTAGGGCGTTAGTGAAAAGATCTGGTTAGTTAGAGAGAAAGGATGAGGAGTAGAGATCTTAGGCTTCGAGATACAGTAAACTTCGAGTGTGTTCGGTTCTGAAATTTGGTAGAACGGAATCGGTCGGCACTCATTCCTGCATTCGGTTTGATGCGAGGAACGGAACCGAGTAGTTCGTAGGAAGCGGAATATACTGCTAATATGCAGAACAACCCCGTGCAGCCAAATCGGCCGAATGGCGAGGAACATCTCGCTAACCACCAGCATAGCGTATGGAAAAGAAAAAAAAGGGGCTCTAATCCTCATCCCTGACCCAGCGGAGGAGAGGCACACGCGACAGCGGAGGCCAGCCATGCCCGGCGGCCAGCCAAGCGCGGCAGCGGGCAGGCACGCGCGTGGCGTAGGCCAGCCACGCGCGGCGGCGGCACGGCCAGGGGCGACAACGGCACAGCGCAGCGGCAGCGGCACAACACGCTAGCACGGCGGCGGCACAGCGCGCCAGCACGTCAGCGGACAGGCACGCGCTGCGGCGGACAGACACACGCGGCGGCAGCGGCACATCGTGCCAGCACGGCGGCGGCTCGACGCCTGCGGCAGCAGGCAGGCGCGCTCAGCGACGGCACGACACGACGCGAGCAGAAGCGGGCAGACGCGCTCGACAACGGCACGACGCGAGCGGCAGTGGGCATGCACGATTTTGCCTAATTACATTTGTTAACTTCAAACTCAAATTATTAGAATTTAAGCATGATTTTGCCTTACCTATTTGGTTCCGGTCCCAATTCTTCCAACCCAACACAATATGAAACCATTTCGTTCCTCGTTCTTTTCCAAACCAAAGACGGGATCGAAACCGTTCCATGACCTCGAAATGGACTCACTCCGTTCCGTTCCCTCTCGTTCTGAAACCGAGCACACCCTTCATTCGCAAAAGAAGGAGATAGAATAAACTTGTTATTAGAAAAATCTATATGTATATACCTAATGATGTATCCCAGAAATGTGCAAAATATTATTTCAGATATTTGTATTCTAAGCTATAAAAATACAAAAATAAGATCCGAGTATGCATATTTTTAAATCTATAAATTTTATCTGAGTTTTTATTTTTGTGCAAGCTGTTAGAGATATATTAGATAGTTAGAGATATCACGTGGATTTATATAAGATTTGTAATCATCTCCTTCCTAATCTCTCTTGGTCTTTAAGTTTTGTACTCTTATATAACTTGCCCGGGAGGCTCAATAAAATCATCCACCGCATTACAACAAACTTATACTCTTTCGTAGTATCGGCCTAATCTTGATCCAAGCCTAAACACGCTTTCATCGCTCCACCCTCAGGGCGATCGATCTTCATGAGCTCCGCCGAGGGCTGCGCATTCGTACTACACAGTAAAATTTGAATTTTTTGCAGTCATGGATTGGGTTTTGTCTGTTTTTTAGCCGATCGTAGATTGGTCTTGCGTCTCCCGCCATCTATGTCGACCCTGATTTGCTTCTGACTTGTTCCTGGCTTCCACCCGGCTCTCTTGGCCGTCACATGAGTCTGGCTGCCCAGTCCGCTCCATGCATGGTGGTCTGAAGATCGCACCTCTCGAAATAGCCTCGTTTTATAGAATAAAGCCAAACGGCCGAACCGATATAAAGTGGAGAGGAGATCCTCATACAAGCAGGTCGAAAAGAAAACCGACAAACACGAAGGCGGCGAGCCACCAACTCGAAGTCGAACATGTAAAGCAGAAGACGCCACGCCTAACGCAAAACAGCCCAGACTAATAAGTCAAAGCAACGAGACACCAAGACGATGACTCCACGAGCTACACTCGGATGGAACCTGGGCTCCCCGGCAACGTCCCCAAGAGGATAACAACGTGTGGCGTCGCTGTCATCGTGCCCACACGGGCTAGAGTTTTCACCCGGAACCCAGTCATGGAGGAGATACAAAAACAACGCCCTGAAGAGGGTAGTGACACCCGTAGGCGTCATTGTCGTCGGCGCGAAAGCGTGGAGCTTTCGCTCAGATCCACCCCCATGCCATCCGAGAAACCAAGGGACACCCCAACGAGGGAAATGCCGCCTTTCCAGCATGATGCCTCCAGATCTTGACCAGGGAGCCGCTCACACCGACACCAGGATCACCCATTGCCAAACCCCTCGCCATCTGCATGAACAAAGGGGATGGCCACCACCGGTACAATGTTGCTTGACGAGAGCACCCATCCAGCCTATCCTTCCAGGCAGCCACCCCGGCATCCGCGAGCTCGCACCTGTGGTACGGGAGGCAGCACACCGCGTGGCTTGGAAAGCAGAGGGGTAGGCCAGCTCAATGTAGAAGCTCGATGGCCTGAATCCATGGAGCCGAAGGGCAGCAATACCGCAGTAACCCGGAGGAGCCCTTCCTCCACCGCCGGAAGGGATCATAGACCGGACACGGGAGAAGGGCCACATCAGGCCCAGGCAGGCCCGGCTAGGCCTAGATCGGGCTCGTAATGGCCCCTCCTCCACGCTACAGTGAGGTCGATGCTTTCGCTTCCCACTCTGTTCATGCGCGCCTTACCCCTACCACCATCTCTAGACCGTCGCTGTCTATCTCCAACGCCAGTCCCAGGTCGATCCGCCGTTGCTCCATTACGCACCGCCGCCAAGCCACCGAGCCCCGCCTAGGCCCCTAATGCACGGGTAGAGAAGAGGGGCTTTGCCTGGCAGCCCTTACCAGTGGCGGCGGGGAGGGGGCGTGGAGGGAAGGGAGTGCTGGCTCCGAGATCGAGGGGCTGCTCCATCGCCCGCATGGGGGACGACGGTAGCGGGGAGTTTTTTTTCCGTATCATAGCAGATAGAGAGAAGATCGCATCTGCTAGGTGCATGTGCATTTGTGAGGTATTTGCTTCATACAAGGTACACCTTCTGGTCTTTGATGTTGATAATCTAAATCGGCAAATGCCGTCGCCATGTCTTCGACATCACTCGTCTACCGTCTCACCGGGCATACACACATCGCCACCAATGGAGCTACGGGCTGCCGTTGTATCGTCCCATCGGACCACAGCGTTGTCGCCTTGGTCCTCGCCTACTGGTTGCCAACACGCCTCCATAGTCTGTACGTGTCGGTGGCCTCCAATCGCTACACCGACTCGCGCCCTGCAACTATAATGCTCCCTCGGGTCGTAGCTCGTTACACGTAGTCTACTTTGTCGTTCCCATGTACGACGTCCTTGGATTCACCACGCCATCTCCCACAGCATGGATCGCCGCCATCCGCGCATGGTCTTTGTCACACCGCCGAGTTCTTCATCGCCTACTTCGAGTACCGCCACCGCGCGTCTCTCTCTATGTCTAGCATGACCACTCTAGGTTGCTGCTGGATTCACCGACTACATCTTCCACTAGTAGCAAAAAGGCCTAGTGACGGCGTTCCGAAAAGGGGGTTCGTGGTGTTTTTAAATCGCACGCCACTAATCTCACATCACTGGTAGGTCGTAGTGGTGGCGTCTCCACCGAACGCCACGAGTATAAACCATAGTAGTGGCGTTCAGGTTCAACACCACGAGTATGAAACTACCAGTGGCATTCGGTGTCTACCAGCAGCGTTCGACACACACGCTTTTACTATTGGCATAATGGTGGCATTCGCGCTGAGTGCCATAAATGCTGTAATTTCTGGCAGCGTTTCCTTATATCGGACGCCGCGACTGATTATTACAAGGTCAAAAAAATTCGCTGCCGCTGCCCTGCCGCATTCAAATATTTCAAGGTCACAATCGAAATACTTAATTACAACATCTCAGTCAATAGAGCTAGTTAGTTCATCTTATTCATAACACAATTAAAATTGTCTTCCATAAGAACTAACTGGATGAAATAATGCATGGCTAGATAAAAGATGGTTTCAACTACTTACAAGATGAACATAGAAGATGCTATCACATAACATAAAAGATAAACAAGTACACAATAATGATAGATTGAACGAGAATTATGTAGTTCTTGAAACTAGTAGACCCTGCCACTTGCTTTTAAACTCTATAGTTTCTTCTCTTTTCCCCCGTCTTACGGGAGTTGAATTACTCCTTCTCTGCCATCTCTTTTGTCGGAAACCCTTTGAAGGAGTTGTTGGGATAGCCACTAGTAGGAAAAGGCTTATTGATAGTTGTGAGATTCGACACATTTTAGATGACTTTCATTGATGGTTTTCTAGATTTACCTACCGCTAATACTTCGATAGCGAAGAAAATTTGGTTTTTAATGTACGTTTCAGGTTCTGAACATCAATAAAAGGTTTTAACAACAGAAACACAATATTCAGGCAAAAACAAGCAAGTCTCTTTTTGAAAGCAAATAAGGAAGGCATCCAGGAGGTTTAACGACCAACTATATTGCGGGAACATTTTCTCCGGCCGTATAGTTGCCACCGCCTTCGTCCTGTCAAAAGGGACAACTTTTGTGAAGAGGCCAGGCACAAAAACATAACACAGCAGCTGCGTTCCATCCAAAAGAGAGAAAGAAGAGATCGAGAGAAGACGTTCTTCATATCGCTCCACGACCTTCGACCTCCTAGCCACCACACCCTCATAGCCATTACTTGTACTTGAGAGCGAGATCTTCACCTTGCAATATTAGGGTTTGAGATTGTTTCTTCCTATCTTGAATTGTGTTGGATTGCTTTTCTATTTCTATTGTGGATTGTAACACCCTCACATGATAAGGCTGAGTTCATGTGTATAGTGCCAATCCCTGGATCGGTTCACTGGCACACACAGTACATATGAATACCAAAGAATTTAACAGTGCATCATAAATAACGAAATGATCCAAAATTTGTAATTATTACAATAATGCTTAGCACACAGGCTAGCTCAAATAGTTCAATAGCAAACGGAAGCTTAAATATATATTAGACTCCATCTTCAATTGCCCACAAGTGAACAAATGTTGAGTGGAGTATCGCGACCTATTCGATCACTCAGAATCGGAATCATAACCTACAACATAAAACATAACAGCCCCGAAGGGTCAATACTTGGACTGTATGGCAAGTGGAGCTAAGTAAGAGACAATAATCCTAGTATTTACATGCTTATTTAGCAAGTGGAGCTGTGGCTAGCTTGCATTTGTAAATCCCTTTGTCCTACTTTTATAATCAGTTTTTGATTTTCTTTGAAAAGTGTAACATCCCAAAAATACTAAACTTGGATCATCCATTTTCTAATCATCAAAATTAGGGTTAACAAAAACTTTGCTAATTAAAATTATGAAGGCATGCATATGTGTATGCATTTAATTTGAAATTCTTTTGAACCACCTTGTTTTATTGTTTCATTGCTTGTAAAATGTTTCTTAGGTGAAATAAACATCATCTAAAACATTTCCCACACTTTTCATAAAGACAAGTAAATCAAAACAAATATATTAAGGGAATGGTCATTTTGACCAATTTAACTCCCATGCCTACTTTGGCTGTCTCAAACTTTCAGAACCTAACAGAAACTTTTCTAGATCTTTGCACCCCTTGAATGTACTCCTAACAAAGTATCAAGGCCCACCTTGTGATCATCCAGAAACTTTCAAATGCATAGTTTAAATGACAAGTCAAAATTGAATCTTTATCATATGGGAAGATCCCACTTATTCAAAAACCACTCAAACAAGCTCAACTTGCAAAACCCAAGCATCTACAGACTCACCAACACCAATCTAGCAAACCTACCAAAAATCTTTTCAAAATTTAAAACTTGATTTCATGCGGCCATTTCATCAAACAGGTTGCAGACACAAATCAAACAAACATCAAACACTATTGTGAGCAGTGATTCTTGCCTAACTGGTTCCCCATTCATCTCACAACCAGCTCAGTAGATCATCTAGGAAGATTAACTAACCACTAGCACCATTATGAGCTTGCCATTACCATCAATAGTGAACAGCCGAGCACACCCTTGCCACCCCATAGTCGACAGCAAGCTAGGAGCAGCAGCAAGCCTAGCCAGCATGTCTGGGAGGCAGCCCACCGTCCACCGCCACTCACTGTCCCAGCCGCGAGCGTTGCCAAGCCCTGGACCATACGCACGAACCATGCCAACCTCGCCAGCGACCATGCCGAGCGTGCGCCATAGCGCCACCCTCGACCAGCGCCCACAGACCGCGCGCCACCCTCACCGCGTGCACACACGATCACCACCGACCCAGGAGACCACCAGACATCCCCGTTCGCCGCCCCGTGACGCACAGCCACCGCTCGCCGTGGAAGACGCCGCCTCTGCCGCGCAGAGCGTCGCATGTTCCAGACCAAGCCGCACCGCCCCATGCCTCGAAACCATGTCGTTGAGCATCGCTAGGAGACACCACACCGTCCCCTACCGTCGCCCATGCCAGTAGCCTCCTGTAACACCGCCCCCGACGAGCTCACCGTGCGCCCCGTTGGTCCCCTCGCTCGACTATAAATAGAGGCCACCCCCGCTCAATTTCTTCACACCATCTCACTCCCCTCTCCTCACTGATCGTGCCACACCGTTCTCAGAGCAAGGCGAGCACGACCCCGTCGAAATTTCACCGGAGCCCGCCGCCTTTGGAGAAGAAGGGAGCCATCGATTTCGTCCACCCCAGGAGCTGCCGCGAACACTCCTGAGTTCGCCGTCGTCGACTTCGTCGTTTGCCCGCCTCGCCGACCCTCGCCACCACCCCGGTGAGTCCCCAGCTGAAGGGAATATGCCCTGAGAGCCAATAATAAAATGTTTATTATGTGTATTCCAAGTATATGATAGATGTTTATTTTGCATGCTATAATTGTATTAATACGGAAACGTTAATACATGTGTGTTTAATAAACAAACAGAAAGTTCCTAGTTATGCCTCTCTCATAAACTAGTTCGTTGATTAACAAGATGATCATGGTTTCGTGATCATAGACATTGGATGTTGTTAATAACGAGATCACAACATTAGTGTAATGGTGTGATGAACATTCATCCGAAGTATAGCATTACGATCAAAGTCATTGAGTTTATATTGCTATAAACAAACTACAAAGTAGTCCTAATCCTTAGACCATGAGATCATGCCAATCACTAACACCGGAAGAGTTTCTTGTTGACATCAAACGTCACTCCATAACTGGGTGCTTATAAAGATGGCTTCAAAGCTACTAAAGTGTTATGTTGAGAATCATGGATCAAGAGTGGAATTTTTTCATCCCGATGACGGATAGATATGCTCTGGGCCCTCTCGGTGATATCACATTGGTTAGCTTGCAAGCAAGTGATTTGATCACTAGAATGTTATATCACGGGAACGAGAAAAGAGTGCATGTCAGTAACGAGATCAAACTAGGTATGGAGATACCGATGATCGAATCTCGGACATGTAATATATCGTGAAACAAAGGGATTAAGATACAAGCGTAAAAGGTTCCGACGATCACAGGAAAAGTCATCGTTGAATGTGTGGGAGTCAGTATGGATCTCCAGGTCCCGCAACTGATTATTGATCGGAGAAGGGTCTCGATCATGTCCGCATTATTCGCGAACCGTAGGTGACACACTTAAGGGACACTGGTATCCAGTTGGAGCAAATGTTTCATGCCGAAAGAATAAACAAGCGCAGGAATTTATTTCACTAGATACCGAAACAGGTTTTCGGGTGCAATTGCATAAAGTGGTTATGCATGTGAAGTGGAATTCTAGGAAGGGGTTATTTGTGAATGTTTGTCATTAAAGTAATTGACAAAATTCTGAATAAAATAAAAGAGTTTTATTTAATGAGAGTTTGCATTAAATTTGGTGGAAATTTAATGGGAATTTGAGTGGACTTTTGAGTGGAGGGAATTTAAAGGAATTTTGTGAGTGGAGTGTCCACCCACATGAAGAGGGGAGGGCAAGGGGGCAGCCCCCATGCGCCGGCCACCCCCTTGGGGTCCCCCCTCCTCACTTGTCTCTGACACCTCCTCGTGAAGGATCTCTCTCCCCCTCTAGAATTTATCCCCCATGGTCTCGGACTAGCGAGATACATGTTCCCGGTGGCTTTTCGGCAAGAAAGGGTTGTGCTTCCGCTGCATCGCTGGAGAGAGGAGGTAGAGGTTGCCTGGTGTCTTGTACGTGTGTGCGAGCACGGATGCGCTGCTGCTTTGCAGCGCTAGGACTTCCTCTCGATCTTGAGATCGGCAAGAGATCGTCTACATCAACCACGAGTTGAACTCGTTAAGCTTTGTCGGTCTTCAAGGGTATGTTCTCTACGGATATACATCTGCCCGTTGTTTGTATCTAGTAGATAGATCTTGGTACATAGTTCCCATCGTAGGAAATTTTTTGTTTTCTATGCTGCGAACCCTATAGTGGTATCAGATCCGGATCTATGCGTAGATGCTTTACACGGGTAGTACACATATGAGTATGTGGGCGATGATGATCATGTTGTTGCTCCTTTGTTGTAATTTTGGATATTGGTGGCATAGTGGGATGAAGCGGCCCGGACAAACTTTACATGTCCTCGCACATGAGATCTATTCCACGCTTGACATGCAACTAGTTTGCATAAGTGGCCAGCGGGTGTCTGTCTCTCCTACTATAGTCAATATCTATTTTGCAAACGAGTTGTCAAAAATTTGGTTATCCTCGTTGTGGTTCATGTTCGTAGGTAAGAACGGTTCTATCTCGAAAGCCCTAAGCCACGTAAAACTTGCAATGGATAAATTAGAGGCGTCTAGTTTAGATTGTTGCTGGGCTAGTGTTATGATATGGTAGTGTTGTAAGTAGAAGTATGAGATGATACTCTTACAACACACATAGCGTGTAATCTCCATAGACCTTGGACTTACACATATAGGTATGATAGTAATCATACCACGGTGCACATGATAGAGATCATATGCGGGAACCATATCATTTCACTAATAAACATGTGATGTTTGATAGCATCTTATATTGCTTCTTTAGCGCATTGTTAGCATAATAAGATGATCCCTCTTTTAAATATCAAGATAAGAATATGTTCTTCCTTTAGTATGCACCGATTATGTTTTCGTCGCTCCAAGACATCACGTGATGATCGGGTGTTCTTGGATCCATGACCATATTTCGGGTGTAAAACAGTTACACACGCGAATACTAAGGTTCTAACTTGGCGAGCCTAGCATATACAGACATGGCCTCGGAACACGGACCGAAAGGTTAAGCATGAGTCATATAGTTGATATGATGCCCATTTGATGCTCGCCTTTGAAGCTACACCGACTCACGTGATGATCGGACTTGGTGTAGTGGATTTGGTTCATGTAATCACCAAAAAGGCACGAGGGATGTCGTTTTTGAGTGTGAGTTCATTCGTAATATGGATTAGTTGAACTTAATATATCATACACTTAGTCTAAACTTTACAAATTCTGTTGTAGATGGCACCACCTGCTTTTAATTTCAATGTGTTCATGGAGAAAGAGAAACTTGCAACGAACGGTAGCAACTTTACCGAATGGGCCATGAATTTGAGGATTCTCCTCTCTGCTGCACAAAAGAAATATGTGCTAGAAGCGCCGTTAGGCCCCCCACCTTTAGATGATGCCCCTGACGAGGAGAAGAATGTCTATCAGACTCGTCAGTAGGATCACAACTTAGTTCATTGTGGCATATTGTATGGGCTAGAGCCGTAACTTCGAAAGCGTTTCGAAAATGGCAATGCTTTTGATACAATGGGTGAGTTGAAAATGATTTTCGACACACATGCTGCTGTAGAGAGCTGCAACGCTTCAGAAAAGTTCTTTAGCTGCATGATCGAAGAGCACGGCTCCGTTAGTGAGCATGTACTCAAGATGTCGGGTTACGCCGATAAGCTTGTGTCCTTGGGAATATCGATTCCCATTGACTTAGGCATCCATCGTGTTCTGCAGTCTCTGCCACCTAGCTATAAGAGCTTCGTGATGAACTATAATATGCAAGGCATGAAGAAGTCTCTCCCCGAGCTTCTGTCAATGCTTAAAACTGCAGAAGTGGAGATCAAAAAGGAACATCAAGTGTTCATGATCAATAGGAACACTGGTTTCAAGAAATACAAGAAGGGAAAACGGAAGGGAAGTAAGGGCGGCAAGCCCGTTGCCGTGCCTGAAAAGAAACCCCGAGTTGGACCTAAGTCTGATACCGAGTGCTACTATTGTAAGGGGACTGGCCACTGGAAGCGCAACTGCCCCAAGTATTTGGCAGACAAGAAAGCCGACAAGGCAAACAAAGGTATATATGATATACATGTTATTGATGTGTACTTGACTAGTGCTCACAGTAGCACCTGGGTATTTTATACCGGTTCAGTTGCTAATATTTGTAACTCGAATCAGGGGCTGCGGAACAAGCGACCGCTAGCAAGGGGTGAGGTCAAGATGCGTGTCGGCAATGGATCAAGCGTTGATGTGATCGCCGTCGGAACGCTGCCTCTCCACTTGCCGTCGGGATTAGTTATAAACTTGAATAATTGTTATCTGGTGCCTGCACTAAGCATGAACATTGTATCTGGATCGTGTTTGATGCGAAGTGGTTATTCATTTAAATCCGAGAACAATGGTTGTTCCATTTATATGAATGAAATCTTTTATGGTCATGCACCGATGATGAATGGTTTATTTCTTTTGGATCTCGATAATAATGTTACACATATTCATAATGTTGATGCTAAAAGGATTAAACTAAATGATGATATATCCGCACATATGTGGCACTGCCGTCTAGGTCATATTGGCGTTAAACGCATGAAGAAGCTCCATTCGGATAGACTTTTGGAATCACTTGATTATGAATCATTTGATACATGTGAGCCATGCCTTATGGGCAAGATGACTAGAACGCCGTTTTCCGGTTCAATGGAACGGGCGACAGATTTATTGGAAATCATACATTCTGATGTATGCAGTCCAATGAGTGTGTCGGCGCGAGGTGGATATCGTTATTTTGTTACTTTCACGGATGATTTGAGTAGATACGGTTATATCTACTTGATGAAACACAAGTCTGAAACCTTTGAAAAGTTCAAGGAATTTCAGAATGAAGTGGAAAATCATCGTAGTAGAAAGATCAAATTTCTACGGTCCGACCGTGGAGGTGAGTATCTAAGTTACAAGTTTAGCACTCACATGAAAGAGTGTGGAATTGTTTCACAACTCACACCTGCCGAAACACCACAGCGAAATGGTGTGTCGGAACGTCGTAATCGTACTTTATTAGATATGGTTCGATCTATGATGTCTCTGACGGACTTGCCGTTGTCATTTTGGGGCTATGCACTAGAAACTGCTGCATTCACTTTAAATCGGGCACCATCTAAATCCGTTGAAAAGACACCGTATGAATTGTGGTTTGGAAACAAACCTAAGCTGTCATTTCTTAAAGTTTGGGGATGCGATGTTTATGTGAAGAAACTTTAACCGGATAAACTCGAACCCAAAGCGGAAAATGCGTCTTCATTGGATACCCTAAGGAAACTATTGGGTATTCCTTCTATCACAGATCCGAGGGCAAGGTTTTTGTTGCCAAGAATGGATCCTTTCTAGAGAAAGAGTTTCTCGCGAAAGGTGTGAGTAGTCGGAAGGTATAACTCGAAGAGGTTATTGAACCTTCTCTTCAAAGTATGGCGAGTAGCGCATCGCCGGAAGTTGTTCCGGAGTTGTCTCCACCTGTTGAAGAGGGAACTAATGATAATGATCATGAAACTCCGAAAGAGAGTACTACCGAACCTCGCAGGTCAAGCAGGACACGTGCAGCTCCCGAGCTGTACGGAAATCCTGTCATGAATTTCATGGTTGATGAAAATGATGACCCTGCAACGTATGAAGAAGCGATGATGAGCCCGGATTCCAACAAATGGTTAGAAGCCATGAAATCCGAGATGGAATCCATGTATGAAAATCAAGTTTGGAACTTGGTGGACTTACCTCACGACCGAAAGGCCGTGGAGAACAAATGGATTTTCAAAAGGAAAACTGATGCTGATGGTAATGTAACCGTCTATAAAGATCGACTTGTCGCAAAGGGGTTTCGACAAATTCAAGGAGTTGACTACGATGAGACATTCTCTCCCGTAACGATGCTAAAGTCAGTTAGGATTATGTTAGCAATTGCTGCATATTTCGATTATGAGATATGGCAGATGGATGTCAAAACCGCGTTTCTCAATGGTAATATTGAAGAAGAGTTGTATATGATACAACCAAAGGGTTTTGTCGATCCTAAGGATGCTAACAAGGTGTGCAAGCTTCAGCGATCCATCTATGGATTGAAGCAAGCATCACGAAGTTGGAATCTCCGCTTTGATGAGGTGATCAAAGAGTTTGGATTTGTCCAAACTTATGGAGAAGCTTGTATTTACAAGAAAGTGAGTGGGAGCAATGTGGCATTTCTGATATTATATGTGATGACATATTATTGATCAGAAATGATATAGATCTTTTAAACGGTGTTAAAAGTTATCTAAACAGCAAATTTTCAATGAAGGACCTAGGTGAAGCGTCATACATATTAGCATAAAGATCTATAGAGATAGATCTAGGCGCCTAATAGGGCTATCGCAAAGTACATACCTTGATAAGATTTTAAAGAAGTTTAAAATGGAAAATAGTAAGAAGGGGTTCTTACCTATGACACAAGGCACGACATTGAGTAAGACTCAAAGTCCGGCTTCGGCGGAAGAAAGAGAGATAATGGACAAGGTCCCCTATGCTTCAGCCATAGGCTCTATAATGTACGCCATGCTATGTACAAGACCGGATGTGGCACATGCTATTAGTTTGACTAGTAGGTACCAATCGGAACCAGGTTCAGAACACTGGAAAGCGGTCAAGAATATCCTTAAGTACTTGCGAAGAACTAAGGATATGTTTCTTGTATACAGAGGTGAAGAAGAGCTCGTCGCTAAGTGTTATGTCGACGCTAGATTTGACACCGATCCGGATGACTCTAAGTCTCAATTCGGATACGTATTTATCATGAATGGCGGAGCGGTTAGTTGGAGGAGCTCCAAACAACCTGTGGTGGCGGGATCAACAACGGAGGCCGAATATGTTGCTGCTTTAGAAGCGGCTCAGGAAGCAGTTTGGATGAAGGAGTTCATATCCGAACTAGGTGTGGTTGCAAACGCATTGGACCCAATGGTGATCTATTGTGACAACAATGGTGCCATTGCCAATGCAAAAGATCCAAGGTCTCACAAGCATTCCAAGCATATTAAGCGCCGGTTTCACTCCATCCGCGAGCATGTCAAGGATGGAGATATAAAGATTTGTAAAGTACATACGGATCTCAATGTAGCAGATCCGTTGACTAAAACTCTCCCTAGAGCAAAACATGATCTACACCAGAACTCCATGGGTGTTAGATACATCACAATGTAACTAGATTATTGTCTCTAGTGCAAGTGGGAGACTGAAGGGAATATGCCCTGAGAGGCAATAATAAAATGTTTATTATGTGTATTTCAAGTATATGATAGATGTTTATTTTGCATGCTATAATTGTATTAATACGGAAACGTTAATACATGTGTGTTTAATAAACAAACAGAAAGTTCCTAGTTATGCCTCTCTCATAAACTAGTTCGTTGATTAACAAGATGATCACGGTTTCCTGATCATAGACATTGGATGTTGTTAATAACGAGATCACAACATTAGTGTAATGGTGTGATGAACATTCATCCGAAGTATAGCATTACGATCAAAGTCATTGAGTTTATATTGCTATAAACAAACTACGAAGTAGTCCTAATCCTTAGACCATGAGATCATGCCACTCACTAACACCGGAAGAGTTTCTTGTTGACATCAAACGTCACTCCGTAACTGGGTGATTATAAAGATGGCTTCAAAGCTACTAAAGTGTTATGTTGAGAATCATGGATCAAGAGTGGAATTTGTTCATCCCGATGACGGATAGATATGCTCTGGGCCCTCTCGATGATATCACATTGGTTAGCTTGCAAGCAAGTGATTTGATCACTAGAATGTTATATCACGGGAACGAGAAAAGAGTGCATGTCAGTAACGAGATCAAACTAGGTATGGACATACCGATGATCGAATCTCGGAAATGTAATATATCGTGAAACAAAGGGATTAAGATACAAGCGTAAAAGGTTCCGACGATCACAGGAAAAGTCATCGTTGAATGTGTGGGAGTCAGTATGGATCTCCAGGTCCCGCTACTGATTATTGATCGGAGAAGGGTCTCGATCAATTCTGCATTATTCGCGAACCGTAGGGTGACACACTTAAGGGGCACTGGCATCCGGTTGGAGCAAATGTTTCATGCCGAAAGAATAAACAAGCGCAGGAATTTATTTCACTAGATACCGAAATAGGTTTTCGGGTGAAATTGCATAAAGTGGTTATGCTTGTGAAATGGAATTCTAGCAAGGGGTTATTTGTGAATGTTTGTCATTAAAGTAATTGACAAAATTCTGAATAAAATAAAAGAGTTTTATTTAATGAGAGTTTGCATTAAATTTGGTGGAAATTTAATGGGAATTTGAGTGGACTTTTGAGTGGAGGGAATTTAAAGGAATTTTGTGAGTGGAGTGTCCACCCACATGAAGAGGGGAGGGCAAGGGGGCAGCCCCCATGCGCCGGCCACCCCCTTGGGGTTCCCCCTCCTCCTATAAAAGGAGCCCCCCTCCTCACTTGTCTCTCACACCTCCTCGTGAAGGATCTCTCTCCCCTTTTAGAGTTTATCCCCCATGGTCTCGGACTAGCGAGATACATGTTCCCGGTGGCTTTTCGGCAAGAAAGGGTTGTGCTTCCGCTGCATCGCTGGAGCGAGGAGGCGGAGGTTGCCCGGTGTCTTGTACGTGTGTGCGAGCACGGATGCGCTGCTGCTTTGCGGCGCTAGGACTTCCTCTCGGTCTTGAGATCGGCAAGAGATCGTCTACATCAAGCACGAGTTGAACTCGTTAAGCTTTGTCGGTCTTCAAGGGTATGTTCTCTACGGATATACATCCGCCCGTTGTTTGTATCTAGTAGATAGATCTTGGTACATAGTTCCCATCGTAGGAAATTTTTTGTTTTCTATGCTGCGAACCCTACACCAGCACCCCCCACTGGCCGCGCTAGGTTTCGTTCTCGCCGGCGTTGTCTCGCGTCGATGATGACTCCCAGCCATTGGATTAGAATCAGATCGAACGACCCACGTTGCCCCATACCGCTTCGCCCAGCCCCGTGTCACTGACAAGTAGAGACACCCACTTAAGCAGCCCGCGGGAGCACTGCGCTTAGCAGGCCGGCCCGTTAACTTTTCCCGCGCAGCCCAATGATTTGAATTAAATCTTTTCTATTTTAATTCAAACACACTTATGTACCCATTTTCAAAAATCAATCCAGGTCGATTCAGTGCACCAATTTGAATGAAACCAATTTTGTTGGAAAGGTCTGTGAATGCTGAATCCAAGCCCGTTGGATTCAAGTCATTTGGATCTATAGATCACCCATGGTAAAAATAACAAGGCAGAACCTTTTCTGCATTCAAACATTTTTCAAATTTAAATCATAATAGCTTTTGAGTTGATTCCAACTCTCAAAAATCACATTTAACCATACCTTTCAGAATATATATAAAATATATAGGTTTACTTGCAGGAATAATGTTCAAGTAATAAAAGAATGCTACATAAGCATTTCTAGCCACTTTAATTAATTAAAATAAAAGGGTAAAACCTTATTAAATTGTGACACCACTTTAAATCACATTCCCTTGGACTACAATATGTGGTGATGACATGTGTCAACATGATCCCATGTTTGGTTTGGAGAATATTAAATCTTAAGTAGTTTTTCAATGAGTAGAAATTACTTTTCTAAAAATAGAAGGAATTAAATCAAGCCTTAACCTTGTAATGTTAGAGATGATGCTAGATCATCTATAGGAACCTTGTGTGTGATGATTGCCAGTAGTTAAGTATTGTTTGGTGATTGTGTACCTCATATTTATTCATAGATGCTAGTACCAACCAAGGATACGAGGAGGAAGGAGGATACTACGAAGAAGAAGCCGAGGAGAACTTCAACCACTACTCTGCACAAGGCAAGCCAATACTTACAAGCTGATACTATACCTATGCAAGCTAAAACTTGCAAGATACTCTACTTTAGCAAGCCTTACTAATCAAGTTGACCTATGCAAGCTAACACTTGTAATTTAGCAAGCATATACTGATATTGTGCAAGCAAATACTTGCTTGTTACTATGCCTACTATATGCCTTAAGCATATGTGATCATACCCACTTGATAAACCAATCCTAGTTTTATTTGCAAGGTTTTTACTTTATTTCTTTATCAAAGCTTTAACTTAGAGTTGACTTAAGTGACTTGTAGATACTAGAAAGATTCTGAAGGTTGCATAAAGAGCATAAAATTTGGCCTAAGTTAGAAACCTTGATATCATCCTAAGATATAATGTTGTACTTAGTTGAAACTCCACTAGTTTACCACCCCTCATTAGTACTACCCCCACCTGTAGATGCTAGTGCTAAGCATAAAACTTGATCAACTTTAGATGGGTTTACTTGGTGGAAAAATAGTTATGAAAACTTTGGAATGATGGATCATTCTATTGAAATGTTTTGGACATGTGTTTCCGAACACTTGATGATTTTGGTGATGAAAATGTTGAGGCATGAGCCTTAGCCCTTTATAAAACTGATGGTTGTCTGGATGCGATACCATTCCAATTTTATCGTATAATTACAATACCCGAAGATTTGGGTAGGGCTTGACTAGAAACTTATATACCTTAGTATTAGTTCCCTCACGGCCAAGGTCTGAGCTGAGGCTACCTTGTGAAGATTGTCCACCTGTGCAGTACCCAAGATGACAGTTGGTCATGGTTGGGAGGCCAAACTCACAGGAGATGTGCTTATACTAGGGCGTGTAATTGAAAGGTTAGGATTGATTATCCGCATACTGATTATGGTGAATTCAGGATTTGTTCCTGACGGATGTATCAAATGTTGTGGTGAAAGTGTACAATCTCTGCAAAGTGTCAAACTATTCGAATAGCCGCGTCCGCGGTTATGGACAGTTGGAGTGGCCATACTGTTCCCCCGTCAGACTTTTCAAAATGATTTGTGAAATGAGTTGAGACTTTGACTTGACCACACGAGAGTTGTGACATGAGTTACAAGATCCCACCTAGGAGTTATAAAATTGTGACTAGCTTTGGAACTTAGTAGAGATAAATCTGGCTTTTGCAAAACAACCCTAGAGCCTAGTGTCCTATTATCCAAAAAAACCCTTTACCTGTTAGTATTAGCTTGCGAGTACTTAAAGAGTACTCATGGCTTTGTCCCTGGCTATTCCCATGGCCAGACTATGAAGAGGAGTACCTGGAAGATGGACCCCAGGAAGGTTACGACCACTAGGATCATCTCCCATCGTCAGCATTGCCTGTGACCCCGAATATGGAGCTTCGGCTATGCTACCGGTATTATTACATATTCCGCTGCTTGATGTTGTATTAATAACTGGATCATGAGATCCCTATTTGTGTAAGAACTTATGTATCGTTTGTAATGGATGATGTACTATGGTATCCAATTATGTTATGTCTCGCAAAAATGGTAATCCTGGGATTGCGATGTATGGCATAACAGGCATCTAGGATTGAAAAATCCGGTTGTTGACAAGTTGGTATCAGAGCCATCCTAACCATAGGAGACCCTAGTTAGACTGGACGTTGCATCAAAAACTTAGTTTCAAAACCAAAGAAAACAAATATTTACAAAAACTTATTCTCATTCTTATCCCTTTTATTCTTTCATAAAAATTCATGTTCCTCAAAAACTCTTGCAAAATACATAAAATTTTGACACACTTGATCACCCTGCTAATCTACTCATCCTCTATTCTTATAGATGGACGTGAAGTACAGCAAGTTTTACCAACTGGGGAATGGAGGAGACCTTATCTTTGAGAGGGATTTGGACCAGCTTTCGGAACTTCTGGAGCATCCGCACCCCGAGTTCTTTGGAGCTCAGCTCAATGATCAAGGAGGAGAAGATTTGAAGTGGATAATTGTTGCAAGTCTCCGAGGAAAAATTGAACCTCCCACTGCGGAGGGAATTCAGTTTACCTTGAGGGTAAACAACTGGCTCGATGGACTTGCCAGAGCAATGCAGGAAGCTCTTTCCCGTCTGTGTGGGAAGAGCATCAATCAGATCAAGGGTACTCGCTTTGAGTTTTGCCCAAGGCGTGATGCAAATGGAGAACCACTGGAAGCCCCATACCACCCCGAGCTGAAGACTCAATTGGACCACCTTAGCTTCATGATGTATGATCGTTAGCAGGAGTTGGACAACTTCTGTGACTACTGCAACCACAAGTCTGCCATCATCAAGACGAAGGATCAGACCATCGCCATGCTAGCAAAGGATCGCAAGTCTCGCCGCCGTCAGCTCGACAACAAGGAGCGCATTATTGCCCGTCTTTGCCACCGCATCTCATCTTTGGAGGAGACCATCCACGAGAGAGACATGCAGTTGGAGGAAAGGGAGAATGCCGGAGAGGATCTTCGTGGAGACCCTTACTCCTATCTCAGCGATGATGACGATTTTCTGGAGGATCAGGCCATGGACTTCTTCATCGATGAGGACGATTTCTCCTTCATCGATGATGATGAAGATGATGAAGCCACAAACTCCAAGGAGTAGTAGCACTTGAGCACTAGCGTAGTGAGTAGTATTAGGTCCCACTGTATCGTAGTTCTCATAATGGTTCTTAAAACCATCTGTTTTTCTTTGTTGTGGTGTGTGTTGTACTATGTGCTATGAATGAATGAATGAATGAAAAAGCAATTTTCTAGAAAAATCTGAGTCAAACCTTTAAAACTTTTCAAAGTCCCCAAAACCTTAGAAATTTCCCTCTTTTCTCATGATCTATCTAAATCTTCAGATGCCACGTGGAGGAAGTGGTTCATCCCCGAACCCGATGTTGCAGATCCTGCAAATGTTGACTTCTGACCGCGAATCTGAAAGAGCGGAACGTCAAGCCAACCTAGCCACTCTGCAACAGATAGCCCAGCTAGCCCATAACAACCAAGGCCACGGAAATCAGGACAACCATGGATCTAAGCTCAAGAATTTCCAGAATACCAACCCACCTATTTTCACTAAGTCAGAAGAACCCCTAGACGCCGATGATTGGCTGCAAACCATGGAAAATAACTTAGAAGCCGCTGGAGTAGAAGCCAACGAGAAAGTTCTGTTTGCCACCCATTATCTAGCTGGAGATGCCAGGGCATGGTGGAACAGTGTTCGTGCAATGACCGGAGGCCAGATGATGACCTGGGAGGAATTCAAGGTCAAGTTCAGCAGAACCCATGTGCCACCGGGTTTGATCAAGAGAATGAGAGACGAGTTCAGAGAGCTGAAGCAAGGAAGGACGACTGTAGTGGAATACCGTGACAAATTTTTGTCATTAGCTAGGTAAGCCCCGGACGAGATAGACACGGAAGCCAAGAAGAAGGAGAGGTTCCTGAATGGTCTGCATGACGAGATGCAAACGGTGTTAGTCAATATCCCCTTTGCGGATATTGAAGCCCTTGTCGACTCTGCTATCCAGATGGAAGGAAAGATCAACCAAGCCAATGAGAACCGCAAGCGTCGCATGATGCACCAACCAGGAACCCATCAGACCCCAAAGTATCGCCCCAACCCATCTCCAGGATTTGCCCCAAGGACCAACAGACTCCCAATGAACCGTCCGACCTATCCCAACCGTAGAAACCCTAGACCCGGAGGAAATCACAACAACCCCGGTAACTCTAGCAACACCCGTGCCCCACCCAAGTTCAACACCAACAATGCTACCGCCAACACCAACACTGCCCCGAGGACTGGAAGCAATGCTGTGCCTGTCGCAGCCAAGGACAAGTCGCAAGTGACTTGTTATGACTGTGGAAATAAAGGCCACTATTCCAACGAGTGCCCCAACAAGAAGAATGCTACATCCCCCAATGCCAATGCCCCAGCTCAGCAACAGCGTCGTGTTCAGCCAGGGAGAAGATTTGCCCCAGGGAATTCACTCAACCGCAATGGCCGTCTTTTTCTCATGCATGCTAAAGAAGCTCAGGAAGCGCCAGATGTCGTGCTGGGTATGTTTTCTGTTAATTCAGTACTTGCAAGAGTGTTGTTTGATTATGGTGCATCGCATTCATTTGTCACCGAAGAATTTGCATGCACTAGTAAAATTCAACCAACCAAACTGAAGCATGTTATGATTGTTCAAATTCCTGGATCAACCACCAAGGCTAGGCAAATTTGCAAAGCCGTCCCTATCCGAATCCATGGCATAGATTTTTATGAAAATCTGATAGTACTCGGAACTAAAGGTTTGGAAGTAGTACTAGGAATGGATTGGATGTCCAAACATAAAGGATTGATTGACTGTGCCAAGAAAGCCATCACCATGAACAGTACAGCCGGAATATCAGTCGAACATATATCTGAAACCTTACCTCACCAATTCAAATGCAACAAGAGTATAGCCCAACCTACCATTGACCAAGTCCGGATAGTCTGTGAATACCCCGATGTATTTCCAGATGTTTTTCCCGGTATGCCCCTAGATCGGGATATCGAGTTTATCATTGAACTAATCCCCGGAACTGGACCCATAACCCAGAGACCCTATAGTATGAACCCGTCGGAGCTAGCAGAACTGAAGAAGCAACTGGATTCCATGCTGGAAATTGGATTGATTCAACCAAGTGCGTCACCATGGAGATCACCTGTCTTGTTTGTGGACAAGAAGGATGGAGGTAACCGTTTGTGTACGGATTATCGTAAGTTGAATGATGTCACCATCAAGAACAAGTACCCCTTTCCCAAGATATAAGATTTGTTTGATCAGTTGACCGGTGCCAAAGTGTTTTCTAAGATTGATCTTAGAACTGGTTATCATCAACTCAAAATTCGTGCAGAGGATATTCCCAAGACTGCCTTTACCACCAGATATGGATTGTATGAGTATACAGTCATGTCTTTCGGATTAACCAATGCCCCCGCTTATTTCATGAACCTCATGAATAAGATTTTTATGGACTTCCTGGATAAGTTTGTCGTTGTTTTCATCGATGACATTCTGATTTATTCCAAATCAGAAGAAGAACATGAGCTATACCTAAGGACCATTCTTGGAACCCTTAGAGAGCATCAGTGTGGCATCCCGCAAAACCACCACTAGAAAATCGCGTTGTTTTTGTGCATTGCATCATCATGACATCATACATATTTTCAGCACTAAAGAACTTTGCTAAAAATCTTATCTTTATTTTCTAAATTACCTTCCTCTTTATTTTAAATCAAAACTCTGGTGTTCCGGATATCTCGGTTTGCCTAAAAACTATTTACAAAAGACTATTTAAAATAAACTAAATAAATAAAACTATCTATTTTGTCTGGGGAGGCAGACAACCGGCCAGGCCCAAAGGCCCAACCGGAGCCCACCTACAACCCAGAAAATAAAACCCTAGTCCCCACCTAGACAAACCCTAATCTAAACCTAACCCTAAGCCCCAGCTATCCTACCTACCCCACCCCTTTTTCCCTCCACCCCGCTGCCACCGATCCTCCGCGGCATAGCACACACGCGCGCGCTTGCGACCCACAGCAAACACACACACACACGCATCCCTGCCTAGTTCCACCCCGACCGACCAATTGCCCTGGAACCAATCCCCTGCCTCGCGTGACCCACCCCTTGCGACGCTCCTTCTCGCGTGAATCGCTCCCCACCCCACGTCGCTCTCCTACCTCGATCCTCAAGCCACCGCCGCCAGGAAACCCTGCCCTCCCCATTGCCGCTCGCGCGTCCTCCTCGGCCACCCCTCCGTTGCCCGGTCCCTGGCCTCCCCCCTCTCCTTCTTCACCGCCGGAGCCTCTCTAGGCTCTGCCGTTGTCCTCGACCTTCCTCGCGACCAGTCGCCCTTCCTCTGCAAAACGCCGCCGCCGACAGGTGCTCCTCTGCCGAGCCCGTCTCTCCTCCTCCCCGCAGCTCCGTGGCTGCTCGAGCCGCTCCGCTGAGCTTCTCTGCCAACGCTGCCGTCCGCCGTGCGTGCCGCCCCTTCGGCTCGGCGACCTCCTGCCTCGTCGAGATGCTCTGTCGCGCTCCTGCCGCCCCTCGTCATCGCGTGCGCCACCGACACCTGCTCTGGCCCGCTAGGTGCCCGAGGCCGCGCCCTGCGAGCCGCTGGCACCGCCGGCATCTCATCGAGCTCGGCCTAGCCGGGAACCGCCTCTGCCTTGCGCGGTGCCGACGGCCGCCTCCTGTAGGCACCGCCGCCCGGTGCGCCGTCCCCTGTGCGCCGCCTCCCCGAGCAGGGCGTCGCTGTGAGCAACTGCTCCTTGCAGGCCGCGAGCTCCCTTCTCGTCGCCGACCTCTGCCCCGAGTAGTCCCCCTGTCCGGCCGTTGCCCCTCCTCGCCGCGCGACTCGGTGTTGTCCCTGTGCCGTGGAACCCTGCGAGAAGTGCCGCACCACGCTGACCGGGCTGTCCTCAAGCCCTGCACCGCGTCATGGGCACGCGCCCGTGCCTTCCATCCATATGACCTCGCTTGGTTGTTCTGACCGCACATTGGCCTAGTGGCGCATGTGGCTGCTCGTGTATCTGGTGATGTGAAGATGTGGTAGTAGTGTGGTACTGCTACGTGCCTACCCCTACACAAGTCCGGCAACGTCTCGCAAGAATTCAATGAACCACCGGTGCCCTGAAATACAAGACTGGTCCATCGGAACGCCAAGTTCTCCTCATGTACCCCGAAGACCCGAACCTGAAATCATCGCCACAGATCGACAAGGATTTCTACATGGGACGACAAGTACTTCGTCATGGACCCGATTGAAGCAAACCCAAAGAATGTAGATGCGACAAGTACTCCTTCCCGGACGCCAAGTTCGCCGAACCCCAAAGTGTGACCCCTTTTCCGTGACCTATATTTTATAACTAATATAACTTGTTGCATTAAATCATTCATCTCGCATGCATATTTGTGTGGTTTGGGGGCCTTATGCCGATTCACCTAGATTAAATATGGGACCCATATGCGGGCAAATCTAGTCTTATATTGGCCTCATTTAAATTTGTGTAGCGAACCGGTAACTTATCTTGCCATGTTATTACAACGTTTAACTGCGGGGTAGATAAATAACTTGAACCGTTTAAATAAATGTAGGGACCCCGGTTCCGCTTAATATGACCTAATTGCATCGCACCTTGCCATGTCATACATCATACATGCATCATGCCCGATCTTTTGCCGTAGTATTAAATATTGCATCCGGTGTTTATTCTAGTGTTTTGCTTCTTCGCGGATAAGGCCGTTGAGTTGATGCGAGTGTCGACCCGATCTTCGGATGAACCTTCGGCAATGTTTTCAGGCGAGCATCTCCCCCTTTATACCTATCTTACTTTTATAGTATTTATTCCCTCCTGTTGATCTATTGCTATCTGTGTTGCGTTGCTCTAGTTTTCGTGCCCGTGATATCCCTTGCAGCCTTATATTGCCTTGGACACATCCTATTACCTGATGTTTGGTAGATAGTTGGACCTGCGCGTCGTAGTCGCTTGCTCAAGTGCTGTTGCGTGTCGTCAAGTACCACAGTTGTTGGAGTATTGCCGTATGTTTAAGGTTGGAGATGATCATGGCTTTAATTATCGTTTACTTTAATTACTGTTTAACAACTAAAATTGAAGTAAGTAAGCAGAGGCACAGGTGGGCAATAGATGTTATTTGGTTGTTAACCGTCCACTTGTGTCCCGTAGGACCCTGAGTACTTGATACCTGTTCCTTGAATATTCGCGCTATCCACATCCGGGAGGATTATGGGACCCCCCTGAGCCAGAGCTTGATTCATTCTTATTTCTTGGGGCCACAAACTAGTTTGAGGTTTTATTTACTATCCTGTACTTATGCCATGCTTTACTGCTTTATTTACGATTATGCGAGGAGCACCTGTACTGTTTAGGATCGTGACCCGTTTACGTGGTATCGACAAGCCCAGTTTTGGGTTCCCAGTCGTTTACAGCCGGCCCCACAAACCTTGAGTCCGTCTCGAAGTCAGCTAACTTCGTTGCGGGTATACTTAATGCGGTGGCCCCCTGAAATATTTCTGAATCTTGTGATTGCTTTGTCGTGAAGGCCTCGTTGGGTTTTGATTTGGTTTTTCCGAGGTTGATCGAGTGTGTGTTGCTATTTGTGCACCCCTGCAGGGTAAAACTTTCTAAAAGCCGTGTCCGCGGTTATGGACGACTTGGAGCACAGTATCTCGATCATAGACAATTATAACTAAAGTAGTGCTATAAATTTGACTTTATAATGACTAGTAATCAGCTTCACTATAATGGAATGGCTAAATAAAACTGCCAACAATTGCTTGCTTGGGTTGTCGCTTGCGACCATTGTATCTGACTAGTAAGTATTGCAACTATAACGGAATGGCTAAATAAAAGTACCAACAACTGCTGGGTTTTTGGGATATCTCATGCTAATTGTATTTGACTAGTAAGTGTCGCAACTACAACGGAATGGTTAACTAAAATTGCCTACTGCTTATTATATCAGGATGATTATCTATACTTGACTAGTAATTGCTGCAACGATAACTGAATAAATAAAACTACCAACGGTGTGAGTTCCTCGGTTGACTTCCTCGTTTGGTCTCGAGGGGGAAATACCAGGATGGGTTTGTTTGGTGTGAGAATCAGGTTGGATCCGAATAGGACTTTCTCGTCCCTGTCTGATAGCCGCCAGTTTTATCGAGTCTCTATAGGTTGTTTATTGCATGCTGCCGCTGCCGCTTCAGTCCACCATACCTATGTAGGCGAGGACCGCCGAATTCTAGCCTCGCCGTGTACTGGCCTCAGTACTGACCGCTCTCTCTTTTCCTTTGCCCTTCGTCGGCACCCCTTTTGTTTAAGCAGGTTTTGAGATCGACGTCGTTAGCAGGGTTACCCTTCCGGCTTGGCCTGGGCAGGGTTATGGACGCCATTGGTTATTCTTCAGGGCTCTTAGCTCAATTTGCATCTTGTCCGTACTCGGACGCTGTTTCGTTTTCCAGGTGATTTGGATCTTTGTATTGTATATCGGTATTCTTGACTCAATGAGTCGCTGTTGTATATATCTGTTCTGTGGGTCCCATCGAGGACTGTTGTGTAATGTTATTACTTCGTTTTCCACCCGCACGCAAGTGCCTGGTGGGCACCTTTGAATCGATTCTATGCGGGTTTGGCGGGAAGCGCTGAAACTTGCATAGGGCCGATTTTGAGGGTGTTACAATCAGCTGTATGCAAAGTTTAGCAAATGTGAATTCTGGTTACAGGAGGTTGGATTCCTCGGTCACATTGTATCAGCCGGAGGAATTGCCGTTGACCCTGCCAAAGTGAAAGATGTAGAAGATTGGCAAGCCCCATCCACTCAAACCCAAGTTCGTGCTTTCCTCGGATTGGCGGGATATTACCGCAAATTCGTAGAAGGATTCTCGAGTATCGCCAGACCCATGACCCAATTGCTGAAGAAGGACAAGAAGTTTGAATGGACCGACAAATGTGAAGTGAGTTTTCAAGAACTCAAAAGGAGATTGATTTCAGCCCCAATCTTGATCATGCCGGATATCACGAAGCCCTTCCACTACAAGGAATGTGTTATTCTATGACCTTCTAATAGTGACCATGAACAAAATCGTCATAGAGTTATGACGATTTTGCATGAGATGGTCGTAAGCAGTTCAAGAGGGCCTATACCCTGGAAAATTACGACGATTTTGCCAAAAATCGTCATAGTTACTTTAGATGAAATCATCATAATTTGATGGAAGCAGCCTATGGTGTTACTTGTAGCTCACTATGATGATTTTAAATCGTCATATTGTCCAAATTAGCATAAATTGACATGAGTTGTCTGCCACCTCATCATTTACGCCTACGTGTCATTTTTATGTGTCAATTTTTGGCTATGTGACAATCCACGTGTCTGCTTTAGAGCGTTGCCAATTAAGCAGGAAAAAAAGGAGGTGCGGGGTTCGAACCCGCAACCAATTTCTCTATCCCACTAAGGAGGACTAGAACCACTGAGCCACGATGGCATTTCTGCTTTCATCCCACGCTACAAATTTATGAATATGGCCATGTTCAGTTGAGCATTGTCAATTAATAGAGCAAAAAGGGGTGGAACGGGGGTTCGAACCCGCAATGCCCAGCTAGGTCCGATGGTGGTTAACCACCAGGCCACTAGTCAGTTTGTGTCAAGAAATGGAGCTCGCCCTTTTTAAACAACGTTTTCTTTGTTGGGCCTGGGCCAAGGAGACACGAGGCCTCCTGTTTTTCTCCACCTATTTTTTTATCTTTTCCTTATACGACTGATGGGCTTGTGGTTTGTTGGGCTCGCATTTTCTTTTATTTGGTGGTCCGGTTTTAGTCCTAGGCCGATGTGTTGGTCTATTCAGAAAGTTTTTTCTTTTTCCTATTTTGTTAATTCTTTTGTATCTTTTTCAATAAAAATCCAAAATAATTGATTTTTGGCTCTAAATTTTTATAAAAATCAGTAGATCCTCTTAGGGTGTTAATTATGAATATTTATGTATTTTAAAATAGTGGATTTCATTTGGTGGTTGCTTCACAATATGCCCCGTTTTATGTACTCGGGAAATGGAAAATGCTTTTCTTGTGCGACGAAAAGAAAAAATTTGTCTCAAAATGCATTGGATCTCTAAAGAAATAGCATATTGTGAGTCTAAAAATAATTTTTTCCAAAAATCATGAGCATCGGATCATGTACCTGTAGTTCAAACCTGACCCACTTCCTGCCGATTCGGTAGGAATTTGTCTTTTTCGCCGGGGTGAACGGAAAGGTTTGAGATATCCCGGTTGGGACATTGTCCATGTAAGGTGGTCTAATATTTTTACAAAATGTGGTGGTACCATTCTAAAACTTTCGTTTGGTGGTTGCTTCACAAAACACCCCATTTTTGGGCGCTCGGAAAATGGAAAATGGATTTTCCGTGCGTCGAAAAGGAAAACTTTCTCCTACAACATTGTTCTCCATGCCATGATACATATGTGTGCACAATACGGGCACATTATCACAAACTATGCCCTGATTCTAGCCATAACATTGGTCATTTGACCCGAAAGCCACGAAACCTCGAACATGATAGGTCATTTTGTGAATGGTTTTTTGAGACATACTCAATTTACCAAGTTTGGTATTTTTACTTGCAATTATGTCACATAATAAGACACCACGCGAAGGATTTGCGTTGATCCGACCGTTTTTTATTTTTTTATGCCCTTTTCAAACTATGGTCAAAATGGCGAGCACGAAGGTTCTTAGCTAGGGGCTGAGCCTCGCTGAACTTGCGTTGGATCTCTGAAGAAACATGATATTGTGAGTCTAAAAATGATTTTTGCCAAAAATCATGAGCATCGGATCATGTACCTGTAGTTCAAACCGGACCCACTTCCTACCGATTTGGCAGGAATTTGTCTTTTTCGCCAGGGGTGAACGGAAAGGTTTGAGATACCCCGGTTGGGACATTGTCCATGTAAGGTGGTCTAATATATCTACAAAATGTGGCGATACCATTCTAAAACTGTCATTTGGTGGTTGCTTCACAAAACACCCCATTTTTTGCGTTCGGAAAATAGAAAATGGATTTTCCGTGCGTCGAAAAGGAAAACTTTCTCCTGCAACATTGTTCTCCATACCATGATACATATGTGTGCATAATACGGGCACATTATCACAAACTATGCCCTGATTCTAGCCATAACATTGGTCATTTGACCCGAAAGCCACGAAACCTCGAACATGATAGGTCATTTTGTGAAGGGTTTTCGAGACATACTCAATTTACCAAGTTTGGTATTTTTCCTTGCAAATATGTCACATAATAAGACACCACGTGAAGGATTTGCGTTGATCGGACCGTTTTTTATTTTTTTATGCCCGTTTCAAACTATGGTCAAAATGGCGAGCACGAAGGTTCTTAGCTAGGGGTTCAGCCTCACTAAACTTGCATTGGATCTCTGAAGAAACATCATATTGTGAGTCTAAAAATGATTTTTGCCGAAAATCATGAGCATCGGATCATGTACCTGTAGTTCAAACCGGACCCACTTCCTACCGATTCGGCAGGAATTTGTCTTTTTCGCCAGGGGTGAACGGAAAGGTTTGAGATACCCCGGTTGGGACATTGTCCATGTAAGGTGGTCTAATATTTCTACAAAATGTGGCGATACCATTCTAAAACTGTCATTTGGTGGTTGCTTCACAAAACGTCCCGTTTTTTGCGTTCGAAAAATAGAAAATGGGTTTTTTGAGAATACCTTTTCAAGATTACATGAAAAAATTGTGCTCACATCTGCATTTTAGAATGCCGAACAATTTTATCCCAGGAAATTTTCATTTTTGTTGAAAAAAGACATTTTCTATTTTCCAAGTACAAAAAATGAGGTGTTTTATGAACCAACCAATCAAAACAGAGGAAAGATGTCTCCCACGGATCAGCCTCATCTGCCTGATCTGGACCGTTCAGCGTCGATCCAATGGCTGGTAGGTCACCCGAAGAAGCACACCACTCCATCTGTCAAACAAAAACCTAGATCGCGTGGAGTGCCCTCCCGCCGCCCCCTTCCTAACCCTACCTTGTGCCCTCTCGATTCCCCTATCTTGTGCTCGTCCTCCCTACCACCGCCGCTGTCGACGCCGCGTTGCACCCAAATCCATCTCCACCTCTCCCTGCATTGTTGACGCCGCGCCGTACCCCACCCAGATCTCTCGCCCCACCTCCAACCCCTCTGTTTCCCCTCAGATCGCCTCGCCACACCCTCTGTTTCCCCTCAGATCGCCTCGCCCATCGCTGCCCCCGATAGAACGAATCCTCTGCCGGCGCCACCCTCGACCCCCCTAGCCAGAGCTGGGACTAGTCCCTTCCCTCCCTTCTCCACCAACACAAGATCCATCACCGGTTGCAAAGAAACACGGAAACCCCATCTTCTAGGGTTTCAGACGGCATGACAATGGGGGCAGGGAGAGGTGTGGCGTCAAGGACCCTGGCCGGGTCAACGGCGGCGAGCTTCATGTTGATCCGACTGCGGTACACACCGGTGAGAAGGTGCTCGGTGATTGGGAGGTGGTCCGCAAGAGCGTCTACATCAAGGTATACTGCCCCGCGTCCCTCAATCACTATTCGTCCGACCCCTTCTCTCTCTTTCCATCCCACTCCCTCTCTTGCTAGCGTTCTCTCTAACAATCCCCCTTTGTCTCTCTCTGCAGGCTCCCCTAGATGTGACTGTGAGCTGCGATGACATCGACAGCAGAGGAGGAATTAGAGGTCAAGGTGTACGAGGAGGAGCTCCTGGACTACCTTCATCTGCGTCCATCCAACGCGTAAGGTCGTATGTAACTCCCTCGTTGTATCATCGCTCCTACACTACCTTCGTATGCGTCCTGCCATTATAGATCTCAACATTTTCTGTCCCTTGTGGTTGCTATGTATCGTTTTTGCACAGGATGTGTTTTTGTCCAAACTGCTAGGAAGTGATAGACTACTAGTAGAAGGAAATGTAATTGCCGGATTTTTACTGCAGTTAATCTTTGTGTGCAATCAAATGATATGAGAAAATGAATATTAGTGTTGAAAAATGAACTTTCTCAATGCTTTTGATACCCAATCAGTCTACTCGCACTACTCTGAAACTTGTCTACTCCACTGAGTACTTGACTTGTATGTGTCCTGTCATCTCTTGTGTTTTTTCAGGTTGGAATCCTAATGGAGGAGCAAGGAGGGGCGAGTACCGGACGATGGACTGGGAGGATGTGGCAGCGGCCGAGGTCTCCGATAGCCTGCTGTTCAGCAGACAAGAGCAGATCATGGAGGACGAAGTGAACACCAGTTTTCTCAAGATCACCTCCGCCTTCACCTCGTTCACCTCTCCAGCGGCAAGATTGGCGACTTCTACATCGACATGCTAAGTGGTAAGGTACTCTAGTCCCATACTCGGTGGTGCTGCTGCTGAAATAGAAACAATAGAACTTAGTGATGCTACTACTGTGTCTACTTGGGGAATAATAGTAGAATTTGTTTGCCAAATGGTTTACTCCAATACATATTTGTCGTTGTTGAAGTGGTGATACGACTAAAATATCTCATTGCAGTTGAAGTACTAGTATATATCCTGATGCATGTGTCAATACTTAGTGTGTATCTGTTTATATCCTGATGCATGTCTCAATAGTCTCTATTGTGCCCATATTAAATTTTTATAACCTCTCTGACCACACGATAGCTTCATGTCCTCTCCCAACTGAGCTATCCCCGCGACATTTACAATTTTGACACACCTACTTATACTCACTTAGCGTTTTCTTTTATAAACAACAGGCGACATGTGCCGAGCGAGCAGGAGATTACATAAAAAATTGCTGTCAATCTCCAATGGATACGAGCACATTGCAAAGTTCATTGAACTACTGAATATGGAAGATCCCCTGAATATGCCTAGTGCAGAACCCTCCACAGGAAAAGATACATTCTAATCAGGTAACATGAAGCTATTTTCTTGAACTTATGTAAAATCGTTGCAGATTTTGCAAGCAGTCGATGCTGCTATTTCGATTTTCCAAAGTTGTTATTTTGTTTAACTTATTCAGTTCACTGAATTGTTAAGTTCAGTCCGACATTGGGAATACATTCAGACACTGGATGAAAACTCTGTAGCATTTGCTGCTGCAACTAGTACAAAGCAGAGGAGAGCCACTGGATGAGTTTTGATATTGACTAACTTAGGCTCCTGAAATAGCAAGAGCTAAGTTATAGGAGCCATAACTGTTGATGCCTTTCTTCCAAGATAGATTGAATCACCAAGCTCAGAAAATGTTCCTGTCCCTGCACACTCAACTAGTACGAAGCATGCTGTTGCTGAACGAAGCATGATGTTGCTGAACCAAGCATGATGTTGCTGTACATAGTCATGTTGATATCTTCACAAGAATCACAAATGTACATCTGAGAATTCACACCATTGATTTTTGTAGACAAAATTTTCCTTATAACCTCTCTGACCACACAATAGTTCCATTTTCTAGAGCTTTGGGAAATGACTTATTGTATATTTACCAAACATTTTTTCCACCATTGTTGTATCCTGTACATAGTTATATTTGATTAAATTCTGTTGCTTACAAGTTATTATTTATTCCCAGACACAAATGTGTGGTGATGTGCCTTGCTGAACCAGTGGAGTTACCTGTGTGCTACATTTCATGCTACAGCGCACCAAACCTAGCCATGGCACCGCGTTCATATCGTCAAGTTCACCGCGCTGTAACTGCAGAGGCGCTTCCTTCTCTGGATTAGATAAGTCCTTGATTTAACCTCTTTGTGTCCCTTGTTACTTGGTTGATAGGCCACTGCTGTACATGTTCCTTTGTATTTAGGCTCTGATGCGTGTGACAATAATCTCAGTGTAAAACTGGAATTGAACATACATCGTGTTATGGATCATATGCTAAATTAATAGGTGTATCCATGCATTATAAATTTGAGTTGAATTCATGTATGTATCATTGTCTAATATGATACCTCAATTAGGACTATTAGCTGTTAGCTTCTCATAGGCTATACAGGTGCATTTCTGTTTTGAATGTTGTTCTTGCAGGATAGATACATATTGTTTCATAGCATGGTAAAGTTCTATTTTATAGTTATGGTCTGATATAATTTTTTTTGGAAGCATGCATGCTGTGTTATTTGATATACCATAAGCAGTTAGCAACTTGATGTGTTGTTTGTGTAGGGGAGAGGTCCAGATAATGCAATAACAAGGGGCATCTAGCTTTGGAGTCGAGTTTGGTTGGCTGGAAGGATATGCTTTGTTTCCTCGTGCTTTGACCGTCGATGGATGTTACCTGTTCAAGGGATATGGTCCTATAGTGGTTTTACATTCTGTTGCAACCTTGTATTATGATGGAAGGTTCAATTTGTGTTGTATTTTTATACTTGGATTATTATTTTGTATATCAGTATCTGCCATTTGAACATCGGAAATATTGTAATAGAGTTATGCATATTCATTTTTTGTTGTATTTTCAAACCTGGATTATTATTTTGTGTATCAGTATCTGTGATTTAAACAATGAAAATATTGTTATATTCTTGATTATCAAAAATAATTGATGTACTCAGTTCTGATTAAATTGTTTGTTGTTAAATTATTAAAAAACCATGAAAAATAAAACTGGACAAGTGCTGTATGAAAATTGAAACTGAAAAGCGGGCCTATCCCAAACAGAAATGTATCGTAAAAAGGTCGATAGAAAAGAGGCCATAAAAAGGCTAAGGCCTGAGAGAGACACACCATAAAAGGCCGACGACTAGAAAAAGAAAAGCCAGAATTATTGGGCTTAGCCCAAGTAAGCAACTAAAATGGACTGGGCTGATTTTGATTTAAGACGATTTCATTTCGTCACAATTTTGCCACGTAGGATCGGCCACGTAGGATCTGAGATGGCCTGGCTAGAAGGTCCATGATGATATTGGATCGTCATAGACGTTATGACGATTCAATATCGTCATAGACGGTTATGACGGTTTTACCAAAAACGTCGTTATAGTTCATTTGTGACGCCCAGCTTTCGACGATCTCAAAATCGTCATAGAATCGTCATAAACGGACTACTATGACGATTCTGTGACGAAAATTGAGGGTCATATATAGACAGATTCCTTGTAGTGTTCGATGTGTATTGTGACGCATCCAATATTGGTCTCGGATGTGTGCTAATGCAAGAAGGCAAAGTTATATCCTATCTATCTCGACAATTCAAGTAACATGAGAAAAATTACCCAACCCATGACCTCGAACTCGCAGCCGTAGTTCTAGCCCTGAAGACATGGAGACATTACCTGATGGGAAACCGTTGCGAGATTTATTCGGATCATAAGAGCCTAAAGTATATATTCACTCAGAAGGAGCTGAATATGAGGCAGAGAAGATGGATTGAGCTAATCAAGGATTATGACCTGGACATTCACTATCACCCTGGTAAAGCCAACGTGGTAGCCGATGCCCTTAGCAGATTGCCGTGCCGCTTGAACTCCATGATTTTGAAGGAGCAACCAAGTTTGCACAAGGATCTAGAAGATTTTCGAATGGAATTAGTAAGTGAAGGATTTTTGGCTAGCATAGAACTCCAGCCCACTTTGATCAGTCAGATTAAGGAGGCGCAGAAGGAAAATGCTAGTATCGACGGAATCAAGCGTCGTATCGGTACAGGCAAAGTACCCGGATTTACCGAGGACGAAGAAGGAGTGTTGTGGTACAAAGGACGCCTTTGTGTACCAGCAGATTCGGAGTTGAAAGAAGTTATCTTGAAGGAGGCTCATGATACTCTTTATTCTATCCATCCCGGAGGACCTAAGATGTATCAAGATTTAAAAGAGCAATTTTGGTGGCATAATATGAAGAGAGAAATCGGAAGCTATATCGCCAAGTGTGATATATATCAGCGAGTCAAGGCAGGGCATCAAAGACCCGCTGGATTGTTGCAACCTTTGCAGATTCCGGAATGGAAATGGGATTCTGTAGGAATGGACTTTATCACTGGACTACCTACTTCTAGTAGGGGAAATGACTCTATCTGGGTCATAGTGGACAGATTGTCCAAAGTCGCCCATTTCTTGCCCATCAAAACCACATATCAGAGTTCGAAACTAGCCGAGTTATACATCGCTAGAATAGTTAGTTTGCACGGAGTCCCTAAGAACATAGTATCGGATCGAGGAACTCAGTTTACCTCGATATTCTAGAAGAAAGTTCAAGAAGGTTTAGGAACCCGCCTAGATTTCAGTACCGCGTATCACCCTCAGACCGATGGACAAACGGAGCGAGTAAATCAAATACTCGAAGATATGCTGAGAGCCTGTGTGTTAGAATATGGATCCAAGTGGGAAGACTGTCTGCCGTTTGCAGAATTTTCCTACAACAACAGTTACCATGCCAGTTTGCAACTGGCCCCATTTGAATTCATGTACGGAAGAAAGTGTCGCACCCCTTTGAACTGGTCGGAAGTAGGAGAGAGTCAGATTTTTGGACCCGATATCCTACGAGAAGCAGAAGAGAAGGTTCAAAAGATTCGTGAACACCTCAAGACCGCCCAATCCCGACAGAAGAGTTACGCCGACAAGAGACGTCGAGACCTCGCCTTTAACATTGGAGATTTTGTTTATCTGAAAGTGTCGCCATTGAAGGGAATGCAGCGTTTCCAACTCAAAGGAAAGTTAGCCCCCAGATATATCAGACCTTTCCAGATTCTGAACCGTCGAGGAGAAGTATCGTATCAATTGGAACTACCCGAAGAGATGTCAGCCGTGCACAATGTGTTCCATATCTTGTTACTTCGCAAGTGTCTCGAAGTCCCCGAGAAGACCGAAGTTTCAAGAATATCGATCATCGGACCATAGAGATCAACGATGACCTGACCTATCCCGAAGTACCCATACGCATTTTGGAAGAAGCTTTTGGAACTACCCGAACCCGAAGCATCAAGTTTCTCAAGATTCAGTGGAGCAACCACACATAAGAGGAAGCTACCTGGGAACGCGAAGATCACATCAGGACGGAGTTTCCCGATCTCTTCAAATCCTAGGTAATCTTTTCGTCCTTTTTCAAATCTCAGGACGAGATTTTGTTTAAGGGGGGAAGGTTTGTAACATCCCAAAAATACTAAACTTGGATCATCCATTTTCTAATCATCAAAATTAGGGTTAACAAAAACTTTGCTAATTAAAATTATGAAGGCATGCATATGTGTATGCATTTAATTTGAAATTCTTTTGAACCACCTTATTTGATTGTTTCATTGCTTGTAAAATGTTTCTTAGGTGAAATAAACATCATCTAAAACATTTCCCACACTTTTCATAAAGACAAGTAAATCAAAACAAATATATTAAGGGAATGGTCATTTTGACCAATTTAACTCCCATGCCTACTTTGGCTGTCTCAAACTTTCAGAACCTAACAAAAACATTTCTGGATCTTTGCACCCCTTGAATGTACTCCTAACAAAGTATCAAGGACCACCTTGTGATCATCCATAAAACTTTCAAATGCATAGTTTAAATATCAATTCAAAATTGAATCTTTATCATATGGGAAGATCCCACTTATTCAAAAACCACTCAAACAAGCTCAACTTGCAAAACCCAAGCATCTGCAGACTCAACATCACCAATCTAGGAAACCCACCAAAAATCTTTTCAAAATTTAAAAATTGATTTCATGCGGCCATTTCATCAAACAGGTTGCAGACACAAATCAAACAAACATCAAACACTATTGTGAGCAGTGATTCTTGCCTAACTGGTTCCCCATTTAGCTCACAACCAGCTCAGTAGATCATCTAGGAAGATTAACTAACCACTAGCACCACTGTGAGCTTGCCATTACCATCAATGGTGAACAGCCGAGCACACCCTTGCCACCCCATAGTCGACAACAAGCTAGGAGCAGCAGCAAGCCTAGCCAGCATGTCTGGGAGGCAGCCCACCGTCCACCGCCACTCACTGTCCCAGCCGCGAGCGTTGCCAAGCCCTGGACCACACGCACGGACCATGCCAACCTCGCCAGCGACCATGCCGAGCGTGCGCCAGAGCGCCACCCTCGACCAGCGCCCACAGACCGCACGCCGCCCTCACCGCGTGCACACACGATCACCACCGACCCAGGAGACCACCAGACATCCCCATTCCCCGCCCCGTGACGCACAGCCACCGCTCGCCGTCGAAGCCGCCGCCTCTGCCGCGCAGAGCGTCGCATATTCCAGACCAAGCCGCACTGTCCCATGCCTCGAAACCATGTCGTTGAGCATCGCCAGGAGACACCACACCGTCCCCTACCATCGCCCATGCCAGTAGCCGCCTGTAACACCGCCCCCGACGAGCTCACCGTGCGCCCCGTTGGTCCCCTCGCTCGACTATAAATAGAGGCCACCCCCGCTCGATTTCTTCACACCATCTCACTCCCCTCTCCTCACTGATCGTGCCACACCATTCTCAGAGCAAGGCATGCAACACCCCGCCGGAATTTCACCGGAGCCCGCCGCCCTTGGAGAAGAAGGGAGCCATCAATTTCGTCCATCCCAGGAGCTGCCGCGACCACCCCTGAGTTCGCCGTCGTCGACATCATCGTTCGCCCGCCTCGCCGACCCTCGCCACCACCCCGGTGAGTCCCCAGCACCCCCCCACTGGCCGCGCTAGGTTTGGTTCTCGTCAGCGTTGTCTCGCATCGACAATGACTCCCAGCCGTTGGATTAGAATCAGATCGAACGACCCACGTTGCCCCATACCGCTTCGCCCAGCCCCGTGTCACTGACAAGTGGGGACACCCACTTAAGCAGCCCGCGGGAGCACTGCGCTTAGCAGGCCGGCCAGTTAACTTTTCCCGCGCAGCCCAGTGATTTGAATTAAATCTTTTCTATTTTAATTCAAACACAGTTCCATACCCATTTTCAAAAATCAATCCAGGTCGATTCACCAATTTGAACGAAACCAATTTTGTTGGAAAGATCTGTGAATGCTGAATCCAGGCCCGTTGGATTCAAGTCATTTGGATCTATAGATCACCCATGGTAAAAATAACAAGGCAGAAGCTTTTTTGCATTCAAACATTTTTCAAATTTAAACCATAATATCTTTTGAGTTGATTCCAACTCTCAAAAATCACATTTAACCATACCTTTCAGAATATATATAAAATATATAGGTTTACTTGCAGGAATAATGTTCAAGTAATAAAAGAATGCTACATAAGCATTTATAGCCACTTTAATTAATTAAAATAAAAGGGTAAAACCTTATTAAATTGTGACACCACTTTAAATCACATTCCCTTGGACTCCAATATGTGGTGATGACATGTGTCAACATGATCCCATGTTTGGTTTGGAGAATATTAAATCTTAAGTAGTTTTTCAATGAGTAGAAATTACTTTTCTAAAAATAAAAGGAATTAAATCAAGCCTTAACCTTGTAATGTTAGAGATGATGCTAGATCATCTATAGGACCCTTATGTGTGATGATTGCCAGTAGTTAAGTATTATTTGGTGATTGTGTACCTCGTATTTATTCATAGACGCTAGTACCGACCAAGGATACGAGGAGGAAGGAGGATACTACAAAGAAGAAGCCGAGGAGAACTTCAAGCACTACTCTGCACAAGGCAAGCCAATACTTGCAAGCTGATACTATACCTATGCAAGCTAAAACTTGCAAGATACTCTACTTTAGCAAGCCTTACTAATCAAGTTGACCTATGCAAGCTAACACTTGCAATTTAGCAAGCGTATACTGATATTATGCAAGCAAATACTTGCTTGTTACTATGCCTACTATATGCCTTAAGCATATGTGATCATACCCACTTGATAAACCAATCCTAGTTTTATTTGCAAGCTTCTTACTTTATTTCTTTATCAAAGCTTTAACTTAGAGTTGACTTAAGTGACTTGTAGATACTAGAAAGATTCTGAAGGTTGCATAAAGAGCATAAAATTTGTCCTAAGTTAGAAACCTTGATATCATCCTAAGATATAATGTTGTACTTAGTTGAAATTCCACTAGTTTACCACCCCTCATTAGTACTACCCCCACCTGTAGATGCTAGTGCTAAGCATAAAACTTGATCAACTTTAGATGGGTTTACTTGGTGGAAAAATGGTTATGAAAACTTTGGAATGATGGATCATTCTATTGAAATGTTTTGGACATGTGTTTCCGAACACTTGATGATTTTGGTGATGAAAATTTTGAGGCATGAGCCTTAGCCCTTTATAAAACTGATGGTTGTCTGGATGCGATACCATTCCAATTTTATCGTACAACCACAATACCCGAAGATTTGGGTAGGGATTGACTAGAAACTTATATACCTTAGTATTAGTTCCCTCACGGCCATGGTCTGAGCTGAGGCTACCTTGTGAAGATTGTCCACCTGTGCAGTACCCAAGATGACAGTTGGTCATGGTTGGGAGGCCAAACTCACAGGAGAGGTGATTATACTAGGGCGTGTAATTGAAAGGTTAGGATTGATTATCCGCATACTGAGTATGGTGAATTCAGGATTTGTTCCTGACGGATGTATCGAATGTTGTGGTGAGAGTGTACAATCTCTGCAGAGTGTCAAACTATTCGAATAGCCGCATCCGTGGTTATGGACAGTTGGAGTGGCCATACTGTTCCCCCCGTCAGACTTTTCAAAATGATTTGTGAAATGAATTGAGACTTTGACTTGACCACAACAGAGTTGTGACATGAGTTACAAGATCCCACCTAGGAGTTATAAAATTGTGACTACCTTTGGAACTTAGTAGAGATAAATCTGGCTTTTGCAAAACAACCCTAGAGCCTAGTGTGCTATTATCCAAAAAAACCCTTTACCTGTTAGTATTAGCTTGCGAGTACTTAAAGAGTACTCATGGCTTTGTCCCTGGCTATTCCCATGGCCAGACTATGAAGAGGAGTACCTGGAAGATGGACCCTAGGAAGGTTACAACCACTAGGATCATCTCCCATCGTCAGCATTGCCTGTGACCCCGAAGATGGAGCTTCGCCTACGCTACCGTTATTATTACGTATTCCGCTGCTTGATGTTGTATTAAGAACTGGATCATGAGATCCCTATTTGTGTAAGAACTTATGTATCATTTGTAATGGATGATGTACTATGGTATCCAATTCTGTTATGTCTCACAAAAATGGTAATCCTGGGATTGCGATGTATGGCATAACAGGCATCTAGGATTGAAAAATCAGGGTGTTGACAAAAAGATCCCAATTAAGTTAACCTATCAATATTAAAGCAATTAGGAAATTAGAATGAGAGAGAAACATGTCATGAACTCAATATCAAGCAACTCAGATGTCCATAACTGGGTACACGGCTAATCGATTAGATTATACACCCTGCAGGGATTAGTACACTTTACCCATGTGACTTGGCCAGCCTAGATCGTACCACCACTCTCATATTGGGTGATGATAGAGAGAAGTCCAAGAAGGGACCGTTTGGGAAGTAGCTCCTCAAACTCGACACACACCGTACCAACCTATAAAAATTCTACATCTCTGGCTACGTGGATTCGAGTTGGCACAACCTACTAAGTCCAAACAACCGCCCATTTCATTATTGGCACATGGTTGTACATGTAAGCTACCAAATAAAGAAGTCAATCATTTTCTCTTGATACCTGGGTGCCTTTACGCAATGATACCACCAAAATTTATAAATCCCTTCACACCCAGGAGGTTCATTGATTAAGTTGTTTTTAGCTTTGCAAACCAACACTTTTAGAAACAACTTGCAGTGATGTAACCCAACCCTCGTTCATCATAGCATGGCTAAGCACATCTACCAATGGTGGCTCAACTACAAGAGATCCCTACCACATAATAGGACATAGCATAGCGATAGTAGTTCCTATCATGCAACTACAAAATACACCACAATACATTGAAAATAGTAGGACAATAATCATGAACAAATTAGCATATACTTTCCTTGGTTGCAGCTGAAGTCGTTCAAGCACTCATTGCAATCACACACGTTGCACTCCTCGCAATCTATCGATCAAACAATTGCATACAGCATAAACAATAACACATAGAGATCAAACAAATGCAACAAATTCATGCATGACAATTTAATAAGTCACAATGGTTGTTATTTTAGTTCTCTAAACAATACTGAAGTACATGATGCATGAAAGAGACCAATTAATGCAATGGAGTACTTGTTATTAATAATTACTTGCCAATATAGGGTTTTTAATAGTTCTGTTGTAACTCCTATTCTAATTGTCGAATTAAATTTGTTTCTGGGGTTTACTGGATAGAGGGCATTAACATGAACCAGTAGGCATTGGATTCACCTTAATCTGAGTTATAGATAGTTTCTTATGATTTAAATAGTGTTTAATGGGTTTTAAATCATTTATATAGTCTCTGTTGCCTAAAAATCAAACTAAAATCAGATCTATAATCTTTACGGGATTGTGATTTCAGGGACATATTATTTGTAATTTTCTAAAGAGTACTTATTTTCTTATGAATTTATTACACCAAAAGGGCCATTAATCTATTTAAATCTTCACGGCAAAACCTTACAGTCAAAGCCTGAACTAATTTCATATTCATGATCTACTTGGAACCAGCTTTCCATCGGTATATATTATTTATGATTTTTGGACTAGTAGATATTTTACTATAAATTTATTAACCTAAAATACCATTAAAACTAATTAAATTATTACAGTAAACTTGTACTATAAAGGTTAGATCTATTGTCATATTAAAATTCTACACGTTTTTCTGAATCCATTGATATATTATTTGCTATTTTTGGATGTACATATCTCTTATTATGAATTTTGCAAGTTTACACAATTTTCTACAAATTTTAATAATTTTCTTAATTCGCAGATTGACTGCGCTATCTGGGCAGACACGTTGGATCTTAAGATGATCGGTCTAGGAAAGAACATGAGGCGTTGGATCTTAAGACGATCGGACGATGGAGGGCATCCGAGGCGAGGCTCACCGGCGTGATGACGTGGCAGCGGCGGTCGGCTCAGGTGGCGGCAACTCCGGCGGTCTACGGCGTGGGGGAAGTAGTCTACGAGATGCGGGCGTCCACTTCGGTCACGATGGCGTCAGTGGAGTTGACTTTCTCTTCCCCAGGCGTCGGTGAGGAACAGCTGGAGCGGCGTGTACGTGCACGAACTTCGGCGAGGTCCTCCGGGTGTTGTGCTGCGAGGGGGAGGGGAGAATGGGTCAGAAGGGGCGGTGTGACGCGAGGAAAAGTCCAGCAAGGAAAAGAGGGCGCTGGGTCGTTCGACGGCGTCGCAGTTGACATCGTCTGTGAGCTCCGAAGGCGGCGGTGGCGCGAGATTGGAGAGCTCCAGATGGCGTCTAGGGTTTCGAAAAATAGGAAAAAACGATGTGAGGTGGAGGAGGGATATTATAGAGGCTGGGTCGTGCATGATGGGGAAACAAAATCGGAACCGAAGCGGACGAAAATCGGGGGCAGTTCGAGCCGTGTTCATCAGGGTTTTCTTCGGGAGGAAGAAGACATGCGGTGGGCCCTAGGCATTAGCGAGAGCGGGGAGGGAAGCGGGCTGTGCAGTGGGGGCTGCTGCTCGGCTGCGTGGGCCGCTTGTTGTGCTGCTGCTGCTGCGTTGCGTGCTGCTCGCGGGAGAGGCGCACGACAGATAGGAGGGTGGGGCAGGTGGGCTGGGTCGGGGGCTCGCCAGGTAGATTAGTCTAGTTATTTTTTTCTGTTTCTTTTATTCTTTTCCATTTTTTGTTTTCTTTAATAAATTTTGAATTACAACTCCAAACGATTTGATTTTTGTCTTAAATTTTTTCTAAAAGTCAGCGGATCAACTTAGTGTCCTTTTTGCAATATTTGCACTAGTTTGTAAATAGTGGATTTACCGATCCTTGTATATTCCTTTGTAGGTGCATTTTAGTAATTGAAAATAGGGTTTATAAATGAGGTTTTGCCATTCAAATTTTCATGAATGCAATGCAATGCTCATGAATGTCATGCAAATGCAACTTTTTTTCTAGTCCCAATTTCCAAAATATTGGGATGTGACACGGATCTCCACGGTAATATCGAGAAGAACTCCCTTTATTTAATTATATCGATGATGTTTTCTTCTCTCATGTGTGAGTAAGTTTCCTTAGGCATGGGAGATGTAAGGTATTGGTGAGATTTGTTTTAGCTATATATTTTCCATTAGTTTGTGATTGATATTAGTTACTATATTATGTGTGCTTGACTATCTGTGGAATGCCTAATGCTTGTTGTCCAATTAAGGGCCCAGAAAACATGATACTTTGTTCTACATAGATAAGATCTTGTTAGCTAGTAGACCGTCGACCCTCGAGTGACATGGGGATATCAACGGAAAACTAGTTGAGCTCGAGGAGAATGAGGAACCACCGTGCCTATTTCATTAGTCCGATCTAAGGAGCTTAATTGCTAAGCAACCTGAAGGATCTTAATTGTCTAGTGACTGACCATAGTTTTGGTAACTGTAACATCCCTAAATTCATGTTTCAAAGATCATTCATATCATCCTTGCATCCATCATCATTTAGGGTTTTCCCAAATCATTTCTGAAAACAGAAACATATGGTGCCATGATTTTATATGGTCAGTCTTATTTTAAATAGCCAACACACTTGGAAAGTTGGGAGTTTTAGGAACTTGGTTGCTTGCCTCCATTGTTGGAAAGTGTGTGTGAAAAATTTAGACCAAAGTTATAATTTAGAAATAATTACAAAACCCCTGTTTCAAACATTTGCAAAATAGAAGCAAAGTCTCTGTTTGTTTGAAATCCAAGTTTGACCAAGCCCTTGCAAAGTAGCCCCATGAGTTTTGACCCATTTCTGAGACCAAATCACCACTACAAAACCTCAGGAAGATTTGAATTCAAATTGATTTTTAAACCATTTGAAAACCCATTCAGAAAATCGAAATAGAAAAGAAAAAGAATTAAACAAAGGAAAAGGCCGCGCGCCAGATATCTAGCCCAGCAGAGAATCGAGCCCAACTAGCCCACCCGGGGGTTTCCTTTTCTTCTCTCACGCGCGAGCGCACGCAATCTGTCGCTGACAGACAGACCCCACCTCCACCTCGCGCACTTCACTGGCAAGCGGGCCTCCTCCACGTCAGCATCGTCTTCCCCTCTGATTCCGCGCACGACTCCGCCGGTGGCCGTTGCAGCGCTGATCTCGCGAGCGTAATTAGCATTGATGCAACGAGCGTTTCCTGTCGAGGCTCCGGCTATAAGATCCCCACCTCCTAGCGACCATTTCCCCCCAGTCAATTCTGCCTCCACGCCACCAGGCTGCCCACGACTCATACAACACCGCCGCAGACAGAGCTCACTCCGGCGATCGATTCCGGTGAGCTCCATGCGCCCCTTCCTCTCTGATTCGTTCGAGCCACTTCGCAATCTCCTTGCGCACCTCCTGACCCCACCAGTTCATCCTGTACTGCCCCAGTTCTCCGTTCCAGCTCGACGCCGCAAGCATCTGACGACCACCTCGACTCCGGCGACCAAATTCCGTAAGTCCCGTGCACCCCTTCACTTATGACTCACACGAGATTGTTCGCCACGTTCTTGCACATGTCCTAAACCCCCTGGCTTGTGTTAGGGCGATGCGGAACCTCGGCAACGACTTCGACAACAACCACCCGACGCCGTGCACGACTCCGACGAGCTCTCTCAGCCACATCCGAGCGCCCCTCCGCAAACCAGTACCACGTCGAGCTTTAGCACGCCTTTGCGGATCTGGTAAGCACCTTCTTGCATCCTGGAACGATCTGGAATGCTAGAGCCGCTGTAGACCGAGCGCTCCGCCGCTCGCCGATGCCGCGCGCCGCCAGGACATGGTCGCTTGCTCGCGCGCCGTTGGATCTTGATCCAAGCGTTAGGATAGATTCATTAATCGGCAAAGAGGTACGCGATCTGGAGCGTGCGATCTATTTAGATCCTGCGGCTGCAGAGCTCGATCCGGTGCGAACCGGTACGCGCCAGTCACAACACGACACGTGGCTAGGAATAGATCTAAAAACAGATTTTAAATCAGAATTTGATCCAAATTTCAAATGCTTATAACTTTTGATTTCCACGTTGGAATTTTGCAAACTTTATACCGTTGGATTCAGGAAATCAAGACCTTTCTGTTTATGCAAAGTGTTTAACAAATAGTAACCATTACAATGACTTTATTTGTAGAAACATGTTTAAGGCTATTTTGAGTATGGATTTAGTTTAGTATTTTGTTTTAGGGATAAATAAGTTTGGTTGGCAAACTTGTGACTTGTTAAGTTTCTATAAACATGCACATGCTTGGTAGAGTTTTCAAAATCACCACTTAGCAAAATCTTGCATGCATGCATTCATATTATTTTTGTTTGTATATAATTGTGTGTTACAAATTTTTGTGTAGATTTTGCTAGTGATTGTGATTGTGATTGTGAGGAGTGCTACTCTCCACATTACCAAGGCAAGTGATATTTTTCATGAATATTTCCATCCTATGTTTTGAACTAGCATTAGATATTTTGCTAAGTCTTGCATGCTACTTTTGTCAAATGATATGTTGGGAAATCCTATGTAGTTTAGAATGGTAGAATTGCTAGGGATTTTTCCTAAGTTAAATTGCCATGCCATGATTAGCTTAGCTATTAGCAAAAAAGGGTGGGTATAATCTATTCATGCTATAATGGCTACATTTCTAAGTCATGAGACTAAAAGTTTTCTTAATAAAACCACTAAGTCAATGAATCCCCTGGGTGGAATGGAAGGATTGGGTTATGTTGAGTGGTTACACAAGGCCATGGACTTGGGTTGTGTATCTCACTTGTGGTATGCCACCCAGGCACAAAGGGATTTGGAGGCCAAGTGTTGAGAAAGCTTACAGTGCAACCACTTGGCAATATGGGCTCTGCCTTGATCATATAGGTTGCTAGAACTTAGTCATTTGGACAGTTGGTGGTAGTGGGATGATAGGTTGGAACGTGTCCATTTGACTAAGGAAAGGCTTCTGAAAGGTCCTGTCTTGGGAAACCAAGTCTGGTGGGGAAAGTGCACAACCTCTGCAGATGGAAAACCTAAGTACTTAGCCTAGTCCAAGGCAATGGACAATTTGAGCATCAAGACATGGAAGCTACAAGAATCTCATCACTCCAACTTCTAAGTAAAAATTGGTGGGTGAACAAGGGTGAAGGACCCCAATGTCTATTGGTGGTTTCTTGGGAAGTTTTTGATAAAGAAAAACTTAGTGATTTCAACTAATAGGTAAAACCTATTTTCAAGCAAAGCAAGCCAAGCTACACTTAGCCAAAATGCATATAGTAATATAGTCCACTTAAAATATACCAAGGTATCACTTGCCAATACTATTCCAAAGTATTGACCCTCTGTGGCTGTAACTTGTGAGGTTACAGGTTACTCCGATGATGAATAGGAGTCATGAGTCTACACTCAACATGCTTGCTTGTGGCACATGAAGATGAAGACTTATGTTTATTTACTTATTCCTTAAACTCTTGTATTAGGCCTATGGCCCGGAGTTGTAAAAGACTATGTTTTATCTTTGGAATGAATGTAATAAACGACCTTTGTATCTGTGTACTTCATCTTAAACTATGGATGCTAGCATTGATCCAGGGACTAGCATTGCAATCACAGGGATCCTTTCATTTATAAAGGAGGGGTCTAATAGATGGTATCAGAGCACTGTGTTGCCTGTAGGATTATGACCCTAGGATTGAAAACCACTAAGGAAAATTTTCAACTACTTCCACACTTGTCTATTCTTCTCGTAAACTTTCTAATCCTCTCATTCTCATCTCTATTTGTAGATGAACTCCATCAACGAAGCCGTGAAGAAAGGGCCACTCATGACCATGACCTTGGAGTGTGAAACTGAGTTTCCCAAAATTCTCAAGGACCTCATGGTGACAATGGAAGCACATGGTGCAGCTGTTTACAAAGGCTTTCCGGTGATAGATGAAGGAGTGGAGTATTGGTGGGTGCAACTTCACTTGTACAAAAACAAGGAAGACAACCACAAAGAAAGCGGATTCTGCATGTACACCAACACGGTGATGCACACCACATTCTTTGAGTCAGCCAGAGAAGCAGCTTGGAGGACTATCAAAGAACTTAGTGCTAGAGTCAAGTGCAGAATGCTCAACCTCCAAAAAGACTTAGAGAAAGAGAAGGAGCTTACCGAAGAGTTGGAAGCCACCAACCAAGAATTAAGGGGAGATATTATAGACTTAGTGATGGAATCAAGTGAACAAGATAGGTGGATTGCCTCTAGGAACATTGTGTTTGCTAATAGATCCAGTGAGATAGGATTGTAAGGGCACTTCGTTAGTTGGACCACCACTTATCACCTTATTTTCCAAAATGATACCTTAAATAAGTTGGACCTTGATTGATGTAATGGATTCATGTATGCATGACTTGTGTGATTTTGTGATTCCAAGGATGTGTATGTGATGTTGTCTTTATTTATCTTAAATTGTGTTGTTCTAACTTTTTCAATCTTATAAATAGATGCCTATTACCATCAGCACCGTTGAGGAGTTCCAGGTTACCCGTTTTGGTCCCCGTATCGTTGAGCTTACCACTTTGCTCGATCTCCCTCTTCCCACCATCACGGTGTACCCACTCACCAAGTTCGAGAGGAAGGACCTCTGGGGCTTCAAGGTGAACCAGCCCGGACGCCAGACAGAGCCCACTACAGAGGCCATCGTCTTCAAGCTGATGCATGACGACAGGGAGAGAGGCATGGAGGTAGTCATGCATGACCTGATAGGACGTCTGTTAGGCCGTCACTCCCGACAGGTTAGGGGCACTCACTTCCACGTCTTCGGAAGACGTGATGTTGATGGAGAGTCCATCGACTTTGAGGACGACTCGAGAGACGCGGCAGAGCCGATACATCTCTATCTCCAGGACTTAGAGTCTCTCATCAGGCACGTGGACACGGATAGGACGAACGTCATGCTCAGCAATGACGAGCTCCAGGTGCAGCTTCGCGAGAAGGACAAGCTTTTCGCACAGCAGGATGAGATGTTCAAGGAAATGGAGACGAAGTTCGAGGTCCAGGACCGCAAATTCAAGAGTCAGGAGAAACGCGTCCAGGATAGGAACAAGAAGATCCGGGATATGACCGAGGAACTGAAGTCCAAGGATTTCGAGCTAGAGCAGCAGCAGATGGTTATTGAGAGGCTTCGCTCCCAGAAGAGGGCTCTCAAGGCCAAGGTCGATTCCTTGACCACTACGATTGAGGAGAACAAGACCGCGATGGACAACGCATGTCTTACCTTCGTCGAGGAGGAGATTGATGCTGATGAGTAGACTTGACTACTCGCTTATCTTTCATATTCGTACTTGTTATTGTGAACTTATTATTGGACCATCCGACATGTGGATGGCTTGCCACTTGCGTGTTTTACTTCATGAACTTATTATGTGGTTGTTGAACTTTTATTCTTATATTGCTTGCTATGTGTTTGTTTGTGATGTAATGTGCATAAAACATCTATGGGTATCTCATTCTTACCTCTATTTGAACAAACCACAGATGCCTCCCCATCGCGCAAACCCCAACCCCAATAACATCACTCCAGAAATGCAACAGATGATGAATGCTCAAACACAGCTTATGCAGATGATGACAACATTCATCCAAAACCAGAATAACAACAACAACAACCCCAATAACAACAACAATAACAATAACAACAACAACAACCCTCCGGGTTTTGATATGCTCACCAGATTTCTGCGATTGAGGCCAGCAAAGTTTTCGGGGACAACTGATCCCATGGTGGCCAATGACTGGCTGCGTTCCGTGAACAAGGACTTAGTGACCGTGGGCTGCACGGATGCTGAAAAAGTCAGGTTCGCAGCACATCTGTTGGAAGGACCAGCCGCCACATGGTGGGACAACTTCCAAATCACCACTCCTATTGATGATGTGACTTGGGCTATCTTTGAAGATGGCTTTCGCACTGCTCATATCTCATCAGGAATGATGAGTCTGAAAAAGAAGGAGTTTCACAACCTGAAGCAGCGCCACCGCAGCGTGGCTGAATACATAGAAGAGTTCAACAATCTGGCGCGCTATGCACCGGATGAGGTTGACACAGATGCCAAAAGAAAGGAAAAGTTTCTGGAAGGCTTGAATGATGAGCTGAATCTGCAGCTGTCTGTGGCATATGTTCCAACTTATCAGTCTCTATGTGACAAGGCTGCTATTTTGGAGAGTAAAATGAAACAAGTCGAGAGTAGGAAGAGGAAACACTCCGACAAGCACAGCTCTGGATCGTCTCACAAACGATCTCACCATGATGACAGTGGCAGCTCAGGATCCCATAAGCATGGGAAATTCAACAAGCACCACAACCCCAACCGTCATGACAACAAGCATCATCGCAGTCATGACAATGATAAGTACAAGAACCACAAGAGTGGACATAAGAGCCACCACAGTGGAAGTGGAAGTGGAAACCAGCCTAAAAAGGACATCAGTCAGGTTGAATGTTACAAATGCAAGAATCTGGGGCATTATGCTAATGAGTGCCCTGAGAAGAAAGTTGAAGGACCTAACAAGCCAAATCCTTTTCAGAAAGGACAGGTTAACCACATCAATGTGGAGGAGGTCTATGAGGAGCCTGATGCCGTTGCTGGTAAGTTCAGACTCAATTCAATTTCAGCATTTGTACTCTTTGATACCGGTGCATCTCATTCATTCATATCAAAACCATTTGTTGAAAGAAATGAACTACCGGTAGAAACCATTGGGTGTCCTATAAGAGTAAGTTCTCCGGGTGGAGAAATGATAGTAAACTCAGGATGTCATGACTTAGTCATAGAGTTTGGAAAACATAAGTTTCCAGTGAACCTAATAATCCTGAATTCCCAAGGATTGGATGTGATTTTGGGAATGGATTGGATGGCTAAGCATGAGGGAGTACTAGATTGTGCCAATCGTACAGTTACACTCACAACCCCAGAAGGAAAAAGAATAAAATTCAGGTCAAACTTTGAATCCAAAGGAAGTAAGCTGAATTCTCTTAAGGGGGTTAGCATGGATAGTGTACCAATTGTGTGTGAGTATCCGGATGTATTTCCGGAAGAATTACCAGGAATGCCACCGGATAGAGATGTGGAGTTTCTGATAGATTTGGTACCAGGTTCTGGACCAATAGCAAAAAGACCGTACAAAATGTCAGTTGATGAACTGAAGGAGCTCAAGAAGCAATTAGGAGAACAGTTGCAGAAAGGATTTATCCAACCAAGTTCTTCGTCTTGGGGAGCTCCAGTTTTATTCGTGGAAAAGAAGGATAGAACACAAAGGTTATGCATAGATAACCGTTCTCTCAACGAGGTAACTATCAAAAACAAGTATCCTTTGCCAAGAATCAACGACTTGTTTGATCAGCTAGAAGGAGCCTGTGTGTTCTCAAAGATTGATCTCCGGTCAGGTTATTTTCAACTCAAGATAAGAGATCAAGACATACCTAAGACCGCATTCACCACAAGGTATGGATTGTATGAGTACACTGTGATGCCTTTTGGTTTAACCAACGCTCCGGCATACTTCATGAATATGATGAACAAGGTGTTCATGGAATTTCTCGACAAGTTTGTTGTCGTTTTCATCGATGACATCTTGGTCTACTCCAAGAGCAAGGAAGAACATGAAAGACACTTACGCTTGATACTTGAGAAACTGAGGGAACATAAACTTTATGCCAAATTCAGCAAGTGTGAGTTCTGGTTAGAGGAAGTTGGTTTTCTTGGTCATGTTATGACAAAGGACGGTGTAGCAGTTGATCCTACTAAGGTTTCAGCTGTGACAGAATGGGAATCTCCCAAGAATGTGAAAGAAGTTCGTAGTTTCCTCGGCTTAGCAGGTTACTACAGAAGGTTCATTGAAAATTTCTCAAAGGTTGCTAAACCAATGACTGAATTGTTAAAGAAGGACAAGAAATTTGCTTGGTCTGCAGGTTGTGAAGTCAGCTTCCAAGAATTGAAGAAGAGACTTGTAACAGCACCGGTTCTATGTCTGCCAGATTTGGAAAAAGATTTCCAAGTATATTGGATGCGTCTCATCAAGGTTTGGGTGCCGTACTTATGCAAGACGGTAAAGTCGTAGCCTATGCCTCGAGACAACTCAAAACTCATGAAGTAAACTATCGTACTCATGATTTGGAGTTAGCCTCTGTCGTCCATGCACTCAAAACATGGAGACATTACCTTTTGGGAAAACGTTGTGAAGTGTTCACCGATCACAAGAGTTTGAAGTATATATTCACCCAGAAGGAAATCAATATGAGACAAAGAAGATGGTTAGAGCTTATCAAGGATTATGACTTGAGTTTGCAATACCACCCCGGTAAAGCAAATGTTGTAGCAGATGCTCTAAGTCGTAAGGTGTTTGTGAATGGCCTTACCAAAGGAGAATTGCCAGATGACTTGTGTAAGAAATTCAAAGAACTCAGATTGGAGATTGTGCCTGAAGGACATCTCATGTCCTTAGATGTTCAACCCACTTTATTGGACAAGATCCGAGAAGCTCAGAAGACTGATAAGGAAATTGAAAAGATTAAGGAAAATATTAGTCTAGGGAAAGCTAAGAGTTTCCATATAGACGAACAAGGTACCTTATGGCACGGGAAACGTATTTGTGTTCCACAAGACCCGGAGTTGCGGAAACTAATTTTACAAGAAGCCCACAACTCTCCATATTCTATTCACCCGGGTAACACCAAAATGTACATGGACATGAAAGAAAGATTTTGGTGGAACAATCTCAAAAGGGACATCGCCGAACATATTGCTTTGTGTGATGTGTGTAGTAGAGTGAAAGCGGAGCATCAGAAACCAGCAGGTTTGCTTCAACCACTGCCTATTCCTGAGTGGAAGTGGGAAAATATTGGTATGGATTTCATTACCGGATTACCAAGGACCAGGTCAGGGTATGATTCCATATGGGTAGTAGTGGATCGCTTAACCAAAGTGGCTCATTTTATACCCGTGAAGACAACTTATACAAGTGCCAAGTTAGCCAAAATCTACATGAGCAGAATTGTGTGCCTTCACGGTGTGCCTAAGAGTATTGTGTCTGATAGAGGAACTCAGTTTACTTCTCACTTTTGGAGACAGCTTCATGAATCCTTGGGAACAAGATTGGAATTCAGCACTGCTTTTCATCCTCAAACTGATGGACAAACAGAAAGGACTAACCAAATTCTTGAAGACATGTTGAGGGCATGTGCTTTAGACTATGGAGCAAGTTGGGATGAAAGTCTGCCTTACGCAGAGTTCTCTTACAATAACAGTTATCAATCTAGTATTGGGATGGCACCATTTGAGTTTCTCTACGGAAGAAAGTGTACCACCCCATGGCTATGGAACGGTGTGGGAGAAAGAAGTTTGTTTGGACCTGATCTTATCAAGGACGCTGAAGAGAAAGTCAAATTGGTTAAGGACAGGTTGAAAATAGCACAATCCCGACAGAAAAGCTATGCGGATTCCAAGCGTAGAGAAATCACCTACGAAGTTGGGGATAGAGCTTATCTTAGAGTATCACCACTTCGTGGAGTGAAAAGATTTGGAGTCAAAGGAAAGTTGGCACCAAGATATGTTGGGCCATTCAAGATTCTAAGTCGCAAGGGAGAAGTTGCATATGAAGTTGAATTGCTAGAGTCTCTGTCAGCTGTCCATAATGTGTTTCATGTGAGCTTAAGAAATGTCACCCAGAGATGGAAGAATCATCTTTGAAGGATACCATACCCTTGGAAGAAGTCCAGCTATAAAGTGATCTCACCTATGAGGAAAAGCCTGTCAAGATTCTTGAGACCGCAGAAAGAGTCACAAGGACAAAAACTATCAAGTTTTGCAAGGTGCAATGGAATCATCATTCCGAAGAGGAAGCAACATGGGAAAGAGAAGATGATCTTCGGAAAGACCACCCTCACCTATTTGCTATCCAATCCGAATCTCGAGGGCGAGATTCACCTTAAGGGGGTTAGATTTGTAACATCCCTAAATTCATGTTTCAAAGATCATTCATATCATCCTTGCATCCATCATCATTTAGGGTTTTCCCAAATCATTTCAGAAAACAGAAACATATGGTACCATGATTTTATGTGGTCAGTCTTATTTTAAATAGCCAACACCATTGGAAAGTTGGGAGTTTTAGGAACTTGGTTGCTTGCCTCCATTGTTGGAAAGTGTGTGTGAAAAATTTAGACCAAAGTTATAATTTAGAAATAATTACAAAACCCCTATTTCAAACATTTGCAAAATAGAAGCAAAGTCTCTGTTTGTTTGAAATCCAAGTTTGACCAAGCCCTTGCAAAGTAGCCCCATGAGTTTTGACCCATTTCTGAGACCAAATCACCACTACAAAACCTCAGGAAGATTTGAATTCAAATTGATTTTGAAACCATTTGAAAACCCATTCAGAAAATCGAAACAGAAAAGAAAAAGAATTAAACAAAGGAAAAGGCCGCGCGCCAGATATCTAGCCCAGCAGAGAATCGAGCCCAACTAGCCCACCCGGGGGTTTCCTTTTCTTCTCTCACATGCGAGCGCATGCAATCTGTCGCTGACAGACAGACCCCACCTCCACCTCGCGCACTTCACTGGCAAGCGAGCCTCCTCCACGTCAACATCGTCTTCCCCTCTGATTCCGCGCACGACTCCACCGCTGGCCGTTGCAGCGCTGATCTCGCGAGCGTAATTAGCATTGATGCGATGAGCGTTTCCTGTCGAGGCTCCGGCTATAAGATCCCCACCTCCTAGCGACCATTTCCCCCAGTCAATTCTGCCTCCACGCCACCAGGCTGCCCACGACTCACACAACACCGCCACAGACAGAGCTCACTCCGGCAATCGATTCTGGTGAGCTCCGTGCGCCCCTTCCAATATGATTCGTTCGAGCCACTTCGCAATCTCCTTGCGCACCTCCTGACCCCACCAGTTCATCCTATACTGCCCCAGGTCGCCGTTCCCGCTCGACGCCGCAAGCATCTGACGACCACCTCGACTCCGGCGACCAAATTCCGTAAGTCCCGTGCACCCCTTCACTTCTGACTCACACGAGATTGTTCGCCACGTTCTTGCGCATCTCCTAAACCCCCTGGCTTGTGTTAGGGCGACGCGGAACCTCGGCAACGACTCCGACAACAACCACCCGACGCCGTGCACGACTCCGACGAGCTCTCTCAGCCACATCCGAGCGCCCCTCCGCAAACCAGTACCACGTCGAGCTTTAGCACGCCTTTGCGGATCTGGTAAGCACCTTCTTGCATGCTGGAACGATCTGGAACGCTAGCGCCGCCGTAGACCGAGCGCTCCGCCGCTCGCCGACGCCGCGCGCCGCCAGGACATGGTCGCTTGCTCGCGCGCCGTTGGATCTTGATCCAAGCATTAGGATAGATTCATTAATCGACGAAGAGGTACGCGATCTGGAGCGTGCGATCTATTTAGATCCTACGGCTGCAGAGCTCGATCCGGTGCGAACCGGTACGCGCCAGTCACAACACGACACGTGGCTAGGAATAGATCTAAAAACAGATTTCAAATCAGAATTTGATCCAAATTTCAAATGCTTATAACTTTTGATTTCCACGTTGGAATTTTGCAAACTTTATACCATTGGATTCAGGAAATCAAGGCCTTTCTGTTTATGCAAAGTGTTTAACAAATAGTAACCATTAGAATGACTTTATTTGTAGAAACATGTTTAAGGCTATTTTGAGTATGGATTTAGTTTAGTATTTTGTTTTAGGGATAAATAAGTTTGGTTGGCAAACTTGTGACTTGTTAAGTTTCTGTAAACATGCACATGCTTGGTAGAGTTTTCAAAATCACCACTTAGCAAAATCTTGCATGCATGCATTCATATTATTTTTGTTTGTATATAATTGTGTGTTACAAATTTTTGTGTATATTTTGCTAGTGATTGTGATTGTGAGGAGTTCTACTCTCCACATTACCAAGGCAAGTGATATTTTTCATGAATATTTCCATCCTATGTTTTTAACTAGCATTAGATATTTTGCTAAGTCTTGCATGCTAATTTTGTCAAATGATATGTTGGGAAATCCTATGTAGTTTAGAATGGTAGAATTGCTAGGGATTTTTCCTAAGTTAAATTGCCATGCCATGATTAGCTTAGCTATTAGCAAACAAGGGTGGGTATAATCTATTCATGCTATAATGGCTACATTTCTAAGTCATGAGACTAAAAGTTTTCTTAATAAAACCACTAAGTCAATGAATCCCCTGGGTGGAATGGAAGGATTGGGTTATGTTGAGTGGTTACACAAGGCCATGGACTTGGGTTGTGTATCTCACTTGTGGTATGCCACCCAGGCACAAAGGGATTTGGAGGCCAAGTGTTGAGAAAGCTTACAGTGCAACCACTTGGCAATATGGGCTCTGCCTTGATCATATAGGTTGCTAGAACTTAGTCATTTGGACAGTTGGTGGTAGTGGGATGATAGGTTGGAACGCGTCCATTTGACTAAGGAAAGGCTTCTGAAAGGTCCTGTCTTGGGAAACCAAGTCTGGCGGGGAAAGTGCACAACCTCTGCAGATGGAAAACCTAAGTACTTAGCCTAGTCCAAGGCAATGGACAATTTGAGCATCAAGACATGGAAGCTACAAGAATCTCATCACTCCAACTTCTAAGTAAAAATTGGTGGGTGAACAAGGGTGAAGGACCCCAATGTCTATTGGTGGTTTCTTGGGAAGTTTTTGATAAAGAAAAACTTAGTGATTTCAACTAATAGGTAAAACCTATTTTCAAGCAAAGCAAGCCAAGCTACACTTAGCCAAAATGCATATAGTAATATAGTCCACTTAAAATATACCAAGGTATCACTTGCCAATACTATTCCAAAGTATTGACCCTCTGTGGCTGTAACTTGTGATGTTACAGGTTACTCCGATGATGAATAGGAGTCATGAGTCTACACTCAACATGCTTGCCTGTGGCACATGAAGATGAAGACTTATGTTTATTTACTTATTCCTTAAACTCTTGTATTAGGCCTATGGCCCTGAGTTGTAAAAGACTATGTTTTATCTCTGGAATGAATGTAATAAATGACTTTTGTATCTGTGTACTTCATCTTAAACTGTGGATGCTAGCATTGATCCAGGGACTAGCATTGCAATCACAGGGATCCTTTCCTTTATAAAGGAGGGGTCTAACAGTAACACACTAGTAGGATTATTGAAGTTGGGATAAAATCTACCAAGAGGAGCTCCGTCTAATTATGGGTTACTCGCCTACACACATACTTATAAGATTATAATTGTTACACTTATCACGTATCCACCTGGCATAATCACTATTACCATGAAATATATCTCCTCGCGCCTACTTTGTTATCTACAGAAAACAACAAACAATAGAATCGTCCTTTACCTTTATGCATTTTATTTCTGATGTTTACATTTTAGTTTTATTTAAATACATTCATTTAATCCAAATTTTATTCCTATTTAAATACTTGCAGTCAATTCACTCAAAGTCCCGTGACAACTTTGAGAGTGACATAGACTTCACCCATAAACACTTACCTTTGGGCTGTTGGAGATATGCCCAAGAGGCAATAATAAATTGGTTATTATTATATATTTGTGTTTATGATAAATGTTTACATCCCATGCTATAATTGTATTAAGTGGAAACATTAATACTTCTATATTTTGTAAACATAAAAGAAGTTCCTAGTAAGCCTCTTGTTGAACTAGCTTGTTGATTAATAGATGATCATGGTTTCCTGATCATGGACATTATATGTTATTAATAACAAGATCATGTCATTAGGATAATGATATGATGGATGCACTCCTATAGTAAGCGCAACATAAGATCAAGTCATTTAGAGTTCGTTTGCTACAAGCTTTCAAATACAAAGTAACCTAATCCTTTGACCATGAGATCATGTTAATCACCATCACCGGATGAATGCTTTGATGACATCAAACACCACTTCTGTAACTGGGTGGTTATAAATGTGGCATTAGGTATTTTGAAAGTATGTGTTGAGGCACATGGATCAAGAGTGGGATTTGTCCATCCATATGACAAATAGATATACTCTGGGCCCTCTTAGTGGAATGTCATCCAATTGGCTTGCAAGCATGTGACTAGGTCACAAGGGATGTCATATCACGGAATGAGTAAAGAGTACTTATAGGTAACGAGGTTGAACTAGGAATAGAGATACCGACGATCAAACCTCGGTTAAGTAAAGTATCACGAGACAAAGAGAATCGGTATCGTATGTAAATGGTTCATTCGATCACGAAGTAATCGTAGAAGTATGTGTGATCCTTATGAATTTCCAGATTCATCTATTGGTTATTGATCGGATAAGTGTCTCGATCATGTCTGCATAATTCACGAACCGTAGGGAGACACACTTAAGGATTCAATGTTGTTTAGTAGATATGGAAATGAGTTGGAGATCAAATGTTGTTTGGAGTCTCGGATTGGATTAGGGACATCACGAGGAGATCCGAAATGGTCCAAAGAATAAGATTCATATAAGGAAAGTCAATTTCCGGGGTTCGGAAATGTTTTCGGTGTTTTCACCGGAAGCTTCTTAAAGGTTCTAGAAGGTCCACCACCCCTTAGTGGGGTACATGAATGTGCCATGCCAATGTGTAGTGGTTGCATCGTACCCTAGATCACTTGGCTGGATAATGGAAAGAGAAATAATCAAACTCTAGTTTGAATAGTCAAACTCCAATCTGAAAAGTCAAATCCCAACATTGAAAGTCAAAAGCCTAGTGGAGGGAGGAGAGGAAACCTAGAAGGGAGAGGTTTCCCTCTCCCTACTTGCCGCCGGCCACGAATGGGAGCTAGGGCGATGGGGCGCCCCCTTAGCCCTCACCCCAAACCCTAGGCCGCCACCTGCCCCTCTTGTCATCGGCGCCCTAGCTCCTCTAAACCGCTGCTGCCGTCTAGCCCTATCCCTAGCAGCCAACTCCACCTCCTTCCCTCGGTGTCTAAATCCTAGCCGCCGAGGCTCTCTCTAATCCACCATACCTTCTCCAGCTTAGGCAAAGCCCTACAGGATCTACTCCTCCACCTCCACCACCACACCGTCGTGCTGCTAGAATCGCGAGGAGGTGTACAACCTCTGCTGCATGATGGAACATGGGAGAGAAAGGTCTTCAGCGAGTACCGAACGTGTGACCAACTACGGAAGCGCTGCCAGAAGGATCGTCTTCGCGATCTTGAGATCGGCAAGTGAATGACTACATCAACCACGAGACTCCGATCTCGTTAAAAGCTTTGGATCTTTGAGGGTTAGTACTCTATGAACTCGTTGCACTAATATCATAGATTAGATCTTGGCTTTTGTGTGTTCATGTGATAGAAATTTTTTGTTTTTCGTGCTACGAACCCCTATAGTGGTATCAGAGACGTGTCTATGCGTAGATCTGTTGCACGAGTAGAACACAATGGTTGTTATGTGTGGCATCCCGCAAAACCACTGCTAGAAAATCGCGTTGATTTTGTGCATTGCATCGTCATCATCATGCATTGTTTGCCAAAAACTATATTCGCAAAGCCCGTTTTATTTTTTCTAAAAACGCCCCGTCTTTTATTCAAACGCCAAAAACCGGGACTCCGGAATATTTTGTTTGACCAACAATGTTTTGCCAACGGTGCAATTAAAACTAAATAAAATATTAAATTAATTTCTAGTGGGGCAGTCGAACGGGCCGAGTAGACCCGAACGACCACCCCTGTTTTTAAATCGGCCCACCTCTATCCCTAAACCTACAGCTACCTAAAACCCTACCCACACCCCCTGGCCACATCACCCCAACCAGTGGCAGCCTGACACCTCACCTCTCCCTTTCTCTCCCCCACTCCCAGCCTGCCACCTAACCAAACCCACTCCCACCACCGACCCACTCAGCTCCCTCTTCCCCTGGTCCACCGTCTGCCCCGCGCGGCCCACACGCACGCCACCCGCACCGGCCCCACCTCCCCCACTCACAACCGCCCCTGAGCCCCCACACACGAACCACCCACGCACTCCACCCCTCCCTGCCACCGGGCCCCATCCCGCGTGGGCCCCACCCCACGCCCACCCACCTGCCCCGCTCTCTCTTTCCTTCTCTCCTTCCCGCACGCGCCTCGCCCCCCCGCCTGCAGCCCGTCGCCGCCCCGCCGCTTGGACCTCCTCCCCTCCAGCGCCTCTCGCCGCCCCTCCCAGAGTCGCCGTCGCCCCCGTCCCCCTCGTCTGCGTCCCGGAGCGCCGCCGCCGGCCCGTGACCACCCGACCCCGCCGGCCGCTGCGGCCCTGCCGCTGGAGCCGCCTCCGTCGCCGCCCTCCAGCGTTCCCCGCCTCCGTCGTCGAGCCGCGCCGTCCTCCGCCCCGCCGGCGCCAAACCCGCCCGCACCACCGCCCCGCAACCTCCGAGCCTCCCCGAGCCCGCCTCGCCGGTCCCGTCTTCCGGCCGCCGCCGCCGCCCGAGCGCCCCGGCGACCCTCCTGTTCGACCTCTGCAGCCGCGCGGCTCGAGCCTCCTCTGTGTCTCTGCCAAGATCGACCTCGACCACCTCCTCGTTGCTGACCTGCCCGCAGGCCCCGTCCGCCGCCACCAGGCCTCTCCCGGAGCCGACGATGCCACCGACCGCGGGACCCCGCCTCCCCGTCCTTCCTCCTCGGCCATCCCATCTCCCTGCCCGCGCCGTCGAGTCCCTCGCCCATGTAGCCTCTGCCTTCTCCGTCCGCGGGCTCCTCACCTACAGCGTCGGCTCCACCAACCATGCATGCGTCGCCTCTCGCCGGTGTAGGTCTCCCTCAGGCCTGTCCCTGTGCTGGACGTCCATGATGCGGCCGAGGAACCGCTCCGTCGACTAGAGCAGTGTTTATCTCCGTGTTGTTGTCCCAGCACCCAAGATCTTCTTCGGAGATGTACCCGGGAAGAGTACCCCGAACTCATACCCTGCCAAGACCAACGTTTGATGTAATCCGAAGACCATGAACGTTAGCGCCGGTTGCAAGATCTACATGAACCCGAGGACCTTGCCAAGATCGACCGGCGCCGAAGTCCAAGACTGACACCGCCCATCGACCTACAACCCGAGTACGCCAATATGGAACCAAAGCTGGTGCCTCAAGATCTCCGACATGGATCCGGTGATGCCAAGAACGCCTTCATGGACATCCGAAGACCCCGATGGCTGAGACCGAACTAGACCCATGGACGCCAAGATCTACTCCCCGGATCCGAAGACCGAACCCGGCACGCCAAGTACTCCCTCGAGGACGCCGAGCCCCCCCCGATGCGACAAGTACTCGTTCCCGGACGCCATGACCTCCTTCAAGGATCCGATGACCGAGACCCTGAAGACCGATCTAGGGCGCCAAGGACTTCGCATGGAGTCGACAAGATCATCCGGACACACCAAGATCAACTGCGCGGGCCGACAAGAACGACACCGTACAAGGCGAGACCGATGCGCCCCCGACACCGACCCAAGTTCGTTCCCGGACGCGCCAAGACCTACCCCTGAGTCCGAGAACGACCTCGCCGAACCCTGAACCCTGAGACCGACCCCGAACCCCGGAACCCCAAGATCGTCGAGACCCCTCAACGTGTGAACCTCTTCCCGAAAACCCTAATTTCATAACATAATACAACTTGTTACATATTGATTTGTCATACTCGCATGCATATCTGTGGTTTGGGGGCCTTATGCCGATTCACCTAATAATTAAATATGGGGCCCATATGCGGGCAAATCTAGCCTTATATTGGCCTCATTTAAAACTTGTGTAGCGAACCGGTGCTATCTTTTGCCATGCTAAAACAACATTTAATTGCGGGGTAGTTAAACAACTGGAACCATCTAAGTAATTGTCGGGACCCCGGTTCCGCTTAATTTGACCTAATCGCATCGCACTTTGCCATGCCATGCATCATACATGCATCATGCCGATCTTCTGCCGTTGCATTAAATATTGCATCCGGTGTTTGTTCTAGTGTTTTGCTTCTTCGCGGATAAGGCCGTTGAGTTGATGCGAGTGTCGTCCGTTCTTCGGTTGAACCTTCGACAATGTTTTCAGGCGAGCATCTCCCCCTTTCTACCTATCTTACTTTTATAGTCTTTATTCCCTCCTGTTGATCTATTGCTATCTGTGTTGCGATGCTTTAGTTTCCGTACCTGTGATATACCGTGCAGCCCTATATTGCCTTGGACACATCCTATTACCTGTTGTTTGGTAGATAGTTGGACTTGCGCGTGGTAGTTGCTTGCTCAAGTGCTGATGTGTGTCGTCATATGCCACAGTTGCTGATGCTTTGCCGCATGTTGATGTTGGAGATGATCCTAGTTTTACTTATCGTCACTTTAATTTCTGTTTAACAACTAAAATTGAATAAGCAGAGGCATCGGTGGGTGATAGATAATATTTGGTTTCCGAACGCCCACTTGTGTCCCGTAAGACCCCGAGTACTTGATACCTGTTCCTTGGTTTGTCGCGCTATCCACATCCGGGAGGTATATGGGACCCCCCTGAGCCAGAGCTTGATTCATTCTTATTTCTTGGGGCCACAAACTAGTTTGAGGTTTTATTTACGATCCTGTACTTATGCCATGCTTTACTGCTTTATTTACGATTGTGCGAGGAGCACACTGTACTGTTTAGGAATTGTGACCCGTTTACGTGGTATCGACAAGCCCAGCCACACTTTCGGGTTCCCAGTCGTTTACCGCCGGCCCCACAAACCTTGAGGCCGTCTCGGCGTCAGCTAGCTTCGTTGCGGAATCTACTTAAGGGGTGGCCCCCTAAAATATTTCTGAATCCTGTGATTGTTCAGTCGTGAAAGCCTCGTTGGGTTTTGATTTGGTTTTTCCGAGGTTGATCGAGCGTGTGTTGTTATTGGTGCACCCCGGCCGGGTAAAACTTTTTGAAAGCCGTGTCCGCGGTTATGGACGACTTGGAGCACAGTATCTCGATCATAGACAAGCATAACTAAAGTTTATTGCTATAATTTGGCTTTATAATGACTAGTAATCAGCTTCACTATAACGGAATAGCTAAATAATACTGTCCACAATTGCTTGTTTGGAGTGTCGCTTGCGACCATTGTATTTGACTAGTAAGTATTGCAACTACAACGGAATGGCTGAATAAAAGTACCAACAACTGCTGGGTTTTGGGTTTTACATCATGCTATCTGTATCTGATTAGTAATTGCTGCAACTACAACGGAATGATTAACTAAAAGTGCCCACTGCTTATTTTATCAGGATGATTATCTATACTTGACTAGTAATTTTTGCAACGATAACCGAATAAATAAAACTGCCAACTGTGTGAGTTCCTCGGTTGACTTCCTCGATCGGTGTCGAGGGGGGAAACACCAGGATGGGTTTGATTGGTGGTAGTTATCAGGTTGGTTCCGAATAGGTCTTTCTTACCCCTATCTGATTGCCGCCAGTTGTATTGAGTCTCTATAGGTTGTTTAGTGCATGCTGCCGCTGCCGCTCAGTCCACCATGCCTATGTAGGCGAGGACCGCCGAATTCTAGCCTCGCCGTGTACTGGCCTCAGTACTGACGCTCCTTCTTTTTCCTTTGCCCTTTGTCGGCACCCCTTTTGTTTAAGCAGGTTTTGAGATCGACGCCGTTAGCAGGGTTACCCTTCCGGCTTGGCCCGGGCAGGGTTATGGACGCCATTGGTTATTCTTCAGGGCTCTTAGCCCCATTTGCTTCTTGTCCGTAGTCGGACGCTCTACCGTTTTCAAGGTGATTTGGATCTTGTATATTATATCTGTATTCTTGACTCTTTGAGTCGCTGTTGTATATATCTGTTCTGTGGGTCCCATCGAGGACTGTTGTGTAATGTTATTACTTCGTTTTCCACCCGCACGAAAGTGCCTGGTGGGCACCTTTGAATCGTTTCTATGCGGGTTTGGTGAATTTTGCTCAAACTTGCATAGGTCCGATTCTGAGGGTGTTACAGAGTGGTATCAGAGCTCAGCAGTTACGATACCCCACAAGTCCAGCCTGTAGGATAACCTAGCTAACGGCCGAAGTAGAGTGTCAAACTATTTTTGAAAATCGGTTGGATAGTTCTGATTTGGTCTGATTTTACTCCTTACCCCTCTGCTATTCTCCTCTTATCTCTACGCGTTTTGAATCCGCTCTCTCCTCTTTCTTCGAGTCCAGGAATTCTCGTGGTTGGGTTTCCGTCGTACCTTCAGGGTTTCGTTTCCCCCTCTGCTAACGGTGATCTATCATCCGGTGTTCAAGCTGCCTGAGGAATCAGTCTTCCGTGGAACCATTCTTTATTCCTTGTTTGTTCCTTCCGGTGTGTTCTGACGCGACGACATCATCCACGCCAGATCCGATGCAGAGTCTGCATCACTCCTTTGTTTCCGAACCTCGCTTGTCGAGATCTTCAGTCTGATTCCGAGAATGGTTGCACGCTTTTCCACTGATTGTGCGGAGTAATAGTTTGGGTGTGTGATGGATTGGCCCCCATGCCGACTACCCTTTCTATTCGCTTTTGTACATTGAAGTGGATGAGAATGCATCGGTTCCCCTTTTCCATCGGAGCTAGAGGTGGCTTTAATTGTTGATACCTCTACCTTCGACCTTTTGTTTTCCGGAGTGTCCTCTCGGCGATCACGGACAACGACCTCTTGTTAGTGGTGTCGCGAGGATCTACACGAAGTGAGAAGATGCAGATCGCCGACCTTCTTTCCGGTACCATGAGGCGGATCTCGAGGGCGAGATCCATTGTTAGTGGTGTCGAATTGTGGCATCCCGCAAAACCACTGCTAGAAAATCGCGTTGATTTTGTGCATTGCATCGTCATAATCATGCATTGTTTGCCAAAAACTATATTCGCAAAGCCCGTTTTATTTTTTCTAAAAACGCCCCGTCTTTTATTCAAACGCCAAAAACCGGGACCCCGGAATATTTTGTTTGACCAACAATGTTTTGCCAACGGTGCAATTAAAACTAAATAAAATATTAAATTAATTTTTAGTGGGGCAGTCGAACGGGCCGAGTAGACCCGAACGACCACCCCTGTTTTTAAATCGGCCCACCTCTATCCCTAAACCTACAGCTACCTAAAACCCTACCCACACCCCCTGGCCACATCACCCCAACCAGTGGCAGCCTGACACCTCACCTCTCCCTTTCTCTCCCCCACTCCCAGCCTGCCACCTAACCAAACCCACTCCCACCACCGACCCACTCAGCTCCCTCTTCCCCTGGTCCACCGTCTGCCCCGCGCGGCCCACACGCACGCCACCCGCACCGGCCCCACCTCCCCCACTCACAACCGCCCCTGAGCCCCCACACACGAACCACCCACGCACTCCACCCCTCCCTGCCACCGGGCCCCATCCCGCGTGGGCCCCACCCCACGCCCACCCACCTGCCCTGCTCTCTCTTTCCTTCTCTCCTTCCCGCACGCGCCTCGCCCCCCCCCCCGCCTGCAGCCCGTCGCCGCCCCGCCGCTTGGACCTCCTCCCCTCCAGCGCCTCTCGCCGCCCCTCCCAGAGTCGTCGTCGCCCCCGTCCCCCTCGTCTGCGTCCCGGAGCGCCGCCGCCGGCCCGTGACCACCCGACCCCGCCGGCCGCTGCGGCCCTGCCGCTGGAGCCGCCTCCGTCGCCGCCCTCCAGCGTTCCCCGCCTCCGTCGTCGAGCCGCGCCGTCCTCCGCCCCGCCGGCGCCAAGCCCCGCCCGCACCACCGCCCCGCAACCTCCGAGCCTCCCCGAGCCCGCCTCGCCGGTCCCGTCTTCCGGCCGCCGCCGCCGCCCGAGCGCCCCGGCGACCCTCCTGTTCGACCTCTGCAGCCGCGCGGCTCGAGCCTCCTCTGTGTCTCTGCCAAGATCGACCTCGACCACCTCCTCGTTGCTGACCTGCCCGCAGGCCCCGTCCGCCGCCACCAGGCCTCTCCCGGAGCCGACGATGCCACCGACCGCGGGACCCCGCCTCCCCGTCCTTCCTCCTCGGCCATCCCATCTCCCTGCCCGCGCCGTCGAGTCCCTCGCCCGTGTAGCCTCTGCCTTCTCCGTCCGCGGGCTCCTCACCTACAGCGTCGGCTCCACCAACCACGCATGCGTCGCCTCTCGCCGGTGTAGGTCTCCCTCAGGCCTGTCCCTGTGCTGGACGTCCATGATGCGGCCGAGGAACCGCTCCGTCGACTAGAGCAGTGTTTATCTCCGTGTTGTTGTCCCAGCACCCAAGATCTTCTTCGGAGATGTACCCGGGAAGAGTACCCCGAACTCGTACCCTGCCAAGACCAACGTTTGATGTAATCCGAAGACCATGAACGTTAGCGCCGGTTGCAAGATCTACATGAACCCGAGGACCTTGCCAAGATCGACCGGCGCCGAAGTCCAAGACTGACACCGCCCATCGACCTACAACCCGAGTACGCCAATATGGAACCAAAGCTGGTGCCTCAAGATCTCCGACATGGATCCGGTGACGCCAAGAACGCCTTCATGGACATCCGAAGACCCCGATGGCTGAGACCGAACTAGACCCATGGACGCCAAGATCTACTCCCCGGATCCGAAGACCGAACCCGGCACGCCAAGTACTCCCTCGAGGACGCCGAGCCCCCCCGATGCGACAAGTACTCGTTCCCGGACGCCATGACCTCCTTCAAGGATCCGATGACCGAGACCCTGAAGACCGATCTAGGGCGCCAAGGACTTCGCATGGAGTCGACAAGATCATCCGGACACACCAAGATCAACTGCGCGGGCCGACAAGAACGACACCGTACAAGGCGAGACCGATGCGCCCCCGACACCGACCCAAGTTCGTTCCCGGACGCGCCAAGACCTACCCCTGAGTCCGAGAACGACCTCGCCGAACCCTGAACCCTGAGACCGACCCCGAACCCCGGAACCCCAAGATCGTCGAGACCCCTCAACGTGTGAACCTCTTCCCGAAAACCCTAATTTCATAACATAATACAACTTGTTACATATTGATTTGTCATACTCGCATGCATATCTGTGGTTTGGGGGCCTTATGCCGATTCACCTAATAATTAAATATGGGGCCCATATGCGGGCAAATCTAGCCTTATATTGGCCTCATTTAAAACTTGTGTAGCGAATCGGTGCTATCTTTTGCCATGCTAAAACAACATTTAATTGCGGGGTAGTTAAACAACTGGAACCATCTAAGTAATTGTCGGGACCCCGGTTCCGCTTAATTTGACCTAATCGCATCGCACTTTGCCATGCCATGCATCATACATGCATCATGCCGATCTTCTGCCGTTGCATTAAATATTGCATCCGGTGTTTGTTCTAGTGTTTTGCTTCTTCGCGGATAAGGCCGTTGAGTTGATGCGAGTGTCGTCCGTTCTTCGGTTGAACCTTCCACAATGTTTTCAGGCGAGCATCTCCCCCTTTCTACCTATCTTACTTTTATAGTCTCTATTCCCTCCTGTTGATCTATTGCTATCTGTGTTGCGATGCTTTAGTTTCCGTACCTGTGATATACCGTGCAGCCCTATATTGCCTTGGACACATCCTATTACCTGTTGTTTGGTAGATAGTTGGACTTGCGCGTCGTAGTTGCTTGCTCAAGTGCTGATGTGTGTCGTCATATGCCACAGTTGCTGATGCTTTGCCGCATGTTGATGTTGGAGATGATCCTAGTTTTACTTATCGTCACTTTAATTTCTGTTTAACAACTAAAATTGAATAAGCAGAGGCATCGGTGGGTGATAGATAATATTTGGTTTCCGAACGCCCACTTGTGTCCCGTAAGACCCCGAGTACTTGATACCTGTTCCTTGGTTTGTCGCTCTATCCACATCCGGGAGGTATATGGGACCCCCCTGAGCCAGAGCTTGATTCATTCTTATTTCTTGGGGCCACAAACTAGTTTGAGGTTTTATTTATGATCCTGTACTTATGCCATGCTTTACTGCTTTATTTACGATTGTGCGAGGAGCACACTGTACTGTTTAGGAATTGTGACCCGTTTACGTGGTGTCGACAAGCCCAGCCACACTTTCGGGTTCCCAGTCGTTTACCGCCGGCCCCACAAACCTTGAGGCCGTCTCGGAGTCAGCTAGCTTCGTTGCGGAATCTACTTAAGGGGTGGCCCCCTGAAATATTTCTGAATCCTGTGATTGTTCAGTCGTGAAAGCCTCGTTGGGTTTTGATTTAGTTTTTCCGAGGTTGATCGAGCGTGTGTTGCTATTGGTGCACCCCGGCCGGGTAAAACTTTCTGAAAGCCTTGTCCGCGGTTATGGACGACTTGGAGCACAATATCTCGATCATAGACAAGCATAACTAAAGTTTATTGCTATAATTTGGCTTTATAATGACTAGTAATCAGCTTCACTATAACGGAATGGCTAAATAATACTGTCCACAATTGCTTGTTTGGAGTGTCGCTTGCGACCATTGTATTTGACTAGTAAGTATTGCAACTACAACGGAATGGTTGAATAAAAGTACCAACAACTGCTGGGTTTTGGGTTTTACATCATGCTATCTGTATCTGATTAGTAATTGCTGCAACTACAACGGAATGATTAACTAAAAGTGCCCACTGCTTATTTTATCAGGATGATTATCTATACTTGACTAGTAATTTTTGCAACGATAACCGAATAAATAAAACTGCCAACTGTGTGAGTTCCTCAGTTGACTTCCTCGATCGGTGTCGAGGGGGGAAACACCAGGATGGGTTTGATTGGTGGTAGTTATCAGGTTGGTTCCGAATAGGTCTTTCTTACCCCTATCTGATTGCCGCCAGTTGTATTGAGTCTCTATAGGTTGTTTAGTGCATGCTGCCGCTGCCGCTCAGTCCACCATACCTATGTAGGCGAGGACCGCCGAATTCTAGCCTCGCCGTGTACTGGCCTCAGTACTGACGCTCCTTCTTTTTCCTTTGCCCTTTGTCGGCACCCCTTTTGTTTAAGCAGGTTTTGAGATCGACGCCGTTAGCAGGGTTACCCTTCCGGCTTGGCCCGGGCAGGGTTATGGACGCCATTGGTTATTCTTCAGGGCTCTTAGCCCCATTTGCTTCTTGTCCGTAGTCGGACGCTCTACAGTTTTCAAGGTGATTTGGATCTTGTATATTATATCTGTATTCTTGACTCTTTGAGTCGCTGTTGTATATATCTGTTCTGTGGGTCCCATCGAGGACTGTTGTGTAATGTTATTACTTCGTTTTCCACCCGCACGAAAGTGCCTGGTGGGCACCTTTGAATCGTTTCTATGCGGGTTTGGTGAATTTTGCTCAAACTTGCATATGTCCGATTCTGAGGGTGTTACATTATGGGCGTTGATGCTTTTGTTGTCGATTGATTTTTGTGTACTATGCATCTTGCAGGATGGTGGGGAAGCGGTTGATACCTTCGATCCGGATTACGGATGCAATATAGCTCTTTTTCCCTAGTAGACCTAGGTTTATCGAATCCTCGGAAGCAGAAAGAAAAGTGAGATTACTTAAACGAACCTTCGAGAGTTTTAGAATTCCTATTGCATTTTCACCGAACCAAGAGTTTGCGATCTTGTTGTTGTTGTCGATGGATAGAGAGAGGGCCTAGGGTCTTCGGTTTTCACCAGTAGCTGTGCAAAACATCTGATGGGAATAATAGATAATGATAAAGTATGCATGTAATTGTTAGAGCAAGATAATTATATATGGGCAGTGCATCCATAATTATTATTGCCACCACAACCGCTTATAGCAATAACCTACTAGTCTCATCCATAGAAGAAAGAGAGCTAATGATATGCATCATGAAGTCACCGTTAATCCCAAGTAAATTCCTCACATACAGCCGTACTACCATTTCTGTCACTAGGGTTCCTATCCTGCAGATCAGTTATTACTCACACTCGCTTTACCTAGATCAATCCTCGGGTCTTGGGTACATGACAATTACTTAGATTGAGGCAAGAGAGGGTACTACAATTATCATGTCATACAAACTAATACATGATCCCATCTATGATAAATAACATGCACAAAAAGCTACATGGCTAGGCCGAAGCCCTTATCCCAAGGAGAATTACTCACACATAGAGATGAAATCGACAATCATAAACATTATAATAGAGATCGTACGGTTGATAGCAAATAGTCTTACAATGTCGCCTAGTCTTACAATGTCGCCAATTGGAGATGAGATCTACAATTACAAGTGGTGGAGAAGGGTTTATAGGTTTAGATCTAGATCTATTCCTCCAGCGTGGCGGCTTCTGGTGGCAGGGAGAGTTGAGGTAAAAAAGAAGCGCATGTTTCCCCTCGCCCGAAGCCTCTTTATATAGGGGTCCCTTCACGAAAGTTGTTCTGTTTGACCTAATAAAGTCGGTGCCAACTATATGGCCGACACTATATGCTCCCAGAATACGTATAGTTGGTCGTTAAAGCTGCAGTATTAACTTCACGGCTCCTGGTTTCTTTGACGTGTTGGAAATCTCGTATCTTTGGCATTTATGTAGTGATTCCTATCATCATACGTCATTATCTGCGCAGGAAAAAATAGCAAGAAAGGATCGCATACCCCTTTGATCATTAGGCATTAGTGGCAGGTTTTAGAGAGATATTTCATCAAATATATGAATAATATCTAGTTTAAATGCAGATGTGGATGACTATATTTCACAGCCATCAACCTCCCCAAGCTTAAATTTGATCGTCCTTGAGCAAGAAAACCAAAATCAAAAGGTAACTCAGCATTTAAACTAAAATAACGAGATGATGATCTTACTCATGATTGATAGTATCATGTTTCCATCACTTTATTAATCTGAAAAACTTTAGCATAGATAGAGTAATGGCAAGCATATCATACGGGTTTCACGAATCCTTATAGCACAGCAAAATTATTGTAAGCATGGATGATTCAAAAAAGTAAACTTTATTCCATGTCATGTAATCAACTCATAAGCTTGCCTTTGAACAATAAAGTGTAATCATGTAGAATTAAGAGTGTGAGAGTTTGTCATGAAAAGCATATACCCTAAATTATCTCAATTCCCCCACATCGAAAAATCAAGACTTTTCAAGCACTACTTTTCTATTCATTGTCCTTCAAGAATTTCAGTTCTTAAGTAATTGAGAGCATGCCAAAAATTTCATTAGTTTATCGGGCTGTGATGGAAACTCGTGGCATCACTAAGGTTTTGTTCCTTTTGCATAATGATTACTCATATCAGTCAGAGGAGTGATTCCATCATGTTACATCTACCCGGGAGTGCCAAGAATCTTACCCATTATAGTATTGTTGCTACATATGTTTAATCAACTCATAACCGAAATCTAGGAATTTCCTCCATGAAGATCGTTCGTAGGCTAGCGGAGTTGTTGGCATCCCATGATGTTTGACATGCATAAAGATATATCATTCTTATGATTCACAAGTCAAACTTTGGCATGCTCACAAAAACTGCTAAACATCAATTCAATTGAACAAATATTTTCAAAGAGAGCTATCAAGTCAATCATTATTTTCTATGGTGTTGAGTGTCTGTAGGAATAAGCTTTCAAGACTAAATACTACAATACACAAGTCTTCAATTTGTGAGACTTTTTATTATTTCAATTGTTTAGCAAATTTTTAGGCAATACTTTGGTTAACTACAAGAGCTGGAACAAAACATACCCATGCAAACAAAATTTTACTACAATATAGAGACTCACTCCACCGATATAACATCTTAACATTAATACTAACTAGCATGGGTTTCTCAAACTTCAAAAGTGGGGAGTCATATGGCATGCCTCTCATGTTTGGTTCCACTTCTCTCTTCCCTTTTTATTTGTTTCTTGGAAACTCGAAGTCAATCACTCTCCTACAAATCAACAATAACTTCGAGGCGAAAAGAAAAAGAGAGAGGGAAAATAAAGATAAACGGAGAAATATTTTTGTGATTTTTGAGAAGGGGAATTTAAAGAATAGAAAATTGGCGGAAATGCTTGGCTTGAAAATTTCAAACAAAATAAAGTAACTAAGATAAAGTGTTGGGGAAACCAACACGGGTGCTTATAAACTCAAATAAAAACATAACCTCGAAAATAAGATAAAGCAAATGAAAACCAAAATATAAAAATAGATAGAAAACTTCCCCAATCTTAGGCTTTTGCAAGCCCTTCAAATCACTATGGTGGGGGGGGGAGGAAAAGTTGTAACTCCAGTCCGCAAATTGAGTTGAAAGGTTACTTGTTGTTTCTCGAAGGTTCAGGGCGAGATTATGCATTCCCTCCATAGTTCCTCCAAGTTCTGGAAATCTTGATATGTAGGAAACCGGCTTGGTGGCTGCAGCTCCTGATGGTGGACTTCTTGCTCCTCCTCTTCGTCCTCATCCTCTTTCAGAATCTCTTCCTCGGGTTGGTGTTTCTCAACCTGCAAGTCATAAAGCACACGTCCTTCCTGATAGATAAAATACCATTAGGCAAAGGAGCGGAGTAGAGACGCCAGCTCCAGCGATATGCAGATAATAAACACCACCTCTCCTAGTGAGCATTGCACAATCCTTTAAAGTAGAGAAACCAACACGTCGCTCACCTAGTACCTATTGTAACTCACCTAGGTCGATGCCTAGGACATTGGCGAGCACGTTGATGACGCCTCCACAAGTGATTGGTGCTTGGCTTTGGTGGGATTGGTACTCCAAGTAGTGCACAAGAATTGCGCCGAAGTGAAGTGACAAGTTATCATAGTTGAAAGCAGATTTTGCAAGGATTAAGATGTCCTCCTCATTGAGTATTGTAAACTCATTACGCGCATGCAGGGTGTTAGCAATAACATAGAACAAATAGAGAATAGCAGGATGTTGAATATTTTTCCCTTTGCTGATTCTAGAAGTAAATCTCATTCTATTATAGCAGAGTTCAGGGGATGGTTCTATGTCGATAAAAGATGCGTGCAGAGAATTAGGATCATTGTTGGATAAACTAAAACAATTGCACTATTCATCAAGTGATAATGAATAATTATTGTTCACGAGCCGGAAAGAAATTCTATCCTCCCCATGCCATGCTTTAACGGTGCTTTTCAAAGAACTAATAAATTCAATGGTTAACCGGCGATTGGTTGGTGCATCATGAAATACAAAGTTTTACAAACCAACTCTATTGCAAAGTAAATTAAAGTCATAAAAAATACCGAGTTGGTTCAATGTGACGGGGCAAGCCTACTTGGTTGCCTTGACTTCTTGGTTTTTGATCCTATCGAAATGTTCACGGTGAGACTCGTTCTTGAATTGAATCCCCATGCATTCCTGAGCTGCAGCCCGAGAAGAACTAGCGGCATCAAGAGCACTTGTCTGGCTCCTCGTGTTCATCTTCTACAAATAAATAAGAAAGATAAAATATAAAAACTTTTTTTGTTCCAATAGTAATAGTCATAGCATAATCCTCATCATATCACACTAAAAAATCTCCTCAACATAATAATGTAGGCAAGATAATCATGGAAAATAGTTCAAAATAAGTCTCACCCTAGATTGATAATGACAATAGATTAGAGATGAATTTGCGAAAAGTAACTGGAGGATCGGAGGAGAAACATACCGTAGATCACTTGTGTGCGAGGAAATCGAACGAAATTGAGTAGGGGTGAAGATCCCTTGAGGTTTTGAGAGAGTTTGTAGGTAGAAGAGAGAAAAAGGATTGATGTTTTGTTGTTTTGGGTACCTCCCCATGCGTTTAAGTGGTAGGATGCAACAATATGGTCGCAACTATATAGCCTGAACACTTTGGTTCCGCCGTATAGTTGGTCTGATGGCAAAATTTTAGGGTTTCTTTCTGGCGGCTTTAACTATACGGCCAGAAATATATGGCCAGAACTTGTGTTCCTGCCATATAGCTGGTTGTCAAACCTTCTATATCCTGGGATGAAATTTTTTCGATGGGTCATATAACTATACGGCCGGAGCTATACAACGGGAAATTTTATTCCCACCATATAGTTGGTCGTTAAAGCTTCTGTACACATCAAAAAATTTCTATTTCTTCAAGAATTACTTTTTAGACTGAAACTTAGCAAAACACCTTGTTTTGAAATAAAAATGACAGACTAAGTTGTCGACCAACTTTGGCGTGTATAAAACAGGAATTTTTAGTACCGCTGAATCTCTCCTTCTCACTAGAGTTTTCTAGCACTCTTTATTCTATATAAGACTTAAAATAAAACTTAAAAACTTTACTCAAACCTTGCCTCCATGCATCGCTCTTTTATGGTCAATAGGTTGACCTTGATGTTGCTCACTTAGGCCATATGAGTGGAACACCCACTCCAAAGTAGTTGTCCTTCAAAGTGATGGACTCCTTATCATCTTGCTTGGCTTTCTTTTTCCTGGGGAAATGAATAACAAAAGGATCCCATGAAGGCAATTGGAGCTTCATGTTCCATTCATGAAAATTGATTAAAGCCTTAATAGTTCTTAAGAAAGGATGACCTAGTATAATAGGGGCAGTAGCATCTTCAGGCATGTCAACAATAAAGAAATCAATAAGAGCAGGACGGACTTTAATGTATACTAAGGTATTTTCTTTAATGCCTACTGCTTGTTTGTAAGTAGAATTTGCTAGATGTAATTTTAGTTCAGTGATTTCAAAAGAGCCAAGATTTAACTTGTTAAAAAGACTCTTTGGAATTGTTGAAACACTTGCACCTAGATCACAGAGTGCAGCTATTTCATTAGTCCCAATTTTAATCTTAATAGTAGGCTCAAATATATCATCTAGATTAATAGGCAATTTTTCAGCAATTTTCTTACATTATTCCTCAAGGTCACGTACCTTTATTGCTACCTGATTAACGAAGTGTTGATACATGGCTTCCTCATTTCCTTCACTTATCAGAATCTTGACATATCCTTTTTAAAGATATTCAACTGTGTAGTTCGGTGAAGGAGTATTGCAATAATCAAGTTCTTAGGGCTCCTCCCCTTGGATCCTTATCATCTATAGGTCTTCAACTAGATTGGCTCAGCTTTACCTGCAAATTTGGCTAGAATGAGAGTTTTACTCTCGGTTATCTTACCTAACTGTGCGTCAACAATCCTTGTTCTTTCTTAGAGAGCCTGCAAATCATTTCTCAAACTAACAGCTTGGTTAGATAATTTACCAAGCATAGCATCATGATTCTCCGTAATTTTGACTAGAATATTTTTTTGCTCATTTTGTGAGTCCATAAAAGATTTAAGAGGTTCTTGGAGACTAGTATTACTTGATGCCATATTATTATTAGAGCTACCTGCAGGACTAGAATAATGTTTCTAAAAATTTGGATTATAATTCTTTTTCCAAGAAGGTTTATAATCATTACGAGCTATGAAGTCTATTTCTTCAATAGATGGTTTGGGAGTAGCTCTTATCGGGTTTTTCTTACCTTTAACGAATAATATGAGCTCATCCAACTTAGCATTGAGTTCTTCACTTTCTTGAGGTGTGACGGAGTTCACCTTATTTGTGTTTGATCTTTCCACATGCCATTGGGCATGGTTGTCTTGCATATTGTCTAGCAGCTGCTTTGCTACGATAATTTTCTTACCCATAAATGTTCCTCCAGCTGCAGTATCTAGCATAGACTTAGACATAAGGTTAAGAGCATTATAAAATAAATGGAGAATTAATCAATCTTCCATCCCATGGCTAGGACAGTTTCTCATGCATTCTTTCATTCTCTCCCATGCAAGCGCTAGTGGCTCACGCTCTTCCTGTCTAAAACCAATAATATTAGATATGAGTTGCATAGTATTTGTAGGTGGAAAGAATTTAGTCATAAATAAATAAGTACATTCCACCCATGATGCAATAGTATTTCTAGACAAAGATAGCAACCATTATTTTGCTCTTCCTTTAAGAGAGAAAGGAAATAAATGCAACTTGACCACGTCGGGGTCAACATCTTTAATGTGCAACATATCATATATTTCAGTGAAAGTATTTAATTGCATACGTGCATCTTCTACAACAGAGCCTCCAAATTGATTCTAATGAACCAAACTTAAATAGTGGGGCTTAATTTCATAATCTTCAGCAGCAATTGCTGGCTGAGTAATAGGAGTACGCAAATAATCATTGTTAGGAGTTGCAAACTCCCCAAGCTTCTTTTCAGCCATACTTCCTATGTTTTTATATTATCTTAAACAAGTACAAATGATAAACAAGAAATAAAAGACTAAATAATTTTTTTTGGTTTTTCAAATAAAGACTAAAAGCAAACTAACAAACTTAAAAACGAGAATTTAAACCTAGTAAGGTTCCTACTAACCTCACCAGGGTAGCTATTGCTTCCCCGACAATGGCACCAGAAAAAGGGTTGATCCTTCGATCCGGATTACGGATATAGTATAGTTCTTTTTCTCTAGTAGACCTAGGTTTATCGAATCCTCGGGAAGCAGAAAGCAAAGTGAGATTACTTAAATGGACCTTCAAGAGTTTTAGAATTCCTATTGCATTTTCACTGGACCAATATTTTGCGATCTTGTTGTTGTCGATGGAGAGAGAGAGAGAGGGCCTAGGGTCTTCGGTTTTCACTAGTAGTTGTGCAAAACATCTGATGGGAACTATAGATAATAATAAAGTATGCATGTAATTGTTAGAGCAAGATAATTATATGTGGGCAGTGCATCCATAATTGTTATCGCCTCTGCAACCGCTTATAGCAATAACCTACTAGTCTCATCCATAGAAGAAATAAAACTAATGATATGCATCGTGATGTCACCGTTAATCCCAAGTAAATTCCTCACATACAGCAGTACTACCCTTTCTGTCACTGGGGTTCCTATCCTTCAGATTAGTCATTACTCACACTCCCTTTACCTAGATCAATCCTCGGGGTCTTGGGTACCTGACAAGTACTTAGATTGAGGCAAGAGAGGGTATTACAATCATCATGTCATACAAACTAATACATGATCCCATCTATGATAAATAACATGCACAAAAAGCTACATGGCTAGTAAAAGAACATTTCATAATCCCTAGTGTTTTGTGTGTTAGATAACAATATCAAGGATTATTTAATGTGTGTTGAAGTGTTGCAGCTCTCTCTCTCTAGTGATCAAAGGAAAATGATTCTGCCTTTGGGGGGCGGATAATCCTCCCCTCCCTTTTCCCAAATAGGCGTAAGTCCCAAAAGGGGGGCGGAGTTTCGGCCGGATTATCCGGCCCCGCCGGATAATCCGCCCCTCAGGGGGGCCGGATAGTCCGCCCCTCTTGCTCATGACCAAGGTGCAAGCCCCAGAGAGGGGGCAGAGTTTCGGCCGGACTTCCCGGCAAGGCCGGATAATCTGCCCCAGGAGGGGGCCGGATTATCTGCCCCCAAGGTCTTCTTGAAGTTCCGCAGGCGCCAACCCCAGAGAGGGGGCGGATTTTCTCCCCGGAATATCCGCCCTGGGGGCGGATTTTTCCCAGGGGGAAGATAATCCGCCCCAAGTGAGGGGCGGATAATCCGCCCCCAAACTTGTTCAATGGCCAGATCTGGGCAGGGGGTATTTAAGCCAGCCTTCGCCCTCCTGCCAGATCTCTTAGTTCATTCTAAAAAGTCAAGATCTGATCTGCAACCTTCATCCAAGAGAGCTCCACCTAGATCCACCCAAAGGCCCCGTCCCTTGGGGAATAGAAGGAGGAGAACTCGATCTTCATCATTAGCAATCAAGCGCTTCATCTCCTCTCCATTCATTTGGAGAATCACCGGTCTAGTATTTATTGCAAATACCTAGATCCTTGTTTTGTTTATATTGATAAATCTTGTTCTTGTGACAGGTTGTTGTCATCTCGGGAGCCCCCAATTCAGTTGTGGGTGTGTGCCTCGGTAGCGTTCTAAAAGGCACCGGTTCCCGCCTTGAAGGGTACCAATAGTGGAGAAGGTGGATCAAGCCTCTCGTGGCGAGATCCATCGGAGAATAGGGTGAGGCCTATTGTGGCGTGGTGGTCTTAGAACCTCCCACCCCTCCAACGCAGATGTACTTCCCTTAACAAGGAAGGAACCGCGGTAAAACAAATCCCTGTGTCTCCGCGTGCTCCACTACGGTTCCCTCGCTCCTCTCTTTATGTGCTTAGTAGCTAGGGTTGCATATAGGGAAATTCTCGTAGTTACATATCTAGAGAATTTACTTTGTGTCAATCCTAAAATTGAAAAAGTACTAAAAATTGGGTAGCACCTATTCACCCCCTCTAGGTGCCCATACGATCCATTTCAATTGGTATCAGAGCCCCGAATCTTATTTCGGGCTTAACCACCTAAGAGAAGTATGGGTTCCAAGGTAGATGGGAGTGATGCTCCGGAGGTAGTCACCATGAACAATCTCAAGACTTTGGAAACAACCTTGGTGAGTTCAATGGAGGCTAAGATGGAAGAGATGCGTCAATTGATAATGCGTCTCTCCACATCCGCAGCATCACCTCCATCTAACTCCGAGGCTACCACTCCGCAATCCAAGGAAACAGGTAAAACCGTTTCCAAAGATAACGAAGTGGTTGGTGATGACACAAGCAACAGCTCCTCCTCAAAAAAGGATAGTGGTAAGGATGGATACAATGAGGTTTCTCATGTGTATTCTCTTGATCCACCTATCCCCCACCCACATATACATAATAGGGGTGATCCACCCAAACTTTCAGCATCTACTTTTACTCAATGGCAATTTTTGATGAAGTCTCATGTGTGCAGTTCCTCCATTGAGTTGTGGAAAATCATCGAAAATGGTCGTCATGTTGGAAACCCCAACAATCTCACAAGAAGAGAAGTGGTCGATAGCCAACTCAACGCTACAACTCTACACATGATACAACTTGGTGTGGGTGACAAAGATATGCCACACATTCAGCATCTTAGTACAGCTAAGGAAGCTTGGGATGCTCTCACCGAGCTCTTCATCGGAAACGAAAGTATGAGAAGGAATATATATGATGCTTTGAGCAACGAAGCTGAAGGATTCTATGTGTTGGATGGAGAAAACCACGAGGACATGTATAGGAGGCTCAAGGCGATAGCCACAACTTTCAGAAACCATGGGGCCGCTCATGTTGATGATGCATGGATCAAGTGCAAGTATCTCAGTGCTCTTATGAAATTTGAGCCCACATATTTGAAAAGTCTCCAAGGTAGGCATAACTACCACCTCATGACATCTAATGAGGTAATGCAAGAAATGGCCGCTTTCAAAGTGGCTGCCAAGAATGCCGAAGATGCTCGTGCACGAGCTATGGGGATGCAAAAGGGGGTCAACATGGCCTTGAAGACTAGTGTGATTTATCATGATGAATATGCCATAGAAGGTATGGACTGTCCCGAGGATATAAAAAGGATCCACGGACAATACTTGGCTCTTTATGCTAGAAACTTTTGGAAAGATCCGGCCAAGGCTAAAGCTGAACTAGAACGCAAGAGTGGAGCCTATGGAAGAAAGGATAATGGTCCCAAGCTGAGAACATGTTTCAACTGTGGTGACCGGCTACACTTTGTAGCTGAGTGTCCATATCAAAGTAGGGAAGATAATGGAGGAACACTTATTTTGAAGGACAAGTCAAAGGCTCCACGCAAGAAACAGTTTGTAAAGAAGAATGCTCCTTTCAAGAAGCAACCAAACATTGTTCTAGTGGCTCAAGAAGAATATTCTTCGGGAAGTGAAGATGAGGATGAGGACGATAGCTCTCAAGAGGTAGATGCTATATCCACCACATCTACATCAACATCTCTCTTCGACTCTCCGAACGAAAACATCATCAACAAGAATGCTACTTGTCTCATGGAAAGAAGCTCCGAGGTAACTACTTCTAACTCTTCTTTTCCTAAGGCTATGATTGACATGGATGATCCTACTAGTCTTAAGGTTAAAGAAGAGATTATTGCTTTGTATTACTTCTACACTAACTTGCAAGGTGAGAACAAAATATGTTTTGAAGCTCTTATGGACCAGCTGTCCCAAAACGAAGCTCTCCTCGAAGAAAAGGGAAGAATTGAAAGGGAGGATGCAATGGAAATTGCATCCTTAAAAAATGCTCTTGAAGAAGAAGCTCGGGTCTCTCTTGAAGAGAGGCTTGAGTTCATTGAGGAGTCACATGAAGAAATAGTGGCTAAACTTGTTAAGGAACATGACAATGCAGTCACCAAAGCAAAGAAGTTAAAGAAGGAAAAGATTGACTTTGGGGCTGCTCATGATAGACTCTCCGAGGAATTGGAGAACTTGAAAACGCTCACAAGGCGTTGAAAAGCGTTTTCTCCATTCTCAATGAGTCACATGATCAGCTCCAAATTTGATTGGCCAAGTATGATGTTCCTAGCACATCCAATTCAACATATAGTCACAAGGGAAATGCTAGTGTGGAAAAAGAAGTGGTCAAGGACATCACTCCCAAGGATAGGGGTGTTCTTGATGAAGTTCTTGGCAAGCAAAGATCAAATCATGGTAAAGAGGGACTTGGGTATGTCACCAAGTCCAAGAAAAAGAAAAACAAGAAGAACAAGACCAAGAATGTGCAATCGAAGACAAGCACCGTTGAGAAGAATGTCACAAAAGAAAAAACTAACAATATTGGTTTTCCAGGGTCTCACAATCCAAATTATGAACTCTTTTGTGATGATTATGGCGATGTTTATGCTTATTATGTCGGTCCCTTTGATGAATATATTGCTTGGTATATTTGGGTTCCAAAGACCCTTGTTACTAACATGAAAGGACCCATTGAAAAATGGGTACCTAAAACCAAGAAGTAATTCTCTTGCAGGCCTATGCTTCCGGTGGGTCAAAATGGGTGCTGGATAGTGGATGCACTAGTCATATGACCGGAAGCAAGGAGATCATCACGGAGATGCGTCCAAATCATGATAATATTACAGTCTCCTACGGTGATAAGTCTAAATCGTAGGTATTGGGTCTTGGCAAGGTTGTGGTTGCCCAAGATATCTCTCTCATGGACGTCATGCTTGTTGAGACCCTCGGTTACAACCTTCTTTCTGTTCGTGCCCTTGGCAAGATGGGTTTTGCTGTTTTTATCGATGATGATTTGGTGGTACTCTTGTGGAGCAAGTCTCTAAAGGTCGCTTTCGTTGGGTATGTCGAAAATGACCTGTATGTGGTGGACTTTTTGGGGAAAACCACTTCGGGTCCAATGTGTCTATTCGGAAAGGCCGACGTGGGTTGTTTATGGCATCGCTGTTTAGCCCATGTCAACATGAGAACTTTGCAAAGTCTCCACAAGGGTGGCCACATCCTTGTACTAAAAGACAATGTCTCCTTTTCCAAAGATCGTGTTTGTCGGGCTTGTGTTGAAGGCAAAATGCATGACTCTCCCCACAAGAGGAAGACTATTGTGTCTTCAAAGAGGATCTTGGAATTACTTCATGTGGATTTATTTGGTCCTCCTTCTCATGCAAGTCTTGGTGGGAAGAAATATTGCTTGGTTATTGTCGATGATTACTCAAGATATACATGGGTCTATTTCTTCAAGCTAAAGAGTGAGACTCAACAAACTGTCATTGACTTTGCCAATGAAGTTCAACGTCAACACAATGTTCCTATGTTGGCAATAAGAAGTGACAACGGCTCCGAATTCAAAAACTACACTTTGAATGAGTTTCTAAGTGAAGAGGGGATTAGACATCAATATTCCGCTGCGTACACCCCTCAACAAAATGGTGTAGCCGAGAGGAAGAACCGGACTTTGATGGATATGGCAAGATCAATGTTGGCTGAATTCAAGTCTCCTTAAAATTTTTGGGCTGAAGCCATATCCACTGCTTGTCACTCATCGAACCATCTCTACCTCCAAAATATTTTGGACAAGACTCCATATGAAATACTTACCGGTAACAATCCCAACATCTTATACTTCAGGGTATTCGGGTGTAAGTGTTTCTTTCTTATTAAAGGTGTCCGCTTGTCTAAATTTGAGTCCTAGGCTTTAGAAGGTAGTTTTGTTGGTTACAGTGCCGAATCCCACACTTATAGAGTCCACAACAAGCTCACTGGGATTGTTGTAGAATCTTGTAGTGTGGAGTTCGATGAAAATAACGGCTCCTTTGTAGGGCAAGTTGATGTTTGTGATGCAGATGTTGAAATTCCCAAGATGCCATAAGAAGAATGGGCGTGGGATTTTTCCGCCCCATTGAGGAACCCCTTGTGGCGGATCGGGAAGGACAATGCTCCACTCAAGTGGAGCCCTCATCTATACAAGATCAACAAGCTCCTACTGTTGGAGAAAACTCTGCACCGACTCCACAACCCACTGAGGATCATCAGTCTCCTGGACAAAATGGTAGTCCCAGGCCGGACTATCCGCCCCCTCCAAGGGGCGGAAAATACGCCCTGGCACTCCAACTTGTTCCAGGGGATCCGAAGAAGAAGGCAACAGCCAAGAAGTTCCCAGGCCGGATTCTCCGGCCCCAAGGGCGGATTATCCGGCTCTGGATCTCCCAGTTCTGTTAGGCATTCTCAGGAAGAAGAAACTAGTGCCTCATCTCCGAGGCCAGATAGTCCGGCCCCACCAACGAGTGGATTATCCGGCCCTGAAGAACAAATTCAGCAGCAAGCTCCTGTTGTTAATTCAGATCAAGATCAAGGGCAAGGCAGTGGTCAAGACAAGGATACAAATATTGAATCAACTCCTTCTAGAAACAATAAGGACATTGAGGCTCGTCGCAAGGCTCGTGCTGATCGGAACCTTGAATTAAGGGGTCACACTCTTGACAAGGTTGTTGGTGATCTACGAAGAAGGGTGTCTACTAGAAGAGAACTTGCAAGCTTCTGTGATCATCAAGCTCACATTTCCATGGTTGAACCGAAAAAGGTCTTTGATGCGCTTGAAGATCCCGATTGGGTTGTTGCAATGCATGAAGAATTAAATAACTTCGAGCGCAACAAAGTTTGGAAGCTCATAGAGAAGCCCAAGGATTGCCGCAATGTTATCGGCACCAAGTGGATTTTCAAAAACAAACAAGATGAAAATTGCATTGTTGTGAGGAATAAAGCAAGACTCGTGGCTCAAGGATTCTCGAAGGAATTGATTTCGGCGAGACTTATGCTCCTGTGGCTCGTCTTGAGTCCATCCGTATCCTTCTTGCCTATGCAGCCCATCATAATTTTAAATTACAGCAAATGGATGTTAAGAGTGCGTTTCTCAATGGTCCACTACATGAGTTAGTATACGTCAAGCAGCCCCCGGGTTTTGAGGACCCCAAATTTCTGAACCATGTCTACAAACTCGATAAGGCGCTCTATGGCCTTAAACAAGCCCCACATGCGTGGTATGAGCACCTTAAAGAGCTTTTGTTAGACCGTGGATTCGAAGTTGGGCAAATCGATCCCACTCTTTTTACTAAGAAGGTTAATGGGGAACTTTTTGTATGCCAACTTTATGTAGATGACATTATTTTTGGCTCTACTAACCAAGCTTTTATCAATGAATTTTCAAAGCTTATGACTGACAGGTTTGAGATGTCGATGATGGGTGAATTGAGGTTCTTTCTTGGATTCGAGATCAAACAAATTAGAGAGGGACCTTTATTAATCAAGCTAAGTACATCCAATACATGCTCAAAAGGTTAAAGATGACGGATCTCAATGGCGTTGTTACTCCAATGCAAACAAAGTGTCATCTTGATCTCAATCCCAAGGGTAAAGACGTGGAGCAAAAGGTATACCGATCCATGATCGGCTCTCCTCTTTACCTTTGCGCATCTAGGCCCGATATCGTGTTAAGTGTAGGAGTGTGTGCAAGGTACCAAGCCGCTCCTAAAGAAATCCACTTAGTGGCGGTCAAACGAATCTTTAGATATTTGGTTCATTCCCCGAATTTTGGGTTATGGTATCCCAAGGGTTCAAGTTTCTCTCTATGTGGTTACACTGATTCAGATTGGGCTGGTGACAAAGATGATAAAAATCAACTTCTGGTGCATGTAAATTCTTGGGCAGGTCCCTAGTGTGTTGGTCTTCAAAGAAACAAAATTGTATTTCACTCTCAACCGCCGAAGCTGACTATGTTGCTGCTGCAAGTTCTTGTACACAGTTATTATGGATGAGGCAAACTTTAAAGGAATACGGTGTCAATTGTGACAAAGTGCCTCTATTATGTGACAATGAAAGTGCTATCAAAATTGCTTACAATCCCATGCAGCATACAAGAACAAAACATATTGAGATTTGCAACCATTTTATTTGGGATCATGTTGCTCGTGGTGATATTGCCATATCCTTTGTGAGCATGAAGAATCAACTTGCTGATATTTTCACGAAGCCCCTTGATGAAGCAAGATTTTGTTATTCGAGGAATGAGCTAAATATCATAGATTCAAGGAGTTTGGCTTGACTACCCTTGCACACTCACTTGCTCGTATTCATGTATTTGGTTTAGATGCGAGCATAGACATAGGGGGAGTGTGGTCCTAATTGATTGGGCTAACCCTCCCCCATAATGCCGAAAGCAAGAAAAATCATTTCCCTTAATATCATTTTGTGATATGTGGGTCATCGATGAGCATTGGTTTTGAACTCAAGATACATCTTCGCGGTGTCATGCCATGCGCTCCAACATGGTGACTTCGGCCACCACCCTCTTCCTTGAGAAGAGTTGGGTTCTAATGGCTCTCTTTGGATTCTCTTGCATATTACTTGTTCTTATGGAAAACACACTCAACTTTGGTTTTTATTTGATTTGATTCTTGCAAATTTGGGTGTGTAGTACCATCTCAGTTTGTTGCTCTAAACCCAAGCCTTCTTTCCCTCCTTAAACCATATCTTCTTGCACACAAGTCCTCTATACACCAGCAAGGGGTTTTGCAAGGTTGCTCCGGCCTGAATCTGTACTTAACAGAAATTTCAGAGGGGGGCGGACTATCCGCCCTAAGTGGGGGGCGGATTATCCGCCCCGGGCGAAATCTGCCCTTTAAAGGCTTGGTCGGGGAGGACAGGCTCAAACAGAGCAGCCATACCTCCCCCAACCCTACCTCAGCCCCCAGACGCCGTCGGAGCCTTCACCCCTCCCGGAGTCGATTTGACCACCGGATTCTCCGGGCCCTCCCCGGATCTTCTTCACCTCGCCTCCGGGTATCTTCTCCTCCGTGATTTCCCCCAATGAGTGAGGGTAACTCCCTTATCTCTCTCCTTTTGTATGGGATGCATTTTGTTTGGTGGAAATCTCGTTGTAGAAGATCCTTGGTGTTCTTCCTTACTTGCTAGAATCAGTAGTATTGCAACCCTAGTGCCCGATCTGTTTTGCCATGGTAGATTTGGTCCATTCCAGAAATTTTCTACGGGGTGCCAGGGCTGGATAATCCGGCCTGGAGATTCACTTCTGGTCTGGTTTGGTCCTGACTCCTGCAATGCACATAATTCGCTTATGGATTGCTTTTCTACCCATTCTATTGTTTCTCCTGGACTTGTGTGTGTGTGCTTATCTCCATGCTATCCCTCTCATGCTTTTCATAGGTGGTTCCAAGCCGACCAAGACCTTATCTCGTTGTTCCCTTGCCCGTTATCTCAAGCCCACTACAGAAGGGAAGTTCATTGACGAAACCGAAGTCAGCAGAGCAACAAGAGATGCTGAACGGATGGCAGAGGCAGGAATGGAAACAAAGAGGACCGCATCTCGCAAGGGCAAACAGTCTCGGCCCAATTACAAGGCTATTGACAGTCTTCAGTATGCCTCCATTCGCCAGACTGATTACTATGATGAGGCTGACAGTGATGGTCCCTCCGAGGACTCTATGTTTTGGAATGCCCACTTTCGGGCTATTCATGATGATGTGTATGCTACCCTCAAGCTTCGCCCAATGCACCCCATTAATTTGACTAAGGCTCAATCCAAGGCATGTCTCCTTGAGGCATTGGATGTGACCAACAAGATGGGAATTCACCACCTTATGACTATCCAGTGCAACTATGATTCCTCCATGGTGAGGCAGTTTTTCTCGACTCTTGTGATTTGTGGTGATGAGCGCCGTACTATGAAGTGGATGACCGGGACAACAATGATTCAGTCGGACTTTCGCATATTTGGGCAGGTTCTTGGTTATGCCTTCCATGGTCGTGACACCCCTTCTGGCCACCGTACCATTTCTCCACTGAAGCCATCCAAGGATATTGTGCTCGCTCCTTGCCTTACTCCTGATGGTGTTGCTGGTACTTTCGCTGGCCTCTCTCCCTTATATGCCTCCCTTGTTGGCATATTTAGGGATTGCATTTCTCCGAGTGGTGGCAACAATGACAAGATCCGTGGCCATCTGGTTCCCCTCCTTGCTTTTGCTCACGAGTGTGCCACCTGTTGGGCCACGCAGAGATAAAACAAAACTTTTTCCTCTAACGTGGTGATCCCAAGATCTAGCTGAGGTAGAAGGCCACGAGGTTTACCACTAGACGCGCGGTTGCGGATTATTGATGAAGCGCGTCAGTTGATGCAGTGCAGTCCTCACGATCCGATCGTCCTGGTGCTGATCGTACAACACCTCTGCTGGTATCCACACGTACAAGGAGGAGCACCGGCGGCGAACTGCTAGGTTCGTTACGGCGGCTGGACTGCTGTGGAGCTAGGGTTTCCAACACATGGAATGACCTAACCGAACAATGATTAACCTTTCTGGGTTACTGTGCTCCACTATATATAGGGAGTGAACGTGGGCTCTGCTCGCGCGACCCATTCACTAAAGCCCATATAAAACTAGTCACCATGAGTCCAACTCACTAACTCAGTCCTAATCCGGTTTAGGTCCAACCTAACCAGATTATATGTTCAGATCCAATCCGAACTTGCTCCCGCTCTTAAGTGTGTGACCCCGCAGGCTCATGGTTACTTGGACACGATTAGAGTCCAACTCTCAATCGATCAATCGGCATCGGCTCCTAGCAGAACTTGCCGATTCCCAAGTACCAAAGAGTCATGACGACTTGCCTTTCCAATGCGACTAACGTCCGAGTCCCTTTTGCCTCACGATATACCTTGTCAGACTATAGGCGAATATATGTCATCCCTTAAATAGTCCGACTCTCTTCTCGATCCGAGATAAGTGATTCACCCGACTAACTCTTAGCCGATCGCCTCGGTTAACACTTAACCGAGTCGTGCATGGCCATGCTTTCCGAATCATATCTCACGAGAGGGCCCAGAGAATATCTCTCCGAGTGGAGGGGCAAAATCCCATCTTGGTTATTCACATCACGCAGCTTGATTCTCAGTCGACCCGAACCCTGCCTTTATAACTGCCCAGTTACGGATCAGCGTTTGACAGAACCTAAGTCGGTGATCCTCAACTCGGACTATGCAACAACCTCAGGTCTAAGGATTACATTGATTGAGATATACAAATGACAGCTAAGTTCGTTGTACCTCAATATGGGTCAATCCGACTCGCTAAACTCTTTAGCCTAGTCTGTGTAAGTTGGAATGGCATCTCCATGCCCATGACAAGTGGAACCGAGTCATCAAGCCAACTTTCACATTGGTCTAAGTTGTGTGTCCAGCACAACCTCAATGACCAAGGATATTTAGTACAAACAACATGAATGCATAGTTCCACAACTGAATCACATATTCAATGATACACATCAGATGTTTATACAAGGACTACTTAATAACTTTATGAATACTATGGGAAATATCATCATACATGATTGCCTCTAGGGCATATTCCCAACAGTCTCCCACTTGCACTAGAGTCAATCTTCCGACATCACATGTCTAAGCATCTAATGCCCATGGCTCTCAGGTGCGCCTCATGCTTCGGCTGGGGTAACGGCTTTGTCAACGGATCCGCAATATTTGCATCCGTGTGTACCTTGCATAACTTGATATCACCCTGATTCACGAACTGGCGAATTAGGTGGTACCGCATGAGTATGTGCTTGTTCTTCTGGTGTTGTCTAGGTTCCTTGGCTTGTGCAATAGCACCATTGTTGTCACAATATACGTCCAACGGATTGGACGAGCCCTGAACCACACCAAGATCCATGAGGAAATTCCTCATCCAAACAGCTTCCTTTGCTGCCTCCGAGGCGGCAATATACTCAGCCTCTGTTGTAGACGCAGACACAGTCTCTTGCTTGGAACTTTTCCAGCTCACAGCACCTCCGTTTATAATAAACACGTATCCGGATTGCGAACGAGAATCATCAGAGTCGGTGAGATAACTCGCATCCGTGTAACCCTTTACACTGAGTTCATCTTCACCACCATAAACCAAGAACATATCCTTAGTCCTTCTCAAGTACTTTAGGATATTTTTAGCCGCTGTCCAGTGGATCTCTCCAGGATCAGCCTGGTATCTGCTCACAACACTTAGAGCATAGGAAACATCCGGCCTAGTACAAATCATGGCGTACATGATGGATCCAACTGCAGAAGCATATGGAATCACACTCATCCGACTTCGCTCATCAGTTGTCGAAGGACAATGAGTCTTGCTAAGTTTTACACCATGGGACATCGGTAAGAACCCCTTCTTAGACGATTCCATGTTGAACTTTTTCAACACTTTGTCCAAATAAGTACTCTGACTCAATCCAATGAGCCTCCTTGATCTATCTCTATAGATCCGGATTCCGAGGATGTATGTTGCCTCACCCAAGTCTTTCATTGAGAAACTCCTTTCCAATGATTCCTTGGTTTCTTGCAACATCTGGACATCATTTCCAATCAGTAATATGTCATCCACATATAAGATTAGAAAATTTACTTTGTTCCCACTAAACTTCTTGTACAAACAAGAATCATGATCACTCTTGATGAAGCCAAACGATTTGACTACCTCATCAAAGCGAATATTCCAACTCCGAGATGCTTGCTTCAACCCATAAATGGATTTCTGAAGTTTGCATACCTTGTCAGCATTAGCCGGATCGACAAAACCCTCGGGCTATATCATATACACGTCCTCGGTTAAATTTCCGTTAAGGAAAGCCGTTTTGACATCCATCTGCCATATCTCATAGTCGAAATAGGCCGCTATAGCTAACATGATCCGAACTGATTTAAGCATTGCTACGGGCGAGAAGGTCTCGTCGTAATCAACTCCTTGAACTTGTCGGAACCCCTTCGCGACAAGGCGTGCTTTATAGATTGAAACATTTCCATCCATATCAGTTTTCTTCTTAAAGACCCATTTGCACTCGACGGGTCTTGCACCGTCTGGCAGATCAACCAAGTTCCAAACTTGATTTTCATCCATGGACTTTATCTCGGATCTCATGGCTCCAAGCCATGACTCGGAATCAGATCCCACCATCGCTTCCGAATAATTTGCCGGCTCATCACTGTCTAACAGTAACATATCACGAACACTTCGTAATCTTGCCGATCTTCGTAGTACAGGTGCTGCTGTCGGCTCAGCTGCCACGATCGGCTCAACCTCCAAGGTTTTTGCCGATTCGCTATTAGCCGATTCGCTATTAGCCGATTCCTCTCGAATTTCTTCGAGTTGCACCGTGCTCCCACTTACTCCCCGACTGAGAAACTCTTTCTCAAGGAAGACACCGTTCCGAGCGACAAACACTTTGCCCTCTTCTCGGTTGTAGAAGTAGTAACCCAAGGTTTCCCTCGGATACCCCACGAAAATACATTTATCCGACTTGGCCGTAAGCTTGTCCGACTGAAGTCGCTTGACAAAAGCTTCACAACCCCAAATCTTAAGAAAAGACAAACTCGGCTTTTTGCCTGTCCACATCTCATGCGGTGTCTTCTCTACCGATTTTGATGGTACTTTGTTTAGTGTGAACGCCGCTGTTTCTAGACAATAACCCCAAAATGATAAAGGCAGATCTGTCCGACTCATCATTGATCGTACCATGTCCAACAAGGTCCGATTCCGCCTTTCCGAAACACCATTCCTTTGTGGCGTTCCTGGCGGAGTAAGTTGAGGAACTATTCCACAACTTTTCAGATGGTCATCAAACTCATGGCTCATGTACTCGCCTCCTCGGTCCGACCGAAGAAACTTTATTTTCTTGCCGAGTTGATTATGTGCTTCATTCTGGAATTCTTTGAACTTTTCAAAGGCTTCCGACTTATGTTTCATTAAGTAGATATATCCATACCTACTCAAATCATCAGTGAAGGTAATGAAGTACTCATAACCACCCCTGGCTGTCGTGCTCATTGGTCCACATACATCACTATGTACTAGTCCCAACAAGTCGGACGCCCTTTCGCAACTCTTTGCAAAAGGTGTCTTGGTCATTTTGCCGAGTTGGCAAGATTCGCATGTCTCGAACGACTCCAAGTCGAACGAAGTTAGGAGTCCATCATCATGGAGCTTCTTCATGCGTTTCCAACTTATATGACCAAGCCGACAGTGCCAAAAGTAAGTCATATTCAGATCATTTGGTTTCAACCTTTTAACATTTATGTTATAAACCGACTCACCATCAAGATTCAAAATAAATAACCCATCCTGGACGGGTGCAAAGCCGTGAAACATATCATTCAAATACAAAGAACAACCATTATTCTTGATATTCGACTCATAGCCTTGCCTCATCAAACATGAAGCAGAAATAATGTTTCGACTGAGCACTGGAACATAATAACAATTATTTAGTTCCATAATGAATCCGGAAGGTAAATGAAGTTGCATCGTGCCGACTTCCAACGCAGCAACTCTTGCTTTGTTGCCGACTCGAATATCAACCTCGCCTCTTGCTACGCTCCTAGTTCTTACCAGTCCCTGCAACGAGTTGCAGATGTGAATAACTGATCCGGTATCATATACCCAAGAACTATTAGGTGCATCAGCAAGATATATGTCTATAACATTGCAAACAAGTGTACCTGAGTCGGAAGTCATACCTCCACTCTTGGCTTTGTCGGCCAAGTACTTGCTGCAGTTCCTCTTCAAATGGCCATCCGCCTTGCAGTAGAAGCAAGTGGATCCGGCTGAAGGAGATGGCTTAGTCCCTGAGGAAGCGCTTGGGACAGGGTCCTGAGCCTGCTTTCCTCCTGACTTAGCCTTCTTCTTAGTCCAAGAACTCTTCTTGAACTTAGCCTTATTCTGCACCATCAACACTTGACTGGTGCCCTTCTTGAGATTCGCCTCTGCCTGCTTGAGCATCCCATGCAATTCAGTGAGCTTCTTATCCATACCATGCATGTGGTAGTTCGAAATGAACTGCCCATATGCACTAGGAAGAGAGTTCAGAATTATATCCGTAGCGAACTCTTCGCTTATGGGGTAGCCAAGCCTCTCCAGAGACTGCACGTAACCAACCATTTTGATCACATGCGGACTCAGTGGATCACCATCCTTAAGCTTGCAACTCAGCAAAGCCTGAGAGACTTGATACCTCTCAGTCTTCGCCTGAGCCTGGAACATACTTTTGAGGCTTTCGATCATATCGTAGGCCTCAACATGCTCGAACTGCTTTTGCAAGTCCGGTTCCATGTGAGCAAGCATAAGACAGCTGATATCCGTGGACTCATCCTTAGCCCGACGGTAGGCATTGGTGGCTGCGACAGTCGCATTCTCATTCGGCTCATCTGGAAGTGGGTTGTCTAGGACATGGTCCTTCTTTTCTTGTTTGAGAACAATTCTCAGATTTCGATACCAGTTGGTAAAATTAGTGTCGTTCAGTTTATCTTTCTCAAGAATGGTTCTCAACGCAAAACCGGATATCTGAGAGTGACTGCTACTTGGTGCCATGATCTACAACAGAAAATATGCAAAACACTTAAGACATGTATTCATAAAAGAGCAAGCATATTAAACATTTTAATATTTTATGCTCCCACTAGAACCAACACCCCTCCGATGGTTACTTAGTGATTCAGGATCCTAAATAAGCAAGTCGGCTAGTGAGCTTTAGCATCACCGCTAGCCGTCAAGTGATCTAGGTAGACAACTCCTTGTCAATCGCATCTCATGCGACTCCTGTTGGACGGGTGGCATCACATGCCCCGGCTCCCATCCGACTTTTCCCCGAGTCCCACAACCGTTGTGATAGACCCGTCTAGCTTACCAAGTGTTTCTGCAGTAAGAGTCCGACTCGAACACACCTAGTCGGAAAGAATTGGCAGCACCTCAATTTTATGAGCCCACTACCAAAAATGTCCGACTTGTGATGGTGCAAACACTGGCGGGAAAACCGACTAGACCTTCTTTGAGGGATTAAATTTTACCGACTATCTAATAGAGGTAAAACTGAGACATAACAATAACACAAAATAAAGCAATTATAATGTGAAATGGTATGGCTCTCTTCATGGCGATCTCCATCTCCACAAAGCCTGTAATCCGACTCGTGCCAACTCTTGTCACTTGCCGTCTTACTCCATGTCGCCGACATGTATAACGCCTTGCATGCCTTCCGGGTTCTCAAATAGCTACACTAGCTTAGTAAATTACATAGAGAATCCGACACGTAGGTCGTTATACAATAAAGTGACAGCACCTAGGCTCCAGCCGGCTGACAAAAACCGTGATTCGCAGATCACGTATGGATTACACACATACATCACATGCACATGAACCATACCATTCACAACTTCCTGCAAAATCAAGTTATGCATAGATACAATATCTACCGGCGTTGTGAAACTCGCAACGACATCTAAGGCGCTACGACAGGGCGAAGCCGGCGGTCCCGCTTCTGGATTTACGTGTCACAGTCTACCCCGATGGCGGAAGCCGACCGGTAGGGGTATGTCGTTCCACGACCTCAGCAGTATGATCACGGAAATCAGATCTACCATTCCCCGAGTACAGTTGATCCAATCAACTTCATACAAAACCGATCTATCTCATAGATCGACCACCAAAACAGCACATAGATCTCATCTATAGCCTACCGCATATCTCATATGCGAGATCTCGAGCCTAAAACCAGAAGCTATCGCTCTGATACCACTGTTGGGCCACGCAGAGATAAAACAAAACTTTTTCCTCTAACGTGGTGATCCCAAGATCTAGCTGAGGTAGAAGGCCACGAGGTTTACCACTAGACGCGCGGTTGCGGATTATTGATGAAGCGCGTCAGTTGATGCAGTGCAGTCCTCACGATCCGATCGTCCTGGTGCTGATCGTACATCACCTCTGCTGGTATCCACACGTACAAGGAGGAGCACCGGCGGCGAACTGCTAGGTTCGTTACGGCGGCTGGACTGCTGTGGAGCTAGGGTTTCCAACACATGGAATGACCTAACCGAACAACGATTAACCTTTCTGGGTTACTGTGCTCCACTATATATAGGGAGTGAACATGGGCTCTGCTCGCGCGACCCATTCACTAAAGCCCATATAAAACTAGTCACCGTGAGTCCAACTCACTAACTCAGTCCTAATCCGGTTTAGGTCCAACCTAACCAGATTATATGTTCAGATCCAATCCGAACTTGCTCCCGCTCTTAAGTGTGTGACCCCGCAGGCTCATGGTTACTTGGACACGATTAGAGTCCAACTCTCAATCGATCAATCGGCATCGGCTCCTAGCAGAACTTGCCGATTCCCAAGTACCAAAGAGTCATGACGACTTGCCTTTCCAATGCGACTAACGTCCGAGTCCCTTTTGCCTCACGATATACCTTGTCAGACTATAGGCGAATATATGTCATCCCTTAAATAGTCCGACTCTCTTCTCGATCCGAGATAAGTGATTCACCCGACTAGCTCTTAGCCGATCGCCTCGGTTAACACTTAACCGAGTCGTGCATGGCCATGCTTTCCGAATCATATCTCACGAGAGGGCCCAGAGAATATCTCTCCGAGTGGAGGGGCAAAATCCCATCTTGGTTATTCACATCACGCAGCTTGATTCTCAGTCGACCCGAACCCTGCCTTTATAACTGCCCAGTTACGGATCAGCGTTTGACAGAACCTAAGTCGGTGATCCTCAACTCGGACTATGCAACAACCTCAGGTCTAAGGATTACATTGATTGAGATATACAAATGACAGCTAAGTTCGTTGTACCTCAATATGGGTCAATCCGACTCGCTAAACTCTTTAGCCTAGTCTGTGTAAGTTGGAATGGCATCTCCATGCCCATGACAAGTGGAACCGAGTCATCAAGCCAACTTTCACATTGGTCTAAGTTGTGTGTCCAGCACAACCTCAATGACCAAGGATATTTAGTACAAACAACATGAATGCATAGTTCCACAACTGAATCACATATTCAATGATACACATCAGATGTTTATACAAGGACTACTTAATAACTTTATGAATACTATGGGAAATATCATCATACATGATTGCCTCTAGGGCATATTCCCAACACCACCAACTCTGGTTCAGCTACATGCTACAAACTGGATGTCATGGACCGCATATATCATGAGATGACGGATGCTATGATCAATAGGCTCTCTATTCCTTATGGTCCTTTCATTATGATGCTCATCAAGCATATGCTGCCCCATGAGGACTTTGGCACTGCTTTGGATGAGGTTCACAAGCCCAAGAAAATCTACAACAAGGCTCAGAAGACCCATCACCCTTCCACTGCCCCTGAGTCCTTCATGTGTGATGCATGGGCTAGTGGTCGTCGTTCCGCGGTGTCCCCAATGGAACGCGAGGTTAAGCAGCTCACTTGGTTCCAGCGGCACATCCTTTGCATGGGCATTGACACTCACAAGGGCCAATATGAGGCGTACCGCAGGGATCATGAGAGGGATCACACTCAGCAGCTTATTCTTCACCATGTCTCAGGTGCCACCGGCCATCCACCTCCTCCCACTGCCCCGGAACCGTATGCTCAGTGGAACACTTCAGGGATCAACTATGGTGAGATCGAGAGTTGCCTCTTTCCCCCACCTCCGAGGGCACCCACTCCTCCAGCTGATGACGATGATGATGAGTATGATGACGAGGAAGGGGACGGGAATGACTACGACGAGGATGAGGAGGCGTGATCTTCAGGGGCATTAGCATCACTCTTCTTCCTTTTTGGCGTTTTGATGCCAAAGGGGGAGAAGTAGTTCTGTTAGGTCCCGTGGATTTGCAAGGGTCGGGCGGAAGAACTTGTCTTTCCATTGTTTTATTTGCTTGCTTGTGCTCTTTTTAGCGTGAACTTATTTGCTATTTGTGCTTGGATTATGTAAAACTATGTCGTGCTCTACTATGTTTGGTTTTCTGGAATCTCGGATTTATATTGTGGGTCTACTCTCATGGAATTCTGGATTTATCTATGGAGTATGTTTGATGGCATATGGAATCATGGGATTATCTAGTGTATGCATCAATATTGTGGGATGTGCTTGGAGTCTAACAATCTCATTATTTTCTTTGGATATAATCACATCCTGGTGGTATGACCTTGTTTCCCAACCCACCTTGTTTCAATTATCGTTGCTATGAAAGTTGTGTTCTCTCTAATGTGTGTATTTGTATTCAAATGCAAATTGTAAATATTCACACATCTAGGGGGATCTTCTTTCATTTTTGTTAAGGTGGCGTTAGCTGGTTTCATTGCAAATCCTAGTATTGTCATCTAACACCAAAAAGGGGGAGATTGAAAGAACATTTTATAATCCCTAGTGTTTTGTGTGTTAGATAACAATATCAAGGATTATTTAATGTGTGTTGAAGTGTTGTAGCTTTCTCTCTAGGGATCAAAGGAAAAGGATTCTGCCTATGGGGGGCAGATAATCCGCCCCCACCAGAGGCGGATAATCCGCCCCTCCCTTTTCCCAAATAGGCGCAAGTCCCAGAAGGGGGGCGGAGTTTCGGCCGGATAATCCGCCCCTCAGGGGGCCGGATAGTCCGCCCCTCTTGCTCATGACCAAGGCGCAAGCCCTAGAGAGGGGGCGGAGTTTCGGCCACACTTTCCGGCAAGGCCGGATAATCCGCCCCAGGAGGGGGCCGGATTATCCACCCCCAAGGTCTTCTTCAAGTTCCGTAGGCGCCAGCCCCAGAGAGGGGGCGGATTTTCTCCCTGGAATATCCGCCCTGGTGGCAGAGTTTTCCCAGGGGGCGGATAATCCGCCCCAAGTGAGGGACGGATAATCCACCCCAAACTTGTTCAACGACCAGATTTGGGCAGGGGGTATTTAATCCAGCCTTCGCCGTCCTGCCAGATCTCTTGGTTCATTCGAAAAAGTCAAGATCTGATCTGCAAACTTCATCCAAGAGATCTCCACCTAGATCCACCCAAAGGCCCCGTCCCTTACGGAATCGAAGGAGAACTCGATCTTCATCATCAGCAATCAAGCGCTTCATCTCCTCTCCATTCATTTGGAGAATCACCGACTAGTATTTCTTGCAAATACCTAGATCCTTGTTTTGTTTATGTTGATAAACCTTGTTCTTGTGACAGCTTGTTGTCATCTTGGGAGCCCCCAATTCAGTTGTGGGTGTGTGTGCCCCGGTAGCATTGTAAAAGGCACCTATTCCCGCCTCGAAGGGTACCAATAGTGGAGAAGGTGGATCAGGCCTCTCGTGGCGAGATCCATCGGAGAATAGGGTGATGCCTATTGTGGCGTGGTGGTCTTAGAACCGCCCACCCCTCCAACGCAGATGTACTTCCCTTAACAAGGAAGGAACCGCGGTAAAACAAATCCCTGTGTCTCCGCGTGCTCCACTATGGTTCCCTCGCTCCTCTCTTTACGTGCTTAGTAGCTAGGGTTGCATATAGGGAAATTCTCGTAGTTACATATCTAGAGAATTTACTTTGTGTCAAGCCTAAAATTGAAAAAGTACTAAAAATTGGGTAGAACCTATTCACCCCCTCTAGGTGCCCATATGATCCATTTCAGCTAGGACTAAGCTCTTAGCCCAAGGAGAATTACTCACACATAGAGATGAAATCAACAATCATAAACATTGTAATAGAGATCATAAGGTTGATAGCAAATAGTCTTACAATGTCGCCAGTTGGAGATGAGATATGCTATTACAAGCGGTGGAAGATGTCTATGGTGGTGGAGAAGGGTTTAGAGGTTTAGATCTAGATCTATTCCTCCGGCGTGGCGGCTTCTGGTGGCAGGGAGAGTTGAGGTTGAAAAGAAGCGCTTGTTTCCTGTCGCCTGAAGCCTCTTTATATAGGGGTCCATGCACGAAAGTTGTTCTATTTGACCTAATGAAGTCGGTGCCAACTGTACAACCGACACTATACGGCCAAAATAAAATTCCCGCCGTATAGTTGGTCGTTAAAGCTGCAGTATTAACTTCACGGCTCCTTGGTTCTTTGACGTGTTGGAAATATCGTATCTTTGGCATTTATGTAGTGATTCACGTCATAATACGTCATTATCTGCAGGGAAAAATAGCAAGAAAGGATTGCATTTGATCATTAGGCATTAGTGGCAGGTTTTAGAGAGATATTCATCAAATATATGAATAATATATAGTTTAAATGTGGACATGGATGGCTATATTTCACAGCCATCAGCGGCCCGTGCTAACCTTACATGTCACCATACATGAGACTTGCTCCACGCTCAAAGTGTAACTTTCATTGCACAAGTGGCTTTGTGGGTGTCTGTCTATCTCACCATAGTGAAGATTCAATTTACAACGGGCACTTGACAATACTTGTATCAACGTTGCGGTTCATGTTAGTAAGTAGAAACGGTTCTTATGCAAAATCCCCAGCCACGTAAAACTTGCAAAGAAGATTAGAGGCATCTAACTTGTTTTTACAGGGCTTGTGTTGTGATGTGATATGGCCATGATTGTGATTATATATGATGTATGCAATGATCCTTATTGTAATTTGGCAACCCACAGGAGCCTTATGGTTGTCTTTAAATTTTATTTAAGACCTGTGTGTGTCTATTCATCAAAGTAGTTGTAATAGTTGCTGTTGGTGGAGGACAACCATGAAGCGGCGCCATTGACCTTGATGCCACATCGGTGATGATGGAGATCATGTTCATGCTTGGAGATGGAGATCGAAGGCACAAGAAGAAAGGCCATATCATATCACATATTATGAATAACATGTGATGTTAATCCTTTTATGCATCTTGTATTTCTTAGATTGCGACGATAGCATTATAGGATGATCCCTCTCACTAAATATCAAGTAATAAAGTGTTCATCCTTAGTAGGCACCATTGCTAAGACTCATCATTTTGAAGCACCACGTTATGATTAGGTATGATAGATTCTATGTGTGCATACAACGAGAGAAATCTAGATTTGCTCATGCGGATACTAAGGTTAACCTGAGCCTAGAATGTACATACATGGTCTCGGAACACGGAATACTGAAGGGTAAAGCATGAGTCATATGATTGATATGATGAACATGTTGATTGTTTGCCTTTGAAGCTACATCATCTCTTGTGATGATCGGACTTGGTATAGTGGATTTGGTTCGTGTGATCACTAAAACTATCTGAGGGATGTTGTTTTGAGTGGGAGTTCACCTAGTTAATTTAATTATTAAATATGAACTCAATTTGTCAAAAACTTAGTATAAACTCTTCGTAAATATGTTGTAGATCATGGCGTCCCCTACCATAAATTTTAATGTGTTCCTAGAGAAATAAAAGTTGAAAAACAATGGAAGAAACTTCGCGGATTGGTTCCGCAATTTGAGGATTGTCCTTAATGCTGGTCAGTTGACCTATGTGCTGGATGCAGCGCTGGGTGATCCACCCGGAGCTGATGCTACCGATGAGCTAAAAAATGTTTTCCTCACTCGGAAGAATCAATTCTCCATAGTTTAGTGTGTTATCTTGTATGGTTTGGAATCGGAGCTTCAAAAGCGGTTTGAGAACCATGAGCCTTATGATATTATCCGTGAGCTGAAAATCATATTTGAGACTCATGCGGAAGTTGAAAGATATGAAGCCTCCGAGATGTTCTTTAACTGCAAGATGGAAGAAGGCAGCTCCCTTAGAGAGCATGTGCTTAAGATGTCTAGACACACGAATAAACTCACATATCTGGGAATAACGATTCCTAATGTGTTGGGTATTTATCGTGTCCTCCAATCACTACCACTAGTTACAAGAACTTCATGATGAACTACAACATGTAACACATGGATAAGTCGTTACCAGAACTCTTCTCCATGTTGAAGTCTATGGAAGTGGAGATCAAGAAAGAGCACCAAGTGTTGATGGTCAATAAGACCACCAATTTCAAGAAGCAAGGCAAGTCTAAGAAGAAGGGTAACTTCAATAAGGGCGACAAGAAAGCTGCCGCACCTGCAAAGAAACCCAAGGCTGGCCCTAAGCCTGATACTGAGTGCTTTTACTGCAAGGGAGAAGGTCACTGGAAGCGGAATTTCCCCAAGTACCTGGCAGATCTGAAGAACGGCAACATTAAGAAGAAAGGTATATTCGATATACATGTTATTGATGTGTATCCTAATAGTAGTCGTAGTAGTGCCTGGGTATTTGATACTGGTTCGGTTGCTCATATTTGTAACTCGAAACAGGTGCTCCAAGGTTAATGTGATCGCTGTCGTCACACTCCCTCTTCATCTACCATCGGGATTAGTTTTATACTTAAATAATTGTTATTTGGTGCCTGCGTTAAGATGAACATTATATCTGGATCTTGTTTATTGCGAGACGTTTACTTGTTTAAGTCCGAGAATAATGGTTGTTCGATTTATATGAGTAATATCTGTTGGAGATGTGCCCTAGAGGCAATAATAAAAGTAGTTATTATTATATCTTTGTGTTTATGCTAAATGTTTACATTCATGCTATAATTGTATTAACTGGAAACATTAATACTTGTGTGATTTGTAAACTTGTTAGAGTCCCTAGTAAAGCCTCTTTGTAATACTAGCTTGTTGGTTGATAGATGATCATGGTTTCCTGATCATGAACATTGAGATGTTATTAACAACAAGATCATATCATTAGGAGAATGGTGTGATGGACATACTCCTATAGATAAGCGTATCATAAAGATCAAGTCATTTCAATAGTTTGTTTGCTATAAGCTTTCAGATACGTAGTAACCTAATTCCTTCGACCATGAGATCATGCTAATCACCATCACCGGATGGATGCTTTGATGACATCAAACACCACTTCGTAACTGGGTGCTTATAAAGGTGGCATTGAGTATTCAGAAAGTATGTGTTGAGGCACATGGATCAAGAGTGGGATTTGTCCATCCATATGACGGATAGATATACTCTGGGACCTCTCGGTGGAATGTCATACAATTAGCTTGCAAGCATGTGACTGGTTCACAAGGGATCACATATCACATGAACGAGTAAATGTCAACACCCGGATTTTTATTCACAATCCTAGGATTACCATTTTTGTGAGACATAATAGATTGGATATTACAGTACATCATCCATTACAAACGATACATATGGTCTTACACAAATAAGGATCTCATGATCTAGTTCTTAATACCGTTCAAGCAGCGGAATAATGTAATAGTAACGATAGCATAGGCGAAGCTCGATCTTCATGGTCACAGGCAATGCTGACGATGGGAGATGATCCTAGTTGTCATAACCTTCTTGCTGTCCATCTTCCTAATACTCCTCTTCATAGTCTGTCCACGGGAATAGCCAGGGCCAAAGCCATGAGTACTCTTTAAGTACTCGGAAACTAATACTAACAAGTGAAGTGGTTTTGAATAGGATATACTAAGATCTAGGGTTGTTTTGCAAAAAGCCAAATTTACCTCTACTAAGTTTAGAACCAAAGAAAGCTAGTTGAAAGTATTATAACACCTAAGTGGGAACTTGAATTTCATGTCACCACACTGTTGTGGTCAAGTCAAAGTCACAAATCACTTCACAAGTCCTTTTGAAAACATCTGACGACGGAACAGTATGGCCACTTCAACTATCTATAACCGCGGACATGCCTATTCGAATAGTTTGACACTCTACAGAGATTGTACACTTTCACCACAACATTCGATACATCCGTCAAGAACAACCCTGAATTCACCATACTCAGTATACGGATAATCAATCCTAACCTTTGAATTACACGCCCTAGTATGGGCACCTCTCCTGTGAGTTTGGCTCCCAACCATGACCAACGTCATCTTGGGTACTGCACAGGTGGACAATATTCACAAGGTAGCCTCAACTCAGACCTTGGCCGCAAGGGAACCCATACTAAGGTATATAAATTTCCAGTCAAGCCCTACCCAATTTTCGGGTATTATAGTTATACAGTAAAATTGGAATGGTATCGCATCCAGACAACCATCAGTTTTATAAAGGGCTAAGGCTCATGACTTAACATTTTCATCATAAAAATCATCTAGTGTTCAGGAACACATGTCAAAACATTTCAATAGAATGACTCATCATTCTAAGATTTTCATAACCATTTTCTCCAAGTATTCCGATCTAAAGTTGATCAAGTTTTATGCTCTGCACTAGGGGGTAAAAACTAATGAGGGGTGGTAAACAAGTGTGAACAGGGGTGGTAAATCTCATGCCTCAGGGTGACATCAAGATTATCTAACTTAGGCCAAGTTTTGTGCTCTTTATGCTACATTCCAATATCCTTCTATTATCTACAAGTTACTAAGTACACTCTAAGAGAAAGCTTTGATAAAGAAATAAAGTATTAAGCTTTGCAAGTAAAACTAGGATTGGGTATCATCAAATGGGTATAAGCTTGCAAGTAGAGCTTGCAAGTGGTAGCTTGCTTAATGAGTAGCTTGCAAGTATTGGCTTGCCTTATGCAGAGCAGTGGTTGAAGTTCTCCTCGGCTTGTTCCTCGTAGTATCCTCCTTCCTCCTCGTATCCTTGGTCGGTACTATTGTCTATAAATAAATATGGGGTACACAATCACCAAACAATACTTAATTATTTCTATTTCTCACACAAGGGTTCACACTAGATGATCTAGCATCATTACTATTATCACAAATATTAAAGCACTTGTCTTATTTATTTTATTTTAAAAAAGTAATTTCTACTCATTGAAAAAATACTCCAGATTTAATATTCTCCAACTCAAACATGGGATCATGTTGACACATGTCATCACCACATATTTCAATACTTGGGAATGTGATTTAAAGTGGTGCCACAATTTAATAAGGTTTAACCTTTTTTTAATTAAATAAAATGACTAAAATGGCCTATGAGGCATTATTTTATTACTTGATCATTATTTCTGTAAGTAAACCTATATATTTTTATATATTCTGAAAGGTATGGTTAAATGTGATTTTTGAGAGTTGGAATCAACTCAAAAGCTCTTATGGTTGAATTTTGAAAAATGTTTGAATGCAGAAAAGGTTCTGCCTTGTTATTTTTACCATGGGTGATCTACAAATGGTTTGAATCCAACGGGCTTGGATTAAGCATTCCAGTACCTTTCTAACAAAATTGGTTTCATGCATTTTGGTTTAGTGAATCAACTGGGTTGATTTTTGAATCTAGGTACAGAACTAGGTTTGAAATTAAATGAATAAATCTAAATTTGAATTAGTGGGTCGCTTGGGATGTTTAACTGGGCCGGCCCACTACGCACAGTGCACGCGCGGGCTGGTTAAGTGAGCGACCCCAGTCGTAAGTGAGACAACGAGGGGCGAAGTGGTATGGGGCAATTATGATCGTAGGATCTAACTCTAATCGAACGACTCTTGTTCATCGTCCACGTCGGGCAGCGCCGGTGAGACAGAACCCTAGCACGGCCGGTGGGGGTCATGGGAGGCTCACCGATGCTCAGGCGATGGTCGGGGACGGGGGCGTACGACGAATTCGACAACGGCTATTCTCCTGGTACCGATAGCTTCTCCTGGGGCGGCTCCAATCGATGACACCTCTCCTCTACAACGGCGAACTGCAGTGAAATTCTGGCCACCTGGTGCTCGCCTTGCTCCGGGAGTGAGTGGGTGTGATCAGTGAGAGGTGGGGAGTGAACTGGTGTGTAGAAAACGAGCGGGGGAGGCCTCCTTTTATAGTGGCTGAAGGGGACCGAATGGTGCGGGTGGAGCTCTTCGGTGTCGACGACACATAGTGCTACTGGCATGGGCGACGATAGGGGGCGGTGCTGTGCTCTCTGGTGATGCTCAACTGCATGGTGGCGAGGCGTGGGGCGGTGCGATATGGTCGGAACATCGCGGCGCTCTGGGTGGGTCCGACGATAATTTTAATGGCGCAGAGCGTGCGTGGTCCGAGTGGCGGCAAACGAGGTTGTCTGGCGGGGTGCTGGCGATCACATCTGCAAGCGGCGAGGGTGGCGCGTGGTCTGTGGGCTGTTGTCGTTGACGGTGCACTGGCATGCTCTCGGCTCGCACGCAGAGGGACTGGGCGCGTGCTTGGCGTGTGGTCCAGTGGCTGGCCGTGCGTGGGTCTTGGACAGGGAGTGGTGGTGGACGGTGTTGCGTGTCCCAGACAAGGTTGGTGAGGCTAGTGCTGCCTCTAGCTCGCTGGCGACATGGAGGTGACAATGGTGCTCTCGGTATGGTCACCATTAATGGCTAGGCTTGCTCACAATGGTGCTAAGGATTGTTAAAGAGGCTAGATGATCTACTAAGAGCTTGTGGCAACCAGAGAGGGAACAAGGTTGGCCAAATTCACTGCTGGAAATAGTGTGTAATGTTTTGTTGTTTACTGATCACAAGGTGTTTGATGAAATGGCCAAAAGAAATTCAAATTTGAATTTTGGATTCAAAATTAGTGTTTTTGCTAGGCACATACTAGGGAGTATCTGGTTAGTTGGATTGGTCAAGGTGCACTAGTTTGGTTGGGTTTTGAAAAGGTGTGATCTTCACATATGTTAAAGATTCAATTTTAAATTGTCATTTGAATGGGGTTACTAAATGTTTCTGCAAGTTTGAAAGGTGGGCTTTGATTCACTTTTACTTGTTCTAGCAAGGGGTGAAAATAATTGGAAAAGTTTATGTTTGAAATCTTGGACTAGAAACACTCAAAGTGACCTAGTGAGCAAGATTGGAAAAAATGACCATTTGCTTTATTTGAATTGTTTGTGATTTTCTCTTGATTTGTTTCTACTTGGAATGTTTCACATGATGTTATATTCATCTTTGAACCATTCCTTACTATTTAGTTGAATCACACAAGTCCATTCATGCATTCATCAAATCATCACATACACACATGCATTCATTTGGTTTTTATTTAATCAAAGTTTTTGTTAACCCTAATTTTAGTGATTAGAGTTTGATGATCATTGTTTCATATTTTTGGGATGTTACAAACCTTCCCTCCTTAAACAAAATCTCGTCCCGAGATTTGAGAAAGAAGAAAAAAGATTACCTAGGATTTAAAGAGATCAGGAAACTCCGTCCTGATGTGATCTTCTCGCTCCCAGGTAGCTTCTTCTTCAGTGTGGTTGCTCCACTAAATTTTGAGAAACTTGATGCTTCGGGTTCTGGTGGTTCTGAAAGCTTCCTCCAAAATACGGATGGGTACTTGGGATACGTCAGGTCATTGTTGATCTCTATGGTGCGGTGATTAATGTTCTTGAAAACTTCGGTCTTCTCCGGAACTTCAAGGCATTTGCGAAGTAACAATATATGGAACACATTGTGCACCGCTGACATTTCCTCGGGCAGTTCCAATTGATATGATACTTCTCCTCGATGGTTCAGAATCTTGAAGGGTCTGATCTATCTGGGGGCTAACTTTCCTTTGAGCTGGAAACGCTGCATTCCCTTCAAAGGCAACACTTTGAGATACACAAAATCTTCGATATTGAAAGAAAGGTCACGACGTATCTTGTCGGCGTAAGTCTTTTGTCTTGACTGGGTGGTCTTAAGGTGCTCACGAATCTTGTGAAATTTCTCTTCTGCTTCTTGTAGGATGCCGGGTCCGAAAATCTGACTCTCGCCTACTTCCGACCAATTCAAAGGGGCATGACACTTCCTTCCATAAATGAATTCAAATGGGGTTGTTTGCAGACTAGCTTGATAACTGTTGTTGTATGAAAATTCTACGAAAGACAGACAGTCTTCCCATGTAGATCCATACTCTAGCACACATGCTCTCAACATATCTTCGAGTATTTGATCTACTCGCTCCGTTTTTCCATCGGTCTGAGGGTGATACGCTGTGCTGAAATCCAGTCGGGTTCCTAAACCTTCTTGGACTTTCTTCCGGAATCTCGAGGTAAACTGAGTTCCTCGATCTGATATGATGTTCTTGGGGACTCCGTGCAAACTGACGATTCTAGCGATGTACAACGCTGCTAGCTTCGAACTCTGGTATGTGGTCTTGACTGGTAAGAAATGGGCTACTTTGGACAATATGTCAACTATGACCCAGATAGAGTTGAAAGGATACAGATGTCGCCTAGAGGGAGGGGGGTGAATAGGCGATTTAAAACTTTTCCTAGAGTGGCTCAACAAATGCGGAATAAACCTAGTGTTTACTTTGTTAAGCATAACCTAGAACAACTAAGGTTCACCTATGTGCACCAACAAATTATGCTAAGAAATAAAAGCAACAAAGTGATAGCAAGATAAATATTACTTCAAGCACGAAGGCTATCACAATGTAAAGTGCATAAGTAAAGAGCTCGGGTATAGAGATAACCGAGGCACGCGGAGACACCGATATTTTACCGAGTTCCTCCCAACATGGAGTACGTCTCGTTTGGAGATGGGGTGGTATCAAACCACCAACGCCACAAAAGGCCTCCCTTATTCTCCGGTGAGTCTCACCCCAACGGGATCGATCCACGCTTCCACTATCGATGCACTTATCGGTGGCAACCGGAACCTCTCAAAAGGTTAGGGCACTTCTCCCCAACTTAATTGGAGGCTCCCAACAAATGCCACAAAAGGCCACAATGCCACCAAGGCCACAAACCGTCTAGGGTTCCAAGAACCCAAGAAGGACAAGCTCCAATGAGTAATTCAAACCAAATCCTTCGAGGAGAACACACACCGATGCACCAAATGCAAATGGCAAGAACACCACAAAGGTGCTCAAATCCCTCACTCTCAAGTTCCAACAAAGCTACTAAAGCTATTGGTGGAACAAGAGAGGAGGAATCAAAGAGAGACACAAAATCTCCCAAAATCTAGATCCCCAAAGATACACTCACAAAGAGATGAATCGATTAGGTCAAAACGTAGATCTAGATCACCTCCAACTACCCCTCAAATATATGCAAGAATCAATGGAGGGGTTAGTATAAATCAAGCTCAAAGAGTAAGGAAAATGAGGGCAAAGCTTAGACAAAAGGAGGAGGAAGAAGCAACCCTAAAAGACAAAGGGGCAAAGCTATATAAAGGGCTTGTCAAAATCTGGCCGTCGGGGTGTTTTTCTGGACTGACAGGTAGTACCGGATCGGACCGGTACTACCGGACAGAACAAACCCAAAAACGCCAGACGCAGCTAGTCAACGCAGCAACCATCGAGGAAAAAACGGGGCTGCGCACACAAATCAGAGCGATGAGCGGCCAGCGTACTGCGCCAGTGCGGGGCCAGTGCGGCAGGGGGGCGCTGCGCGCGCGAGCGGCGGCTTCGGGGCCCAGAGCAGGGTGTGCGTGTGCGCGCAAGCAGTCACAGCAGCGCAGCGAGCGAGAAGCTGCGGCCCAGCAGGAAGCAGCAGCGCGCGCAGTGCAGCGGCAGCAGGGCGCAACGCGTGCGCGGGTGTCACATCCCAAGATTTTCCAAATCTTGTAATGTGAAAATAAATTAATAAAATAAAACTTTGTTTGAATTTCAGAGCCAGAAGAAACTTTTTGAATTCAATTGGAACTTCAAACCCATTTGATTTAAATAAAAACTAAAGGGATTTAAAAAGATAAACATTTAATAAAAGGAAAAATAAAACATTTGGAAATATTATTTTGAAACCATTAAATGAAAAGATTTGTTTTCAAATGAAAGAGAAGTTTTACAAATAAGGATTATTTTATAAAGCCAAATTAATCCTTGGCCAAGGTTTTGAAATAAACATTTTGTTTTTAGCAAAGATTTATTTAAATAAATTAATAAGGATTTAATATCCAACTTTATTTGATAAAAGGGTTTTACCATTTTAATTAAAAACATCAAAACTTATTAAATTATTTTAAATAGGTTTTCCAAGTATTTTATATTCTCTAATAAAACCTACTAAAGTGTTTTGACTTTATTTTAGATTTCAAAATAAATAACTCAATAGAACAAATCCTATTTGATTTAATAATGAAAAGTCTACTATATTTAATTAATAATGGACTCTAAAGTAAAGGGGTATTTTGTTTTAAACAAATTTCCAAGTATTCCTTATTTCCAAATAAATCTTACTGATTTGGTTTTGAAAATATTTAGGTTTCAAATAAAGATTTTATTAATAAAATCAAATCCTATTTGATTAATAAACCATGGCCTACTTATTTAATTAAGGATGGAACCTAAAAAGATTAAAGTATTATTTATTTTATTTAGGATTTTGGTTCAGGTTACTAAACAGAACCAAATTCTTAGTTACAATGTTTGGTGAAGATTTGAATTGTTTTGAATGCTTGAGAATTGTTTGAAATAAAAAAATCAGAAAATAGAAATAGAAAAGGAAAAAGAATTTAGACAGAAAAAAATAGAACAGCCCACCAATCTGGCCCAACTAGCCCAACACAGCCCAATCCAGCCCAGCTTCCTCCCTCCCCGAAGGAAAACGATTGGCACCCATATTCTGACCCGCTAAGCAGCTGACAAGTGGACCCCGTTCTTTCTTCTTTTCCCACTGACCAGCGGACCCCTTTCTACTGTTCTCCATCCCCACCCCGCGACTGGTTCTTCCTCCCCCACGTCGCCGTTGCTGCCTCTAAATGACTCGCATCAATTCGAGTAAATGACTGAGTGAATTCTCCTGGTAACCTCACTCATTTAATCGCCAGTGTCTCCGCCTCCTTTCCCCTCTGTTTCCTTCCCCGAGCACGCCTCCAGTCCATTCCAATTTCTCCTCGACTGCCCTGTCTCCGACGACAATCCGGCGAGAATTCCGGCCGTGTATTGCCACTCCTTGCCTCCCCAAGCACGCAGGCACATTCCCCACTTCCTGTAACATCTCCCTGCACCTTCCATTCGACCACGGGCACCTCAGAACCTCGACTCCAACACACCCCTGAACGCCACCGTCTACTGCTGTTCTCCGACGACGTCTCCCCGGTAAAACTGACTCCTCTCTTATTCCCGTGGACACGATGATGATCTCCAAGCTCTTACGAACCTAACCGCACCTGCCGTTTGTCCTAGGGCGCCCCCTATCCTCGCCATCAACGACGAGTAGAAGCTCCTGGCGCCAGTACAAGCTCCGGCGAGCAATTCCCCAGGAACCCGTGCGCCCCTTGTCCAACAAAGACCTCGTTGAGCATCAACAGTGTTGTCAACACCCGGATTTTTCAATCCTAGATGCCTGTTATGCCATACATCGCAATCCCAGGATTACCATTTTTGCGAGACATAACAGAATTGGATACCATAGTACTTCATCCATTACAACGATACAAAAGTTCTTACACAAATAGGGATCTCATGATCCAGTCCTTAATACAACATCAAGCAGCGGAATACGGAATAGTAACGGTAGCGTAGGCGAGGCTCCATCTTCGGGGTCACAGGCAATGCTGATGATGGGAGATGATCCTAGTTGTCGTAACCGTCCTGGGGTCCATCCTCCAGGTACTCCTCTTCATAGTCTGGCCATGGGAATAGCCAGGGACAAAGCCATGAGTAAAACTAATACTAACAAGAAAAGGGGTTTTTGGATAATAGGACACTAGGCTCTAGGGTTGTTTTGCAAAAGCCAGATTTATACTACTAAGTTCCAAAGCTGGTCACAATTTTATAACTCCTAAGTGGGATCTTGTATTTCCAGTCACAACTCTGTTGTGGTCAAGTCAAAGTCTCAGGTCGTTCACAAGTCATTTTGAAAAGTCTGACGGGGGAACAGTATGGCCACTCCAACTGTCCATAACCGCGGACGCGGCTATTCGAATAGTTTAACACTCTGTAGAGTTTGTACACTTTCACCACAACATTCGATACATCCGTCAGGAACAAATCCTGAATTCACCATACTCAGTATGCGGATAATCAATCCTAACCTTCCATTTACACTCCCTAGTATAAGCACCTCTCCTGTGAGTTCGGCCTCCCAACCATGACCACTGTCATCTTGGGTACTGCACAGGTGGACAATCTTCACAAGGTAGCCTCAGCTCAGACCTTGGCCGTGAGGGAACTAATACTAAGGTATATAAGTTTCCAGTCAAGCCCTACCCAATATTCGGGTATTGTGGTTGTACGATAAAATTGGAATGGTATCGCATCCCGACAACCATCAGTTTTATAAAGGGCTAAGGCTCATGCCTCAACATTTTCATCACCAAAATCATCAAGTGTTTGGAAACACATGTCCAAAACATTTCAATAGAATGATCCATCATTCCAAGGTTTTCATAACCATTTTTCCACCAAGTATTCCCATCTAAAGTTGATCAAGTTTTAGGCTTAGCACTAGCATCTACAGGTGGGGTAGTACTAATAGAGGGGTGGTAACTAGTGAAATTGCAACTAAGTCCAACCTTATATCATAAGCTGATATCAAGGTGTCTAGCTTAGGCCAAAATTTTAATGTTCTTTATGCAACCTTCAGCACAACTGTCTAGTATCTACCAAAATTCTTGGGTAGCCTCTAAGTAAACTTTGATAAGGAAATAAAGTAAAAAGCTTGCCATAAAACTAGGATTGGTTTAGCAAGTGGGTATGGTTACATACGCTTAGGGCATATAGTAATCATATCACAAGCATGGGTTGTGGCAACAATAGGGTATCTTGCAAGTGTTAGCTTGCATTGGTAAACTTGGTTGGTATACCTTGCATCAATATCAGTATAAGCTTGCATAGTTACTAGCTTGCAAGTATTGGCTTGCCTTGTGCAGAGCAGTGGTTGAAGTTCTCCTCGGCTTCCTCTTCGTAGTATCCTCCTTCTTCCTCGTAGCCTTGGTCGGTACTAGCGTCTATGAATAAATACGAGGTACACAATCACCAAACAATACTTAACTACTTGCAATCATCACACACAAGGGTCCTATAGATGATCTAGCATCATCTCTAACATTACAAGGTTAAGGATTGGTTTAAGTCTTCTTATTTTAGAGAAGTAATTTCTACGCATTGAAGAACTACTTAAGATTTAATATTCTCCAAACCAAACATGGGATCATGTTGACACATGTCATCACCACATGTTGTAGTCCATGGGAATGTGATTTAAAGTGGTGTCACAATTTAACAAGGTTTTACCCTTTTATTTTAATTAATTAAAGTGGCTAGAAATGCTTATGAAGCATTCCTTTATTCCTTGAACATTATTTCTGCAAGTAACCTATATATATTTTATATACTCTGAAAGGTATGGTTGAAAGTGATTTTTGAGAGTTGGAATCAACTCAAAAGCTATTGTGGTTTAAATTTGAAAAATGTTTGAATGCAGAAAAGCTTCTGCCTTGTCATTTTTGCTAAGGGTGATCTACAAATCCAAATGACTTGAATCCAACGGGCTTGGATTAAGCATTCACAGACCTTTCCAACAAAATTGGTTTCATCTAATTTGGTGCACTAAATCGATCTGGGTTGATTTTTGAAGTTGGGTACTGAAGTGTGTTTGAATTTAAAAAGAAAAAGTTTAATTTGAAAAGCTGGGCTGCGCGGGAAATTCTAACGGGCCGGCCTGCTAAGCGCAGTGCTCCCGCGGGCTGCTTAAGTGGGTGTCCCCACTCGTCAGTGACACGGGGCTGGGCGAAGCGGTATGGGGCAACGTGGTTCGTTCGATCTGGTTCTAATCCAACGGCTGAGGGTCATCGTCGACGCGAGACAGCTCCGGCGAGAACGAAACCTAGCGCGGCCAGTGAGGGGTGCTGGGGGCTCACCGGGGTACGGGCGAGGGTCGGCGAGGCGGGCGAATGACGAAGTCGACGACGGCGAACCTCCTGGTACCGGTGGCTTCTCCTGGGGCGGCTCCAATCGCTGGCTCCTTTCTTCTCCGGCAGCGGCAGGCTCCAGTGAAATTCCGGCGGGGTGGTGCTCGCCTTGCTCTAAGAATGGTGTGGCACGATCAGTGAGGAGAGGGGAGTGAGATGGTGTGAAGAAATCGTGCGGGGGTGGCCTCTATTTATAGTCGAGCGAGGGGACCGTCGGGGCGCAAGGTGAGCTCGTCGGAGGCGATGTTACAGGCAGCTAATGGCATGGGAAAGGGTAGGGGACGGTGCTGTGTCTCCTGGCGATGCTCAACGGCATGGTCGCGAGGGATGGGGCGGTGTGGTTTGGTCTGGAACGGGCGGTGCTCTGCGCGGCAGAGGCGGCGTTCTCGACGGCGGGCGGTGGCTGTATGGCGCGGGGCGTTAAACGGGGATGTCTGGCGGTCTCCTGGGTCGGTGGTGATCTTGTGTGCGCGCGGTGAGGGCGGCGCGCGGTCTGTGGATGGTGGTCGAGGGTGGCGCTCTGGCGCACGCTCGGCATGGTCTGGGCGTGTCTTGCGCGCGTGGTCCAGGGCTTGGCAACGCTCGCGGCTGGGACATGCAGTGGCGGTGGACGGTGGGCTGCCTCCCAGACATGATGGCTAGGCTTGCTGCTGCTCCTAGCTTGCTGTCCATATTGGGGTGACATGGGGTTGCTCGGCTGTTCACCATTAATGGGAATGGCAAGCTCACAGGGTGCTAGTGTTGGGCTAATCTTTCTAGATGATCTACTGAGGTGTGTGAGAGCTAACTAGGGAACAAGTTAGGCAAGAATCACTGCACACTATAGTGTTTTGTGTTTTGTTTGATTTGTGTCTGCAACCTGTTTGATGAAATGGCCGCATGAAATCAAGTTTTGTATTTTGAAATGATTTTTGGTGGGTTTGCTAGATTGGTTCTGGTGAGTCTGCAGATGCTTGGGTTTTGAAAATTGATCTTGTTTAAGTGGGTTTTGAAAAAGTGGGATCTTCCCATATGAAGAAGATTCAATTTTGAGTTGTCATTTAAACTATGCATTTGAAAGTTTCTGGATGATCACAAGGTGGGCCTTGATACTTTGTTATGAGTACATTCAAGGGGTGCAAAGATCCAGAAAAGTTTCTGTTAGGTTTTGAAAGTTTGAGACAGCCAAAGTAGGCATGGGAGTTAAATTGGTCAAAATGACCATTCACTTGATATATTGGTTTTGACTTTTTTTTTTTAGGAAAAGTGTGAGGAATGTTTTAGATGATGTTCTTTTCACCTAAGAAACATTTTACAAGCAATGGATCGCACAAACAAAGTGGTTTTAAAGAATTTCAAAATTCATGCATACACATAGACATGCTTTCATGAATTGATTTAGAAAAGTTTTTTGTTAACCCTAAACTTTAGGATTAGTGTTTTGTTGATCTAAGTTTGATATTTTTGGGATGTTACAAACCTTCCCCCCTTAAACAAAATCTCGTCCCGAGATTTGAAAAAGGACGAAATGATTACCTAGGATTTGAAGAGATCTGGAAACTCCGTCCTGATGTGATCTTCGCGTTCCCAGGTAGCTTCCTCTTCTGTGTGGTTGCTCCACTGAATCTTGAGAAACTTGATGCTTCGGGTTCTGGTCGTTCGAAAAGCTTCTTCCAATATACGGATGGGTACTTCAGGATAGGTCAGGTCATCATTGATCTCTATGGTCCTATGATCGATATTCTTGAACACTTCGGTCTTCTCGGGGACTTCGAGACATTTGCGAAGTAACGAGATATGGAACACATTGTGCACTGCTGACATCTCTTCTGGTAGCTCGAGTTGATACGATACTTCTCCTCGACGGTTCAAGATTTTGAAAGGTCCGATATATCTGGGGGCTAACTTTCCTTTGAGTTGGAAACGCTGCATTCCCTTCCATGGCGACACTTTCAGGTAAACAAAGTCTCCAATGTTAAAGGCGAGGTCTCGACGTCTCTTGTCGGCGTAACTCTTTTGTCGGGATTGGGCTGTCTTGAGATGCTCTCGAATCTTGTGAACCTTCTCTTCTGCTTCTCGTAGGATGTCGGGTCCGAAAATTTGACTCTCTCCTACTTCCGACCAGTTCAAAGGGGTGCGGCACTTCCTTCCGTGCATGAATTCAAATGGGGCCATTTGCAAACTGGCTTGGTAACTATTGTTGTAGGAAAATTCTGCAAACGGCAGACAGTCTTCCCACTTGGATCCATACTCTAGCACACATGCTCTAAGCATATCTTCGAGTATTTGGTTTACTCGCTCCGTTTGTCCATCGGTCTGAGGGTGATACGCGGTACTGAAATCTAGGCGGGTTCCTAAACCTTCCTGGACCTTCTTCCAGAATCTCGAGGTAAACTGAGTTCCTCGATCCGATACGATATTCTTGGGAACTCCGTGCAAACTAACGATCCTAGCGATGTACAACTCTACTAGCTTCGAACTCTGATAGGTGGTTTTAACGGGCAAGAAATGGGCGACTTTGGACAATCTGTCCACTATGACCCAAATAGAGTCATTTCCCCTACTAGAAGTAGGTAGTCCAGTGATAAAGTCCATTCCTACAGAATCCCATTTCCATTCCGGAATTTGCAAAGGTTGCAACAATCTAGCGGGTCTTTGATGTCCGGCCTTGACTCGCTGACATATATCACACTTGGCGATATAGCTTCCGATTTCTCTCTTCATCTTATGCCACCAAAATTGCTCTTTCAAATCTTGGTACATCTTAGTTCCTCCTGGATGGATAGAATAATGAGTATCATGGGCCTCCTTCAAGATAACTTCTTTTAACTCAGAATCTGCTGGTACACAAAGGCGTCCTTTGTACCACAAAACTCCTTCTTCGTCCTCGGTGAATCCGGATACTTTGCCTGTACCGATACGACGTTTAATTCCGTCGATACTAGAATTTCCTTTCTACGCCTCTTTAACCTGACTGATCAAAGTGGGCTGAAGTTCTATGCTAGCCAAAAATCCTTCACTTACTAATTCTAGTCGAAAATCTTCCATCTCCTTGTGCAAACTTGGTTGCTCCTTCAAAATCATGGAGTTCAAGCGGCACGGCAATCTGCTAAGGGCATCGGCTACTACGTTGGCTTTTCCAGGGTGATAATGAATGTCCAGGTCGTAATCCTTGATTAGCTCAATCCATCTTCTCTGCCTCATATTCAGCTCCTTCTGAGTGAATATATACTTTAGGCTCTTGTGATCCGAATAAATCTCACAACGGTTTCCCATAAGGTAATGTCTCCATGTCTTCAGGGCTAGAACTACGGCTGCGAGTCCGAGGTCATGGGTTGGATAATTTTGTTCATGCTGCTTCAATTGTCGCGATAGATAGGATATAACTTGGCCTTCTTGCATTAGCACACATCCGAGACCAATCTTGGATGCGTCACAATACACATCGAATGGCTTCGTGATATCCGGCATGATCAAAATTGGGGCGGAAATAAATCTCCTTTTGAGTTCTTGGAAACTCGCTTCACACTTGTCTGTCCATTCAAACTTCTTTTCCTTCTTCAGCAATTGGGTCATGGGTCGGGCGATACTAGAGAATCCTTCTACGAATTTGCGGTAATATCCCGCCAATCCGAGAAAAGCACGAACTTGGGTTTGAGTGGTTGGGGCTTGCCAATATTCTACATCTTTCACTTTGGCAGGGTCAACGGAAATTCCTCCGGCTGATACAATGTGACCGAGGAATCCTACTTCGTGTAACCAGAATTCACACTTGCTAAATTTTGCATACAGCTGATGCTCTCTAAGGGTTCCAAGAATGGTCCTTAGGTGTAGCTCATGTTCTTCTTCTGATTTGGAATAAATCAGAATGTCATCGATGAAAACAACGAGAAACTTATCCAGGAAGTCCATAAAAATCTTATTCATGAGGTTCATGAAATAAGCGGGGGCATTGGTTAATCCAAAAGACATGACTGTATACTCATACAACCCATATCTGGTGGTAAAGGCAGTCTTTGGAATATCCTCTGCACGAATTTTGAGTTGATGATAACCAGTTCTAAGATCAATCTTAGAAAACACCTGGGCACCGGTCAACTGATCAAACAAATCCTCTATCTTGGGCAAGGGGTACTTGTTCTTGATGGTGACATCATTCAACTTTCGATAATCCGTACACAAACGGTTACCTCCATCCTTCTTGTCCACAAATAAGACAGGTGACCTCCATGGGGACGCACTTGGTTGAATCAATCCGATTTCTAACATGGAATCCAGTTGCTTCTTCAGTTCTTCTAGTTCTGACGGGTTCATACTATAGGGTCTCTAGGCTATAGGTCCTGTTCCGGGGATTAGTTCAATGATAAACTCGATATCCCTATCTGGGGGCATACCGGGCAAAACATCTGGAAATACATCGGGGTATTCACAGACTATCCGAACTTGGTCGATGGTAGGTTGGGCTAGACTCTTGTTACACTTGAATTGGCGAGGTAAGGTTTCCGATATATGCTCGACTAATATTCCGGCGGTACTAGTCATGGTAATGGCTTTCTTGGCACAGTCAATCATTCCTTTATGTTTAGACATCCAATCCATTCCTAGTACTACTTCCAAACCTTTAGTTCCGAGTACTATTAGATTAGCATAAAAATCTATGCCATGGATTCGGATAGGGACGGCTTTGCAAATTTGCCTAGCCTTGGTGGTTGATCCGGGAATTTGTACAATCATCACATGCTTCAGTTTGGTTGGTTGGATTTTACTAGTGCATGCAAATTCTTCGGTGACAAATGAATGCGATGCACCAGAATCAAACAACACTCTTGCAAGTACTGAATTAACAGAAAACATACCCAGCACGACGTCTGGCGCTTCCTGAGCTTCTTCAGCATGCATGAGAAAAAGGCGGCCATTACGGTTGAGTGAATTTCCGGGGGCAAATCTTCTCCCTGGCTGGACACGACGCTGCTGCTGGGCTGGGACATTGGTATTAGGGGCTGTAGCGTTCTTCTTGTTGGGGCACTCGTTGGAATAGTGGCCTTTATTTCCACAGTCATAACAGGTCACTTGGGACTTGTCCTTGGCTGCGACAGGCACAACATTGCTTCCAGTCCTCGGGGCAGTATTGGGGTTGGCGGTAGCATGGTTTTTGTTGAACTTGGGTGGGGCACGGTTGAAAGTGCTAGAATTGCCGGGGTTGTTGTGATTTCCTCCGGGTCTAGGGTTTCCACGGTTGGGATAGTTCGGACGGGTCATAGGGGGTCTGTTGGTTCTTGGGGCAAATCCTGGAGATGGGTTGGGGCGATACTTTGGGGTCTGATGGGTTCCTGGTTGATGCATCATGCGACGCTTGCGGTTCTCATTGGCCTGATTGATCTTTCCTTCCATCTGGATAGCGGAGTCGACAAGGGCTTCAATATCAGCAAAGGGAATATTGACTAATACTGTCTGCATCTCGTCATGCAGACCATTCAGGAATCTTTCTTTCTTCTTGGCTTCGGTGTCTATCTCATATGGGGCGTACCTAGCTAATGACAAAAATTTGTCACGGTATTCCACTACAGTCATCCTTCCTTGCTTCAATTCTCTGAACTCGTCTCTCATTCTCTTGATCAAACCTGGCGGCACATGGGTTCTTCTAAACTTGACCTTGAATTCCTCCCAGGTCATTGCACGAACACTGTTCCACCATGCCCTGGCATCTCCGGCTAGATAATGAGTGGCGAACAAGACTTTCTCGTTGGCTTCTACTCTAGCTACTTCTAAGTTATTCTCCATGGTTTGCAGCCAATCATCAGCGTCTAGGGGTTCTTCTGACTTGGTGAAAACGGGTGGGTTGGTATTCTGGAAATTCTTGAGCTTAGATCCGTGGTTGTCCTGATTTCCATGACCTTGGTTGTTGTGGGCTAGCTGGGCTATCTGTTGCAGAGTGGCTAGGTTGGCTTGCCGTTCCGCTCGTTCAGCTTCGCGGTCAGAAGTCAACATTTGCAGGATCTGCAACATTGGGTCCGGGGTTGAACCACTTCCTCCACGTGGCATCTGAAGATTGATATAGATCATGAGAAAAGAGGGAAATTTCTAAGGTTTTGGGTCTTTGAAAAGTTTTTAGAGTTGAATCAAGTTTTCTAGCAACTTGCTTTTTCATTCATTCACTCATAGCACACAGTACAACACACACCACAACAAAGCAAAACAGATGGTTTTAAGAACCATTCTGGGAACTACGATACAGTGGGACCGACTACTACTCGCTACGCTAGTGCTCAGTGCTACTACTGCTCGGAGTCTGTGGCTTCATCATCTTCCGCATCATCGATGAAGGCGAAATCATCCTCATCAGTGAAGAAGTCCATGGCCTGATCCTCCAGAAAATCATCGTCATCGCTGAGATAGGAATAAGGGTCTCCACGAAGATCTTCTCCGGCATTTTCCCTTTCCTCTAACTGCATGTCTCTCTCATGGATGGTCTCTTCCAGAGCTGAGATACGATGGCGAAGACGGGCAATAATGCGCTCCTTCTTGTCGAGCTGACGGCGGCGAGACTTGCGATCCTTTGCTAGCATGGCGATGGTCTGATCCTTCATCTTGATGATGGCAGACTTGTGGTTGCAATAGTCACGGCAGTTGTCCAGTTCCTGCTGACGATCATACATCATGAAGCTAAGGTGGTCCAATTGAGTCTTCAGCTCGAGGTGGTATGGGGCTTCCAGTGGTTGACCATTTGCATCACGTCTTGGGCAAAACTCAAAGCGAGTACCCTTGATCTGATTGATGCTCTGCCCACACAGACGGGAAAGAGCTTCCTGCATTGCTCTGGCAAGTCCATCGAGCCAGTTGTTTTCCCTCAAGGTAAATTGAATTCCCTCCGCAGTGGGAGGTTCAACCTTTCCTCGGAGACTTGCAACTATTAGCCACTGTAGATCTTCTCCCCCTTGATCATTGAGTTGAGCTCCGAAGAACTCGGGATGCGGGCGCTCCAAAAGTTCCGAAAGCTGATCCAGATCCCTCTCAAAGATAAGGTATCCTCCATTTCCGAGTTGGTAAAACTTGCTTTACTTCACGTCCATCTATAAAAATAGAGGAGGAGTAGTTTAGCAAAGTGATCAAGTGTGTCAAAATTTTATATATTTTGCAAGAGTTTTTGAGGTACATGAAGTTTATTAAAGAATTTAAGAGGTAAGAATGAGAATAAGTTTTCGTAAATAGTTTTGTTTTTGAGTGTTGAAACTAAGTTTTTGGTTCAGCGTCCAATCTAACTAGGGTCTCCTATGGTCAGGATGGCTCTGATACCAACTTGTCAACACCCGGATTTTTCAATCCTAGATGCCTGTTATGCCATACATCGCAATCCCAGGATTACCATTTTTGCGAGACATAACAGAATTGGATACCATAGTACTTCATCCATTACAACGATACAAAAGTTCTTACACAAATAGGGATCTCATGATCCAGTCCTTAATACAACATCAAGCAGCGGAATACGGAATAGTAACGGTAGCGTAGGCGAGGCTCCATCTTCGGGGTCACAGGCAATGCTGACGATGGGAGATGATCCTAGTTGTCGTAACCGTCCTGGGGTCCATCCTCCAGGTACTCCTCTTCATAGTCTGGCCATGGGAATAGCCAGGGACAAAGCCATGAGTACTCTTTAAGTACTCGCAAACTAATACTAACAAGAAAAGGGGTTTTTGGATAATAGGACACTAGGCTCTAGGGTTGTTTTGCAAAAGCCAGATTTATACTACTAAGTTCCAAAGCTGGTCACAATTTTATAACTCCTAAGTGGGATCTTGTATTTCCAGTCACAACTCTGTTGTGGTCAAGTCAAAGTCTCAGGTCGTTCACAAGTCATTTTGAAAAGTCTGACGGGGGAACAGTATGGCCACTCCAACTGTCCATAACCGCGGACGCGGCTATTCGAATAGTTTAACACTCTGTAGAGTTTGTACACTTTCACCACAACATTCGATACATCCGTCAGGAACAAATCCTGAATTCACCATACTCAGTATGCGGATAATCAATCCTAACCTTCCATTTACACTCCCTAGTATAAGCACCTCTCCTGTGAGTTTGGCCTCCCAACCATGACCACTGTCATCTTGGGTACTGCACAGGTGGACAATCTTCACAAGGTAGCCTCAGCTCAGACCTTGGCCGTGAGGGAACTAATACTAAGGTATATAAGTTTCCAGTCAAGCCCTACCCAATATTCGGGTATTGTGGTTGTACGATAAAATTGGAATGGTATCGCATCCAGACAACCATCAGTTTTATAAAGGGCTAAGGCTCATGCCTCAACATTTTCATTACCAAAATCATCAAGTGTTTGGAAACACATGTCCAAAACATTTCAATAGAATGATCCATCATTCCAAGGTTTTCATAACCATTTTTCCACCAAGTATTCCCATCTAAAGTTGATCAAGTTTTAGGCTTAGCACTAGCATCTACAGGTGGGGTAGTACTAATAGAGGGGTGGTAACTAGTGAAACTGCAACTAAGTCCAACCTTATATCATAAGCTGATATCAAGGTGTCTAGCTTAGGCCAAAATTTTAATGTTCTTTATGCAACCTTCAGCACAACTGTCTAGTATCTACCAAAATTCTTGGGTAGCCTCTAAGTAAACTTTGATAAGGAAATAAAGTAAAAAGCTTGCCATAAAACTAGGATTGGTTTAGCAAGTGGGTATGGTTACATACGCTTAGGGCATATAGTAATCATATCACAAGCATGGGTTGTGGCAACAATAGGGTATCTTGCAAGTGTTAGCTTGCATTGGTAAACTTGGTTGGTATAGCTTGCATCAATATCAGTATAAGCTTGCATAGTTACTAGCTTGCAAGTATTGGCTTGCCTTGTGCAGAGCAGTGGTTGAAGTTCTCCTCGGCTTCCTCTTCGTAGTATCCTCCTTCTTCCTCGTAGCCTTGGTCGGTACTAGCGTCTATGAATAAATACGAGGTACACAATCACCAAACAATACTTAACTACTTGCAATCATCACACACAAGGGTCCTATAGATGATCTAGCATCATCTCTAACATTACAAGGTTAAGGATTGGTTTAAGTCTTCTTATTTTAGAGAAGTAATTTCTACGCATTGAAGAACTACTTAAGATTTAATATTCTCCAAACCAAACATGGGATCATGTTGACACATGTCATCACCACATGTTGTAGTCCATGGGAATGTGATTTAAAGTGGTGTCACAATTTAACAAGGTTTTACCCTTTTATTTTAATTAATTAAAGTGGCTAGAAATGCTTATGAAGCATTCCTTTATTCCTTGAACATTATTTCTGCAAGTAACCTATATATATTTTATATACTCTGAAAGGTATGGTTGAAAGTGATTTTTGAGAGTTGGAATCAACTCAAAAGCTATTGTGGTTTAAATTTGAAAAATGTTTGAATGCAGAAAAGCTTCTGCCTTGTCATTTTTGCTAAGGGTGATCTACAAATCCAAATGACTTGAATCCAACGGGCTTGGATTAAGCATTCACAGACCTTTCCAACAAAATTGGTTTCATCTAATTTGGTGCACTAAATCGATCTGGGTTGATTTTTGAAGTTGGGTACTGAAGTGTGTTTGAATTTAAAAAGAAAAAGTTTAATTTGAAAAGCTGGGCTGCGCGGGAAATTCTAACGGTCCGGCCTGCTAAGCGCAGTGCTCCCGCGGGCTGCTTAAGTGGGTGTCCCAACTCGTCAGTGACACGGGGCTGGGCGAAGCGGTATGGGGCAACGTGGTTCATTCGATCTGGTTCTAATCCAACGGCTGAGGGTCATCGTCGACGCGAGACAGCTCCGGCGAGAACGAAACCTAGCGCGGCCAGTGAGGGGTGCTGGGGGCTCACCGGGGTACGGGCGAGGGTCGGCGAGGCGGGTGAACGACGAAGTCGACGACGGCGAACCTCCTGGTACCGGTGGCTTCTCCTGGGGCGGCTCCAATCGCTGGCTCCTTTCTTCTCCGGCAGCGGCAGGCTCCAGTGAAATTCCGGCGGGGTGGTGCTCGCCTTGCTCTAAGAATGGTGTGGCACGATCAGTGAGGAGAGGGGAGTGAGATGGTGTGAAGAAATCGTGCGGGGGTGGCCTCTATTTATAGTCGAGCGAGGGGACCGTCGGGGCGCAAGGTGAGCTCGTCGGAGGCGATGTTACAGGCAGCTAATGGCATGGGAAAGGGTAGGGGACGGTGCTGTGTCTCCTGGCGATGCTCAACGGCATGGTCGCGATGGATGGGGCGGTGTGGTTTGGTCTGGAACGGGTGGTGCTCTGCGCGGCAGAGGCGGCGTTCTCGACGGCGGGCGGTGGCTGTATGGCGCGGGGCGTTAAACGGGGATGTCTGGCGGTCTCCTGGGTCGGTGGTGATCTTGTGTGCGCGCGGTGAGGGCGGCGCGCGGTCTGTGGGTGGTGGTCGAGGGTGGCACTCTGGCGCACGCTCGGCATGGTCTGGGCGTGTCTTGCGCGCGTGGTCCAGGGCTTGGCAACGCTCGCGGCTGGGACAGGCAGTGGCGGTGGACGGTGGGCTGCCTCCCAGACATGCTGGCTAGGCTTGCTGCTGCTCCTAGCTTGCTGTCCACATTGGGGTGACATGGGGTTGCTCGGTTGTTCACCATTAATGGGAATGGCAAGCTCACAGGGTGCTAGTGTTGGGCTAATCTTTCTAGATGATCTACTGAGGTGTGTGAGAGCTAACTAGGGAACAAGTTAGGCAAGAATCACTGCACACTATAGTGTTTTGTGTTTTGTTTGATTTGTGTCTGCAACCTGTTTGATGAAATGGCCGCATGAAATCAAGTTTTGAATTTTGAAATGATTTTTGGTGGGTTTGCTAGATTGGTTCTGGTGAGTCTGCAGATGCTTGGGTTTTGAAAATTGAGCTTGTTTAAGTGGGTTTTGAAAAAGTGGGATCTTCCCATATGAAGAAGATTCAATTTTGAGTTGTCATTTAAACTATGCATTTGAAAGTTTCTGGATGATCACAAGGTGGGCCTTGATACTTTGTTATGAGTACATTCAAGGGGTGCAAAGATCCAGAAAAGTTTCTGTTAGGTTTTGAAAGTTTGAGACAGCCAAAGTAGGCATCGGAGTTAAATTGGTCAAAATGACCATTCACTTGATATATTGGTTTTGACTTATTTTTCTTTAGGAAAAGTGTGAGGAATGTTTTAGATGATGTTCTTTTCACCTAAGAAACATTTTACAAGCAATGGATCACACAAACAAAGTGGTTTTAAAGAATTTCAAAATTCATGCATACACATAGACATGCTTTCATGAATTGATTTAGAAAAGTTTTTTGTTAACCCTAAACTTTAGGATTAGTGTTTTGTTGATCTAAGTTTGATATTTTTGGGATGTTACAAGTGTGCCGCGAACTCGGTGAGCTCACCCTCCCTCTCTCTCGCATCCTACATCGTCGGCAACCTCACCGTCTGGTCGCTCCGCCGCCAGCCACCACCGCAGCGCCGCTAGCTTTAGGCCGAGCCTGCGTCAACCGTTCGATCCTGATCTAGTGGCTAGGATAGAAGCTAGGTGAAACGGTAAGTAGCATCTGCGCGCCGCACGATCTGACTTGATCCAACGGCTGCAGCTGTGCAATCCGAGTGAAGCGGTACCGACGAATGATATTAGGACGCGTGGCACCAGATGAGCTGAATTAGATTTTGAAATCAGATTGAAATGTCATTTTGAAAACCCTATAACTTTCAAACCACACGTCCAAATTTTGCAAATTTTATATCAATAAATTCAGGAGAACAAGACCTAGCCAACCATGCCCTTGGTTTAGCAAATAGTAGCTGTTAGCTTGTTTGAAATTGCAGAAACATTTGTATGCTTATTATGAATGTAAAAATTATTTAAAATTGAATTTAGGGTTAAAATCTTTGGCAATTGGATAGATTTGAACCTACTGACCCTAGGAAACACTTTGTGGACACAAAAATGTATTTGGAGAAATTAAGAAATGATTCTTTAATTTAAAACCATTTCTAGTCAAATAGAAATGTATTTTATTTATTGAAAATAATTGTGAAGTAAAACCTTTGCAAATTGGATTGTTGTGACCTTGCTGACCCTAGGAACCAACCCTTGGTGTTAAAAATGATTATGGAAAGATTTAGGTTGGATTACTTGACTTAGTCATTTTCTAGCCAAATAAAAAGAATGTTTTTTTTGTTATAAAAATGTTTATGGAAAGAAAACTTTAAGGAAATGTTTTGGACCAAACCTACTGACCTAAAAACACCAAGTTTTGCAAATTATCAACTTATTTGGTGAACAACATAAGAGTTTTGCCTTAATAAAAACATTTTTCACCACATGAAATGATGAATGGATTTAAAGATAGTTTTTGGACAAAACCCTCTAACTAATGACTTTACCACTTTGGTAAATGACCAACTTGGAACTTACAAAGTTTAGAAACCCAATAGAGGCCCTTTTTGCAAAATAAAACTATGTTGTGCATGCTCCCATGCATGACCTAGATTCCATTACTTTGTATGTGTGAAGAATTGTTTGTTTGACTTTGGTTTGGAATGTGAATTGAATTTGTGTTTGCTTGATTGATTTGTAGTGAATTGTGAGACTAGAAAGATCAAGGAGTGAACCACCATTCCCTACCAAAAAGGCAAGTGATGCTTCATACTTTTTGTCCCATTACTTTTCCTATGCATTAGTGATTATGCTAAGTAAACTTGCATGGATTTTGCTAAGTATAGATCTTGCTATAGGAAAACATAGTAATGAATCCTTAGTAGGATTTTCCTAAGTTAAAGATTCCTACTACTATCAAGCTTAGCCTAGCTAATAGAAAACATGGGTGGAAAATATATTCACACTATGGAAAAATATTCTAAGTCTGAGGACTTATGTTTTTGTTTAATAAAACAACTAAGTTAATGAATCCCCTGGGTGGAATGGGCTTGCTTGGTGGAGAATGGTTGAGTGGTTCACAATGCCATGGGCTTGGATTGTGTATCTCACTTGTGGAATGCCACCCAGGAAACGAAGGGATTTGAGATGTCAAATGTTGAGAAGCTTCAAGTGCAACCACTTGGCAATATGGGCTCTGCCATGATCATATAGGTTGCAAGAACTTAGCCATATGGACAGTGGGTGGTAGTGTTTGATAGGTTGGAAAGCGTCCATTTTGGTCTAAGGGAAAGCTTCTGAAAGATCTTGTCTTGGGAAACCAAGTCTTGTGGGGAAAGTGCACCACCTCTGCAGAGTGTAAAATCTAAGTACTTAGCCATGTCCCTGGTAAAGGACAATTTGAGCATCAAGACATGGAAGCAATCAAGAATCTCATCATTCAAATTTCTAAGTTAAAACTTGTGGTTTGAACAAGGGTTGTTTGAATTCTTCAATCATTGATGGAGAGATGGCTTGGTACAAGGATCTTGAAATCTTTGATTGAGAAAAATGATTTTGTCAAGCAAAAACTTAGTATTTTCAAATGTTAAGGAAAAATCTATTTTGAGCAATGCAAGCCTCAGCTTCACTTAGCCAAATGCATATAGACGATGGAATCCACCATAATACCATAGTATCACTTGCCAATACAATTCAAATGTATTGACCCTTTGTGGCTGTAACTTGTATGTTGCAGGTTGGATTGATTTTAGTGAAGATTGATTGATTAGGATTACAAAGTCTACAACCAACATCTGCCTGTGGCACTTTGAAGATGAAGGACCCATGACTATATTTATTCCGCTGCAATGTATTGTAATAGCCATATGAGCTATGTATGATGTAATAAAATTATGTTATTCCTGGTTATAAAATTTTATTTTGACCTTTGTTTTCTTGATATTACATCTTACTGTGGATGCTAGCTATTGATCCAGGGACTAGCATTGTAAAACACAGGAGGGATCTACCTTTTCAGGTTGGGACCCCTACAAATGGTATCAGAGCATTGTGTTGCCTGTAGGATTTGTAAACCTAGGATTGGACAAAAACCCTTAGAAAAATAGGAGTTTTACTTGTTCCAAAAGCTTATTTACAAAACACTTGTAAACTCTTTCCTTAACCATTTTGGTTTAACTCTACACCTCTTCTACTTCAACTTGATGGAAAAACCTACCCATGGCCAAAGACTACATCATGAGCAAAGGACTTCTTCAGCATCTACAACTCTAATGACTTCAACATCTTCAACTCTAATGACTTCAACATTTTCAACTCTAATGATTTCAATATCTTCAGCATGTTCACCAAGGACTTCCAACTTGGATACCACTAAGGACTACAAGTGAAACAAGGAAATCTTACTCAAGATTTAGAGACTGAGGAAATGCAAAAGTTATAAGGAACCTACATCATTTGAAGTATTGTGACCAAAAGTTGTTCCAAGGAAACCATGATCTCATGCAAGAAGGATCAACCAAGAAGGAAGGAAAGATCACAAGTGAACCATATAGATGGACCACCATATTATAGTTAAGTCTAACACACCAACTTATGTGGTGTAACAAAAATATTTTTGGTTGCCTAAGTATGTGCCTGAACTTTGTTGTTTGAGTGAAAAGTTGTTTGTGAATGTTTGGTTTGTGATTGCATGCACATTGTTTGTGTGAATTGTGGTGTGTGTGATTAGAAATATTTCCTTAGAATTATCTTGTCTATTCTAATCTCCCTTCAACCCAAATAGATGACTACCCCAAAATACTCCAAGGTAGATGACATCAACAACAACCAAGAAGACAACATGAGGGAACTTATAGCAACCCAAAACCAGTTGAGCCAAGAGACAACTCAGCTTTTAGCCAACAACAATGGACTAGACCCAGCCATACAAAGGATTTTGAAACTTCAATCCCAATTGTTGCAAGGATTGGTTACTCAAATGATCAACATGAGAGAAAACTTTTTCCAAAGAGCTAATGACAACAAGGATGACAAAGATGATATTCTAGAAGGAACCCAAGCCAACAATAGTTTTAGAGACAAGGATCATGCATCCAAGGAACATGAAGATCAATACCCCAAGAAGAGAGAAAGATCTCCAACCTATGAAGAACATAAACTAGAAGAACTCCTAGCTTTGGAGAGACCCAAGAAGAAGAAGAAAGACATAAGCCAGTTGCAATGTTACAATTGCAAAGAGATGAGACACTATGCCAGTGAATGCCCAGAAAAGAAGAAGAGCCAAGAAGACAAACAAAAGCTAGTGAAACCCAAGATAAGGAAGGATTTTAGCCAAGTGATGTGCAAACAATGCAAAGAGTTAGGAAATTATGCAAACTACTGTCCAGAAAAGATGAAGCATAAGATAAACCAGCCTATGAGGGATCTCAGCCTTGTCACATGTTTCAAAAGCAAGGAACTAGGCCACTATGCAAACAATTGTCCAGAAAGGATGGAGAACAAGTTAAACAAATCTATGAAGGATCTCAACCTTGGCCCATGAGTCAAGTAAAGAAACCAAGGACACATGCAACTGTTGCTTAGAGAGATTTTTCCCAGAATCCCAAGAAGGACAATGTGTAATTTTTGTTTGAAAAATTTTAAGGGTGGTAGAACCCTAGTTGTTTTGAAATTTCTTGTAACCCCAGCCTTCCCAAATGTCGGGACGAGATTTATTTTAAGGGTGGTAGCCTGTCACATCCCAAGATTTTCCAAATCTTGTAATGTGAAAATAAATTAATAAAATAAAACTTTGTTTGAATTTCAGAGACATAAGAAACTTTTTGAATTCAATTGGAACTTCAAACCCATTTGATTTAAATAAAAACTAAAGGGATTTAAAAAGATAAACATTTAATAAAAGGAAAAATAAAACATTTGGAAATATTATTTTGAAAAAATTAAATGAAAAGATTTGTTTTCAAATGAAAGAGAAGTTTTACAAATAAGGATTATTTTATAAAGCCAAATTAATCCTTGGCCAAGCTTTTGAAATAAACATTTTGTTTTTAGCAAAGATTTATTTAAATAAATTAATAAGGATTTAATATCCAACTTTATTTGATAAAAGGGTTTTACCATTTTAATTAAATACATCAAAACTTATTAAATTATTTTAAATAGGTTTTCCAAGTATTTTATATTCTCTAATAAAACCTACTAAAGTGTTTTGACTTTATTTTAGATTTCAAAATAAATAACTCAATAGAACAAATCCTATTTGATTTAATAATGAAAAGTCTACTATATTTAATTAATAATGGACTCTAAAGTAAAGGGTTATTTTGTTTTAAACAAATTTCCAAGTATTCCTTATTTCCAAATAAAACTTACTGATTTGGTTTTGAAAATATTTAGGTTTCAAATAAAGATTTTATTAATAAAATCAAATCCTATTTGATTAATAAACCATGGCCTACTTATTTAATTAAGGATGGAACCTAAAAAGATTAAAGTATTATTTATTTTATTTAGGATTTTGGTTCAGGTTACTAAACAGAACCAAATTCTTAGTTACAATGTTTGGTGAAGATTTGAATTGTTTTGAATGCTTGAGAATTGTTTGAAATAAAAAAATCAGAAAATAGAAATAGAAAAGGAAAAAGAATTTAGACAGAAAAAAATAGAACAACCCACCAATCTGGCCCAACTAGCCCAACACAGCCCAATCCAGCCCAGCTTCCTCCCTCCCCGAAGGAAAACGATTGGCACCCATATTCTGACCCGCTAAGCTGCTGACAAGTGGACCCCGTTCTCTCTTCTTTTCCCACTGACCAGCGGACCCCTTTCTACTGTTCTCCTTCCCCACCCCGCGACTGGTTCTTCCTCCCCCACGTCGCCGTTGCTGCCTCTAAATGACTCGCATCAATTCGAGTAAATGACTGAGTGAATTCTCCTGGTAACCTCACTCATTTAATCGCCAGTGTCTCCGCCTCCTTTCCCCTCTGTTTCCTCCCCCGAGCACGCCTCCAGTCCATCCCAATTTCTCCTCGACTGCCCTGTCTCCGACGATGCCCCGGCGAGAATTCCGGCCGTGTATTGCCACTCCTTGCCTCCCCAAGCACGCAGGCACATTCCCCACTTCCTGTAACATCTCCCTGCACCTTCCATTCGACCACGGGCACCTCAGAACCTCGACTCCAACACACCCCTGAACGCCACCGTCTACTGCTGTTCTCCGACGACGTCTCCCCGGTAAAACCTGACTCTTCTCTTATTCCCGTGGACACGATGATGATCTCCAAGCTCTTACGAACCTAACCGCACCTGCCGTTTGTCCTAGGGCGCCCCTATCCTCGCCATCAACGACGAGCAGAAGCTCCTGGCGCCAGTACAAGCTCCGGTGAGCAATTCCCCAGGAACCTGTGCGCCCCTTGTCCAACAAAGACCTCGTTGAGCATCAGCAGTGTGCTGCGAACTCGGTGAGCTCACCCTCCCTCTCTCTCGCATCCTACATCATCGGCAACCTCGCCGTCTGGTCGCTCCGCCGCCAGCCACCACCGCAGCGCCGCTAGCTTTAGGTCGAGCCTGCGTCAACCGTTTGATCCCGATCTAGTGGCTAGGATAGAAGCTAGGTGAAACGGTAAGTAGCATCTGCGCGCCGCACGATCTGACTTGATCCAACGGCTGCAGCTGTGCAATCCGAGTGAAGCGGTACCGACGAATTATATTAGGACGCGTGGCACCAGATGAGCTGAATTAGATTTTGAAATCAGATTGAAATGTCATTTTGAAAACCCTATAACTTTCAAACCACACGTCCAAATTTTGCAAAATTTATATCAATGAATTCAGGAGAACAAGCCCTAGCCAACCATGCCCTTGGTTTAGCAAATAGTAGCTGTTAGCTTGTTTGAAATTGCAGAAACATTTGTATGCTTATTATGAATGTAAAAATTGTTTAAAATTGAATTTAGGGTTAAAATCTTTGGCAATTGGATTTATTTGAACCTACTGACCCTAGGAAACACTTTGTGGACACAAAAATGTATTTGGAGAAATTAAGAAATGATTCTTTAATTTAAAACCATTTCTAGTCAAATAGAAATGTATTTTATTTATTGAAAATAATTGTGAAGTAAAACCTTTGCAAATTGGATTGTTGTGACCTTGCTGACCCTAGGAACCAACCCTTGGTGTTAAAAATGATTATGGAAAGATTTAGGTTGGATTACTTGACTTAGTCATTTTCTAGCCAAATAAAAAGAATGTTTTTTTTGTTATAAAAATGTTTATGGAAAGAAAACTTTAAGGAAATGTTTTGGACCAAACCTACTGACCTAAAAACACCAAGTTTTGCAAATTAGCAACTTATTTGGTGAACAACATAAGAGTTTTGCCTTAATAAAAACATTTTTCACCAGATGAAATGATGAATGGATTTAAAGATAGTTTTTGGACAAAACCCTCTAACTAATGACTTTACCACTTTGGTAAATGACCAACTTGGAACTTACAAAGTTTAGAAACCCAATAGAGGCCCTTTTTGCAAAATAAAACTATGTTGTGCATGCTCCCATGCATGACCTAGATTCCATTACTTTGTATGTGTGAAGAATTGTTTGTTTGACTTTGGTTTGGAATGTGAATTGAATTTGTGTTTGCTTGATTGATTTGTAGTGAAGTGTGAGACTAGAAAGATCAAGGAGTGAACCACCATTCCCTACCAAAAAGGCAAGTGATGCTTCATACTTTTTGTCCCATTACTTTTCCTATGCATTAGTGATTTTGCTAAGTAAACTTGCATGGATTTTGCTAAGTATAGATCTTGCTATAGGAAAACATAGTAATGAATCCTTAGTAGGATTTTCCTAAGTTAAAGATTCCTACTACTATCAAGCTTAGCCTAGCTAATAGAAAACATGGGTGGAAAATATATTCACACTATGGAAAAATATTCTAAGTCTGAGGACTTATGTTTTTGTTTAATAAAACAACTAAGTTAATGAATCCCCTAGGTGGAATGGGCTTGCTTGGTGGAGAATGGTTGAGTGGTTCACAATGCCATGGGCTTGGATTGTGTATCTCACTTGTGGAATGCCACCCAGGAAACGAAGGGATTTGAGATGTCAAATGTTGAGAAGCTTCAAGTGCAACCACTTGGCAATATGGGCTCTGCCATGATCATATAGGTTGCAAGAACTTAGCCATATGGACAGTGGGTGGTAGTGTTTGATAGGTTGGAAAGCGTCCATTTTGGTCTAAGGGAAAGCTTCTGAAAGATCTTGTCTTGGGAAACCAAGTCTTGTGGGGAAAGTGCACCACCTCTGCAGAGTGTAAAATCTAAGTACTTAGCCATGTCCCTGGTAAAGGACAATTTGAGCATCAAGACATGGAAGCAATCAAGAATCTCATCATTCAAATTTCTAAGTTAAAACTTGTGGTTTGAACAAGGGTTGTTTGAATTCTTCAATCATTGATGGAGAGATGGCTTGGTACAAGGATCTTGAAATCTTTGATTGAGAAAAATGATTTTGTCAAGCAAAAACTTAGTATTTTCAAATGTTAAGGAAAAATCTATTTTGAGCAATGCAAGCCTCAGCTCCACTTAGCCAAATGCATATAGACGATGGAATCCACCATAATACCATAGTATCACTTGCCAATACAATTCAAATGTATTGACCCTTTGTGGCTGTAACTTGTATGTTGCAGGTTGGATTGATTTTAGTGAAGATTGATTGATTAGGATTACAAAGTCTACAACCAACATCTGCCTGTGGCACTTTGAAGATGAAGGACCCATGACTATATTTATTCCGCTGCAATGTATTTTAATAGCCATATGAGCTATGTATGATGTAATAAAATTATGTTATTCCTGGTTATAAAATTTTATTTTGACCTTTGTTTTCTTGATATTACATCTTACTGTGGATGCTAGCTATTGATCCAGGGACTAGCATTGTAAAACACAGGAGGGATCTACCTTTTCAGGTTGGGACCCCTACAGCGGGAAACCAGGCGAGTGGGCGTAGGAGGTGGGGCCAGCGAGCAGGCGTGCATGATTGGCGGCGGCACCAGCTCTCGCGGGATGCGTTGGCGGCCACAAGCGCGCGTGCTTGGTCAACGCAGCAGCGCAGCAGCACGCGAGGCGAGCGGGCCCCGCTGGTGGCAGCGCGCGCGAGGCAAACGGCAGGACGCGGGTGGTCAACGCGCGAGCGGGGAACTAGCGATGCATGCGGGCGAGCAACGCGGCTAGCGAGCAGGGCAGAGCCCAAAGCGGCGGCAGCCGTGGGCCCAGCTGGGGCGAGCGGCAGCAACAGAGCGAGATCTGGATCTGGATCTGGGAAAAATAAACTGGGTCGGCCGGTAGTACCGGCCCATCCGGGCGGTACTACCGGGCTGGTTGGTACTACCGCGAATAGGTACTGGGCCAGGCAGAGAGATATTACGGGGCGCCCAGGGGCGGGCGGTAGTACCGGCCCGCCTGGGCGGTACTACCGTTCAACCCAGAGAGCAGATTTCCCTTTTTCTTTTTAGAATAAAATCGGCGAATATTCAAACTGTCATAACTTTTGACTAGAATCTCCGATTGACCCGATTCCAATTGCGTTGGATAGAGGACGACAAGGGTTTGGAATCGGACCTTCAGAAGTGGTTTGAGAACCATGAGCCTTATGATATTATCCGTGAGCTGAAACTGATATTTGAGACTCATGCGGAAGTTGAAAGATATGAAGCCTCCGAGATGTTCTTTAACTGCAAGATGGAAGAAGGCAGCTCCCTTAGAGAGCATGTGCTTAAGATGTCTGGACACACGAATAAACTCGCATATCTGGGAATAACGATTCCTAATGTGTTGGGTATTTATCGTGTCCTCCAATCACTACCACTAGTTACAAGAACTTCGTGATGAACTAAAACATGCAACACATGGATAAGTCGTTACCAGAACTCTTCTCCATGTTGAAGTCTGTGGAAGTGGAGATCAAGAAAGAGCACCAAGTGTTGATGGTCAATAAGACCACCAATTTCAAGAAGCAAGGCAAGCCTAATAAGAAGGGTAACTTCAATAAGGGCGACAAGAAAGCTGTCGCACCTGCAAAGAAACCCAAGGCTGGCCCTAAGCCTGATACTGAGTGCTTTTACTGCAAGGGAGAAGGTCACTGGAAGCGGAATTTCCCCAACTACCTGGCAGATCTAAAGAAGGACAACATCAAGAAGAAAGGTATATTCGATATACATGTTATTGATGTGTATCTTAATAGTAGTCGTAGTAGTTCCTGGGTATTTGATACTGGTTCGGTTGCTCATATTTGTAACTCGAAACAAGTGCTCCAAGGTTAATGTGATCGCTGTCGGCACACTCCCTCTTCATCTACCATCAGGATTAGTTTTATACTTAAATAATTGTTATTTGGTGCCTGCGTTAAGCATGAAAATTATATCTAGATCTTGTTTATTGCGAGACGGTTACTTGTTTAAGTCCGAGAATAATGGTTGTTCGATTTATATGAGTAATATCTGTTGGAGATATGCCCTAGAGGCAATAATAAAAGTAGTTATTATTATATCTTTGTGTTTATGATAAATGTTTACATTCATGCTATAATTGTATTAACTGGAAACATTAATACTTGTGTGATTTGTAAACTTGTTAGAGTCCCTAGTAAATCCTCTTTGTAATACTAGCTTGTTGGTTGATAGATGATCATGGTTTCCTGATCATGAAAATTGAGATGTTATTAACAACAAGATCATATCATTAGGAGAATGGTGTGATGGACATACTCCTATAGATAAGTGTATCATAAAGATCAAGTCATTTGAATAGTTTCTTTGCTATAAGCTTTCAGATACATAGTAACCTAATTCCTTCGACCATGAGATCATGCTAATCACCATCACCGGATGGATGCTTTGATGACATCAAACACCACTTCGTAACTGGGTGCTTATAAAGGTGGCATTGAGTATTCAGAAAGTATGTGTTGAGGCACATGGATCAAGAGTGGGATTTGTCCATCCATATGACGTATAGATATACTCTGGGCCCTCTCGGTGGAATGTCATCCAATTAGCTTGCAAGCATGTGACTGGTTCACAAGGGATCACATATCACATGAACGAGTAAATGTCAACACCCGGATTTTTAATCACAGATGCCTGTTATTCCATACATCTCAATCCTAGGATTACCATTTTTGCCAGATATAATAGATTGGATATCACAGTACATCATCCATTACAAACCATACATAAGGTCTTACACAAATAAGGATCTCATGATCTAGTTCTTAATACAATTCAAGCAGCAGAATAACGTAATAGTAACGATAGCGTAGGCGAAGCTCCATTTTCATGGTCAAAGGCAATGCTGACGATGGGAGATGATCCTGGTTGTCATAACCTTCTTGGTGTCCGTCTTCCTGATACTCCTCTTCATAGTCTGGCCACGGGAATAGCCAGGGACAAAGCCATGAGTACTCTTTAAGTACTCGGAAACTAACACTAAAAAGTGAAGTGGTTTTGAATAGGATATATTAAGATCTAGGGTTGTTTTGCAAAAAGCCAAATTTACCTCTACTAAGTTTAGAAGCAAAGAAAGCTAGTTGAAAGTTTTATAACACCTAAGTGGGAACTTGAATTTCATGTCACCACACTGTTGTGGTCAAGTCAAAGTCACAAATCACTTCACAAGTCCTTTTGAAAACATCTGACGATGGAACAGTATGGCCACTTGTTATCGCCATATTTTGGCCAAAGGAGGAGTTGGGCCGTGATCAAGATGGGCTTAGAAGATACGTGTATACAACGTGTTGTTGAATCGGCCTTGCATGTTGATTTGGGCTAAATTGCCCGTGTATTTTTATATTGTAATAGGTTCCGTTTAGAGTTAGGTAAGAGATAGAGTTGTAGAGTTATTCCAAAGACAGAAAGTCTACGGACTATAAATATGTACCTAAGGTTATCGAGAAAAGAAGGACAATCACGTTCACAACAAACACAATCTCGGCGCATCGCCACCCCTTGTTTCTAGGGTTTTTCTCGGGTAAGTGCCATGCTGCCTAGATCGCATCTTGCGATCTAGGCAGTATCTACTTATGCGTTATCTGGTGTTACTCGTACTGAAGCCTTGTTGATGGCGAGTAACACCATTATCATAGATTTGTTTGGGTTAGCATCAGTACTTTTCGTTACGATTGTTTAGTTATGCTACCTATAGCTATATCGCCGCCTTTGCACCTTTTCCCGGGTGTGAGGGTGGCATCTTGCTTGATCTTTATTTAAGTCGATTTGATCTGTTATAGTTGCGCCTTGTTCTCCAAGGTTTAGTTTAATATCCACATGATCAGGCCTTGCAAACGGGTTGAACGATCCAGTAGTATGTAAGATATGGTTTATCAATCCAAGAGGGGATGGTCCGGGAATTGACGTTACGTTGGTTTTTAGGCCTTCTCTAGGATTAGTTTTCTATTATCTTTTGTATCTACCAGGCTCAATTACGTGTAGGATGTTCCAGTCATGTAGTGAAAACGTTAAACTGTCGTAGATCGATTTAGCTTGTATTGATGAAGAAAAAACCCCATGTTATAATAGATCTAATGCAGAACCATGGGATAATCGGCTCTAGGAGCCGATTCACAGGGAAACCTGGGAGCCGGTTACGGCTCGAATTTTACATGTGTTTGTTTGCCATGCAGGAAACCAATCGAAGCAATCTTTCACCTTCCTGATCAGGTATAGGTCAGGTGGCACGCCCTCGAACCAAGCCAGGGCGCGTGCCGGAGCTTTGCGGGCCGTTGACCGAGGGATCAGGGCCCACCAGCAGTTCTGGGAGCCTCCCGGCTCTTCGTGTTGCCCGTCGCTGCTCGCCGGTGGGTTTTGGTAGGCAACACATTCTGGCACGCCCGGTGGGACCTTTAAACAACGTCTACATCAACATTCGACGCTGCGATGGACAGCAGACCGGTCACGTACGATGAGCTGCCTGAGGAGCACAAGGCGAAGTATGATGACGTCAAAGCTCTCTTCGAAGCCGATCTCATCGGCTCTTTTGAGAGGACTCGTAAGCATGGGATCAGGTGGAAAGGGTTCTCACCCGAGGGTGCTCTGGATGAGGTAGATCTGTCTGTCCCTTCAGAGGACCGCACCAGAGCTCTGCGCCAGGAAGTCAACTACATGGTGGCTCATTCTCTTCACCGCCATTCTGAGAGCTTGGTAAACGCTTTCGAGCGGGTAGCAGTTCGCGTGGTTCAGGAGATCATGAAACATCAGTACTCTCCGTCGGGGCCCACTCTGGGAACTCACCAGGGAGAAAGACTGCTCCAGGCCAGGCCACCGCTGCCATTCACACTTGCAGCTCCAGAGCCACCAGGGGCACCGGCGTACGTCGTCTACAAGGTTGGAGGCGACCCTGGCGATTGCCAATTCCTGTGTGAACCACCTAAAGAAATCCCACATGGATACGTGTGCACCTACGTGCCAGACTCCAACAGCTTGACGCGCACGAACCAGATTGCAACAGCAGGGATTGCTGGGGCAGGGGCTTCGGGAGCAAGTGTTCCCGGAGCAGGAATCTCTGGGATGGACGCCGATAAACAGGCGTGGCTAGCCAAGTATGCCACTGGAACGAGCCATGAGAATCTAGCCCCTGCAGCCCAAACAACGGAACAAATCCGTACCATCTTGAGAGACCAGTTCGGCTTCGTGCCGAAGAGAAGGACAATCGGCTATTCAAAGCCGTACCCCAACGAGTTTGACCTGATCCCGCTGCCACCCAAGTATCGGCTCCCTGAGTTTTCGAGATTTAGCGGGTCAGAAGGGTCGAGCTCGATCGAGCACGTGAGTCGATACCTAGCATAGTTAGGCATGATATCAGCATCAGATCAGTTGCGCGTAAGGTTCTTTGCGCAATCTTTGACAGGACCAGCTTTTGGGTGGTACACCTCGCTGCCACCTGATTCGATCCAGACCTGGAAGCAACTGGAAGAGCAGTTCCACATTCAGTACCATTCAGAAGCTACCGAGGCTGGCATTGCAGACCTGGCACAGGTGCGGCAAAATCGAGGAGAAACGGTAGCCGAGTACATCCAACGCTTCAGGACTGTCAAGAACCGATGTTACTCAGCTCGTTTAACTGAGAAGGAAGTAGTCGAGCTGGCAGCGTTGGGTCTCGCAGCGCCCATCAAAGATATGGCTTTCCAAGTAGAGTATAACTCGTTGGCGCACATGGCCCAGAAGCTGACGATGTATGAGCAGCGCCACCCTGAGTTGTATCAGGACAAGTTCAAACGTCCGATAGGCCTGGTCGATACAGAAGAAGAAGACCCAACGCAAGACCAGGAGGTGGTCGTGGCTGAATGGGCTCGGGGCGCAGATCCCGTATCCTGCAAATGGGTGAAACAGCAAGGGCCTGCAAAAGGGTTCGACTTCGATGTGACCAAAGCTGAGCAAATATTCGATTTACTGCTGAAAGAAAAGCAGCTGAAGTTACCCGAAGGCCACAAGATCCCTACGGCTCAAGAGATGAACGGAAGACCATACTGCAAGTGGCATCACTCATTCACCCACACCACCAATGACTGCAAAGAGCTACGCCGCCAGATCCAAGCGGCGATAGAGCAGGGCCGTCTCATCCTGGGACAATTCGCCATGAAAATAGACACCAACCCATTCCCCGGCGTCAACATGGTAGAACATAGCCACTCCACGAGGCGCCAGTTGGATTTCTCGTTCGATGTCAACATGGCAGGACCAGGGTACCACCATGCGACGTACAAGGCGGGAGGCGGTCGCTATCGCAGGGTAAGAGAGGAGGCTGGTCCACGCGACCGGCCCAGCTACGACGACAGGCGGTACTTAACTGAGGAACAAGTAAAAAGTGTGCGATATCAGAAACCACATTCCACGCATCTCCTTAACAAGTATGAGCGGCAGTATGACCAACGTCGCCGGCGCGACGGAGAAGATGAAGGATATGAGCACCTCGCTAGGGGACCGCCAAAAGGAAAGGAAGGCGCAGACAAACATTGGGATTGCCCGTTCTTCAAGTATTGCTGGGACGCGGGAATGAGCCGATTGCCTACGATCGATAACTGCCCGGAATGCGGACAGCAGCAGGAGGACACGGAGCCAGTGTCAGTGTTCAAGCGCCTAGGGCCTCTCCCACCACAGAGCCGACGCTGGGGGTCGTCCCGAGCACAAGGTCTCAAGGAGCCAGTGGGTGACGAAGAGAAAGACAGATATCACCGTCCAAGGTGGTGTCCCGACGGACTCAGACACACCCAAAAGCGTAGAGTGCAGCGGCTGCGTAACTTGGAGGAAGCCGAAGCGCAGTATCTCCACTCTCTAAAGAAAGCACGGCCCGATCTGGCCGTTAAGGTTAGGCAGACATTGGAAACGGAAGATCACCCGAAAAAGAAAGAGTGGCGCCCCAAACCGGTAAAAGCCGATGCAAAGACATCGGCTGGCACAAACATGGTATTCATACTCCCGTCAGAGTTCTGCGCGCCAAGAACCAACGAGCTACCAGTGGCGCAGTTCGACTGCGGACCACGGCCAGTTATCTTTGAGAAGCCACGTGAGAAGGGTTACAAACATCTGAAAGCCCTGTATCTACGAGGGTACATCAATGGGCAACCTGTCAGCAAGATGTTAGTAGACACCGGAGCGGCAGTCAACATAATGCCATACTCCATGCTACGGCGTTTGGGATGCTCCACTGCAGATCTGATCAAAACCAACGTCACTTTGAGCGACTTCAACGGCCAGACTTCAGAGACACAAGGCGTACTGAACGTGGATCTGACCGTGGGCAGAAAAACCATCCCTACGTCATTCTTCGTCGTGGACAGCAAAAGCACCTACGCTGTCCTGTTAGGGAGAGATTGGATTCATGCTAACTGCTGCATCCCATCCACGATGCACCAGTGCCTAATACAGTGGGATGGAGATGAGGTGGAAGTCATTCATGCAGACGATTCTGTCGAGGTCTCCATTGCTGGCATGAACGTCTGGGAAGCAGAAGACCAAGAGCCGATCTCTGGAATCAGTCTAGACGGCTGTGAACGCATCGAGGCTACAAAAAACGGGGTGAGGCTGGTCTTATCCACCGGCCTGACAGAGTAGCAAAGTCCACGACGGTGCGTGGTACGGCCGATCCCTGCGATCGGCCACAAAAAACAAAAAGCAGCAATCTTACGACGAGTAGATCGTGCAGTTGTAGCAGGGAGATTCCCAGCCATTTTAAAACCATAAGGTGTAAACCATCCTTGACTAATGCAATAAAAAGGGGGCCGATTCAGGCAATCGGCCCAAATTATTTTTGTTAACCTCACCTACTGTTTGCCCTGTGCTTAGCATCGATTTGACAGGTGACGGAAAGCTAGGGTATGGATTTACATCTGCTGATGAACTAGAAGAAATCGACATTGGTCCTGGGGATAAGCCACGACCAACTTTTATCAGCAAAAGGTTGGATCCGAGTCTGCGGGGTCCGATGATAGCCCTGTTAAAAAAATATCCAGACTGCTTCGCCTGGGACTATACAGAGATGCCCGGGTTAGACAGGAGCATCATTGAGCATCGACTCCCGCTTAAAAAAGGATTTCGTCCATTCCAGCAGCGGGCACGACAGATGAAGGCCGAAATTCTGGAAGAAGTCAAGAAGGAGGTCGAGAAAATGTTGGCAGCCGATTTAATCAGGCCATGCAGGTATGCTGAATGGATTTCTAGTATCGTACCTGTGGAGAAAAAGGATGGCCGTTGGCGTGTCGCCATAGATTTTCGGGACCTCAATAGAGCTACCCCAAAGGATGAGTATCCAATGCCGGTGGCAGAAACGTTAATCAACGCAGCGGCTGGCCATAAGATCTTGAGCTTTATGGATGGAAATGCCGGTTACAACCAAATTTTTATGGCTCCAGAAGACATACACAAGACTGCGTTCAGAGTACCAGGCTCGGTGGGGTTGTTTGAATATGTTGTCATGACGTTTGGACTGAAAAATGCCGGTGCCACGTACCAAAGAGCCATGAACTACATTTTCCATGACCTGATCGGCAAGCTGGTGGAAATTTATATCGATGACGTAGTGGTCAAGTCTGCCTCAGTAGAAGGACACTTGGGCGATCTGCAACGCGTCCTGGACCGAACGAGAAAATTCGGACTACGGATGAATCCAAAGAAGTGCGCCTTCGGGGTAACGGCCGGTCAGTTCTTGGGTTTCTTGGTCCATGAACGCGGGATTGAGATCGGCCTAAAAAGTCAAGAGGCCGTGCGAACAATGAAGCCACCTACCACGAAGAAAGAGCTACAGTCTCTCATCGGCAAGATCAACTTCATCAGAAGGTTCATCTCCAATCTGTCAGGAAGGATAGAGCCGTTCATGGGACTGGTAAAGATTAAATCTGACGAGGAGTTCCGCTGGGGAATAGAACAACAACGAGCCTTCGACGAAATCAAAGAATATTTAATGAAGCCGCCGGTTTTAGTCCCGCCCCAGCCGGACAGGCCGTTCTATATTTACTTGTCAGTAGCGGACACGTCCATCGCCTCAGTGGTGGTGCAAGTTTATGACGGGCTGGAGCGAGTGGTATATTACATCAGCAGGAGGATGCTGGATGCAGAGACAAGGTACTCTGAGATCGACAAGTTGTGCCTCTGCCTGTTTTTCACCTGCACCAAGTTGCGCCACATTTTGCTATCCGTAGAGATTGTCATCATCTGCAAATCAGACGTCATAAAACACATGCTGTCGGCTCCTATGTTGAAAGGCCGACTGGGTAAATGGATGTTTGCATTATCGGAGTTTGACATCCGGTATCAACCCGCTAAAGCAGTTAAGGGGCAGGCATTGGCCGACCTTATCGCTGAAAGGATCAACACCAATATAGCAGCACTGTCTATACGAGCCTGGGCTATGTTCTTCGACGGGTCAGTTTGTGACGATGGGTGCGGCATCGGCATGCTACTCGTGTCACCCCGGGGGGCAACATTTTCCTTCTCTATCAGGTTATCTGCCCCTCGCACCAACAATGTCGCTGAGTATGAGGCGATACGCAAGGGAATGGAGTTGCTCATCGAAGCTGGAGCGGAAGTAGTGGAAATTTTTGGAGACTCCAAGCTGGTGATTTCTCAGATCACGGAGGAATATAAGTGTGAGAGTGAGTCGCTCTTCCCATTATGGATGCAATGCCGTGAGCTGATGGCACAGTTCCGATACATAAACTTCACCTGGATCCCGCGATCGCAGAATACCGAAGCAAACGATCTTGCACAAATGGCTTCAGGCTACAAGGACGTAGCAGAGGGAGCCGATGTTCAGGTGCAATTCCTGGACGCAGACGACTGGAGAGCCGATATCTTCAATTACTTGAAGGATTCGGCTCGGGGGGCACCTAAACGGATAAGATACAAGGCCATGAAGTATGTGCTCATTGGGGACGACATGTTTTACAGGACTCTTGAGGGGTTATTGCTCAAATGTCTGGGGACAGCCGAGGCCAATCGGCTCCTACACGAGGTACACGAAGGCGCCTGTGGAACTCACCAATCGGCTCATAAGATGAAGTGGTTGATCAGGCGATCAGGGTTTTATTGGCCTACCATGCTCGAGGACTGTTTTAAGTACTACAAAGGGTGTCAAGCATGTCAGAGATTTGGAAAAATTCAGATGGTACCCGCGTCAGCAATGAATCCCATCATCAAGCCTTGGCCATTCCGAGGTTGGGGCATGGATATGATCGGCAAGATCAATCCTCCGTCAAGCAAGGGCCACAGTGGATCTTGGCCATCACAGATTATTTCACCAAGTGGGTGGAAGCCATCCCTATGAAGTCAGTAAGTTCAAAGGATGTTGTCGATTTTGTGAAAGAGCACGTCATTCATAGGTTTGGGATTCCCCAGACTATCACGACCGATGGAGGTTCGGTTTTCACTTCTCACGAGTTCAGAAAGTTCTGTGAGGACACAGGGATTAAGCTGATTCGATCATCTCCGTACTATGCTCAAGCAAATGGGCAAGCTGAAGCGTCCAACCAGAGCCTTATCAAGCTGATCAAGAGGAAAATCGATGAGCACCCTAGGCTTTATGGGCTTACCGCATGTCATGTCATGGAGCGATAAAAACCTCGCCGTACCATCTGGTCTATGGACAAGAAGCCGTATTGCCTTGGGAAATTACGGCTGGATCGAGACGCGTCACTTTTCAGAACGATCTAACGGCTGAAGAATATGCAGCTTTGATGAGTGACAGTGTTGAAGATTTGACTGAGCTTAGGCTGTGGTCGCTTGAGAAAATCAAAGAGAACAAGGCCAAAGTAGCTCGTGCATACAACAAGAAGGTGAGACCTAAGGAGTTCCACGTTGGCGATCTGGTATGGGAAGCGGTGTTGCCATTAGGGACTAAGGATGCAGCATATGGTAAATGGTCTCCAAATTGGCACGGGCCATACAGGGTCGATCAGGTTTTAAGAGGGAACGCGTACATGCTGGAGGAACTGGACGGCGTGAAATTCCCAGTAGCTGTCAACGGTCAACATCTCAAGAAATATTTCCCAAGTATGTGGGATGATGGACAATGAGATACGGGGGGCCGATACACGAAATCGGCCAATAAATTTTTTTTATTGTGTAGCTCCCAAGCACGTGGGATGATGGACAGTGAGATATGGGGGCCGATGCATGAAATCGGCCAATAGAAGTATACAGCCGATGCACGGTCATCGACTTTAGAGGTTCAAAACTGGTACAACCCTTTGCCAGTTTACATAAACGAGCTACTGAAGAAATGCCTCGAAGGCGTGGAGGGCGTCAGCACGGACACGGTCCACCTCGGCGATCTCGGCTTCGTCATCCTCGTCCTTGCCCATCACTAGCTGTTGGTTCAGGGCGCGTATCTCTGCCAGGTCAGTCTTCAGTTGAGCTCTGAGGCCTTCTGCTTCATCTTGGGAGCGGGCGATGGATGCTTCCTTGTCGCGAATGAGCTGTTTCGTCGCCCGGACCTTTTCTTCAAGATCTTCCAGCTCCCTTTTCAAAGATGCTAGCTCAGCGGTGATGACAGAAGTGTCAGTTTTGGCATCAAAAGACGCTTTCTTCTCATTGAGCTGCTGACATCTGTCGGCAATGTTGGCCTTCAGCGGAAGTTGGGCACGGCGCAGGTTGATCCTTTCACGAGCTAGCTTCACCCTGGACCCGTAGAAGGACAGAGTTACGACGGGCCAAAGCTTCACCTGCAATGCTACTGGGAGTTGGTCCTTGATTTCAGCAAGAACGCCCTTTACTTCTTCAGAACCCTCGATCAACTCCTCGATTGGGGAAGACAGTAAGGCTCTAAGTCGTTGGAATTGAGGTAGGACAACCCTGGCTGGTGGTTCATCGGTGGCGACAGGGGGAGTTGGATCGATCGAGTCAGGATCAAATGTCAGCAAGCCTGAAATGTTACAACCATGGTAGCCCGAAAAGACGTCAGTATGCGTCCAACGGGGAAGAATAAGCTGAAGGAAGTTAGCATACCTCTCCTGAGACCGAGGGGATGGCAGACGACGAGGCGATCGGCTTGTGTTTGGGAGTTGGAGGCGTTACCAAATTGGTAGCCGTTTCATCTGCATTTTCGGGGATTGCCAGGTCTGGTTTGGCTAAAGGCGTCGGCGCGGCCCCGGCCTTCCCACTAGAAGCATCAGTTGTCTGCATGAAAGGTGATTTACCGATGTAAATAATGATGAATCGGCAGGAAAAAGGGAGTAAGGGGCAGGAGCATAAAGGATGATGATTTTTCGGAACCTCTTGGCTCGATGAAGAAGCTTGTGGTCCTTTACGAGCTCTCTTGGGACCCAAAGCTGGCCCGGCCTCGACTGGTGCTCGGGGGGCAGCAGGCTCAGGAACAGACCTTTTCCTAGAAGCCGATGGTGGCACATCTGGCTGGCTCGGGGTGATGGTCCTCTCAGAATCCGTTGGGCTCGGTTCTCCCTCATTGGATTGTTCGTCCTCGTGGGAAGTATCTTCAATGGAAGCCTGCAAAAGGAAGGAAGGCTGTGAGACATGAGCACGTCTGCAATAATGAGAAGAATCGACCAAGACATGGGTCAGCCTACATGCGAGCTTTCTGGAGAAGGGCTCCGGTGCCTCAAGGTCTTCCTGGCAGCTACATTCCTCGTCATCGTTCTTGTCTTAGTTGGAACTCGAGGGGCAGCTGATGTTGAAGTTCCTTGCTTCTTAGAAGCCGATTGAGGTGTTATCGGCTGTTTCTGCATTATGACCTTTTTCAAAGGCGGCGAGTTTTTGCAGAAAAGAACTACAGGAGCTGGCGGAAAGAACTCAAAGGGGGAGCCGTCACTGTGTGTAGGTTCAGGGCCGTCTTGTTGCTGCAAAGGGAGCTTATTGCTACTACTACTACTACTACTACTACTGGTTCCTAATCTAAGCCGAGGTCGTCGTCGCTGTCGTCGCCGCCGTCTTGTTCGCTTTCCTCAGCGCTGCTACCGGCGTCGTCTTCACTTCTGCTACTGAGGAAGCCAGCGGGGGCCTCCTCGTCCTCGTCCTCGTCGTCGTCCTCGCTGGACCCGGTGCGGAAGTACTTCACTGGCTGGTACTCCTCGAAGGAGGTGTCCTCCTCTTCCTCCTCTTCGTCGGAGGAGTCGACGCCGTCCCAGGACATGGCGTCGTCGCTACTGTCCGCCTCCAGTTCCCCATCGGCGAGGAACTGCAGGTCCTCCTCGCCGTCAGTCATGGACGCGTCGTCCTCCGACCAAGCGGCGAAGTCCCAGTCTCTCTCGTCCCACCATTGTGGGGCGAGAGTGTTGTACGCCGCCATCGGCGGGTGTTCTGGCGTCGGCTCTCGGTCGCTCATCGAGTTGGAGGCTTGGGAGGACAGGCCAGATGAAGCGGAGGAGGCCATGGCGGAGAAAGAGGGTTTTTTCGGCGGAGGAGGAAGAAGGGTTTTCTTTTGGCTACTGGAGGAAGATGGGGACTGCGAACTGCTTGGGAGAATTTAAATAAGGGGAAATAAGGGGAATAGTATGAAGCGGTTCAATGCTATAGCGGTTTCCCAGAATGTACTGCCGAAGTTGTCAAATCATGCGCTGCGGGGAAGTGGAGAAGACAAGGCATCATGATGAGGGGGTGGCGTGACGATCCTGTTCTGCAACGCATTCTGTCAACGCGCAACCCGATACAAAAAAAAAGAAGAGGAGAAGAAGAAAAAAAAGAGAACAGAGTGGTTTTGGAATTATCATTGCCAAAACCAGGGGGGCATGTGTTATCGCCATATTTTGGCCAAAGGAGGAGTTGGGACGTGATCAAGATGGGCTTAGAAGATACGTGTATACAACGTGTTGTTGAATCGGCCTCGCGTGTTGATTTGGGCTAAATTGCCCGTGTATTTTTATATTGTAATAGGTTCCGTTTAGAGTTAGGTAAGAGATAGAGTTGTAGAGTTATTCCAAAGACAAAAAGTCTCCGGACTATAAATATGTACCTAAGGTTATCGAGAAAAGAAGGACAATCACGTTCACAACAAACACAATCTCGGTGCATCGCCACCCCTTGTTTCTAGGGTTTTTCTCGGGTAAGTGCCATGCTGCCTAGATCGCATCTTGCGATCTAGGCAGTATCTACTTATGCGTTATCTGGTGTTACTCGTACTGAAGCCTTGTTGATGGCGAGTAACACCATTATCATAGATTTGTTTGGGTTAGCATCAGTACTTTTCGTTACGATTGTTTAGTTATGCTACCTATAGCTATATCGCCGCCTTTGCACCTTTTCCCGGGTGTGAGGGTGGCATCTTGCTTGATCATTATTTAAGTCGATTTGATCTGTTATAGTTGTGCCTTGTTCTCCAAGGTTTAGTTTAATATCCACATGATCAGGCCTTGCAAACGGGTTGAACAATCCAGTAGTATGTAAGATATGGTTTATCAATCCAACAGGGGATGGTCCGGGAATTGACGTTACGTTGGTTTTTAGGCCTTCTCTAGGATTAGTTTTCTATTATCTTTTGTATCTACCAGGCTCAATTACGTGTAGGATGTTCCATTCATGTAGTGAAAACGTTAAACTGTCATAGATCGATTTAGCTTGTATTGATGAAGCAAAAACCCCATGTTATAATAGATCTAATGCAGAACCATGGGATAATCGGCTCTAGGAGCCGATTCACAGGGAAACCTGGGAGCCGGTTACGGCTCGAATTTTACATGTGTTTGTTTGCCATGCAGGAAACCAATCGAAGCAATCTTTCACCTTCCTGATCAGGTATAGGTCAGGTGGCACGCCCTCGAACCAAGCCAGGGCGCGTGCCGGAGCTTTGCGGGCCGTTGCCCGAGGGACCAGGGCCCACCAGCAGTTCTGGGAGCCTCCCGGCTCTTCGTGTTGCCCGTCGCTGCTCGCCGGTGGGTTTTGGTAGGCAACACCACTCCAACTATCTATAACCGCGGACACGGCTATTCAAATAGTTTGACACTCTACAGAGATTGTACACTTTCACCACAACATTCGATACATCCATCAGAAACAATCATGAATTCACCATACTGAGTATACGGATAATCAATCCTAACCTTTCAATTACACGCCCTAGTATAGGGACCTCTCCTGTGAGTTTGGCCTCCCAACCATGACCAACGTCATCTTGGATACTACACAGGTGGACAATCTTCACAAGGTAGCCTCAGCTCAGACCTTGGCCGCAAGGGAACCCATACTAAGGTATATAAATTTCCAGTCAAGCCCTACCCAATTTTTGGATATTTTGGTTTTACAGTAAAATTGGAATGGTATCGCATCCAGACAACCATCAGCTTTATAAAGGGCTAAGGCTCATGACTTAACATTTTCATCATCAAAATCATCTAGTGTTCAGGAACACATGTCAAAACATTTCAATAGAATGACTCATCATTCTAAGGTTTTTATAACCATTTTCTCCAAGTATTCCCATCTAAAGTTGATCAAGTTTTATGCTTAGCACTAGGGGGTAAAAACTAATGAGGGGTGGTAAACAAGTGTGAACTAGCTAAGTTCAATCTCATGCCTCAGGGTGACATCAAGATTATCTAACTTAGGCCAAGTTTTGTTCTCTTTATGCTACCTTCCAATATACTTCTATTATCTACAAGTTACTAAGTACACTCTAAGAGAAAGCTTTGATAAATAAATAAAGTATTAAGCTTTGCAAGTAAAACTAGGATTGGGTATCATCAAATGGGTATAAGCTTGCAAGTAGTAGCTTGCTTAATGAGTAGCTTGCAAGTATTGGCTTGCCTTGTGCAGAGCAGTGGTTGAAGTTCTCATCGGCTTCTTCCTCGTAGTATCCTCCTTCCTCCTCGTATCCTTGGTCGGTACTATCGTCTATAAATAAATATGGGGTACACAATCACCAAACAATACTTAATTATTTCTATTTATCACACAAGGGTTCACACTAGATGATCTAGCATCATAACTATTATCACAAATATTAAAGCACTTGTCTTATTTATTTTATTTTAAAAAAGTAATTTCTACTCATTGAAAAACTACTTAAGATTTAATATTATCCAACTCAAACATGGCATCATGTTGACACAGGTCATCACCACATATTTCAGTACTTGGGAATGTGATTTAAAGTGGTGTCACAATTTAATAAGGTTTAACCTTTTTATTTTAATTAAATAAAATGACTAGAATGTCCTATGAGGCATTCTTTTATTACTTGATCATTATTTCTGTAAGTAAACCTATATATTTTTATATATTCTGAAAGGTATGGTTAAATGTGATTTTTGAGAGTTGGAATCAACTCAAAAGCTCTTATGGTTGAATTTCGAAAAATGTTTGAATGCAGAAAAGGTTCTGCCTTGTTATTTTTACCATGGGTGATCTACAAATGGTTTGAATCCAACGGGCTTGGATTAAGCATTCCAGTACCTTTCTAACAAAATTGGTTTCATGAATTTTGGTTCAGTGAACCAACTGGGTTGATTTTTGAATCTAGGTACAGAACTAGGTTTGAAATTAAATGAATAAATCTAAATTTTAATTAGTGGGTTGCGCGGGATGTTTAACTGGGCCGGCGCACTATGCATAATGCGCGCGCGGGCTGGTTAAGTGAGCGACCCCACTCGTCAGTGAGACAACGAGGGGCAAAGCGGTATGGGGTGATTATGATCGCAGGATCTAACTCTAATCGAATGGCTCTTGTTCATCGTCTATGTCGGGCAGCGCCGGTGAGACAGAACCCTAGCGCGGCCGGTGGGGTCATGGTAGGCTCACCGGGGCTCAGGCGATGGTCGAGGACGGGGGCGAACGACGAAGTCGATGATGGCGATTCTCCTGGTACCGACATCTTGTCCTGGGCCGGCTCCAATCGACGACACCTCTCCTCTGCAGCGGCGAACTCCGGTGAAATTCTGGCCACCTGGTGCTCGCCTTGCTCCGGGAGTGAGTGGGTGTGATCAGTGAGATGTGGGGAGTGAACTGGTGTGAAGAAAGTGAGCGGGGGAGGCCTCCTTTTATAGTGGCTGAAGGGGACCGAATTGCGCGGGTGGAGCTCGTCGGTGTCGACGGCACACAGTGCTACTGACATGGGTGACGATAGGGGGCGGTGTTGTGCTCCCTGGCGATGCTCAATGGCATGGTGGCGAGGCGTGTGGCGGTGCGAGATGGTCGGAACATCGCGGCGCTCTGGGCGGGTCCGACGGCAATTTTAATGGTGCACAATGTGCGTGGTCCGAGCGGCGGCGAACGAGGTTGTTTGGCGGGGTGCTGGGGTGCTGGTGATCACGTTTGCAAGCGGCGAGGGTGGCGCGTGGTCTGTGGTCTGGTGTCGCTGATGGTGCACTAGCATGCTCTCGGCTCGCACACAGAGGGATTGGTCAAGGTGCACTAGTTTGGTTGGGTTTTGAAAAGGTGTGATCTTCACATATGTTAAAGATTCAATTTTAAATTGTCATTTGAATGGGGTTGCTAAATGTTTCTGCAAGTTTGAAAGGTGGGCTTTGATTCACTTTTACTTGGTCTAGCAAGGGGTGAAAAGAATTGGAAAATTTTATGTTTGAAATCTTGGACTAGAAACACTCAAAGTGACCTAGTGAGCAAGATTGGAAAAAATGACCATTTGCTTTATTTGAATTGTTTGTGATTTTCTCTTGATTTTTTTCTGCTTGGAATGTTTTAGATGATGTTATATTCATCTTTGAACCATTCCTTACTTTTTAGTTGAATCACACAAGTCCATTCATGCATTCATCAAATCATCACATACACATGCATTCATTTGGTTTTTATTTAATCAAAGTTTTTGTTAACCCTAATTTTAGTGATTAGAGTTTGATGATCATTGTTTCATATTTTTTGGATGTTACAAACCTTCCCTCCTTAAACAAAATCTCATCCCGAGATTTGAGAAAGAAGAAAAAAGATTACCTAGGATTTAAAGAGATCAGGAAACTCCGTCCTGATGTGATCTTCTTGCTCCCAGGTAGCTTCTTCTTCAGTGTGGTTGCTCCAATGAATCTTGAGAAACTTGATGCTTCGGGTTATAGTGGTTCTGAAAGCTTCCTCCAAAATATGGATGGGTACTTGGGATACGTCAGGTCATTGTTGATATCTATGGTGCGGTGATCAATGTTCTTGAAAACTTCGGTCTTCTCCAGAACTTCAAGGCATTTGCGAAGTAACGATATATGGAACACATTGTGCACTGCTGACATTTCCTCGGGCAGTTCCAATTGATACGATACTTCTCCTCGATGGTTCAGAATCTTTAAGGGTCTGATATATCTGGGGGATAACTTTCCTTTGAGCTGGAAACGCTGAATTCCCTTCAAAGGCGACACTTTGAGATACACAAAATCTTCGATATTGAAAGCAAGGTCTCGACGTCTCTTGTCGGCGTAACTCTTTTGTCTTGACTGGGTGGTCTTAAGGTGCTCACGAATCTTGCAAAATTTCTCTTCTGCTTCTCGTAGGATTCCGGTTCCGAAAATCTGACTCTCTCCTACTTCCGACAATTCAAAGGGGCACGACACTTCCTTCCATACATGAATTCAAATGGGGCCGTTTGCAGACTAGCTTGATAACTTGTCACATCCCAAGATTTTCCAAATCTTGTAATGTGAAAAATAAATGAATAAAATAAAAACTTTGTTGATTTTCAGGGTGAGAAGAAACTATTTGAATCCAATTGGAAACTTTCAAAACCTAATTGGATCAAATAAAATCCTAAAGGGATTTAAAAAGTTAAATAAACAATAAAATTCAAAATATTTAAAATTACTATTTTGGATCTTTAAATAAAAGATTTGGTTTTCAAAAGATAGATTTATAAATAAAGGATTATTTATAAAGCCAAATTAAACCTTGTCCAATATTTTGAAATAAAATGTTTTGTTTTGATAAAAATAGCAAAGGTTTATTTAAATAAAAATAATAAGGATTTATTATCCAATTTCATTTAAGTAAAGGCTTTTCCCATTTTAAATAAACACAAAAACTTATTTATTTATTTTAAATAAGTTTTCCAAGTATTTTATATTCTCAAATAAAACCTACTGAAGTGTTTTGGTTTTATTTTAGATTTCAAAATAAAGTTTTTTATAAAAGAAATCCTATTTGATTTAATAACTAAGGTCCATTTGATTTAATTATTAATGGACCCTAAAATAAAATGTTATTTTATTTTAAACAAGTATTTCAAGTATCTTATATTTTCAAATAAAACCTACTGATTTGGTTTTGAAAATATTTAGTTTTCAAATGGATATTTTATTAAATAAATCAAACCCTATTTGATTAAATAACTAAAGGTCCATTTTATTTAATTAATGAATGGATCCTAAAAAGAATAAAAATATCATTTTATTTTGGGATTGTGTTTATGTTGATAAACAGAACCAAAGACTCATTACAAGTGTGGTCATTGTTTGAATTGTTTTAATGTTTGAATAGTTGATTGAAATTCAAAACAGAAATTGATTTGGAAAAGAAAAAGATTCAGAACTAGAAAAAATAGGAATCTGGTCGACCCAACCCAACAGCCCAGTCTAGGCCGAACTCCAGCCCACCTATTTCCCTCTGCCGAAGCGTTTTATTTCACTCGAACTCACACCCGCTAAGTCACTGACTGATGGACCTTATTCCCTCTCTCCCTCTCTCGCTGCCAGAGGACCCCACAGCCACGCTGTCATCTTCCCCACCCCCACGACCTGTTCTTCCTCCCCTCGTCGCCGTTTCTGGCTTTGATTTCGCGGCTTGAATTCGTCTTAACGCGGCCACCATTACTCGCAGTGACCATGCCCCTTTAAACGCCAGCGACTCTCCTCCATTTCCCCTCTGTCTCCTCCCCCAAGTGCGCCCCCAGGCTGACGAATTTCACTCAAACACCACCACTGTCCGACGACCCTCCGGCGAGGATTCCGGCAGCCTCACGCCACCCCTTGCCTCCTCAAGCACCTAGACGTGATCTCCATCACCTGGCGGACCTTTCTGCATCCGTAGCTCGCTCGCGCGTGTCCCTGAGCGTGAGCAACGACAACAACCGCCGCCGCCACCGTCTGGTTTAACTCCGGCGAGTGCCCCAGGTAGTTCCCGACCGCCCCTTCCCCTCTCGTTCACGCACACACCTTCGTCGTACCTTTGCGCGTCCGACCATGCATTTCGTTTGTCTCCGAGTGATCCCTAGCGCCATCCTCGACGACGACTGAGCATGGCCGAGGCGTAGCTCCACTCCGACGAGCAATCAAGCCCGCTCCAGTGCGCCCCTCGAAAAGACGGCACCACCTTGAGCTTCCCCAGGCCTCTGCGAACGCTGTGAGTACCTCCCCAGCCACCCTTGCTTCCTGTATCACCGGCGCCGCCTCCATCTGGCCGCTCCGCCACCAGCCACCGCCGCAGCGCCGCTCGTTTAGGGTCGAGCTCACAGCAGCCGTCCGATCTCGATCTGGTGGATAGGATAGAACCACTTAAAGCGAAGAGGTACGCAACCTGTGCCACACGATCTGACTTGATCCAACGCGCCAGAGCAGTCGATCCAACCGAAAGGGTATGGACGAATCAGAAACAGCCACGTGGACTGGATTCGATTTAAAACAGAATTTTGATCTGATTAGAATGCAAATTTGTAATTGGTATAACTTTTGATCCACACGTCCAAAAATTACAAACTTTATATCAATGGAATCAGTGGAGCAAGCCCTAGCCAACCATGCCATTGGTTTAGTAAAAAGCTTCTGAAAAAATGTTTGTTTTTGCAGAAACATTTGTATGCTTGTTAAGGATGTGCAAATTTTTTTAAAATGAATTTGGGGATAAAATCTTTGGCAAATGGTGTGATTTGAACCTACTGACCATAGGAAACACTTTGTGGTTTCAAAAATGTATTTGGTGAAACAAAAGAATGATTCACTGATTTAAAACCATTTCTAGTCAAATAGAAATGTGGTTTATTTATTAAAAATGGTTTTGGAAGAAAACCTTTGGAAAATGTTTTGTTTTAAACTCTCTGACCCCAAACACCAAGTTTTATGGTTTGAAAACTTATTTGGTGAACCCTATAGATTAATGCCTTAGTAAAAATATTTTACACGACATAAAATGATACCTTGTTTTTGAAAATAGTTTAGGAAATGAAATCCTTTGCAAATGACTTTGCCACTTTACAAAATGCCCAATAGGTGTTTTCAAATGTTTATGACCCATTAGGAACCACTTTTTTCAAACAGAGCAAAGCTTGGCATGCTTGCATGCATTACTTTGACTTTATGATTTTATGTGTTGTTTTGCTTGATTGGTAGATTAAGTTTGTGCCTTGCTTGATTGTATTGTAGTGACTTGAAGAATGTGATTGTTGCAAGGACAAGGAGTGAACCTATACCCTCTACCAAAAAGGCAAGTGATGCTTCGTACTTTTGTCCCATTACTTTCACTATGCATTAGTGATTTTCTCTAAGTAAAACTTGCATGGAATTTTTGCTAAGTATAAACCTTGCTTTAGGAAACCTAGTAGATGAAACCTTAGTAGAAATCTTCCTAAGTTAAGATTCCTATTACTATCATGCTTAGCCTAGCTAATAGAAAACAAGGGTGGAATATATATCCATACTATGAAAAATTTATAAGTCTGAGGACTTGTGTTTTTGTTTAATAAAACAACTAAGTTAATAAATCACCTGGGTGGAATGGTAATTGCTTGGTGGATTTTGGTTGAGTGGTTCACAAGGCCCATGTCTATGGTTTACCTTGTGTATCTCACTTGTGGATGGCCACCCAGGAACAAAGAGATTTGAGATGTCAAATGTTGAGAAGCTTCAAGTGCAGCCACTTGGCATTATGGGCTCTGCCTGGATCATATAGGTTGCAAGAACTTAGCCATATGGACAGTTGGTGGTAGAGTTTGATAGGTTGGAACGCGTCCATTTTGGTCTAAGGGAAGGCTTTTGAAAGATCTTGTCTTGGGAAACCAAGTCTTGTGGGGAAAGTGCACCACCTCTGCAGAGTGTAAAATCTAAGTACTTAGCCATGTCCCTGGTAAAGGACAATTTGAGCATCAAGACATGGAAGCAATCAAGAATCTCATCATTCAAATTTCTAAGTTAAAAACTTGTGGTTTGAACAAGGGTTAAAGGATCTTCAATATTTGATTGAGAAAAATGTTTTTGTCAAGCAAAAACTTAGTGTGTTCAAATGTTAAGGAAAAATCTATTTTGAGCAATGCAAGCCTCAACTCCACTTAGCCAAATGCATATAGATGATAGAATCCACTATACTACCATAGTATCACTTGCCAATACAATTCAAATGTATTGACCCTTTGTGGATGTAACTTGTATGTTGCAGGTTTGATTGATTTAGTGAAGTGTGTTGATTAGGATTACAAAGTCTACAACCAACATGTCTGCCTGTGGCACTTTGAAGATGAAGGGCCCCATGCTATAGATATTCTGCTGCAATGTATTGTAATAGCCAAATGAGCTATGTAAGATGTAATAAAATTATGTTATTCCTGGTTATAAAGTTGTATTATGACCTTTGTTTCTTGATATTACATATGCTTGCTATTGATCCAGGGACTAGCATTGTAAACACAGGGGACTCTACCTTGTTAAAGGATGGGACCCTTACAGATGGTATCAGAGCATTGTGTTGCCTGTAGGATTTGTAAACCTAGGACTGGACAAAACCTTTAGAAAGGTAGGAGTTGTATTTGTTCCAAACTTATTTACAAACAAACTTGTAAACTCTTTCCTCAACCACTTTGATTTTGATTCTACATCTCATCTATTTTCAACTTGATGGAAAAACCTACCCCATGGACAAAGACTATACCATGTGCAAAGGACTCCATCAACTCTAATGATGTCAACTTCTTCAACTTTAATGACTTTAACATCTTCAGCATATTCACCAAGGATTTCAATCTTGGATACCACTAAGGACAAGTGAGACAAGGAAATCTTGCTCAAGATTTGGAGACTAAGGAAACACAAGTTAGAAGGAGCTATCAACACCTTTGAAGTTTTGTGACCAAAAGTTTTCCCAAGGAACCATGATCTCATGAAGAAAGAAGAATCAACCAAGAAAGATGGAAAGATCACAAGTGAACCATATATATGGACCACCATATTTTAGCTAAGTCAAACACACCAACTTATGTGGTGTAACAAAAATATTTTGGTTGCCTAAAAATATTCTTGAAACTTGTTGTTTGAGTGGAAAGTTTGTTTGTGATTGCTTGCACATTTCTTGTGTGAATTGTGATGTGTGTGATTAGAATTATTCCCTTGGAAATATTTTGCCTATTCTAATCCCAACCCAATCCAAACAGATGACTTCTCCAAGAAACTCCAACATCAAGGTTGATGACACCAACAATAACCAAGAAGACAACATGAGAGAACTTATAGCAACCCAAAACCAGTTGATCCAAGAGACAACTCAGCTTTTAGCCAACAACAATGGACTAGACCCAGCCATACAAAGTATTTTGAAACTTCAATCCCAATTTTTGCAAGGATTGGTTACTCAAATGATCAACATGGGAGAAAACTTTCCCCAAAGAGCCAATGACAACAAGGATGACAAAGATGCTAATCTAGAAGGAACCCAAGCTAGCAATATTTTTAGAGACAAGGATCATGCATCCAAGGAACATGAAGATCAATGCCCCAATAAGAGAGAAAGATTTTCCACCTATGAAGAACATGAACTAGAAGAACTCCTAACTTTGGAGAGACCCAAGAAGAAGAAGAAATGCCCCAACCCTAACAAGAAGGATATTACTCAAGTGCAATGTTACAATTGCAAAGAGATGGGACACTATGCCAATGAATGTCCAGAAAAGAAGAAGAATCAAAGAAACAAACAAGAGGCAATGATACCAAAGGAAAAGAAGGATATCAGCCAAGTGATGTGTTTCAAATGCAAGGAACTAGGCCACTATGTAAACTTCTGTTCGGAAAAGAGGAAGCACAAGATAAACCAACCTATAAAAGATCTCAGCCTTGTCACATGTTTCAAGTGTGAAAACAAAGGACACTATGCAGATGTTTGCCCAGAGAAGTTTCCCCAGGACCCCAAGAAGGCCAATATGTAATTTGGTTAGAAATTTTTTAAGGGTGGTAGTACCCTAGATGTTTAGAGCCAGCTTGTAACCCTAGCCTCCCCAAATCTCGGGACGAGATTTATCTTAAGGGTGGTAGCCTGTCACATCCCAAGATTTTCCAAATCTTGGAATGTGAAAAATAAATGAATAAAATAAAAACTTTGTTGATTTTCAGGGTGAGAAGAAACTATCATGAACTAGAAGAACTCCTAACTTTGGAGAGACCCAAGAAGAAGAAGAAATGCCCCAACCCTAACAAGAAGGATATTACTCAAGTGCAATGTTACAATTGCAAAGAGATGGGACACTATGCCAATGAATGTCCAGAAAAGAAGAAGAATCAAAGAAACAAACAAGAGGCAATGATACCAAAGGAAAAGAAGGATATCAGCCAAGTGATGTGTTTCAAATGCAAGGAACTAGGCCACTATGTAAACTTCTGTTCGGAAAAGAGGAAGCACAAGATAAACCAACCTATAAAAGATCTCAGCCTTGTCACATGTTTCAAGTGTGAAAACAAAGGACACTATGCAGATGTTTCCTAGAGAAGTTTCCCCTGGACCCCAAGAAGGCCAATATGTAATTTGGTTAGAAAATTTTTAAGGGTGGTAGTACCGTAGATGTTTAGAGCCAACTTGTAACCCTAGCCTCCCCAAATCTCGGGACGGGATTTATTTTAAGGGTGGTAGCCTGTCACATCCCAAGATTTTCCAAATCTTGTAATGTGAAAAATAAATGAATAAAATAAAAACTTTGTTGATTTTCAGGGTGAGAAGAAACTATTTGAATCCAATTGGAAACTTTCAAAACCTAATTGGATCAAATAAAATCCTAAAGGGATTTAAAAAGTTAAATAAACAATAAACTTCAAAATATTTAAAATTACTATTTTGGATCTTTAAATAAAAGATTTGGTTTTCAAAAGATAGATTTATAAATAAAGGATTATTTATAAAGCCAAATTAAACCTTGGCAAATATTTTGAAATAAAATGTTTTGTTTTGATAAAAATAGCAAAGGTTTATTTAAATAAAATAATAAGGATTTATTATCCAATTTTATTTAAGTAATGGCTTTTCCCATTTTAAATAAACACAAAAACTTATTTATTTATTTTAAATAATTTTTCCAAGTATTTTATATTCTCAAATAAAACCTACTGAAGTGTTTTGGTTTTATTTTAGATTTCAAAATAAAGTTTTTAATAAAACAAATCCTATTTGATTTAATGACTAAGGTCCATTTGATTTAATTAGTAATGGACCCTAAAATAAAATGTTATTTTAATTTAAACAAGTATTTCAAGTATCTTATATTTTCAAATAAAACCTACTGATTTGGTTTTGAAAACATTTAGTTTTCAAATGGAGATTTTATTAAATAAATCAAACCCTATTTGATTAAATAACTAAAGATCCATTTTATTTAATTAATGAATGGATCCTAAAAAGAATAAAAATATTATTTTATTTTGGGATTTGGTTTATGTTGATAAACAGAACCAAAGACTCATTACAAGTGTGGTGATTGTTTGAATTGTTTGAATGTTTTAATAGTTGATTGAAATTCAAAACAGAAATTGATTTGGAAAAGAAAAAGATTCAGAACTGGAAAAAAATAGGAATCTGGACGACCCAACCCAACAGCCCAGTCTAGGCCCAACTCCAGCCCACCTATTTCCCTCTGCCGAAGCGTTTTCTTCCACTCGAACTCACACCCGCTAAGTCACTGACTGATGGACCTTATTCCCTCTCTCCCTCTCTCGCTGCCAGAGGACCCCACAGCCACGCTGTCATCTTCCCCACCCCACGACCTGTTCTTCCTCCCCTCGTCGCCGTTTTTGTCTTTGATTTCGCGGCTTGAATTCGTCTTAACGCGACCACCATTACTCGCAGTGACCATGCCCCTTTAAACGCCAGCGACTCTCCTCCATTTCCCCTCTATCTCCTCCCCCAAGTGCGCCCCCAGGCTGACGAATTTCACTCAAACACCGCCGCTGTCCGACGACCCTCTGGCGAGGATTCCGGCAGCCTCACGCCACCCCTTGCCTCCTCAAGCACCCACACGTGATCTCCATCACCTGGCGGACCTTTCTGCATCCGCAGCTTGCTCGCGCGCGTCCCTGAGCGTCAGCAACAACAACAACCGCCGCCGCCACCGTCTGGTTTAACTCCGGCGAGTTCCCAGGTAGTTCTCGACCGCCCCTTCCCCTCTCGTTCACGCACACACCTTCGTCGTACCTTTGCGCATCGGACCATGCGTTTCGTTTGTCTCCGAGTGATCCCTAGCGCCGTCCTCGATGACGACTGAGCATGGCCGAGGCGCAGCTCCACTCCGGCGAGCAATCAAGCCCGCTCCAGTGCGCCCCTCGACAAGACGGCACCACCTTGATCTTCCCCAGGCCTCTGCAAACGCTGTGAGTACCTCCCCAGCCACCCTTGCTTCCTATATCGCCGGCGCCGCCTCCATCTGGCCGCTCCGCCGCCAGCCACCGCCGCAGCGCCGCTCGTTTAGGGTCGAGCTCACAGCAGCCGTCCGATCTCGATCAGGTGGATAGGATAGAACCACTTAAAGCGAAGAGGTACGCAACCTGTGCCACACGATCTGACTTGATCCAACGCGCCAGAGAAGTCGATCCAACCGAAAGGGTATGGACGAATCAGAAACAACCACGCGGACTGGATTTGATTTAAAACAGAATTTTGATCTGATTAGAATGCAAATTTGTAATTGGTATAACTTTTGATCCACACGTCCAAAAATTACAAACTTTATATCAATGGAATCAGTGGAGCAAGCCCTAGCCAACCATGCCATTGGTCTAGTAAAAAGCTTCTGGAAAAATGTTTGTTTTTGCAGAAACATTTGTATGCTTGTTAAGGATGTGCAAATTGTTTAAAAATGAATTTGGGGATAAAATCTTTGGCAAATGGTGTGATTTGAACCTACTGACCATATGAAACACTTTTTGGTTTCAAAAATGTATTTGGTGAAACAAAAGAATGATTCTTTGATTTAAAACCATTTCTAGTCAAATAGAAATGTGGTTTATTTATTAAAAATGGTTTTGGAAGAAAACCTTTGGAAAATGTTTTGTTTTAAATTCTCTGACCCCAAACACCAAGTTTTATGGTTTGAAAACTTATTTGGTGAACCCTATAGATTAATGCCTTAGTAAAAATATTTTACACCACATAAAAATGATACCTTGTTTTTGAAAATGGTTTAGGAAATGAAATCCTTTGCAAATGACTTTTCCACTTTACAAAATGCCCAATAGGTGTTTTCAAATGTTTATGACCCATTAGGAACCACTTTTTTTCAAACAAAACAAAGCTTGGCATGCTTGCATGCATTACTTTGACTTTATGATTTTATGTGTTGTTTTGCTTGATTGGTAGATTAAGTTTGTGCCTTGCTTGATTGTATTGTAGTGACTTGAAGAATGTGATTGTTGCAAGGACAAGGAGTGAACCTATACCCTCTACCAAAAAGGCAAGTGATGCTTCATACTTTTGTCCCATTACTTTCACTATGCATTAGTGATTTTCTCTAAGTAAAACTTGCATGGAATTTTTGCTAAGTAGAAATCTTCCTAAGTTAAGATTCCTATTACTATCATGCTTAGCCGAGCTAATAGAAAACAAGGGTGGAATATATATCCATACAAAATTTTCTAAGTCTGAGGACTTGTGTTTTTGTTTAATAAAACAACTAGTTAATAAATCACCTGGGTGGAATGGTAATTGCTTGGTGGATTTTGGTTGAGTGGTTCACAAGGCCCATGTATATGGTTTACCTTGTGTATCTCACTTGTGGATGGCCACCCAGGAACAAAGAGATTTGAGATGTCAAATGTTGAGAAGCTTCAAGTGCAGCCACTTGGCATTATGGGCTCTGCCTGGATCATATAGGTTGCAAGAACTTAGCCATATGGACAGTTGGTGGTAGAGTTTGATAGGTTGGAACGCGTCCATTTTGGTCTAAGGGAATGCTTCTGAAAGATCTTGTCTTGGGAAACCAAGTCTTGTGGGGAAAGTGCACCACCTCTGCAGAGTGTAAAATCTAAGTACTTAGCTATGTCCCTGGTAAAGGACAATTTGAGCATCAAGACATGGAAGCAATCAAGAATCTCATCATTCAAATTTCTAAGTTGAAAACTTGTGGTTTGAACAAGGGTTAAAGGATCTTCAATATTTGATTGAGAAAAATGTTTATGTCAAGCAAAAACTTAGTGTTTTCAAAAGTTAAGGAAAAATCTATTTTGAGCAATGCAAGCCTCAACTCCACTTAGCCAAATGCATATAGATGATAGACTCCACTATACTACCATAGTATCACTTGCCAATACAATTCAAATGTATTGACCCTTTGTGGCTGTAACTTGTATGTTGCAGGTTTGATTGATTTAGTGAAGTGTGTTGATTAGGATTACAAAGTCTACAACCAACATGTCTGCCTGTGGCACTTTGAAGATGAAGGGCCCCATGCTATAGATATTCTGCTGCAATGTATTGTAATGGCCAAATGAGCTATGTAAGATGAAATAAAATTATGTTATTCCTGGTTATAAAGTTGTATTATGACCTTTGTTTCTTGATATTACATCTTAACTGTGGATGCTAGCTATTGATCCAGGGACTAGCATTGTAAACACAGGGGACTCTACCTTGTTAAAGGTTGGGACCCTTACATAACTGTTGTTGTATGAAAATTTTACGAAAGGAAGACAGTCTTCCCATTTAGATCCATACTCTGGCACACATGCTCTCAACATATTTTCGAGTATTTGATTTACTTGCTTTGTTTTTCCATCGGTTTGAGGGTGATACACTGTGGTGAAATCCAGTCGGGTTCCTAAACCTTCTTGGACTTTCTTCCAGAATCTCGAGGTAAAATGAGTTCCTCGATCTGATACGATGTTCTTGGGGACTCCGTGCAAACTGATGATTCTAGCGATGTACAACGCTGCTAGCTTCGAACTCTGGTATGTGGTCTTGACTAGTAAGAAATGGGCTACTTTGAACAATCTGTCAACTATGACCCAGATAGAGTTGAAAGGATACGGATGTCGCCTAGAGGGGGGGTGAGTAGGCGATTTAAAACTTTTCCTATAGTGGCTCAACAAAGGCGGAATAAAACTAGTGTTTACTTTGTTAAGCACAACCTAGAACAACTAAGGTTCACCTATGTGCACCAACAACTTATGCTAAGCAATACAAGCAACAAAGTGATAGCAAGATATATATTACTTCAAGCACGAAGGCTATCACAATGTAAAGTGCATAAGTAAAGAGCTCGCGTATAGAGATAACCGAGGCACGCGGGGACACCGATATTTTACCGAGTTCCTCCCAACATGGAGTACGTATCATTTGGAGAGGGGGTTGTATCAAACCACCAATGCCACAAAAGGCCTCCCTTATTCTCTGGTGAATCTCACCTTAACGGGATCGATCCACACTTCCACTATCGGTGCACTTATCGGTGGCAACCGGAACCTCTCACAAGGTTGGGGCACTTCTCCACAACTTAATTGGAGGCTCCCAACAAATGCCACAAAAGACCACAATGCCACCAAGGCCCCAAACCGTCCAGGGTTCCAAGAACCCAAGAGGGACAAGCTACAATGAGTAATTCAAACCAAATCCTATGAGGAGAACACACACTGATGCACCAAATGCAAATGGCAAGAACACCACAAAGGTGGTCAAATCCCACACTCTCAAGTTGCAACAAAGCTACTAAAGCTATTGGGAGAACAAGAGAGGAGGAATCAAAGAGAGACACAAAATCTCCCAAAATCTAGATCCCCAAAGATACACTCACAAAGAGATGAATCGGTTAGGTCAAAACGTAGATCTAGATCACCTCCAACTACCCCTCAAATATATGCAAGAATCAATGGAGGGGTGAGTATAAATCAAGCTCAAAGAGTAAGGCAAATGAGGGCAAAGCTTAGACAAAAGGAGGAGAAAGAAGCAACCCTAAAAGATAAAAGGGCAAAGCTATATAAAGGTCTGGACAAAATCTGGCCGTTTGGGTGTTTTTCTAGACTGACCGGTAGTACCGGATAGGACCGGTACTATCGGACAGAATAGACCCAAAAACGCCAGACGCAGCCAGTCAACGCAGCAACCATCGAGGAAAAAACGGGGCAGCGCACACAAATCAGAGCGATGAGCGGCCAGCGTACTGCGCCAGTGCGGGGCCAGCGCGGCAGGGGGGCGCTGCGCGCGCGCGAGCGGCGGCCGCGGGGCCCAGAGCGGGGTGTGCGCAAGCAGTGGCAGCAGTGCATCGAGCGAGAGGCTGCGGGCCCAGCAGGAAGCAGCAGCGCGCGCAGTGCAGCGGCAGCAGGGCGCAGCGCGTGCGCGGGAAACCAGGTGAGTGGGCGAAGGAAGTGGGGCTAGCGAGCAGGCGTGCGTGATTGGCGGCGGCAGCAGCTCTCACGGGATGCGTTGGCCGTGGCGCGCGCGCACGTTCTTGGTCAACGCAGCATCGCGCGAGGCGAGCGGGCCACGCTGGTGACAGCGCGTGCGAGGCAAACGGCGGGACGCGGGCGGTCAACGCGCGAGCGGGGAAATGGCGATGCATGCGGGCGTGCAACGCGGCTAGCGAGCAGGTCAGAGCCCAAAGCGGCGGTGGCAGCGGGCCCAGCTGGGGCGAGCGGCAGCAGCAGAGCAAGATCTGGATCTGGATCTGGGAAAAATAAACTGGGCCCGCCGGTAGTACCGGCCCATCCGAGCGGTACTACCAGGCCGGCCGGTACTACCGCGAATAGGTACTGGGCCAGGCAGAGAGATATTATGGGGCGCCCAGGGGCGGGCGCTGGTACCGGCCCGCCTGGGCGGTACTACTGTTTACCCTATAGAGCAGATTATCCTTTTTCTTTTTAGAATAAAATCAGCGAATATTCAAACGGCCATAACTTTTGACTAGAAGCTCCGATTGACCCGATTCCAATTGCGTTGGTTAGAGCACGACAAGGGCTTTCCAATAACAAGTGGAAATATTGATTATCATCAAGTGAGAAAGTATCAAGTAGAATAATGTGAGATGCCTCATTTGGTGAGAAACCGAAAAGCCACATAAATCAAAATCGCAATAAGATACATATGGGAGATCCGATTTTGATGAACAAGAACTTGTTTTGGAGATTACCACAAGCTATATATCCTCACATGGATAAGACCAAATAACAACCAAATATGATTATGCAAGTATGCAAAGGTTTGAGCTCTCTCCGAACGTTGTGACTGAATTACTCATTCGAGAGCCCCTCTTCATAGTACGGTTATCTATCCTAAACCCGGTCTCCTACACACAACAAGAGACCGGCAAATGGGAAAACCTATCAATATTATACCTTTGCCTTGAGCATTCCACTTGAGCTCGACGTAGACGATCTTTCCCTTCTCAAGATGGAACGCCTTTCTTACTTCCTCATCATCGACCTCGCATATTGAGCTTGCACAACATATCTTCTTTGCATTTCATCGACCTTGAATCCAACACATGTTCCAAGCGATGCCAATGGACAAATCCTACAAGTATAACTTAATACACACATTAGTCCATAAAGGTTATCATTAATTACCAAAACCACACATGGGGGCCCAACATGTTCTTTCAAGAGTCATTTCCCCTACTAGAAGTAGGCAATCCGATGATGAAGTCCATTCCAACAGAATCCCATTTCCATTCCGGAATCTGTAATAGTTGCAACAGTCCTGCGGGTCTTTGATGTCCCGCCTTGACTCTCTGGAAAATATCACACTTGGCGATATAGCTTCCGATTTCTCTGTTCATCTTATGCCACCAAAATGGGTCCTTCAAATCCTGATGCATCTTTGTTCCTTCGGGGTGGATAGAATAGAGAGTATCATGGGCCTATTTCAAAATAACTTTTGTCAACTCCGAATCTTTTGGTACACAGAGGCATCCTTTGTACCACAGAACTCCTTCTTCGTCTTCGGTGAATCCGGGTACTTTGCTGGTACCGATACGACGTTTGATTCCGTCGATACTAGCATTTCCTTTCCGCGCCTCCTTGATCTGACTGATCAAAGTGGGTTGAAGTTCTATGCTAGCCAAAAATCCTTCACTCACTAATTCCATTCGGAAATCTTCCATCTCTTCGTGCAAACTTGGTTGCTCCTTCAAAATCATGGAGTTTCAGTGGCACGGCAATCTACTATGGGCATCTGCTACCACATTGGCTTTGCCGGGGTGATAGTGAATGTCCAGATCATAGTCCTTGATTAGCTCAATTCATCTTCTCTGCCTCATATTCAGCTCCTTCTGAGTGAATATATACTTCAGTCTCTTGTGATCCGAATAAATATCACAATGGTTTTCCATGAGATAATGCCTCCATGTCTTCAAGGCTAGAACTACGGCTGCTAGTTCAAGGTCATGGGTAGGGTAATTCTGTTCATGCTGCTTCAGTTGTCTGGATAGATGATATAACTTTTCCTTCTTGCATTAGCACACATCCGAGACCGATTTTGGATGCGTCACAATACACATCAAAGGCGTTCGTGATATCCTGCATGATCAAGATTGGGGCTGAAATCAATCTCCTCTTGAGTTCTTGAAAACTCGCTTCACATTTGTCCGTCCATTCAAACTTCTTGTCCTTCTTCAGCAATTGGGTCATGGGTCTTGCAATACTCGAGAATCCTTCTACAAACTTGCGGTAGTATCCCGCTAATCCGAGAAATGCACGAACCTGGGTTTGAGTGGTTGGGGCTTGCCAATCTTCAACATCCTTCACCTTCGCAGGGTCAACGGCAATTCCTCCGACTGATACGATATGTCTGAGGAATCCTACCTCCTGTAACCAGAATTCACATTTGCTAAACTTGTCATACAGATGATTCTCTCTAAGGGTTCCAAGAATGGTCCTTAGGTGTAGATTATGTTCGTCTTCTGATTTGGAATAAATCAGAATTTCATCGATAAAAACAACAACAAACTTATCCAGGAAGTCCATCAAAATCTTATTCATGAGGTTCATGAAATAAGAGGGGGCATTAGACATGACAATATACTCATATAATCCATATCGGGTGGTAAAGGCAGTCTTTGGAAAATCCTCTGCGCGAATCTTGAGTTGATGATAGCTAGTTCTAAGATCAATCTTAGAAAATACTTTGGCACTAGTCAACTGGTCAAACAGGTCTTCTATTTTTGGCAACGGGTACTTGTTCTTGACGGTGACATCATTCAACTTCCAATAATCCGTACACAAACGGTTACCTCCATTTTTCTTGTCCACAAACAAAACAGGCAATCTCCATGGTGACGCACTTGGTTGAATCAATCCAATTTCCAGCATGGCATCCAGTTGCTTCTTCAGTTCCACTAGTTCAGACGGGTTCATACTATATGATCTCTAGGCTACGGGTCCGGTTCCAGGTATTAGTTCAATGATAAACTCGATATCCCGATCTGGGGGCATACCGGGAAAACATCTGGAAATACATCGGGGTATTCAAAGACTATCCGGACCTGGTCAATGGTTGGCTGGGCTATACTCTTGTTGCACTTGAATTTGCAGGGCAAGGTTTCAGATACATGCTCGACTGATATTCCGGATGTACTAGTCATGGTTATGGCTTTCTTGGCACAGTCAATTAATCCTTTGTGTTTGGACATCCAATCCATTCCTAGTACTACTTACAAACCTTTAGTTCTGAGTACTATTAGATTAGCATAAAAATCTATGCCATGGATGCGCATAGGGACGGCTTTGCAAATTTTTCTAGCTTTGGTGGTTGAACCAGGTATTTGGACAATCATAACATGCTTCAGTTTGGTTGGTTGAGTCTTACTAGTGCATGCAAATTCTTCAGTAACAAATGAGTGCGATGCTCCAGAATGAAACAACACTCTTGCAAGTATCGAGTTAACAGAAAACATACCCAACACGACATCTGGCGCTTCTTGGGCTTCTTCAGCATGCATGAGAAAGAGACGACCCTTGCGGTTGAGCGAATTCACTGGGGCAAACCTTCTTCCGGGCTAAACACGACGCTGCTGCTGAGCTGGGGCATTTGCATTGGGGGCTGCGACAATCTTCTTGGGGCACTCATTGGAATAGTGACCCTTGGTTCCACATGCATAACAAGTCACTTGGGACTTGTCCTTTGCTGCAACAGGCACAACATTGCTTCTAGTCCTTGGGGCAGTGTTGGTGTTGGTGGCGGCATTGTTGTTGTTGAACTTGGGTGGGGCACGGTTGAAATTGCTGGGGTTGTTGTGGTTTCCTCCGGGCCTCAGGTTTCCACGGTTGGGATAGGTGGGACGGTTCATCGGGGGTCTGTTGGTTCTTGGGGCAAATCCTGGAGATGGGTTGGGGCGATAATTTGGTGTATGATGGGTTCCTGGTTGATGCATCATGCAATGCTTGCGGTTCTCATTATCTTGGTTGATCTTTCCTTCCATCTGAATGGCAGAGTCAACTAAGGATTTAATATCTGCAAATGGGATATTGACTAACACCGTCTGCATCTCATCGTGCATACCATTCAGGAATCTCTCTTTCTTCTTGGCTTCAGTGTCTATCTCATCTGGTGCATACCTAGCCAATGACAAGAATTTGTCACGGTATTCCACTACTGTCATCCTTCCTTGCTTCAGTTCCCTGAATACATCTCTCATCCTCTTGATCAAACCCGGTGCACATGGGTTCTGCTGAACTTGACTTTGAACTCTTCTTAAGTCATCAGCTGACCTCCTGTCATTGCGCGAACGCTGTTCCACCATGCTCTTGCATCTCCGGACATATAGTGGGTAGCAAACAACACTTTCTCGTTGGCTTCCACTCCTGCAACTTCTAGGCTGTTCTCCATGGTTTGTAGCTAATCATCTGCATCTAGGGGCTCTTCTGACTTAGTGAAAACATGTGGATTGGTGTTCTGGAAATTCTTGAGCTTAGATCCATGGTTGTCCTGATTTCCATGGCCTTGATTATTGTTGGCCATCTGAGCTATCTGCTGAAGGGTGGATAAGTTGTCTTGACGTTTGGCTCTTTCAGCTTCACGGTCAGAGACCAAACCAACGTTTGCAAGATTTGTAGCATCGGGTCCGGGGCTGAGTTGCTTCCTCCTTGATACATCTGAAGATTGAGATAGATTATGAGAAAAGAGGGAAATTTCTAAGGTTCGGGGTGTTGTGTTTGAATTTTTTTCAAAGTTTGACTCAGATTTTTCTAGCAACTTGCTTTTCATTCATTCATTCATAGCACACGATACAAACACACACCACAACAACGGAAAACAGATGGTTTTAGGAACCATTCTGTAAAGCTACGATACAGTGGGACCGAATACAACTCACTAATGCTAGTGCTCAAGTGCTACTACTCCTCAGAGTCAGTGTTTTTATCATCCTCATCATCATCGATGAAGGCGAAGTCATCCTCATCGGTTAGAAGTCCATGGCCTGATCCTCCAGAAAGTCATCATATCACTGAGATAGGAGTAGGGGTCCCCACGAAGGTATTCCCCTGCATTCTCCCTCTCCTCCAACTGCATGTCTCTCTCGTGGATGGTCTCCTCCAAATCCGTGATCCGGTGGAGAAGACAGGCAATGATGTGCTCCTTCTTGTCGAGCTGACGGCGACGAGACTTGTGATCCTTCACTAGCATGGCGATGGTCTGATCCTTCTTGGCGGCGATGGCGTACTTGTGGTTGGCGCAGGAATGGGCATTGTCCAACTCCTTCTGGTTGTCATACATCATGAAGATGAGATGGTCCAACTGAGTCTTCAACTCATGGTGATATGGGGCCTCCAGTGGCTGTCCCTTAGCATCACGCCTTGGGTAGAACTCAAAGAGGGTACCCTTGATTTGATTGATACTCTGTCCACACAGACGGGCAAGAGCTTCCTGCATGGCCCTGGAAAGTCCATCGAGCCAGTTGTTCTCTCTTAAGGTGAACTGAATTCCCTCTGCAGTGGGTGGTTCAATCTTTCCCCAGAGACTTGCAACAACTAGCCACTGCAAATATTCTCCTTCCTGATCATTGAGCTGAGCTCCGAAGAACTCGGGGTGTGGACGCTCCAGCATTTCTGCCAGCTGGTCCAAGTCACGCTCAAAGATGAGGTCTCCTCCATTCCCCAACTGATAAAACTTGCTATACTTCACATCCATCTATAAGAATATAGGATGAGTACGTTAGTAGAGTGATCAAATGTGTCAATTTTTATGTAAGTTTGCAATAATTTTTGAGGAACATGAATTTTACAGAAAGAATCCAAGTGATAAGAATGAGAATAAGTTTTTTTAAATACTCACTTCCTTTGGTTTTGAAACAAAGTTTTTGATTCAAACGTCCATTCTAACTAGGGTCTCCTATGGTCAGGATGGATCTGATACCAACTTGTCAACACCCAGATTTTTAATCACAGATGCCTATTATGCCATACATCGCAATCCCATGATTACCATTTTTGCGAGACATAACAGATTGGATATCACAATACATCATCCATTACAAACCATACATAAGGTCTTACACAAATAAGGATCTCATGATCCAGTTCTTAATACAATTCAAGCAGCGGAATAACATAATAGGAACGATAGTGTAGGAGAAGCTCCATCTTCATAGTCACAGGCAATGCTGACGATGGGAGATGATCCTAGTTGTCATAACCTTCTTGCTGTCCATCTTCCTGATACTCCTCTTCATAGTCTGTCCACAGGAATAGCCAGTGACAAAGCCATGAGTACTCTTTAAGTACTCGCAAACTAATACTAACAAGTGAAGTGGTTTTGAATAGGATATACTAAGCTCTAGGGTTGTTTTCCAAAAAGCCAAATTTACCTCTACTAAGTTTAGAAGCAAAGAAAGCTAGTTGAAAGTTTTATAACACCTAACTGGGAACTTGAATTTCATGTCACCACACTGTTGTGGTCAAGTCAAAGTCACAAATCACTTCACAAGTCCTTTTGAAAACATCTGACAATGGAACAGTATGGACACTCCAATAGTCCATAACCATGGACGCGGCTATTCGAATAGTTTGACACTCTGTAGAGGTTGTACACTTTCACCACAACATTCGATACATCCGTCAGGAACAATCCTGAATTCACCATACTCAGTATGCGGATAATCAATCCTAACCTTTCAATTACACACCCTAGTATAGGCACCTCTCCTGTGAGTTTGGCCTCCCAAACATGACCAACCGTCATCTTGGGTACTGCACAGGTGGACAATCTTCACAAGGTAGCCTCAACTCAGACCTTGGCCGCAAGGGAACCCATAATAAGGTATATAAATTTGCAGTCAAGACCTACCCAATTTTTGGGTATTATGGTTGTACGGTAAAATTAGAATGGTATCGCATCCAGACAACCATCAGTTTTATAAAGGGCTAAGGCTCATGCCTTAACATTTTCATCATCAAAATCATCTAGTGTTCAAGAAAACATGTCAAAACATTTCAATAGAATGACTCATCATTCTAAGGTTTTCATAACCATTTTCTCCAAGTATTCCCATCTAAAGTTGATCAAGTTTTATGATTAACACTAGCATCTACAAGTGGGGGTAAATTCTAATGAGGGGTGGTAAACAAGTGTGAACTTGCTAAGTTCAATCTCATGCCTCAGGGTGACATCAAGATTATCTAACTTAGGCCAAGTTTTATGCTCTTTATGCTACCTTCCAATATCCTTCTATTATCTACAAGTTACTAAGTACACTCTAAGAGTAATCTTTGATAAATAAATAAAGTATTAAGCTGTGCAAGTAAAACTAGGATTGGGTATCATCAAATGGGTATAAGCTTGCAAGTAGATCTTGCAAGTGATAGTTTGCTTAATGAGTAGCTTGCAAGTATTGGCTTGCCTTGTGCAGAGTAGTGGTTGAAGTTCTCCTCGGCTTCTTCCTCGTAGTATCCTCCTTCCTCCTCGTATCCTTGGTCGGTACTATCGTCTATAAATAAATATGGGGTACACAATCACCAAACAATACTTAACTATTTCTATTTATCACACAAGGGTTCACACTAGATGATCTAGCATCATTACTATTATCACAAATATTAAATCACTTGTCTTATTTATTTTATTTTAGAAAAGTAATTTCTACTCATTGAAAAACTACTTAAGATTTAATATTCTCCAACTCAAACATGGGATCATGTTGACACATGTCATCACCACATATTTCAGTACTTGGGAATATGATTTAATATGGTGTCACAATTTAATAAGGTTTAATATTTTTATTTTAATTAAATAAAATGACTAGAATGGCCTATGAGGCATTCTTTTATTACTTGATCATTATTTATGTAAGTAAACCTATATATTTTTATATATTCTGAAAGTTATGGTTAAATGTGATTTTTGAGAGGTGGAATTAACTCAAAAGCTCTTATGGTTGAATTTTGAAAAATGTTTGAATGCAGAAAAGGTTCTGCCTTGTTATTTTTACCATGGGTGATCTACAAATATAAATGGTTTGAATCCAACAGGCTTGGAATAAGCATTCCAGTACCTTTCTAACAAAATTGATTTCATGCATTTTGGTTCAGTGAATCGAGTTGGGTTGATTTTTTAATCTAGGTACAAAACTGGGTTTGAAATTAAATGAATAAATCTAAATTTTAGTGGGTCGCACGGGATGTTTAACTGGGCCGGCCCACTACGCACAGTGCACGCACGGGATGGTTAAGTGAGCGACCCCACTCGTCAATGAGACAACAAGGGGCGAAGCCGTATGGGGCGATTAGGATCGTAGGATCTAACTCTAATCGAACGGCTCTAGTTCATCGTCCATGTCGGGCAGCTCCAGCGAGACAGAACCCTAGCGCGACCGGTGGGGGTCATTGGAGTCTTACCGGGGCACAGGAGATGGTCGGCGACGGGGTGAACGATGAAGTCGACGACGACGATTCTCCTGGTACCGATAGCTTCTCCTGGGGCGGCTCCAATTAACGGCGCCTCTCCTCCTCTACAACGACGAACTCCGATGAAATTCTAGCCACCTGGTGCTCGCCTTGCTCCGGGAGTGAGTGGGTGTGATCAGTGAGAGGTGGGGAGTGAACTGGTGTGAATAAAACGAGCGGGGGAGGCAGCCTTTTGTAGTGGCTGAAGGGGACCGAATGACGCGGGTGGAGCTCATCGTTGTCGACGACACAGAGTGCTACTGGCATGGGCGACGATAGGGGGCGGTGTTGTGCTCCCTTGTAACTACCTCGGTGAATTACGCTCCTAGATACAAGCCTGGATGAGCGGAAATGGTTGAAATAGTACGGTGGGGCCCAAATGCCACTCACAGGTAGACCTTTCGGCCGTCCCAACCATTTCCAATCATCGGGACAAGTACGGGCGACGTAATCGGCAGGCGAAGGGATCAACTACATACACAAATGAGTATGTATGAAAGCAACCATACAATAGTACATCATATCCATTCCATCTAAAAGAAAGGAAATATAGCAACGCCATACGGCAAGATTCAAATGACCTAGATAGATATAATAGTTTAGGATATCTCCTCATACATCACACATCAGAGTATCAGACGGAAGCGGCAAACAAGATCCGAGTACGGATAAGAAGCAAATCGGCATAAGATGTTGTCACATCCCAAGATTTTCCAAATCTTGTAATGTGAAAAATAAATGAATAAAATAAAACTTTGTTTGATTTTCAGGGCCAGAAGAAACTTTTTGAATTCCAAAAGGAATCTTCAAACCTATTTTGAACAATTAAATCTCAAAAGGATTTAAAAACATAAAACAATTAAAAAAGGAAAATAAAATATTTTGGAAATACTATTTTAGATCATTTAATAAAAGGATTTGGTATTCAAAAGAAAAGATGGATTTATAAATAAGGATTATTTTATAAAGCCAAATTAAACCTTGACCAAACTTTGGAATTAAAACCTTTGGTTTTGAATAAAAATAGTAAAGGTTTATTAAATAAAATAATAAGGAATTAATATCCAAATTTTATTTAAATAAAAGGCTTTACCAATTTAATTGAAACAACAAAACTTATTAAATTGTTTAAAATAAATTTTCCAAATATTAATATTCACAAATAATATCTACTGAAGTGATTTGGCTTTATTTTAGAGTTCAAAATAAATATCTCAAATAAAACAAACCCTAGTTGATTTAATAATGAAAGTCTATTCTATTTCATTAATAATGGACTCTAAAATAAAATGTTATTTTGTTTTAAAACAAGTTTCCAAATATTCAATATTTCCCAAATAAAACCTACTGATTTAGGTTTCAAATAAATATTTGATTAATAAAATCAAACTCTATTTTATTTAAATAACTAAGGCCCATTTTATCCAATTATTAAAGGACCCTAAAATAAAAGATTGTTTTGTTTTGAACAAGATTTCCAAATGAATTTTTATTTTCAAATAAAACCTACTGAATTGATTTTGAAAGTATTTGGATTTTAAATGAGGATTTTATTAATTAAAACAAACCCTATTTTATTAATAAACCATGGTCCATTTTATTTAATTAATAAATGGAACCTAAAAAGATTTAAAATATTATTTTATTTTGAAAGATGGTTATACTACTAAACAGAACCAAAAACTCATTACAATAGTTTGAATTGTTTGAATGGTTTGAATGTTTGAAATGTTGATTGAAAATCAAATCAGAAAATAGAAATAGAAAAGAATAAAACAAAGTAAACAGAAAAAAATAAGAGAAAACAACCAGCCCACCATCTAGCCCAACAAGGCCCAGCAAACCAGCCCAACTCCCCTCCCCGAAAGAAAACGTTTCACACTCCTTTTAAAACCCACGAAGCAACTGACATGTGGACCTCCCCCTTTCCCCTTTTCCCACTGACGCAACGGCCCCACTCCTCCTGTTCTTCCTCTCCACCCCGCGACTGCTTCTTCCTTCTCTCATCGCCGTTGCCAGCATTGAATCGCGGCATCAATACGCCTTAATGCAGCCACCATAACTCGCAGCGATCAAGCACACTTAAGCGCCAGCGCCTCCTCCTCCATTTCCCCCAGACGCCCCTCCTCGACACGCCTCCAGGCCGCCACAATCTCTCCTCGACTGCCTCGGCTCCGACCACCGTCTCCGGCCAATTCAGTCCAGTACACGCCACCCCCTTCCTTCTCGAGAACCCTAGCAACTTACCCACTCCCAGACGCTCCTCTCTGTACCCCCCTTTCAACCGCGGGCGCCCAGAACATCGACTTCAACAATATCTAACCGCGCCGCCGTGTCTGCTGTTCTCCGACGACGTCTCCCTGGTAAAACCTGACTCCCCTCTCATCCCCGTGGACACGATGATGATCCCCAAGCTCTTACGAACCTTACCGCACTTTCCGTTTGTCCTAGGGCGCCCTCTATCCTCACCTTCGACAACATCTGAACGCGCCCGAGGCCGACGACGTCTCCGACGAGCAATCGCCGCCGTCCCCGTATACCCCCTGCCCAACGACGAGCACCTTGAGCATCAGAGCGTCACCGAGATCAATGTAAGCACCCTCACCTCCTCCCTCGTTTCCTAAATCGCCGGCACTGTCCACGTCTGACCGCGCCGCCAGTCGCCGCCGCGTCAGCGCCGCTGCCAAATGGTCAAAACAATGGGGTCCATTGGATCTCAATCTGACGGATAAGATTAGAAATAAGCGAAGAGGTAAGTAGCCTCTGTGCGCCGTGCGATATCACTTAATCCAACGGCCAGCGTCGCCCGATTCGGCCGAACCGGTATCATCCAGTAGAATAACGACGCGTGGCAGGATCTGTTTTAAAACAGAATTTGAAAAACAGATTTAAGTAGCAATTTGAAAACCTTATAACTTTTGATCCACACGTCCAAATTTGGCAAATTTTATATCAATGAAATAAGGAGAACAAACCCTAGCCAACCATGCCCTTAGTTTAGCAAATAGTAGCTGTTAGCTTGTTTGAAATTGCAGAAACATTGGTATGCTTGTTAAGAATGTAAAAATTGTTTTAAGTTGAATTTAGGGTTAAAATCTTTGGCAATTGGATTGATTTGAACCTACTGACCCTAGGAAACACTTTGTGGACACAAAAATGTATTTGGAGAAATTAAGAAATGATTCTTTAATTTAAAACCATTTCTAGTCAAATAGAAATGTAATTTATTTATTGAAAATAATTTTGAAGTAAAACCTTTGCAAATTGAATTGTTGTGACCTTACTGACCCTAGGAACCAACCCTTGGTGTTAAAAATGATTATGGAAAGATTTAGGTTGGATTACTTGACTTAGTCATTTTCTAGCCAAATAAAAAGAATGGTATTTGTTATAAAAATATTTATGGAAAGAAAACTTTAAGAAAATGGTTTGATCAAACCCACTGACTCAAAACACCAAGTTTTGCAAATTAGCAACTCATTTGGTGAACAACTTAAGAGTTTTGCCTTAATAAAAAACATTTTTTCACCACATGAAATGATAAATGGATTTAAAATAGTTTTTGGACAAAACCCTCTTGCTAATGACCTTGCCACATTGGTAAATGACCAATTTGGATCTTACAAAGTCTAGAAACCCCATAGAGACCCCTTTGCAAAATAAAACTATCTTGTGCATGCTCCCATGCATGACTTAGATTCCATTACTTTGTGTGTGTGAAGAATTGTTTGTTTGACTTTGGTTTGGAATGTAAATTGAATTTGTGTTTGCTTGATTGATTTGTAGTGAAGTGAGAGACTAGAAAGATCAAGGAGTGAACCAACATTCCCTACCAAAAAGGCAAGTGATGCTTCATACTTTCTATCCTATTACTTTCACTATGCATTAGTGATTTTGCTAAGTAAACTTGCATGGATTTTGCTAAGTATAGACCTTGCTATAGTAAAACCTAGTAGATGAATCCTTAGTAGGATTTCCTAAGTTAAGTATCCTATTACTACCAAGCTTAGCCTAGCTAAAATAAAACATGGGTGGAATATATATTCGCACTATGGAAAAATATTCTAAGTCTGAGGACTTGTGATTTTGTCTAATAAAACAACTAAGTTAATGAACCTCCTGGGTGGAATGGAAGGATTGGGATATGTTGAGTGGTTACACAAGGCCATGGACTTGGGTTGTGTATCTCACTTGTGGAATGCCACCCAGGAAACAAAGGGATTTGAGATTTCAAATGTTGAGAAGCTTCAAGTGCAACCACTTGGCAATATGGGCTCTGCCATGATCATATAGGTTGCAAGAACTTAGCCAAATGGAAAGTGGGTGGTAGTGTTTGATAGGTTGGAGCGCGTCCATTTTGGTCTAAGGGAAGGCTTCTGAAAGATTTTGTCTTGGGAAACCAAGTCTTGTGGGTAAAGTGCACCACCTCTGCAGAGTGTAAAACCTAAGTACTTAGCCATGTCCCTGGTAAAGGACAATTTGAGCATCAAGACATGGAAGCAATCAAGAATCTCATCATTCAAATTTCTAAAGTTAAAACTTGTGGATTGAACAAGGGTTGTTTGAATTCTTCAATCATTGATGGAGAGATGGCTTGGTACAAGGATCTTGAAATCTTTGATTGAGGAAATGATTTTGTCAAGCAAAAACTTAGTATTTTCAAAATGATAAGAAAAATCTATTTTGAGCAATGCAAGCCTCAACTACACTTAGCCAAATGCATATAGATGATAGACTCCATTATACTACCATAGTATCACTTGCCAATACAATTCAAATGTATTGACCCCTTTGTGGCTGTAACTTGTATGTTGCAGGTTTGATTGATTTTAGTGAAGATTGATTGTTTAGGATTACAAAGTCTACAACCAACATCTGCCTGTGGAATTTGAAGATGAAGGACCCATGACTATATTTATTCCGCTGCAATGTAATGTAATAGCCTAATGAGCTATGTTTGATGTAATAAACTTATGTTATTCCTGGTTATAAAGTTATATTATGACCTTTGTTTCTTGATATTACATCTTAACTGTGGATGCTAGCTATTGATCCAGGGACTAGCATTGTAAACACAGGAGGCTCTATCTTATCTAAGATTGGGACCCCTACAGATGGTATCAGAGCATTGTGTTGCCTGTAGGATTTGTAAACCCTAGGATTGGACAAAAACCCTTAGAAAAATAGGAGTTATACTTTGATCCAAAACTTATTTACTAAAACACTTGTAAACTCTTTCCTCATCCATTTTGGTTTAACTCTACTTCTCTCCTACTTCAACATGATGGAAAAACCTACCCATGGCCAAAGACTACACCATGTGCAAAGGACTTCTTCAACATCTTCAACTCTAATGACTTCAACATCTTCAGCATGTTCACCAAGGACTTCCAACATGGAAACTACTAAGGACCACAAGTGAGACAAGGAAATCTTACATAATATTTAGAGACTGAGGGAATGCAAAATAAGAAGGAGCCATCAACAACTTTGAAGTATTGCAACCAAGAGTTTTTCTCAAGGAAACCATGATCTCATATAAGAAGAATAAAGAAGGAAGGAAAGACCATAAGTGAACCATATAGATGGACCACCATAATATAGTTAAGTCAAAACCACCAACTTATGTGGTGTAACAAAAATATTTTGTTGCCTAAGTATGTGCTTGAACCTTGTTTGAGTGAAATGTTTGTTTGAGATTGCATGCACATAGTTTGTGTGAATTGTAATGTGTGCGATTAGAAATAATTCCTTAGAAATATCTTGCCTATTATAATCTCCCTTCAACCCAAACATATGACTACTCCAAGAGACACCAACACCAACCAAGAAGACAACATGAGAGAAATTATAGCAACCCAAAACCAGTTGAGCCAAGAGACAACTCAGCTTTTAGCCAACAACAATGGATTAGACCCAGCCATACAAAGGATTTTGAAATTTCAATCCCAAATGTTGCAAGGATTGGTTACTCAATTGATCCACATGGGAGAAAACTTTTCCCAAAGAGCAAAGGACAACAAGGATGACAAAGATGCTATTCTAGAAGGAACCCAAGCTAGCAATAATTTTAGAGACAAGGATCATGCATCCAAGGAACATGAAGATCAATGCCTCAAGAAGAGAGAAAGATCTCCCACTCATGAAGAACATGAACTAGAAGAACTCCTAGCTTTGGAGAGACCCAAGAAGAAGAAGAAGGACATAAGCCAGTTGCAATGTTACAATTGCAAAGAGATGGGACACTATGACAGTGAATGCCCAGAAAAGAAGAAGAGACAAGAAGACAAACAAAAGCTAGTGAAACCCAGGATAAGGAAGGATTTTAGCCAAGTGATGTGCAAACACTGCAAGGAGTTAGGACATTATGCAAACTACTGTCCAGGAAAGATGAAGCATAAGATAAACCAGCCTATGAGGGATCTCAGCCTTGTCACATGTTTCAAATGCAAGGAATTAGGCCACTATGCAAACAATTGTCCAGAAAGGATGGAGAACAAGTTAAACAAGTCTATGAAGGATCTCAACCTTGGCCCATGAGTCAAGTAAAGAAACCAAGGACACATGCAACTGTTTGCTTAGAGAAATTTTTCCCAGAATCCCAAGAAGGACAATATGTAATTTTTGTTTGAAAATTTTAAGGGTGGTAGTACCCTAGTTGTTTTGAACTTGCTTGTAACCCTAGCCTTCCCAAATCTCGGGACGAGATTTATTTTAAGGGTGGTAGCCTGTCACATCCCAAGATTTTCCAAATCTTGTAATGTGAAAAATAAATGAATAAAATAAAACTTTGTTTGATTTTCAGGGCCAGAAGAAACTTTTTGAATTCCAAAAGGAATCTTCAAACCTATTTTGAACAATTAAATCTCAAAAGGATTTAAAAACATAAAACAATTAACAAAGGAAAATAAAATATTTTGGAAATACTATTTTAGATCATTTAATAAAAGGATTTGGTATTCAAAAGAAAAGATGGATTTATAAATAAGGATTATTTTATAAAGCCAAATTAAACCTTGACCAAACTTTGGAATTAAAACCTTTGGTTTTGAATAAAAATATTAAAGGTTTATTAAATAAAATAATAAGGAATTAATATCCAAATTTTATTTAAATAAAAGGCTTTACCAATTTAATTGAAACAACAAAACTTATTAAATTGTTTAAAATAAATTTTCCAAATATTAATATTCACAAATAATATCTACTGAAGTGATTTGGCTTTATTTTAGAGTTCAAAATAAATATCTCAAATAAAACAAACCCTAGTTGATTTAATAATGAAAGTCTATTCTATTTCATTAATAATGGACTCTAAAATAAAATGTTATTTTGTTTTAAAACAAGTTTCCAAATATTCAATATTTCCCAATAAAACCTACTGATTTAGGTTTCAAATAAATATTTGATTAATAAAATCAAACTCTATTTTATTTAAATAACTAAGGCCCATTTTATCCAATTATTAAAGGACCCTAAAATAAAAGATTGTTTTGTTTTGAACAAGATTTCCAAATGAATTTTTATTTTCAAATAAAACCTACTGAATTGATTTTGAAAGTATTTGGATTTTAAATGAGGATTTTATTAATTAAAACAAACCCTATTTTATTAATAAACCATGGTCCATTTTATTTAATTAATAAATGGAACCTAAAAAGATTTAAAATATTATTTTATTTTGAAAGATGGTTATACTACTAAACAGAACCAAAAACTCATTACAATAGTTTGAATTGTTTGAATGGTTTGAATGTTTGAAATGTTGATTGAAAATCAAATCAGAAAATAGAAATAGAAAATAATAAAACAAAGTAAACAGAAAAAAATAAGAGAAAACAACCAGCCCACCATCTAGCCCAACAAGGCCCAGCAAACCAGCCCAACTCCCCTCCCCGAAAGAAAACGTTTCACACTCCTTTTAAAACCCACGAAGCAACTGACATGTGGACCTCCCCCTTTCCCCTTTTCCCACTGACGCAACGGCCCCACTCCTCCTGTTCTTCCTCTCCACCCCGCGACTGCTTCTTCCTTCTCTCATCGCCGTTGCCAGCATTGAATCGCGGCATCAATACGCCTTAACGCAGCCACCATAACTCGCAGCGATCAAGCACACTTAAGCGCCAGCGCCTCCTCCTCCATTTCCCCCAGACGCCCCTCCTCGACACGCCTCCAGGCCGCCACAATCTCTCCTCGACTGCCTCGGCTCCGACCACCGTCTCCGGCCAATTCAGGCCAGTACACGCCACCCCCTTCCTTCTCGAGAACCCTAGCAACTTACCCACTCCCAGACGCTCCTCTCTGTACCCCCCTTTCAACCGCGGGCGCCCAGAACATCGACTTCAACAATATCTAACCGCGCCGCCGCGTCTGCTGTTCTCCGACGACGTCTCCCTGGTAAAACCTGACTCCCCTCTCATCCCCGTGGACACGATGATGATCCCCAAGCTCTTACGAACCTTACCGCACTTTCCGTTTGTCCTAGGGCGCCCTCTATCCTCACCTTCGACAACATCTGAACGCGCCCGACGCCGACGACGTCTCCGACGAGCAATCGCCGCCGTCCCCGTACGCCCCCTGCCCAACGACGAGCACCTTGAGCATCAGAGCGTCACCGAGATCACTGTAAGCACCCTCACCTCCTCCCTCGCTTCCTAAATCGCCGGCATTGTCCACGTCAGACCGCGCCGCCAGTCGCCGCCACGTCAGCGCCGCTGCCAAATGGTCAAAACAATGGGGTCCATTGGATCTCAATCTGACGATAAGATTAGAAATAAGCGAAGAGGTAAGTAGCCTCTGTGCGCCGTGCGATATCACTTAATCCAACGGCCAGCGTCGCCCGATCCGGCCGAACCGGTATCATCCAGTAGAATAACGACGTGTGGCAGGATCTGTTTTAAAACAGAATTTGAAAAACAGATTTAAGTAGCAATTTGAAAACCTTATAACTTTTGATCCACGCGTCCAAATTTGGCAAATTTTATATCAATGAAATCAGGAGAACAAACCCTAGCCAACCATGCCCTTAGTTTAGCAAATAGTAGCTGTTAGCTTGTTTGAAATTGCAGAAACATTGGTATGCTTGTTAAGAATGTAAAAATTGTTTTAAGTTGAATTTAGGGTTAAAATATTTGGCAATTGGATTGATTTGAACCTACTGACCCTAGGAAACACTTTGTGGACACAAAAATGTATTTGGAGAAATTAAGAAATGATTCTTTAATTTAAAACCATTTCTAGTCAAATAGAAATGTAATTTATTTATTGAAAATAATTTTGAAGTAAAACCTTTGCGAATTGAATTGTTGTGACCTTACTGACCCTAGGAACCAACCCTTGGTGTTAAAAATGATTATGGAAAGATTTAGGTTGGATTACTTGACTTAGTCATTTTCTAGCCAAATAAAAAGAATGGTATTTGTTATAAAAATATTTATGGAAAGAAAACTTTAAGAAAATGGTTTGATCAAACCCACTGACTCAAAACACCAAGTTTTGCAAATTAGCAACTCATTTGGTGAACAACTTAAGAGTTTTGCCTTAATAAAAAACATTTTTTCACCACATGAAATTACAAATGGATTTAAAATAGTTTTTGGACAAAACCCTCTTGCTAATGACCTTGCCACATTGGTAAATGACCAATTTGGATCTTACAAAGTCTAGAAACCCCATAGAGACCCCTTTGCAAAATAAAACTATCTTGTGCATGCTCCCATGCATGACTTAGATTCCATTACTTTGTGTGTGTGAAGAATTGTTTGTTTGACTTTGGTTTGGAATGTGAATTGAATTTGTGTTTGCTTGATTGATTTGTAGTGAAGTGAGAGACTAGAAAGATCAAGGAGTGAACCACCATTCCCTACCAAAAAGGCAAGTGATGCTTCATACTTTCTATCCTATTACTTTCACTATGCATTAGTGATTTTGCTAAGTAAACTTGCATGGATTTTGCTAAGTATAGACCTTGCTATAGTAAAACCTAGTAGATGAATCCTTAGTAGGATTTCCTAAGTTAAGTATCCTATTACTACCAAGCTTAGCCTAGCTAATAGAAAACATGGGTGGAATATATATTCGCACTATGGAAAAATATTCTAAGTCTGAGGACTTGTGATTTTGTCTAATAAAACAACTAAGTTAATGAACCTCCTGGGTGGAATGGAAGGATTGGGATATGTTGAGTGGTTACACAAGGCCATGGACTTGGGTTGTGTATCTCACTTGTGGAATGCCACCCAGGAAACAAAGGGATTTGAGATGTCAAATGTTGAGAAGCTTCAAGTGCAACCACTTGGCAATATGGGCTCTGCCATGATCATATAGGTTGCAAGAACTTAGCCAAATGGACAGTGGGTGGTAGTGTTTGATAGGTTGGAGCGCGTCCATTTTGGTCTAAGGGAAGGCTTCTGAAAGATTTTGTCTTGGGAAACCAAGTCTTGTGGGTAAAGTGCACCACCTCTGCAGAGTGTAAAACCTAAGTACTTAGCCATGTCCCTGGTAAAGGACAATTTGAGCATCAAGACATGGAAGCAATCAAGAATCTCATCATTCAAATTTCTAAAGTTAAAACTTGTGGATTGAACAAGGGTTGTTTGAATTCTTCAATCATTGATGGAGAGATGGCTTGGTACAAGGATCTTGAAATCTTTGATTGAGGAATTGATTTTGTCAAGCAAAAACTTAGTATTTTCAAAATGATAAGAAAAATCTATTTTGAGCAATGCAAGCCTCAACTCCACTTAGCCAAATGCATATAGATGATAGACTCCATTATACTACAATAGTATCACTTGCCAATACAATTCAAATGTATTGACCCCTTTGTGGCTGTAACTTGTATGTTGCAGGTTTGATTGATTTTAGTGAAGATTGATTGTTTAGGATTACAAAGTCTACAACCAACATCTGCCTGTGGCAATTTGAAGATGAAGGACCCATGACTATATTTATTCCGCTGCAATGTAATGTAATAGCCTAATGAGCTATGTTTGATGTAATAAACTTATGTTATTCCTGGTTATAAAGTTATATTATGACCTTTGTTTCTTGATATTACATTTTAACTGTGGATGCTAGCTATTGATCCAGGGACTAGCATTGTAAACACAGGAGGCTCTATCTTATCTAAGATTGGGACCCATACAGATGCCCCATAAATAAGCACATCCCGCCCATAGATCTCACGGATCCCCATTCCCGGAATCTCTACACCGAACGATTGTTGCCCACATCATCAGCCTCCTCCACCCAGTATCCATCTTGCGAGTGTACCTGTTCATCTGAACCAATAATTTATCGTGTGAGACCCTAGGGGTACTCAGCAAGTCTTTATGCCTCTAAAGGGGACACAACCTGGGGTGACGCAATTGCAGCAAAAGATAAACCCTAACAGTTCTATAGATACTCGCTAACCATCCGCCTAACCAAAGATAGACGGATGTCCGTGAATTAATGACAACAGTTATAACAGTAAGATCACCAGATCCATCCTCCTCCTCGCTTACCGACGAGGAAGCGGACGAACAACCCCCATCCGTTGGCAATTTTATTAACCATTTGTCAACACCCGTATTTTTCAATCCTAGATGCCTGTTATGCCATACATCGCAATCCCAGGATTACCATTTTTGCGAGACATAACAGAATTGGATACCATAGTACTTCATCCATTACAACGATACATAAGTTCTTACACAAATAGGGATCTCATGATCCAGTCCTTAATACAACATCAAGCAGCGGAATACGGAATAGTAACGGTAGCGTAGGCGAGGCTCCATCTTCGGGGTCACAGGCAATGCTGACGATGGGAGATGATCCTAGTTGTCGTAACCGTCCTGGGGTCCATCCTCTAGGTACTCCTCTTCATAGTCTGGCCATGGGAATAGCCAGGGACAAAGCCATGAGTACTCTTTAAGTACTCGCAAACTAATACTAACAAGAAAAAGGGGTTTTTGGATAATAGGACACTAGGCTCTAGGGTTGTTTTGCAAAAGCCAGATTTATACTACTAAGTTCCCAAGCTAGTCACAATTTTATAACTCCTAAGTGGGATCGTGTATGTCTAGTCACAACTCTGTTGTGGCCAAGCCAAAGTCTCAAGTCGTTCACAAGTCATTTTGAAAAGTCTGACGGGGGAACAGTATGGCCACTCCAACTGTCCATAACCGCGGACGCGGCTATTCGAATAGTTTGACACTCTGCAGAGATTGTACACTTTCACCACAACATTCGATACATCCGTCAGGAACAAATCCTGAATTCACCATACTTAGTATGCGGATAATCAATCCTAACCTTCCATTTACACTCCCTAGTATAAGCACCTCTCCTGTGAGTTTGGCCTCCCAACCATGACCACTGTCATCTTGGTACTGCACAGGTGGACAATCTTCACAAGGTAGCCTCAGCTCAGACCTTGGCTGTGAGGGAACTAATACTAAGGTATATAAGTTTCCAGTCAAGCCCTACCCAATATTCGGGTATTGTGGTTGTACGATAAAATTGGAATGGTATCGCATCCAGACAACCATCAGTTTTATAAAGGGCTAAGGCTCATGCCTCAACATTTTCATCACCAAAATCATCAAGTGTTTGGAAACACATGTCCAAAACATTTCAATAGAATGATCCATCATTCCAAGGTTTTCATAACCATTTTTCCACCAAGTATTCCCATCTAAAGTTGATCAAGTTTTATGCTTAGCACTAGCATCTACAGGTGGGGTAGTACTAATAGAGGGGTGGTAACTAGTGGAGTTGCAGCTAAGTCCAACCTTATATCATAAGCTGATATCAAGGTTTCTAGCTTAGGCCAAATTTTATGTTCTTTATGCAACTTTCAGCACAACTGTCTAGTATCTACCAAAATTCTTGGGTAGCCTCTAAGTAAACTTTGATAAAGAAATAAAGTAAGAAGCTTGCCATTTACATACGCTTAGGGCATATAGTAATCATATCACAAGCATGGGTTGTGGCAACAATAGGGTGTCTTATGCGCTTGCATAGGTATAGTATCTTGCAAGTGTTAACTTGCATTGGTAAACTTGGTTTGCATCAATATCAGTATAAGCTTGCCTTGTGCAGAGCAGTGGTTGAAGTTCTCCTCGGCTTCCTCTTCGTAGTATCCTCCTTCTTCCTCGTAGCCTTGGTCGGTACTATCGTCTATGAATAAATACGAGGTACACAATCACCAAACAATACTTAACTACTTGCAATCATCATACACAAGGGTCCTATAGATGATCTAGCATCATCTCTAACATTACAAGGTTAAGGATTGGTTTAAGTCTTCATATTTTAGAAAAGTAATTTCTACTCATTGAAAAACTACTTAAGATTTAATATTCTCCAAACTAAACATGGGATCATGTTGACACATGTCATCACCACATGTTGTAGTCCATGGGAATGTGATTTAAAGTGGTGTCACAATTTAACAAGGTTTTACCCTTTTATTTTAATTAATTAAATGGCTAGAAATGCTTATGAAGCATTCTTTTATTCCTTGAACCTTATTTCTGCAAGTAACCTATATATATTTTTATATATTCTGAAAGGTATGGTGGAAAGTGATTTTTGAGAGTTGGAATCAACTCAAAAGCTATTGTGGTTTAAATTTGAAAAATGTTTGAATGCATAAAATCTTCTGCCTTGTCATTTTTGCTAAGGGTGATCTACAGATCCAAATGACTTGAATCCAACGGGCTTGGATTAAGCATTCACAGACCTTTCCAACAAAATTGGTTTCATCTAATTTGGTGCACTAAATCGATCTGGGTTGATTTTTGAAGTTGGGTACAGAAGTGTGTTTGAAATTAAAAAGAAAAGATTTAATTTGAATCGTTGGGCTGCGCGGGAAATTCTAACGGGCCGGCCTGCTAAGCGCAGTGCTCCCGCGGGCTGCTTAAGTGGGTGTCCCCACTCGTCAGTGACACGGGGCTGGGCGAAGCGGTATGGGGCAACGTGGTTCGTTCGATCTGGTTCTAATCCAACGGCTGAGGGTCATCGTCGACGCGAGACAGCTCCGGTGAGAACGAAACCTAGCGCGGCCAGTGAGGGGTGCTGGGGGCTCACCGGAGTACGGGCGAGGGTCGGCGAGGCAGGCGAACGACGAAGTCGACGACGGCGAACCTCCTGGTACCGGTGGCTTCTCCTGGGGCGGCTCCAATCGCTGGCTCCTTTCTTCTCCGGCAGCGGCAGGCTCCGGTGAAATTCCGGCGGGGTGGTGCTCGCCTTGCTCTGAGAATGGTGCGGCACGATCAGTGAGGAGAGGGGAGTGAGATGGTGTGAACAAATCGTGCGGGGGTGGCCTCTATTTATAGTCGAGCGAGGGGACCGTCGGGGCGCAAGGTGAGCTCGTCGGAGGCGACGTTACAGGCAGCTAATGGCATGGGCAAGGGTAGGGGACGGTGCTGTGTCTCCTGGCGATGCTCAACGACATGGTCGCGAGGGATGGGGCGGTGTGGTTTGGTCTGGAACGGGCGGTGCTCTGCGCGGCAGAGGCGGCGTTCTCGACGGCGGGCGGTGGCTGTATGGCGCGGGGCGTTAAACGGGGATGTCTGGTGGTCTCCTGGGTCGGTGGGGATCGTGTGTGCGCGCGGTGAGGGCGGCGCGCGGTCTGTGGGTGGTGGTCGAGGGTGGCGCTCTGGCGCACGCTCGGCATGGTCTGGGCGTGTCTTATGCGCGTGGTCCAGGGCTTGGCAACGCTCGCGGCTGGGACAGGCAGTGGCGGTGGACGGTGGGCTGCCTCCCAGACAAGGTTGGCACGGCTAGTTCTTCCTCTAGCCTGCTGTCGACTATGGGGTGGCATTGAGGTGCTCGGCTGTTCACCATTAATGGCAATGGCAAGCTCACAGGGGTGCTAGTGCTGGTCTAACCTTTCTATATGATCTACTGGATTGTGTGAGAGCTAACTAGGGAAGAAGTTAGGCTCAAAACACTGCACACTATAGTGTTTGTGTTTTGTTTGATTTGTGTCTGCAACCTGTTTGATGAAATGGCCGCATGAAATCAAGTTTTGAATTTTGAAATGATTTTTGGTGGGTTTGCTAGATTGGTTCTGGTGAGTCTGCAGATGCTTGGGTTTTGAAAATTGAGCTTGTTTAAGTGGGTTTTGAAAAAGTGGGATCTTCCCATATGAAGAAGATTCAATTTTGAGTTGTCATTTAAACTATGCATTTGAAAGTTTCTGGATGATCACAAGGTGGGCCTTGATACTTTGTTATGAGTACATTCAAGGGGTGCAAAGATCCAGAAAAGTTTCTGTTAGGTTTTGAAAGTTTGAGACAGCCAAAGTAGGCATGGGAGTTAAATTGGTCAAAATGACCATTCACTTAATATATTGGTTTTGACTTATTTTTCTTTAGGAAAAGTGCGGGGAATGTTTTAGATGATGTTCTTTTCACCTATGAAACATTTTACAATCAATGGCTCACACAAACAAAGTGGTTTTAAAGAATTTCAAAATTCATGCATACACATATACATGCTTTCATGAATTGATTTAGAAAAGTTTTTGTTAACCCTAAACTTTAGGATTAGTGTTTTGTTGATCTAAGTTTGATATTTTTGGGATGTTACAAACCTTCCCCCTTAAACAAAATCTCGTCCCGAGATTTGAAAAAGGACGAAAAGATTACCTAGGATTTGAAGAGATCTGGAAACTCCGTCCTGATGTGATCTTCGCGTTCCCAGGTAGCTTCCTCTTCTGTGTGGTTGCTCCACTGAATCTTGAGAAACTTGATGCTTCGGGTTCTGGTCGTTCGAAAAGCTTCCTCCAATATACGGATGGGTACTTCGGGATAGGTCAGGTCATCATTGATCTCTATGGTCCTATGATCGATATTTTTGAACACTTCGGTCTTCTCGGGGACTTCGAGACATTTGCGAAGTAACGAGATATGGAACACATTGTGCACTGCTGACATCTCTTCTGGTAGCTCAAGTTGATACGATACTTCTCCTCGACGGTTCAAAATTTTGAAAGGTCCGATATATCTGGGGGCTAACTTTCCTTTGAGTTGGAAACGCTGCATTCCCTTCAATGGCGACACTTTCAGGTAAACAAAGTCTCCAATGTTAAAGGCGAGGTCTCGACGTCTCTTGTCGGCGTAACTCTTTTGTCGGGATTGGGCTGTCTTGAGATGCTCTCGAATCTTGTGAACCTTCTCTTCTGCTTCTCGTAGGATGTCGGGTCCGAAAATTTGACTCTCTCCTACTTCCGACCAGTTCAAAGGGGTGCGGCACTTCCTTCCGTACATGAATTCAAATGGGGCCATTTGCAAACTGGCTTGGTAACTATTGTTGTAGGAAAATTCTGCAAACGGCAGACAGTCTTCCCACTTGGATCCATATTCTAGCACACATGCTCTAAGCATATCTTCGAGTATTTGGTTTACTCGCTCCGTTTGTCCATCGGTCTGAGGGTGATACGCGGTACTGAAATCTAGGCGGGTTCCTAAACCTTCCTGGACCTTCTTCCAGAATCTCGAGGTAAACTGAGTTCCTCGATCCGATACGATATTCTTGGGGACTCCGTGCAAACTAACGATCCTAGCGATGTACAACTTTGCTAGCTTCGAACTCTGATAGGTGGTTTTAACGGGCAAGAAATGGGCGACTTTGGACAATCTGTCCACTATGACCCAAATAGAGTAATTTCCCCTACTAGAAGTAGGTAGTCCAGTGATAAAGTCCATTCCTACAGAATCCCATTTCCATTCCGGAATTTGCAAAGGTTGCAACAATCCAGCGGGTCTTTGATGTCCTGCCTTGACTCGCTGACATATATCACACTTGGCGATATAGCTTCCGATTTCTCTCTTCATCTTATGCCACCAAAATTGCTCTTTCAAATCTTGATACATCTTAGTTCCTCCTGGATGGATATAATAAAGAGTATCATGAGCCTCCTTCAAGATAAATTCTTTTAACTCAGAATCTGCTGGTACACAAAGGCGTCCTTTGTACCACAAAACTCCTTCTTCGTCCTCGGTGAATCCGGGTACTTTGCCTGTACCGATACGACGTTTAATTCCGTCGATACTAGCATTTCCTTTCTGCGCCTCTTTAACCTGACTGATCAAAGTGGGATGAAGTTCTATGCTAGCCAAAAATCCTTCACTTACTAATTCTATTCGAAAATCTTCCATCTCTTTGTGCAAACTTGGTTGCTCCTTCAAAATCATGGAGTTCAAGCGGCACGGCAATCTGCTAAGGGCATCGGCTACTACGTTGGCTTTTCCAGGGTGATAATGAATGTCCAGGTCGTAATCCTTGATTAGCTCAATCCATCTACTCTGCCTCATATTCAGCTCCTTCTGAGTGAATATATACTTTAGGCTCTTGTGATCCGAATAAATCTCACAACGGTTTCCCATAAGGTAATGTCTCCATGTCTTCAGGGATAGAACTACGGCTGCGAGTTCGAGGTCATGGGTTGGATAATTTTGTTCATGCTGCTTCAATTGTCGCGATAGATAGGATATAACTTGGCCTTCTTGCATTAGCACACATCCGAGACCAATCTTGGATGCGTCACAATACACATCGAAGGGCTTCGTGATATCCGGCATGATCAAGATTGGGGCGGAAATCAATCTCCTTTTGAGTTCTTGGAAACTAGCTTCACACTTTTCTGTCCATTCAAACTTCTTGTCCTTCTTCAGCAATTGGGTCATGGGTCGGGCGATACTAGAGAATCCTTCTACGAATTTGCGGTAATATCCCGCCAATCCGAGAAAAGCACGAACTTGGGTTTGAGTGGTTGGGGCTTGCCAATCTTCTACATCTTTCACTTTGGCAGGGTCAACGGCAATTCCTCCGGCTGATACAATGTGACCGAGGAATCCTACTTCCTGTAACCAGAATTCACATTTGCTAAATTTTGCATACAGCCGATGCTCTCTAAGGGTTCTAAGAATGGTCCGTAGGTGTAGCTCATGTTCTTTTTCCGATTTGGAATAAATCAGAATGTCATCGATGAAAACAACGACAAACTTATCCAGGAAGTCCATAAAAATCTTATTCATGAGGTTCATGAAATAAGCGGGGGAATTGGTTAATCCAAAAGACATGACTGTATACTCATACAACCCATATCTGGTGGTAAAGGCAGTCTTTGGAATATCCTCTGCACGAATTTTGAGTTGATGATAACCAGTTCTAAGATCAATCTTAGAAAACACCTGGGCACCAGTCAACTGATCAAACAAATCCTCTATCTTGGGCAAGGGGTACTTGTTCTTGATGGTGACATCATTCAACTTTCGATAATCCGTACACAAACGGTTACTTCCATCCTTCTTGTCCACAAACAAGACAGGTGACCTCCATGGGGACGCACTTGGTTGAATCAGTCCGATTTCTAACATGGAATACAGTTGCTTCTTCAGTTCTTCTAGTTCTGACGGGTTCATACTATAGGGTCTCTGGGCTATAGGTCCTGTTCCGGGGATTAGTTCGATGATAAACTCGATATCCCTATCTGGGGGCATACCGGGCAAAACATCTGGAAATACATCGGGGTATTCACAGACTACCCGAACTTGGTCGATGGTAGGTTGGGCTAGACACTTGTTACACTTGAATTGGCGAGGTAAGGTTTTCGATATATGCTCGACTAATATTCCGGCGGTACTAGTCATGGTAATGGCTTTCTTGGCACAGTCAATCATTCCTTTATGTTTGGACATCCAATCCATTCCTAGTACTACTTCCAAACCTTTAGTTCCGAGTACTATTAGATTAGCATAAAAATCTATGCCATGGATTCGGATAGGGACGGCTGTGCAAATTTGCCTAGCCTTGGTGGTTGATCCGGGAATTTGTACAATCATCACATGCTTCAGTTTGGTTGGTTGGATTTTACTAGTGCATGCAAATTCTTCGGTGACAAATGAATGCGATGCACCAGAATCAAACAACACTCTTGCGAGTACTGAATTAACAGAAAACATACCCAGCACTACGTCTGACGCTTCCTGAGCTTCTTCAGCATGCATGAGAAAAAGGCGGCCATTGCGGTTGAGTGAATTTCCTGGGGCAAATCTTCTCCCTGGCTGGACACGACGCTGCTGCTGGGCTGGGACATTGGTATTAGGGGCTGTAGCGTTCTTCTTGTTGGGGCACTCGTTGGAATAGTGGCCTTTATTTCCACAGTCATAACAGGTCACTTGTGACTTGTCCTTGGCTGCGACAGGCACAACATTGCTTCCAGTCCTCGGGGAAGTATTGGGGTTGGCGGTAGCATGGTTGGTGTTGAACTTGGGTGGGGCACGGGTGAAAGTGCTAGAATTGCCGGGGTTGTTGTGATTTCCTCCGGGTCTAGGGTTTCCACGGTTGGGATAGTTCGGACGGGTCATAGGGGTCTGTTGGTTCTTGGGGCAAATCCTGGAGATGGGTTGGGGCGATACTTTGGGGTCTGATGGGTTCCTGGTTGATGCATCATGCGACGCTTGCGGTTCTCATTGGCCTGGTTGATCTTTCCTTCCATCTGGATAGCGGAGTCGACAAGGGCTTCAATATCAGCAAAGGGAATATTGACTAACACTGTCTGCATCTCGTCATGTAGACCATTCAGGAATCTTTCTTTCTTCTTGGCTTCGGTGTCTATCTCATCTGGGGCGTACCTAGCTAATGACAAAAATTTGTCACGGTATTCCACTACAGTCATCCTTCCTTGCTTCAATTCTCTGAACTCGTCTCTCATTCTCTTGATCAAACCTAGCGGCACATGGGTTCTGCTAAACTTGACCTTGAATTCCTCCCAGGTCATCATTTGGCCTCCGGTCATTGCACGAACACTGTTCCACCATGCCCTGGCATCTCCGGCTAGATAATGAGTGGCGAACAAGACTTTCTCGTTGGCTTCTACTCCGGCTACTTCTAAGTTATTCTCCATGGTTTGCAGCCAATCATCGGCGTCTAGGGGTTCTTCTGACTTGGTGAAAACGGGTGAGTTGGTATTCTGGAAATTCTTGAGCTTAGATCCGTGGTTGTCCTGATTTCCATGACCTTGGTTGTTGTGGGCCAGCTGGGCTATCTGTTGCAGAGTGGCTAGGTTGGCTTGCCGTTCCGCTCGTTCAGCTTCGCGGTCAGAAGTCAACATTTGCAGGATCTGCAACATTGGGTCCGGGGCTGAACCACTTCCTCCACGTGGCATCTGAAGATTGATATAGATCATGAGAAAAGAGGGAAATTTCTAAGGTTTTGGGTCTTTGAAAAGTTTTTAGAGTTTGACTCAAGTTTTCTAGCAACTTGCTTTTTCATTCATTCACTCATAGCACACAGTACAACACACACCACAACAAAGCAAAACAGATGGTTTTAAGAACCATACTGGGAACTACGATACAGTGGGCCGACTACTACTCACTACGCTAGTGCTCAGTGCTACTACTGCTCGGAGTCTGTGGCTTCATCATCTTCCGCATCATTGATGAAGGCGAAATCATCCTCATCGGTGAGGAAGTCCATGGCCTGATCCTCCAGAAAATCATCGTCATCGCTGAGATAGGAGTAAGGGTCTCCACGAAGATCTTCTCCGGCATTCTCCCTTTCCTCTAACTGCATGTCTCTCTCATGGATGGTCTCTTCCAGAGCTGAGATACGATGGCGAAGACGGGCAATAATGCGCTCCTTCTTGTCGAGCTGACGGCGGCGAGACTTGCGATCCTTTGCTAGCATGGCGATGGTCTGATCCTTCGTCTTGATGATGGTAGACTTGTGGTTGCAATAGTCACGGCAGTTGTCCAGTTCCTGCTGACGATCATACATCATGAAGCTAAGGTGGTCCAATTGAGTCTTCAGCTCGGGGTGGTATGGGGCTTCCAGTGGTTGACCATTTGCATCACGTCTTGGGCAAAACTCAAAGCGAGTACCCTTGATCTGACTGATGCTCTGCCCACACAGACGGGAAAGAGCTTCCTGCATTGCTCTGGCAAGTCCATCGAGCCAGTTGTTTTCCCTCAAGGTAAACTGAATTCCCTCCGCAGTGGGAGGTTCAATCTTTCCTCGTAGGCTTGCAACAATTAGCCACTGTAGATCTTCTCCCCCTTGATCATTGAGCTGAGCTCCGAAGAACTCGGGATGCGGGCGCTCCAAAAGTTCCGAAAGCTGATCCAGATCCCTCTCAAAGATAAGGTCTCCTCCATTTCCGAGTTGGTAAAACTTGCTGTACTTCACGTCCATCTATAAAAATAGAGGATGAGTAGTTTAGCAAAGTGATCAAGTGTGTCAAAATTTTATATATTTTGCAAGAGTTTTTGAGGTACATGAAGTTTATTAAAGAATTTAAGAGGTAAGAATGAGAATTAGTTTTCGTAAATAGTTTTGTTTTTGAGTGTTGAAACTAAGTTTTTGGTTCAGCGTCCAATCTAACTAGGGTCTCCTATGGTCAGGATGGCTCTGATACCAACTTGTCAACACCCGGATTTTTCAATCCTAGATGCCTGTTATGCCATACATCGCAATCCCAGGATTACCATTTTTGCGAGACATAACAGAATTGGATACCATAGTAATTCATCTATTACAACGATACATAAGTTCTTACGCAAATAGGGATCTCATGATCCAGTCCTTAATACAACATCAAGCAGCGGAATACGGAATAGTAACGGTAGCGTAGGCGAGGCTCCATCTTCGGGGTCACAGGCAATGCTGACGATGGGAGATGATCCTAGTTGTCGTAACCGTCCTGGGGTCCATCCTCCAGGTACTCCTCTTTATAGTCTGGCCATGGGAATAGCCAGGGACAAAGCCATGAGTACTCTTTAAGTACTCGCAAACTAATACTAACAAGAAAAAGGGGTTTTTGGATAATAGGACACTAGGCTCTAGGGTTGTTTTGCAAAAGCCAGATTTATACTACTAAGTTCCCAAGCTAGTCACAATTTTATAACTCCTAAGTGGGATCTTGTATGTCTAGTCACAACTCTGTTGTGGCCAAGCCAAAGTCTCAAGTCGTTCACAAGTCATTTTGAAAAGTCTGACGGGGGAACAGTATGGCCACTCCAACTGTCCATAACCGCGGACGCGGCTATTCGAATAGTTTGACACTCTGCAGAGATTGTACACTTTCACCACAACATTCGATACATCCGTCAGGAACAAATCCTGAATTCACCATACTCAGTATGCGGATAATCAATCCTAACCTTCCATTTATACTCCCTAGTATAAGCACCTCTCCTGTGAGTTTGGCCTCCCAACCATGACCACTGTCATCTTGGGTACTGCACAGGTGGACAATCTTCACAAGGTAGCCTCAGCTCAGACCTTGGCCGTGAGGGAACTAATACTAAGGTATATAAGTTTCCAGTCAAGCCCTACCCAATATTCGGGTATTGTGGTTGTACGATAAAATTGGAATGGTATCGCATCCAGACAACCATCAGTTTTATAAAGGGCTAAGGCTCATGCCTCAACATTTTCATCACCAAAATCATCAAGTGTTTGGAAACACATGTCCAAAACATTTCAATAGAATGATCCATCATTCCAAGGTTTTCATAACCATTTTTCCACCAAGTATTCCCATCTAAAGTTGATTAAGTTTTATGCTTAGCACTAGCATCTACAGGTTGGGTATTACTAATAGAGGGGTGGTAACTAGTGGAGTTGCAGCTAAGTCCAACCTTATATCATAAGCTGATATCAAGGTTTCTAGCTTAGGCCAAATTTTATGTTCTTTATGCAACTTTCAGCACAACTGTCTAGTATCTACCAAAATTCTTGGGTAGCCTCTAAGTAAACTTTGATAAAGAAATAAAGTAAGAAGCTTGCCATAAAACTAGGATTGGTTTAGCAAGTGGGTATAGTTACATACGCTTAGGGCATATAGTAATCATATCACAAGCATGGGTTGTGGCAACAATAGGGTGTCTTATGCGCTTGTATAGGTATAGTATCTTGCAAGTGTTAACTTGCATTGGTAAACTTGGTTTGCATCAATATCAGTATAAGCTTGCCTTGTGCAGAGCAGTGGTTGAAGTTCTCCTCGGCTTCCTCTTCGTAGTATCCTCCTTCTTCCTCGTAGCCTTGGTCGGTACTAGCGTCTATGAATAAATACGAGGTACACAATCACCAAACAATACTTAACTACTTGCAATCATCATACACAAGGGTCCTATAGATGATCTAGCATCATCTCTAACATTACAAGGTTAAGGATTGGTTTAAGTCTTCTTATTTTAGAAAAGTAATTTCTACTCATTGAAAAACTACTTAAGATTTAATATTCTCCAAACTAAACATGGGATCATGTTGACACATGTCATCACCACATGTTGTAGTCCATGGGAATGTGATTTAAAGTGGTGTCACAATTTAACAAGGTTTTACCCTTTTATTTTAATTAATTAAAGTGGCTAGAAATGTTTATGAAGCATTCTTTTATTCCTTGAACCTTATTTCTGCAAGTAACCTATATATATTTTTATATATTCTGAAAGGTATGGTGGAAAGTGATTTTTGAGAGTTGGAATCAACTCAAAAGCTATTGTGGTTTAAATTTGAAAAATGTTTGAATGCAGAAAAGCTTCTGCCTTGTCATTTTTGCTAAGGGTGATCTACAGATCCAAATGACTTGAATCCAACGGGCTTGGATTAAGCATTCACAACGGGTTTCATCTAATTTGGTGCACTAAATCGATCTGGGTTGATTTTTGAAGTTGGGTACAGAAGTGTGTTTGAAATTAAAAAGAAAAGATTTAATTTGAATCGTTGGGCTGCGCGGGAAATTCTAACGGGCCGGCCTGCTAAGCGCAGTGCTCCCGCGGGCTGCTTAAGTGGGTGTCCCCACTCGTCAGTGACACGGGGCTGGGCGAAGCGGTATGGGGCAACGTGGTTCGTTCAATCTGGTTCTAATCCAACGGCTGAGGGTCATCGTCGACGCGAGACAGCTCCGGCGAGTACGAAACCTAGCGCGGCCAGTGAGGGGTGCTGGGGGCTCACCGGAGTACGGGCGAGGGTTGGCGAGGCGGGCGAACGACGAAGTCGACGACGGCGAACCTCCTGGTACCGGTGGCTTCTCCTGGGGCGGCTCCAATCGCTGGCTCCTTTCTTCTCGGGCAGCGGCAGGCTCCGGTGAAATTCCGGCGGGGTGGTGCTCGCCTTGCTCTGAGAATGGTGCGGCACGATCAGTGAGAAGAGGGGAGTGAGATGGTCTGAAGAAATCGTGCGGGGGTGGCCTCTATTTATAGTCGAGCGAGGGGACCGTCGGGGCGCAAGGTGAGCTCGTCGGAGGCGACGTTACAGGCAGCTAATGGCATGGGCAAGGGTAGGGGACGGTGTTGTGTCTCCTGGCGATGCTCAACGACATGGTCGCGAGGGATGGGGCGGTGTGGTTTGGTCTGGAACGGGCGGTGCTCTGCGCGGCAGAGGCGGCGTTCTTGACGGCGGGCGGTGGCTGTATGGCGCGGGGCGTTAAACGGGGATGTCTGGCGGTCTCCTGGGTCGGTGGGGATCATGTGTGCGCGCGGTGAGGGCGGCGCGCGGTCTGTGGGTGGTGGTCGAGGGTGGCGCTCTGGCGCACGCTCAGCATGGTCTGGGTGTGTCTTATGCGCGTGGTCCAGGGCTTGGCAACGCTCGCGGCTGGGACAGGCAGTGGCGGTGGACGGTGGGCTGCCTCCCAGACAAGGTTGGCACGGCTAGTTCTTCCTCTAGCCTGCTGTCGACTATGGGGTGGCATTGAGGTGCTCGGCTGTTCACCATTAATGGCAATGGCAAGCTCACAGGGGTGCTAGTGCTGGTCTAACCTTTCTATATGATCTACTGGATTGTGTGAGAGCTAACTAGGGAACAAGTTAGGCTCAAAACACTGCACACTATAGTGTTTGTGATTTGTTTGATTTGTGTCTGCAACCTGTTTGATGAAATGGCCGCATTAAATCAAGTTTTGAATTTTGAAATGATTTTTGGTGGGTTTGCTAGATTGGTTCTGGTGAGTCTGAAGATGCTTGGGTTTTGAAAATTGAGCTTGTTTAAGTGGGTTTTGAAAAAGTGGGATCTTCCCATATGAAGAAGATTCAATTTTGAGTTGTCATTTCAACTATGCATTTGAAAGTTTCTGGATGATCACAAGGTGGGCCTTGATACTTTGTTATGAGTACATTCAAGGGGTGCAAAGATCCAGAAAAGTTTCTGTTAGGTTTTGAAAGTTTGAGACAGCCAAAGTAGGCATGGGAGTTAAATTGGTCAAAATGACCATTCACTTAATATATTGGTTTTGACTTATTTTTCTTTAGGAAAAGTGTGGGGAATGTTTTAGATGATGTTCTTTTCACCTAAGAAACATTTTACAAGCAATGGCTCACACAAACAAAGTGGTTTTAAGGAATTTCAAAATTCATGCATACACATATACATGCTTTCATGAATTGATTTAGAAAAGTTTTTGTTAACCCTAAACTTTAGGATTAGTGTTTTGTTGATCTAAGTTTGATATTTTTGGGATGTTACACCATTCCATGAGTGTTGCACTATTTACTAATCAATTACTTAGTCAAATTAAAAGCGGTACTTTAGTTATGCTTGTCTATGATCGAGAAACTGTGCTCCAAGTCGTCCATAACCGCGGACACGGCTTTCAGAAAGTTTTACCCTGCAGGGGTGCACAAATAGCAACACACACTCGATCAACCTCGGAAAAACCAAATAAAAACCCAACGAGGCCTTCACGACAAAGCAATCACAGGATTCCAAAATATTTCAGGGGGCCACCCCATTAAGCTACCCGCAACGAAGTTAGCTGACTCCGAGACGGACTCAAGGTTTGGGTGGACGGCTGTAAACGACTGGGAACCCGAAAATGTGACTGGGCTTGTCGATACCGCAAAATCGTGTCCCGATCCTAAACAGTACAGGTGCTCCTCGCACAATCGTAATAAAGCAATAAAGCATGGCATAAGTACAGGATAGTAAATAAAACCTCAAACTAGTTTGTGGCCCCAAGAAATAAGAATGAATCAAGCTCTGGCTCAGGGGGGTCCCATAAGCCTCCCAGATGTGGATAGCGCGAATAATCAAGGAATAGGAATCAAGTACTCGGGGTCCTACGGGACACAAGTGAGCAGGAAAAACCAAATAGCAGATATTGCTCACCGGTGCCACTTTCATTAGTTATCCCATTACTACTCAGGTTAAGTTGTTTAGGTACCTCGTTATCCATCAGACTCTCACATACCCTACACATGCTGTTCTACGACTCGCATGGCTCAAACAACTCCTGTAGTAATGGCTCATGGGATGGAGGAACAAGCTTCGGTGGGGTTTAAAAATAAAGGCTATGCAATACTTGGGATTCAGTTTAATGCAATCGCGACTCAATGATGCAAGGATAAGATAGAGGCAATAGGTACTGTATGTATGCAAGCATGTGGTAGTGCTTGCCTGTCAGCTCAGTTGAAGCGAGAGACGGATCTGGGTAGTGCTCCTGGTTTTCTTGATATATCCCCTGCTCAGCGTCTATTCGAAGAAGAACCAAACAAACAAGGGCCAACATAAATAAAGTGCACAAGCATAGGAATAAAATGCATCAAGCAAACGATCATGCCATGATGAATGATGCACAAGTTGCATGGCAATAAGGTAGCATGGCATGGGTGAGGTGTAGAATACAAGAAATAAACATTTCATTGAGTTTTGGCCACATTTTATCCTCATATTAGTTGTTGTTTACATTATATTTGTATGATGCATGCTGCAATTCAGAACATGGAATGCATAAACAGAAAGGTCTTGTCGAGCTGATCATTTTAGACATATCATTTGTTTAATTTGGAGTTATAGAACTAAAGTTATTAATAAATCAAGGTAGAGGGGCATTTTGATGTAATTTAGATCAACTTGCAATTTTAAGTGTTCAAAATATATTTTGGATAGCATATTTGAATTCCTCACATTCTTCTGATTCAAAAACATATATTATTTGTATTATTTGGTATTATGAATTTAAATTTATTTTATAGCCAAAATTATTAAATGGGGTCAAAGTTAAAGGTTTGACTAGATAGAGTCAAATCTGGTCAAATTCGAAAACATGGTTGAATTCATATTTGGAAAACATTTACTTTTCATTTTGAAAGTTTTTACAAATTCGAATTATTTCAAAATATATGATTTTAGTTAGGTTTAAACATTTCCTGAAATTTTATTTGATTTCAGAAAACTCGGGCGACTTTTCTCACTCAGGGACATTCTACCCTCCGTCACTGACATGTGGGGCAGAGGAAAAAAAAAGGGGCCACGGAAGCGCTAGCGAACGAGGTGGTGACAAGTGGCGAAGGGGAGGACGGCGGGTTGAGCTTCTCGAAAGGGGAGGGGTTTATGTGCAAATCTGCCAGGAGCTGCTCGATTGGAGCCTGACGAACTGAACCTGTTAGAGAGAAAAGCTGCTAGCTGAACTCGATTTCGGATGAATATGGCGAGCAAGTGAGTCCAGATCTTGAGACGCTGTCAAAACAGAAGTTGTAGAGGGGGGTTCTATGCCTATTTCTCCTTAAGGGATCATCACCGAAGAAGGAGTGGAACGCCGGTTAATCGTCGAGGAACATGGACAGATCCCCGAGTTAGGACTGACGGAAGAACGTGCAGAGGCGCCAGGATCTGGACGAACTTTGGAGGAAGATGGCGAGCAAATGGATGCGAATTTCGCAAATCCGAAAAAACCAAAGATAAAGAGGGATCTATAGGCTACAAGTTTCGTGTTTGGGGTTTCTCCGGAGGAGGGCTATACACGCCGGGAAACAGAGCAGAACAGAGGCGGTTAGATGCGGCTGCAGCTGCTTCACGTTGCCACTGCTGCTGCTGCGGGTTCTCTGGTGCGCGCGGCGAGCGGCACGGCGAGGCGGCGCGGGAGGGCGGCGGCGTCACAGGGAAGGAGGGAGGCATAGGAAGGAGGGGAATGGAAAGGGGGCTTACCACGAGGCCGGCGGTGGTCTCGGAGGGCTAGGGGGTGGTCTAGAACGGTGGCGACGGTGAGGCCTAAGGCGGAGCTGCTCCTGTTTTCCGGCGGAAGAAGAGGAAGAAGTAGCTCCTGGGAACGTACAGCTCCTCTCGAGGGACCCCAACAAACAGCGCAGACGAGGCGAGTGATCCCCGGCTTCAGCGGTGCTCACCGGCGACCAAGGCGACAGAGCGGTTCTGCTCGGCTTATCGCTGCTCGCGGGAGGGAGAAGGACAGGGGAAAGGAGGGGTGGCGGCGCAGAGGCATAAGGAGGGAGTCTAGGGTTTGGAGGCTGCGGCGCGGAGATAAGAAGGGAGGACGGCCACGCGCGGTGATGCGGTGTGACGAGGACAACGGCGCAGAGACGGTGACCTGCTCCGTCTGGCGCTAGCAGAGAGGAGAGGTAGCGACGGAAAGAAGAAGAACAGGAGACGGCGTCGGTGAAGGGGTACTGGGCCAGCGAGAGGGAGGAGGGAAGGAAACGGGCCAGGTGGCTGCTGGGCTGGGCCCAAGGTTGCTGCTGCCAGGTTTGGTTCTCTCCTCTCTTTTTATTATTTCCTATTTCATTTTGTTAGTTCAAATGTTTCGTTTTATGTTTATATTTAGCCAATTTAAGGAATCAACTTATCCAAACTATTTGAATCTTTGCAGGGATTTTGAACAAAGGTGTCGAGGCAACAAAAAATAGACTTGAGGAAAATAGCATATTTGAAAGAGAGGATGCCCACATACATAATGGATATGTGTCAATTGGGGCATTTTACAAGAATATGAAGATTTGAGGTTTTGCAATTTGGATACCATCATTTGTAGAATTAGTGAACCTTCACATGGATCCCAAGCTTGTAGAAAACAAAACAGAGGGAGAGAGATGAGATGGGAGGTGATCCACTCAAGAATGCAAATAAAACTCAAAGATGACCAAAGTTGGTGATGGTTGCATGGGCCATGCATAAATAAATAATACCATGCTTATCTTGTGAAAACAAGATTATTTCCATGGCATTATTCTTATGCATTCCAAAATGTGGAGTAAGGCCCAAGCAAAAGAATTTGTAGAATTGGACCCACCCTATCTCTCATGAGCTAGATTAAACATCAAAATAAAAATAATTACAAGATCATGGATAATGGGATGGTGGAATTGTAAGGTGGTGAAAGAAAGGTGGTGGAGTTGAATAAAAGATATGCCCCCAACTCAACTTGGGCATTTAACAATATATCAAGAACCAAATACAATATCAAGAGGCAAATACAATTTACCATGCCTATGAGAGAAGAACCAAATCACCAGGTTTTACATGATGCTCAAATGCAAGGTGGCATGATGACATGAGCATGATATGATGATGATGCAACAATTATATGTAGGGAGTAGCCATTATATTACTAAACCAAGTAGCATTACAGATGATAGACAAATGGGATGCTACAACTCTCCCCCACTAAACAGGAATCTCGCCCCGAGATTCTAGGAAGAAGAAGAAGACACAAAGAGGGTAGGATAGTTGGCACGGAGTTCATCTTCACGTTCCCAAGTGGCTTCATCAACATAATGGTGCGACCACTGCACCTTGCAGAACTTGATGGACTTGTTGCGAGTCCTTCTTTCTGCGGTCTCAAGGATTTTTGTGCGGTGTTCTTGATAAGACAGGTCTTCTTGGAGATCGATTAGCTCATGATCCACGGTCCTGCCGGGATCCTTGAAGCACTTCTTGAGTTGTGAGATGTGGAAAACATCATGAACCTTCAGTTTTTCCGGAAGCTCAAGAGCATAAGCAACTTCTCCTCTTCTTCCACGAATTTTGAAAGGACCGATGTATCTAGGATCCAGCTTTCCTTTGATACCAAAGCGGTGTGTGCCTCTCATGGGAGTGACACGAAGGTAAACGAGATCACCAGGGGCATACACCATGTCCGTGTGCTTCCTGTCATAATTGCTCTTCTGGCGACTTTGAGCAATCTTCAGATTTTCAAGAATGATATGCACCTTCTCCTCCGCTTGATTTACAATGTCAGGGCCAAACCAAATTCTTTCTCCTGCACCTGACCAACCAATTGGAGTTCTGCATTTGCGGCCATAGAGAGCCTCAAATGGTGCCATCTTCAGACTTTTCTGGAAGCTGTTGTTGTAAGAGAATTCAGCATAAGGAAGACATTCTTCCCACTTCATGCCAAAAGAGATGACGCAAGCACGAAGCATATCCTCCAGAATCTGATTGATCCTTTCAACTTGTCCTTGCGACTGAGGGTGGTAAGCTGTGCTGAAGTTCAACTTTGTTCCCAAAGCATTTTGGAAACTTTCCCAGAACTTGGAAGTGAAGATGCTCCCACGGTCTGAACTGATCTCAAGCGGAACCCCATACAGAGAGACAATTCTGTTGATATAGAGCTCAGCCAACTGAATTCCAGAAATTGTTTCCTTGACGGGGAAGAAATGAGCCACTTTAGAAAGCCTGTCAATGACAACAAAGATTGCATTGTTGCCCTTCTGCGACCTTGGAAAACCAGTGATGAAGTCCATCTCTACTTTCTCCCATTTCCATTCCGGGGGTTTCAATGGCTGTAGAAGACCGAAGGGTTTCTGATGGACAGCTTTCACTCTGCGGCAGACATCACACTCCGAGACATACTTGGCACAATATCGTTTCAATCCCGGCCACCAATATTGTGTTTTCAAGTCCATGTACATCCTTGTGCTGCCAGGGTGAATAGAAAGAACAGAATCATGCGCCTCCTTGAGAACTTGCTCTCTCAAACCCGGGTAGTTCGGAACAAACATCCGGTGTTCAAAGAAAAGCGTGCCTTGATCATCGACGTGGAAGGACTCATACTTCGGAAGCTGAAGTTTGGAGATGATCTTTTTGGTGTGCGGATCACCAAGCTGACGAGAGCGAATCTTTTCTTCCAAGAGAGGAGTAGCCAGAAGGTTCAGGAGATAGCCTTGTTCCACAATTTCAAGGTTGAGCTGACGGAATTCCTCGCACAAGAGAGGCTGTTGTTCTTCCATCATGAGGTTGTTGACATAAGCTTTGCGGCTGAGAGCATCGGCCATGACATTAGCTTTGCCCGGAGTGTAGTTGATGGTCAAATCAAAATCATTGATTGCTTCAATCCATCTCCTCTGCCGAAGGTTGAGATCAGGTTGTGTGAAGATATACTTCAAACTTTTGTGATCAGAAAAGATCTCACAACGGTTGCCAAGGAAGTAGTGCCTCCATATCTTCAAAGCAAAGACAACTGCTGCGAGCTCGAGGTCATGTGTGGGATAGTTGATCTCATGCGTCTTCAACTGTCGAGAGGCATAAGCAACAACTTGTTTTTCTTGCATAAGGACCGCACCCAATCCTTGCAAAGAGGCGTCACAGAATATCTGTAAAGGCTTAGATGTATCCGAAGGAACCAAGACTGGCGTGGAAGTGAGCTTCTCTTTGAGTGTCTCAAAGCTTGCTTGACATGCAGGAGTCCAAAGGCATTTCTTACCTTTCTTGAGGAGATCGGTAAGAGGCTTCGCTATCTTCGAAAAGTTCTGAACGAAGCGATGGCAATAACTAGCAAAACAAAGGAAACTCCGCACTTCTTTGACATTTACAGGAGGAAGCCATTCAACAATTGTCTTCACAGTTTCCGGGTTGACTGCAATGCCCTTGGCAGAGATGACATGACCAAGATAGGTTACTTGAGGCAGCCAAAACTCACACTTGGAGAACTTTGCATACAAGCGGTTCTCACGAAGCTTGTTTAGGACACACCGAAGGTGTTCTTCATGCTCTTCCTTTGACTTAGAATAGACTAGGATGTCATCCAGATAGACCACAACGAACTTAGCGAGATACTCCATGAAAACCGAGTTCATAAGCCTCGAGAAGGTAGCAGGTGCGTTGGTGAGACCGAAAGACATGACCGTGTACTCATATAGGCCATAGCGGGTGGTGAAAGCTGTTTTAGGAACATCTTCCTTGCGAATCTTGATTTGGTGATAACCACTTCTCAAGTCAAGCTTAGAGAACACCACAGCTCCAGCTAGCTGATCGAAGAGATCATTAATCCGCGGAAGGGGATATTTGTTCTTGATGGTTTTAGCATTGAGAGCCCGATAGTCAACACAAAGTCTATCAGTCCTGTCACGCTTCTTCACAAAGATTGTTGGGCTACCCCAAGAAGAAGTACTATGTTGAATGAAACCCAACTTCTCTTGTTCATCAAGTTGACGTTTGAGTTCAGCCAACTCAGCAGGACCCATTTTATTAGGCCGCTTGGAGATAGGAGCCGTTCCAGGTTCAAGCTCAATTACAAACTCAACCTCACGATTCGGAGGCATACCCGACAACTCTTCAGGAAAGACATCTGGGAACTCACAGACCACCGGAACACTCTGAATAGCTTCCATAGCATCATCATTCAGAGCCGCCAAAGAGAAAAGTTGGATAGCAAGAGTCAGACTTGGAGAATAGACTATATGGCCTTCAGGAATCTTCAGAGAAACCGAGCGTTCAGCATAATCAATCACAGCTGCATTTGCTGTCAACCAATCCATGCCCAAGATGACATCAATGTCAGAGTTGCCCAAAACAATTAAGGATGCCGAGAACGAAGAGCCACCAATCTCATTTTGATTGCCATGGCTGATTTGAGCAGCCCTCATGTTTGCTCCAGGAGAAAGGACCATTAACCGATTGAGGAGAGGAACCATAACTAACTCATTTTCATTTGCAAACTTGTGAGAAACAAACGAATGCGATGCACCAGAATCAAACAAAACTCGTGCAGGGACCGAGTTAACGGGAAGCATACCCATCACAACTCCAGGTGCATGCTCAGCTTGAGCGGCGTTGACACAGTTGGCACGAGCAACAGTAGACCCGGGCTTGGTGTTGATGTTGAGAGCCCTAGGAGGTGGTGCACGAACCAAAGGAGTGCTTGCCGTAGATCTTGGAGGGGGTGGAGGAAGAGCTTTGTTTTTCACCGGGCAGTTCCAGTTTAGATGCCCAGGATCTCTACACGTGAAACAAGCACCAGGTGGACGTGGAGCAACGTAGCCAGGGACTCCGCTAGGCGCTCCAGGGTAGTGGTGGTTGTAGCCCCTGGGAGCAGCAGTGAGGAAGTTTGGTGGCCTTGCCGCGTAGCTTGAAGGTCTTGGTGAAGCCGGGAGCGACGGTGGGGTGTTAGGAACCCAGACACGACGCTTAGAAGGAGCTGAAGAGCTTGCTGCATCACGGTTGTATTTCTTTGACTCCTCAAACACTTGCCTACTTGCTTCCTCCTGCAGAGCTGTATGCTGAAGTTCCAGAAAAGACGCCGGCCTTGCATGTGTGATTGCATATTTAATCGATGCATTAAGCCCTTGCCGGAACCTCTTTTGTTTCTTCTTGTCATCAGAGATCTCATTGCCACCATAACGAGAAAGATTCATGAAGTTCCTGATGTAGGTATTGACATTATCGTTTCCCTGCTTGAGGTTGAGAAACGCTTCCTTCATCCTTTCCATGACAATTTCTGACAGATACTGCTCTTTGAAGGCTCCAGTGAACTGTTCCCAAGTAGGCTGAAAACCAATGCAGTTTGCCTTCAAGTAATTCTCCCACCAGAGAGCTGCATCTCCCTTCAGAAGGTGAGTAGCACATTTTACCCATTCTTGCTCAGGAACATCAGCAGTCTCCTGTAGCCTTGACATCTCACGCAACCAATCATCAGCATCAAGTGGTCGATCAGAAACATCAAATTGGCGAGGGTTGAACTTCAGGAAGCTTTTGATGTCTCCTCGCTTGGGAGGTGGAGGTAGTGGAGCAAACTCATTCCTCCTGACACTTTCCTCAAAACGCTGCTGGTTCTGCTGCATTGCTGCCAAGGCATTGGCGTTGTTTGACAACGCGGACCCCAGTTCCGGTGGTATGTCCTCATCAGAACGGCGTGGTGGAGCCATCCTGTGATTGATATAAAACAGAAGTCAGTACTATAATGGAGAATAATAATAATCCAAAATAGTACCAAGATGGAATTAACCAAGATTAAAGGATACAATTTACTAAGATGATATTAAAATATCAACAAAGTTCAAAGCACCTAGAAGATATTAAGCATATCGCACACGACTGAAAAGGAGTGTGGTACACAGATATATCAAAGAAAAATTTTCCACAAATTTCGGCATTAAAATACCAATAGATGGGCAAAATCACTTAACGAATCAAGATTAGTGACTCTACCAATTCAATATACAAAAGCGAATGATAAGAGTAGTGGTATGGTCGTGACTCCATCCCGCACTCAAATCATTACTCCGCACATGAATAAGTGGAACACGCATCCTAACCCCTTCTTCCCACGATGAACCTAAAGATTAGTAACTACGGAAACGAACAACCCAAACAAGATAACGTCGGATAACAAAGAGTAAGGCAGATCGCGGCGGTATACAACGAGTCAGATAGATCGCGTCGGTTTGCAAAAGCCTGTCGGTATGGAATGTACCAACAGTTGATAACCAAAAGGCCGATTGTGATAACAACTTGGATGCAACAGATAGACAAGGAATTACTCACACACACACACACAACCTATGGTACTACGGAAAACCCAGAACACGTGAATCCTAGTTTGAACTTTTAAGAAGAGGATTGAAAACTTTACACTTCCTTACCAGAAAAGGGTGGGTGGGTGGGTAAGAAGAAAAGTGGAAGCAGTCCTACTCTCACGTTTTGTTTTTCCCTAGTATACATAACTACCAAAAATATTTGCTAGACTGGCAACGACCATTTGGCTGAGACCCTGAAGGGCGGGATGGCTCTGATACCAATTGTAACTATCTCGGTGAATTACGCTCCTAGATACAAGCCTGGATGAGCGGAAATGGTTGAAATAGTACAGTGGGGCCCAAATGCCACTCACAGGTAGACCTTTCGGCCGTCCCAACCATTTCCAATCATCGGGACAAGTACGGGCGGCGTAATCGGCAAGCGAAGGGATCAACTACATACACAAATGAGTATGTATGCAAGCCACCATACAATAGTACATCAGAGCCATTCCATCTAAAAGAAAGGAAATATAGCAACGCCATACGGAAAGATTCAAATGACCTAGATAGATATAATAGTTTAGGATATCTCCTCATACATCACACATCAGAGTATCAGACGGAAGCGGCAAACAAGATCCGAGTATGGATAAGAAGCAAATCGGCATAAGATGCCCCATAAATAAGCACATCCCGCCCACAGATCTCATGGATCCCCGTTCCCGGAATCTCTACACCGAACGATCGTTGCCCACATCATCAACCTCCTCCACCCAGTATCCATCTTGCGAGTGTACCTGTTCATCTGAACCAATAATTTATCGTGTGAGACCCTAGGGGTACTCAGCAAGTCTTTATGCCTCTAAAGGGGACACAACCTAGGGTGACGCAATTGCAGCAAAAGATAAACCCTAACAGTTCTATAGATACTCGCTAACCATCCGCCTAACCAAAGATAGACGGCTGTCCGTGAATTAATGACAACAGTTATAACAGTAAGATCACCAGATCCATCCTCCTCCTCGCTTACCAACGAGGAAGCGGACGAACAACCCCCATCCGTTGGCAATTTTATTAACCATTCCATGAGTGTTGCACTATTTACTAATCAATTACTTAGTCAAATTAAAAGCGGTACTTTAGTTATGCTTGTCTATGATCGAGAACTGTGCTCCAAGTCGTCCATAACCGCGGACACGGCTTTCAGAAAGTTTTACCCTGCAGGGGTGCACAAATAGCAACACACACTCGATCAACCTCGGAAAAACGAAATCAAAACCCAACGAGGCCTTCACGAAAAAGCAATCACAGGATTCAGAAATATTTCAGGGGGCCACCCCATTAAGCTACCCGCAACGAAGTTAGCTGACTCCGAGACGGACTCAAGGTTTGGGTGGACGGCTGTAAACGACTGGGAACCCGAAAATGTGACTGGGCTTGTCGATACCGCAAAATCGTGTCCCGATCCTAAACAGTACAGGTGCTCCTCGCACAATCGTAATAAAGCAGTAAAGCATGGCATAAGTACAGGATAGTAAATAAAACCTCAAACTAGTTTGTGGCCCCAAGAAATAAGAATGAATCAAGCTCTGGCTCAGGGGGGTCCCATAAGCCTCCCAGATGTGGATAGCGCGAATAATCAAGGAACAGGAATCAAGTACTCGGGGTCCTACGGGACACAAGTGAGCAGGAAAAACCAAATAGCAGATATTGCTCACTGGTGCCACTTTCATTAGTTATCCCATTACTACTCAGGTTAAGTTGTTTAGGTACCTCGTTATCCATCAGACTCTCACATACCCTACACATGCTGTTCTACGACTCGCATGGCTCAAACAACTCCTGTAGTAATGGCTCATGGGATGGAGGAACAAGCTTCGGTGGGGTTTAAAAATAAAGGCTATGCAATACTTGGGGTTCAGTTTAATGCAATCGCGACTCAATGATGCAAGGATAAGATAGAGGAAATAGGTACTGTATGTATGCAAGCATGTGGTAGTGCTTGCCTGTCAGCTCAGTTGAAGCGAGAGACGGATCTGGGTAGTGCTCCTGGTTTTCTTGATATATCCCCTGCTCAGCGTCTATTCGAAGAAGAACCAAACAAACAAGGGCCAACATAAATAAAGTGCACAAGCATAGGAATAAAATGCGTCAAGCAAACGATCATGCCATGATGAATGATGCACAAGTTGCATGGCAATAAGGTAGCATGGCATGGGTGAGGTGTAGAATACAAGAAATAAACATTTCATTGAGTTTTGGCCACATTTTATCCTCATATTAGTTGCTGTTTACATTATATTTGTATGATGCATGCTGAAATTCAGAACATGGAATGCATAAACAGAAAGGTCTCGTCGAGCTGATCATTTTAGACATATCATTTGTTTAATTTGGAGTTATAGAACTAAAGTTATTAATAAATCAAGGTAGAGGGGCATTTTGATGTAATTTAGATCAACTTGCAATTTTAGGTGTTCAAAATATATTTTGGATAGCATATTTGAATTCCTCACATTCTTCTGATTCAAAAACATATATTATTTGTATTATTTGGAATAATGTATTTAAATTTATTTTATAGCCAAAATTATTAAATGGGGTCAAAGTCAAAGGTTTGACTAGATAGAGTCAAATCTGGTCAAATTCGAAAACATGGTTGAATTCATATTTGGAAAACATTTACTTTTCATTTTGAAAGTTTTTACAAATTCGAATTATTTCAAAATATATGATTTTAGTTAGGTTTAAACATTTCCTGAAATTTTATTTGATTTCAGAAAACTCGGGCGACTTTTCTCACTCAGGGACATTCTACCCTCCGTCACTGACATGTGGGGCAGAGGAAAAAAAAGGGGCCACGGAAGCGCTAGCGAACGAGGTGGTGACAAGTGGCGAAGGGGAGGACGGCGGGTTGAGCTTCTCGAAAGGGGAGGGGTTTATGTGCAAATCTGCCAGGAGCTGCTCGATTGGAGCCTGACGAACTGAACCTGTTAGAGCGAAAAGCTGCTAGCTGAACTCGATTTCGGATGAATATGGCGAGCAAGTGAGTCCAGATCTTGAGACGCTGTCAAAACAGAAGTTGTAGAGGGAGGTTCTATGCCTATTTCTCCTTAAGGGATCATCACCGAAGAAGGAGTGGAACGCCGGTTAATCGTCGATGAACATGGACAGATCCCCGAGTTAGGACTGACGGAAGAACGTGCAGAGGCGCCAGGATCTGGACGAACTTTGGAGGAATATGGCGAGCAAATGGATGCGAATTTCGCAAATCCGAAAAAACCAAAGATAAAGAGGGATCTACAGGCTACAAGTTTCGTGTTTGAGGTTTCTCCGGAGGAGGGCTATACACGCCGGGAAACAGAGCAGAACAGAGGCGGTTAGATGCGGCTGCAGCTGCTGCACGTTGCCACTGCTGCTGCTGCGGGTTCTCTGGTGCGCGCGGCACGACGAGGCTGCGCGGGAGGGCGGCGGCGTCACAGGGAAGGAGGGAGGCATAGGAAGGAGGGGAATGGAAAGGGGGGCTTACCACGAGGCCGGCGGTGGTCTCGGAGGGCTCGAGGGTGGTCTAGAACGGTGGCGACGGTGAGGCCTAAGGCGGTGCTGCTCCTGTTTTCCGGCGGAAGAAGAGGAAGAAGTAGCTCCTGGGAACGTACAGCTCCTCTCGAGGGACCCCAACAAACAGCACAGACGAGGCGAGTGATCCCCGGCTTCAGCGGTGCTCACCGGCGACCAAGGCGACAGAGCGGTTCTGCTCGGCTTGTCGCTGCTCGCGGGAGGGAGAAGGACAGGGGAAAGGAGGGGTGGCGGCGCAGAGGCATAAGGAGGGAGTCTAGGGTTTGGAGGCTGCGGCGCGGAGATAAGAAGGGAGGACGGCCACGCGCGGTTATGCGGTGTGACGAGGACAACGGCGCAGAGACGATGACCTGCTCCGTCTGGCGCTAGCAGAGAGGAGAGGTAGCGACGGAAAGAAGAAGAACAGGAGACGGCGTCGGTGAAGGGGTACTGGGCCAGCGAGAGGGAGGAGGGAAGGAAACGGGCCAGGTGGCAGTTGGGCTAGGCCCAAGGTTGCTGCTGCCAGGTTTGGTTCTCTCCTCTCTTTTTATTATTTCCTATTTCATTTTGTTAGTTCAAATATTTTGTTTTATGTTTATATTTAGCCAATTTAAGGAAGCAACTTATCCAAACTATTTGAATCTTTGCAGGGATTTTGAACAAAGGTGTCGAGGCAACAAAAAATAGACTTGAGGAAAATAGCATATTTGAAAGAGAGGATGCCCACATACATAATGGGTATGTGTCAATTGGGGCATTTTACAAGAATATGAAGATTTGAGGTTTTGCAATTTGGATACCATCATTTGTAGAATTAGTGAACCTTCACATGGATCCCAAGCTTGTAGAAAACAAAACAGAGGGAGAGAGATGAGATGGGAGGTGATCCACTCAAGAATGCAAATAAAACTCAAAGATGACCAAAGTTGGTGATGGTTGCATGGGCCATGCATAAATAAATAATACCATGCTTATCTTGTGAAAACAAGATTATTTCCATGACATTGTTCTTATGCATTCCAAAATGTGGAGTAAGGCCCAAGCAAAAGAATTTGTAGAATTGGACCCACCCTATCTCTCATGAGCTAGATTAAACATCAAAAGAAAATAAATTACAAGCTCCTGGATAATGGGATGGTGGAATTGTAAGGTGGTGAAAGAAAGGTGGTGGAGTTGAATAAAAGATATGCCCCCAACTCAACTTGGGCATTTAACAATATATCAAGAACCAAATACAATATCAAGAGGCAAATACAATTTACCATGCCTATGAGAGAAGAACCAAATCACCAGGGTTTTACATGATGCTCAAATGCAAGGTGGCATGATGACATGAGCATGATATGATGATGATGCAACAATTATATGTAGGGAGTAGCCATTATATTACTAAACCAAGTAGCATTACAAATGTTAGACAAATGGGATTCTACATCCCTAGCGACACTCAACGACATGGTGGCGAGGGGTGGGGCGGTGCAATATGGTCGGAATTTTGCGGCACTCTGGCGGGTCCGACGGCAATTTTAATAGCGCACAGCGTGCGTGGTCCACACGGCGGCTAACGAGATCATGTCTGCAAGCTGTGAGGGTGGCGCGTGGTCTGTGGGATGGTGTCGCTGACGGCGCACTGGCGCGCTCTCGGCTCGCATGCAGAGGGACTGGGCGTGTGCTTGGCGGGTGGTCCAGTGGCTGGCTGCACATGGGGGTTGGATAGGGAGTGGCGGTGAACGGTGGTGGCAGCGCGCGCGAGGCAAACGGCAGGACGCGGGCGGTCAACGCGCGAGTGGGGAACTAGCAATGCATGCGGGCGAGCAACGCGGCTAGCGAGCAGGGCAAAGCCCAAAGCGGCGGCGGCCGCGGGCCCAGATGGGGTGAGCGGCAGCAACAGAGCGAGATCTGGATCTGGATCTGGGAAAAATAAACTGGGCCGGCCGGTAGTACCGGCGGGCTGGCTGGTACTACCGCGAATAGGTACTGGGCCAGGCAGAGAGATATTACGGGGCGCCCAGGGGCGGGCGGTAGTACCGGCCCGCCTGGGCGGTACTACCGTTCAGCCCAGAGAGCATATTTCCCCTTTTCTTTTTAGAATAAAATCGGCGAATATTCAAACTGTCATAACTTTTGACTAGAAGCTCCGATTGACCCGATTCCAATTGCGTTGGATAGAGGACGACAAGGGTTTGGAATCGGACCTTCAGAAGCGGTTTGAGAACCATGAGCCTTATGATATTATCCGTGAGCTGAAAATGATATTTGAGACTCATGCGGAAGTTGAAAGATATGAAGCCTCCGAGATGTTCTTTAACTGCAAGATGGAAGAAGGCAGCTCCCTTAGAGATCATGTGCTTAAGATGTCTGGACACACGAATAAACTCGCATATCTGGGAATAACGATTCCTAATGTGTTGGGTATTTATCGTGTCCTCCAATCACTACCACTAGTTACAAGAACTTCGTGATGAACTACAACATGAAACACATGGATAAGTCGTTACCAGAACTCTTCTCCATGTTGAAGTCTGTGGAAGTGGAGATCAAGAAAGAGCACCAAGTGTTGATGGTCAATAAGACCACCAATTTCAAGAAGCAAGGAAAGCCTAAGAAGAAGGGTAACTTCAATAAGGGCGACAAGAAAGCTGTCGCACCTGCAAAGAAACCCAAGGCTGGCCCTAAGCCTGATACTGAGTGCTTTTACTGCAAGGGAGAAGGTCACTAGAAGCGGAATTGCCCCAACTACTTGGTAGATCTGAAGAACGACAACATCAAGAAGAAAGGTATATTCGATATACATGTTATTGATGTGTATCTTAATAGTAGTCGTAGTAGTGCCTGGGTATTTGATACTGGTTCGGTTACTCATATTTGTAACTCAAAACAAGTGCTCCAAGGTTAATGTGATCGCTGTCGGCACACTCCCTCTTCATCTACCATCGGGATTAGTTTTATACTTAAATAATTGTTATTTGGTGCCTGCGTTAAGCATGAACATTATATCTAGATCTTGTTTATTGTGAGACGGTTACTTGTTTAAGTCTGAGAATAATGGTTGTTCGATTTATATGAGTAATATCTGTTGGAGATATGCCCTAGAGGCAATAATAAAAGTAGTTATTATTATATCTTTGTGTTTATGATAAATGTTTACATTCATGCTATAACTGTATTAACTGGAAACATTAATATTTGTGTGATTTGTAAACTTGTTAGAGTCCCTAGTAAATACTCTTGGTAATACTAGCTTGTTGGTTGATAGATGATCATGGTTTTCTGATCATGAACATTGAGATGTTATTAACAACAAGATCATATCATTAGGAGAATGGTGTGATGGACATACTCATATAGATAAGTGTATCATAAAGATCAAGTCATTTGAATAGTTTGTTTGCTATAAGCTTTCAGATACATAGTAACCTAATTCCTTCGACCATGAGATCATGCTAATCACCATCACCGGATGGATGCTTTGATGACATCAAACACCACTTCGTAACTGGGTGCTTATAAAGGTGGCATTGAGTATTCAGAAAGTATGTGTTGAGGCACATGGATCAAGAGTGGGATTTTTCCATCCATATGACGGATAGATATACTCTGGGCCCTCTCGGTGGAATGTATCCAATTAGCTTGCAAGCATGCGACTGGTTCACAAGGGATCACATATCACATGAACGAGTAAATTTCAACACCCGGATTTTTAATCACAGATGCCTGTTATTCCATACATATCAATCCTAGGATTACCATTTTTGCGAGATATAATAGATTGGATATCACAGTACATCATCCATTACAAACCATACATAAGGTCTTACACAAATAAGGATCTCATGATCTAGTTCTTAATACAATTCAAGCAGCGGAATAACGTAATAGTAACGATAGCGTAGGCGAAGCTCCATCTTCATGGTCACAGGCAATGCTGACGATGGGAGATGATCCTGGTTGTCATAACCTTCTTGTTGTCCGTCTTCTTGATACTCCTCTTCATAGTCTGGCCACGGGAATAACCAAGGACAAAGCCATGAGTACTCTTTAAGTACTCGGAAACTAATACTAACAAGTGAAGTGGTTTTGAATAGGATATACTAAGATCTAGGGTTGTTTTGCACAAAGCCAAATTTACCTCTACTAAGTTCAGAAGCAAAGAAAGCTAGTTGAAAGTTTTATAACACCTAAGTGGGAACTTGAATTTCATGTCACCACACTGTTGTGGTCAAGTCAAAGTCACAAATCACTTCACAAGTCCTTTGAAAACATCTGACGATGGAACAGTATGGCCACTCCAACTATCTATAACCGCGGACATGGCTATTCGAATAGTTTGACACTCTATAGAGATTTTACACTTTCACCACAACATTCGATACATCCGTCAGGAACAACCCTGAATTCACCATACTCAGTATACGGATAATCAATCCTAACCTTTCAATTACACGCCCTAGTATAGGGACCTCTCCTGTGAGTTTGGCCTCCCAACCATGACCAACGTCATCTTGGGTACTGCACAGGTGGACAATCTTCACAAGGTAGCCTCAGCTCAGACCTTGGCCGCAAGGGAACCCATACTAAGGTATATAAATTTCCAGTCAAGCCCTACCCAATTTTCGGATATTATGGTTGTACAGTAAAATTGGAATGGTATCGCATCCAGACAACTATCAGCTTTATAAAGGGCTAAGGCTCATGACTTAACATTTTCATCATCAAAATCATCAAGTGTTCAGGAACACATGTCAAAACATTTCAATAGAAAGTATTCCCATCTAAAGTTGATCAAGTTTTATGCTTAGCACTAGGGGGTAAAAACTAATGAGGGGTGGTAAACAAGTGTGAACTAGCTAAGTTCAATCTCATGCCTCAGGGTGACATCAAGATTATCTAACTTAGGCCAAGTTTTGTGCTCTTTATGCTACCTTCCAATATACTTCTATTATCTACAAGTTACTAAGTACACTCTAAGAGAAAGCTTTGATAAATAAATAAAGTATTAAGCTTTACAAGTAAAACTCGGATTGGGTATCATCAAATGGGTATAAGCTTGCAAGTAGAGCTTGCAAATAGTAGCTTGCTTAATGAGTTCCTTGCAAGTATTGTCTTGCCTTGTGCAGAGAAGTGGTTGAAGTCCTCATCGGCTTCTTCCTCGTAGTATCCTCCTTCCTCCTCGTATCCTTGGTCGGGACTATCGTCTATAAATAAATATGGGGTACACAATCACCAAACAATACTTAATTATTTCTATTTATCACACAAGGGTTCACACTAGATGATCTAGCATCATAGCTATTATCATAAATATTAAAGAACTTGTCTTATTTATTTTATTTTAAAAAGTAATTTCTACTCATTGAAAAACTACTTAAGATTTAATATTGTACAACTCAAACATGGGATCATGTTGACACAGGTCATCACCACATATTTCAGTACTTGGGAATGTGATTTAAAGTGGTGTCACAATTTAATAAGGTTTAACCTTTTTATTTCAATTAAATAAAATGACTAGAATGTCCTATGAGGCATTCTTTTATTACTTGATCATTATTTCTGTAAGTAAACCTATATATTTTTATATATTCTGAAAGGTATGGTTAAATGTGATTTTTGAGAGTTGGAATCAACTCAAAAGCTCTTATGGTTGAATTTTGAAAAATGTTTGAATGCAGAAAAGGTTCTGTCTTGTTATTTTTACCATGGGTGATCTACAAATGGTTTGAATCCAACGGGCTTGGATTAAGCATTCCAGTACCTTTCTAACAAAATTGGTTTCATGCATTTTGGTTCAGTGAACCAACTGGGTTGATTTTTGAATCTAGGTACAGAACTGGGTTTGAAATTAAATGAATAAATCTAAATTTGAATTAGTGGGTCGCGCGGGATGTTTAACTGGGCCGGCCCACTATGCATAATGCGCGCGCGGGCTGGTTAAGTGAGCGACCCCACTCGTCAGTGAGACAACGAGGGGCGAAGCGGTATGGGGTGATTATGATCGCAGGATCTAACTCTAATCGAATGGCTCTTGTTCATCGTCCATGTCGGGCAGCGCCGGTGAGACAGAACCCTAGCGCAGCCGGTGGGGGTCATGGTAGGCTCACCGGGGCTCAGGCGATGGTCGAGGACGGGGGCGAACGACGAAGTCGATGATGGCGATTCTCCTGGTACCGACAGCTTGTCCTGGGGCGGCTCCAATCGACGTCACCTCTCCTCTGCAGCGGCGAACTCCGGTGAAATTCCGGCCACCTGGTGCTCGCCTTGCTCTGGGAGTGAGTGGGTGTGATCAGTGAGAGGTGGGGAGTGAACTGGTGTGAAGAAAATGAGCGGGGGAGGCCCCTTTTATAGTGGCTAAAGGGGACCAAATGGCGCGGGTGGAGCTCGTCGGTGTCGACGGCACACAATGCTACTGGCATGGGCGACGATAGGGACGGTACTGTGCTCCCTGGCGATGCTCAACAGCATGGTGGCGAGGCGTGTGGCGGTGCGAGATGGTCGGAACATCACGATGCTCTGGGCGGGTCCGACGGCAATTTTAATGGTGCACAATGTGCATGGTCCGAGCGGCGGCGAACGAGGTTGTCTAGCGGGGTGCTGGGATGCTGGTGATCACGTTTGCAAGCGGCGAAGGTGGCGCGTGGTCTGTGGGCTGGTGTCGCTGACGGTGCACTAGCATGCTCTCGGCTCGCACGCAGAGGGATTGGTCAAGGTGCACTAGTTTGGTTGGGTTTTGAAAAGGTGTGATCTTCACATATGTTAAAGATTCAATTTTAAATTGTCATTTGAATGGGGTTGCTAAATGTTTCTGCAAGTTTGAAAGGTGGGCTTTGATTCACTTTTACTTGGTCTAGCAAGGGGTGAAAATAATTGGAAAAGTTTATGTTTGAAATCTTGGACTAGAAACACTCAAAGTGACCTAGTGAGCAAGATTGGCAAAAATGACCATTTGCCTTATTTGAATTGTTTGTGATTTTCTCTTGATTTGTTTCTGCTTGGAATGTTTTAGATGATGTTATATTCTTCTTTGAACCATTCCTTACTATTTAGTTGAATCACACAAGTCCATTCATGCATTCATCAAATCATCACATACACACATGCATTCATTTGGTTTTTATATAATCAAAGTTTATGTTAACCCTAATTTTAGTGATTAGAGTTTGATGATCATTGTTTCATATTTTTGGGATGTTACAGTAAAGAGTACTTATCGGTAATGAGGTTGAACTAGGTATGCAGAGATACCGACAATCAGACTTCGGATAAGTAAAGTATCACGAGACAAAGGGAAATTGGTATCGTATGTAAATGGTTCATTTGATCACGAAGTAATTGTAGAAATATGTGGGAGACATATGAATTTCAAGATTCCTCTAGTGGTTATTGATCAGAGAAGAGTCTCGGTCATGTCTGCATAATTCACGAATGTAACATCCCTAAATTCATGTTTCAAAGCTCATTCATATCATCCTTGCATCCATCATCATTTAGGGTTTTCCCAAATCATTTCAGAAAACAGAAACATATGGTACCATGATTTTATGTGGTCAGTCTTATTTTAAATAGCCAACACCATTGGAAAGTTGGGAGTTTTAGGAACTTGGTTGCTTGCCTCCATTGTTGGAAAGTGTGTGTGAAAAATTTAGACCAAAGTTATAATTTAGAAATAATTACAAACCCCTAGTTCAAACATTTGCAAAATAGAAGCAAAGTCTCTGTTTGTTTGAAATCCAAGTTTGACCAAGCCCTTGCAAAGTGGCCCCATGAGTTTTGACCCATTTCTGAGACCAAATCACCACTACAAAACCTCAGGAAGATTTGAATTCAAATTGATTTTGAAACCATTTGAAAACCCATTCAGAAAATCGAAATAGAAAAGAAAAAGAATTAAATAAAGGAAAAGGCCGCGCGCCAGATATCTAGCCCAACAGAGAATCGAGCCCAACTAGCCCACCCGGGGGTTTCCTTTTCTTCTCTCACGTGCGAGCGCACGCAATCTGTCGCTGACAGACAGACCCCACCTCCACCTCGCGCACTTCACTGGCAAGCGGGCCTCCTCCACGTCAGCATCGTCTTCCCCTCTGATTCCGCGCACGACTCCGCCGCTGGCCGTTGCACCGCTGATCTCGCGAGCGTAATTAGCATTGATGCGACGAGCGTTTCCTGTCGAGGCTCCGGCTATAAGATCCCCACTTCCTAGCGACCATTTCCCCCAGTCAATTCTGCCTCCACGCCACCAGGCTGCCCACGACTCACACAACACCGCCGCAGACAGAGCTCACTCCGGCGATCGATTCCGGTGAGCTCCGTGCGCCCCTTCCTCTCTGATTCGTTCGAGCCACTTCGCAATATCCTTGCGCACCTCCTGACCCCACCAGTTCATCCTGTACTGCCCCAGGTCGCCGTTCCCGCTCGACGCCGCAAGCATCTGATGACCACCTCGACTCCGGCGACCAAATTCCGTAAGTCCCGTGCACCCCTTCACTTTGACTCACACGAGATTGTTCGCCACGTTCTTGCGCATCTCCTAAACCCCCTGGCTTGTGTTAGGGCGATGCGGAACCTCGGCAACGACTCCGACAACAACCACCCGACGCCGTGCACGACTCCGACGAGCTCTCTCAGCCACATCCGAGCGCCCCTCCGCAAACCAGTACCACGTCGAGCTTTAGCACGCCTTTGCGGATCTGGTAAGCACCTTCTTGCATCCTGGAACGATCTAGAACGCTAGCGCCGCCGTAGACCGAGCGCTCCGCCGCTCGCCGAAGCCGCGCGCCGCCAGGACATGGTCGCTTGCTCGCGCGCCGTTGGATCTTGATCCAAGCGTTAGGATAGATTCATTAATCGGCGAAGAGGTACGCGATCTGGAGTGTGCGATCTATTTAGATCCTGCGGCTGTAGAGCTTGATCCGGTGCGAAACGGTACGCGCCAGTCACAACACGACACATGGCTAGGAATAGATCTAAAAACAGATTTCAAATCAGAATTTGATCCAAATTTCAAATGCTTATAACTTTTGATTTCCACGTTGGAATTTTGCAAACTTTATACCGTCGGATTCAGGAAATCAAGGCCTTTCTATTTATGCAAAGTGTTTAACAAATAGTAACCATTAGAGTGACTTTATTTGTAGAAACATGTTTAAGGCTATTTTGAGTATGGATTTAGTTTAGTATTTTGTTTTAGGGATAAATAAGTTTGGTTGGAAAACTTGTGACTTGTTAAGTTTCTGTAAACATGCACATGCTTGGTAGAGTTTTCAAAATCACCACTTAGCAAAATCTTGCTTGCATGCATTCATATTATTTTTGTTTGTATATAATTGTGTGTTACAAATTTTTGTGTAGATTTTGCTAGTGATTGTGATTGTGAGGAGTGCTACTCTCCACATTACCAAGGCAAGTGATATTTTTCATGAATATTTCCATCCTATGTTTTTAACTAGCATTAGATATTTTGCTAAGTCTTGCATCCTACTTTTGTCAAATGATATGTTGGGAAATCCTATGTAGTTTAGAATGGTAGAATTGCTAGGGATTTTTCCTAAGTTAAATTGCCATGCCATGCTTAGCTTAGATATTAGCACACAAGGGTGGGTATAATCTATTCATGCTATAATGGCTACATTTCTAAGTCATGAGACTAAAAGTTTTCTTAATAAAACCACTAAGTCAATGAATCCCCTGGGTGGAATGGAAGGATTGGGTTATGTTGAGTGGTTACACAAGGCCATGGACTTGGGTTGTGTATCTCACTTGTGGTATGCCACCCAGGCACAAAGGGATTTGGAGGCCAAGTGTTAAGAAAGCTTACAGTGCAACCACTTGGCAATATGGGCTCTGCCTTGATCATATAGGTTGCTAGAACTTAGTCATTTGGACAGTTGGTGGTAGTGGGATGATAGGTTGGAACGCGTCCATTTTACTAAGGAAAGGCTTCTGAAAGGTCCTGTCTTGGGAAACCAAGTCTGGTGGGGAAAGTGCACAACCTCTGCAGATGGAAAACCTAAGTACTTAGCCTAGTCCAAGGCAATGGACAATTTGAGCATCAAGACATGGAAGCTACAAGAATCTCATCACTCCAACTTCTAAGTAAAAATTGGTGGGTGAACAAGGGTGAAGGACCCCAATGTCTATTGGTGGTTTCTTGGGAAGTTTTTGATAAAGAAAAACTTAGTGATTTCATCTAATAGGTAAAACCTATTTTCAAGCAAAGCAAGCCAAGCTACACTTAGCCAAAATGCATATAGTAGTATATTCCACTTAAAATATACCAAGGTATCACTTGACAATACTATTCCAAAGTATTGACCCTCTATGGCTGTAACTTGTGATGTTGCAGGTTACTCCGATGATGAATAGGAGTCATGAGTCTACACTCAACATGCTTGCCTGTGGCACATGAAGATGATGACTTATGTTTATTTACTTATTCCTTAAACTCTTGTATTAGGCCTATGGCCCTGAGTTGTAAAAGAATATGTTTTATCTCTGGAATGAATGTAATAAACGACCTTTGTATCTGTGTACTTCATCTTAAACTGTGGATGCTAGCATTGATCCAGGGACTAACATTGCAATCACAGGGATCCTTTCCTTTATAAAGGAGGGGTCTAACAACGAACCGTAGGGAGACACACTTAAGGATTTGATGTTGTTTAGTAGATATGGAATGTGAGTAAGAAGACCGAATGTTTTTAGGAGTCTCGGGTGGGATCCGAGATATCACGAGGAGATCCAGAATGATCCAGAGAATAAGATTCATATAAGGAAAGTCCAATTCCGGAGTTTGGGAATGGTTCCGGTGTTTTCACCGGAATGTTCTAGAAGGGTCTAGAAGGTTCACCGATCCAGAAGAGGAAGGGTACATGAATGTGTCATGACAAACTGGAATGGTTGCATCATGTCCTAGGTCACTAGGCTGGGAATTTGAAAGAGAGAAATCAAACTCCAAATTGAAACTCAAAAGGCAAGTTTGAAAATTCAAACTGGGACAATGTTTCCTGGTGGAGGGAGGAGAGGAAACCTCCTCTCCCTCCACCGCCGTCCAAGGAGAGGGATTTGGGGGAGGACTCGGCCTCCCCCTCCCCAAAACGCCTGTACCTCCCATAAAAGGAGGGGAGGGGGCTGCCCCTCTGCACCATAACCAAACCCTAGCGCCAAGCCACCGCCGCCCTAGCCGCCGCCAGCCACCACCTCCTCCCCTCGGCCTCTAAACCTAGTTGCCGAGGATCCCTTCTACTTCCACCTACTCGCATCGGCTTAGGCGAAGCCCTGCGGGATCTCCCCTCAAAACTCCGACACCATGTCGTCGTGCTGCCGGAATCGCGAGGAAGAGCTACAACCTCCGCTGCCTGCTGGAACAAGGGAGAGGAAGGTATTCATCGAGTACCGAACGTGTGACCGACTGTGGGAGCATTGCCGGAACACGGTGACGGAAGGATCGTCTACGCGATCTTGAGATCAGCAAGTGAACGTCTACATCACCCACGAGAATATGCACTCGTTAACCGCTTTGGAATCTTTCAGGGTGAGTACTCTATCGACTCGTTGCTACAATCTAGTAGATAGATCTTGGCTTGTGTGTGTTCATGTGATAGAATTTTTTGTTTTCCATGCTATGAACCCCTACAATATCTCTTATGGTCATGCACCTACGATAGATGGTCTATTTTTATTTTAATCTTGATAGTAGTGATACACATGTTCATAATTGTCACATCCCAAAATTCTCCTAATTTTGGAATGTGAAATAAATAAATAAGTTTGATTGATTGTTTGACTATGTTGAAAATTCTCAAAGAGAAGAAACTTTTTGAATAGAAAATCCTCTCAACCTTGAATTCAAAATCTTATATTCTTTGGTTATGACCTAAGTAGCCATAGAGGCAAAAGGGCATGGATTGATTATGGATTGTAGAATTGGTGTGCAAGGTTTCAAAATGAAAATCATGAAGCATTCATAAGCATTTCATTACATCCATGAAAGTTCTCACAAACTGAATCCAAATCCCGGTATCTAAATCCTATAGTTCATTTGCCCAAATGTTCCTAAAGGAAATTAAATTGACTTTATAAAACCCATTGTTGCTAAGGCATAAATTATTGATAATTATAGCCTAAAGAGATCCAATTAATATTACAAAATTTTTAGAAACAAAATTGAGCTCATTTGGAGCTATTATGAAAAAGTTATGGAATAAATACAAACAAATAAAGATATAAATAAAATGGAATATACAAGGATTTATAAACCCACTATTTCAAAACTAGTAAAAGATTACAAATATGATCCTACAATGATCTATTCGATTTTTGAAAATTTTAGAAACAAGAATCGTGTCATTTGGAGTTCGTATGCAAAAGATATAAGGGAAACAAGTAAATAGAAAAAGAAAAAGAAAAAAACCAACTGGGCTGGCCGAGCCAGCCGACGGTCCATCTACCGGACCGGGCACAGCTAGCCAGCCGACGGGAGAAGGCAGGCACGGGCAGTACGTATCCCAGTTGCTTTAAAAAGCGTGCAAAACAGTTTTGGTCAAACCTATATCTATTCAAACTCTTATAACTTTTTATCTACAACTCCGAATCGACTTCCGTTTGTTTCTACTTGTTCCCTACTCTAAGACCTATCTCTACACCATCCTAAATCTCCATATAAACTTGTAGAGCCACAGCTGTATGAGTTTCTCTTCTCGAAATCCCGAATCTACACATGCCCGAATCTTATTTCGCTTTTTAACCCATCTAGACTTCGTTGTTTTCCTTCGGCCAAAAAATGAAAGTTGTAGATCTCGTCGAAATATTTCCATCTTGATAAACCTCACCTCTTTTCATCCACCACAGCCGGAGAATTTTGCACCGCAATATTTCAGATATGACGGTGTAAATCCAAGATGTACTCGCGCTCGTTTCTTCAAATCCAAATTCCTTTGGTGAGAAGGTAGGACTAATGATTACCCACAACTTTCATGTTATAAGTTTTTCAATTTGACCTACGGATTTGTCTCTCTAACATAGATCTATTTCTTGTATATTCTGAGCCAAAATTGGGTCAATCTCCTCTCCTAACCACTTGATCTCATCCCAACGGCCAGGATTAGATCGATTCCGCGAAGGGGTATGAGCCAACCGGATCTCGCCACGTGTCAACGTCAGGCCAGCATCTAGTCCCAGTCAGCATGCAAAGTCAACCTGTCCAGTCAGCGGAATATTCTCTGGAATATTCCGTTCGAATTTAAAATTGCACATTATAGATCTAACTTGTAAAATTCATTAGAAATCCATACCACGTCCAAAAATTGTGTATAATATATCAAATTTAAGATAATTTTACGTAGAATCATATTCTCAGAATAGATCCAGCATTTACCGTACGTACTTACTATAATGATGTAATTAGTTTTAACGGTCTTTTAGGTTAATAAATTCATAAGAAATTATCTGTAACTCCGAAAAATATGAACAATATATCAAATTGAAGCTACTATAATGTAGGTTAATAATATTTGGTTGGATCTAGCTTTTGTGGACTATTTACCCCGTTGAAATTTAATTAGTTTTAATGGATTTATAAATCATTTAATTTATAGTAAATTAATTTCTTGTCACAAAAATATAATTGATATACTGATGGAAATATGGTTCCATGTAGATCATCAATATGTAAATGGTTTAGGAAAATACTATAAGGTTTAAATAAATAGATTAATGGCTTATTTAGAGTATTAAAATCATAGTAAATCGAATACTGCTCAGAAATTACAAATAATATGTCCCTGGAATCACAATTCCGTGGAGATTACAGATATAATTTTAGTTTGATTTTTAGACAACAAAAACTATATGAATCATTTAAAACCCATTAAACACTCTTTGAATCATACAAAAAGATCTATAACTCCGGTTAGGGTGAATCCAAATGCTAAGGTTTTGTATTGACAATATCTATATAGAGAAATTGCATGCCAAATTATTTGGTACTGTTAAAATAGAAATTCATACAGAAATATTTAAACCCATTGAAATAGTGTTTTAATCTTAAGAAAATATCTATAACTACTTTTTAGGTGATTCAAATTACTACCGTCTCTAAATTTCCTTACATATCCAGTAGCATCTAGTTCACAATTTAATACGACATAAACATCTTTAGCTGAATTAAAGTGGTATACACCATATTAAATAGATACAACTTTAGTAATAAAAGCTTTAGTGCATTAAATGACTTTCCACATGCATCATGTAATCTAATTATGTTCAGAACACTAAATGCAACCCTTGTGACTCATTAAATCGTCATGCATGCATCTGTTCATCATTGTTTTCTTGTATTGTTGCACCGTTGCATGTTTGCAATGTTTTTAATGGTGTGTTTGTTGTGTTTGCTTCAAACGTTAGATTGCGAGGAGTGCAACTACTGTGATTGCAACTACTATGGTTGCAAGTATTGTGGTTATTGCGAAAGAGGCCATTATAATTGTGAGGATTATCTAATCGACTACATCTACATCAAAGGCAAGTGGTGCTATCTTGGTCATAAATGTCCTATTGTTTCCCTATGCATTGTAGATGCTTTTATAGAATTTCATCTGTAGGAATTGATGTGTATATGCTATGCTATATCCCATATTATTCCCTAGTATTCCTTGTTTATGAGCCATCGTATTGGTAGATTGCTTAGCTATGCTATTTAGACGAGAAAGGGAATCACATCCTGAAAAGTTATATGTATTGAAAGGCTTATGTTTTTCTAAATGACAAACCAATATGTTTTAATGAACCACCTGGGCGGAATGGCATTGATTGGGTCATCGAGTGTGGATTTATGGTGGGAATGCCGCCCAGGACACTGAGAAAGGATTGGTTTCTTTATTTGGTAACTTACGTGTACAACCATGTGCCAATAATGGAATGGGCGGTTGGTTGGACTCAGTAGGTTGTGGTAACTCGAACCCACGTATCCAGAGATGTAGAATAGTGTAGGTTGGACCGGTGCGTGTCGGGTTTGGGGAGCTACTTCCCGAATGGTCCCTTCTTGGACTTCTCCCTATCATCACCCAATATGAGAGTGGTGGTACGAGCTGGGCTGGCCAAGTCACATGGGTAAAGTGTACTAACCCCTACAGGGCGTATAAACTAAGTGCTTAGCTGTGTCCCCGGTTATGGACAATTTGAGCGGCCTGATACTAATGCTATGATATTTCTCACTCATCCTTATTTCTTTATTACTTAAAACTTGTTGGGTAAACATAATTGGGTAGGAGCACCTAGGAGTGAACTAGAGTGTCCTATTTATCGTATTGGAAAACTACTTTGTTACAAATGTTAGGATAAAACTGTTGCTTTATGCAAATGAGCCTGAACTCCACTTGGCCAAATAAGCATGTAGTTGATAGATCTGTTGTTAACCACTTTAGCCTACTTTCCATACATTCAATGTATTGACCATTCGTGGCTGCAATGTTTCATGTTGCAGGTTATATCGTATCTGAATGATCGTTCATAGGTCGCGAGACTCCACTCAACAATTGTTCGCCTGTGGCACATTTGAAGGATGGAGATCTACCTTGTAATTGCTTTCCGCTATAATATAATGTAAATTCTGGATCATATTCGTTGTATTTATGATGCACAATTATATTTGGTATCATTTTGTACTATGTGTGCCAGTGAACCGATCCAGGGATTGGCACTATACACATGAACTCAGCCTGATGAGGTGAGGGTGTTACAAGATGGTATCAGAACTGTGTGTTGACTGTAGGATCGTGACCTTAGAAATGGATTAGCAATAGAAGACCTCTATTAGGAGAACTGTCATATTTCATACTTATTAGAGTTCTTATATTCCTTTTCTATCATTTTCCAACACCTCTCCTTGTTCAAACTTGTAGATGTCCATTCATTTGATTAGTAGAAGAAGTGATCTCCCATAAAAACTACAAGAATTGGAAAATGTTATTAGTAGTTTTCTATAAAGCAAATCACTATATGAGAGTTGGCCTACAAGTAAAGAACAAATAACATGACATAAATGAACATCTCACCAAGTTTGGGTAGGTCTAGACCACCATATTTTATCTCTTTAGGAGAACATCGCTATCGTGTTAGCATATTGTTCTTACCAACTTATGTGGTATGGCAATATAGGTTGCTTGCTTGTTTGTACTGAACCATATCGTGTGATGTCTTGTTTAGAATCTTTTGTTTTGAAACTCTAAAGTTGCTGGAGTTTTCGTGTGGTTTTAAAATTATTTTAATGGTGTGAATTGATTGAAATTCGTGGAATTACTGCTGCAGTTTTCTGCATGACCTGTTGTACCACGCGATTTTTCATATTTTATTGGTAACTCAGAAAAATCTAACAAAACAGGATCTGGAGAGTAATTACCTGTAGTACATGCACAAAAATTGGCTAAAATTCCTGACGAGTTTAGGTCGGTCAGAAAAATTCGTGAAGTCTGCTGTACCGTTTTGACAGATTTTGTTTATTGCTTATATGTTGCTCTATTTTACTCTAGTATTGTTCCCAATGCTTTCAAACTATTTTGTGGTTATATACTACTAAGTTTATACACCTGTAATGTTATTATACAAGTGTTTTCTTGTGTGTTGATTCCTTATGATTGTTTGCTTGTTTGTGACATTGATTGCTTCATATAGTTATGGGTAGGATTATGTTCTTAGTCGTTTCTTTCTTATACAATCTATTCTTCGCTATCTTGAACCCTTGGAGATATAATGATGTGTTAAGTGAAAGGTTTGATAAAACAGTGCATTTAGGAAGGAGAATGCTTAATATAATGGGAAAAAAGAGATGTGGGAGTATGAAGTTTGAAATGATGTTATGTAGTAGATTACGCAACCTAAAAGTTGAAGTATCGATAGTTTAGTTTTAGTAGTAGCTTTGTTGATTGAATACATGGGAGTCTACATCGAGCATTATTTTGTGCCCATGGAAACCTTCTTCAATGCAAGTGAGGATGCCCAAGTGATAGAAAAACGTGATTCACATTTCCTCAAACAGGGTAATGATTTGGGTGCAGGATGGATTAATCACCATTCCTACTACTCTTATTATTCGCTCTTGTACTGTTGGCTTTGCGGATCTTGAGTGTCTTTTCAACCTTAGCAAAGTGCCGGCGTGAAGCCTAGACCTTAGAATGGTATATTTCCCCTTTATAAAAGCACCCAGTGCTTAGCGTAGGAATATACGGTAAGAATGAATTTCAACCATGATTAATGGGTACCGTGAAGTAAACATCCCCTAATTGACCACCATGAGAGTTCTGCTAGTTCAAGTAGTGTTTTCATGGAATCTGTCAATCATGATGTTTAGAATGTGCTAGAGACATTGTGCCAATAAAAGTCTAAAGGAGAACCAATCTAAGCTAAGTGGATCCTCGAGAAATGACCTAGTCAATTTTATTTTAAGGGCGGTAGCATCCTAATGGATCCCGAACCTTTCTTTCTTTCTAGCCTTCCCAAATCTCGGGACGAGATTTCTTTTAAGGTTGGTAGTCTGTCACATCCCAAAATTCTCCTAATTTTGGAACGTGAAATAAATAAATAAGTTTGATTGATTGTTTGACTATGTTGAAAATTCTCAAAGAGAAGAAACTTTTTGAATAGAAAATCCTCTCAACCTTGAATTCAAAATCTTATATTCTTTTGTTATGACCTAAGTAGCCATAGGCATGGATTGATTATGGATTGTAGAATTGGTGTGCAAGGTTTCAAAATGAAAATCATGAAGCATTCATAAGCATTTCATTACATCCATGAAAGTTCTCACAAACTGAATCCAAATCCTGGTATCTAAATCCTATAGTTGATTTGCCCAAATGTTCCTAAAGGAAATTAAATTGACTTTATAAAACCCACTGTTGCTAAGGAATAAATTATTGATAATTATATCCTAAAGAGATCCAGTTAATATTACAAAATTTTAGAAACAAAATTGAGCTCATTTGGAGCTATTATGAAAAAGTTATGGAATAAATACAAACAAATAAAGATATAAATAAAATGGAATATACAAGGAGTTATAAACCCACTATTTTCAAAATAGTAAAAAGATTACAAATATGATCCTACAATGATCTATTTGATTTTAGAAAATTTTAGAAACAAGAATCGTGTCATTTGGGGTTCGTATGCAAAAGATATGAGGGAAACAAGTAAATAGAAAAAGAAAAAGAAAAAAAACCAACTGGGCTGGCCGAGCCAGCCGGAGGTCCATCTACCGGACCGGGCACAGCTAGCCAGCCGACGGGAGCAGGCAGGCACGGGCAGTACGTATCCCAGTTGCTTTAAAAAGTGTGCAAAACAGTTTTTGTCAAACCTATATCTATTCAAACTCTTATAACTTTCTATCTACAACTCCGAATCGACTTCCGTTTGTTTATACTTGTTCCCTACTCCAAGACCTATCTCTACACCATCCTAAATCTCCATATAAACTTGTGGAGCCATAGCTGTACAAGTTTCTCTTCTTGAAATTCCGAATCTACACATGCCCGAATCTTATTTCGCTTTTTAGCCCATCTAAACTTCGTTGTTTTCCTTCGGCCAAAAAATGAAAGTTGTAGATCTCGTCGAAATATTTCCATCTCGATAAACCTCACCTCTTTTCATCCACCACAGCCGGAGAATTTCGCACCACAATATTTCAGATATGACGGTGTAAATTCAAGTTGTACTCGCGCTCGTTTCTTCAAATCCAAATTCCTTTGGTGAGAAGGTAGGACTAATGATTCCCCACAACTTTTACGTTATAAGTTTTTCAATTTGACCTACGGATTTGTCTCTCTAACATAGATCTATTTCTTGTATATTCTGAGCCAAAATTGGGTCAATCTCCTCTCCTAACCACTGGATCTCATCCCAACGGCCAGGATTAGATCGATTCTGCGAAGGGGTACGAGCCAACCGGATCTCGCCACGTGTCAATGTCAGGCCAGCATCTAGTCCCAGTCAGCATGCAAAGTCAACCTGTCCAGTCAGCAAAATATTCTCTGGAATATTCCGTTCGAATTTAAAATAGCACATTATAGATCTAACTTCTAAAATTCATTAGAAATTCATACCACGTCCAAAAATTGTGTATAATATATCAAATTTAAGATAATTTTACGTAGAATCATATTATCAGAATAGATCCAACCTTTACCGTACGTACTTACTATAATGATGTAATTAGTTTTAACGATCTTTTAGGTTAATAAATTCATAAGAAATTATCTGTAACTCCGAAAAATATGAACAATACATCAAATTGAAGCTACTATAATATAGGTTAATAATATCTGGTTGGATCTAGCTTTTGCGGACTATTTACCCCGTAGAAATTTAATTAGTTTTAATGGATTTATAAATCATTTAATTTATAGTAAATTAATTGCTTGTCACAAAAATATAATTGATATACTGATGGAAAGATGGTTCCATGTAGATCATCAATATGTAAATGGTTTAGGAAAATACTATAAGGTTTAAATAAATAGATTAATGGCTATTTAGAGTATTAAAATCATAGTAAATCGAATACTGCTCAGAAAATTACAAATAATATGTCCCTGGAATCACAATTTCGTGGAGATTACAGATATAATTTTAGTTTGATTTTTAGACAACAAAAACTATATGAATCATTTAAAACCCATTAAACACTCTTTAAATCATACAAAAAGATCTATAACTCCGGTTAGGGTGAATCCAAATGCTAAGGTTTTGTATTGAGAATATCTATACAGAGAAATTGCATGCCAAATTATTTGGTACTGTTAAAATAGAAATTCATACAGAAATATTTAAACCCATTGAAATAGTGTTTTAATCATAAGAAAATATCTATAACTACTTTTTAGGTGATTCAAATTACTACTGTCTCTAAATTTCATTACATATCCAGTAGCATCTAGTTCACAATTTAATACGACATAAACATCTTTAGCTGAATTAAAGTGGTATACACCATATTAAATCGATACAACTTTAGTAATAAAAGCTTTAGTGCATTAAATGACTTTCCACATGCATCATGTAATCTAATTATGTTCAGAACACTAAATGTAACCATTGTGACTCATTAAATCGTCATGCATGCATCTGTTCATCATTGTTTTCTTGTATTATTGCACTGTTGCATGTTTGCAATGTTTTTAATGGTGTGTTTGTTGTGTTTGCTTCAAACGTTAGATTGCGAGGAGTGCAACTACTGTGATTGCAACTACTATGGTTGCAAGTATTGTGGTTATTGCGAAAGAGGCCATTATAATTGTGAGGATTATCTAATCGACTACATCTACATCAAAGGCAAGTGGTGCTATCTTGGTCATAAATGTCCTATTGTTTCCCTATGCATTGTAGATGCTTTTATAGAATTGCATCTGTAGGAATTGATGTGTATATGCTATGCTATATCCCATATTATTCCCTAGTATTCCTTGTTTATGAGCCATCGTATTGGTAGATTGCTTAGCTATGCTATTTAGACGAGAAAGGGAATCACATCATGAAAAGTTATATGTTTTGAAAGGCTTATGTTTTGCTAAATGACAAACCAATATGTTTTAATGAACCACCTGGGCGGAATGGCATTGATTGGGTCATCGAGTGTGGATTTATGGTGGGGAATGCCGCCCAGGACACTGAGAAATGATTGGTTTCTTTTTTTGGTAACTTACGTGTACAACCATGTGCCAATAATGGAATGGGAGGTTGGTTGGACTCAGTAGGTTGTGGTAACTCGAACCCACGTATCCAGATATGTAGAATAGTGTAGGTTGGACCGGTGCGTGTCGGGTTTGGGGAGCTACTTCCCGAACGGTCCCTTCTTTGACTTCTCCCTATCATCACCCAATATGAGAGTGGTGGTACGAGCTGGGCTGGCCAAGTCACATGGGTAAAGTGTACTAACCCCTACAGGGCGTATAAACTAAGTTCTTAGCCGTGTCCCCGGTTATGGACAATTTGAGCGGCCTGATACTGATGCTATGATATTTCTCACTCATCCTTATTTCTTAATTACTTAAAACTTGTCGGGTGAACATAATTGGGTAGGAGCACCTGGGAGTGAACCAGAGTGTCCTATTTATCGTATTGGAAAACTACTTTGTTACAAATGTTAGGATAAAACTGTTGCTTTATGCAAATGAGCCTGAACTCCACTTGGCCAAATAAGCATGTAGTTGATAGATCTGTTGTTAACCACTTTAGCCTACTTGCCATACATTCAATGTATTGACCATTCGTGGCTGCAACGTTTCATGTTGCAGGTTATATCGTATCTGAGTGATCGTTCATAGGTCGCGAGACTCCACTCAACAATTGTTCGCCTGTGGCACATTTGAAGGATGGAGATCTACCTTGTAATTGCTTTCCGCTATAATATAATGTAAATTATGGATCATATTCGTTGTATTTATGATGCACATTTATATTTGGTATCATTTTGTACTATGTGTGCCAGTGAACCGATCCAGGGATTGGCACTATACACATGAACTCAGCCTTATCAGGCGAGGGTGTTACAAGATGGTATCAGAGCTGTGTGTTGACTGTAGGATCGTGACCTTAGAAATGGATTAGCAATAGAAGACCTCTATTAGGAGAACTGTCATATTTCATACTTATTAGAGTTCTTATATTCCTTTTCTATCATTTTCCAACACCTCTCTTGTTCAAACTTGTAGATGTCCATTCATTTGATTAGTAGAAGAAGTGATCTACCATAAAAACTACAAGAATTGGAAAATGTTATTAGTAGTTTTCTATAAAGAAAATCACTATATGAGAGTTGGCCTACAAGTAAAGAACAAATAACATGACATAAATGAACATCTCACCAAGTTTGGGTAGGTCTGGACCACCATATTTTATCTCTTTAGGAGATCATCGCTATCGTGTTAGCATATTGTTCTTACCAACTTATGTGGTATGACAATATAGGTTGCTTGCTTGTTTGTACTGAACCATATCGTGTGATGTCTTGTTTAGGATCTTTTGTTTTGAAACTCTAAAGTTGCTGGAGTTTTCGTGTGGTTTTAAAATTATTTTAATGGTGTGAATTCATTGAAATTCGTGGAATTACTGCTGCAGTTTTCTGCCTGACCTGTTGTACTGCGCGATTTTTCATATTTTATTGGTAACTCAGAAAAATCTAACAAAACAGGATCTGGAGCGTTATTAACTGTAGTACATGCACAAAAATTGGCTAAAATTCCTGACGAGTTTAGGTCGGTCAGAAAAAATCGTGAAGTCTGTTGTACCGTTTTGACAGATTTTGTTTATTGCTTATATGTTGCTCTATTTTACTCTAGTATTGTTCCCAATGCTTTCAAACTATTTTGTGGTTATGTACTAATAAGTTTATGCACCTGTAATGTTATTATACAAGTGTTTTCTTGGGTGTTGATTCCTTATGATTGTTTGCTTGTTTGTGACATTGATTGCTTCATATAGTTATGGGTAGGATTATTTTCTTAGTCGTTTCTTTCCTATTGAATCTATTCTTCCCTATCTTGAACCCTTGGAGATATAATGATGTGTTAAGTGAAAGGTTTGATAAAACAGTGCATTTAGGAAGGAGAATTCTTTATATAATGGGAAAAAAGAGATGTGGGAGTATGAAGTGTTGAAATGATGTTATGTAGTAGATTACGCAACCTAAAATTTGAAGTATCGATAGTTTAGTTTTAGTAGTAGCTTTGTTGATTGAATACATGGGAGTCTACATCGAGCATTATTTTGTGCCCATGGAAACCTTCTTCAATGCAAGTGAGGATGCCCAAGTGATAGAAAAACGTGATTCACATTTCCTCAAACAGGGTAATGATTTGGGTGCAGGATGGATTGATCACCATTCCTACTACTCTTATTATTCGCTCTTGTACTGTTGTCTTTGCGGATCTTGAGTGTCTTTTCAACCTTAGCAAAGTGTCGGCGTTAAGCCTAGACCTTAGAATGGTATATTTCCCCTTTATAAAAGCACCCAGTGCTTAGCGTAGGAATATACGGTAAGAATGAATTTCAACCATGATTAATGGGTACCGTGAAGTAAACATCCCCTAATTGACCACCATGAGAGTTCTGCTAGTTCAAGTAGTGTTTTCTTGGAATCTGTCAATCATGATGTTTAGAATGTGCTAGAGACGTTGTGCCAATAAAAGTCTAAAGGAGAACCAATCTAAGCTAAGTGAATCCTCGAGAAATGACCTAGTCAATTTTATTTTAAGGGCGGTAGCATCCTAATGGATCCCGAACCTTTCTTTCTTTCTAGCCTTCCCAAATCTCGGGACGAGATTTCTTTTAAGGTTGGTAGTCTGTCACATCCCAAAATTCTCCTAATTTTGGAATGTGAAATAAATAAATAAGTTTGATTGATTGTTTGACTATGTTGAAAATTCTCAAAGAGAAGAAACTTTTTGAATAGAAAATCCTCTCAACCTTGAATTCAAAATCTTATATTCTTTTGTTATGACCTAAGTAGCCATATAGGAAAAAGGGCATGGATTGATTATGGATTGTAGAATTGGTGTGCAAGGTTTCAAAATGAAAATCATGAAGCATTCATAAGCATTTCATTACATCCATGAAAGTTCTCACAAACTGAATCCAAATCCTGGTATCTAAATCCTATAGTTGATTTGCCCAAATGTTCCTAAAGGAAATTAAATTGACTTTATAAAACCCATTGTTGCTAAGGAATAAATTATTGATAATTATAGGCTAAAGTGATCCAGTTAATATTACAAAATTTTAGAAACAAAATTGAGCTCATTTGGAGCTATTATGAAAAAGTTATGGAATAAATACAAACAAATAAAGATATAAATAAAATGGAATATACAAGGATTTATAAACCCACTATTTGCAAACTAGTAAAAAGATTACAAATATGATCCTACAATGATCTATTCGATTTTAGAAAATTTTAGAAACAAGAATCGTGTCATTTGGAGTTCGTATGCAAAAGATATGAGGGAAACAAGTAAATAGAAAAAGAAAAAGAAAAAAACCAACTGGGCTGGCCGAGCCAGCCGACGGTCCATCTACCGGACCGGGCACAGCTAGCCAGCCGACGGGAGCAGGCAGGCACGGGCAGTACGTATCCCAGTTGCTTTAAAAAAGCGTGCAAAACAGTTTTTGTCAAACCTATATCTATTCAAACTCTTATAACTTTTTATCTACAACTTCGAATCGACTTCCGTTTGTTTCTACTTGTTCCCTACTCTAATACCTATCTCTACACCATCCTAAATCTCCATATAAACTCGCGGAGCCACAGCTGTACGAGTTTCTCTTCTCAAAATCCCGAATCTACACATGCCTGAATCTTATTTCGCTTTTTAACCCATCTAGACTTCGTTGTTTTCCTTCGGCCAAAAAATGAAATTTGTAGATCTCGTCGAAATATTTCCATCTCGATAAACCTCACCTATTTTCATCCACCACAGCCGGATAATTTCGCACCACAATATTTCAGATATGACGGTGTAAATCCAAGATGTACTCGCGCTCGTTTCTTCAAATCCAAATTCCTTTGGTGAGAAGGTAGGACTAATGATTCCCCACAACTTTCATGTTATAAGTTTTTCAATTTGACCTACGGATTTGTCTCTCTAACATAGATCCATTTCTTGTATATTCTGAGCCAAAATTGGGTCAATCTCCTCTCCTAACCACTGGATCTCATCCCAACGGCCAGGATTAGATCGATTCCGCGAAGGGGTACGAGCCAACCGGATCTCGCCACGTGTCAACGTCAGGCCAGCATCTAGTCCCAGTCAGCACGCAAAGTCAACCTGTCCAGTCAGCGGAATATTCTCTGGAATATTCCGTTCGAATTTAAAATAGCACATTATAGATCTAACTTGTAAAATTCATTAGAAATTCATACCACGTCCAAAAATTGTGTATAATATATCAAATTTAAGATAATTTTACGTAGAATCATATTATCAGAATAGATCCAACCTTTACCGTACGTACTTACTATAATGATGTAATTAGTTTTAACGATCTTTTAGGTTAATAAATTCATAAGAAATTATCTGTAACTCCGAAAAATATGAACAATACATCAAATTGAAGCTACTATAATGTAGGTTAATAATATCTGGTTGGATCTAGCTTTTGCGAACTATTTACCCCGTAGAAATTTAATTAGTTTTAATGGATTTATAAATCATTTAATTTATAGTAAATTAATTTCTTGTCACAAAAATATAATTGATATACTGATGGAAAGATGGTTCCATGTAGATCATCATTATGTAAATGGTTTAGGCAAATACTATAAGGTTTAAATAAATACATTAATGGCTTATTTAGAGTATTAAAATCATAGTAAATCGAATACTGCTCAAAAAATTACAAATAATATGTCCCTGGAATCACAATTCCGTGGAGATTACAGATATAATTTTAGTTTGATTTTTAGACAACAAAAACTATATGAATCATTTAAAACCCATTAAACACTCTTTAAATCATACAAAAAGATCTATAACTCCGGTTAGGGTGAATCCAAATGCTAAGGTTTTGTATTGACAATATCTATACAGAGAAATTGCATGCCAAATTATTTGGTACTGTTAAAATAGAAATTCATACAGAAATATTTAAACCCATTGAAATAGTGTTTTAATCATAAGAAAATATCTATAACTACTTTTTAGGTGATTCAAATTACTACTGTCTCTAAATTTCATTACATATCCAGTAGCATCTAGTTCACAATTTAATACGACATAAACATCTTTAGCTCAATTAAAGTGGTATACACCATATTAAATCGATACAACTTTAGTAATAAAAGCTTTAGGGCATTAAATGACTTTCCACATGCATCATGTAATCTAATTATGTTCAGAACACTAAATGCAACCATTGTGACTCATTAAATCGTCATGCATGCATCTGTTCATCATTGTTTTCTTGTATTGTTGCATGTTTGCAATGTTTTTAATGGTGTGTTTGTTGTGTTTGCTTCAAACGTTAGATTGCGAGGAGTGCAACGACTATGATTGCAACTACTATGGTTGCAAGTATTGTGGTTATTGCGAAAGAGTACATTATAATTGTGAGGATTATCTAATCGACTACATATACATCAAAGGCAAGTGGTGCTATCTTGGTCATAACTGTCCTATTGTTTCCCTATGCATTGTAGATGCTTTTATAGAATTACATCATGAAAAGTTATATGTTTTGAAAGGCTTATGTTTTGCTAAATGACAAACCAATATGTTTTAATGAACCACCTGGGCGGAATGGCATTGATTGGGTCATCGAGTGTGGATTTATGGTGGGGAATGCCGCCTAGGACACTAAGAAAGGATTGGTTTCTTTATTTGGTAAATTACGTGTACAACCATGTGCCAATAATGGAATGGGCGGTTGGTTGGACTCAGTAGGTTGTGGTAACTCGAACCCACGTATCTAGAGATGTAGAATAGTGTAGGTTGGACCGGTGCATGTTGGGTTTGGGGAGCTACTTCCCAAACGGTCACTTATTGGACTTGTCCCTATCATCACGCAATATGAGAGTGGTGGTACGATCTGGGTTGGCCAATTCACATGGGTAAAGTGTACTAAACCCTGCAGGGTGTATAAACTAAGTGCTTAGCTATGTCCCCGGTTATGGACAATTTGAGCGGCCTGATACTGATGCTATGATATTTCTCACTCATCCTTATTTCTTAATTAATTGAAACTTGTTGGGTGAACATAATTGGGTAGGAGCACCTGGGAGTGAACCAGAGTGTCCTATTTATCGTATTGGAAAACTACTTTGTTACAAATGTTAGGATAAACTTGTTGCTTTATGCAAATGATCTCGAACTCCACTTGGCCAAATAAGCATGTAGTTGATAGATCTGTTGTTAACCACTTTAGCCTACTTGCCATACATTCAATGTATTGACCATTCGTGGCTGCAACGTTTCATGTTGCAGGTTATATCGTATCTGAGTGATCGTTCATAGGTCGCGAGACTCCACTCAACAATTGTTCTCTTGTGGCACATTTGAAGGATGGTGATCTACCTTGTAATTGCTTTCTGCTGTAATATAATGTAAATGCTGGATCATATTCGTTGTATTTATGATGCACAGTTATATTTGGTATCATTTTGTACTATGTGTGCCAGTGAACCGATCCAGGGATTGGCACTATACACATGAACTCAGCCTTATCAGGCGAGGGTGTTACAATATTATAGATGCTAAACATTTTAAATTGAGTGATAATGTTACATACTGTAACATCCCTAAATTCATATTCCAAAACTCATTCATGTCATCCTTGCATTCATCATCATTTAGGGATTTTCTCAAAATCACTTCAGAAAAACATAAGTTTTAGTGTTATGATTTTATGTGGACAAATTTAACTTCAAAAGACCAACACCATTTGAAACTAGAATGATTAGGAACTTGTTTGTTTGCCCCCCCCCCATTGTTGGAAAATTTGGTATAAAGGTTTGGCCAAGTTTTCAATTTAAAAATAAATTCAAAACCCTATTTTCTTAAAAACATTTGCAAACGAGAGACATTGTCTCTAATTGTTTTAAATCCAAACTGGACCAAACACTTACAGTGTAACCACATGGTCAAATAACTGATTTTGAAACCACAGTACCCTGCAAAAATCCCCAGAATCATTTGAATTCAAAAAGGATTTGAATTCATATCTAAATCTAACCAGAAAATCAAAATAGAAAGAGAAAAGAAATAAACTAGGGAAAAGGGCCGCGCGCCAGAAATCTGGCCCAGCAACGAACCCAGCCCAGCAAGCCCACCCGGGAAATTTCTTTCCTTCTCTCACGCGCGAACGCACACAACCAGTCACTGACAAACGGACCCTACCCCATTTCGCACACATCGCTGACGAGCGGGCCCTGTCCACGCTGTCATCGTCTTCCTCAAACCGCGCCCGCGACCACGTCGCAGCTGCAGTCACTGCCGGTAATGGCGCGGCTTAATTGGGCATTAAACCTCGGGCGTTTCCTGCCGGGACACCGGCTATAAGATCCCCACCTCCTCGCAGTCATTTCCCCCCAGCCAATTCTACATTCACGCCACCAGGCTGCCCACGACTCGCTCAGAACCGCCGCAGACAGAGCTCACTCCGGCGATCGATTCAGGTGAGCCCCGTGCGCCCCTTCCCCTCTGGATTGTTCGAGCCTCCTTGTAATCACCTGGCGCACATTCTGACCCCACTAGCTCATCCTGTATTGCCGCAGGTCGCCATATTCACTGGACGCCGTAAGCACCTGACGACCACCCCAACTTCGGCGACCAATCTCAGTAAGACCCGTGCGCCCCTTGCCTTTTCCTTCACACGAGCGTGTTCGCAACTGCCTTGCGCACTTCCTAAACCCTCTGGTTCGTGTTAGGGCGACGCGGAACCTCGGCAACGACTCCGACAACATCCACCCGACGCCAGACGCAACTCCGACGAGATCCAGAGCCCATCTCTGAGTGCCCCTCCGCAAACCAGTACCACGTCGAGCTTCAGCACGTCTTGGCGGATCTGGTAAGCACCTTCCTACTTCCTGGAGCGATGTAGAACGCCGGCGCCGCCGTAGTCAGACCCGCCGCCGCCAGTTAGCGCCGCTAGCGCCGCCAGTTTGTGGCTTGGTATTATGGTCCGTTGGATCTGCATCGTAGGGCTTGGATAGATCCTGAGCGAAGAGGTACGCGTGTGTCTGAGCCGCCAGATTTCATTTGGATCGTGCGGTCCGCAGCACTCGATCCGCGCGAACCGGTATGCGCCAGTGAGGTTGTGACGCGTGGCAAGGATGAATTCAAAAACAGAATTTAAAACCTGATTTAGATCCAAACTTCAAACTGCTATAACTTTTGAATGCCACGTTATAATTTTACAAACTTTATACCGTTGGATTCAGTGAAACAAGACCTTTCTGAATATCCAATTTTTTTAACAAATAGTAACAGTTAAAATGACTTTATGTGTAGAACATGTTTAGGGCTAAATTAAGTGTAGATTCATTTTGGTAAATTATATTGGTGCCAAATAAGTTTAGTTGGCAAACTTGTGACTTGATAAGTTTCTGTAAACATGTGCATGCTTGGTAGTGTTTTCAAAAATCACCACTTAGTAAATTCTTGCATGCATGCATTCATATTATTTTTGACTGAATATAATTGTGTGTAATTGTATGCTATAATTTCTTGTGTAGATTTTGCTAGTGATTGTGATTGTGAAGAGTGCTACTCTCCCCACTACCAAGGCAAGTGATATTTTCATGAATATTTCTATCCTATGTTTTGTACTAGCATTAGATATTTTTGCTAAGTCTTGCATGCTATTTTGCCTAATGCTAAGATGGGAAATCCTAAGTAGTGTAGAATGGTAGAATTGCTAGGGAAATTTTCCTAAGTTAAGTTATCACACCATGCTTAGCCTAGCTACTTAGCAAACAAGGGTGGTGAACATCTACACTTATTATGATGAAAATATTTCTATGTCATGAGACTTATGCTTTCCTAATAAAACAACTAAGTCAAATGAACCTCCTGGGTGGAATGGAAAGATTGGGTTATGTTGAGTGGTTACACAAGGCCATGGACTTGGGTTGTGTATCTCACTTGTGGTATGCCACCCAGGCACAAAGGGATTTGGAGGCCAAGTGTTGAGAAAGCTTACAGTGCAACCACTTGGCAATATGGGCTCTGCCTTGATCATATAGGATGCTAGAACTTAGTCACTTGGACAGTTGGTGGTAGTTGGGATGATAGGTTGGAACGCGTCCATTTGACTAAGGGAAAAGCTTCTGAAAGGTCCTGTCTTGGGAAACCAAGTCTGGTGGGGAAAGTGCACAACCTCTGCAGATGGAAAACCTAAGTACTTAGCCTAGTCCAAGGCAATGGACAATTTGAGCATCAAGACATGGAAGCTACAAGAATCTCATCACTCCAACTTCTAAGTAAAAATTGGTGGGTGAACAAGGGTGAAGGACCCCAATGTCTATTGGTGGTTTCTTGGGAATGTTTTGACAAAGAAAAACTTAGTGATTTCAACTAATAGGAAAAACTTATTTTCAAGCAAAGCAAGCCAAGCTACACTTAGCCAAAATGCATATAGTAATATAGTCCACTTAAAATATACTAAGGTATCACTTGCCAATACTATTCCAAAGTATTGACCCTCTGTGGCTGTAACTTGTGATGTTGCAGGTTACTCCGATGATGAATAGGAGTCATGAGTCTACACTCAACATGCTTGCCCGTGGCACATGAAGATGAAGACTTATGTTTATTTACTTATTCCATAAACTCTTGTACTAGGCCTTTGGCCCTGAGTTGTAAAGACTATGTTTTATCTCTGGAATGAATGTAATAAACGACCTTTGTATCTGTGTACTTCATCTTAAACTGTGGATGCTAGAATTGATCCAGGGACTAGCATTGCAATCACAGGGATCTTTTCCTTTATAAAGGAGGGGTCTAACAGATGGTATCAGAGCACTGTGTTGCCTGTAGGATTATGACCCTAGGATTGGAAAACCACTAAGGAAAAAGTTTTCAACTACTTCTACACTTGTCTATTCTTCTCGTAAAACTTTTCTAATCTTTTCAACTTCTTTTGTAGATGAACTCCATCAACGAAGCCGTGAAGAAAGGACCACTCATGACCATGACCTTGGAGTGTGAAACTGAGTTTCCCAATATTCTCAAGGACCTCATGGTGGCAATGGAAGCACATGGTGCAGCTGTGTACAAGGGCTTTCCAGTTATGGATGAAGGAGTGGAGTATTGGTGGGTGCAACTTCACTTGTACAAAAACAAGGAAGACAACCACAAAGAAAGGGGATTCTGCATGTACACCAACACTACAATGCACACCACATTCTTTGAGTCAGCCAGAGATGCAGCTTGGAGGACTATCAAAGAACTAAGTGCTAGAGTCAAATGCAGAATGCTCAACCTCCAAAAGGACTTAGAGAAAGAGAAGGAACTTACTCAAGAGTTGGAAGCCACCAACCAAGAGTTAAGGGGAGATGTTATAGACTTAGTGATGGAGTCAAGAGAACAAGATTGGTGGATTGCCTCTAGGAACATTGTGTTTGCTAATAGATCCAGTGAGATTGGATTGTAAGGGCATTTCGTTAGTTGGACCACCACTTATCACCTTATTTTCCAAAAATAATACTATAAATAAGTATGGACCTTGATTGATGTAATGGACTTATGTATGCATGACTTGTGTGATGATTGTGTTCCATGGATATGTATGAATGTTGTCTTGATTTACCTTGAATTGTGTTGTTCTAACTTTTTCATTCTTATAAATAGATGCCTATTGCCATCAGCACTGTTGAGGAGTTTCAGGTTACTCGTTTTGGTCCCCGTATCATTGAGCTTACCACTTTGCTCGATCTCCCTCTTCCCACCATCACGGTGTACCCACTTACCAAGTTCGAGAGGAAGGACCTCTGGGGCTTCAAGGTGAACCAGCCCGGACACCAGACTGAGCCTACTACGGAGGCCATCGTCTTCAAGCTGATGCAACAGGGAGAGAGGCATGGAGGTAGTCATGCAGGACCTGATAGGACGACTGTTAGGCCGTCACTCCCGACAGGTTAGGGGCACCCACTTTCACGTCTTCGGAAGACGTGATGTTGATGGAGAGTCCATCGACTTTGAGGACGACTCGAGGGGCACGGCAGAGCTGATACGTCTCTACCTCCAGGACTTAGAGACTCTTCTCAGGCACGTAGACACGGACAGAACGAACATCATGCTAGGAAATGAAGAGCTTCAGGTGCAGCTTCGCGAGAAGGACAAGCTTTTTGCGCAGCAGGATGAGATGATCAAGGAAATGGAGACAAAGTTCGAGGCACAGGACCGCAAGTTCAAGAGTCAGGAGAAACGCGTCCAGGATAGGAACAAGAAGATCCGGGACATGACCGAGGAACTGAAGTCCAAGGATTTCGAGCTAGAGCAGCAACAGATGGTTATTGAGAGGCTTCGCTCCCAGAAGAGGGCTCTCAAGGCCAAGGTCGATTCCTTGACTACTACGATTGAGGAGAACAAGACCGCGATGGAGAACGTAGGTCTTACCTTTGTCGAGGAGGAGATTGATGCTGATGAGTAGACTTGACTACTCGTCTACCTTTCATATTCGTACTTATTATTATGAACGTATTATTGGACCATCCGACATGTGGATGGCTTGTCACTTGTGTGTTTTATCTCATGATCTTGTCATCTGGTTGTTGAGTTTTATTCTTATGTTGCATGTTATGTGTTTGCTTGTGAAGTATTGTGCATAAAACATCTATGGGTATCTCATTCTTATCTATTTGAACAAACCACAAATGCCTCCCCGTCGCGCAAACCCCAACCCCAACAACATCACCCCGGAAATGCAACAAATGATGAATGCGCAAACACAGCTTATGCAAATGATGACGACATTCATTCAAAACCAGAATAACAACAACAACAACCCCAACAACAACCCCAATAACAACAACAACAACAACAACAACCCACCGGGTTTCGATATGCTCACTAGATTTCTGCGATTGAGGCCAGCAAAGTTTTCGGGAACAACTGATCCCATGGTGGCCAATGACTGGCTACGTTCCGTGAACAAAGACTTAGTGACCGTGGGCTGCACGAATGCTGAAAAAGTCAGGTTCGCAGCACATCTGTTGGAAGGACCAGCCGCCACATGGTGGGACAACTTCCAAATCACCACTCCTATTGATGAGGTGACTTGGGCTATCTTTGAAGATGGCTTTCGCACTGCTCATATCTCATCAGGAATGATGAGTCTAAAAAATAAGGAATTTCACAACCTGAAGTAGCACCATCGCAGTGTGGCAGAATACATAGAAGAGTTCAACAATCTGGCGCGCTATGCACCGGATGAGGTTGACACAGATGCCAAAAGAAAGGAAAAATTTCTGGAAGGCTTGAATGATGAGCTGAATCTGCAGTTGTCTGTGGCATATGTTCCAACTTATTAGTCTTTGTGTGACAAGGCTGCTATTTTGGAGAGTAAAATGAAACAAGTCGAGAGTATAAAGAGGAAACACTCCGACAAACAAAGCTCGGGATCGTCTCACAAACGATCTCACTGTGATGACAGTGGCAGCTCAGAATCCCATAAACATGGGAAATTTAGCAAGCACAACCACAACCGGCATGACAACAAGCATCACCGCAGTCATGACAAGGACAAGTACAAGAACCACAAGGGTGGACATAAGAGCCACTATAGTGGAAATGGTAGTGGAAGTGGAAGCCAACCTCCTAAAAAGGATATCAGTCAGGTTGAGTGCTTCAAATGCAAGAAGCTGGGGCATTATGCTAATGAGTGCCCTGAGAAGAAAGTTGAAGGACCTAACAAGCCAAATCCTTTTTAGAAAGGACAGGTTAACCACATCAATGTGGAGGAGGTCTATGAGGAGCCTGATGCCGTTGCTGGTAAGTTTAGACTCAATTCAATTTCAGCATTTGTACTCTTTGATACCGGTGCATCTCATTCATTCATATCAAAAGCATTCGTTGAAAGAAATGAACTACCGGTAGAAACCATTGGGTGTCCTATAAGAGTAAGTTCTCCAGGGGGAGAAATGATAGTAAACTCAGGATGTCATGACTTAGTCATAGAGTTTGGAAAACATAAGTTTCCAGTGAACCTAATAATTCTGAATTCCCAAGGATTGGATGTGATTTTGGGAATGGATTGGATGGCTAAGTATGAGGGGATACTAGATTGTGCCAATCGTACAGTTACACTCACAACCCCAGAAGGAAAAAGAATAAAATTCAAGTCAAACTTTGAGTCCAAGGGAAGTAAGTTGAATTATCTTAAGGGGGTTAGCATGGACAGTGTGCCAATTGTATGTGAGTATCCGGATGTGTTTCCGGAAGAGTTACCAGGAATGCCACCGGATAGAGATGTGGAGTTTCTGATAGATTTGGTACCTGGTTCTGGACCAATGGCTAAGAGACCGTACAAAATGTCAGTTGATGAACTGAAAGAGCTCAAGAAGCAGCTAGGAGAACAGTTGCAGAAAGGGTTTATTCAACCAAGTTCTTCATCTTGGGGAGCCCCAGTATTGTTCGTGGAGAAGAAGGATATAACACAAAGATTATGTATTGACTACCGTTCTCTCAACGAAGTAACCATCAAGAACAAATATCCTTTGCCAAGAATCAACGACTTGTTTGATCAGCTAGAAGGAGCATGTGTATTCTCGAAGATTGATCTCCGGTCAGGTTATTTTCAACTCAAGATAAGAGAGCAAGACATACCAAAAACAGCATTCACCACAAGGTATGGATTGTATGAGTATACTGTGATGCCTTTTGGTTTAACCAACGCTCCAGCATACTTCATGAATATGATGAACAAGGTGTTCATGGAATTTCTTGACAAGTTCGTTGTCGTTTTCATCGATGATATCTTAGTCTACTCCAAGAGCAAGGAAGAACATGAAAGACACCTACGCTTGATACTTGAGAAACTGAGTGAACATAAACTATATGCCAAATTCAGCAAGTGTGAGTTCTGGTTAGAGGAAGTTGGTTTTCTTGGTCATGTGATGACGAAGGATGGTGTGGCAGTTGATCCTGCTAAGGTTTCAGCTGTGACAGAATGGGAATCACCCAAGAATGTGAAAGCAGTTCGTAGTTTCCTCGGCTTAGCAGGTTACTACAGAAGATTCATTGAAAATTTCTCGAAGGTTGCTAAGCCAATGACTGAATTGTTAAAGAAGGACAAGAAATTTGCTTGGTCTGAAGGTTGCGAAGTCAGCTTCCAAGAATTGAAGAAGAGACTTGTAACAGCACCAGTTTTATGTCTGCCAGATTTGGAAAAGGATTTCCAAGTATATTGTGATGCTTCTCATCAAGGTTTAGGTGCCGTACTTATGCAAGACGGTAAAGTCGTAGCCTATGCTTCGAGACAACTCAAAACTCATGAAGTAAACTATCCTACTCATGATTTGGAGTTGGCCTCTGTCGTCCATGCACTCAAAACATGGAGACATTACCTTTTGGGAAAGCGTTGTGAAGTATTCACCGATCATAAAAGTTTGAAGTATATCTTCACCCAGAAGGAAATCAATATGAGACAAAGAAGATGGCTAGAGCTTATCAAGGATTACGACTTAAGTTTACAATACCACCCCGGTAAAGCAAATGTAGTAGCAGATGCTCTAAGTCATAAGACGTTTGTAAATGGCCTTACCAAAGGTGATTTGCCAGATGACTTGTGTAAGCAATTCGAAGAACTCAGATTGGAAATTGTGCCTGAAGGACATCTCATGTCTTTGGATGTTCAACCCACTCTATTGGACAAGATCCAAGAACCTAGGAAGACCGATAAGGAAATTGAAAAGATTAAGGAAAATATTAGTCTAGGGAAAGCTAAGAATTTCCATATAGACGAACAAGGTACTTTATGGCACGGGAAACGTATATGTGTTCCACAAGACCCGGAGTTGCGGAAACTGATCTTACAAGAAGGTCACAACTCTCCGTATTCTATTCACCGAGGAAACACCAATATGTACATGGATATGAAAGAAAGATTTTGGTGGAACAATCTAAAAAGGGACATCGCCGAGCATATTGCTTTGTGTGATGTGTGTAGCAGAGTAAAAGTGAAGCATCAGAAACCAGCAGGTTTGCTTCAATCACTGCCTATTCCTGAATGGAAGTGGGAAAATATCGGTATGGATTTCATTACCGGATTACCAAGGACTAGGTCAGGGTATGATTCCATATGGGTAGTAGTGGATCGCCTAACTAAAGTGGCTCATTTTATACCCGTGAAGACAACATATACGAGTGCTAAGTTAGCTAAAATTTACATGAGCAGGATTGTATGCCTTCATGGTGTGCCTAAGAGTATTGTATCAGATAGAGGAACTCAGTTCACTTCTCACTTTTGGAGAAAGCTTCATGAATCCTTAGGAACGAGATTGGAATTCAGCACTGCTTTTCATCCTCAAACTGATGGACAAACATAAAGGACTAACCAGATTCTTGAAGACATGTTGAGGGCATGTGCTTTGGATTATGGAGCAAGTTGGGATGAAAGCTTGCCTTACGCAGAGTTCTCTTACAATAACAGTCATCAAGCTAGTATTGGCATGGCACCATTTGAGTTACTCTACGGAAGGAAGTGTACCACCCCATTGTTATGGAATGGTGTGGGAGAAAATAACTTATTTGGACCTGATCTTATCAAAGACGCCGAAGAGAAAGTCAAATTGGTTAAAGACAGATTGAAGATAGCACAGTCCCGATAGAAAAGCTACGCGGATTCTAAGCGTAGAGAAGTCACCTACGAAGTTGGGGATAGAGCTTATCTTAGAGTATCACCACTTCGTGGAGTGAAAAGATTTGGAGTCAAAGGGAAGTTGGCACCAAGATATGTTGGGCCATTCAAGATTCTAAGTCGCAAGGGAGAAGTTGCATATGAAGTTGAATTGCCAGAATCTCTGTCAGCTGTCCATAATGTGTTTCATGTGAGTCAGCTCAAGAAATGTCATCCAGAGATGGAAGAATCAGCTTTGAAGGATACCATACCTTTGGAAGAAGTACAACTAGAAAGTGATCTCACCTATGAGGAAAAGCCTGTCAAGATTCTTGAGACCGCAGAAAGAGTCACAAGGACAAAAACTATCAAGTTTTGCAAGGTGCAATGGAATCATCATTCCGAAGAAGAAGCAACATGGGAAAGAGAAGAGGATCTTCGGAAAGACCACCCTCACCTATTTGCTAGCCAAACCGAATCTCGAGGGTGAGATTCATCTTAAGGGGGTTAGATTTGTAACATCCCTAAATTCATATTCCAAAACTCATTCATGTCATCCTTGCATTCATCATCATTTAGGGATTTTCTCAAAATCACTTCAGAAAAACATAAGTTTTAGTGTTATGATTTTATGTGGACAGATTTAAATTCAAAAGACCAACACCATTTGAAACCAGAATGATTAGGAACTTGTTTGTTTGCCCCCCCCATTGTTGGAAAATTTGGTATAAAGGTTTGGCCAAGTTTTCAATTTAAAAATAAATTCAAAACCCTATTTTCTTAAAAACATTTGCAAACCAGAGACATTGTCTCTAATTGTTTTAAATCCAAACTGGACCAAACACTTACAGTGTAACCACATGGTCAAATAACTTATTTTGAAACCACAGTACCCTGCAAAAATCCCCATAATCATTTGAATTCAAAAAGGATTTGAATTCATATCTAAATCTAACCAGAAAATCAAAATAGAAAGAGAAAAGAAATAAACTAAGGAAAAGGGCCGCGCGCCAGAAATCTGGCCCAGCAACGAACCCAGCCCAGCAAGCCCACCCGGGAAATTTCTTTCCTTCTCTCACGCGCGAACGCACACAACCAGTCACTGACAAACGGACCCTACCCCATTTCGCACACATCGCCGACGAGCGGGCCCTGTCCACGCTGTCATCGTCTTCCTCAAACCGCGCCCGCGACCACGTCGCAGCTGCAGTCACTGCCGGTAATGGCATGGCTTAATTGGGCATTAAACCTCGCGCGTTTCCTGTCGGGACACCGGCTATAAGATCCCCACCTCCTCGCAGTCATTTCCCCCCAGCCAATTCTACATTCACGCCACCAGGCTGCCCACGACTCGCTCAGAACCGCCGCAGACAGAGCTCACTCCGGCGATCGATTCAGGTGAGCCCCGTGCGCCCCTTCCCCTCTGGATTGTTCGAGCCTCCTTGTAATCACCTGGCGCACATTCTGACCCCACTAGCTCATCATGTATTGCCGCAGGTCGCCGTATTCACAGGACGCCGTAAGGACCTGACGACCACCCCAACTCCGGCGACCAATCTCAGTAAGACCCGTGCGCCCCTTGCCTTTTCCTTCACACGAGCGTGTTCGCAACTGCCTTGCGCACTTCCTAAACCCTCTGGTTCGTGTTAGGGCGACGCGGAACCTCGGCAACGACTCCGACAACATCCACCCGACGCCAGACGCAACTCCGACGAGATCCAGAGCCCATCTCTGAGTGCCCCTCCGCAAACCAGTACCACGTCGAGCTTCAGCACGTCTTGGCGGATCTGGTAAGCACCTTCCTACTTCCTGGAGCGATGTAGAACGCCGGCGCCGCCGTAGTCAGACCCGCCGCCGCCAGTTAGCGCCGCTAGCGCCGCCAGTTTGTGGCTTGGTATTATGGTCCGTTGGATCTGCATCGTAGGGCTAGGATAGATCCTGAGCGAAGAGGTACGCGTGTGTCTGAGCCGCCAGATTTCATTTGGATCGTGCGGTCCGCAGCGCTCGATCCGCGCGAACCGGTACGCGCCAGTGAGGTTGTGACCCGTGGCAAGGATGAATTCAAAAACAGAATTTAAAACCTGATTTAGATCCAAACTTCAAACTGCTATAACTTTTGAATGCCACGTTAGAATTTTACAAACTTTATACCGTTGGATTCAGTGAAACAAGACCTTTCTGAATATCCAATTTGTTTAACAAATAGTAACAGTTAAAATGACTTTATGTGTAGAACATGTTTAGGGCTAAATTAAGTGTAGATTCATTTTGGTAAATTATATTGGTGCCAAATAAGTTTAGTTGGCAAACTTGTGACTTGATAAGTTTCTGTAAACATGTGCATGCTTGGTAGTGTTTTCAAAAATCACCACTTAGTAAATTCTTGCATGCATGCATTCATATTATTTTTGACTGAATATAATTGTGTGTAATTGTATGCTACAATTTCTTGTGTAGATTTTGCTAGTGATTGTGATTGTGAAGAGTGCTACTCTCCCCACTACCAAGGCAAGTGATATTTTCATGAATATTTCTATTCTATGTTTTGTACTAGCATTAGATATTTTTGCTAAGTCTTGCATGCTATTTTGCCTAATGCTAAGATGGGAAATCCTAAGTAGTGTAGAATGGTAGAATTGCTAGGGAAATTTTCCTAAGTTAAGTTATCACACCATGCTTAGCCTAGCTACTTAGAAAACAAGGGTGGTGAACATCTACACTTATTATGATGAAAATATTTCTAAGTCATGAGACTTATGCTTTCCTAATAAAACAACTAAGTCAAATGAACCTCCTGGGTGGAATGGAAAGATTGGGTTATGTTGAGTGGTTACACAAGGCCATGGACTTGGGTTGTGTATCTCACTTGTGGTATGCCACCCAGGCACAAAGGGATTTGGAGGCCAAGTGTTGAGAAAGCTTACAGTGCAACCACTTGGCAATATGGGCTCTGCCTTGATCATATAGGATGCTAGAACTTAGTCACTTGGACAGTTGGTGGTAGTTGGGATGATAGGTTGGAACGCGTCCATTTGACTAAGGGAAAAGCTTCTGAAAGGTCCTGTCTTGGGAAACCAAGTCTGGTGGGGAAAGTGCACAACCTCTGCAGATGGAAAACCTAAGTACTTAGCCTAGTCCAAGGCAATGGACAATTTGAGCATCAAGACATGGAAGCTACAAGAATCTCATCACTCCAACTTCTAAGTAAAAATTGGTGGGTGAACAAGGGTGAAGGACCCCAATGTCTATTGGTGGTTTCTTGGGAATGTTTTGACAAAGAAAAACTTAGTGATTTGAACTAATAGGAAAAACTTATTTTCAAGCAAAGCAAGCCAAACTACACTTAGCCAAAATGCATATAGTAATATAGTCCACTTAAAATATACTAAGGTATCACTTGCCAATACTATTCCAAAGTATTGACCCTCTGTGGCTGTAACTTGTGATGTTGCAGGTTACTCCGATGATGAATAGGAGTCATGAGTCTACACTCAACATGCTTGCCTGTGGCACATGAAGATGAAGACTTATGTTTATTTACTTATTCCATAAACTCTTTTACTAGGACTTTGGCCCTGAGTTGTCAAAGACTATGTTTTATCTCTGGAATGAATGTAATAAACGACCTTTGTATCTGTGTACTTCATCTTAAACTGTGGATGCTAGCATTGATCCAGGGACTAGCATTGCAATCACAGGGATCTTTTCCTTTATAAAGGAGGGGTCTAACACATACATGTGGCACTGTCGTCTTGGTCACATTGCAGTGAAGCGCATGAAAAAACTCCATTCTAATGTGAATCACTTGATTTTTAATCACTTGAAAGATGTGAAGCATGTCTGATGGGAAAAATGGCTAAGACTCCGTTCTCTGGCATAATGGAGCAAGTTACAGACTTATTGGAAATCATACATACCGAGGTGTGTGGCCCGATGAGTGTGGCATCGCGCGGTGGTTATCATTATGTTCTTACTTTCATGGATGACTTGAGTAGAAATGGGTATATCTATTTCATGAAACATAAGTCCGAAACTTTCAAGAATTTTAAGGAATTTCAAAGTGAAGTAGAGAATCAACATAACAAGAAGATTAAATTTCTACGATCTAATCGTGGAGTTGAGTATCTAAGTTACGAGTTTGGCGAGCATTTGAAGAAATGCGGAATACTTTCACAATTGACACCTCCAGGAACACCACAATGTAATGGTGTGTTCGAACATCATAATCGAACTCTCTTAGATATGGTTCGTTCTATGATGTCTCTTACAGATTTATCGTTATCATTTTGGGGTTATGCATTAGAAATAGCCGCATTCACTTTAAATAGGTCACCATCTAAATCTGTTGAAACGACACCGTATGAATTGTGGTTTGGGAAGAAACCTAAGTTGTCGTTCCTTAAAGTTTGGGGACGAGCAACTTATGTAAAGAAGTTACAGCCCGATAATCTTGAACCCAAAGAGGACAAATGCGTCTTCAAAGGATACCATAAAGAAAAATTGGGTATACCTTCTATCATAGATCCGAAGGCAAAGTTTTCATTGCCAAGAATGGATCCTTTCTGGAGAAGGAATTTCTCTCGAGAGAATGACTGGAAGGAAACTAGAACTCGAAGAGGTAGTCGAACCTTCTCTCGGATTTGACAGTAGCGCAGCACCAATAAGAGAGGAAGCTAATGATAATGATCATGAAACTTTGAGCAAAGTTACTATGGAACCTCCCAGGTCAACGAGGAATCGTACCTCCCAGGTCAGCCATAAGATCTATCATGTATGCCATGCTGTGTACAAGACCAGATATTGCATATGCTGTTAGTTTGACTAGCAGATATCAATCCAGTAGTAGATCACTGTATAGCGGTCAAAAATATCCTAAAGTTCTTGAGAAGGACTAAGGATATGGTTCTTTCTTATGGAGATGATGAATAGCTCGTTGTAAACGGTTACACCAATGCTAGTTGGAACACTGATCCGGATGACTCAAAGTCGCAATCTGGATACGTATTTACTTTGAATGGTGTAGAAGTGAGCTGGAGGAGCACTAAGCAAAGCGTTGTGGTGAGATCTTCAACTGAATCATAATACATAGCTGCTTTGGAGGCTTCGTAAGAGGCGATATGGATGAAGGAGTTCATTGTGGAGCTTGGTGTGGTTCCTAGTGCGTTGGACCCAATGGCCATCTACTGTGACAACATGGGTGCCATAGCCAATGCACAGGATCCAAAGTCACACAAGAACCTAAAACATATCAAGCTACGTTTTCATGTTATTCGTGAGCATGTCCAAGATGGTGACATAAATGTTTGCAAAGTACACACAAATCTTAATGTGGTAGATCATTGAATAAACCTCTCCCTAGGGAAAAACATGACCAACACCAGAACGCCATGGGTGTTAGGTGCATCACAATGTAATATAGATTATTGACTCTAGTGCAAGTGGGAGACTGTTGGAGATATGCCCAAGAGGCAATAATAAATTGGTTATTATTATATCTTTGTGTTTATGATGAATGTTTACATCCCATGCTATAATTGTATTAACTAGAGACATTAATACTTGTGTGTTTTATAAACATAAAAGAAGTCCCTATTAAGCCTCTTGTTGAACTAGCTTGTTGATTAATAGATGATCATAGTTTCCTGATCATGGACATTAGATGTTATTAATAACAAGATCATGTCATTATGAGAATGATATGATGGATACACTCCTATAGAAAGCATAGCGTAAGATCAAGTCATTTGGAGTTCCTTTGCTACAAGCTTTCAAATACATAGTAACCTAATCCTTCGGCCATGAGATCATGTTAATCACCATCACCGGATGAATGCTTTGATGACATCAAACACCACTTCCGTAACTGGGGGGTTATAAAGGTGACATTAGGTATTTTGAAAGTATGTGTTGAGGCACATGGATCAAGAGTGGGATTTGTCCATCCATATGATGGATAGATATACTCTAGGCCCTTTCGATGGAATGTCATCCAATTGGCTTGCAAGCATGTGACTAGGTCACAAGGGATGTCATATCACGGAACGAGTCAAGAGTACTTATCAGTAATGAGGTTGAACTAGGTATAGAGATACCGATGAGAAAACCTCGGATAAGTAATGTAAATGTTTCATTCGATCACAAAGTAATTGTAGAAGTATGTGGGAGCCATATGAATTTCCAGATTCCTCTATTGGTTATTGATCGGAGAAGTGTCTCGATCATGTCTGCATAATTCACGAACCGTAGGGAGACACACTTAAGATTCGATGTTGTTTAGTAGATATGGAAATGAGTTGGAGACCGAATGTTGTTTGGAGTCTTGTATTGGATCCGGGACATCACGAGGAGATCCAGAATGTCCCGGAGAATAAATTCAAATAGGGAAAGTCAATTTCCAGGGTTCGGAAATGTTTTCGGTGTTTTTATCGGAAGCTTCTAGAAGGTTTTGGAAGGTCCACCACCCAGAGGGGGGGTACATGAATGTGTCATGCCAATGTGGAATTGTTGCATCATACCCTAGGTCACTTGGCTGGGCAATGGGAAGAGAAATAATCAAACTCTAGTTTGAATAGTCAAACTCCAATTTTAAAAGTCAAATCCCAACATTGAAAGTCGAAAGCCTAGTGGAGGGAGGAGAGGAAACCTAGAAGGGAGTGGTTTCCCTCTCTCTCCTTGCCGCCGGCCAACAAGGGGAGTTAGGGGAGGACTAGGCCTCCCCTAGCCGCCTATAAGGTTCCCAACCTTTAATAAGGTAGAGATCCCTGGGTTTACAATGCTAGTCCCTGGATCAATAGCTAGCATCCACAGTTAAGATGTAATATCAAGAAACAAAGGTCATAGTACAACTTTATAACCAGGAATAACATAATTTATTACATCTTTCATAGCTCTTTTGGCTATCTCATTACAATGCAGCAGAATATAACAATAGCATGGAGTCCTTCATCTTCAAAGTGTCACAGGCAATCATGTTGGTTGTAGACTTGTAATCCTAATCAACACACTTCACTAACATCAAACAAACCTTCAACATAATAAGTTGTAGCCACAAGGGTCAATACATTTGAATTGTATTGGCAAGTTTCACTACTTTGTAGAAATAAGTGGATCCTATCATTACATGCATATTTGGCTAAGTAGGGTTTAGGCTCATTTGCAGAAAGCAATATAGTTTTGTCCTATCTTTTCAAAATAGTTTTGATCTTTTGTCAAATCTTTCTGAACTTCTTGGAAAACTCCAAGTGCTTCAAAATCCCTTGTTGTCACCATCAAGTTTTACTTTGAGAAATTGGAATGTCGAGATCTTCCATAGCTTCAGGCCTTAGTTGCTCAGTGTTGTCCATAACCGGGGACACGGCTAAGTACTTAGAATTTGATCTTCTGAAGAAGTTGTAAACTTTACCCATATGACACAATCTCGTCTTGATGCCACCAGTGGCCGCTGGATAAGTACTCACCAAAATGGAGTACTGGAAGATCGAGAATGTGACAAAGTCTTACCATAGGAGTCCTCCCAATACACAATTCTAGCTTGTCAACCAGGCACCAATGTAGGGATATATTTCCCTTACACAATTCTAGTTAACCTGAAGATGCCAATGCATGGGTCTTCCACTATGTAGTTGGCTAAGCCAGAGCCCATTTAGCATGTGGTTGTACACGGAAGCCACTGTACGAGAAACATGTTCAATCTCTAAGTCCCTGGGTGGTTTTCTTCTAGTGCACATACAAAAAGATAGCCATATAAACATGGTTCCCTATGTTGCTACCTTGTCCAAAACTTGAGTATCCTTGTCCACCCAGGTGGTTCATTGAGTACTTGTTTTATGTAACATCCCAAAAAAAAGAAAGATTTTTTTTGACTTATTCATTCAATTCAAATAAGACGTATCTTGTTCAAGCCAATAAATAGAGCTGGGGTTATAGTTAAAGCAGCTAGTAGAAAACCGAAATAACTAGTTAAAGTAAGCATGAGGTCAATAAGACCAAAGGGATGGATATTAAATGATAGGAAGTGCTAGGAAGTGAAATAGAATGAAATAGAGCCACTTTCTTTGGGCTTCCCTATGAAATGAGGTCGTTATGATTCCAGTAAGGGACGTATAATTTATAGACTTCCCCATAAAGATTCGAAGCGTTTCGAAGACTCGAAAGATATCGAAGATTTGAAAGATAGCGAAGATTCAAAGGATTAGGGTTTTATTTTTTCTAGGGTAATAAATTTGAAGTTCAAAAATTCAATCGAAGAGACTTATTTTTTCCAAAATATTAGATTCATAGTTTAAGAAAGGATACGGAAATATGAAAATAAGAGCTTCCGTTCGTAAAATTTGTACCCCTGTGAATACTCCGCCAGTATGAAAAGTTCTTAATGTCTCGGCCAAACGAGTATTTCACGGAAAGCCGACAAGGAATTCCGTTAATAACCGACCGTTTTGATTCTTTAGAACAACTCGATGAATTTAGTTGATCCTTTTAGGAGGACCTCAATGACCATAGATCGAACCTATCCTATTTTTATAGTGCGATGGATGGCTATTCACGAACTAGCTGTGCCTACTGTTTTTTTCTTGGGATCCATATGTAGGGGTCCCAACCTGAAAAGGTAGATCCCTCCTGTGTTTTACAATGCTAGTCCCTGGATCAATAGCTAGCATCCACAGTAAGATGTAATATCAAGAAAACAAAGGTCAAAATAAAATTTTATAACCAGGAATAACATAATTTTATTACATCATACATAGCTCATATGGCTATTACAATACATTGCAGCGGAATAAATATAGTCATGGGTCCTTCATCTTCAAAGTGCCACAGGCAGATGTTGGTTGTAGACTTTGTAATCCTAATCAATCAATCTTCACTAAAATCAATCCAACCTGCAACATACAAGTTACAGCCACAAAGGGTCAATACATTTGAATTGTATTGGCAAGTGATACTATGGTATTATGGTGGATTCCATCGTCTATATGCATTTGGCTAAGTGGAGCTGAGGCTTGCATTTCTCAAAATATATTTTTCCTTAACATTTGAAAATACTAAGTTTTTGCTTGACAAAATTATTTTTCTCAATCAAAGATTTCAAGATCCTTGTACCAAGCCATCTCTCCATCAATGATTGAAGAATTCAAACAACCCTTTTTCAAACCACAAGTTTTAACTTAGAAATTTGAATGATGAGATTCTTGATTGCTTCCATGTCTTGATGCTCAAATTGTCCTTTACCAGGGACATGGCTAAGTACTTAGATTTTACACTCTGCAGAGGTGGTGCACTTTCCCCACAAGACTTGGTTTCCCAAGACAAGATCTTTCAGAAGCTTTCCCTTAGACCAAAATGGACGCGTTCCAACCTATCAAACACTACCACCCACTGTCCATATGGCTAAGTTCTTGCAACCTATATGATCATGGCAGAGCCCATATTGCCAAGTGGTTGCACTTGAAGCTTCTCAACATTTGACATCTCAAATCCCTTCGTTTCCTGGGTGGCATTCCACAAGTGAGATAAACAATCCAAGCCCATGGCATTGTGAACCACTCAACCATTCTCCACCAAGCAAGCCCATTCCACCCAGGGGATTCATTAACTTAGTTGTTTTATTAAACAAAAACATAAGTCCTCAGACTTAGAATATTTTTCCATAGTGTGAATATATTTTCCACCCATGTTTTCTATTAGCTAGGCTAAGCTTGATAGTAGTAGGAATCTTTAACTTAGGAAAATCCTACTAAGGATTCATTACTATGTTTTCCTATAGCAAGATCTATACTTAGCAAAATCCATGCAAGTTTACTTAGCAAAATCACTAATGCATAGGAAAAGTAATGGGACAAAATGTATGAAGCATCACTTGCCTTTTTGGTAGGGAATGGTGGTTCACTCCTTGATCTTTCTAGTCTCACACTTCACTACAAATCAATCAAGCAAACACAAATTCAATTCACATTCCAAACCAAAGTCAAACAAACAATTCTTCACACATACAAAGTAATGGAATCTAGGTCATGCATGGGAGCATGCACAACATAGTTTTATTTTGGAAAAAGGGCCTCTATTGGGTTTCTAAACTTTGTAAGTTCCAAGTTGGTCATTTACCAAAGTGGTAAAGTCATTAGTTAGAGGGTTTTGTCCAAAAACTATCTTTAAATCCATTCATCATTTCATGTGGTGAAAAATGTTTTTATTAAGGCAAAACTCTTATGTTGTTCACCAAATAAGTTGCTAATTTGCAAAACTTGGTGTTTTTAGGTCAGTAGGTTTGGTCCAAAACGTTTCCTTGAAGTTTTCTTTCCATAAACATTTTTATAACAAAAAAAACATTCTTTTTATTTGGCTAGAAAATGACTAAGTCAAGTAATCCAACCTAAATCATTCCATAATCATTTTTAACACCAAGGGTTGGTTCCTAGGGTCAGCAAGGTCACAACAATCCAATTTGCAAAGGTTTTACTTCACAATTATTTTCAATAAATAAAATACATTTCTATTTGACTAGAAATGGTTTTAAATTAAAGAATCATTTCTTAATTTCTCCAAATACATTTTTTTGTCCACAAAGTGTTTCCTAGGGTCAGTAGGTTCAAATCAATCCAATTGCCAAATATTTTAACCCTAAATTCAATTTTGAACAATTTTTACATTCATAATAAGCATACAAATGTTTCTGCAATTTCAAACAAGCTAAACGCTACTATTTGCTAAACCAAGGGCATGGTTGGCTAGGTCTTGTTCTCCTGAATTCATTGATATAAAATTTGCAAAATTTGGACGTGTGGTTTGAAAGTTATAGGGTTTTCAAAATGACATTTCAATCTGATTTCAAAATCTAATTCAGCTCATCTGGTGCCACGCGTCCTAATATCATTCGTCGGTACCGCTTCACTCGGATAGCACAGCTATAGCCGTTGGATCAAGTCAGATCGTGCGGCGCACAGATGCTACTTACCGTTTCACCTAGCTTCTATCCTAGCCACTAGATCGGGAACGAACGGTTGACGCAGGCTCGACCTAAAGCTAGCGGCGCTGCGGTGGTGGCTGGCGGCGGAGCGACCAGACGGCGAGGTTGCCGATGATGTAGGATGCGAGAGAGAGGGAGGGTGAGCTCACCGAGTTCGCAGCACACTTCTGATGCTCAAAGAGGTCTTTGTTGGACAAGGGGCGCACGGGTTCCTGGGGAATTGCTCGCCGGAGCTTGTACTGGCGCCAGGAGCTTCTGCTCGTCGTTGATGGGGAGGATAGGGGGCGCCCTAGGAAAAACGGCAGGTGCGGTTAGGTTCGTAAGAGCTTGGAGATCATCATCGTGTCCACGGGAATAAGAGAGGAGTCAGGTTTTACCGGGGAGACGTCGTCGGAGAACAGCAGTAGACGGTGGCGTTCAGGGGTGTGTTGGAGTCGAGGTTCTGAGGTGCTCGTGGTCGAATGGAAGGTGCAGGGAGATGTTACAGGAAGTGGGGAATGTGCCTGCGTGCTTGGGGAGGCAAGGAGTGGCAATACACGGCCGGAATTCTCGCCGGAGCGTCGTCGGAGACAGGGCAGTCAAGGAGAAATTGGGATGGACTGGAGGCGTGCTCGGGGGAGGAAACAGAGGGGAAAGGAGGCGGAGACACTGGCGATTAAATGAGTGAGGTTACCAGGAGAATTCACTCAGTCATTTACTCGAATTGATGCGAGTCATTTAGAGGCAGCAACGACGACGTGGGGGAGGAAGAACCAGTCGCGGGGTGGGGAAGGAGAACAGTAGAAAGGGGTCCGTTGGTCAGTGGGAAAAGAAGAAAGAACGAGGTCCACTTGTCAGCTGCTTAGCGGGTCAGAATATGGGTGCCAATCGTTTTCCTTCGGGGAGGGAGGAAGCTGGGCTGAATTGGGCTGTGTTGGGCTAGTTGGGCCAGATTGGTGGGTTGTTCTATTTTTTTCTGTCTAAATTCTTTTTCCTTTTCTATTTCTATTTTCTGATTTGTTATTTCAAACAATTCTCAAGCATTCAAAACAATTCAAATCTTCACCAAACATTGTAACTAAGAATTTGGTTCTGTTTAGTAACCTGAACCAAAATCCTAAATAAAATAAATAATACTTTAATCTTTTTAGGTTCCATCCTTAATTAAATAAGTAGGCCATGGTTTATTAATCAAATAGGATTTGATTTTATTAATAAAATCTTTATTTGAAACCTAAATATTTTCAAAACCAAATCAGTAAGTTTTATTTGGAAATAAGGAATACTTGGAAATTTGTTTAAAACAAAATAACCCTTTACTTTAGAGTCCATTATTAATTAAATATAATAGACTTTTCATTATTAAATCAAATAGGATTTGTTCTATTGAGTTATTTATTTTGAAATCTAAAATAAAGTCAAAACACTTTAGTAGGTTTTATTAGAGAATATAAAATACTTGGAAAACCTATTTAAAATAATATAATAAGTTTTGATGTTTTTAATTAAAATGGTAAAACCCTTTTATCAAATAAAGTTGGATATTAAATCCTTATTAATTTATTTAAATAAATCTTTGCTAAAAACAAAATGTTTATTTCAAAAGCTTGGCCAAGGATTAATTTGGCTTTATAAAATAATCCTTATTTGTAAAACTTCTCTTTCATTTGAAAACAAATCTTTTCATTTAATTGTTTCAAAATAATATTTCCAAATGTTTTATTTTTCATTTTATTAAATGTTTATCTTTTTAAATCCCTTTAGTTTTTTTTAAATCAAATGGGTATGAAGTTCCAATTGAATTCAAAAAGTTTCTTCTGGCTCTGAGCTTCAAACAAAGTTTTATTTTATTAATTTATTTTCACATTACAAGATTTGGAAAATCTTGGGATGTGACAGCCTACCACCCTTAAAATAAATCTCGTCCCGAGATTTGGGAAGGCTGGGGTTACAAGCAATTTCAAAACAACTAGTGTTCTACCACCCTTAAAATTTTTCAAACAAAAATTACACATTGTCCTTGTTGGGATTCTGGGAAAAATCTCTCTAAGCAACAGTTGCATGTGTCCTTGGTTTCTTTACTTGACTCATGGGCCAAGGTTGAGATCCTTCATAGATTTGTTTAACTTGTTCTCCATCCTTTCTGGACAATTGTTTGCATAGTGGCCTAGTTCCTTGCTTTTGAAACATGTGACAAGGCTGAGATCCCTCATAGGCTGGTTTATCTTATGCTTCATCTTTTCTGGACAGTAGTTTGCATAATGTCCTAACTCTTTGCATTGTTTGCACATCACTTGGCTAAAATCCTTCCTTATCTTGGGTTTCACTAGCTTTTGTTTTTCTTCTTGGCTCTTCTTCTTTTCTGGGCATTCACTGGCATAGTGTCTCATCTCTTTGCAATTGTAACATTGCAACTGGCTTATGTCTTTCTTCTTCTTCTTGGGTCTCTCCAAAGCTAGGAGTTCTTCTAGTTTATGTTCTTCATAGGTTGGAGATCTTTCTCTCTTCTTGGGGTATTGATCTTCATGTTCCTTGGATGCATGATCCTTGTCTCTAAAACTATTGTTGGCTTGGGTTCCTTCTAGAATAGCATCTTTGTCATCCTTGTTTTCATTAGCTCTTTGGAAAAAGTTTTCTCTCATGTTGATCATTTGAGTAACCAATCCTTGCAACAATTGGGATTGAAGTTTCAAAATCCTTTGTATGGCTGGGTCTAGTCCATTGTTGTTGGCTAAAAGCTGAGTTGTCTCTTGGCTCAACTGGTTTTGGGTTGCTATAAGTTCCCTCATGTTGTCTTCTTGGTTGTTGTTGATGTCATCTACCTTGGAGTATTTTGGGGTAGTCATCTATTTGGGTTGAAGGGAGATTAGAATAGACAAGATAATTCTAAGGAAATATTTCTAATCACACACACCACAATTCACACAAACAATGTGCATGCAATCACAAACCAAACATTCACAAACAACTTTTCACTCAAACAACAAAGTTCAGGCACATACTTAGGCAACCAAAAATATTTTTGTTACACCACATAAGTTGGTGTGTTAGACTTAACTATAATATGGTGGTCCATCTATATGGTTCACTTGTGATCTTTCCTTCCTTCTTGGTTGATCCTTCTTGCATGAGATCATGGTTTCCTTGGAAAAACTTTTGGTCACAATACTTCAAATGATGTAGGTTCCTTATAACTTTTGCATTTCCTCAGTCTCTAAATCTTGAGTAAGATTTCCTTGTTTCACTTGTTTTCCTTAGTGGTATCCAAGTTGGAAGTCCTTGGTGAGCATGCTGAAGATGTTGAAGTCATTAGAGTTGAAAATGTTGAAGTCATTAGAGTTGAAGATGTTGAAGTCATTAGAGTTGTAGATGCTGAAGAAGTCCTTTGCTCATGATGTAGTCTTTGGCTATGGGTAGGTTTTTCCATCAAGTTGAAGTAGAAGAGGTGTAGAGTTAAACCAAAATGGTTAAGGAAAGAGTTTACAAGTGTTTTGTAAATAAGCTTTTGGAACAAGTAAAACTCCTATTTTTCTAAGGGTTTTTGTCCAATCCTAGGTTTACAAATCCTACAGGCAACACAATGCTCTGATACCATCTGTAGGGGTCCCAACCTGAAAAGGTAGATCCCTCCTGTGTTTTACAATGCTAGTCCCTGGATCAATAGCTAGCATCCACAGTAAGATGTAATATCAAGAAAACAAAGGTCAAAATAAAATTTTATAACCAGGAATAACATAATTTTATTACATCATACATAGCTCATATGGCTATTACAATACATTGCAGCGGAATAAATATAGTCATGGGTCCTTCATCTTCAAAGTGCCACATGCAGATGTTGGTTGTAGACTTTGTAATCCTAATCAATCAATCTTCACTAAAATCAATCCAACCTGCAACATACAAGTTACAGCCACAAAGGGTCAATACATTTGAATTGTATTGGCAAGTGATACTATGGTATTATGGTGGATTCCATCGTCTATATGCATTTGGCTAAGTGGAGCTGAGGCTTGCATTGCTCAAAATAGATTTTTCCTTAACATTTGAAAATACTAAGTTTTTGCTTGACAAAATCATTTTTCTCAATCAAAGATTTCAAGATCCTTGTACCAAGCCATCTCTCCATCAATGATTGAAGAATTCAAACAACCCTTGTTCAAACCACAAGTTTTAACTTAGCAATTTGAATGATGAGATTCTTGATTGCTTCCATGTCTTGATGCTCAAATTGTCCTTTACCAGGGACATGGCTAAGTACTTAGATTTTACACTCTGCAGAGGTGGTGCACTTTCCCCACAAGACTTGGTTTCCCAAGACAAGATCTTTCAGAATCTTTCCCTTAGACCAAAATGGACGCGTTCCAACCTATCAAACACTACCACCCACTGTCCATATGGCTAAGTTCTTGCAACCTATATGATCATGGCAGAGCCCATATTGCCAAGTGGTTGCACTTGAAGCTTCTCAACATTTGACATCTCAAATCCCTTCGTTTCCTGGGTGGCATTCCACAAGTGAGATACACAATCCAAGCCCATGGCATTGTGAACCACTCAACCATTCTCCACCAAGCAAGCCCATTCCACCCAGGGGATTCATTAACTTAGTTGTTTTATTAAACAAAAACATAAGTCCTCAGACTTAGAATATTTTTCCATAGTGTGAATATATTTTCCACCCATGTTTTCTATTAGCTAGGCTAAGCTTGATAGTAGTAGGAATCTTTAACTTAGGAAAATCCTACTAAGGATTCATTACTATGTTTTCCTATAGCAAGATCTATACTTAGCAAAATCCATGCAAGTTTACTTAGCAAAATCACTAATGCATAGGAAAAGTAATGGGACAAAAAGTATGAAGCATCACTTGCCTTTTTGGTACGGAATGGTGGTTCACTCCTTGATCTTTCTAGTCTCACACTTCACTACAAATCAATCAAGCAAACACAAATTCAATTCACATTCCAAACCAAAGTCAAACAAACAATTCTTCACACATACAAAGTAATGGAATCTAGGTCATGCATGGGAGCATGCACAACATAGTTTTATTTTGAAAAAAAGGGCCTCTATTGGGTTTCTAAACTTTGTAAGTTCCAAGTTGGTCATTTACCAAAGTGGTAAAGTCATTAGTTAGAGGGTTTTGTCCAAAAACTATCTTTAAATCCATTCATCATTTCATGTGGTGAAAAATGTTTTTATTAAGGCAAAACTCTTATGTTGTTCACCAAATAAGTTGCTAATTTGCAAAACTTGGTGTTTTTAGGCCAGTAGGTTTGGTCCAAAACATTTCCTTAAAGTTTTCTTCCCATAAACATTTTTATAACAAAAAAAACATTCTTTTTATTTGGCTAGAAAATGACTAAGTCAAGTAATCCAACCTAAATCTTTCCATAATCATTTTTAACACCAAGGGTTGGTTCCTAGGGTCAGCAAGGTTACAACAATCCAATTTGCAAAGGTTTTACTTCACAATTATTTTCAATAAATAAAATACATTTCTATTTGACTAGAAATGGTTTTAAATTAAAGAATCATTTCTTAATTTCTCCAAATACATTTTGGTGTCCACAAAGTGTTTCCTAGGGTCAGTAGGTTCAAATCAATCCAATTGCCAAAGATTTTAACCCTAAATTAAATTTTAAACAATTTTTACATTCATAATAAGCATACAAATGTTTCTGCAATTTCAAACAAGCTAACAGCTACTATTTGCTAAACCAAGGGCATGGTTGGCTAGGGCTTGTTCTCCTGAATTCATTGATATAAAATTTGCAAAATTTGGACGTGTGGTTTGAAAGTTATAGGGTTTTGAAAATGACATTTCAATCTGATTTCAAAATCTAATTCAGCTCATCTGGTGCCACGCGTCCTAATATCATTCGTCGGTACCGCTTCACTCGGATTGCACAGCTGCAGCCGTTGGATCAAGTCAGATCGTGCGGCGCGCAGATGCTACTTACCGTTTCACCTAGCTTCTATCCTAGCCACTAGATCGGGATCGAACGGTTGACGCAGGCTCGACCTAGAGCTAGCGGCGCTGCGGTGGTGGCTGGCGGCGGAGCGACCAGACGGCAAGGTTGCCGAAGATGTAGGATGCGAGAGAGAGGGAGGGTGATCTCACCGAGTTCGCAGCACACTGCTGATGCTCAACGAGGTCTTTGTTGGACAAGGGGCGCACGGGTTCCTGGGGAATTGCTCGCCGGAGCTTGTACTGGCGCCAGGAGCTTCTGCTCGTCGTTGATGGCGAGGATAGGGGGCACCCTAGGACAAACGGCAGGTGCGGTTAGGTTCGTAAGAGCTTGGAGATCATCATCGTGCCCACGGGAATAAGAGAGGAGTCAGGTTTTACCGGGGAGACGTCGTCGGAGAACAGCAGTAGACGGTGGCGTTCAGGGGTGTGTTGGAGTCGAGGTTCTAAGGTGCCCGTGGTCGAATGGAAGGTGCAGGGAGATGTTACAGGAAGTGGGGAATGTGCCTGCGTGCTTGGGGAGGCAAGGAGTGGCAATACACTGCCGGAATTCTCGCCGGAGCGTCGTCGGAGACAGGGCAGTCAAGGAGAAATTGGGATGGACTGGAGGCGTGCTCGGGGGAGGAAACAGAGGGGAAAGGAGGCGGAGACACTGGCGATTAAATGAGTGAGGTTACCAGGAGAATTCACTCAGTCATTTACTCGAATTGATGCGAGTCATTTAGAGGCAGCAACGGCGACGTGGGGGAGGAAGAACCAGTCGCGGGGTGGGGAAGGAGAACAGTAGAAAGGGGTCCGCTGGTCAGTGGGAAAATAAGAAAGAACGGGGTCCACTTGTCAGCTGCTTAGCGGGTCAGAATATGGGTGCCAATTGTTTTCCTTCGGGGAGGGAGGAAGCTGGGCTGGATTGGGCTGTGTTGGGCTAGTTGGGCCAGATTGGTGGGCTGTTCTATTTTTTTCTGTCTAAATTCTTTTTCCTTTTCTATTTCTATTTTCTGATTTGTTATTTCAAACAATTCTCAAGCATTCAAAACAATTCAAATCTTCACCAAACATTGTAACTAAGAATTTGGTTCTGTTTAGTAACCTGAACCAAAATCCTAAATAAAATAAATAATACTTTAATCTTTTTAGGTTCCATCCTTAATTAAATAAGTAGGCCATGGTTTATTAATCAAATAGGATTTGATTTTATTAATAAAATCTTTATTTGAAACCTAAATATTTTCAAAACCAAATCAGTAAGTTTTATTTGGAAATAAGGAATACTTGGAAATTTGTTTAAAACAAAATAACCCTTTACTTTAGAGTCCATTATTAATTAAATATAATAGACTTTTCATTATTAAATCAAATAGGATTTGTTCTATTGAGTTATTTATTTTGAAATCTAAAATAAAGTCAAAACACTTTAGTAGGTTTTATTAGAGAATATAAAATACTTGGAAAACCTATTTAAAATAATATAATAAGTTTTGATGTTTTTAATTAAAATGGTAAAACCCTTTTATCAAATAAAGTTGGATATTAAATCCTTATTAATTTATTTAAATAAATCTTTGCAAAAAAAAATGTTTATTTCAAAAGCTTGGCCAAGGATTAATTTGGCTTTATAAAATAATCCTTATTTGTAAAACTTCTCTTTCATTTGAAAACAAATCTTTTCATTTAATTGTTTCAAAATAATATTTCCAAATGTTTTATTTTTCATTTTATTAAATGTTTATCTTTTTAAATCCCTTTAGTTTTTTTTTAAATCAAATGGGTATGAAGTTCCAATTGAATTCAAAAAGTTTCTTCTGGCTCTGAAATTCAAACAAAGTTTTATTTTATTAATTTATTTTCACATTACAAGATTTGGAAAATCTTGGGATGTGACAGGCTACCACCCTTAAAATAAATCTCGTCCCGAGATTTGGGAAGGCTGGGGTTACAAGCAATTTCAAAACAACTAGTGTTCTACCACCCTTAAAATTTTTCAAACAAAAATTACACATTGTCCTTGTTGGGATTCTGGGAAAAATCTCTCTAAGCAACAGTTGCATGTGTCCTTGGTTTCTTTACTTGACTCATGGGCCAAGGTTGAGATCCTTCATAGATTTGTTTAACTTGTTCTCCATCCTTTCTGGACAATTGTTTGCATAGTGGCCTAGTTCCTTGCTTTTGAAACATGTGACAAGGCTGAGATCCCTCATAGGCTGGTTTATCTTATGCTTCATCTTTTCTGGACAGTAGTTTGCATAATGTCCTAACTCTTTGCATTGTTTGCACATCACTTGGCTAAAATCCTTCCTTATCTTGGGTTTCACTAGCTTTTGTTTGTCTTCTTGGCTCTTCTTCTTTTCTGGGCATTCACTGGCATAGTGTCTCATCTCTTTGCAATTGTAACATTGCAACTGGCTTATGTCTTTCTTCTTCTTCTTGGGTCTCTCCAAAGCTAGGAGTTCTTCTAGTTTATGTTCTTCATAGGTTGGAGATTTTTCTCTCTTCTTGGGGTATTGATCTTCATGTTCCTTGGATGCATGATCCTTGTCTCTAAAACTATTGTTGGCTTGGGTTCCTTCTAGAATAGCATCTTTGTCATCCTTGTTTTCATTAGCTCTTTGGAAAAAGTTTTCTCTCATGTTGATCATTTGAGTAACCAATCCTTGCAACAATTGGGATTGAAGTTTCAAAATCCTTTGTATGGCTGGGTCTAGTCCATTGTTGTTGGCTAAAAGCTGAGTTGTCTCTTGGCTCAACTGGTTTTGGGTTGCTATAAGTTCCCTCATGTTGTCTTCTTGGTTGTTGTTGATGTCATCTACCTTGGAGTATTTTGGGGTAGTCATCTATTTGGGTTGAAGGGAGATTAGAATAGACAAGATAATTCTAAGGAAATATTTCTAATCACACACACCACAATTCACACAAACAATGTGCATGCAATCACAAACCAAACATTCACAAACAACTTTTCACTCAAACAACAAAGTTCAGGCACATACTTAGGCAACCAAAAATATTTTTGTTACACCACATAAGTTGGTGTGTTAGACTTGACTATAATATGGTGGTCCATCTATATGGTTCACTTGTGATCTTTCCTTCCTTCTTGGTTGATCCTTCTTGCATGAGATCATGGTTTCCTTGGAAAAACTTTTGGTCACAATACTTCAAATGATGTAGGTTCCTTATAACTTTTGCATTTCCTCAGTCTCTAAATCTTGAGTAAGATTTCCTTGTTTCACTTGTTGTCCTTAGTGGTATCCAAGTTGGAAGTCCTTGGTGAACATGCTGAAGATGTTGAAGTCATTAGAGTTGAAAATGTTGAAGTCATTAGAGTTGAAGATGTTGGAGTCATTAGAGTTGTAGATGCTGAAGAAGTCCTTTGCTCATGATGTAGTCTTTGGCTATGGGTAGGTTTTTCCATCAAGTTGAAGTAGAAGAGGTGTAGAGTTAAACCAAAATGGTTAAGGAAAGAGTTTACAAGTGTTTTGTAAATAAGCTTTTGGAACAAGTAAAACTCCTATTTTTCTAAGGGTTTTTGTCCAATCCTAGGTTTACAAATCCTACAGGCAACACAATGCTCTGATACCATCTGTAGGGGTCCCAACCTGAAAAGGTAGATCCCTCCTGTGTTTTACAATGCTAGTCCCTGGATCAATAGCTAGCATCCACAGTAAGATGTAATATCAAGAAAACAAAGGTCAAAATAAAATTTTATAACCAGGAATAACATAATTTTATTACATCATACATAGCTCATATGGCTATTACAATACATTGCAGCGGAATAAATATAGTCATGGGTCCTTCATCTTCAAAGTGCCACAGGTAGATGTTGGTTGTAGACTTTGTAATCCTAATCAATCAATCTTCACTAAAATCAATCCAACCTGCAACATACAAGTTACAGCCACAAAGGGTCAATACATTTGAATTGTATTGGCAAGTGATACTATGGTATTATGGTGGATTCCATCGTCTATATGCATTTGGCTAAGTGGAGCTGAGGCTTGCATTGCTCAAAATAGATTTTTCCTTAACATTTGAAAATACTAAGTTTTTGCTTGACAAAATCATTTTTCTCAATCAAAGATTTCAAGATCCTTGTACCAAGCCATCTCTCCATCAATGATTGAAGAATTCAAACAACCCTTGCTCAAACCACAAGTTTTAACTTAGAAATTTGAATGATGAGATTCTTGATTGCTTCCATGTCTTGATGCTCAAATTGTCCTTTACCAGGGACATGGCTAAGTACTTAGATTTTACACTCTGCAGAGGTGGTGCACTTTCCCCACAAGACTTGGTTTCCCAAGACAAGATCTTTCAGAATCTTTCCCTTAGACCAAAATGGACGCGTTCCAACCTATCAAACACTACCACCCACTGTCCATATGGCTAAGTTCTTGCAACCTATATGATCATGGCAGAGCCCATATTGCCAAGTGGTTGCACTTGAAGCTTCTCAACATTTGACATCTCAAATCCCTTCGTTTCCTGGGTGGCATTCCACAAGTGAGATACACAATCCAAGCCCATGGCATTGTGAACCACTCAACCATTCTCCACCAAGCAAGCCCATTCCACCCAGGGGATTCATTAACTTAGTTGTTTTATTAAACAAAAACATAAGTCCTCAGACTTAGAATATTTTTCCATAGTGTGAATATATTTTCCACCCATGTTTTCTATTAGCTAGGCTAAGCTTGATAGTAGTAGGAATCTTTAACTTAGGAAAATCCTACTAAGGATTCATTACTATGTTTTCCTATAGCAAGATCTATACTTAGCAAAATCCATGCAAGTTTACTTAGCAAAATCACTAATGCATAGGAAAAGTAATGGGACAAAAAGTATGAAGCATCACTTGCCTTTTTGGTAGGGAATGGTGGTTCACTCCTTGATCTTTCTAGTCTCACACTTCACTACAAATCAATCAAGCAAACACAAATTCAATTCACATTCCAAACCAAAGTCAAACAAACAATTCTTCACACATACAAAGTAATGGAATCTAGGTCATGCATGGGAGCATGCACAACATAGTTTTATTTTGAAAAAAAGGGCCTCTATTGGGTTTCTAAACTTTGTAAGTTCCAAGTTGGTCATTTACCAAAGTGGTAAAGTCATTAGTTAGAGGGTTTTGTCCAAAAACTATCTTTAAATCCATTCATCATTTCATGTGGTGAAAAATGTTTTTATTAAGGCAAAACTCTTATGTTGTTCACCAAATAAGTTGCTAATTTGCAAAACTTGGTGTTTTTAGGTCAGTAGGTTTGGTCCAAAACATTTCCTTAAAGTTTTCTTCCCATAAACATTTTTATAACAAAAAAAACATTCTTTTTATTTGGCTAGAAAATGACTAAGTCAAGTAATCCAACCTAAATCTTTCCATAATCATTTTTAACACCAAGGGTTGGTTCCTAGGGTCAGCAAGGTTACAACAATCCAATTTGCAAAGGTTTTACTTCACAATTATTTTCAATAAATAAAATACATTTCTATTTGACTAGAAATGGTTTTAAATTAAAGAATCATTTTTTAATTTCTCCAAATACATTTTTGTGTCCACAAAGTGTTTCCTAGGGTCAGTAGGTTCAAATCAATCCAATTGCCAAAGATTTTAACCCTAAATTAAATTTTAAACAATTTTTACATTCATAATAAGCATACAAATGTTTCTGCAATTTCAAACAAGCTAACAGCTACTATTTGCTAAACCAAGGGCATGGTTGGCTAGGGCTTGTTCTCCTGAATTCATTGATATAAAATTTGCAAAATTTGGACGTGTGGTTTGAAAGTTATAGGGTTTTGAAAATGACATTTCAATCTGATTTCAAAATCTAATTCAGCTCATCTGGTGCCACGCGTCCTAATATCATTCGTCGGTACCGCTTCACTCGGATTGCACAGCTGCAGCCGTTGGATCAAGTCAGATCGTGCGGCGCGCAGATGCTACTTACCGTTTCACCTAGCTTCTATCCTAGCCACTAGATCGGGATCGAACGGTTGACGCAGGCTCGACCTAGAGCTAGCGGCGCTGCGGTGGTGGCTGGCGGCGGAGCGACCAGACGGCAAGGTTGCCGATGATGTAGGATGCGAGAGAGAGGGAGGGTGATCTCACCGAGTTCGCAGCACACTGCTGATGCTCAACGAGGTCTTTGTTGGACAAGGGGCGCACGGGTTCCTGGGGAATTGCTCGCCGGAGCTTGTACTGGCGCCAGGAGCTTCTGCTCGTCGTTGATGGCGAGGATAGGGGGCACCCTAGGACAAACGGCAGGTGCGGTTAGGTTCGTAAGAGCTTGGAGATCATCATCGTGTCCACGGGAATAAGAGAGGAGTCAGGTTTTACCGGGGAGACGTCGTCGGAGAACAGCAGTAGACGGTGGCGTTCAGGGGTGTGTTGGAGTCGAGGTTCTAAGGTGCCCGTGGTCGAATGGAAGGTGCAGGGAGATGTTACAGGAAGTGGGGAATGTGCCTGCGTGCTTGGGGAGCCAAGGAGTGGCAATACACTGCCGGAATTCTCGCCGGAGCGTCGTCGGAGACAGGGCAGTCAAGGAGAAATTGGGATGGACTGGAGGCGTGCTCGGGGGAGGAAACAGAGGGGAAAGGAGGCGGAGACACTGGCGATTAAATGAGTGAGGTTACCAGGAGAATTCACTCAGTCATTTACTCGAATTGATGCGAGTCATTTAGAGGCAGCAACGGCGACGTCGGGGAGGAAGAACCAGTCGCGGGGTGGGGAAGGAGAACAGTAGAAAGGGGTCCGCTGGTCAGTGGGAAAATAAGAAAGAACGGGGTCCACTTGTTAGCTGCTTAGCGGGTCAGAATATGGGTGCCAATTGTTTTCCTTCGGGGAGGGAGGAAGCTGGGCTGGATTGGGCTGTGTTGGGCTAGTTGGGCCAGATTGGTGGGCTGTTCTATTTTTTTCTGTCTAAATTCTTTTTCCTTTTCTATTTCTATTTTCTGATTTGTTATTTCAAACAATTCTCAAGCATTCAAAACAATTCAAATCTTCACCAAACATTGTAACTAAGAATTTGGTTCTGTTTAGTAACCTGAACCAAAATCCTAAATAAAATAAATAATACTTTAATCTTTTTAGGTTCCATCCTTAATTAAATAAGTAGGCCATGGTTTATTAATCAAATAGGATTTGATTTTATTAATAAAATCTTTATTTGAAACCTAAATATTTTCAAAACCAAATCAGTAAGTTTTATTTGGAAATAAGGAATACTTGGAAATTTGTTTAAAACAAAATAACCCTTTACTTTAGAGTCCATTATTAATTAAATATAATAGACTTTTCATTATTAAATCAAATAGGATTTGTTCTATTGAGTTATTTATTTTGAAATCTAAAATAAAGTCAAAACACTTTAGTAGGTTTTATTAGAGAATATAAAATACTTGGAAAACCTATTTAAAATAATATAATAAGTTTTGATGTTTTTAATTAAAATGGTAAAACCCTTTTATCAAATAAAGTTGGATATTAAATCCTTATTAATTTATTTAAATAAATCTTTGCTAAAAACAAAATGTTTATTTCAAAAGCTTGGCCAAGGATTAATTTGGCTTTATAAAATAATCCTTATTTGTAAAACTTCTCTTTCATTTGAAAACAAATCTTTTCATTTAATTGTTTCAAAATAATATTTCCAAATTTTTTATTTTTCCTTTTATTAAATGTTTATCCTTTTAAATCCCTTTAGTTTTTATTTAAATCAAATGGGTTTGAAGTTCCAATTGAATTCAAAAAGTTTCTTCTGGCTCTGAAATTCAAACAAAGTTTTATTTTATTAATTTATTTTCACATTACAAGATTTGGAAAATCTTGGGATGTGACACCATATCAGCAATGCAGTTCATCCAACGACTAAGTCACCCTTACTGTCCCTTTACAGAACCATACATGAGATTTTCACCTCATACGGCTCCTCGGTCAATTCTTTCGAAGGGAAGGATTTTCCTCGTTCGAGAGTCTCCGCCCTTCTTCCACTAGTTTGGAACAATTAGAAAAGTATAAAAATGAAACCCTTTATTTTGAAAAACAAAGGGCAATGAATCAGGTCCAACAACGGGTTTTCCAACATGTCGTACAAGGAGCTCTAGGAACTCTGAATAGTTGTTTGAATACCGAGTTACATTTCCGTACGATTCGTGCTAATATTGGCATTCTTGTACTAAACATGGATCATCCATTTTATAATCATCAAAATTAGGGTTAACAAAAACTTTGCTAATTAAAATTATGAAGGCATGCATTTGTGTATGCATTTAATTTGAAATTCTTTTGAACCACCTTGTTTGTTTGTTTCATTGCTTGTAAAATGTTTCTTAGATGAAATAAACATCATCTAAAACATTTCCCACACTTTTCCTAAAGACAAGTAAATCAAAACACATATATTAAGGGAATGGTCATTTTGACAAATTTAACTCCCATGCCTACTTTGGCTGTCTCAAACTTTCAGAACCTAACAAAAACTTTTCTGGATCTTTGCACCCCTGGAATGTACTCATAACAAAGTATCAAGGCCCACTTTGTGATCATCCAGAAACTTTCAAATGCATAGTTTAATTGACAATTCAAAATTGAATCTTTATCATATGGGAAGATCCCACTTTTTCAAAAACCACTCAAACAAGCTCAACTTTCAAAACCCAAGCATCTGCAGACTCACCAGCACCAATCTAGCAAACCCACCAAAAATCTTTTCAAAATTTAAAACTTGATTTCATGCGGCCATTTCATCAAGCAGGTTGTAGACACAAATCAAACAAACATCAAACACTATTGTGAGAAGTGATTCTTGCCTAACTGGTTCCCCATTTAGCTCACAACCAGCTCAGTAGATCATCTAGGAAGATTAACTAACCACTAGCACCACTGTGAGCTTGCCATTGACATCAATGGTGAACAGCCGAGCACACCCTTTCCACGCCATAGTCGACAACAAGCTAGGAGCAGCAGCAAGCCTAGCCAGCATGTCTGGGAGGCAGCCCACCGTCCACCGCCACTCACTATCCCAGCCGCGAGCGTTGCCAAGCCCTGGACCACACGCACGGACCATGCCAACCTCGCTAGTGACCATGCCGAGCGTGCGCCAGAGCGCCACCCTCGACCAGCACCCACAGACAGCGCGCCGCCCTCACCGCGTGCACACACGATCACCACCGACCCAGGAGACCACCAGACATCCCTGTTCGCCGCCCCGTGCCGCACAGCCACCGCTCGCCGTCGAAGACGCCGCCTCTGCCGTGCAGAGCGTCGCATGTTCCAGACCAAGCCGCACCGCCCCATGCCTCGAAACCATGTCTTTGAGCATCGCCAGGAGACACCACACCGTCCCCTACCGTCGCCCATGCCAGTAGCCGCCTGTAACACCGCCCCCGACGAGCTCACCGTGCGCCCCGTCGGTCCCCTCGCTCGACTATAAATAGAGGCCACCCCCGCTCGATTTCTTCACACCATCTCACTCCCCTCTCCTCACTGATCGTGCCACACCGTTCTCAGAGCAAGGCGAGCACCACCCCGCCGGAATTTCACCGGAGCCCACAGCCTCTGGAGAAGAAGGGAGCCATCGATTTCGTCCACCCCAGGAGCTGCCGCGACCACCCCTGAGTTCGCCGTCGTTGACTTTGTCGTTCGCCCGCCTCACCGAGCCTTGCCAGCACCCCGGTGAGTCCCCAGCACCCCCACTAGACACGCTAGGTTTCGTTCTCGCCGACGTTGTCTCGCGTCGACGATGACTCCCAGCCATTGGATTAGAATCAGATCGAACGACCCACGTTGCCCCATACTGCTTCGCCCAACCCTGTGTCACTGACAAGTGGGGACACCCACTTAAGAAGCCCGCGGGAGCACTGCGCTTAGCAGGCCGGCCCGTTAACTTTTCCCGCGCAGCCCAGTGATTTGAATTAAATATTTTCTATTTTAATTCAAACACACTTCTGACCCATTTTCAAAAATCAATCCAGGTCGATTCAGTGCACCAATTTGAATGAACCAATTTTGTTGGATAGGTCTGTGAATGCTGAATCCAAGCCCGTTAGATTCAAGTCATTTGGATCTATAGATCACCCATGGTAAGAATAACAAGGCAGGAGCTTTTCTGCATTCAAATATTTTTCAAATTTAAACCATAATAGCTTTTGAGTTGATTCCAACTCTCAAAAATCACATTTAACCATACCTTTCAGAATATATAAAAATATATAGGTTTACTTGCAGGAATAATGTTCAAGTAATAAAAGAATGCTACATAAGCATTTCTAGCCACTTTAATTAATTAAAATAAAAGGGTAAAACCTTATTAAATTGTGACACCACTTTAAATCACATACCCTTGGACTACAATATGTGGTGATGACATGTGCCAACATGATCCCATGTTTGGTTTGGAGAATATTGAATCTTAAGTAGTTTTTCAATGAGTAGAAATTACTTTTCTAAAAATAAAAGGAATTAAATCAAGCCTTAACCTTGTAATGTTAGAGATGATGCTAGATCATCTATAGGACCCTTGTGTGTGATTATTGCAAGTAGTTAAGTATTGTTTGGTGATTGTGTACCTCGTATTTATTCATAGACGCTAGTACCGACCAAGGATACGAGGAGGAAGGAGGATACTACGAAGAAGAAGCCGAGGAGAACTTCAACCACTGCTCTGCACAAGGCAAGCCTAATACTACTAGTGAATGTGCAAGTTAACACTTGGAATTTAGCAAGCCTTACTGATAAAGTTGACCTATGCTAGCTAACACTTGCAATCTAGCAAGCTTATACCGATATTGTGCAAGCAAATACTTGCCTGTTACTATGCCTACTATATGCCTTAAGCATATGTGATCATACCCACTTGATAAACCAATCCTAGTTTTATTTGCAAGCTTCTTTTTTTTTCTTTATCGAAGCTTTAACTTAGAGTTGACTTAAGTGACTTGTAGATACTAGAAAGATTCTGAAGGTTGCATAAAGAGCATCAAATTTGGCCTAAGTTAGAAACCTTGATATCATCCTAAGATATAATGTTGTACTTAGTTGAAACTCCACTAGTTTACCACCCCTCATTAGTACTACCCCCACCTGTAGATGCTAGTGCTAAGCATAAAAATTGATCAACTTTAGATGGGTTTACTTGGTGGAAAAATGGTTATGAAAACCTTGGAATGATGGATCATTCTATTGAAATGTTTTGGACATGTGTTTCCGAACACTTGATTATTTTGGTGATGAAAATGTTGAGGCATGAGCCTTAGCCCTTTATAAAACTAATGGTTATCTCGATGCGATACCATTCCAATTTTATTGTACAACCACAATACCCGAAGATTTGGGTAGGGCTTGACTAGAAACTTATATACCTTAGTATTAGTTCCCTCACGGCCAAGGTCTGAGCTGAGGCTACCTTGTGAAGATTGTCCACCTGTGCAGTACCCAAGATGACAGTTGGTCATGGTTGGGAGGCCAAACTCACAAGAGAGGTGCTTAGACTAGGGCGTGTAATTGAAAGGTTAGGATTGATTATCCGCATACTGAGTATGGTGAATTCAGGATTTGTTCCTGACGGATGTATCGAATGTTGTGGTGAAAGTGTACAATCTCTGCAGAGTGTCACACTATTCGAATAGCCGCGTCCGCGGTTATGGACAGTTGGAGTGGCCATACTGTTCCCCTGTCATACTTTTCAAAATGACTTGTGAAATGAATTGAGACTTTGACTTGACCACAACAGAGTTGTGACCTGAGTTACAAGATCCCACCTAGGAGTTATAAAATTGTGACTAGCTTCAGAACTTAGTAGAGATAAATCTGGCTTTTGCAAAACAACCCTAGAGATTAGCTTGCGAGTACTTAAAGAGTACTCATGGCTTTGTCCCTGGCTATTCCCATGGCCAGACTATGAAGAGGAGTACCTGGAAGATGGACCCCAGGAAGGTTACGACAACTAGGATCATCTCGCATCGTTAGCATTGCCTGTGACCCTGAAGATGGAGCTTTGCCTACGCTACCGTTATTATTACGTATTCTGCTGCGTGATGTTGTATTAAGAACTGGATCATGATATACCTATTTGTGTAAGAACTTATGTATCGTTTGTAATGGATGACGTACTATGGTATCCAATTCTGTTATGTCTCCCAAAAATGGTAATCCTGGGATTGCGATGTATGGCATAACAGGGATCTAGGATTGAAAAATACAGGTGTTGACAAGTTGGTATCAGAGCCATCCTGACCATAGGAGACCCTAGTTAGACTGGACGTTGCATCAAAAACTTAGTTTCAAAACTAAAGAAAAAAATATTTACAAAAACTTATTCTCATTCTTATCCCTTCTATTCTCTCATAAAAATTCATGTTCCTCAAAAACTCTTTCAAAATACATAAAATTTTGACACACTTTATCACCCTGCTAATCTACTCGTCCTCTATTCTTATAAATGGATGTGAAGTGCAACAAGTTTTACCAACTGGGGAATGGAGGAGACCTTATCTTTGAGAGGGATTTGGACCAGCTTTCGGAACTTCTGGAGCGTCTGCAACCCGAGTTCTTCGGAGCTTAGCTCAATGATCAAGGAGGAGAAGATCTGCAGTGGCTAATTGTTGCAAGTCTCCGAGGAAAAATTGAACCTCCCACTGCGGAGGGAAGTCAGTTTACCTTGAGGGAAAACAACTGGCTCGATGGACTTGCCAGAGCAATGCAGGAAGCTCTTTCCCGTCTGTGTGGGCAGAGCATCAATCAGATCAAGGGTACTCGCTTTGAGTTTTGCCCAAGGCGTGATGCAAATGGACAACCACTGGAAGCCCCATACCACCCCGAGCTGAAGACTCAATTGGACCACCTTAGCTTCATGATGTATGATTGTCAGCAGGAGTTGGACAACTGTCGTGACTACTGCAACCACAAGTATGCCATCATCAAGACTAAGGATCTGACCATCGCCATGCTAGCAAAGGATCGCAAGTCTCGCCGCCGTCAGCTCGACAAGAAGGAGCGCATTATTACCCGTCTTCGCCACCGCATCTCATCTTTGGAGGAGACCATCCACGAGAGAGACATGCAGTTGGAGGAAAGGGAGAATGCCGGAGAGGATCTTCGTGGAGACCCTTACTCCTATCTCAGCTATGATGATGATTTTCTGGAGGATCAGGCCATGGACTTCTTCACCGATGAGGATGATTTCTCCTTCATCGATGATGATGAAGATGATGAAGCCACAGACTCCGAGGAGTAGTAGCACTTGATCACTAGCGTAGTGAGTAGTATTCGGTCCCACTGTATCGTAGTTCTCAGAATGGTTCTTAAAACCATCTGTTTTTCTTTGTTGTGGTGTGTGTTGTACTATGTGCTATGAATGAATGAATGAAAAAGCAAGTTGCTAGAAAAATCTGAGTCAAACCTTTAAAACTTTTCAAAGTCCCCGAAACCTTAGAAATTTCCCTCTTTTCTCATGATCTATCTAAATCTTCAAATGCCACGTGGAGGAAGTGGTTCAGCCCCGGACCCGATGTTGCAGATCCTGCAAATATTGACTTCTGACCGCGAAGCTGAAAGAGCGGAACGTCAAGCCAACCTAGCCACTCTACAACAGATAGCCCAGCTAGCCCATAACAACCAAGGCCACGGAAATCAGGACAACCATGGATCTAAGCTCAAGAATTTCCAGAATACCAACCCACCTGTTTTCACTAGGTCAGAAGAACCCCTAGACGCCGATGATTGGCTGCAAACCATGGAAAATAACTTAGAATTCTCTGGAGTAGAAGCCAACGAGAAAGTTCTGTTTGCCACCCATTATCTAGCCGAAGATGCCAGGGCATGGTGGAACAGTGTTCCCGCAATGACCGGAGGCCAGATGATGACCTGGGAGGAATTCAAGGTCAAGTTTAGCAGAACCCATGTGCCACCGGGTTTGATCAAGAGAATGAGAGACGAGTTCAGAGAGCTGAAGCAAGGAAGGATGACTATAGTGGAATACCGTGACAAATTTTTGTCATTAGCTAGGTATGCCCCGGACGAGATAGACACGGAAGCCAAGAAGAAAGAGAGGTTCCTGAATGGTCTGCATGACGAGATGCAGACGGTGTTAGTCAATATCCCCTTTGCGGATATTGAAGCCCTTGTCGACTCTGCCATCCAGATGGAAGGAAAGATCAACCAAGCCAATGAGAACCGCAAGCGTCGCATGATGCACCAACCAGGAACCCATCAGACCCCAAAGTATCGCCCCAACCCATCTCCAGGATTTGCCCCAAGGACCAACAGACTCCCGATGAACCGTCCGACCTATCCCAACCGTGGAAACCCTAGACCCGGAGAAAATCACAACAACTCCGGTAACTCTAGCAATTTCACCCGTGCCCCACCCAAGTTCAACACCAACAATGCTACCGCCAACACCAACACTGCCCCGAGGACTGGAAGCAATGTTGTGCCTGTCGCAGCCAAGGACAAGTCGCAAGTGACTTGTTATGATTGTGGAAATAATGGCCACTATTCCAACGAGTGCCCCAACAAGAAGAATGCTACAGCCCCCAATGCCAATTCCCCAGCTCAGCAACAACGTCGTGTTCAGCCAGGGAGAAGATTTGCCCCAGGGAATTCACTCAACCGCAATGGCCGTCTTTTTCTCATGCATGCTGAAGAAGCTCAGGAAGCGCCAGACGTCGTGCTGGGTATGTTTTCTGTTAATTCAGTACTTGCAAGAGTGTTGTTTGATTCTGGTGCATCGCATTCATTTGTCACCGAAGAATTTGCATGCACTAGTAAAATTCAACCAACCAAACTGAAGCATGTTATGATTGTTCAAATTCCCGGATCAACCACCAAGGCTAGGCAAATTTGCAAAGTCGTCCCTATCCGAATCCATGGCATAGATTTTTATGCAAATCTGATAGTACTCGGAACTAAAGGTTTGGAAGTAGTACTAGGAATGGATTGGATGTCAAAACATAAAGGATTGATTAACTGTGCCAAGAAAGCCATCACCATGACCAGTACAGTCGGAATATCAGTCGAACATATATCTGAAACCTTACCTCGCCAATTCAAATGCAACAAGAGTATAGCCCAACCTACCATTGACCAAGTCCGGATAGTCTGTGAATACCCCGATGTATTTCCAGATGTTTTGCCCGGTATGCCCCCAGATCGGGATATCGAGTTTATCATTGAACTAATCCCCGGAACTGGACCCATAGCCCAGAGACCCTATAGTATGAACCCGTCGGAGCTAGCAGAACTGAAGAAGCAACTGGATTCCATGCTGGACATTGGATTGATTCAACCAAGTGCGTCACCATGGAGATCACCTGTCTTGTTTGTGGACAAGAAGGATGGAGGTAACCGTTTGTGTACGGATTATCGGAAGTTGAATGATGTCACCATCAAGAACAAGTACCCCTTGCCCAAGATAGAAGATTTGTTTGATCAGTTGACCGGTGCCAAAGTGTTTTCTAAGATTGATCTTAGAACTGGTTATCATCAACTCAAAATTCGTGCAGAGGATATTCCAAAGACTGCCTTTACCACCAGATATGGATTGTATGAGTATACAGTCATGTCTTTCGGATTATCCAATGCCCCCGCTTATTTCATGAACCTCATGAATAAGATTTTTATGGACTTCCTGGATAAGTTTGTCGTTGTTTTCATCGATGACATTCTGATTTATTCCAAATCAGAAGAAGAACATGAGCTACACCTAAGGACCATTCTTGGAACCCTTAGAGAGCATCAGCTGTATGCAAAGTTTAGCAAATGTGAATTCTGGTTATAGGAGGTAGGATTCCTCGATCACATTGTATCAGCCGGAGGAATTGTCGTTGACCCTGCCAAAGTGAAAGATGTAGAAGATTGGCAAGCCCCAGCCACTCAAACCCAAGTTCGTGCTTTCCTCGGATTGGCGGGATATTACCGCAAATTCGTAGAAGGATTCTCGAGTATCGCCAGACCCATGACCCAATTGCTGAAGAAGGACAAGAAGTTTGAATGGACCGACAAATGTGAAGCGAGCTTTCAAGAACTCAAAAGGAGATTGACTTCAGCCCCAATCTTGATCATGCCGGATATCACGAAGCCCTTCGATGTGTATTGTGACGCATCCAATATTGGTCTCGGATGTGTGCTAATGCAAGAAGGCAAAGTTATATCCTATCTATCTCGACAATTGAAGCAACATGAGCAAAATTACCCAACCCATGACCTCGAACTCACAGCCGTAGTTCTAGCCCTGAAGACATGGAGACATTACCTGATGGGAAACCGTTGTGAGATTTATTCGGATCATAAGAGCCTAAAGTATATATTCACTCAAAAGGAGCTGCATATGAGGCAGAGAAGATGGATTGAGCTAATCAAGGATTATGACCTGGACATTCACTATCACCCTGGTAAAGCCAACGTGGTAGCCGATGCCCTTAGCAGATTGCCGTGCCGCTTGAACTCCATGATTTTGAAGGAGCAACCAAGTTTGCACAAGGAGCTAGAAGCTTTTCGAATGGAATTAGTAAGTGAAGAATTTTTGGCTAGCATAGAACTCCAGCCCACTTTGATCAGTCAGATTAAGGAGGCGCAAAAGGAAAATGCTAGTATTGACGGAATCAAGCGTCGTATCGGTACAAGAAAAGTACGCGGATTCACCGAGGACGAAGAAGAAGTGTTGTGGTACAAAGGACGCCTTTGTGTACTAGCAGATTCAGAGTTGAAAGAAGTTATCTTGAAGGAGGCTCATGATACTCTTTATTCTATCCATCCCGGAGGAACTAATATGTATCAAGATTTAAAAGAGCAATTTTGGTGGCATAAGATGAAGAGAGAAATCGGAAGCTATATCGCCAAGTGTGATATATGTTAGCGAGTCAAGGCAGGACATCAAAGACCCGCTGGATTGTTGCAACCTTTGCAGATTCCGGAATGGAAATGGGATTCTGTAGGAATGGACTTTATCACTGGACGACCTACTTCTAGTAGGGGAAATGAATCTATCTGGGTCATAGTGGACAGATTGTCCAAAGTCTCCCATTTCTTGCCCGTCAAAACCACATATCAGAGTTCGAAACTAGCCGAGTTATACACCGCTAGAATAGTTAGTTTGCACGGAGTCCCTAAGAACATAGTATCGGATCGAGGAACTCAGTTTACCTCGAGATTCTAGAAGAAAGTTCAATAAGGTTTAGGAACCCGCCTAGATTTCTGTACCGCGTATCACCCTCAGACCGATGGACAAACGGAGCGAGTAAATCAAATACTCGAAGATATGCTGAGAGCCTGTGTGTTAGAATATGGATCCAAGTGGGAAGACTGTCTGCCGTTTGCAGAATTTTCCTACAACAACAGTTACCAAGCCAGTTTGCAAATGGCCCCATTTGAATTCATGTACGGAAGAAAGTGTCGCACCCCTTTAAACTGGTCGGAAGTAGGAGAGAGTCATATTTTTGGACCCGACATCCTACGAGAAGCAGAAGATAAGGTTCACAAGATTCTTGAGCACCTCAAGACCGCCCAATCCCGACAGAAGGTTACGCCGACAAGAGACGTCGAGACCTCGCCTTCAACATAGGAGATTTTGTTTATCTGAAAGTGTTGCCATTGAAGGGAATGCAGCGTTTCCAACTCAAAGGAAAGTTAGCCCCCAGATATATCGGACCTTTCCAGATTCTGAACCGTCAAGGAGAAGTATCGTATCAATTGGAACTACCCGAAGAGATGTCAGCCGTGCACAATGTGTTCCATATCTCGTTACTTCGCAAGTGTCTCGAAGTCTCCGAGAAGACCGAAGTGTTCAAGAATATCGATCATCGGACCATAGAGATCAACGATGACCTGACCTATCCCGAAGTACCCATCCGCATTTTGGAAGAAGCTTTTCGAACTACCCGAACCCGAAGCATCAAGTTTCTCAAGATTCAGTGGAGCAACCACACAGAAGAGGAAGCTACCTGGAACGCGAAGATCACATCAGGACGGAGTTTCCTGATCTCTTCAAATCCTAGGTAATCTTTTCGTCCTTTTTCAAATCTCGGGACGAGATTTTGTTTAAGGGGGGCAGGTTTGTAACATCCCAAAAATACTAAACTTGGATCATCCATTTTCTAATCATCAAAATTAGGGTTAACAAAACCTTTGCTAATTAAAATTATGAAGGCATGCATATGTGTATGCATTTAATTTGAAATTCTTTTGAACCACCTTGTTTGTTTGTTTCATTGCTTGTAAAATGTTTCTTAGATGAAATAAACATCATCTAAAACATTTCCCACACTTTTCATAAAGACAAGTAAATCAAAACACATATATTAAGGGAATGGTCATTTTGACCAATTTAACTCCCATGCCTACTTTGGCTGTCTCAAACTTTCAGAACCTAAAAGAAACTTTTCTGGATCTTTACACCCCTTGAATGTACTCATAACAAAGTATCAAGGCCCACTTTGTGATCACCCAGAAACTTTCAAATGCATAGTTTAATTGACAATTAAAAATTGAATCTTTATCATATGGGAAGATCCCACTTATTCAAAAACCACTCAAACAAGCTCAACTTTCAAAACCCAAGCATCTGCAGAATCACCAGCACCAATCTAGCAAACCCACCAAAAATCTTTTCAAAATTTAAAACTTGATTTCATGCGGCCATTTCATCAAACAGGTTGCAGGCACAAATCAAACAAACATCAAACACTATTGTGAGCAGTGATTCTTGCCTAACTGGTTCCCTATTTAGCTCACAACCAGCTCAGTAGATCATCTAGGAAGATTAACTAACCACTAGCACCACTGTGAGCTTGCCATTGCCATCAATGGTGAACAGCCGAGCACACCCTTGCCACCCCATAGTCGAAAGCAAGCTAGGAGCAGCAGCCAGCCTAGCCAGCATGTCTGGGAGGCAGCCCACCGTACACCGCCACTCACTGTCCTAGGCGCGAGCGTTTCCAAGCCCTGGACCACACGCACGGACCATGCCAACCTCGCAAGCGACCATGCCGAGCGTGCGCCAGAGCGCCACCCTCGACCAGCGCCCACAGACCGCGCGCCGCCCTCACCACGTGCACACACGATCACGACCGACCCAGGAGACCACCAGACATCCCCGTTCGCCGCTCCGTGCCACACAACCACCGCTCGCCGTCGAAGACGCCGCCTCTGTCGCGCAGAGCGTCGCACGTTCCAGACCAAGCCGCACCGCCCCATGCCTCGAAACCATGTCGTTGAGCATCGCCAGGAGACACCACACCGTCCCCTACCGTAGCCCATGCTAGTAGCCTCCTGTAACACCGCCCCCGACGAGCTCACCGTGCGCCCGTCGGTCCCCTCGCTCGACTATAAATAGAGGCCACCCCCGCTCGATTTCTTCACACCATCTCACTCCCCTCTCCTCACTGATCGTGCCACACCGTTCTCAGAGCAAGGCGAGCACCACCCCGCAGGAATTTCACCGGAGCCCGCCGCCTCTGGAGAAGAAGGGAGCCATCGATTTCGTCCACCCCAGGAGCTGCCGCGACCATCCCTGAGTTCGCCGTCGTCGACTTCATTGTTCGCCCGCCTCGCCGACTCTCGCCAGCACCCCGGTGAGTACCCAGCACCCCCACATGCCGCGCTAGGTTTCGTTCTCGCCGGCGTTGTCTCGCGTCGACGATGACTCCTAGCCGTTGGATTAGAATCAGATCGAACGACCCACGTTGCCCCATACCGCTTCGCCCAGCCCCGTGTCACTGACAAGTGGGGACACCCACTTAAGTAGCCCGCGGGAGCACTACTCTTAGCAGGCCGGCCCGTTAACTTTTCCCGCGCAGCCCAGTGATTTGAATTAAATCTTTTCTATTTTAATTCAAACACACTTCTGTACCCATTTTAAAAAATCAATCCAGGTCGATTCAGTGCACCAATTTGACTGAAACCAATTTTTTTGGATAGGTCTGTGAATGCTGAATCCAAGCCCATTGGATTCAAGTCATTTGGATCTATAGATCAACCATGGTAAAAATAACAAGGCAGAAGCTTTTCTGCATTCAAACATTTTTCAAATTTAAACCATAATAGCTTTTGAGTTGATTCCAACTCTCAAAAATCACATTTAACCAAACCTTTCAGAATAAATAAAAATATATAGGTTTACTTGCAGGAATAATGTTCAAGTAATAAAAGAATGCTACATAAGCATTTCTAGCCACTTTAATTAATTAAAATAAAAGGGTAAAACCTTATTAAATTGTGACACCACTTTAAATCACATTCCCTTGGACTACAATATGTGTTGATGACATGTGTCAACATGATCCCATGTTTGGTTTGGAGAATATTAAATCTTAATTAGTTTTTCAATGAGTAGAAATTACTTTTCTAAAAATAAAAGGAATTAAACAATCCTTAACCTTGTAATGTTAGAGATGATGCTAGATCATCTATAGGACCCTTGTGTGTGATGATTGCAAGTAGTTAAGTATTGTTTGGTGATTGTGTACCTCGTATTTATTCATAGACGCTAGTACCGACCAAGGATACGAGGAGGAAGGAGGATACTACGAAGAAGAAGCCGAGGAGAACTTCAACCAGTGCTCTGCTCAAGGAAAGCCTAATACTACTAGTGAATGTGCAAGTTAACACTTGCAATTTAGCAAGCCTTACTGATCAAGTCGACCTATGCAAGCTAACACTTGCAATTTAGTAAGATTATACCGATATTGTGCAAGCAAATACTTGCCTGTTATTATGCCTATTATATGCCTTAAGCATATGTGATCATACCCACTTGATAAACCAATCCTAGTTTTATTTGCAAGCTTCTTATTTTTTTCTTTATCAAAGCTTTAACTTAGAGTTGACTTAAGTGTGTTGTAGATACTAGAAAGATTCTGAAGGTTGCATAAAGAGCATCAAATTTGGCCTAAGTTAGAAACCTTGATATCATCCTAAGATATAATGTTGTACTTAGTTGAAACTCCACTAGTTTACCACCCCTCATTAGTACTACCCCCACCTGTAGATGCTAGTGCTAAGCATAAAACTTGATCAACTTTAGATGGGTTTACTTGGTGGAAAAATGTTTATGAAAACCTTGGAATGATGGATCATTCTATTGAAATGTTTTGGACATGTGTTTCCGAACACTTGATGATTTTGGTGATGAAAATGTTGAGGCATGAGCCTTAGCCCTTTATAAAACTGATGGTTGTCTGGATGCGATACCATTCCAATTTTATCGTACAACCACAATACCCGAAGATTTGGGTAGGGCTTGACTAGAAACTTATATACATTAGTATTAGTTCCCTCACGGCCAAGGTCTGAGCTGAGGCTACCTTGTGAAGATTGTCCACCTGTGCAGTACCCAAGATGACAGTTGGTCATGGTTGGGAGGCCAAACTCACAAGAGAGGTGCTTAGACTAGGGCGTGTAATTGAAAGGTTAGGATTGATTATCCGCATACTGAGTATGGTGAATTCAGGATTTGTTCCTGACGGATGTATCGAATGTTGTGGTGAAAGTGTACAATCTCTGCAGAGTGTCACACTATTCGAATAGCCGCGTCCGCGGTTATGGACAGTTGGAGTGGCCATACTGTTCCCCTGTCATACTTTTCAAAATGACTTGTGAAATGAATTGAGACTTTGACTTGACCACAACAGAGTTGTGACCTGAGTTACAAGATCCCACCTAGGAGTTATAAAATTGTGACTAGCTTCAGAACTTAGTAGAGATAAATCTGGCTTTTGCAAAACAACCCTAGAGATTAGCTTGCGAGTACTTAAAGAGTACTCATGGCTTTGTCCCTGGCTATTCCCATGGCCAGACTATGAAGAGGAGTACCTGGAAGATGGACCCCAGGAAGGTTACGACAACTAGGATCATCTCGCATCGTTAGCATTGCCTGTGACCCTGAAGATGGAGCTTTGCCTACGCTACCGTTATTATTACGTATTCTGCTGCGTGATGTTGTATTAAGAACTGGATCATGATATACCTATTTGTGTAAGAACTTATGTATCGTTTGTAATGGATGACGTACTATGGTATCCAATTCTGTTATGTCTCCCAAAAATGGTAATCCTGGGATTGCGATGTATGGCATAACAGGGATCTAGGATTGAAAAATACAGGTGTTGACAAGTTGGTATCAGAGCCATCCTGACCATAGGAGACCCTAGTTAGACTGGACGTTGCATCAAAAACTTAGTTTCAAAACTAAAGAAAAAAATATTTACAAAAACTTATTCTCATTCTTATCCCTTTTATTCTCTCATAGAAATTCATGTTCCTCAAAAACTCTTTCAAAATACATAAAATTTTGACACACTTTATCACCCTGCTAATCTACTCGTCCTCTATTCTTATAAATGGATGTGAAGTGCAACAAGTTTTACCAACTGGGAATGGAGGAGACCTTATCTTTGAGAGGGATTTGGACCAGCTTTCGGAACTTCTGGAGCGTCTGCAACCCGAGTTCTTCGGAGCTTAGCTCAATGATCAAGGAGGAGAAGATCTGCAGTGGCTAATTGTTGCAAGTCTCCGAGGAAAAATTGAACCTCCCACTGCGGAGGGAAGTCAGTTTACCTTGAGGGAAAACAACTGGCTCGATGGACTTGCCAGAGCAATGCAGGAAGCTCTTTCCCGTCTGTGTGGGCAGAGCATCAATCAGATCAAGGGTACTCGCTTTGAGTTTTGCCCAAGGCGTGATGCAAATGGACAACCACTGGAAGCCCCATACCACCCCGAGCTGAAGACTCAATTGGACCACCTTAGCTTCATGATGTATGATTGTCAGCAGGAGTTGGACAACTGTCGTGACTACTGCAACTACAAGTATGCCATCATCAAGACTAAGGATCTGACCATCGCCATGCTAGCAAAGGATCGCAAGTCTCGCCGCCGTCAGCTCGACAAGAAGGAGCGCATTATTACCCGTCTTCGCCACCGCATCTCATCTTTGGAGGAGACCATCCACGAGAGAGACATGCAGTTGGAGGAAAGGGAGAATGCCGGAGAGGATCTTCGTGGAGACCCTTACTCCTATCTCAGCTATGATGATGATTTTCTGGAGGATCAGGCCATGGACTTCTTCACCGATGAGGATGATTTCTCCTTCATCGATGATGATGAAGATGATGAAGCCACAGACTCCGAGGAGTAGTAGCACTTGAGCACTAGCATAGTGAGTAGTATTCGGTCCCACTGTATCGTAGTTCTCAGAATGGTTCTTAAAACCATCTGTTTTTCTTTGTTGTGGTGTGTGTTGTACTATGTGCTATGAATGAATGAATGAAAAAGCAAGTTGCTAGAAAAATCTGAGTCAAACCTTTAAAACTTTTCAAAGTCCCCGAAACCTTAGAAATTTCCCTCTTTTCTCATGATCTATCTAAATCTTCAGATGCCACGTGGAGGAAGTGGTTCAGCCCCGGACCCGATGTTGCAGATCCTGCAAATATTGACTTCTGACCGCGAAGCTGAAAGAGCGGAACGTCAAGCCAACCTAGCCACTCTACAACAGATAGCCCAGCTAGCCCATAACAACCAAGGCCACGGAAATCAGGACAACCATGGATCTAAGCTCAAGAATTTCCAGAATACCAACCCACCTGTTTTCACTAGGTCAGAAGAACCCCTAGACGCCGATGATTGGCTGCAAACCATGGAAAATAACTTAGAATTCGCTGGAGTAGAAGCCAACGAGAAAGTTCTGTTTGCCACCCATTATCTAGCCGAAGATGCCAGGGCATGGTGGAACAGTGTTCCCGCAATGACCGGAGGCCAGATGATGACCTGGGAGGAATTCAAGGTCAAGTTTAGCAGAACCCATGTGCCACCGGGTTTGATCAAGAGAATGAGAGACGAGTTCAGAGAGCTGAAGCAAGGAAGGATGACTATAGTGGAATACCGTGACAAATTTTTGTCATTAGCTAGGTATGCCCCGGACGAGATAGACACGGAAGCCAAGAAGAAAGAGAGGTTCCTGAATGGTCTGCATGACGAGATGCAGACGGTGTTAGTCAATATCCCCTTTGCGGATATTGAAGCCCTTGTCGACTCTGCCATCCAGATGGAAGGAAAGATCAACCAAGCCAATGAGAACCGCAAGCGTCGCATGATGCACCAACCAGGAACCCATCAGACCCCAAAGTATCGCCCCAACCCATCTCCAGGATTTGCCCCAAGGACCAACAGACTCCCGATGAACCGTCCGACCTATCCCAACCGTGGAAACCCTAGACCCGGAGGAAATCACAACAACTCCGGTAACTCTAGCAATTTCACCCGTGCCCCACCCAAGTTCAACACCAACAATGCTACCGCCAACACCAACACTGCCCCGAGGACTGGAAGCAATGTTGTGCCTGTCGCAGCCAAGGACAAGTCGCAAGTGACTTGTTATGATTATGGAAATAATGGCCACTATTCCAACGAGTGCCCCAACAAGAAGAATGCTACAGCCCCCAATGCCAATTCCCCAGCTCAGCAACAACGTCGTGTTCAGCCAGGGAGAAGATTTGCCCCAGGGAATTCACTCAACCGCAATGGCCGTCTTTTTCTCATGCATGCTGAAGAAGCTCAGGAAGCGCCAGACGTCGTGCTGGGTATGTTTTCTGTTAATTCAGTACTTGCAAGAGTGTTGTTTGATTCTGGTGCATCGCATTCATTTGTCACCGAAGAATTTGCATGCACTAGTAAAATTCAACCAACCAAACTGAAGCATGTTATGATTGTTCAAATTCCCGGATCAACCACCAAGGCTAGGCAAATTTGCAAAGTCGTCCCTATCCGAATCCATGGCATAGATTTTTATGCAAATCTGATAGTACTCGGAACTAAAGGTTTGGAAGTAGTACTAGGAATGGATTGGATGTCAAAACATAAAGGATTGATTAACTGTGCCAAGAAAGCCATCACCATGACCAGTACAGTCGGAATATCAGTCGAACATATATCTGAAACCTTACCTTGCCAATTCAAATGCAACAAGAGTATAGCCCAACCTACCATTGACCAAGTCCGGATAGTCTGTGAATACCCCGATGTATTTCCAGATGTTTTGCCCGGTATGCCCCCAGATCGGGATATCGAGTTTATCATTGAACTAATCCCCGGAACTGGACCCATAGCCCAGAGACCCTATAGTATGAACCCGTCGGAGCTAGCAGAACTGAAGAAGCAACTGGATTCCATGCTGGACATTGGATTGATTCAACCAAGTGCGTCACCATGGAGATCACCTGTCTTGTTTGTGGACAAGAAGGATGGAGGTAACCGTTTGTGTACGGATTATCGGAAGTTGAATGATGTCACAATCAAGAACAAGTACCCCTTGCCCAAGATAGAAGATTTGTTTGATCAGTTGACCGGTGCCAAAGTGTTTTCTAAGATTGATCTTAGAACTGGTTATCATCAACTCAAAATTCGTGCAGAGGATATTCCAAAGACTGCCTTTACCACCAGATATGGATTGTATGAGTATACAGTCATGTCTTTCGGATTATCCAATGCCCCCGCTTATTTCATGAACCTCATGAATAAGATTTTTATGGACTTCCTGGATAAGTTTGTCGTTGTTTTCATCGATGACATTCTGATTTATTCCAAATCAGAAGAAGAACATGAGCTACACCTAAGGACCATTCTTGGAACCCTTAGAGAGCATCAGCTGTATGCAAAGTTTAGCAAATGTGAATTCTGGTTATAGGAGGTAGGATTCCTCGATCACATTGTATCAGCCGGAGGAATTGTCGTTGACCCTGCCAAAGTGAAAGATGTAGAAGATTGGCAAGCCCCAGCCACTCAAACCCAAGTTCGTGCTTTCCTCGGATTGGCGGGATATTACCGCAAATTCGTAGAAGGATTCTCGAGTATCGCCAGACCCATGACCCAATTGCTGAAGAAGGACAAGAAGTTTGAATGGACCGACAAATGTGAAGCGAGTTTTCAAGAACTCAAAAGGAGATTGACTTCAGCCCCAATCTTGATCATGCCAGATATCACGAAGCCCTTCGATGTGTATTGTGACGCATCCAATATTGGTCTCGGATGTGTGCTAATGCAAGAAGGCAAAGTTATATCCTATCTATCTCGACAATTGAAGCAACATGAGCAAAATTACCCAACCCATGACCTCGAACTCGCAGCCGTAGTTCTAGCCCTGAAGACATGGAGACATTACCTGATGGGAAACCGTTGTGAGATTTATTCGGATCATAAGAGCCTAAAGTATATATTCACTCAAAAGGAGCTGCATATGAGGCAGAGAAGATGGATTGAGCTAATCAAGGATTATGACCTGGACATTCACTATCACCCTGGTAAAGCCAACGTGGTAGCCGATGCCCTTAGCAGATTGCCGTGCCGCTTGAACTCCATGATTTTGAAGGAGCAACCAAGTTTGCACAAGGAGCTAGAAGCTTTTCGAATGGAATTAGTAAGTGAAGGATTTTTGGCTAGCATAGAACTCCAGCCCACTTTGATCAGTGAGATTAAGGAGGCGCAAAAGGAAAATGCTAGTATTGACGGAATCAAGCGTCGTATCGGTACAAGAAAAGTACGCGGATTCACCGAGGACGAAGAAGAAGTGTTGTGGTACAAAGGACGCCTTTGTGTACTAGCAGATTCAGAGTTGAAAGAAGTTATCTTGAAGGAGGCTCATGATACTCTTTATTCTATCCATCCCGGAGGAACTAATATGTATCAAGATTTAAAAGAGCAATTTTGGTGGCATAAGATGAAGATAGAAATCGGAAGCTATATCGCCAAGTGTGATATATGTTAGCGAGTCAAGGCAGGACATCAAAGACCCGCTGGATTGTTGCAACCTTTGCAGATTCCGGAATGGAAATGGGATTCTGTAGGAATGGACTTTATCACTGGACGACCTACTTCTAGTAGGGGAAATGAATCTATCTGGGTCATAGTGGACAGATTGTCCAAAGTCTCCCATTTCTTGCCCGTCAAAACCACATATCAGAGTTCGAAACTAGCCGAGTTATACACCGCTAGAATAGTTAGTTTGCACGGAGTCCCTAAGAACATAGTATCGGATCGAGGAACTCAGTTTACCTCGAGATTCTAGAAGAAAGTTCAATAAGGTTTAGGAACCCGCCTAGATTTCTGTACCGCGTATCACCCTCAGACCGATGGACAAACGGAGCGAGTAAATCAAATACTCGAAGATATGCTGAGAGCCTGTGTGTTAGAATATGGATCCAAGTGGGAAGACTGTCTGCCGTTTGCAGAATTTTCCTACAACAACAGTTACCAAGCCAGTTTGCAAATGGCCCCATTTGAATTCATGTACGGAAGAAAGTGTCGCACCCCTTTGAACTGGTCGGAAGTAGGAGAGATTCAGATTTTTGGAACCGACATCCTACGAGAAGCAGAAGATAAGGTTCACAAGATTCTTGAGCACCTCAAGACCGCCCAATCCCGACAGAAGAGTTACGCCGACAAGAGACGTCGAGACCTCGCCTTCAACATAGGAGATTTTGTTTATCTGAAAGTGTTGCCATTGAAGGGAATGCAGCGTTTCCAACTCAAAGGAAAGTTAGCCCCCAGATATATCGGACCTTTCCAGATTCTGAACCGTCAAGGAGAAGTATCGTATCAATTGGAACTACCCGAAGAGATGTCAGCCGTGCACAATGTGTTCCATATCTCGTTACTTCGCAAGTGTCTCGAAGTCTCCGAGAAGACCGAAGTGTTCAAGAATATCGATCATCGGACCATAGAGATCAACGATGACCTGACCTATCCCGAAGTACCCATCCGCATTTTGGAAGAAGCTTTTCGAACTACCCGAACCCGAAGCATCAAGTTTCTCAAGATTCAGTGGAGCAACCACACAGAAGAGGAAGCTACCTGGAACGCGAAGATCACATCAGGACGGAGTTTCCCGATCTCTTCAAATCCTAGGTAATCTTTTCGTCCTTTTTCAAATCTCGGGACGAGATTTTGTTTAAGGGGGGCAGGTTTGTAACATCCCAAAAATACTAAACTTGGATCATCCATTTTCTAATCATCAAAATTAGGGTTAACAAAACCTTTGCTAATTAAAATTATGAAGGCATGCATATGTGTATGCATTTAATTTGAAATTCTTTTGAACCACCTTGTTTGTTTGTTTCATTGCTTGTAAAATGTTTCTTAGATGAAATAAACATCATCTAAAACATTTCCCACACTTTTCATAAAGACAAGTAAATCAAAACACATATATTAAGGGAATGGTCATTTTGACCAATTTAACTCCCATGCCTACTTTGGCTGTCTCAAACTTTCAGAACCTAAAAGAAACTTTTCTGGATCTTTACACCCCTTGAATTTACTCATAACAAAGTATCAAGGCCCACTTTGTGATCACCCAGAAACTTTCAAATGCATAGTTTAATTGACAATTAAAAATTGAATCTTTATCATATGGGAAGATCCCACTTATTCAAAAACCACTCAAACAAGCTCAACTTTCAAAACCCAAGCATCTGCAGAATCACCAGCACCAATCTAGCAAACCCACCAAAAATCTTTTCAAAATTTAAAACTTGATTTCAGGCGGCCATTTCATCAAACAGGTTGCAGACACAAATCAAACAAACATCAAACACTATTGTGAGCAGTGATTCTTGCCTAACTGGTTCCCTATTTAGCTCACAACCAGCTCAGTAGATCATCTAGGAAGATTAACTAACCACTAGCACCACTGTGAGCTTGCCATTGCCATCAATGGTGAACAGCCGAGCACACCCTTGCCACCCCATAGTCGAAAGCAAGCTAGGAGCAGCAGCCAGCCTAGCCAGCATGTCTGGGAGGCAGCCCACCGTCCACCGCCACTCACTGTCCTAGGCGCGAGCGTTTCCAAGCCCTGGACCACACGCACGGACCATGCCAACCTCGCAAGCGACCATGCCGAGCGTGCGCCAGAGCGCCACCCTCGACCAGCGCCCACAGACCGCGCGCCACCCTCACCACGTGCACACACGATCACGACCGACCCAGGAGACCACCAGACATCCCCGTTCGCCGCTCCGTGCCACACAACCACCGCTCGCCGTCGAAGACGCCGCCTCTGTCGCGCAGAGCGTCGCACGTTCCAGACCAAGCCGCACCGCCCCATGCCTCGAAACCATGTCGTTGAGCATCGCCAGGAGACACCACACCGTCCCCTACCGTAGCCCATGCTAGTAGCCTCCTGTAACACCGCCCCCGACGAGCTCACCGTGCGCCCGTCGGTCCCCTCGCTCGACTATAAATAGAGGCCACCCCCGCTCGATTTCTTCACACCATCTCACTCCCCTATCCTCACTGATCGTGCCACACCGTTCTCAGAGCAAGGCGAGCACCACCCCGCAGGAATTTCACCGGAGCCCGCCGCCTCTGGAGAAGAAGGGAGCCATCGATTTCGTCCACCCCAGGAGCTGCCGCGACCATCCCTGAGTTCGCCGTCGTCGACTTCATTGTTCGCCCGCCTCGCCGACTCTCGCCAGCACCCCGGTGAGTACCCAGCACCCCCACATGCCGCGCTAGGTTTCGTTCTCGCCGGCGTTGTCTCGCGTCGACGATGACTCCTAGCCGTTGGATTAGAATCAGATCGAACGACCCACGTTGCCCCATACCGCTTCGCCCAGCCCCGTGTCACTGACAAGTGGGGACACCCACTTAAGTAGCCCGCGGGAGCACTACTCTTAGCAGGCCGGCCCGTTAACTTTTCCCGCGCAGCCCAGTGATTTGAATTAAATCTTTTCTATTTTAATTCAAACACACTTCTGTACCCATTTTAAAAAATCAATCCAGGTCGATTCAGTGCACCAATTTGACTGAAACCAATTTTTTTGGATAGGTCTGTGAATGCTGAATCCAAGCCCATTGGATTCAAGTCATTTGGATCTATAGATCAACCATGGTAAAAATAACAAGGCAGAAGCTTTTCTGCATTCAAACATTTTTCAAATTTAAACCATAATAGCTTTTGAGTTGATTCCAACTCTCAAAAATCACATTTAACCAAACCTTTCAGAATAAATAAAAATATATAGGTTTACTTGCAGGAATAATGTTCAAGTAATAAAAGAATGCTACATAAGCATTTCTAGCCACTTTAATTAATTAAAATAAAAGGGTAAAACCTTATTAAATTGTGACACCACTTTAAATCACATTCCCTTGGACTACAATATGTGTTGATGACATGTGTCAACATGATCCCATGTTTGGTTTGGAGAATATTAAATCTTAATTAGTTTTTCAATGAGTAGAAATTACTTTTCTAAAAATAAAAGGAATTAAACAAGCCTTAACCTTGTAATGTTAGAGATGATGCTAGATCATCTATAGGACCCTTGTGTGTGATGATTGCAAGTAGTTAAGTATTGTTTGGTGATTGTGTACCTCGTATTTATTCATAGACGCTAGTACCGACCAAGGATACGAGGAGGAAGGAGGATACTACGAAGAAGAAGCCGAGGAGAACTTCAACCAGTGCTCTGCTCAAGGAAAGCCTAATACTACTAGTGAATGTGCAAGTTAACACTTGCAATTTAGCAAGCCTTACTGATCAAGTCGACCTATGCAAGCTAACACTTGCAATTTAGTAAGATTATACCGATATTGTGCAACCAAATACTTGCCTGTTATTATGCCTATTATATGCCTTAAGCATATGTGATCATACCCACTTGATAAACCAATCCTAGTTTTATTTGCAAGCTTCTTATTTTTTTCTTTATCAAAGCTTTAACTTAGAGTTGACTTAAGTGAGTTGTAGATACTAGAAAGATTCTGAAGGTTGCATAAAGAGCATCAAATTTGGCCTAAGTTAGAAACCTTGATATCATCCTAAGATATAATGTTGTACTTAGTTGAAACTCCACTAGTTTACCACCCCTCATTAGTACTACCCCCACCTGTAGATGCTAGTGCTAAGCATAAAACTTGATCAACTTTAGATGGGTTTACTTGGTGGAAAAATGTTTATGAAAACCTTGGAATGATGGATCATTCTATTGAAATGTTTTGGACATGTGTTTCCGAACAGTTGATGATTTTGGTGATGAAAATGTTGAGGCATGAGCCTTAGCCCTTTATAAAACTGATGGTTGTCTGGATGCGATACCATTCCAATTTTATCGTACAACCACAATACCCGAAGATTTGGGTAGGGCTTGACTAGAAACTTATATACATTAGTATTAGTTCCCTCACGGCCAAGGTCTGAGCTGAGGCTACCTTGTGAAGATTGTCCACCTGTGCGGTACCCAAGATGACAGTTGGTCATGGTTGGGAGGCCAAACTCACAGGAAAGGTGCTTATACTAGGGCGTGTAATTGAAAGGTTAGGATTGATTATCCGCATACTGAGTATGGTGAATTCAGGATTTGTTCCTGACGGATGTATCGAATGTTGTGGTGAAAGTGTACAATCTCTGCAGAGTGTCAAACTATTTGAATAGCCGCGTCCACGGTTATGGACAGTTGGAGTGGCCATACTATTCCCCCGTCAGACATTTCAAAATGACTTGTGAAATGAATTGAGACTTTGACTTGACCACAACAGAGTTGTGACCTAAGTTACAAGATCCCACCTAGGAGTTATAAAATTGTGACTAGCTTCGGAACTTAGTAGATAAATCTGGCTTTTGCAAAACAACCCTAGAGCCTAGTGTCCTATTATCCAAAAACCCCTTTACCTGTTAGTATTAGCTTGTGAGTACTTAAAGAGTACTCATGGCTTTGTCCCTGGCTATTCCCATGGCCAGACTATGAAGAGGAGTACCTAGAAGATGGACCCCAGGAAGGTTACGACAACTAGGATCATCTCCCATCGTTAGCATTGCCTGTGACCCCAAAGATGGAGCTTCGCCTATGCTACCGTTATTATTACGTATTCCGCTGCGTGATGTTGTATTAAGAACTGGATCATGAGATCCCTATTTGTGTAAGAACTTATGTATCGTTTGTAATGGATGATGTACTATGGTATCCAGTTCTGTTATGTATCGCAAAAATGGTAATCCTAGGATTGCGATGTATGGCATAACAGGCATCTAGGATTGAAAAATCTGGGTGTTGGCATTTTATTATATAAAACATATATTTTTTCAACTCTTCATATAATCATATCATGTATCTCATCCCAAATATATAGCAGGGATAAGCATACTACAACTACAATGTTTTCACTAAGGAATATATAAGGGTATCCTATTAGGATTTAGCATAGCATAAAATATAGTAGTCCTTTCCATGCATGTTACAAAATCCACTAAGTGTAATGAAAATAGTAGGACATGGATGATAGTGTCACTAGCCTTTTAGTAGAGAATGTTGGTCCGCTTCTTGATCTTGAAAATATCACACTCTTCTAATTCCACTACAATCCAATCAAGCAAACACAAATTCAACTAGCATTCCAACCAATTTATCACACATAAAATAATAGAAACAAGATCATGCATGCAAGCATGCAAAAGATATTTTTATTTGCAAAAGTGGTTTCTACTAGGCTCTAAACATTATAAACTTCAAAAGTGGTCATTTACTAAAGTGGTAAAACCATTTGCAAAAGGTTTTATCTATAATCCATTTTTAAATCAAATCAATATTTTATGTGGTTGAAAATGCTTTTAGCAAAGAAATATTCTTTAAAGAGTTCACCAAATATATTTTAATTCTCAAAACTTGGTGTTTAGGGTCAGAAGGTTTGAATCAAATCATTTCCCAAAGGTTTCACTCAAAAATCATTTCTATATCATAACCCATATTTTTATTTGACTTGAAATGAGCTAATAAAAATATTTATTTCTTATCTTCACAAAATACATTTTTAAATCCATAAGTTGGTTCCTATGGTCAGTAGGTTCACAAAAAACCATTTTGCAAAGATTTCACATTAAAATTATATCTAGAACAATTTTTATATTCAAAATAAGCCTACACATGTTTCTGCAAATTCAACCAATTTTCTAGAAGCAAAACATTAAAAAAAGTGCATGGTTGCAAAGTACATGATATGCTGAATCCATTGATATAAAATTTGCAAAATTTAGACGTGTAGATTTAAAGTTATGAATTTTACAAGTTTGCAATTCGAACAGATTCTATTTTCTGTTTTTAACAAAACCTTGTCCACGTGGCTCGTTCTTATTGGCCGGTACCGCTTCGTGCGGATCAGCCTCTATGGAACGTAGGATTTAACTCAAATAGAGCGGCACTGATCAAATCGTACCCCTTCGTCTAATTCTAATCTCAGCCAACGGATCGAGATCCAACGGACTAGGTTGCTCGGTCAAGGACTGGCGGCACTACGCGGCGGTGACTGGCGGCGCACGCTCTGTCCGAGGTGGTCCGGCCGTTCTAGGAAGCGAGATAAGAGGAGTAGAGCCTCACCGTGATCAGGGGATCGTGGCGATGCTCAACGTGGTCGCGAGGAGGCAAGGGGCGCTCAGATGCGACGGCGATTGCTCACCGAAGACGGCGTCGGTGTCGAGCGGCTCTGTTTGATGACGGGGGCGAGGCTGTAGATCGCCCTAAGGCAAACAGAGCACATAGTTAGACGCATGCGAGCATGGGGAGTATGGGAGCATCATCAGGAGAGCTTGGGGCGGTCGGAGCTTACCGGGGAAGATCGACGGAGTTGAGACAGACGGCGGCGGCGTGTTGAGGTTGTTCTTGCCGACGCTCTAGGGCGGTCGCGGGCGAACGAGTGGCACAGGGAGATGCGCCAAGATGTGGGGATCAAGGTGAGTGCAGTGGGAGGCGAGGCGCGGTGAGGTGTTGCCGGAATCGCTCGCGAAGCTCGTCGGAGTCCGCGGCGGTGCAAGAGGAAATCGGGGCAGCCCTAGGGCAGAGAAGGAGAGGCGAGTGAGGGGAAAGAGAGAGGAGACATGGGCGCTTATGTACGCGTGGTCGGGTCAAGAATGACGCAACCAATAACTCGTATTGATCGCCGGAGTTAAAGGCAGAAACGGCGAGGCGACGTGGTCGTGGGGTTGAAGACGACGCTGAGGTGGAGTGGGGTCCAACGTTCAGCGAGAAAGAGAGAGAGCACAGGGTCCACTGCTCAGTGTCTGGGTGGGTGTGTTTTCGCGTGAGAAAACGGTTCACTGCGGGGGGGGGGGGGGTTAGTTGGGCTAGATTGCTGGGCTGGCTTGGGCCTGGCAGATGGGCTGATGTTTGTTTCCTTTTTTTTATACTGAAGCTTTTTCTTTTTCTATTTAGAATTTCTGTTTTGATTTTCAAACAAATAATTCTAATAATAAATCAATTCAAACCACCACCAAACTTTGTATTGATTTTAATTCTGTTTAACAACATAATCCAAAGTCCAAAATAAAATAATTTTTTTATTCTTTTTAGGATCCATTAATAATTAAATAAATAGACCTTAGTCATTATTTCAAATAGGATTTAATTTATTTTAAAAACTCTATTTGAAATCTAAATAATATTAAAATCATTTTAGTAAGTTTTATTTGAAAATATAAAACACTTGGAAATCTTATTTAAAATAAATTAACAAGTTTTAATGTTTATTTAAAATGGAAAAGCCTTTACTTTAATAAAATTGGATATTAATAAATCCTCATTATTTTATTTAAATAACCTTTACTCTTTTTATCTAATAGAAATATTTTATTTCAAAAGCTTGGCCAAGATTTAATTTGGATCTATAAAATAATCCTTATTATATTTCTACCTTTGCTTTATAAAAACCATATCTTTTTATTAAAAGATCCAAAAAATAGTAATTTCAACTATCATAACTTTATTTATTATTTGTTTATCTTTTTAAATCCCTTTAGGATTTTATTTGATCAAAAATAGGTTTTGATGTTTCCAATTGGAATCAGAAAGTTTCTTCTCACCCTAAAAATCAACAATTGTTTATTTGTTTATTTATTTTTCACATTTCAAAATTTTGGGATGTGACACCGCCTCTCCCACCCATAAAAGGAGGGGGTGGGGCGCCCCCTTGGACCTCACCCCAAACCCTGTAGGGGTCCATAGCATGGAAAACAAAAAAATTCTATCGCATGAACACACACAAGCCAAGATCTAATCTACGAGATCGGTGCACCAAGTTTATAGAGTACTAACTCTCGAAGATCCAAAGCGTTTAACGAGATATGGATCTATCTTGGGTGATGTAGTCGTTCACTTGCCGATCTCAAGATCGCGTAGACGATCCTTTCGGCGCCGCGTTCCGGCAGTGCTCCCGTAGTCGGTATGTAACATCCCAGCATTAGAGCTTAGAAATAAGCTGAACACAGTTGTGTGCATTGCATTCATGCATAGAAAATCTGAATAAATTTCGCGCTTTTAAATAAAATCTTGTCAAAGTGATTGAAGCTTCTCTTAACTTGATGGAATTGATGTAGATCATCAAGTTGACTGCGATAAGTTTCAATATGACCTTTGCTAGAACCTTATTTTGGGTAAACATGATTTGATCTATGGGTAGATCAAATGTAATAAGAGTTAAACCCTAATACATGACTTAATGGATTATATTTGATCCTTAAATAATCATATCCTAGTATTCATTACACAACCCATGAATACTAAGTTATAAATATAACTTAAGTAATATGAATGTAACAACTAATTCTTGATCTATCTTAATCTCATTTACTTATACCATGAACATCATGGTAATACAATCTTAACTCTTTAGTGAGTTTGAGTAGGAAAGGAATCAAGTCAAGATCATTTACCATATACCTTGCTTTCCATGTCAATCCTTATGGAATCCTATCTCAATATCTGTTGTTCATCAATGTTGAGTAATCAACTATTGATTCACCAATTCTTAAACTATCAATTCTTGATCTATCAACTCTTGTCATTATCATAGCATCCTCTCTAAAACCTTTAGAGAAATAAGTGAGAAGAGATAGGTGGTAATGTTAGTTTTAAATATCATCTATAGGATGGGAGAGTTGGAAGAGAGTAAGATCAATGTGTTAGTTGATGGAGTTAATTCACTCCTGTAATGATAGAAGAGTTATTTGGAATATATATATATATATTCATATGGTAACAAAGAGTTAATTCACTCCTGTCTAAAAATAAGTTATCAGGAGTAGTCCTATTGGATCAAGTAGGTATAGTCAATGAATTATATCTCTTAATCCAATAGAGCTAAACAGAAGATAATTATAATACAATTATAATGTTGTATTGATGAGGCCTTGATTAGCCAACTGGAAACCTAAGCCATAAATGATCAAAGGATTATAATGATTATGTTTAAGTCACAAAGATTGAATGCTTATATCATGTATAAGTGACATTGGTGGATATAACATGATTGAACCCTAGTATAGATATGTTATTCTAAGATAGCCATGACAAGTCACATTAATATAATGTGAGGTTGGAGTATAAGATACTAGAGTTAAGTAGAGACAAGATAGTATGATTAAGATGATGTTAAAGCAACATTAGGTTATTGAAGTAGTAGTTTACTCTTGGAAAATATTAGACACTTGAGGTGAAGTAGGATTTGATACATAAATATATATAAATCTATTAGAGTAATGTTGGTGATGGATGTTTAAGGAAGAGTATGAATGTAGTTTGAAGTAACCACTTGTTGGATTATCATCAGTAGAGTAGTTGGTATAACCAAGTATGGTTATGAGAATATTATGAAAGAGTTTTAGTGTCAAGCTCATTAGAATTACCAATGAATAGGAGGAGAAATTATGGATAATAACATTCTTGTGTAGTAAAGCTCATCATGTTAACACATGATGATGGATATAGAGAAGAAATATATCTAGGAAAGGAATTCCTTAATCAGAAGTCCAGAATTATGAAGTATGGAATATAGGAATCCCTGCTAAACACTAAACCCTAAATCTTAGACCAAACCTAATATCCACTTTCTATGGTTAATCTATCATCTTGTTTCCACAATGCTTTATAGGCATATTTTCCTATATCAACTCACTTAAACACATCTTTGTCATTTTCAACCATCATTATCATAGGTGTTTAAGAATTATCTTCATCAATTGTTTCTCATAAGTTAGCTTAGAAAAACAATCCCACTATTTCATTTTAAACGGTGATATTATTAAAAATCACAAACATAAAGACAATGGGTTTAGCCATTAACTTTATTCACATCAATAAAATAAATGTGAGAATATTAAATCTTCAAAGAACTTACGTTAAGTATTTTCAATTCAAACTTTAACTCTTATGTTAGTAATAATAATATATATATATAAGAAAATAAAGGAGTGATAACTTTATATACTAAAAGTTCATAAATAGTTCAAAATAACTTATTATTGATGCTTGTATTCAGCAAAGAACTTTTATAAAGAAAGATTCCTAAAACAAATGAAAAATACAAAAGATGAAAAATAAAACAGGAAAGGAAAACAAACAGAAACAAAAAATAGAGGAATATAGATCTGGCCCACGACCCATTCCCCCTTCTCTCTATTCGTCGCCCACAAGTCACAACCAAACCCCTCCGCTCACTCCGCAGCAGCCTACGGAGGCCCAACAGCAGCCCACGTAACCTTTCAATCTTTTTCCCTTTCTTCTTCCTCGTGACAGTGGGAATCGCCGGGGAAGCAGCTCGGTGGTGCTCCGGCGACCGCCCGATCGTCCGCCTCCGTCCAGATTCGTGCTGCCGCTGATCAACGCCTATAAAAGCTTCAGCGCCGCCGTCAAGAACAACCCTAGGCCCCAATTCCCCTTCTCCCTCTCAAAATTCCTCTCTGGATCGAAACCTTAGCTTCAGGTGGCCACCGTTCTACGCTCCGCCATGCTCCGCTGATCAAGCACACGGCTTCGCCGTGCTCCCCTGAGCCTCCTTGCTAAAGGAATTGAAGTAGGATGCCTCGAGTCAACGTGGCGACCTCGTCATCCCGAAGTCTGGCCGCCGTCGTCCACCTCGAATCCGGCTACCCCGAGTCTTCTAAAGCCCATCAACGACATCCTGGTGAGCTCGCGGTGCTCTGTCACCTCTCCGTTGCCTTCCTCTTTTCCTCTACTGAGCCCGCGCCGAGCATCTGTCACCCCGTCGCCGTTCGCCGTCACTGGCCGCGCTCCGGCGACCAAAAAATGGTGGCGCCGCCACCGTAGGGTTCCTGGTGATGCCCTCTTTCCGATACACACAATCCCAGCCGCACGGGCGAGCAGGATCCTTCGATCGGTAGTCGATCTGGGAGGTTCATCCTTGGATGATGTCACTCGGACATCAACACCGCATCATCCCCAGCCACGTCAGCGTGTTGGACTTAGTCCACTGCTCGTGTGGAAGATGATGTGGTCACTGGCCCACTAGCAGTGACCGTGGGTAGATCTAGCCTAGGTGCACAATATCTTTTCTGTCTAGGAATTAAATAAAATCATATTAATTCCAATATAAATAAAATAATTAAATCTTGTTTCATTAATATCTTTTATTTTATAATTTAGAAAAATATGTTTAATATATGAAAAATTTTAGAAAAATAAAATCTACAACTTAAAACTATTATCAAATATTATTATGATGATTATTTAAATAAATATTATTTAATAAAGATTTTATAAGTAATAAAATTTAGATAATTCATATTTAAATATTGATAAATACTAAAAATAGAAATAAAATACCAAAAATCTTAGAAAAATAAAAACAATCCTTCAAAACTATAATCATACATTTTTACTTCACTTAATTAAATATTTATTGTTTATTAAGTGTTTATAAAGTAATAAACTTTATTAAAATCATATCTTATTATTTATAAATCACAAAAATAAATGTAATATACCAAAATGATCACAAAAATAATACCTACATGTTAAAAATGTGATATTCCACTTTTAAGTTAAATAAAAAGTTAAAAAACGTTAATAACTTGAATTTAAAACTTATTTATTTACTTAGTAATTCATATAATGTCAAATATTTTTTTTATTATTTCTTAAATTAACCAATTAAATCTAATAAATAGTATTAGACTTAAATACTAATATTATGAAGTCCAAATGGTTCAACACATTTTAAAAAATGCAATTTTATTGAATTATCATTCAACCAAAAGTGTAGATTATTTTCTAAAAGGATTCTTATTTAATATAAAATCTCCAAGGATAATTTGTAGTGAAATAAAACCTATTACTTTATATTAACCACAAGTTTGTAAACAAATTAAAACAATTTAGTTAGTCCATGAATAGTTAAGTGTTGTTATTTCCTTAATTATAAACCATAACCACATCCTTATCAGGGAAATATATCCCTTTATACATTTGCAATGTAAAGAAACCACTACCAAATAAAAGTACAATCCTTCTTAATTAACTCTAAAGAAAACATTATAAAGTAAATAAGCTACAAATATTATAAGCATTATACCTTAAATCCATCTATGTCTTGAAAGTTAACTTTAATCTATAATACTTTAAATAATACGAAAGACTTTATTATATGATTTATAGTTAACTTTGGTCTGTTATAATTAATTGACAAAATATCTTCATACCAAACCAACCAAGTTAAAAACCAAGATAGATAAGTCTCAAATTCTAATGCTGTCATTATTCAAATGGAGTAATTCTTTCTTACTTAAAGACTATAACTAGAAAGAACACCTCATAAGGTTAACTTAAAAGCTTAAGTGCTTCTGCTTAGTTGAATAAGATTTTCTTCAAATGTTATTCTTTTTGCCACTTTAGAAAACAGATGAAAACTAATCACAATCACATTACTTTATACTTTACTTGTATAATAAGATTGTTAATACTTAAACTCTTTATAAGTGACATTACTTGTAAAGTATCTTAAAGATAAACAATTAAGATGTAAGCAACCTTGAGTAGCATTCCATATGTGTGTATAGATACATGTTGTCTCACACACACTCACAAGCCTTGATAAGAAGCACATCTATGAAATAATCTAAAAGTGCAACACATTCCAAGGAAACCAATTCTAGTATCCAAACCCTAAAAAACGTTATTCTTGGGATTCGCGTTTATCAACTCGCATTACATTACTTATGCATAAAAACATAATGCTTCTTTAAACATTAGTCCTTACTGGACCAATGATGCAGATTTCAACTATTGGATCTTATATTGACTTGAAGACCGTGATTGCATAATCTTGCAATCACAAAAGGCAAGTTCACACTTGCTCATGTCCTTTGATTATTTTCTGTAAAGTATTTTACAAATCCAGTGTTGTCATCACCTGCATTTGAAAAAGATCAGAAAACACTATTTTCATAATAATGTGATTATAGGTTATTTACCATGAGGTAACAACCTACTATAAGAGTTCTGGTGGTAAAGGAACATATTACCTAGGATTTAACAACCAATGTCGCCAGTGATTCCAGCGCCGTATATTACGCGTTGACCATGAGATTTGGAATGGGACGGAGAAGTCAGCTGTATCTTTTCCCTCTCGCATGGAGCTGGATGTGCGGGTCGTGGCTGTTATCACTCGTAGCGTGCATATTAATTGGTAATTCATAGAGGATATGCAGCATATGGGTGGGAGCCCTCAACGTCCCACGATAGTTCGGCATCTGAACGGTCTGTACAAACCATTGTCATAATTCAATAAGTGGGCATGGTGTACACCAAGGAGACATGCAGGGTCGCGGAGAAGGCAGTGATTGGCTTGGATCTTAGGTTGGGCCTCAAACCAAGGAAGTTTGAACGGGGACATACTCCCGGCCGTGCAACAAAACCTAAGGTCTCTCATGGGTAAAGTGACACACCTCTGCAGAGTGTAAGAACTGTAACTTGTTACTCCCTGTTCCGGGAAGGAGCTGCGAACGTGGCGGGAAAGGAACCCCATGAAGGTTCTCGTAAACCCGTGAAGGCTGACGGACATAGTTTTTCAGAATAAAAGCAACCTTTGAAGAAATGTTTATGAAAACCTGCATTGCCTACGATCTATGGTCTGTGGCCGTAGATATAGTGCATCAAACACTCCTTTTCTAGTGAACTTGCTGAGTACGCTCGTACTCAAAGTATCTTATTAGTACTTGCTAGGTTCTAAAGCCAGTACAAACAACGTCTAAATCAAGTGATGCTCCAGGAATCATCACCAAAAGCGAAAGCTCTTCAATGAAGTCAAGAAAGACAACATATACATCAAACCAAGTGAAGACAAAGTTACTGATTAGATAGGAATATAATCTCTAGCCATAGAACCTATTTCTGTAGCGTATTGCAATAGCTGCAATGCCAGACCATTAGTTAAAATACTAGTCTTAATAGTATGATAGTATTTGAGTTGTTTATCTCTGATTCTTCTTTGTAAGAAGTTTCTTTCTCTCTCTTTAACCTAGAGTGATCTCTAGATCTTGTGTAAAGAGTTGAATTGTAACCTATAGTCATGTCTTGGACCTGCTGCATTTCTGTTGTACTACTCTGAGGGATGTAATACTAATGAATGGTGTTTCATTGGTGTTATGTCAACGACTATAGTGTACTACATCATGCAGTGGTATGCTGGGTCACCGCACGGTCACACGTTCGGTACTCGATGAAGACCTTCCTCTCCCTTGTTCCAGCAGGAAGCGGAGGTTGTAGATCTCCTCGCGATTCCAACAACACGACGGTGTGGTGGTGGAGGTGGAGGTGAAATCCCGTAGGGCTTCTCCTAAGCCGGAGCGGGTATGGTGGAGTAGAGAGAACCTCAACAACTAGGGTTTAGAGGCCAAGGGGTGGAGGTGGACCGCGGCTAGGGTAGGTCTAGGCGGCGGCCGTTTAGAGGAGGCTCTAGGGTGGTGGTGGTTTAGAGGGGCAACCGACCTAGCGTTTTAGGGTGAGGGCCAAGGGGGCGCCCCACTGATGACCCATAATTATAGGGGATCGCAACAGTCTTCGAGGGTAGTATTACCCAATTTATTGATTCGACACAAGGGGAGCCAAAGAATACTTATAAGCCTCAACAACTGAGTTATCAATTCAGCTGCACCTGGAAATAGTCTTGCTCACAGAAGTTTATCAGTAGCAGCAGTATTGTAGCAACAGCAAGGTAACATCAGCAGTAAAAAAGGCAGTAGTAACAATAGTAGAAAATGATACGTTGGAAACGTATATATAATTTTTGATGTTCCATGCTTGTTTAGTATCTACTTTGCTTTTCTTTGTCTTTCTTTGAGATGTTTTTATATCTTTTCTGTAACTAACCTATTAACAAGTTGCCACAGTGCCAGTTGCCTGTTTTCTTCTGTTTTTGGTTCCAGAAAGGCAGAAAATCAATATTCTCGGAATTGGACGGGACAAAAGCCAAAGTCATTATTTTCCCGGAGCAACACGGAACCACGAAGCAGAGCCGGAGGGGGACAACAGGGTGGCCACACCCTAGGTGGGTATGGGCCCACCCTAGGCCGTTCCCCCAGGGGGTGTGGGCCCCGTGGCCACCTCCTCAGCCTCCTGCTGCGCCTATAAGATGCCTCCAACCCAAAAACCCTAAGCCATACAGAAGAAATCCATGAAAACCTCTGATGTGCCGCCTCCACCGAAGGGAAGATTCGGGGGATAGAAAGTCTCTGTTCCGGCACCCAGCCGGGACAGGTAATTGCCCTCGGAGCCATCTCCATCGATCTCCACCACCATCTCCATCATCTTTGCTGATTCCCATGATGAGGAGGGAGTAATTCTTCCTAGAGGCTAAGGGCTCTACCGGTAGCTATGTGTTCATCTCTCTCTCTATGCATGACCTTGTTGTGGTCATGAGCTTTGTAATCAAGTAGATCTACCTTGCTACTCGAGTGCTTCATTACATCTCTACTCTCCCCATGTGTGTGAAAGTGACAGCGTGCACACCATGGTGGCACTTAGGTTTGAGTATACATAAATACTCTTTGTGCTTTAATAGATCTATGCTTTTCCCCACGTGTGTGTGAAAGTGACAGCGGGCATACCGTGTGTGGCACTTTGGCTAGATTGAATATTTGTTATGAGTTATATTTGGAGTTGGATGTCTCTATGAAATTGTGGTGTTTGTTGGAACCATTTAGCTCTCAAGGTGACAGTGTGGGGTTATCTAGATTGGGAAAGGCGGACTTTGAGGTGTGCTGTTATAGCTCTACCATGGATTAGAGTACCAACCGGAGATTAGTTAAGAGTAGTATCATGAAGAGAGGATATTTATATGTGAGAGTGTTCACTAGTGAAAGTATGATCCCTAAGCCTTGTTTCTAAACATTGAAACACCGTTTGCATCTAGATGTTGCATGTTTGCTTGCTTCCAGTCTTCTCCATGCCCTCAACTATTTTCTGGCACTGTTACCACTTGTATTTCACTATCTCTTCGCCGAACTAGTGCACCTATATTGGGTGTGTTGGGGACACAAGAGACTTCTTGTATCTTGATTGTAGGGTTGCTTGAGAGGGAATACCTTTGACCACTTCCTCCCTGAGTTCGATTAACCTTGGGTAATCCACTTAAAAGAAACTTGCTGCTGTTCTACAAACCTCTGCACTTGGAGGCCCAACAACTGTCTACAAGAATAGAATTGCGTAGACATCAAGATCTTTTCTGGCGCCGTTGCCAGGGAGGTAAGGTAAAAGGTACTCACATCCTCCGGTGTGAGTGCTCGAAGTTATTTCCTTTAGATTCTGCAATTTTGTCTTTTTGTTTCTTGTTTTCACTAGTTAGGCTTGATGGAAAACAACAAAAAAATTAGAGAGATTTATAGTGTTTATCTTGAGTTAGGACATGAAGTGTTTGAAGAGAAAATTAAAAAACCTATGGAAGTTTATTTGCATGCTAATAGCAATGTTATTAGTATGAATTCTTTGGATACCATTATTGCTAATGCTATGGAAACGTCTAAGCTTGGGGAGGCTAGTTTTGATGAGCATGATATTTTTAGTCCCCCAAGCATATAGGAGAAAATTTTCTTTGATGATAGTTTACCTCCAATATATGATGATTACAATGATGAATATGATATTTTCAGTCCACCTACTATTGAGGAGAAAGTTAATTGTGATTACAATCTGCCTCCTATATTTGATGATTATGGTGATGAGAATGTTAATGATAGCTATTTTGTTGAATTTGCTCCCACTACAATTAATAAGAATGACTATCCTTATGTGGAGAGGAATAATCATTTTATGCATGTGGATCATGATAAAAATGTTTTATGTGATAGTTATATTGTTAATTTTATTCATGTTGCTACTAAAAGTTATTATGAGAGAGGGAAACATGGTCTTATGCATCTCAATAATATTAAGTTTCCCCTCTTTATGTTGAAAGTCTTGAAGTTGCACTTGTTTTGCTTTCCTATGCTTGTTGCTTTGTGCTTTCATGACTTGTTTCTTTACAAGGTTCCTATGCATAGGAATTGGGTTATACTTAAATGTGTTTTGAATTTGCTTCTTGATGCTCTCTTTTACTTCAATTGATATTTCTTATGTGAGCATCTTCTCAAACTATCAAGCCTAACATAAAGGAGTCAAAGAAAAGTACTTGTTGGGAGATAACCCAAGAGTTTCCTTGAGTCTTGGAAGTTATTACTTTAGTAATGACCTCTCCTTATCCTTTTTGTTTGCTTTTTGTGCCAAGAATTACCTCTAATGAGAGGGACATAAGATTTGGGGAGTTGCTGTCCCAAAACTGATTTCTGTCCTCCACCAAACAAATTCGTGAGGAGTCTCTATAACTCGGATTGAGCTCAACATTTATGAATAAATCCCGCAGTATGTTAGAAAAGTTTTGTTTGTTTAACACTTTTTGATTTGAGCAACATAAGATGTTCAAAAAAATCGGTTTCTACCATTATTTGCATTTGCTTCTTATTGATTCCTTTTTGGGTTGTTTTTGGTAAATTGAGCTTTTTGAAGGAGTTTCTAAAGTAGCTTGTGTCTTTATTGGAAGTTTTGCTATTTTGAAACTAAACCCAGGGGTCTATTATCTTTTGAATACACTAATGTTGCTAATGAAGATTGTGAGAAGTTTTGTATGAAGGAAAATTTGCAGGTGTAGAGAAAGAATGATGTAATGAGATGAAGAATGGACAAAAGATCAAGCTTGGGGATGCCACACCGTGTCACCCCAAGAAATATTCAAGAGGTACAAGCGTCAAAGCTTGGGGATGCCCAAGGGATCCCCTTCTTCATCAATAAAAAGCTCATGTCTTTCTAGACACTTCGTTTTTATTGTTTCATGCACAGTTGTGTTGTTCTTGGAGCGTCTTAGTTTTCGTTTTTGGTTTTTTTTTCTTAGTTTGCTTGAGTAAGCTGGTTGGTTACACCACACTTATTTTGGAGAGAGACATACTCTATTTTCATTACCTAGAACACTCTAGTTTTCACTCTTATTGTTTTGTGAGTGTTCTCTTTTGCTAGCACTGCGTTTAGCATTAGTTTTCTTGTGCTTTCATCTTGGAACTTTTTAGTTCTTCTTTGTGGATTTGTGAGACAATCTCACTGATGTTTGTTGATTATTATCTTTGTGAGTTTTTTCAAATAAGTCGATTGGTGTTGGAAAAGAGTAGGAAGCTTCATGCTTAAGTGGTAAAAAAGTGAGCTTGCTTTGACTATGGCTTAGACTTTAGCATGACATTCTAGGTGTTTTTTTGACCTTATGCTTAGCGATTATTGTTGTAGCATGTTTTGTTCCAAACAATTGGGATTGCTTAGTGTGCCTTGAAGAAATTATGTGTTGCTTTAGCATGCAAAAGCATAGTATTGTGGTATTCTCCTTTGATGCTTTGTTTGGGTTGACTTGGCACATGCTCACACCATGTTATGACTATGACAAGTCACCATAGACTCTATGATCATTTAGTCCTTGACTTGTAGTACCACTCTATGCTTTGATTAGTAATGTTTTGTCGCTCTACATGATTATGACCATTATTGCTCTCTTAGTTGTTTGCTCCCAGTCTTTTGCTAGCCTGCACTTGTATGAGTAAGCTCTACTCATGCTTCCAACTCCCAAGAAACCAAGTTATTCCAAAGTGTCCACTATAAATTCCTATGCATGGTGTGTTTGTAGAGGTCCCAACCTTTAATAAGGTAGAGATCCCTCTGTTTACAATGCTAGTCCCTGGATCAATAGCTAGCATCCACAGTTAATATGTAATATCAAGAAACAAAGGTCATAATACGACTTTATAACCAGGAATAAAATAATTTATTACATCTTACATAGCTCATTTGGCTATCTCATTACAATGCAACAGAAATAACTATAACATGGGGTCCTTGATCTTCAAAGTGCCACAGGAAATCATGTTGGTTGTAGACTTCCAATCCTAATCAACACACTTCACTAACATCAAACAAACCTGCAACATAATAAGTTACAGCCACAAAGGTCAATACATTTGAATTGTATTGGCAAGTGATACTTATGGTAATATAGTGGAGTCTATCATCTATATGCATTTGGCTAAGTGGAGCTTAGGCTTGCTTTGCTCAAAATAGATTTTCCTTATCTTTTGAAAAAACTAAGTTTTTGTTTGTCAAAAATCACCCAAGGCATCTCCCAATAGAAATTGGTGATCCTTCAACCCTTGTTCAACCACACGTTTTTAACTTAGAAATTTGGATGAGGAGATTCTTGATAGCTTCCATGTCTTGATGCTCAAATTGTCCTTTACCAGGGACATGGCTAAGTACTTAGATTTTACACTCTGCAGGGTGGTGCACTTTCCCCACAAGACTTGGTTTCGCCAAGACAAGATCTTTCAGAAGCCTTCCCTTAGACCAGAATGGACGCGCTCCAACCTATCAATCCCCTACCACCAACTGTCCATTTGGCTAAGTTATTGCAACCTATATGATCCAGGCAGAGCCCATAATGCCAAGTGGCTGCACTTGAAGCTTCTCAACATTTGACATCTCAAATCTCTTTGTTCCTGGGTGGCATTCCACAAGTGAGATACCAAGTTTTCCCCACTATACTGGACTTGGTGATACCCAAGTTTTCCCTAGCATACTGGACTTGCATAACCACTCAACACAAACCATTCTTTCCATTCCACCCAGGTGATTCATTCACTTAGTTGTTTTATTGAACAAAACACAAGTCCTTGACTTAGAAATATTCCATAGCATGAATATAATCCACCCTTGTTTTCTATTAGCTAAGCTAAGCATGACAGTAGTAGGAATATTAACTTAGGAAATTGCTACTAAGGTTTCATCTACTAGGATTTCCCCGGCATAGTTTACACTTAGCAAAAATTCCATGCAAGTCCTACTTTAGAAATATCACTAATGCATAGTGAAAATAATGGGACAAAAGTATGGATCATCACTTGCCTTTTTGGTAGAGAGTATAAGTTCACTCCTTGATCTTGCAATGATCACACTCTTCAAATTCCACTACAATTCAATCAAGCAAGCAAGAATTCAATCTACCATTCAAGCAAACAACACATAAAATAATAGAAACAAAGCAATGCATGCAAGCATGCAAAAGATTGTTTTATTTGGAAAAGCGGTTTCTAATAGGTTATAAACATTCTAAAACACCTATTGGTCATTTTGTATAAGTGACAAAATCATTTGCAAAAGATTTTACTTATAAATCATTTTTAAACCAAATCAATATATTATGTGGTTGAAAATGCCTTTAGAAAAGCAACAATATTTATAGGGTTCACGAAATACATTTTTAATTCTAAAACTTGGTGTTTGGGGTCAGAGAGTTTAAATCAAAACATTTCCCAAAGGTTTTTCTCCAAAAGCATTTTTAACACATAAACAATATTTTTATTTGACTAGAAATGTACTAAATCAAATATTTACTCTTTAGCTTTACCAAATACATTTTCAAATACATGAGTTGGTTTCTAAGGTCAGTAGGTTCAAAATAATCCATTTTCCAAAAGTTTTTATCACAAAAATAATTTTAGAAAGATTTTCATATTCAAATTATGCCTACACAAGTTTCTGCAAAAACAACCATTTTACCAGAAGCAATTTACTAAACAAAGTGCCTGGTTCGAAAGTACTTGTCTTGCTGATTCCTTTGATATAAAATTTGTACGTCTGGTTTGAAAGTTATGAATTTTGCAAGTTTGAGTAACTAATAGAACATTTTCTAATTTTTGTAAAACAGTCTGGGCCACGCGTCCTATTCTGATTGGAAAAAAACGGTTCGCACGGATCGATCGGCGTGGAGCGTTGGATTAAAGTGGATCATGTGGCACAGAGTACTACTTACCCCTTCGGGTTAAGGTTCTATCGTGTCCTTTGGATCTGCATCTAACGACACTAATCAATTCTGCCAGAAAGTGGCGGCGCTGCGACGGCTGCGCGGCGGTGGCGCTCTGCTAGCAGCGGCTACAGGAAGCTAGGGAGAGGATGAGGTGGCTCACTAGGTTCGCGGAGTGATGTTGAAGCTCAACGTGGTCTCGGCGGGGACAGGGGTGCACGGGGTCACTGGAGATTCCTCGCCGTAGTGGTCGTAGGCGTCTGGTGCTTGCTGTCGACGTCGAAGGCGAGTCTACGGATCCTGCGCGAGTGAATGGCGAGCACCTGGATGTTCACAAGACACAGGAGAACGAGTTGGCATGAAACTTTGGTCGAGGCGCGCACGGGTTCAAGCGATGAGGCTCACCGAAGTTGTTTGCAGACGGCGGTGCTGCTGGTTGTCGTCGTTGCCGACGCTGTGGGTCAAGCGTGGGCAAGTCGAGGCCACTGGGAGATGCGGTGGTTGATGGGGAACATGCTCGTGTGGTCGAGGAGGCGAGGGGCGACGGGTTTTGGCCGGAATTTCTCGCAAAGCTCGTCGGAGACAGTGGCGGTGCAGCGCAAAATTAGGCAGCCTGGGGGCGCTCTAAGATGGGAGGTTGAGGGGGAAATGGAGAGGAGGGAGAGGCGCTTAAGAGGGCGTGGTCGAGGGGCTGTTTAATCGCGTCGTTTACTGCGAATTACGCCGGCAATCAATCGGCAACAACGGCCGGGGGAGGGCGAGGTCAGCGCGCGGGTGAGAATGAAGGGGAGCTGGCGGTGGGGCCTAGCGTCAGCGACTGAGAAAGAGGAGGAGTGTGTCCAGGTAGTCATAGACTCTGCGGTTAAAACCTCTGGTGCGAACCGTTTTTCTCGAGGAGAGAGGGGTGGGCTGATGTTGGGCTTAGTGGGCCAGTTGGGTTCGGCTGGTTGGTTCCATTTTTTTGTACTGATTATTTTTCCCTTTTCTTTTTCTATTTATTTGTTTTAATTTTGTTTAATCAATTCAAAAATTCATTTGAATTTAAAATTTTGCCAAACTTTGTGAATAATCAAACACTGTTTACTAACACATTCTTAAGTCAAATTTGGAATAATTCTTTTATTCTTTTAGGGTATAATAATTATTTAAAACAAAGCCCTTGCTTTAAATTCAATTAATATGAAATATACTTTTAACCCTTATTTAATTTCAATTTTTTCACAAAACCTTTTCATTAGGTTTTATTCATTTTTTTAGGGTGTCAAATAATTCACCTTGAATTATTTGGAATATTTTAAATATGATTTATTAATCACTTAAATTGGTATTTGTTTAAATTCCAATGAAATTAAATATGGTTTTAATTCCATAATTTTTATTTAGAAGATTTCTTTAATCTTATTTAAGTTAATTAAATAACCTTTATTCCACTTGGGTAAATTCCAAATATTATTTTCCCATGATTAATTAATCATTTCTAATAGGGATTTTGTCTTTATTCAAACGGAAATAGAATTTGGTTAATGCCATTTTATTTAATTTGAAAATTCTTTATCCATTATTTTATTTGGATTTGGATTATATTTATTCCATTTGTTTATGGATTAGGTCAAGATTTAATTTGGCCTTTTAAATATTCCTCATTTAATATTTCTTTCTTTATCTCATAAAATCCATATCTTTTTATTTATAGATCCAAAGTTGGTGATTCCAATTTGTAGAATCTTATTTAATATTTATTTATCCTTTTAAATCCCTTTGTACTATTTACTCATCATTTGGTATAGATTTTTAGATAGGTGCTTTATTAGCTTTTGAAATTCAATTTCCTTATCTTATTAAATTCATAAGATTTTATCTTTGGTTCCAAATTGAATGAAATCAATTTCTATGGTTTTATACTATTTCTATTTGTCATTCTTGATCAATTATAAATGTTTGTTGACAATATTTTATATGGATCAAAACCATGGTCTTAGAGATATCTTGGAAATGATTTTATTCCTTAAGGTTTTTAGAGTTTTGGTTTATTTTCCAAGTGTTTAAATTTCCAGATGCAATTATGAAAAATGCATTTCACTTGATTTTAATTTAGTTGGGTCCAAACTTTACTCAAGTTTGTTCAAGATGGAATTTTTAAGTTTGCATTTAGAAATAAAAAGTTTCTTTTCACCCTAAATTTCAACAATTGTTTATTTATTTTTCACATTACAAAATTTGGAAAATTTTGGGATTTGACAGTGTTACACCATTCCAAGTATATTCTTGTTTTTAGCTATATTCCAATTAAAAACTATTTTGTTATGTGAAAACTTAGTGATTAAAGCCCTCACAAACTTGATGCCACACTTTATATTCTTTTCCCCTAATAAAATTGAACCATTGTGTCGTCTATGTTGTATATGCATGCACTTATACGTTGGAATTAGCAGAACAATGATGTCATGTGGAATGTTTTCAACATTGCACTTGTACTCTGTATTCAGTTGATATCATGCTCTTTTGTCTGTGGATGTCACCGGTGTGAAATAAAAAGGGAACTTGTAAGTCCATGGTGTTTGTATTCTGTGTTAGAGAAATGCCTGGGCCGCTAGCCTAAACCATGCCTAATCATGGTGGAAACTTGCAGCATCACCATAGTGAGCTATCTATGAAGCATCCTCAATAAAAAGCTATGCACATAGTAAATAAAAAGATCGCTGAGATGCTCATTGTCTTCTTGCCTTATCATTTTGGTTATGGGAAAGCTCCTGTACCATGTGCAAGGGGTACCCCGTTGGCAGTTCTCTATGATATGCAAATACTTACAATGGCAAGAACTTACCTGGGCATAAAGTTGAGTAGCATGAGGTGTGGCCCTCATATTCAAGGGACTTGAGATTGCCAACTTATACTTTGTCAAGCATATACTCCATAGTTTGTTCACTTTAACCGTAATCACTTCAAGATGCTTATGATAGGGGCAATGAGGGCTGAAAGCTAACAAGTACCATAATTTTTGGAAGCTCTTTTTGAAACTTTAAATCCCTGCTTCCATTTATGAAGGGCCTTTCTTCCACTAATATATTGAGTCTCCATCTCCTACCTTTAGGCACCATTAAGAGAGCATAGTTTCCATTCTTAGTTCTATGTGCAGTGTCCCAAAACTTATTGATTGATGCATATTATGATATTGCTTGTTCTTGTGCTATTTGTATCTAGTCACTCTTATGAACTTTGAAGGTGTCCTATGCATCTATTTGCTACTCCATGAAGGACAAGATGAATGCCACTATGCCATGTTTTCTATATGTGAAACAAACAACCGTTTTTCAATGCATGTTATTCATGATATTTGTTTGTATCCTTTCATGTTGCATGCATAGTTACTTTGTCTTATTGTTAGAACTCCGTCTTTCATGCTCATGTTTAGAGTTCTTTGATCCCAGCTTTCAATGCTTGCAATTGGTTTGATCTTGATTTTGATGGTGCATGTCACCTCAAAAATTATTATTTTACCACTTACCTACTCGAGGACGAGTAGGAGTTAAGCTTGGGGAAGCTTGATACATCGGAAACGTATCTATAATTTTTGATGTTCCATGCTTGTTTAGTATCTACTTTTCTTTGCTTTCTCTTTCTTTGAGATGTTTTTATATATTTTATAGAACTAAACTATTAACAAGTTGCCATAGTGCCAATTGCCTGTTTTCTTCTATTTTTGGTTCCAGAAAGGCAGAAAATCAATATTCTCGGAATTGGATAGGACAAAAGCCAAAGTCATTATTTTTCCCGGAGCAACACGGAACCACGAAATAGAGCCTGAGCGGGGCCACAGGGTGGCCACACCCTAGGTGGGCGTGGGCCCACCCTAGGCCGCCCCCATAGGGGTTGTGGACCCCCTGGCCACCTTCTCGGCCTCCTCCTACTCCTATAAGATGCCTCCGACCCAAAAACCCTAAGCCATCCAAAATAAATCCACGAAAACCTTTGCTGCGCCGCCGTGACCGAAGGGGAGATTCGGGGGACAGAAAGTCTCTGTTTCGGCACCCTGCTGGGACGTGGAAGTGCCCCCGGAGCCATCTCCACCACCATATCCATCACCATTGCTGATTCCCATGATGAGGAGGGAGTAGTTCTTCCTCGAGGCTAAGGGCTCTACCAGTAGCTATGTGTTGATCTCTCTCTCTATGCATGATCTTGTGGTCATGATCTTTGTAATCAAGTAGATCTACCTTGATACTGAAGTGCTTCATTAGATCTCTGCTCTCCCCATGTGTGTGAAAGTGACAGCGTGCACGCCATGCTGGCACTTAGGCTTGAGTCTACATAAATACTCTTTGTTCTTTAATAGATCTATGCTTTTAGCCACGTGTGTGAAAGTGACAGCACGCATACCATGTGTGGCACTTTGGCTAGATTGAATATTTGTTATGAGTTATATTTGGAGTTGGATGTCTCTATGAAATTGTGGTGTTTGTTGGAACCGTCTAGTGCTCAAGGTGACAGTGTGGGGTTATCTAGATTGGGAAATGCGGACTTTGAGTTGTGCTATTATAGCCCTACCATGGATTAGAGTGTCCAACCGGAGAGTAGTTAAGAGTAGTATCATGAAGAGAGAATATTTATATGAGAGAGTGTTCACTAGTGAAAGTATGATCCCTAGGCCTTGTTTCTAAACATTGAAACACCGTTTTCTACTAGATCTGTTGCATGTTTGCTTGCTTCCAGTCTTCTCCATGCCATCAGCTATTTTCTGGCACTTTTACCACTTGTATTTCACTATCTCTTCGCCGAACTAGTGCACCTATATTGCGTGTGTTGGGGACACTAGAGACTTCTTGTATCTTGATTGCAGGGTTGCTTGAGAGGGAATACCTTTGACCACTTCCTCCCTGAGTTCGATAAACCTTCGGTAATCCACTTAAGGGAAACTTGCTGCTGTTCTACAAACCTCTGCACTTGGAGGCCCAAAAAATGTCTACAAGAATAGAAGTGCATAGACATCAACAAACAGTAGGATTTGAGTGCGGTAGGCATATGGATGGATGGACGGGCGTTGCATGGACGATACTATTCATATAACTTCAAGTTCTAAGGCATTTGCAGATAAATAAGATAAACATCCAAGTACTAAACAAACATAGGCATGTGTTCCATATATAGTCATATGTGCTCGCAATGAGAACTTGTACAACATCTTTTGTCCTGCCAGCCTGTTGCAGCGGGGCCTTAAGGGAATCTACTGGCAATTAAGGTACTCCTTTTAATAGAGTACCAGAGAAAAGTATTAACACTCCGTGAACACATGTGATCCTCATATCATGGCCATCCCCTCCGGTTGTCCCAATTTCTGTCACTTCAGGGCCTTTGGTTCCAGACAATGATATGTGTACACAACTTGCAGATAAGATCACAAACAATACTATAGTCATGAATCAATAACATGTTCAGAACTGAGATCATGGCACTCGAGCCCTAGTGACAAGTATTAAGCACAACAAGTTGCAACAAAGTCAAATATCACTAATAAAGATACTAGGCACCATGCCCTAACAATCTTATTTGATTACATGATAGAACTCATCCAATCCATACCATTGTAAGACCCCACCTTTATAAAGGTAAAGGTCCCTATGATTGCAATGCTATTCCCTGGATCAATTGCTAGCATCAACAGTTTAAGATGAAGTACACAGAAACAAAGGTCATTATTACATCGTCATTCCAGAGATAACATAGACTTTTACAACTCCATAGCCATAGGCTAATACAATAGTTTAACATAACAATATAAATACAAGTCTTCATCTTCATGTGCCACAGGCAAGCATGTTGAGTGTAGACTCATAACCCTAATCCTCATCAGAGTAACCTGCAACACCACAAGTTACAGCCACAGTGGGTCAATACATTGGAATAGTATTGGCAAGTCATACCTTAGTAGAATATTAGTATCTAGCTACTACATGAATTTGGCTAAGTGTATCTTAGGCTTGCTTTGCTCAAAATAGGTTTTACCTATCAGTTGGAAACACTAAGTTTTTGTTTGGCAAAAACTCCCAAGGAACCACAAATAGAAATTGGTGAACCTTCACCCTTGTTCAACCACAAGTTTTAACTTTAGAAAATTGGGATGAGGAGATTCTTGATAGTTTCCATGTCTTGATGCTCAAATTGTCCATTACCGGGGACACGGCTCAGTACTTAGTTTCTTCCTTCTGAAGAGGTGGTGCACTTTCCCCACAAGACTTGATTTTCACCAAGACAGGACCTTTCAGAAGCATTCCCTTAGAACAAATGGACGCGTTCCAAACCTATCACCCACTACCACCAACTGTCCAAATGGCTAAGTTATTGCAACCTATATGATCCAGGCAGAGCCCATAATGCCATGTGGCTGCACTAGAAGCTTCTTAACATATGGCATCTCAAATCCCTGTGTTCCTGGGTGGCATTCCACAAGTGAGATACACAAGGTTCACTAGCCCCCTTGCCTTGTGTAACCACTCAACATAAACCAATCCACCATTCCACACAGGTGTTTCATTCACCTAGTTGTTTTATTAAGCAAAACATAAGTCAAAGACTTAGAAATATTTTCCATAACATGTGTATATAATCCAACCTTGGTTGCTACTAGCTAGGCTAAGCATGTCAATATTAAGTATCTTACTTTAGAGAAATTTCTAACAATTCTACAACTACTAGGATTTCCCAAGCATAGCATATAGATACTTAGCAAAAATATTCATGCAAGCCCTATACAAAATATTTCTAATGCAAAATCAAAATATTGGGACAAAAGTATGAAGAACCACTTGCCTTGGTAGTTGGGGGAGTAACAAAAATCCTCACAGTCACAATCACCACTAGCACCAAAATCTACACATAAAATGATAACACCAAATTCACATATCAAAATAAACAAGCAAAAATATATGAATGCATGCAAATGACATGTGATGATTTTTCTAAACCCAACAAGACAAGTAAACATTACTGATTGATAACTAAACATTTATACATCAAATAAACTTTATTTGTCCTTTAAAAAGTTTCCAACAAATTTTTATACACAAAATAAGCTTACAAATGTCTCTGCAAAAAAAACTAAGTTTATAGAAGAAATTCATTAAAAAAAGTACATGGTTGGATATAATCCTTTTTCCTGATTCCATTGATATAAAATTTGCAAAATTTGGACATGTGGATCAAAAGTTATGAATTTTGCAAGTTTAAATCACTAATAGATCTAAATTCAGATTTTAAATCTAAACCCTAGCCACGCGGCAGCTTCTGATTCGCTGATACCGATTCACATGGATCGATCGATGAGGGTCGTTGGATTTAAGTGACTGCGCATGGCCCAGATCTAATCGTACCGCTTCACTTAAGTCATCTATCGGACGTATTGGATCTAGATCTAATGGTCCAAAGCTACCAGACCAAAATCGGGCGGCGCTGTGACGATGGCTGGAGGCGGCGCGCTCGGGCGGTGATGTTGCCGGCGATACAGGAAGCGAGGAAGGTAGTGGAATAGCTCACCTTGTTCGCATGATGACGCTGGTGCTCGAGGTGGTCTTCGTTGGCGCAGGGGTGCACGGGGTCGTTAGGGATTGCTTGCCGGAGTCGCTTCTATCGTCGGGCACGTACTGCTAAAGACGGTGATGACGCTACTGGCCACGCTAAGGCATGATAAAGGTTGCGTTAGATGGGTGCAGACGAGGCGAGTGCGTAAGTATGAACGAGAGGGGGAGGCGTGGTCAGTACTAACCAGGGGAGCTCGTCGGAGTTGATGGCTTTGTCAGGAACGTGCAGTCGTCGATGCTGGCGAGGTTCTGGATGGTCCTAGAACACACTAGTGGTGTTAGAAGATACGCAAGGTTTCAGTGATCATACTGGCAAGACTAGGAGGCAAGGGGTGGAGAGTGCTCACCGGAATTTACCGCTGGAGATCGTCGGTACTGCGGCGGTGTAAGAGAAATTGTGGGCAGCCTGGTGGCGGAGCGAGCAAGTTGAGTGAGGGGAAATGAGTGGCGTGGAGGGGTGGTTAAATAGCCAGAGTAGGGACGAGAATCACACACTGTATGAATGGGATTTAAGCGGGGATTAAACGCGGCGTCACTGCGCGGTGGTAATGGCGGAGCGGGTCATCGCGCAGTGATTGAGGACGATGATGACGGGGCAAGGTGGGTCCAAGGCGTCAGCGAGTGGGTGCACGCGGGCAGAGTGAGAAACAGAGAGGAGAGGGGAAAGTTCCCGGGTGGGCTCGTGGGCTGGTTCTGCTGCTGGGCCTGATTGGTGGCGCCGGTCCTTTCCTTATTCTTTTCCCTTTTTCTTTTTTCTAAATGATTTTCTAGGAATCATTTCAAATGATTTCAAATGTGTTTTGAATTCAAATCCTTTATGGATTTTTGTAAAGTGGGACATGTACATATTTGTGTATAAAGTATTGTTGTTCACTCAAATTTACAATGGCCCATTGATATTTAAAATAAACCTTGCCTTTATTATTTATTTAATAAGACATGAGAATGGTTTTGAATTCATAATTTGTTGTGGAAACTTTGACCAAGCCTTAGAAACATCACTCAACTTATGTTCAAATCTTTTCTCGTTAAAACAAGTATTCTCATATTAGAGAGTAGCAATAAGGCCATTGCCTTGATTACATAAAATAATAGACAACAAATGCTTCTGTTTTTTGAAATCTTATTTGAAAATGACCCTAAAATGATTATAAATGCATGAATGATATGCAAACTTTGAAATCATGATTTTTGGGATGTTACAAATATAACCCCCTTAAGGTGAACCTCGCCCTCGAGATTCGGATTGGCTAGAAAATAGGTGAGGGTGGTCTTTCCGAAGATCATCTTCTCTTTCCCATGTTGCTTCTTCTTCGGAATGACGGTTCCACTAAACTTTGCAGAATTTGATAGTCTTTGTCCGAGTAACTCTTTCAGCAGTCTCAAGTATCTTGATAGGTTTTTACTCATAAGTGAGATCACTTTCCAATTGGACTGTAACATCCCTAAAATCATGCTTCAAAACTCATGCATATCATCCATGCATCCATGATCATTTAGGGATCCATTTCAAAAACCATTTCAAAATCAGGAGCATTTGTTGCTCATTATTTTATGTGAGAAACTATTAAACTAATGCCACTCTCAATTGAAGATTTTATTTGTTTTAAACCAAGCCTTGATTGCTCTCTTGTTACTTTGTTTGATTGTTGGAGTTTGGTGAAAATTTACAAAACAAATATGGTTTAAAAACCATTTTCCAAAACTTATTCAAATCAAGTGCTATAGCACTGTTTATTTTGTTCAATCAAAGGGACCAAGCTAGTACAGAGAGACCACATGTTTTTGTGCCCAAAAATATGAAGGATACACTCTACAAAAATCTAGAAAAGATTTGAATTCGAATTGTTTTGAATTTGTTTGAATTAGATTTCTAGAAAATCAATCAGAAAAAAGAAAACATAAGAGAAATAGAAAAAGGCCGGCGCTAGCGTTTGAGCCCAATAGCAGAAGCAGCCCACTAGCCAGCCCACCCGGGAGTTCCCTCTCTCCCTGTTTTTCTCACCGCACCCGCACTACCTAAACAGTCGCTGACGGGTGGACCCTCTCCACGTCGACTCCTTCTTCCCCAAATCCCGCGCACAGCCGCCCGTTTCTTGCCCCGCCTCTGCCGCGATTTTAATCCACTTAATTGGCAATGAATGCGTGCGTGATATCCGCCCCTGCTCCAGCTATAAGATCCCGTCCTCTCTCCGCTCCATCCCCCTCACTCACCAACCACAAAGCGCCGCTCGGCTGTCCACAATCGAGCTCGCGCCACTGCTGTCCCGAACCACTCCGGCGACCCATCACGGTGAGCTCCGACCGCCCCCCTGTCTCTGGTTCAAACAAACGTGACCAGCATGTCTTTGCGCGTTCCCTAATGCCTTTTGTTTGCTTTCTCGTGGCCCAGGTTGCGGTCATTGTTCGTGCCCGCAAATATCAAAACCGTCGCTCGACTCCGACGAGCGATTGAGGTAAAACCCGACCGCCCCTCGATTTCTCCTTGATCCAGTAGTGTTCGTCGTAGCCTTGCGCACCCCCTGATACAACTGGTTCATCCTAGGGTGATCCAGAGCGTCGCCAACGTCTTCGTCACCGAGCACCCGACGCTGCGCTCAACTCCGACGAACTCCCACGACCACTGCAGCTTGCCCCTGTCCACGCTAACAACCTCTGGAGCTTCCTCGCAACCTTGCGACACCGGTAAGCATCATCACTGTCCCCAGTCCTCGCTAGATTCACCGATCCATCACCGGCAAAGCCGTCGCCGCCGTTTGGTCCATTTGCACCGACGAGTTGTGGTCAGAGTGATTTGATCCACTGGATCTAGATCCAGTGGTTGAGATTAGAAGCTAGGCGAAGAGGTACAGACAGATCCGAGCCGCGCGTTTTAGTTAGATCTAACGGTTCGCAAGCGCGATCGAGCATGAAGCGGTACCAGCTAATCAGATGCCGCCGCGTGTCTTTGAGTTAGATTTAAAATCAGAAATTTGATCTATTAGATATTAAAACTTGTTTAATTCATAACTTTTGATTTCCACGTCCAAATTTGACAAATTTTATATCAATGGAATCAGGAGAGAAAATACTTTCCATTAATGCAATGTGTTTAATGTTTTGCTTCTGTTAAAATGGTTATTTTTGCAGAAACATTTGTAGGCATAATTTGGGTATAATAATTATTTGAAAAATGTTTTATTGTTCAAATAAAGTTTATTTGGCAAGTTTTGAACTTGTTTATGATTCAGTATTGTGCACTTGTCTTGTTTGGTGTAGAGAATCATCACATGGCATTATGCATGCATCCATATATTTTTTCTTGTATTTATTTTGTATGTGATTTTGGTGCTATTATTTTATGTGTAGATTTTGGTGCAAATAGTGATTGTGATTGTGAGGATTGTAGCTACTCTCAAAACTACCAAGGCAAGTGGTGCTTCATGATATTATTCCTATGTTTTTCAACTATGCACTAGAAATATTTTTTGCTAGACTTGCATGAATATTTTGATCTATATGCTATGCTTGGGAAATCCTAGTAGTTGTAGAATTGCTAGAAATTTCTAAGTTAAGATTCTTATCTATGCCATGCTTAGCCTAGCTAGTAGCAACCAAGGGTGGTTATATATTCATGTTATGATAAAATATTTCTAAGTCTTTGGACTTGAGTTTTGTTTAATAAAAAAACTAAGTGAATGAAACACCTGGGTGGAATGGAAGGAATGGTTTATGTTGAGTGGTTACACAAGGCCCATTTCTATGGTTTACCTTGTGTATCTCACTTGTGGAAAGCCACCCAGGAACAAAGGGATTTGAGATGCCATATGTTAAGAAGCTTCTAGTGCAGCCACTTGGCAATATGGGCTCTGCCTGGATCACATAGGTTGCAATAACTTAGCCATTTGGACAGTTGGTGGTAGTGGGATGATAGGTTGGAACGCGTCCATTTGGTCTAAGGGAAGGCTTCTGAAAGGTCCTGTTTGGTGAAAATCAAGTCTTGTGGGGAAAGTACACAACCTCTACAGATGGAAGAATCTAAGTACTTAGCCATGTCCCTGGTATTGGACAACTTGAGCATCAATACATGGAAGCTATCAAGAATCTACTCATCCCAATTTCTAAGTAAAAACATGTGGTTGAACAAGGGTGAAGGCTCCCCAATGTCTATTGGTGGTTCCTTGGGAAAGTTTTTGTCAAAGAAAAACTTAGTGTTTTCAACTAATAGGTAAAACCTATTTTGAGAAAAGCAAGCCTAAGCTACACTTTGCCAAAATGCATATAGTATCTAGTCTACCAATATTCTACTAAGGTACCACTTACCAATACTATTCCAATGTATTGACCCACTGTGGATGTAACTTGTGATGTTGCAGGTTATTTTGATGATGATTAGGAGTCATGAGTCTACACTCAACATGCTTTCCTGTGGCACATGAAGATGAAGACTTATTTATCTTATTACATATTTAAACTCTTGTACTAGGCCTGTGGCCATGGAGTTGTAAAAGACTATGAGTTGTAATAATGACCTTTGTTTCTGTGTACTTCATCTTAAACTGTGGATGCTAGCATTGATCCAGGGACTAGCATTGCAATCACAGGGATCCTTACCTTTATAAAGGGAGGGATCTTACATGGACCTCCTCCAAAGGTATAGTATCCTTCAAAGAAGTCTCTTCCATCTCCGGATGGCATTTCTTTAGCCGACTCACATGAAACACATTGTGAACGGCAGACAATGATTCAGGCAATTCAATTTCATAAGCTACTTCTCCTTTATGGCTCAGAATCTTGAATGGTCCAACATATCTAGGGGCCAACTTTCCTTTGACTCCAAATCTTTTCACTCCACGAAGTGGTGATACTCTAAGATATGCTCTATCACCCACCTCATAGGTGACTTCTCTATCCTTGGGATCTGCATAGCTCTTTTGTTGGGACTGTGCTATCTTCAATCTGTCCTTTACTAGCTTGACTTTCTCTTTAGCTTCTTTGATTAGTTCTGGCCCGAACAAGTTTCTTTCTCCAACACCATTCCATAACAATGGTGTAGTACACTTTCTCCCATAGAGAAATTCAAACAGTGCCATCTCAATACTGGCTTCATAGCTGTTGTTATAAGAGAATTCTGCGTAAGGCAGACTTTCATCCCAACTAGCTCCATAATCTAGGGCACATGCCCTCAACATATCCTCTAAAATGTGGTTGGTCCTTTCTGTCTGTCCATCAGTCTGGGGATGAAAAGCGGCACTTAATTCCAATCTCGTTCCTAATGACTCATGCAGTTGCCTCCAAAAATGGGAAGTGAATTGAGTTCCCCTATCAGACACAATACTCTTGGGTACTCCATGTAGACACACAATCCTGTTCATATAGATCTTGGCTAACTTAGCACTTGTATAGGTTGTCTTTATGGGTATGAAATGTGCCACTTTAGTAAGGCGATCCACTATGACCCAAATAGAATCATATCCCGATCTAGTCCTTGGCAATCCCGTGATGAAATCCATGCCAATCTTATCCCACTTCCAATCAGGAATAGGTAGTGGTTGTAACAATCCTGCTGGTTTCTGATGTTCCGCTTTCACTCTACTACATACATCACACAAAGCAATATGTTCAGCGATGTCCTTCTTGAGATTATTCCACCAAAATATTTCCTTCACATCCATGTACATTTTTTTGTTACCCGGATGAATGGAATATGGTGAGTTGTGTGCTTCCAGTAAAATCAGTTTCTGAAGCTCCGGATCTTGCGGAATGCAGATATGTTTTCCATACCATAAAGTACCCTGTTCGTCTTCATGGAATCCTTTGGATTTGCCCTTGCCAATCTTTTCCTTAATCTCTTCAATTTCCTTGTCCATCTTTTGGGCTTCCTTGATTTTTTCCAACAAGGTGGGTTGAACATCCAATGACATGAGATGTCCATCAGGCACAATCTCCAATCTGAGATCCTTGAATTGGGCACACAGATCATCTGGCAACTCTCCCTTAGTAAGGCCATTCACATAAACCTTACGACTTAATGCATCTGCTACAACATTTGCTTTACCGGGGTGTTATTGCAAACTCAAGTCGTAGTCCTTGATGAGTTCTAGCTATCTTCTTTGTCTCATGTTGATTTATTTCTGAGTGAAGATATACTTCAAACTTTTGTGATCTGTGAACACTTCACATCGCTTTCCCAAAAGATAATGTCTCCATGTTTTGAGAGCATGGACAACAGAGGCTAACTCTAAATCATGAGTAGGATAATTCACTTCATGAGTTTTGAGTTGTATCGAGGCATAAGCCACAACTTTCCCTTCTTGCATCATAACTGCACCCAATCCTTGGTGAGATGCATCACAGTACACTTGGAAATGCTTTTCCAAATCTGGCAGACATAAGACTGGTGCTGTCACTAGCCTCTTCTTCAACTCTTGGAAACTGAGCTCACATCATTCAGTCCAATCAAACTTCTTGTCTTTCTTTAGTAACTCCGTCATTGGCTTAGCTACCTTTGATAAATTCTCAATGAACCTTCTATAGTATCCTGCCAAGCCAAGGAAACTACGAACTTCCTTCACTGACTTAGGAGATTCCCACTCAGTTACAGCCGACACTTTTGCGGGATCAACTGCTACACCATCTCCTAACACAATGTGTCCAAGAAATCCAACTTCATTCAACCAAAATTCACACTTGCTGAATTTGGCATACAGTTTATGCTCCCTAAGCTTCTCAAGTATCAAACACAAATGTCCTTCATGCTCTTCATTACTCTGGGAGTATATCAAAATGTCATCGATGAAAACAACAACAAACTTATCAAGAAACTCCATGAACACTTTGTTCATCATATTCATGAAGTAGGCTGGTGCATTGGTCAATCCAAATGGCATCACGGTGTACTCATACAATCCATACCTAGTGGTGAAAGAAGTCTTAGGTATGTCTTGTTCCCTTACTTTAAGATGAAAATAGCCTGACCGAAGATCAATCTTTGAGAACATACGGGCTCCTTCTAACTGATCAAACAAGTTATTGATTCTGGGCAAAGGATATTTGTTCTTGATAGTTACCTCATTGAGTGAACGATAATCTATGCATAACCTTTGACTTCTATCTTTCTTTTCAACAAACAAGACTTGTGCTCCCCAAGATGAAGAACTTGGTTGAATAAATCCTTTCTGCAACTACTCTCCAAGTTGTTTCTTGAGTTCCTTTAACTCATCAACTGACATATTGTAAGGTCTCTTTGCTATTGGTCCTGATCCTAGTAGCAAGTCAATCAGAAACTCCACATCCCTATCTGGTGGCATTCCCGGTAATACCTCCGGAAAGACATCTGGATATTCTCTCGCAATTGGCACACTGTCTATGCTAACCCCCTTAAGAGAATTTACCTTACTCCCTTTTGATTCAAAGTTATTCTTGAATCTAGTCCTTTTATTATCCGGGGTTGTGAGTGTGACAGTATGATTAGCACAATCTAGCACTCCCTTGTACTTAGTCATCCAGTCCATTCCCAAAATGACATCCAATCCTTGGGAATTTAGGATTATCAAGTTAACGGGAAACTTATACTTCCCAAATTCTATGACTAGGTCATGACATCCTGAGTTCACTATCATTTCTCCACCAGGAGAACTTACTTTTATAGGACACACAATAGTTTCAATTGGAAGTTCATTTCTATCAACAAATGCTCTTGATATGAATGAATGTGATGCGCCAGTTTAAAAAAGAACAAGTGCTGGAACAGAATTGAGTTTGAACTTACCAGCCAGAGCATCAGGTTCCTCATAAATTTCTTCCACATTGATGTGGTTCACTTGTCCCTTATGGAAAGGGTTAGGCTAGGTGGTTCCTTCAACCTTCTTCTCTGGGCACTCATTTGCATACTGTCCCATCTTCTTAAACTTGAAGCATTCAACCTGACTAATATCTCTCTTTGCAGGCTGAATTCCACTTCCACTTCCACTGTGGTGACTCTTGTGTCCACTCTTGTGGTTCTTGTACTTGTCATTATCATGACTGCGGTGATGCTTGTTGTGATGATGGCGGTTGTGGCCATGGTGGTTGTTGTACTTTCCATGTTTGTGGGATCCAGAACTCCCACTATCATCATGATGTGAACGCTTGTGAGACAATCTCGAGCTGTGCTTATCAAAGCTATGCTTCCTCTTCCTACTCTCAACCTCTTTCATCTTGTTCTCCAAGATGATATCCTTGTAACAAAGTGATTGGTAGGTTGGGACATAGGAAATAGACAGCTGCAGATTTAGTTCATCATTAAGTCCTTCGAGGAATTTCTCCTTCCTCTTGGCATCAGTATCAACTTCATCCGGTGCATAACGCGCCAGATTGTTGAACTCCTCAATATACTCAGCCACGCTGCGGTGACGCTGTTTCAGGTTGTGGAACTCCTTCTTCTTCAAATTCATCACTCCGGAGGAGATGTGAGATGTACAAAATCCATCCTCAAAGATAGCCCATGTCATATCCTTAATGGGAGTGGTGATCTGAAAGTTATCCCACCAGGTTGCTGCTGGCCCTTCCAACATATGTGCTGCAAACCTGACCTTCTCTTCATCGGTGCAACCGACAATCACTAAATCCTTGTTCACTGAACGTAGCCAATCATTGGCCACCATTGGATCAGTGGTTCCTGAGAACTTTGCAGGCCTCAGTCTCAGAAATCTGGTGAGCATGTCGAATCCTAGCGGATTATGCTGGTTGTTGTTGTTGTTATTGTTATTGTTGTTGTTGTTATGCTGATTCTGGTTCTGCATAAAAGTGGTCATCATCTGCATCAGTTGTGCCTGTGCTGTCATCAACTTCTGCATCTCGGGGGTGACTTTGTGATTGTTGTTTGGGTTGGGGTTGGCACGTCGAGGAGGCATCTGTAGTTTTCATAAGGATAAGAATGAGATACCCATAGATGCTTAACATGCACAATACATCACATAGACAATCACAATAACCAAGCATCAAAATAACATAAGTTTGAACGACATAAACAACAAGTTTGGAAATGCAAACACACCATAGCAAGCCATCCACATGTTGGATGATAATTGCGACTGAATAATCAAAAGTACGGTAGATGAAAGATAAATGAGTAGTCTATACTACTCCTCTGCATCAATATCCACATCAACAAGGGTAAGACCTGCATTCTCCATAGCGGTCTTGTACTCCTCAACATTAGTAGTCAAGGCCTCTATCTTGGCCCTAATAGCCCTCTTCTGTGAGCGAAGCCTCTCGATCACTCCCTGCTGATGCTCGAGCTCGAAGTCCTTGGCCTCTAGCTCTTCCTTCATCTCCTGGATCTTCTTGTTCCTGTCTTGGACTCTTTTCTCCTGGCTCTTGAATTTCTTGTCCTGGCTTTCAAACTTGGCCTCCATTTCCTTTACTATCTCGTCTTGCTCCACGAAGAGCTTGTCCTTCTCCCGGAGCTGAACCTGGAGCTCGTCATTGCTAAGCATGACGTTGGTCCTATTAGTATCTAGGTGTCTAATAAGACCCTCTAGGTCCTGGAGGTATAGAGGAATCGGCTCCATCGTCTCTCTAACAGCATCCTCGTACTCTATGGCCTCACCCTCCTCGTTGCGTATCCCGAAGGGGTGAAAGTAAAGACCTCTAAGCTCTGTGGAGTGTCTCCCTACCAGGCGCCCAAGTAACTCATGCATGACTACATCTAAGCCTTTCTCCTTGTCGTCATGCATCAGCTTGAAAGTGATGGTCTCCGTGGTTGGCTCTTCCTGGCGTCCCGGTTGAGTGACTCTGAATCCCCAAAGGTCCTTCCTCTCAAACTTGGTGAGTGGAAGTGTCATGATGCTAGGAAGTGGAAGGTTGAGCACACTAGTGAGCTCAATGAGATGAGTGCCAAAACGAGTTCCCTTGAACTCCTCGGCCGTGCTGATAACAACATTAGGCATCTACTTTTATAAGATAGAGAAAAGTTAGAATCAACACAAGTAGAGAAAAAATCACAAGACAAAATATCACAAGCACAACTTTAGTATCAAACACACAAGTCATGGCATACACAAATCCATTACAAGCATCAAAGGTTCCACATAACTTAGACAATTTTTTGGAAAGTAAAAACGATAAATGTGGTGGCCCAACTAACGGAGTACATTACAATCCCCACTCACTTGCCAAGTTAGCTATCAGGGCATCCCTAGAGGCAATCTGTCGATCTTGATCACATGACTCCATTGCTAAGTCTATGATGTCTTCTCAAAGGCATTGGTTAGCATCCTCTAAGTCCTGGGTATGCTTCCTTTCTTCTCTAAGATCATTTCGGGTATTGAGCATTCTACACTTGAGTCTATCACCAAGTTCCTTGATGGCATTCCAAGCTGCATTTCTTGTAGAATCAAAGAATGTTGTGTGCATTTCTGAGTTGGTGACCATGCAGAATCCTGACTCCTTGTGGTTGTATTCCTTGTTTTTGTACAAGTGAAGTCGCACCCACCAGTACTCTTCTCCTTCATCCATCACAGGGAATCCTTTGTACACAGTTGCACCGTGTATCCCCATGGTAACCATAAGGTTCTTGAGAGCCTTGGGAAATTCAGTCTAACACTCCAAAGTCATGGTCATGAGTGGTCCCTTCTTCACGACTTCGCTGATGGAGTTCATCTACAAATAGAGATGAGAAAGAAGATTAGAAAAGTTTACGAGAAGAAAAAGACAAGTGTGGAAAATGTTGAAATTTTTTCCTTAGTGGTTTCTAATCCAATCCTAGGGTCATAATCCTACAGGCAACACAGTGATCTGATACCATCTGTAAGACCCCACCTTTATAAAGGTAAAGGTCCCTGTGATTGCAATGCTAGTCCCTGGATCAATTGCTAGCATCCACAGTTTAAGATGAAGTACACAGAAACAAAGGTCATTATTACATCGTCATTCCAGAGATAACATAGTCTTTTACAACTCCATAGCCATAGGCTAATACAAGAGTTTAACATAACAATATAAATACAAGTCTTCATCTTCATGTGCCACAGGCAAGCATGTTGAGTGTAGACTCATAACCCTAATCCTCATCAGAGTAACCTGCAACATCACAAGTTACAGCCACAGTGGGTCAATACATTGGAATAGTATTGGCAAGTGATACCTTAGTAGAATATTAGTATCTACCTACTACATGAATTTGGCTAAGTGTAGCTTAGGCTTGCTTTGCTCAAAATAGGTTTTACCTATTAGTTGGAAACACTAAGTTTTTGTTTGGCAAAAACTCCCAAGGAACCACCAATAGAAATTGGTGAACCTTCACCCTTGTTCAACCACAAGTTTTAACTTTAGAAAATTGGGATGAGGAGATTCTTGATAGCTTCCATGTCTTGATGCTCAAATTGTCCATTACCGGGGACACGACTAAGTACTTAGTTTCTTCCTTCTGAAGAGGTGGTGCACTTTCCCCACAAGACTTGATTTTCACCAAGATAGGACCTTTCAGAAGCCTTCCCTTAGACCAAATGGATGTGTTCCAAACCTATCACCCACTACCACCAACTGTCCAAATGGCTAAGTTAGTGCAACCTATATGATCCAGGCAGAGCCCATAATGCCATGTGTCTACACTAGAAGCTTCTTAATATATGGCATCTCAAATCCCTTTGTTCCTGGGTGGCATTCCACAAGTGAGATACACAAGGTTCACCAGTCCCCTGGCCTTGTGTAACCACTCAAAATAAACCTGTAACATCCCTAAAATCATGTTTCAGACTTATGCATATCATCCATGCATCCATGATCATATGAATTTTATTTCAAACAAATCATTTCAAAAACAGAAGCATTTATGCTTATTATTTCATGAAAGTTTGCTCTAGACTTAGTGCTATCTTCCAATGAGAACAATACTTGTTTTGATTCAGTAAAGTTTAACTTAGGCATCACCAAAAGTTTGAACAAAATTTCAAAAACAAAATGAGTGAATAAACCAACATTATGCCTATTTGAATATATATCATAAAGGCTTGGTTTTATTTTATTTTCATTTGATCAAAATGTTTTGATTAAACAGTAGTGTTTGACACACATATGAGTGCAAGGTTTACAGTATAAGAACCTAGAGAAGTTTTGAATTCAAACTCATTTGATTTGGATTTGAAAATCATTTCAGAAAATCAAAACAGAAAAAGAAAAGGAGAAAAGAAATAGAAAAAGGCCAGCGCCAGCAATTGAGCCCATCAACAGATCCAGCCCAGTTAGCCCACCCGGGTTCCCCTTCTCTCTCTCTCTCACTCGCGAACGAACCCAACAGGTCACTGACGCCAGGACCCCACCCCCTCTCTGTTTGATTCGCTCACAAGTGGACCCACTGCCACGTCTAGCTCGTCTTCAATCTCGCGCTGGAGATCTGCTCGTCGTGGCCATTTCTTCCCCAACGCAAATGCGCTTAATTGGCGTTGATTGCTTGCGGTATTCTTGCCCCTGCTTTTCCTACATAACCCCCACCTCTCTGCGACCATTTCCCCTCACTCAGCACTTCCACATCGCCACCAGGCTGCCCACAATCGCACTTGCGCCGCCGCTGTACCGAGCTACTCCGGCGGGCGATTCTGGTAAGCTCCGAACACCCCTCTGCCTCTGGTTCAAACGAGTGTGACCGCCACGTTCTTGTGCATCTGCTAACACCCCTGGTTTGCCTCCTCGTGACCCAGGTCGCCGTCTTCGTACACGCCCGCAACCACCAGAGCCGCCGCTCGACTCCGACGAGCAATAACGGTAAGAACCGTGCGCCCCTTGCCTTCCCTTTGGTACTGTCTTGTTCGCCAGACCCTTGCGCATATCCTAAACCCTCTGGCTTGTGCTAGGACAACGCAGCGCCTCGGCAAGGACCTCGACAACAAGCAACAGACGCCGCCCGCAAATCCGACGAGCTCCAGCGACCAACTCCGTGCGCCCCTTGCCAAACCACCGCCACCTTGAGCATTAGCAGCACACTGTGATTCTGGTAAGCCCCTTCCCCCTCTCCCACGCGACATAGAACGCCGGCAGCTACTCTTGGTTGCTACTAGCTAGGCTAAGCATGTCAATATTAAGTATCTTACTTTAGAGAAAATTCTAACAATTCTACAACTACTAGGATTTCCCAAGCATAGCATATAGATACTTAGCAAAAATATTCATGCAAGCCCTATACAAAATATTTCTAATGCAAAGTCAAAATATTGGGACAAAAGTATGAAGCACCACTTGCCTTGGTAGTTGGGGGAGTAACAACCATCCTCACAGTCACAATCACCACTAGCACCAAAATCTACACATAAAATGATAGCACCAAATTCACATATCAAAATAAAGAAGCAAAAATATAGGAATGCATGCAAATGACATGTGATGATTTTTCTAAACCCAAAAGGCAAGTAAAGAGTAATGATTGATAACTAAACATTTATATATCAAATAAATTTATTTGGCCTTTAAAACATTTTCCAACAAATTTTTATTCACAAAATAAGCTTACAAATGTCTCTGCAAAAACAACTAAGTTTACAAAAGCAATTCATTAAACAAAGTACATGGTTGGATAGAATTCTTTTTCCTGATTCCATTGATATAAAATTTGCAAACTTTGGACATGTGTATCAAAAGTTATGAATTTTGCAAGTTTAAATCACTAATAGATCTAAATTCAGATTTTAAATCTAAACCCTAGCCACGCGGCGGCTTTTGATTCGCTGATACCGATTCGTACGGATCAATCGATGAGGGCCATTGGATTTAAGTGACTGTGCACGGCCCAGATCTAATCGTACCGCTTCACTTAAATCATCTATCGCACACGTTGGATCTTGATCTAACGGTCCAATGCTACCAGACCAAAATCGGGAGGCACTGCGACGGTGTCTAGCGGCGGCGCGCTCGGGCGGTGATGCTGCCGGCGATACAGGAAGCGAGGAAGGCAGTGGAATAGCTCACCGAGTTTGCGTGATGACGCTGGTGCTCGAGATGGTCTTCGTTGGCGAAGGGGCGCACGGGGTCGTCAGGGATTGCTTGCCGGAGTCGCTTCTGTCGTCGGGCGCGTACTGCTGAAGACGGTGACGACGCTACTGGCCATGCTAAGGCATGAGAAAGGTTGCGTTAGATGCGTGCAGACGAGGCGAGTGCGTGAGTATGAACGAGAGGGGGAGGCACGGTTAGTACTAACCAGGGGAGCTCGTCGGAGTTGATGGCTTCGTCGGGCACTTGCAGTCGTCGATGTTGGCGAGGTTCTGGATGGTCCTAGCACACACTAGTGGTGTTAGAAGATGCGCAAGGTTGCAGTGATCATACTGGCAAGACTAGGAGGCAAGGGGCGGAGAGTGCTCACCGGAATTTACCGCCGGAGATCGTCGGTACTATGGCGGTGTAAGAGCAAGTGTGGGCATCCTGGTGGCGGAGCGAGCGAGTTGAGTGAGGGGAAATGAGCGGCGTGGAGGGGTGGTTAAATAGCCAGAGCGGGGACGATAATCACGCATTGTATCAATGGGATTTAAGCGGGGATTAAACGCGGCGTCACTGCGTGGTGGTAACAGCAGAGCGGGTCGTCGCGCGGTCATTGAGGACGATGATGACGGCGCAAGGTGGGTCCAAGGCATCAGCGAGTTGGTGTGCGCGGGAAGAGTGAGAAACCGAGAGGAGAGGGGAAAGTTCCCGGGTGGGCTCGTGGGCTGGTTCTGCTGCTGGGCCTGATTGGTGGCGCCGACCCTTTCCTTATTCTTTTCCCTTTTTATTTTTTCTAAATTATTTTCCATGAATCTTTTCAAATGATTTCAAATGTGTTTTGAATTAAAATCATTTCTGGATTTTTGTAAAGTGGGACATACATATTTGTGTATAAAGTATTGCTGTTCACTCAAATTTACAATGGCCCATTGATATTTAGTATAAACCTTGCCTTTATTATTTATTTAATAAGACATGAGAATGGTTTTGAATTCATAATTTGTTTTGGAAACTTTGACCCAGCCTTAGAAACATCACTCAACTTATGTTCAAATCTTTTCTAGTTAAAACAATTATTCTCATATTAGAGAGTAGCAATAAGGCCATTGCCTTGCTTACATAAAATAATAGACAACAAATGCTTCTGTTTTTTGAAATCCTATTTGAAAATGACCCTAAAATGATTATAAATGCATGAATGATATGCAAACTTTGAAATCATGATTTTTGGGATGTTACAACCATCCCCATAGCCTACAACGGGGGATTACTCTCTCATGGATGGGGGAAACATGGATGGTTGATGGAGAGGCATCGATGATGATGATGGCGATGATCTCTCCAATTCCCCATCCCGGCAGGGTGTTAGAACGGATTTTCTGGTTCCAAATCGCGGTTTCTGGTGGTGGCGGTGCAGCGGAACTCTATCTGTTAAAACGTTGAACCCCCTTGAGTTTTTAGGTCAGAAGGCTTTAAGTTGGCGAAGAGGGAGGCCGAGGGGGTGCCCAAGGTGGCCACACCCCCTCCAAGCGCGGCCAGGCCCAGCCTGCGCGGCCAGGGGTGTGGGCCCCTCGTGGCCCTCCTCAATCTCGTCTTCTGGCTCCGTGAGTCTTCTGGTAAAATAGGATTTTTGGCATATTTTCCGGGATTTTTCGTGAAAGTTCATTTTCTGCACAAAAACTAGACACCAAAGCAATTCTACTGAAAACAATGTCAGTCCGTGTTAGTTGTATCCAAATCACACAAGTTTAGAGGAGAAACAATATAAAAGGTGTTCGGGAAAGTAGATACATTTTGGACGTATCAACTCCCCTCAAGCTTAGCTTATTGCTTGTCCTCAAGCAATTCAGTTGAAAACTGAGTGCGATTAAAGAAATTTCACAAACACATTTGCTTCATATGAGGTAAATATTCTCATAACAAGAGTAGATACTTGGACAATTCATAATAAGGAGTATGCAACTAAGTCTACTTAATATTCATTGCAAGCTATGAAGAGAATCCAACTCAATAATAACAAGTAGCATGCAACATAAACATAAGCAACATTGCAATGCTCATAAGAAGGTATGATAGAGTGGTATCCCTTCCTCCTTTGATTGTGGAGCAAAACATAAATTCCAAGGCACCTCTGAAGTTCAAGTGAAGACTAAAGTAAATATATCAAAGATACAAGCATCAAAGTCATGACATAATTAACCAAGTTTTGAGACAAACACATTACATTAAGAATGACAACTATGCTCTCAAGAAGGTGCTCATAGAATAAGTGGTGACTCAACAAGGAAGTGAAAAGGTTTTGAAAGGTTTGAAAGGCTTCCAAATGCTGAAAGTATGGTACTCATTAGCTTTGAGCTCTTATTGCCCCTATCATAGGCATCTATAAGTGGTTAAGTTTAAAGTGAGGTCCAATATGAGTTATATGCTTGACAGGCCATAAACTGGAAATCTCATGTCCGTTGAGTATGAGGGCCGCTCCTCATGCTAATAAACTTTAGTTACCGGTAAGTTCTTGTAACACCCTCAGAATCGGACCTATGCAAGTTTTAGCGAAACCCGCCAAACCCGCATAGAAACGATTCAAAGGTGCCCACCAGGCACTTTCGTGCGGGTGGAAAACGAAGTAATAACATTACACACCAGTCCTCGATGGGACCCACAGAACAGATATATACAACAGCGACTCAAAGAGTCAAGAATACAAATATAATATACAAAGATCCAAATCACCTTGAAAATGATAGAGCGTCCGACTACAGACAAGATGCAAATGGGGCTAAGAGCCCTGAAGAATAACCAATGGCGTCCATAACCCTGCCCAGGCCAAGCCGGAAGGGTAACCCTGCTAACGACGTCGATCTCAAAACCTGCTTAAACAAAAAGGGGTGCCGACAAAGGGCAAAGGAAAAAGTGGAGCGTCAGTACTGAGGCCAGTACACGGCGAGGCTAGAATTCGGCGGTCCTCGCCTACATAGGTATGGTGGACTGAAGCGGCAGCGGCAGCATGCACTAAACAACCTATAGAGACTCGATACAACTGGCGGCAATCAGAGGGGGTAAGAAAGACCTATCCGGTTCCAACCTGAAACTAAAACCAAACAAACCCATCCTGGTGTTTCCCCCTCGATACCAAACGAGGAAGTCAACCGAGGAACTCACACAGTTGGCAGTTTTATTTATTCAGTTTTTGTTGCAGCAATTACTAGTTAGGTATAGATAATCATCCTGATAAAATAAACAGTGGGCACTTTTAGTTAACCATTCCGTTATAGTTACAACACTTACTAATCAGATATAGATAGCATGAGATAACCCAAAACCCAGCAGTGGTTGGTACTTTTATTCAGCCATTCCGTTGTAGTTGCAATACTTACTAGTCAGGTACAATGGCCGCAAGCGACACTCCAAACAAGCAATTGTGGGCAGTATTAATTAGCCATTCCATTATAGTGAAGCTGATTACTAATCATTATAAGTCAAATTTATAGCAATAAACTTTAGTTATGCTTGTCTATGGTCGAGATACTATGCTCCAAGTCGTCCATAACCGCGGACACGGCTTTCAGAAAGTTTTACCCGGCCGGGGTGCACCAATAGCAACACACACTCGATCAACCTCGGAAAAACCAAATCAAAACCCAACGAGGCTTTCACGACAAAGCAATCACAGGATTCAGAAATATTTCAGGGGGCCACCCCTTGGAGTACACCCGCAACGAAGTAAGCAAGCTCCGAGACGGACTCAAGGTTTGCGTCAATGGCTGTAAGCGACTAGGAACCCGAAAACTCGGGGTGTCGATACCGCGTAATCACTCCGCTTACCTAAACAGTACAGTGTGCTATCTGTCGCACAATTTAAATACAGAAGTAGCATGGCATAAGTACAGGATAGTAAATAAAACCTCAAACTAGTTTGTGGCCCCAAGAAATAAGACGGAATCAAGCTCTGGCTAAGGGGGGCCCATACTCCCCATATGTGGATACCGCGATAAATCAAGGAACATGTATCAAGTACTCGGGGTCCTACGGGACACAAGTGGGCGTTCGGAAACCAAATATTATCTATCACCCCCCGATGCCTCTGCTTATTTCAATTTTAGTTGTTAAACAGGAATTAAAGTGAGCGATAAGTAAAACTATGATCATCTCCAACATCAACCTGCGGCAATACATCAACAACTTTGGCATTTGACAACACGCAACAGCACTTAAACAAGCGACTATGACGCGCAAGTCCAACTATCTACCAAACAACAGGTAATAGGATGTTTCCAAGGCAATATAAGGCTGCAAGGGATATCACATGTACGGAAACTAAAGCATCGCAACACAGATAGCAATAGATCAACAGGAGGGAATAAATACTATAAAAGTAAGATAGGTAGAAAGGGGGAGATGCTCGCCTGAAAACATTGTCGAAGGTTCATCCGAAGTTCGGGCGAAGCTCACATCAACTCAACGGCCTTATCCGCGAAGAAGCAAAACACTAGAATGAACACCGGATGCAATATTTAATACAACGGCAGAAGATCGGCATGATGCATGTATGATGTATGACATGGCAAAGGTGCGATGCGATTAGGTCAGATTTAAGCGGAACCGGGGTCCCGACAATTAGTTAGATGGTTCCTGTTGTTTAGCTACCCCGCAGTTTAAATGTTGTTTAACAAGGCAGAAAATATCACCGGTTCGCTACACAAGTTTAAATGAGGCCGATATGTGACTGGATTTGCCCGCATATGGGCCCCATATTTAATTATAGGTGAATCGGCAAAAGGCCCCCAAACCACATGATATGCATGCGAGATGAATGATTTAATATGCAACAATTGTATTATATTATAAAATAGGGTTCTCGGATAAGAGGTTCACACATTAGGGTCTCGACGGTCTTGGGGTTCCGGGGTTCGGGGTCGGTCTCAGGGTCCAGGGTTCGGGGTCCGACGGAAACGTTCTCGGATCACGGAAGTAGTTCTTGGCGTTCGGATAGATGAACTTGGCGTGGCGTCGGGGCGCATCGGTTTAACCCTGGACGGTGTCGTTCTTGTCGTTGTGAAGCTCTTGTCGGGTCCCACGGGGTCGGTCTTGCCGTTGCGAGGTCTTGTCGGGCCCGCGCCATCGAGTCGGTCTTGGCGTCCGGGAGTGAAGAACTTGTCGCGTCTGCGGTCTCCGGGTCGAAGAACTTGGCTCGCCAGGGTTCGGTCTCGGGGTTCCTCAGGTCCGTGAAGGAGTACTTGGCGTTCCGAAGAAGAGGGCTTGTGGTATGCATGAAGGAGGTCTTGGAAACAGGCATCGCCATCTTCAAGTGTCGTGTAGATGATCTAAGCACCTCGGGTTCGTTTGGTCGGTGGCGAACTTGGAAAAGGCGCCAGGGTTCGGGGTGTCGAGGCTTGGGCTCCGGGGCGGGGAAGAAGCGCTTGGCGTTCCGAGATGGCGTTGTTCGATCATCGGATCCGAGGCGGGGTACTTGTGGTTCGGGCTCCAAGGGTCCGTGGCGAGCTTTTTCGGCGCCGGCGGCCTCCCGACTACCTTGGCAGCGAAACTCGTCACGGTTTACACGCAGATGAGGTCGACGCCACTGGAGGCTGCAAGGAAGAGGCCGACGAGGTGCGGGCGCTAGGCATCGGGGTCGCAGACGTGCGCTGCCGGGCCTGCGCGGGGCGAGGAAACCGAGGCAGAGCGACGGAGGCGGATCCTGCACGAGCCTGGGGGCTCCGGCGGACGGCGATGTGGGGCTCCCGCGCAGCGGCGAGGGGGGGCCTGCTGGGGAGGAAGCGAGGTGGTGGGGCGACGGACGCGGCGACGGGTGGTCTGGCGTTGGGGCGGCGGACGGCGCTGCGGGAAGGGACGGACGCGGCAGCGGCCGACCGCCCGGCTCGGGGAGGACCGGGGAAGGAGGACCCGGCGGGTGGAGGGGAGCTCGACGGGGCGCCGGCGCGGGGCCGCGGGCTCTGTCTGGGGCGAGGCGGCCGAGGCGGCTGGGAGACGGGCGGAGGTGCGGGGCCGAGCTCGGGCGGCTCGCCGGAGGGCTCGGGGAGGCGGTGCTTGGGCGACGGCCGGAGGTGCGGGGCCCGGCGGCGCGGGAGCGGCGACGAGGCGAGGCGGCGGAGAGCGGGGGCGGGCCGGGGCGAGCAGCGGCCGCTGGGCTCGGGGAGGCGGTGCCGGTGGACGCTGGCGGCGGGGCGGAGGTGCGCGCCGAGGAGGCGGCGGAGCAGGGGGGAAGGAGAAAAGGCGGCTCAGGGCGGTCGTGCTGGCGGGAGGGCTGAGAGGAGGTGGGGGGCGCGGTCGCCGGCGGCGCTCGGAGCAGGGGGCGGCGGCGTGCCCGGGGAAGGCGGGGTGCTGCACGCTCTGCTTGGCGGCAGGGCGAGCGGGAAGGGGAGAAGCTGGTCGGGGCGGGAGGCGAGCGCGGGGTGGAGAGGGAGGCCGGCGGGCGGTGGCGTGGGGGGCGGCGAGCGGCGAGGCGGTGCCGGTGGGAGCAAGGAAGGGCACGCGGGGCTCGGGCGGGAGAGAGGTGGGAGGAAGGGGACGGTGACGTGGTGGGGCCAGGGGCCAGGGGGCGGAGTGGGGTAGCTGGCGCGTGTGAGTGCGTGTGTGGGTTGTGTGGTGGGGCCAGGGGGTGAGCTGTGAGGGGGGGTTTAGAGAGAGAGGAAGTGGGGGTGGCTAGGTGGCAGAGTTTGATTGGCTAAGGGGAGGGGAGAAGATGAGGTGGCGTATGGCGATTGGCCAGGGTGAGGTGGAGGCTGGGTGCGGGTAGGTTAGTTGGTAGCTGTAGGAATAATGAGGTGGGCCGTTTGTATTACTGGGGTGGTCGTTCGGGTCAATCGGCCCGTTCGACTGCCCCTATTAAAAATAAATAAATGTTTTATTTAATTTAATCGCACCGTTTGTAAACCAATAATAGACAACAAAATATTCCGGCGACCCGGGTTTGAATTTGAAAACAAGACGGGGCGTTTTTAGAAAACAAAACAGGCTTTGCGAAAATAGTTTTATGCAAACAATGCATGATGATGACGATGCAATGCACAAATTCAACGCGATTTTCTAGTAGTGGTTTTGCGGGATGCCACAGTTCTTGTCATAGTACATACATGTGCATCATAGAGAACCGCCAACGGGGTACCCCTTGCACATGATACATGAGCTATCACATATCAAAATGACAAGGCAATCAGACAATGAGCATCTCAGCAATCTTCTTATTTACCATGGGAAAATGGTGTTTTTTCTCTCTTTCCTCTTTTCATATGTCTCTATATTTTTATAAGAAGAATGCTTCATAGATTGCTCACTATGGTTATGTTGCAAGTTTCCACCATGATTAGGCATGGCTTAGGCTAGTGGCCCAGGCGTTTCTCTAACACATATACATAACTCCCTGGACTTACAAGCTCCCCTTTTATTTCACACCGACGACATCCGTAAACAAAAGAGCATGATATCAAATGGGTATATATTTACAGGTGTTGAAAGCGTTCCTCGTGCATGGTTCTGCTAACTCCTAGCCTATAATTTGCAAGCATATAACTTTCATGGACAGTCACAATGGTTCAGGTTTGTTAAGTGCAAGAAATAAAGTGTGCCATCAAGTTCGTGAGAGCTTTACTAACTAACTTTCTCATAACAAGGAAGCATTTTATTTGGAAGAAAACGAGGCATAATGAATATGCACGGAATAGAAAATAATGCTAGTAGGTAGGTATGGTGGACACTTTTGACAATATTGGTTTTGGGGAGTTGGAAGCACGAGTAGACCTCATACTCAGTGCAAGTGAAGGCTAGCAATAGAAAGGGAGTGACAAACGAGAGAGCAATAACTGTCATAATCATTCTTGCAACAAAACAGGACTAATTATGGCATGAAGGTGATACAAGAACTCTGAGGCAAAATAAATCATTGAGGCTTAACTCACTTTGGTTCAGTCATATGCATGCGTGAGAATGTGCCAAGTCGATTCAAGTGAAACATTCAATGGAGGATACCACAATGTCATACCAAGTTATGAATAGAACAATGCAAGAAAACATCCATATGACATGCTACAAACTATTAGCAAATTGGAGCTAATCATAAGTGAGAAAGAACTACTAAGCATCCAATATTAACATACACCTTACATGAACAGACTAAGCATGCCCACAATGATGAGTATATGTATAAAAATGGAGACAAATAGAGTTCATTACCAGCCTCTTACCACACCTTGAGTTGTCATAAATCATCATTATTGCCTTTCACTTGTGTGGCTTGAATAATAACATGAAACCAAACTTGTAAGACCCCATCTTTTAAGGTAAAGGTCCTAGTGATTGCAATGCTAGTCCCTGGATCAAATGCTAGCATCCAAAGTTTAAGATGAAGTACACATATACAAATGTCGTTATTACATCGTCATTCCAGAGATAACATAGTCTTTACAATTCAATAGCCAAAGGCTAGTACAAGAGCTCATAACATAAAGTAAATAACTATAAGTCTTCATCTTCATGGGCCACAGGCAAGCATGTTGAGTGTAGACTCACAACCCTAATCTCCATCATAGTAACCTGCAACATCATAAGTTACAACCACACTGGGTCAATACATTTGGAATTGTATTGGCAAGTGATACCATAGTAGAATAGTAGTATCTAATATCTATATGAATTTGGCTAAGTGTAGCTTAGTCTTGCTTTGCTCAAAATAGGTTTTTCTTATCAGTTGAAAAACACTAAGTTTTTGTTTGTCAAAAACACCCAAGGAACCACCAATAGACATTGGTGAACCTTTACCCTTGTTCAACCACAAGTTTTTAACTAAGAAATTGGGATGAGGAGATCCTTGATAGCTTCAATGTCTTCGATGCTCAAATTGTCTGTTACCGGGGACACGGCTAAGTACTTAGGTTTTACCCTCTCAATAGGTGGTGAACTTTCCCCACAAAACTCGACATGCATCAAGACGAGATCTTTTAGAAGCATTCCCTTAGACCACAATGGACGCATTCCATCCTATCACCCTACCACCAACTGTCCATCTGGCTAAGTTCTTGCAACCTATGTGGTCAAGTCAGAGCCCATATGCCATGTTGTTGCACTAGAAGATTTGTCACATCCCAAGATTTTCCAAATCTTGTAATGTGAAAAATAAATGAATAAAATAAAACTTTGTTTGATTTTCAGGGCCAGAAGAAACTTTTTGAATTCAATTGGAACTTCAAACCCATTTGAATTAAATAAAATCCTAAAGGGATTTAAAAAGATAAACATTTTAAATAAAGGAAAACAAAATATTTCGGAAATACTATTTTGGATCTTTAAAATAAAAGGATTTGGTTTTCAATTGAAATAAAAATTTTATAGATAAAGATTATTTTATAAAGCTCAATTAAACCTTGACCAAAATTTTGAATTAAAACATTTTGTTTTGAATAAAAATAACAAAGGGTTAATTAAATAAATTAATAAGGATTTAATATCCAATTTCATTTAAATTAAAGGTTATAGCATTTTAATTAAAACATCAAAAAACTTATTAAGTTATTTAAATAAGTTTTCCAAACATTTTATATTCTCAAATAAAACCTACTGAAGTGTTTTGGTTTTATTTTAGATTTCAAAATAAATATTTAAATAAAACAAATCCTATTTGAATTAAAAGAATAAGGTCTATTCATTTAATTATTAATGGACCCTAAAATAAAATATTATTTTATTTTAAACAAGTTTCCAAGTATTCTTTATTTTCCAAATAAAACCTACTGATTTGGTTTTAAAAATATTTGGATTTCAAATGGAGATTCTATTAATTAAATCAAACCCTATTTTATTAAATAACTAATGAACCATTTTATTTAATTAATGAATGGTCCTAAAAAGAATAAAAATATTATTTTATTTTTTGGAGATTTGGTTTATGCTGTTAAACAGAACCAAAAACTCATTACAAGTTTTATTTTTTGAATTGTTTGAATTGTTGATTGAATCATTTGTTTGAATAATCAAATCAGAAAATAGAAATAGAAAAGAATAAAACAAACAGACAGAAAAAAATGTAATTGGACCAGCCCAACAGCCCAGCAGCCCAGCTCCCTCTCCCTCCCCGAAACGTTTTCTCTCACACTCGAACTAACCCACGCAGACGATGACAAGTGGACCCCGTTCCCCCTCCCATTCCCACTTACTAGAGGACCCCACCGCCACGTCCCTCTTCTTCCTCACCCCACGACCTATTCTTCCTCCCTCGTCACCGTTGCAGGCTTTGATTTCGCGGCATCAATTCACCTTAACGCGGACGCATTTACTTGCTCTGATCACACAAGCTTAAACGCATACCTATCCTCTCCGTTTCCCCTCTGTCTCCTTCCCCAACACGCCCCCAGGCCGCCCCAATTTCTCCCCGAGCATCTCTGTCTCCGACGAGCTTCCACCGTCGATTCCGGCCGAGCCACACCACCTCCTGCCTCCCCGAACACACGAGCACGCTCACCGCATCCTGGCGCAGCTTCCCGTGCCATTCATTCATCCGTGGGTGCCCTGTAACCTCGGCTTCGACGACGACCTGCAGCACCGCCGTCTGCCTCTTTCTCTGACGAAGCCTCCAGGTAGTAACTAGCCACCCCTTGTCCTTCCGATGATACGCCTGTGTCCAGTGCACTCGCCCGCATCTAACCCTACCATTCTCTTGCTTTCTGGTGGACTACAGCCCCGTCCCCGTCAACAAACAGAAGCTCCTGGCGCCAGCCCTAACTCCGGTGAGGAATCCCGCCCGTCCTCGTGCGCCCCTTCACCAACCAAGGGCAGGTTGAGCATCCCCATGCCATGGCGATCACAGTGAGCCACCTCTCCTCCTTCCTCGCTTCCTGAAACGTCAACTCCGCCGCCGTCTGGCCGCTCCGCCACCAGACGCCGCCGCCAGCGCCGCTGCTATTTGGCCAGGGCAATAGGAACCGTTAGATCTGCATCTGATGGCTTGGATAGAATGACTAACCGAAGGGGTAAGGATGAACCTGAGCCGCACGATTAAACTTAGATCTAACGCACCACGTAGCTCGATCCCAGTGAACCGGTACCGACGAATTAAAACATGACACGTGGCTTAGACCTCGTTTTAAAAACAGAAACTTTCCAATTAGAAGTTCAATCTTGTAAAATCTATAACTTTCAAACCACATGTCCAAAAATTACAAATTCTATATCAATGGATTCAGTGGAACAAGCCCTAGCCAACCATGCCCTTAGTTTAGTAAATAGTATCTGTTAATTTACTTGTTTTTGTAGATTCATTTGTATGCTTGTTTAGAATAGAAAAATGATTCAAAAATGGTTATAAGTTTGAAACCTTGTTAAATTAGCTTGTTGAAGAACCTACTAACCCTAGGAACCAACCCTTGGTGTTAAAAATGATTTTGGTAAAAATTAGGTTGGATTATTTGACTTAGCCAATTTCCAGTCAAATAAAATTATTAAGTTTATTATGAAAATGTTTATGGAAAGAAAACTTTGAGAAAATAGTTTGGACCAAACCTACTGACCCAAAAACACCAAGTTTTGCAATAGAAACTCATTTGGTGAAAAACTTAAAAGTTTTGTTTTGATAAAAACATTTTTCACCACAAAAAATGATGAATGGATTTTAAAATGGTTTTGAGATAAAACCCTTTTGCAATTGACTTTGCCATTTTGGTAAATGACCAATTTGGAACTTACAAAGTTTAGAAGCCTAGTGGAGACCATCCTGACAATAGAACCAACCTTTGCATGCTTATGCATGACTTAGATTCCATTACTTGTGTGTGAAAAATTGTTTGTTTGACTTTGGTTTGGAATGTGAATTGAATTTGTGTTTGCTTGATTGACTTGTAGTGAAGAGTGAGACTAGCAAGATCAAGGAGTGAACCACCATTCCCTACCAAAAAGGCAAGTGATGCTTCATACTTTTTGTCCCATTATTTTCACTATGCACTAGTGATTTTGCTAAGTAAAACTTGCATGGATTTTGCTAAGTATAAACCTTGCTATAGTAAAACCTAGTAGATGAAACATTAGTGGAAATCTTCCTAAGTTAAGATTCCTATTACTATCAAGCTTAGCCTAGATAATAGAAAACATGGGTGGAATATATATTCACACTATGGAAAAATATTCTAAGTCTCAGGACTTGTGATTTTGTCTAATAAAACAACTAAGTTAATGAATCACCTGGGTGGAATGGGATTGCTTGGTGGTTTTTGGTTGAGTGGTTCACAAGGCCCATGTCTATGGTTGACCTTGTGTATCTCACCTGTGGATTGTCACCCAGGAACAAAAAGATTTGAGATGTCAAATGTTGAGAAGCTTTAAGTGCAACCACTTGGCAATATGGGCTCTGCCATGATCATATAGGTTGCAAGAACTTAGCCATATGGACAGTGGGTGGTAGTGTTTGATAGGTTGGAGCGCGTCCATTTTGGTCTGAGGGAGAGCTTCTGAAAGATCTTGTCTTGGGAAACCAAGTCTTGTGGGGAAAGTGCACCACTTCTACAGAGTGTAGAATCTAAGTACTTAGCCATGTCCCTGGTAAAGGACAATTTGAGCATCAAGACATGGAAGCAATCAAGAATCTCATCATTCAAATTTCTAAGTTAAAACTTGTGGTTTGAACAAGGGTTGTTTGAAATCTTCAATCTTTGATGGAGAGATGCCTTGAAAGGATCTTCAAACCTTTGATTGAGAAAAATGATTTTGCCAAGTAAAACTTAGTATTTTCAAATGTTAAGGAAAAATCTATTTTGAGCAATGCAAGCCTCAACTCCACTTAGCCAAATGCATATAGATGATAGACTCCACTATACTACCATAGTATCACTTGCCAATACAATTCAAATGTATTGACCCTTGTGACTGTAACTTGTTATATTGCAGGTTTGATTGTTTTTAGTGAGGATTGATTGATTAGGATTACAAAGTCTACAACCAACATGTCTTCCTGTGGCACTTTGAAGATGAAGGACCCCATGACTATAGTTATTCCGCTGCAATGTAATGTAATAGCCAAATGAGCTATGTATGATGTAATAAAATTATGTTATTCCTGGTTATAAAGTTATATTATGACCTTTGTTTCTTGATATTATATCTAAACTGTGGATTCTAGCTATTGTTCCAGGGACTAGCATTGTAAACACAGGGGGCTCTACCTTATTAAAGATTGGGACCCCTACAGATGGTATCAGAGCATTGTGTTGCCTGTAGGATTTGTAAACCTAGGATTGGGCAAAAACCCTTAGAAAAATAGGAGTTGTATTTATTCCAAAAACTTATTTACAAAAACACTTGTAAACTCTTTCCTCAACCATTTTGGTTTCAACTCTACATCTCTTTTATTTCAAACTTGATGGAAAAACCTACCCCATGGCCAAAGACTACACTATGTGCAAAGGACTTCTTCAACATCTTCAACTCTAATGACTTCAGCATCTTCAGCATATTCACCAAGGACTTCCAACTTGGATACCACTAAGGACTACAAGTGAGACAAGGAAATATTGCTCAAGTTTTGGAGACTAAGGGAATGCAAAAGTTAGAAGGAACCTACATCATTTGGAATTTTGCAACCAAGATTTTTTCTCAAGGAAACCATGATTTCATACAAGAAGAATCATGAAAGATGGAAAGATCACAAGTGAACCATATAGATGGACCACCATATTTTAGTTAAGTCAAAACACACCAACTTATGTGGTGTAACAAAAATATTTTGTTGCCTAAGTATGTGCTTGAACCTTGTTTGAGTGAAATGTTTGGTTTGTGATTGCATGCACATTGCTTGTGTGAATTGTGATGTGTGTGATTAGAATTGACTCCTTAGAAATATCTTGCCTATTCTAATCTCCCTTCAACCCAAACAGATGACTACCCCAAAAGACTCCAAGGTTGATGACATCAACACCAACCAAGAGGACAGCATAAAAGAGCTCATAGCAACCCAGAATCAGTTAAACCAACTGACAACTCAGTTCATAGCCAACAATAGTGATAAAGATCCAACACTACAAAAGTTTTTGGAGGAACAATCCCAACTGATGCTTAAGGTGACTAATCAAATGATCAACATGGAAGAAAGCTATCCCAAAAGAGTCTTTGACAAAAAGGATGACAGAAATATTGTTCTAGATGGAGCACCAGCTTGCACTATTTGTGGAGACAAGGATCATACCTCCAAGGAGCATGAAGGTCAATGCCCTAACTGTGAAGAAAATCATCCCGTTGGACAATGTCCCACCACTCAAGCTACTTGTTACCTTTGTGAAGGAAACAACCATGTCCCTACCCAATGCCCCATCTATGCCATTGTTGAACAAAGGAAACAAGAAGGATCCAAGTATGCCAAGAATGTTGATGGCAAAGGAAAAGGACTACTTATACCTCCAAACAAGACAACCCAATTCAAAGGACTAAAGAAACCCAAGAAACCAAGACCAGACATGAACCTTGTGCAATGTCGTAAATGTAAGGAAATGGGACACTACTCCAGTGAATGCCCAGAGAACAAGAAGAATAAAGAGATTGACCAAGTGTGGTGCAACAACTGCAAAGAGTTAGGCCACTATGTAGAAACTTGTCCACAAGAGCCACGTAAAGAACTCAAGGACATCCATTGTTTCAACTGCAAGAATCCAGGACATTACGCAAGCAACTGTCCAGAGAAGATGAAGGACAAATTGAACAAGCCTATGGAGAAACTAAACCTTGGCCCATGAGTCAAGTATGGAATCAAAGGACACAATGCAAATGCTGCTTAGAGAATTTTCCCAGGATCCCAAGCAAGCCAAGATGTAATTTAGTTTGAAAATTTTAAGGGTGGTAGTACCCTAGTTGTTTTGAACCTGCTTGTAACCCTAGCCTCCCCAAATCTCGGGATGAGATTTATTTTAAGGGTGGTAGCCTGTCACATCCCAAGATTTTCCAAATCTTGTAATGTGAAAAATAAATGAATAAAATAAAACTTTGTTTGATTTTCAGGGCCAGAAGAAACTTTTTGAATTCAATTGGAACTTCAAACCCATTTGAATTAAATAAATCCTAAAGGGATTTAAAAAGATAAACATTTTAAATAAAGGAAAACAAAATATTTTGGAAATACTATTTTGGATCTTTAAAATAAAAGGATTTGGTTTTCAATTGAAATAAAAGTTTTATAGATAAAGATTATTTTATAAAGCTCAATTAAACCTTGACCAAACTTTTGAATTAAAACATTTTGTTTTGAATAAAAATAACAAAGGGTTAATTAAATAAATTAATAAGGATTTAATATCCAATTTCATTTAAATAAAAGGTTATAGCATTTTAATTAAAACATCAAAAAACTTATTAAGTTATTTAAATAAGTTTTCCAAATATTTTATATTCTAAAATAAAACCTACTGAAGTGTTTTGGTTTTATTTTAGATTTCAAAATAAATATTTAAATAAAACAAATCCTATTTGAATTAAAAGAATAAGGTCTATTCATTTAAATATTAATGGACCCTAAAATAAAATATTATTTTATTTTACAAGTTTCCAAGTATTCTTTATTTTCCAAATAAAACCTACTGATTTGGTTTTAAAAATATTTGGATTTCAAATGGAGATTCTATTAATTAAATCAAACCCTATTTTATTAAATAACTAATGAACCATTTTATTTAATTAATGAATGGTCCTAAAAATAATAAAAATATTATTTTATTTTTGGAAATTTGGTTTATGATGTTAAACAGAACCAAAAACTCATTACAAGTTTGTTTTGTTTGAATTGTTTGAATTGTTGATTGAATCATTTGTTTGAATAATCAAATCAGAAAATAGAAATAGAAAAGAATAAAACAAACAGATAGAAAAAAATGTAATTGGACCAGCCCAACAGCCCAACAGCCCAGCAGCCCAGCTCCCTCTCCCTCCCCGAAACGTTTTCTCTCACACTCGAACTAACCCACGCAGACGATGACAAGTGGACCCCTTTCCCCCTCCCATACCCACTGACCAGAGGACCCCACCGCCACGTCCCTCTTCTTCCTCACCCCACGACCTGTTCTTCCTCCCTCGTCACCGTTGCAGGCTTTGATTCGCGACATCAATTCGCCTTAACGCGGCCGCATTTACTTGCTCTGATCACGCAAGCTTAAACGCATACCTCTCCTCTCCGTTTCCCCTCTGTCTCCTTTCCCAAGCACGCCCCCAGGCCGCCCCAATTTCTCCCCGAGCAGCTCTGTCTCCGACGAGCTTCCACCATCGAATCCGGCCGAGCCACACCACCTCCTGCCTCCCCGAACACAAGAGCACGCTCACCGCATCCTGGCGCATCTTCCCGTGCCATTCATTCATCCGCGGGTGCCCCGTAACCTCAGCTTCGACGACGACCTGCAGCACCGCCGTGTGCCTCTTTCTCCGACGAAGCCTCCAGGTAGTAACTAGCCACCCCTTGTCCTTCCGATGATACGCCTGTGTCCAGTGCACTTGCCCGCATCCAACCCTACCATTCTCTTGCTTTCTGGTGGAGTACAGCCCCGTCCCCGTCAACAAACAGAAGCTCCTGGCGCCAGCCCTAACTCCGGTGAGGAATCCCGCCCGTCCTCGTGCGCCCCTTCACCAACCAAGGGCAGGTTGAGCATCCCCATGCCGTGGCGATCACAGTGAGCCACCTCTCCTCCTTCCTCGCTTCCTGAAACGTCAACTCCGCCGCCGTCTGGCCGCTCCGCCACCAGACGTCGCCGCCAGCGCCGCTGCTATTTGGCCAGGGCAATAGGAACCGTTAGATCTGCATCTGATGGCTTGGATAGAATGACTAACCGAAGGGGTAAGGATGAACTTGAGCCGCACGATTAAACTTAGATCTAACGCACCACGTAGCTCGATCCCAGTGAACCGGTACCGACGAATTAAAACATGACACGTGGCTCAGACCTCGTTTTAAAAATAGAAACTTTCCAATTAGAAGTTCAATCTTGTAAAATCTATAACTTTCAAACCACACGTCCAAAAATTACAAATTCTATATCAATGGATTCAGTGGAACAAGCCCTAGCCAACCATGCCCTTAGTTTAGTAAATAGTATCTGTTAATTTACTTGTTTTTGCATATTCATTTGTATGCTTGTTTAGAATAGAAAAATGATTCAAAAATGGTTATAAGTTTGAAACCTTGGTAAATTAGCTTGGGAAGAACCTACTGACCCTAGGAACCAACCCTTGGTGTTAAAAATGATTTTGGTAAAAATTAGGTTGGATTATTTGACTTAGCCAATTTCTAGTCAAATAAAATTATTAAGTTTATTATGAAAATGTTTATGGAAAGAAAACTTTGAGAAAATAGTTTGGACCAAACCTACTGACCCAAAAACACCAAGTTTTGCAATAGCAACTCATTTGGTGAAAAACTTAAAAGTTTTGTTTTGATAAAAACATTTTTCACCACAAAAAATGATGAATGGATTTTAAAATGGTTTTGAGATAAAACCCTTTTGCAATTGACTTTGCCATTTTGGTAAATGACCAATTTGGAACTTACAAAGTTTAGAAGCCTAGTGGAGACCATCCTTACAATAGAACCAACCTTTGCATGCTTATGCATGACTTAGATTCCATTACTTGTGTGTGAAAAATTGTTTGTTTGACTTTGGTTTGGAATGTGAATTGAATTTGTGTTTGCTTGATTGAATTGTAGTGAAGTGTGAGACTAGCAAGATCAAGGAGTGAACCACCATTCCCTACCAAAAAGGCAAGTGATGCTTCATACTTTTTGTCCCATTATTTTCACTATGCACTAGTGATTTTGCTAAGTAAAACTTGCATGGATTTTGCTAAGTATAAACCTTGCTATAGTAAAACCTAGTAGATGAAAAATTAGTGGAAATCTTCCTAAGTTAAGATTCCTATTACTATCAAGCTTAGCCTAGCTAATAGAAAACATGGGTGGAGTATATATTCACACTATGGAAAAATATTCTAAGTCTGAGGACTTGTGATTTTGTCTAATAAAACAACTAAGTTAATGAATCACCTGGGAGGAATGGGATTGCTTGGTGGTTTTTGGTTGAGTGGTTCACAAGGCCCATGTCTATGGTTGACCTTGTGTATCTCACTTGTGGATTGCCACCCAGGAACAAAGAGATTTGAGATGTCAAATGTTGAGAAGCTTCAAGTGCAACCACTTGGCAATATGGGCTCTCCCATGATCATATAGGTTGCAAGAACTTAGCCATATGGACAGTGGGTGGTAGTGTTTGATAGGTTGGAGCGCATCCATTTTGGTCTAAGGGAGAGCTTCTGAAAGATCTTGTCTTGGGAAACCAAGTCTTGTGGGGAAAGTGCACCACCTCTGCAGAGTGTAGAATCTAAGTACTTAGCCATGTCCCTGGTAAAGGACAATTTGAGCATCAAGACATGGAAGAAATCAAGAATCTCATCATTCAAATTTCTAAGTTAAAACTTGTGGTTTGAACAAGGGTTGTTTGAAATCTTCAATCTTTGATGGAGAGATGCCTTGAAAGGATCTTCAAACCTTTGATTGAGAAAAATGATTTTGCCAAGTAAAACTTAGTATTTTCAAATGTTAAGGAAAAATCTATTTTGAGCAATGCAAGCCTCTACTCCACTTAGCCAAATGCATATAGATGATAGACTCCACTATACTACCATAGTATCACTTGCCAATACAATTAAAATGTATTGACCCTTGTGGATGTAACTTGTTATGTTGGAGGTTTGATTGTTTTTAGTGAGGATTGATTGATTAGGATTACAAAGTCTACAACCAACATGTCTGCCTGTGGCACTTTGAAGATGAAGGACACCATGACTATAGTTATTCCGCTGCAATGTAATGTAATAGCCAAATGAGCTATGTATGATGTAATAAAATTATGTTATTCCTGGTTATAAAGTTATATTATGACCTTTGTTTCTTGATATTACATCTAAACTGTGGATGCTAGCTATTGATCCAGGGACTAGCATTGTAAACACAGGGGGCTCTATCTTATTAAAGATTGGGACCCCTACAAGATTCTAAACACTAAACATCTCAAAGACCTTCGTTCTTGGGTGGCTTTCCACAAGTGTGATACACAAGGTAAACCATAGACATGGGCCTTGTGTAACCACTCAACATAAACCAGCATACCATTCCACCCAGGTGATTCATTCGCTTAGTTGTTTTATTAAACAAAACACAAGTCATAGACTTAGCAAAATCTCATAGCATGAATAATCCACCCTTGTTTGATACTAGCTAGGATAAGCATGATAACATAACAAGTTTCTTAACATAGAGAAAATTCTACTAAGACTACAACTACTAGGATTTCCCAAGGCATAGCATAACATAGATACTTAGAAAAATTCCATGCAAGTCCTAATCAAAATATCACTAATGCATAGTCAAAATAATAGGAAAAAATATATGGAGCATCACTTGCCTTGATAGTTGGGGGAGTAACAATAGTCCTCACAATCACAATCACCACCATCACCAAAATCTACACATAAAATCATAGCACCAAATTCACATTCAAATATTCAAACAAAAATATATATGAATGCATGTAAATGCAATGGAATGATTTTTTCTAAACTAAACAAGTCAAACCAAACAGTACTGAACACAAAATAATCTATCTAAAGCCTAAACAAACTCAAATTTGCCTCAAAACAATTTTATAAACATTTTATATAGCCAAAATAAGCATATAATTGGTTTTGCAAACAATCCTATTTTTCTAGAAGTAAAATAATAAAACAAGGCCACAGTAGTGTAGGATTTATTTTTCTGAATCCAAAGATATATTATTTGCAATTTTTGGACAAACAGGACTAAAGTTATGAATTTTTCAAGTTTGAAAAGCTAATAGAAACAAAAACAGATTTTAAAACAAAGACACAGACACGTGGCCGTGTCTGATTGGCCCATACCGCTTCACGCAGATCAAGCGCATGGGCCGTTAGATCTAAGTCAGATCCTGCGGTCCTGATCTGGCGATAACAATTCGTTAAGTGATTCTATCTACGATGTCAGATCTAAATCTTACGACTCTGGATCAAATGACCAAAAGCGAGCGGCGCCGATAGTGCTGGCGGTGCTACTGGCGACGACGTTCCAGCGAACCTAGAGGGGGCTAGGGGTGGTGCGGTGGCTTACCAGCGTCGCACGAATGTGAGGATTCTCAAAGTGTCGCTGGCTTGGGAAAGGGCGCGCTGTAGTGGCCGTGAGAGCTCGTCGGAGTGGCTGCTGGCGTTGGGGTTTTGCAAACGGCGACGGGGGCGACGACCTAGGTCACCAAAGAACAAACCAAGGGCATCAGGACATGCACAAGGACATGGTTCACATACGGGTTTGAACTATAAGGAAAGGGGCACTCGATTCTTACCGGAATATCTCATCGGAGTTGGACAACGCTTCGGGCGTTCGCGGTGGTTGACGGAGACGACGACCTGGGGGGATATAGGGCAGACCAGTGGTGTTAGAGGGAGCACAAGGACCAGGGGAATAACTTCGTATGAACGAGGGACAGGAGGGTTCTCGAGACTCACCGGAATAGCTCGCCGGAGTGCGTCGGGCAGCCTGGTGGCACTAAGTGGGGGCTAGGTGAGGGGAAATGACCGTGGCGAGACTGGTGATTATATAGCCAGAGAAGGGGCAGTAATTGCGCGGAGAATCAATGGGATTTAACAAAATTGATTTGCGGCAGTGATGGGAGGAAACGACCGGTGACGGCGTCATCTGCGCGTGGGGTTTGGGGAAGAAGAGATGAGCTGGCTTAGGCCTAGTGGCAGTGAGCGCGGGGTAGGGTTCGCGCGGGTGTGAGAGAGAGAGAGGGAGAGGGTGGCCCGGGTGGGCTTGTTGTGCTGGTTCTGGCGCTGGGACGAATAGGTAGCGCCCTGTTTTATTTTTTCTTTTTTCGTTTTCTTTTTCCAATTTGATTTTCAGGAATGGTTTTAAACCCAAATTCAAATCTGTTTGAATTCAAATCTTTTCCAGATTTTTGTAATGTGAACCTTGCACTCAAAAGTGTGTCAAACACATCTTTCCACTCAAAAGCACTTTGGTCCTTTGAAAATAAAATAAAACCATGCCTCATATAAATATAATAAAATGGGCATGAATATGGTTTTATTTAGTTTCAGACTTTGAAATTTTTGGTGCAAGCTCTAGATGCTATGATGATATGAATGCAATGCATGCCTTTATCATTCATGAATTTTTGGGATGTTACAAATCTAACCCCTTAAGATGAATCTCGCCCTCGAGATTCGGATTGGCTAGCAAATAGGTGAGGGTGATCTTTCTGAAGGTCATCTTCTCTTTCCTAAGTTGCTTCTTCTACGGAATGATGGTTCCGCTGAACTTTGCAGAATTTGATAGTGTTGGTACGAGTAACTCTTTCTGTAGTCTCGAGGATTTTGATAGGTTTCTCCTCGTAGGTGAGATCACTCTCCAACTGAACCTCTTCCAAAGGTATAGTATCCTTCAATGTAGTTTCTTCCATCTCCGGATGGCACTTCTTCAACTGACTCACATGAAACACATAGTGAACTGCTGACAGTGATTCAGGTAATTCAATCTCATAAGCCACTTCTCCTTTGCGACTCAAAATCTTGAATGGTCCAACATACCTTGATGCCAATTTTCCTTTGACTCCAAATCTCTTCACACCACGAAGTGGTGAGACTCTAAGATAAGCTCTATCACCTACCTCATAGGTGACTTCCTTACGCTTTGGATCTAGATATCTTCAATCTGTCCTTTAACAATTTAACTTTCTCTTTAGCTTCCTTAATCAGTTCTGGTTTGAACAAATTTGTTTCTCCCATACCACTCCATAGCAATGGCATAGTACACTTCCTTCCATAAAGAAATTCAAACGGTGTCATCTCAATGCTGGCTTGATAGCTGTTATTGTAAGAGAATTCTGCATAAGGCAGACTTTCATCCCAACTAGCACCATAGTCTAGGGAGCATGTCCTCAACATATCCTCCAAAATCTGATTGGTCCTTTCTGTCTATCCATCAGTCTGGGGGTGAAAAGCTATGCTGAATTCTAATATTGTTTCAAATGATTCATGTAGTTGTCGCCAAAAATGCAAAGTGAACTGAGTTCCTCTATCAGACACAATACTCTTAGGTACTCCATGCAGACATACAATCCTGTTCATATATATTTTAGCACTTGTATAGGTAGTCTTCACGGGTATGAAATGATCCACTTTAGTTAGGCGATCCACAACAACCCAAATGGAATCATATCTAGATATGGTCCTTGGCAATCCGGTGATAAAGTACATACCAATATTATCCCACTTCCAATCAGTAATAGGTAGTGGTTGCAATAATCCTGCCGGTTTCTGATGTTCCGCCTTAACTCGACTACACACATCACACAATGCAATATGTTCCGCGATATCTTTCTAGAGATTGTTCCACCAAAATGTTTCCTTCACATCCATGTACATTTTGGTGTTACCTGGATGAATGGAATATGGTGAGTTGTGTGCTTCTTACAGAATCAGTTTTTGAAGCTCAGGATCTTGCGAAATGCAGATACGTTTCCCATAACATAAAGTACCTTGTTCATCTTCATGGAATCCTTTAGCCTTCCCTTTAATAATTTTACCTTTAATCTCTTCAATTTCCTTGTCCATATTTTGGGATTATTTGATCTTGTCCAACAATGTGGGTTGAACATCCAATGCCATGAGATATCCTTCGGGCACTATCTCCAATCTGAGATCTTTGAATTGGGCACATAGATCATCTGGCAATTCTCCTTTAGTAAGGCCATTCACATAAATTTTATGGCTTAAAGAATCTTCTACAACATTTGCTTTACCGAGATTGTATTGCAAACTCAAGTCATAGTCCTTGATGAGCTCTAGCCATCTTCTTTGTCTCATATTGAGTTCCTTCTGAGTGAAGATATACTTCAAACTCTTGTGATCCGTGAAAACTTCACAACGTTTTCCCAAAAGATAGTGTCTCCATGTTTTGAGTGCATGGACAACAGAGGCTAACTCTAAGTCATGAGTAGGATAATTCACTTCATGAATTTTGAGTTGTCTCGAGGCATAAGGCACAACTTTCCCTTCTTGCATTAAAACTCCACCCAATCCTTGGTGAGATGCATTACAATAGACTTGGAAATCCTTCTCAAAATCTGGCAGACATAAGACTGGTGCTGATACTAGTCTCTTCTTCAATTCTTGGAAACTGACTTCACATCCTTCGGTCCAATCAAACTTCTTTTCTTTCTTAAGTAACTCCGTCATTGGCTTAGCTACTTTTGAGAAATTCTCAATGAACCTTCTATAGTATCCTGCCAAGCCTAGGAAACTACGAACTTCCTTAACTGACTTGGGAGATTCCCACTCAGTTACAGCTGATACCTTTGCGGGATCGACAGCTATACCATCTCCCGACACAATATGTCCGAGAAATCCAACTTCATTCAACCAGAATTCACACTTGCTGAACTTGGCATACTGTCGGGGGGTAACCCCCGGTAGGGTCACAAGGGGTGAAACACAGCCCAGCTTGTCTTACGCCAAGTAAGTACGCCCGGGTAAGAGAATTGTATGCGGCCGACATAGAAACTAAGTCGGCCCGTATAAGACAAAGATGTTAACCTTGCAGGAATCAACGAGCCAAGTCTCCCGAGGATGGGCCGAGTCAGATAGGACGCGTGGCACCTTTCCAATTGAGGCTCAGGAGGGACCATGGTAAAGCGTGGTAAAAAGAGGAGGGCGACTCCGGGTGACACGAAAGGAGCCGGGTGATTCCCAAAGCAAGGGCTGACGTACAAAGTTACTGCGTGATGCCAAAAGGAACAGGAAGCGACATACCAGAAGACCGTTGGCAGTCTAGCTTTGTGGACTGGGCCATTGGGCTTAGTGTTGTAGATATGCCCAAGAGGCAATAATAAAGTGGTTATTATCATATCTTCATATTTATGATGAATGTATACATACCATGCTATAATTGTATTAACCGGAAACATTAATACTTGTGTGATTTGTAAACATAAAAGAGTCCCTAGTAAAGCCTCTTGTTAAACTAGCTTGTTGGTTAATATATGATCATGGTTTCCTCATCATGAACATTGAGATGTTATCAACAACAAGATCATATCGTTAGGAGAATGATATGGTGGACATACTCCTATAGATAACCGTAGCATAAAGATCAAGTCATTTCAATAGTTCAATTGCTATATGCTTTCTAATACATAGTAACCTAATTCCTTCGACCATGAGATCATGCATATCACCTTTACCGGATGGATGCTTTGATGACATCAAACACCACACCGTAACTGGGTGGCTATAAAGGTGGCATTGAGTGTTTGGAAAGTATTGGTTGAGACACACGGATCAAGAGTGGGATTTGTCCATCCATATGACAAATAGATATACTCTGGGCCCTCTCGGTGGAATGTCATCCAATTAGCTTGCAAGCATGTGACTGGCTCACAAGGGATCACATATCACGGGAACGAGAAAAGAGTACGTATCGGTAACGAGGTTGAACTAGGTATGCAGAGATACCGACGATCATAACCTCGGATAAGTAAACTATCGTGAGACAAAGGGAAATTGGTATCGTATGTAAGTGGTTCATTCGATCGCAAAGTAATCGTAGAAATATGTGGGAGCCATATGAATTTCCAGATTCCTCTATTGGTTATTGTTCGGAGAAGTGTCTCGATCATGTCCGCATAATTCACGAACCGTAGGGAGACACACTTAAGGATTCGACGTTGTTTGAGTAGTTATGGTATTATGAGAAAGAGACCGAATGTTGTTCGGAGTCTCGGATGGGATCCAGGATATCACGAGGTGATCCGGAATGGTCCGGAGAATAAGATTCATATCAGGAAAGTCTTGTTTCGGAGTTGGGGAATGATTCCGGTGTTTTCACCGGGAATGTTCTAGAAGGGTCCGGAAGGTCCGGCACTCTAGAGGGGAAGGGTACATGAATGTGTCATGACAATGTGGAATGGTTGCATCATGTACTAGGTCACTTGGCTGGGAAAAATAAAGGGAGAAATCAAAATCTAGTTTGAAAGTCAAATGCCAATTTGAAAAAGTCAAACGGCAAGTTTGCTTGGTGGAGGGAGAGTAGGAAACTTACTTGGGGAGGAAGTCCCACTCCCTCCACCCGCTGGCTAAGGAGGTGGAGTTGGAGGAGGACTCCCTCCTCATAGCCACCTCCCTCCCACCTATAAAAAAAGGGGTAGGGCGCCCCCTACCCTCACACCAAAAACCCTAGCCTCTAAGTTGCCGCCACCTCCAAGCCGCCTCCTAGGGCCTCCTCTAAACTCGGCGAGTTAGGGTTTCCCTAAACCCTAGCCGCCGACCAAGCCCTCCCCTTGGTGCCCTCTAAACCGTAGATCGCCAAGGCCTCTCTCATACTCCACCATACTCGCTCTGGCTTAAGACGAAGCCCTGCGAGATCTCCCCTCTACTTCCGGTACCACGCCGTCATGCTGCCGAAATCGCGAGGAGAGTGCTACAACCTCAGATGCCTACTGGAACAAGGGAGAGGAAGGTCTTCATCGAGTACCGAACGTGTGGCCGACTGCGGAAGCGCTGCCGGAACGCAGCGCCGGAAGGATCGTCTACGCGATATTGAGATCGGAAGTGTACGACTACATCATCCACGAGGATCTGCTCTCGTTAACCGCTTTGGATCTTCGAGGGTTAGTACTCTATCGTCTCGTTGCTGCAATCTAGTAGATAGATCTTGGCTTGTGTGTGTCATGCGATAGAAATTTTTTGTTTTCCATTCTACGAACCCCTACAGTAGTATCAGAGCCGTGTCTATATGTAGATCTGTTGCACGAGTAGAACACAATGATCATTATGGGCGTTGATGCTTTTTGTTGTCAATTGCTTCTTGTGTACTTTTCATCTTGCGGGATGGTGGGATGAAGCGGCCCGGGCTAACCTTACATGACATCATTCATGAGACTTGCTCCACGCTTGACATGCAACTTGTATTGCATAAGTGGATTTGCGGGTGCCTGTTTCTCCCAACATAGTTAAGATTCAATTTACAACGGGTGATTGACAATACTAGTATCAATGTTGTGGTTCTTGTTCGTAAGTTTGAACGACACTTATTGAAAGCCCCAAACCACGTAAAACATGCAAAGAAAATTACAGGCGTCTAACTTTGTTTTGCAGGGGTGTGCTGTGATGTGATATGGCCATGATTGTGATTATATATGATGTATGCAATGTTCCTTATTGTAAGTTGGCAACCGGCAGGAGCCATATGGTTGTCTTTTAAATTCAGTTAAGACCCGCGTGTCTATTATTCAAAGTAGTTGTAATAGTTGATGCTGGTGGATGACAACCATGAAGCGGCTCCATTGACATTGACGCCATACTGGTGATGATGGAGATCATGTTCGTGCTTGAAGATGGAGATCGGAAGCACAAGAAGAAAGGCCATATCATATCACATATTATGAATTGCATGTGATGTTAATCCTTTTATGCATCTTGAATTGCTTAGTTAACGACGGTAGCATTATAATATGATCCCTCAAGCACACAATTTCAAGTTTTAAAGTGTTCATCCTTAGTAAGCACCGTTTCTAAAGCTAGTTGTTTCGAAGCATCACGTGATGATCGGGTGTGTTAGATTCTGCGAGTGTATACAACGTGAGCAAGCCAGATTTGCTCATGCGGAAGCTAAGGTTTGATCTTGACGGGCCTAGCATGTACATACATGGTCTCGGAACACGGATCACCGAAAGGTAAAGCATGAGTCATATAGTAGTTATGATGAACATGTTGATTGTTCGCCATTGAAGCTACATCAACTCTCGTGATGATCGGTTTTGATGTGATGGATTTGGTTCGTGTGATCACTAAAACAATGTGAGGGATATTGTTTTGAGTGGGAGTTCAACAGCAATATGATTAAAAGTTGAACACTATTTATCATAAATTAAATCAAAGTGAATTTGCATAATTATTGTAGTCATTGACATCCGTTTACCACCTTGCGCTTAGTTTTAATTGAGATCATAGAACTATAGAATTCTGGTTAGTTACTTTATGAACTGGTATCGTATTGTTTTGAAGTGTTAATCTAAAGTTTAAAAGTCCCATTGCAAACTTTCAGTAAGTTCCGGTTACTCCATGAAGTTTAATAGTTGGTATTAAATCAAGAATAACAATTCCAGTGTTAGTATATAAGTATCATGTTTATCTCCATAATTCTGGATATTCAAAGGGTTGTCTTAATATCAAGGTTATCTAGGATCTGAAAGAGTTGTTTCAGAAACCATGATGTATGGAAGATATTGCGATATCTAAAATGATGTTTTGGTTACAACATGATAGAGTATAATGTGACAAAGTTAATGTTCTCATATTTGATGAGAATTTACAAAAGGTTGGAGACACTAGTTGTCCTAATCCTCCAAAAGGTTTTGGAAAGCAACATTATACTCGCGATTCATCGTTATAAGCTAAAAGTAGCTTAATCATGGATAATTCCATGATAAGGGTGAATATTTGATGTAGGTAAAATTTTTACTACACCAAGAGATTACTAAAGAAAGGAATTTGAAAGAACACCAAACATTTGATGATGGTGATCTACTTCAAAGTGCAAGTCCAAAGACATTGGGATTTAACTATACATGCTTTGGACTATGTGTCATGTATATGGCTCCACTATTTATATTGATAGATTCTTTCAAACATAAAAGAAATACTGAAAGAAAATCTCATAAATATATGGTAGAAAAGAAAAGACTAAAATTGTTCAGTTTAGGTATATAAAGGATATACAGGTTATGGCTGTATTCTTTGCTTGTTAAATAATGTGGTTCTTAAGTATTGGATACTGAATTTGTTGGTATGAATCGTCATACGAAACAACAGAATTCATGAACTACAATGGCCTACGTAACTAGCAAAAGAATATGTGATGATGTTCATCGAGAACAAATAAAGGGTTATTGTGTTGCTCGTTAAACATCAAAGCTTGCCTTCAAGATTTGTTTTATCAGGTATTATGAGAGCAAAAGGGTTGTTCGAATAATTACCGTAATCCATAAAATATGGATGATTTACAAATCTCGTTGGAGAAATCACATCCATAAAACTAGTGCTAAAAATGTCGAAAGACAAATTGATTAAAAGATCACTTAGGAAGTGACATTGCCGTTTAAATTATATTGGAAAGAAAACATGAAGAAACTCCATGTGGATGGAATTTTGGAGTCTTTTGATTTTTGATCAAATGATGCTTGTGAAACTTTCCTAAAGATAATTAAAACTTTGTTCATAGGCCAAAAGGGAACGAATGACTAGCTTATTGGAACTTGTACATATTGTTGTATGAAGGCCATTATGTGTAGTCAAGAGCGATGGACTTCAACTTCATATGCTTTCTCCGAAAATTTAAGTGAATATATGAATATTTACTTAATAAGGATGAAGTATGAAACATTTGAAAAGTTCAAAGACTTTCAAGCTGAAGTGCAAAATCATTGTAACAAGAATATAAATAGTTTATGATAAGATCATAAAGGAAGATATTTGAGTTACAAGTTTAGCATAAAAACACCTAAGATTTAAGGAATCGTTCCATGGATTTACATTTCCCGAAACACCATAAGAGCATGGAACATTTGAGATATGTAATTGAACCTTGTTTGACATGGTAAGATAAAAGGTGTAATTCATAAAACTGTCATTATATTTTAAAGATTAAAAGCTTTAGAGACTACCGTTTTTCCATTGAAAAGAGCTTCATCATAATCCGTTGAAATGACACCATATAAAGTTATGGTTTGGGATAAAACCCAAGTTGTCTTTTCTTAAACATTGGTATGCTATGCATAAGAAAGATGTTTGCAACCAAAGTCGGATGAACCTGTCTTTGTATGTTATTTCGAATAACTGTTAAGTATTCCTCCATAACATCGGAGACAAAAGTGTTTGTCACTTAGAATGTCAAGTTTCTTTGAGAGGGAATTTTTCGTGAAAAGATAAGTGGGAGTACCATAGAACTTTGATAAGGTTAAAAGAACCTTAGCTATATGTGCAAATTTGCGCAGCGCCGAAAAGTGTTCCAGAGGCAGCAACAATGCTCATGGCTCACATGCCTCAAAGGTTGTGGTTACGAAGGTCAAAGTTTCTATTGAACCAAGTAGGTCGGGTAAACAATCAAATGCCAATATTTGAGGGTTGAATCATTATTTGAGAATAATGAACGGACTACATGCAAAGAAGCGATGATGGGCCCTGACTCCGTAAAATGGCTTGAAGCCATAAAATCCGTGATAGTTCCATACACGAGAAATCAAGCTTTGAACTTAAAGGACCCTCGAGAAAGGTGTAAGACCTTACAATTGTGTTTGGATCTATAAAGAAATAGACATGGATGTTTCACATCTATAAAATAGTCGACATGTTGGGAAAGAGTTCACAACAATATTCAAAGGTTGACTATGACAAGATTTGATCTTTCATAGCGATATTTAGTCTAGACGGATTAATGTAGCAACCACTACATATAATTTTGTTATGTGGTAGTTGAATAAGCAAAACAAGTTCTTCTAATAGAATTGTTACCTAGGACATGTGCATAACACGGTCCATAGGGTTTTGTTAATTCAAAGGATGCTAAAAGCATATGCAAACTTCAATTGTTGAAGTAAGCATTGCAGAGTTGGAATCTTCACTATGATGAAACTGTTAAAAGAGATTAATTTCATTAGAGACGATGAAGATGCTTGCATTTGCAAGAAATTAAGTGGGAGCACTAAGACATGTTTCTAATACATTATGTAGAAGACATATTGTTGATTGGAAATGATGTGTCTTTTTATTAACACAAGATAAGAATTTCATCTCGATGAAAGGCTTAGGCAGAACCCGAATATTTGGAATCAATGTCTATATGGATAAATTGTGACACCAATATGGTTGTGCCACAAGTACATAGATGAGATATTGAATAAGGTCAATATAGAAATTGCAAGAAAAGTTCTTGTTGCATAGGAAGGATTAAATAAAGATTTAAGTATTTCTGATACTTGATAGATACAATCACAAAGAGTATTTTATCAAACATGATGTGATGTGTACAAATCCAGATATGTCCTATGCTCTAAATGTTATGAGCGTATACCAGAATGATTCATAAGATGATTATTGGACGGTAGTAAAGATATTCTTATGATCTTTTAGAAGAAATAAGAATATATTATTTTGTAGAAGTGACAAATAGATGGTTAGTTCATTGTAAAAGTATTACATTGATACTAGTTTTTTCACAAAGTACAAATTAAGTTTATCTCAATCTAAACTAAGGGTGGCACAATATGATGGAAAGTAAGTTCCATAATGAATTTGGATGAGTTCCAAAGTTAAGACATTGTGACAGATACTACAACAAAAGGCTAAGTATATGACTACTGTTACAGCAGCAAAAGAGGGCATTTGTGTCAAGAAGTTTGTTATAAAACAAGGTGTAGTTCACAGTGGGATAATACTATGAAGATATATTGTACGACAATATTATCAACATGTTTTAACCCCAAGGAACTAAAGGTATCACCAAAGGACCAAATTTGTACAAAGCCATCTCATTAGAAAATGAGTGATGCGTGGAGACGCAAAGACATGCAATTACACACGGACCTGAAAGTGTCGGATCCGGAGATCAGTTGACCACTAGCAATCGTGTAAATACAACACTGGAAAGCCATAGGTGTTGAATACACAAAGGTTTGAAACTAGATTATTGACTCTAGTGCAAGTGGGAGACTGTTGGAGATATGCCCAAGAGGCAATAATAAAGTGGTTATTATCATATCTTCATACTTATGATGAATGTTTACATACCATGCTATAATTGTATTAACCGGAAACATTAATACTTGTGTGATTTGTAAACATAAAAGAGTCCCTAGTATAGCCTCTTGTTAAACTAGCTTGTTGGTTAATATATGATCATGGTTTCCTGATCATGAACATAGAGATGTTATTAACAACAGGGTCATATCATTAGGAGAATGATATGATGACATACTCCTATAGATAAGCGTAGCATAAAGATCAAGTGATTTAATATAGTTCATTTGCTATAAGCTTTCTGATACATAGTAACCTAATTCCTACGACCATGAGATCATGTTAATCACCATCACCGGAAGGATGCTTTGATGACATCAAACACCACACCGTAAATTGGTGGCTATAAAGGTGGCATTGAGTGTTCGGAAAGTATGGGTTGAGGCACATGGATCAAGAGTGGGATTTGTCCATCCATATGACGGATAGATATACTCTGGGCCCTCTCGATGGAATGTCATCCAATTAGATTGCAAGCATGTGACTGGCTCACAAGGGATCACATATCACGGGAACGAGAAAAGAGTACTTATCGGTAACAAGGTTGAACTAGGTATGCAGAGATACCGACGATCAAAACCTCGGATAAGTAAACTATCGTGAGACAAAGGGAAATTGGTATCGTATGTAAGTGGTTCATTCGATCGCAAAGTAATCGTAGAAATATGTGGGAGCCTTATGAATTTCCAGATTCCTCTATTGGTTATTGATCGGAGAAGTGTCTCGATCATGTCCGCATAATTCATGAACCGTAGGGAGACACACTTAAGGATTCGATGTTGTTGAGTAGTTATGGAATGATGAGTAAGAGACCAAATGTTGTTCGAAGTCTCGGATGGGATCCGGGATATCACGAGGAGATACGGAATGGTCCGGAGAATAAGATTCATATAAGGAAAGTCCTGTTTCGGAGTTGGGGAATGATTCCGGTGTTTTCACCGGGAATGTTCTAGAAGGGTCCGGAAGGTCCGGCACTCCGGAGGGGAAGGGTGCATGAATTTTTCATGACAATGTGGAATGGTTGCATCATGTACTAGTTCACTTGGCTGGGCAAAATAAAGGGATAAATAAAATCCTAGTTTGAAAGTCAAACGCCAATTTGAAAAAGTAAAACGGCAAGTTTGCTTGGTGGAGGGAGAGTAGGAAACCTACTTGGGGAGGAAGTCCCACTCCCTCCACCCGCCGTCTAAGGAGGAGGAGTTGGAGGAGGACTCCCTCCTCCTAGCCGCCTCCCTCCCACCTATAAAAGAAGGGGTAGGGCGCCCCCCTACCCTCACACCAAAAACCCTAGCCTCTAAGTCGCTGGCCACCTCCAAGCCGCCGCCGCCTAGGGCCTCCTCTAAACTCGGCGAGTTAGGGTTTCCCCAAACCCTAGCCGCCGACCAAGCCCTCCCCTTTGTGCCCTCTAAACCGTAGATCGCCAAGGCCTCTCTCATACTCCACCATACTCGCTCCAGCTTAAGACGAAGCCCTGCGAGATCTCCCCTCTACTTCCAGTACCACGCCGTCATGCTGCCGGAATCGCGAGGAGAGTGCTACAACCTCCGCTGCCTGCTGGAAAAAGGGAGAGGAAGGTCTTCATCGAGTGCCGAACGTGTGACCGACTGCGGAAGCGCTGCCAGAACGCAGCGCTGGAAGGATCGTCTACGCGATCTTGAGATCAGAAGTGTACGACTACATCATCCACGAGAATATGCTCTCGTTAACCGCTTTGGATCTTCGAGGGTTAGTACTCTATCGACTCGTTGCTGCAATCTAGTAGATAGATCTTAGCTTGTGTGTGTTCATGCGATAGAAATTTTTTGTTTTCCATGCTATGAACCCCTACATAGTAACCCTAGAACCCAAAGGGGTGTAACCTAGCTAGCACCGCCTATATAAGGAGGGGCATAGTAGTAGTAGGAGGAGGTTGGACCAAGTAGGGAACTAGTGCCTAGTACACTAGTTCATACAGCTCAAGGAGCACTTGTAAATCTCGAGCATCAATAAAATTCCTAAGTTTGGAGAGTTCATCTTGTTCTTCGTGCATGGCAAGACCGTGAACTCCCTCCCCGGTGACTACAAGCAGCCATTCGGCCCCCAACTTAAGCCTACCCATGGCATCTGCCGTGACACCACCACGACAGTTGGTGCCCACCGTGAGGAAGAAGCAGGTGCTTGATGGAGTCTTCATCCGGACGGGCAACCTCATCGCCAAGACCGGCGAGCGCGTCTAATCCGGCCTCTTCTAGAGGTTTGGAGCGCTCAACTTCGTCAGCGAAAACGCGGGGTGCTTCGGGACCAAGCCGTTCCCTAGGGGCGATCGCTTCATCAAGTTCGGCGAGCACCAGGTCTACGTCGCTGTGCGTGTGGAGCGAGCATATCCGGAGCGCGTCATCCTGGCGCTAGATCCGCCAGCGATTCATGTCGCTGGGAAGCTTCAACAACTTGTCTCCGTTGAGGTAATGATGACAGCTCCTGACCTAGCAGCTCCACCAATAGATCCAGTAGTGAATGAGATTGCTGACGGAGTAAATCATGAGGAGACACCAAAGGCCGTGAGAACGGCAAAAGCACCGCTAGAAAAGCCAGAAAACATAGCTAGGAGTAAGAGGGCTAAAGAGTTGCAAGATGCGATAGATAAGTTGGCAGAGACAGTTGCACAAGAAACTGACCCGGCACGTGTGCAAGCCGAGTTAGAGGGGACCAGGATAAAGGTTCTGGAGAAAGCCAAGGAGTTAGCACAGTTACAACAAGATGTGGATATTACAATCTAAGAGCTTAACTCGGCAAACCGAGTTAAGGGTGCAAAGACCCGGCTTGATGCAACAAGGTTAAGAGGAAGAAACCTCAATGAGGAGCTGGCGGATGCAACATCGAAAATAACACCAGATAACAACAATGAAACAGCTATGCGGCCGACATACAATACATCAGCTAACCTGCGAGCCGCAGAAGCAGCAATGGAAGAATTACCCCATTTGATGGGAGAAGAAAAGAAGAGACAACAAGACCGAGTCAATGAACTGGTAAGAGAAGCCAGCATGCTAAATGAAGCCTACTACAGGACGAGTCAAGGTATAGCAGGGAGGTCACAGCTAGTTCACTCGGTGACTCCTGTCCCGGCAAGATCAGCAGGCACACGACATCATCACCCGAAGCAGCGCCAAGACAGAGAAAAGAAAAGAGCGTGGATTCGGGGAGGAACAAGCAAATGATCACTTATGACCCGACAATGGCTCAGGGAAACCTAGCACATGCACAAGGAACAAGAAGGAATAATGCCCAGGGAAATGAGAACCAGGAAAATGCAGGCCGAGAAACACAAGCATGGAAAAGGAATGACAATCGAGGGCAAAATTTTGTGCCTCAACCTTGGCGTGGATCTCACTCGGTAGGAGAAGGAAATCCAACACCAAATAATGCACCAACTCAACCCGAAAGAAGACAAAAAAGCGTGGTAAAAGAAGCACAATGGCCTGCTGACCTGAACGCAAACATATACAATGATGGTTACTCGGCGATGGTAGACGACGGGTATGAGTTGCCGGATCACGCATATCAAGCGATGGGAGCCAGACTCGGAGGCAGGAACCTTCAGCCGGATGATGCAAGGATGAAGCTTGACCGAATAAAGATGTCAGAGCTGATCGAGTCGCAAGGTCCATAGGGTCCACCATGCTTTGTCCCAAGGATCATGAAGGAACCACCTGTACCGAACTTCCAGCTAGCCAGAGGAACAAAAACTTATGATGGAAGCACAAAGCCAGACGACTGGCTCATAGATTATGGAATAACTATGAAAATCGCGCAGGGAAATTTGAGATGGGGAGTATGATATGTACCGCAAATGTTAGAAGTACTAGCGCGGGTGTGGCTGAATAATTTGCCACCAGGAAGCATCAACAGCTGGATCGATTTTCAGGACGCTTTTGTGAGCAATTTCACAAGTACCTACAAGAGGCCGAATCGCCCACAACAGCTAGCAATGTGCAAGCAAAGGCCGAATGAGACTGACAGAGAATTCCTCACAAGATGGTGCACAATGCGCAACTCTTGCGAAGGGGTAATCGAGTCATAGGCAATAGCTTGGTTTGCAGACATGGAAGTGTGTTGTGGCAAAGGTTACAGAGGGATATGCTGGCAAGCTTGGCAGACAACAATAAGAATTGCCGACTTGAATGCATTAGGAGATCCGACTCAGCCTCTGCTCATGTCGGCAGACGGGATGACTGAGACTCAGATCTATGATGCTGATGTGTCGCAAAGGCGCCAGGAAAGAGCCGAATACAGGAGCAAGAGAAGAGATGAAAGGCCAGACTACAGGTATGGTTCGACTCCGGTTGCGGCTGTGAGTCAGGATCATCCTGATGCTGGAAGTAGCCAACGTCAAAGGACAAGTGGACAACAACAGTGGGTACCAAAGAATGATGGCAAAAAGCCATATGAACAAAGGAAGCAGTATCAGGACTGACAGAAGTATACCTATGAGATTATGATGGACCAGCCGTGTAAATTTCACACGCCTAATCCGAGTAAGCCAGCAAATCACACAACAAGACAATGCACTTGGTTTCAGAAAGGAGACAGAGTGGATTCACCGAGTAAGTAGCTACCACCACCTCCCCTCCACCACTCACTTGAGGAAATGCTTAGGCTGTGGGAGCTGATAATAGATATGAAAACAGGCAGCCAAGGTATCATAATCTAGAGAGAAGAGAAGCGGTGTACCAGGTGCACAATCCAAGAAATGACGACGCTCACGTCGGCCATGAAACTATGAATGAGTACAGAGAACATCACCAGAGCTATGTCGTCTTCGTCACAGAGCCGAATGACAAAAAGAGTTAGCAGAGACGGATGATGGAGGTGAATGCCACAATGGTCTGAGCAAGAAATAACTTGGAGCATAAAGGATCACCCCAAGATCATGCCAACCCCAGGAGGATATGATCTAGTCTTAGATCCAACGTTCATGGGCCCTGATATCAATGTGAAGTTTTCCAAGGTACCGATCGACGATGGCAGTAGAATCAACATCATATACAAGGATACCATGCTCAAGTTAGGCATTACCATGAACATGCTAGAGCCGACTAAGACAAATTCCCATGGAATTGTGCCGGGATTGTCCTGTGAGACAATTGGCAAGATCTGGGTCGACGTCTTATTCGGCAACAGAGAGAATTGCCGCACTGAAGCCATAGAGTTCGAGGTGGTTGATTTTGTCAGCTCGTATCATGCCTTACTCGGCAGGCCGGCTATGGTGAAGTTTATGGCTACTCCTCACATCGCTTACTTGAAAAAAAGCTGCCAGGCCCATGTGGGGTGATCATAGTTGAAGGAGAGTACAAAAGTTCCATTGCATGTGCCTCAACCGAATCTTCATTGGCTGAGTCACTGGTCATAGCGCAGGAAAAGCATCAAATGTTGGAGGTGGCATCATTGGCCAAAGCAGCACAAATGTCTATGTTGGCACTCACTAATCCGCATGGCAATGTGTCATTTCAACCTACCAAAGAGACCAAGAAGGTACAGGTGGATGAGACTTTCCCAGAGCGTACAGTTACCATTGGGGCTGGCCTCACTGACAAATAGGAAATCGAGCTCACCAGCTTCCTCCGTGAGAATCAGGATATCTTTGCATGGTCCACACAGGATTTGCAAGGAGTTTCGAGGGAGCTGGCAGAGCACTCTCTTCATGTAAGTCTAGATGCCAAGCCAGTGAAGAAACCCCTCCACCGCTTCGTCGAAGATAGGAGGAAAGTGATAGTTGTCGAGATTGCCAGGATCTTAGCTGCTGGATTCATCATGGAAGTACTGCACCCAGATTAGTTATCAAATCCAGTCTTGGTCGAGAAGAAAAAGGATGACCCGAACGTGGCAGTGGTATGGCGCATGTGTATTGATTACACGAACCTCAATAAGGCATGTCTAAAATATGCATTTCCCCTGCCACGGATCGACCAAGTCATAGATTCTACTGCTGGGTGTGAGTTGTTGTCATTTGTGGATGCGTATTCTGGATTCCATCAGATACCACTGAATCCGAATGATCAAATAAAGACATCTTTTATCACCCCGTACGGGGCATATTGCTATCGTACCATGCCATTCGGACTAAGAATGCAGGTGCAACATATCAAAGATGCATGCAAAAATGCTTGCAAGATCAATTCTACAAAAATGTTCAAGTTGACGTTGATGATGTGGTGATAAAAACCAAGCAAAGTCATACCCTAATTGAGGACCTGCATCAAACATTCGCAAACTTAAGAAGATTCCGGATGAAACTTAACCCGAAAAAATGCACATTTGGTGTCCTGGCTGGCAAGTTACTTGGATTTCTTGTATCCAGCCGAGGAATTGGGGCTAACCCGACAAAGATCAGGGCCATCGAAAGAATGGAATTGACAAAAACCCTCAACGATCTCCAGAAGTTCACAGGATGCCTGGCCTCGTTGAGCAGATTTATTAGTCGGCTAGGTGAAAAAGCCCTACCACTATATCAACCGATGAAAAAATCAGACAAATTCACATGGACACAGCAAGTTTATAGTGCTTTCCATGAATTAAATAAAATGTTGGCAACAGCACCAATATTCGCATCACCACTGTCCAAAGAGCCAATGTTGCTCTATGTCGCCGCAACAAACAGAGTTGTAAGTGCAGTAATAGTGGTTGAACACGAAGAAGAGGGCAAATCAGTCCAAATGCCAGTTTATTACTTGAGCGAAGTGCTCTCTGTATCGAAGCAGAATTACCCTCATTATCAGAAAATGACATTTGGGGTATATATGGCAGAAAAGAAGCTGAAACATTATTTTCAAGAACACCCAATCCGGGTAATATGTGAGGCGCCTATATCGGATATATTTGGCAGCAAAGATGCTAGTGGCCGAGTCGCAAAATGGGCCATAGAGCTAGCACCATATACTCCACAGTATGATAGGCGAGATGCAATGAAATCTCAGGCTGATGTAGATTTCTTCATAGATTGGATGGAGATGCAGTATGAACCACCACTGCCAGATCCGAATCACTGGAAAATGCATTTTGACGGGTCCAAGACTAAAATGGGTCTGGGCGCCGGGATAGTGCTCACATCGCCAAAGAGGGATCAGCTCAAGTATGTGTTACAGATCCATTTTGCTGCTTCCAACAACGTTGCCGAGTATGAATAACTTGTCCACGACATTAAAGTGGCCAAAGAGATTGGCATCGAAAGGATCATGTGCTTTGGCGATTCAGATTTGGTGATTTAGCAAGTGTCTGGGCATTGGGACGCATTGGACGCGAACATGGCGTTATATCATTTCCATGTGCAACACATTTCGGGATACTTTGACGGGTGTGAATTCCACCACGTCCCAAGAGCAGAGAATGAAGCAGAAGATGTACTATCCAAACTAGGTTCATCTCGGCAAGCAATACCACCAGGAATAGCGTTGGAACACCTTAGGAAACCATCGATCAAGCCGTCACCAGAATCTGAGTCAATCAGGATCACCCCGGCGAATCAGGTGTCAGACGTTGTGCCAATGGATATTGACTCAGGGGCAGTTTCGAGTTACTCGGGGACTGATCCATTCACCTCAAGGATAGCCAAATCACACTCGAGGACTCCTTAGGTCATGTCGGCAGAACATATGTCGGCTAAGCCAATGGAAATTGATGGGGAAACAAATCTGGAACCACTAATACCAACATGGGCACAACTAATATTCAACTACTTAAAGGATGGAACTTTGCCGAGTGATGAGACATTGGCGAGGCAAACAGAAAGAAGAGCAAAAGCATACACCATAATCAATAAGGAGCTATACAAGAGAAGTGTAATGAGTGTACTGCAGCGTTGTATCAGTTCAGAGAAAGGCCAAACAATTTTGTTGGATATTCCTCAAGGAGAATGTGGGCACCATGGTAAAACAGTTGTCACATTCTTAAGGGACATAATCCTAAGATATGGTTACCCACACAGTTTAATCACAGATAATGGCACAAACTTTGCTGAAGGAGCTTTTGCTTGATTCTGTGGAAAAATCCGAATAAGACTCGATGTAGCATCAGTCGCTCATCCAGAATCAAATGGACAAGTTAAACGAGCTAATGGCTTAATTCTATCTGGGATAAAACCCCGCTTGATGGAACCACTCCAGAGATCACCTGGTTGTTGGATAGAGGAACTACCCTCAGTGCTATGGAGTCTAAGGACAACTCCGAATCGGTCAACAGGATATATGCCATTTTTCCTTGTGTATGGGGCAGAAGCAGTTTTGCGTGCCGACATAGAGTATGACTCATCAAGAGTAAGGCAATACTCGGAAGCCGAGGTAAAATAGGCCCGAGATGATGGAGTTTACTTACTCAAGAATCAAGGGAATTGGCATTATCTAGATCCTCTATATATCAACAAATCCTCCGACGTTACCATAGCCGGAAAGTTCAACCTCGTGTTTTTCGAGAAGGGGATATGGTGCTAAGGCTAGTGCAACACACAGATGGAATGCATAAGTTATCACCCCCATGGGAAGTTCCATTCATTATAAGCAAAGCATTGTACAATTATTCATATTATCACATAGATCCTCGTGAAGCGCAAAAGAACAAGGCGGACAGATCAGGTGATGAGACCAAAAGACCATTGAATGTGGCACTGCTTCGCCCCTTCTACACTTAGGAGAAGCAGTGCATGTATCACTCGAACTCTCATATGTCGGACATTTGTGCCAGCTATGTGTTGATAATAAAATGGTATGACTTGAAAAAACTGACTCGTGGAATGCACCTTATGTTTTCCCTTTCAATTATTTTGTGTCGGCTGGCGTGACACCCAAAGCTTATCTCGGAACAAGTAGTGTTTACTCGAAAAAATCAACTCTTCGACTATGTTGTTGTCCGAAAACACGGCTTCATGTCAAGCAAGTGGAAAGGATGCATGACGAGTAAACACAAACGCCGAATAAATACAAGGAGAAACGTGAGTCGACCCTATGTCTTTTGCCTAATCCACTGCATGCTATATAGCATTTTGTGTTGAATGATCCTCGGCCAAGTGATCTAAGTTTCATACCCGCTAACTATATCCTTAGTACTTTGAGACTCTAATGTCGAACGCCAAAAAAGGTAGACAAGAGCCAAATTCAAGGAAAGGTGAAACGACAAAATGAGACTCGGGGACTTGCCCTTGGATGATTCACACTCAGAACATAACAAGATATTTAAAGCCTTACAAAAGGCACACAACCAAACATAAGTGCAATGTATATTACATTTGTCCCCGGCATACCGGGGATCTCATCAAAGTTAAAGTATTTGTCCTATTCGGTCTAAGAAACAGCAGGACTCGGAGGAGCAGTCTTGGAGCTAGGAGCATCGCTTGGAGCATCTGTCGAGTCAGGGGCATCAGTAGCCGAGTCTTGAGGATCGTCTGACTCGGTGGCCTCGCTGTAGGCACCCTCTTCATCAGCAACTTCGACAAGTGGTTCGCCAAGGTCGAGGAAGCTGTGACCGTTGCTCCAAGCATGCACCATAGTATACTTGATCATGGCCTAGGCTCACTCCTGGCGTCTCTTGATCAACTCAGGGTCATTCAGCTACTTCCCGTCCCCCCTTATGCGTGCAAGCACATCAAGATTGATGTCCTCGTACTAGGAGAGCACGAAGGAAAGGGCCTTATCCGCTGCAGATCGGCCGACCGACTCTTGCCACTGATCCAGCCTATCCTCAGTCTGAAGCAGCTTTTCAGCAAGGGGCTCGATGAGTGCAGGTGCATCTTCATCTGGCCAGAGCATGCGGAACACATGAATGGCTGATTTGAGCAAGTCCACGCCACAGGACTTGAGGGTCTTGACGTGCTCCCATAGTGCTTCGAGATGCTCATCGTTAGTCACCTCGCCATCAGCTGGAGCACTAGGCTCGGCTCTCACCTTCTTCATGGCTCGAATGGCGAACAAATTGGCCTCAGGGAAATTCTTTGCAAGAAAAAGAGAATCTTAGGAAAGTAACATACAAAGATGACAAAGTCAAGAACAAGAAAGCAGAGTGCAAAAAAGAGTAAGAAATCACTACCGAGAAAAGAGTTGATGGTGCCGAGTTTGGTTTGCCAAGCCTTGGCCTTGGCTTGGAGTGCATCCAGATCCATGTTCGCCGACTCAACCGCCGACTCGGCTTCCTTGAGCAGCTCCCTGGTTTTCTCGGCGCTGGCAGCATGTTGGCCGTCTTTCTCGGCAAGCTCCTCCTTCAGCCCCTTCACCTCGGCTAAATGTTTCTGCTCCATGTCGGCCATCAGCTTCTTCAGCCGGGTCACCTCGTCTCGCTCCTTCTAGAGTTCGGCTTGGTGCTTCTCTGCTTATTCGGAACAAATTACTCGTCAGAAGGAACAGAACTATCTTGACACGTCAAGATAATAAGGCAAGAGAATGGAAGGAACACAAAACATCACGAGGAAGGCAAAGAAGTTACTCTCCGTCTCGCTGATTTGCGAGTGGAGCGCATCGATGGTGGACTGGGCAGAAGCTGTGGGAAAAGAGCGAGAAAATACTAAGAAAATGAAGCAAAGAAAGGACACCGAATAAAGATAGGGCGAGTAAGAAGATTACCTTGGCCTTGGGTCTCGATTTGCAACTTTTCATAAGCAAGTTCGAGCTTGCGATGCTCCAGGAGGAGAGCTTGATGCACCTTGGTGCGCTCATTATGTGTAAGCTGCACAAAGGAAAAGGACAATGAATAAATGGAAAAGTCAAGCTCCCAGCCAGATAAAGAGTGACTCCTATCTTAGAGCTGACAACCGAATAAGCTTCTCATTCGGCAGTAACCTCGGGGACTAGGGATCGAAAGTATAACACGCGAGTTTGGCATAAAGAAATAAAAACTAATTTATTGCTTAAGAGCTTACAGCCGAGTAAGTTCCTCACTCGGCAGTAACCTCGGGGACTAGGTGATATGTATAACGGAAATACTCATCAACACACAAGAGTAGAAAAATCATTTACCTCGTTCAATTCATCCCGCGATCCATTAAGGTGATGGCTTGCTGGGTCATATCAGAGACGACCTTGGGGCCTAGCTTCAGTTTTTTGCCAGCACGGGTGCTGACCTCCTGCTCGCCAGTTGCATTCCACGCCAAAGCGTAAGGCTCAGCCGAACCAAGGCCATTCCCGCTGAGCGTCCGAGTGATAACTTGCCCCATCTTCAAGGTAGTTCCCACATTGGCGCGGGTGGCAGCTACACTAGTGTAAAGGGCAACAACTTTAGAGCCATCACCTGACCCGGCAGCCGCGGACCCGCTCGGTTTACCCGTTGACGCAAGCATTGTTGATAATGTCGGGGGGGGGGGGATCTGAGGAGCGGTACCCGGAGCACAAACCAAAGTTGTTTGTTTGGTGGAGGTGGTCTTGCCGGATGAAGTGCGAGCCAGACCAGGAGCCGTAGGCCGGGTCTTGTTCTTTTACAGAAGAGGAGAGTGAGAAGATTTGTTCGGAGAAGAAAGGGGAGCCGACTGACTGGGATCAACAGTTTTGCTCGCACCAAGATCAGAAAGTTGTTCATGTGCACCAGCTTGAGGGCTGATTCTAGAGGAACTGGTGGCGGAGGTTTTCTCGGCGCCAGCATCGCTGGAACCAAGATTAGGAAGTTGTTCCTAACCAGCACCAGGGGTGCTGGGCCGAGCCTCCTTCGCCGGGTGCGCCACCGGGTCTGACTGACACTGAGAAGCATGAGGCTCAACAGTGGGAGCCTCGACTCGGACGGGATTCTGTACCGTAGATTCAGCCGGAATAGGTGCAGGCCTTAGCGGCGAGGCGATGCTAGGAGCAGCCTGGTTAGCCGACAGAGGTGCAGCAACGCATAAGAAGGAAAAATATATTGTAAGAAGAACACAAAAGCATACCCGGTGACAACCAGATCGCGCGGCATGCGACGTGTGATTCGGCGCCCAACAGCTTTGCAAGTCTCAGCCAGCGTGGCAGCAGCAGGAGAAGCAGGAATAGTCTTGCTCTTTTTGGCTGGCTAAGTATTGGAGGAGGCCCCGCGTCGCTTATTCGGCTTGGCGATGGGGATCTTGCCGACTCCGCCCACGGCGAGAGGTGGAGTGTCATGTACCTGGCCAGCTGCATAAGTAAATGACAGGCTTGCTTGAATAAGTTAGAGGGCTAAGGTCACAAGGCATGTACCTCCAAAATCGTACAATCATCATCCTCATCATCATCATGCCAATCTTGTAAGGGGTTTCAAGATTGACTCTTACCCGATGTTGAAGCAGCAGTCGCATGCGGAATGGACATGAAGCACTCCAAATCATACTCGAATTCGTCAGAGTCGGAGCGATCCTCATTGTAAGCGCTAGGAGGGACAGTACTGTCATCAACCTGGTGAACAAGGTTCTGTGAGAGACAAACATAATAAGTATCGAAAACTAGACTAAGAGCAGCAAACAAGCTAAAGATGACTCGGCAATGAAAGTGACTCGGAAACTTACCCAAGGGATAGGCTTGACCCGGCTAAACGGAGGGCAACTCCAAGCCCAATCATCCGCCAAGTTCAGTTTGAAGATCGAGCTTACTCGGCAAGCCACTGAATCGTGGGTAAGCTCCTTCGTCGAGTGCCGAGTGGGGTCATGGGAGCCACTCATGAAGCACATCTTGTGGCTCCTGGCTTGGGTAGGGCTTACCCGGCGAGAGATGAAGCTGCACATGAGGTTCGTGTCGGCGAGATGAAAGTTCTCATCCGGCGACATCAACCTTTCCAAGATCACATTGGCCTCGTTCACCACAACGTCTTGGTCGTGCGGGTCAAGCTGCCAGAATTTCTTGCTGGGGACCTCGTTCGAGAAAGGGGGGAGTCTAATGTTATCGATGGCCCCGCTGTTTTTGACATAGAAGAAAGTCCTATGCCATTTCTTGCAAAAGTCGAGGCCAGTGACCCGCAGAAAGATGGAGTATCTCCTGGGAGTGATGCTAGTGGCACCGCACCAATTCGGTTTCTTCTCGGCTTGGGGAGAGCCAGGATGAGGGACAACTTGCACCCTAAAGCTAAAATATTTGGCCCACAGAAGAACTGTAGGCCAAATGCCAAAATAGGCCTCGCAAGCGGAAATGAAGCAGGAAAGGGAGCCAATCATGTTGGCAGGGAGATGATGGGTCTGGAGATGGAAAGTGGAAAGAAACGAAGAAAAGAAACTGCTCACTAGCAGAGCGAAACCTCGCTCAAAATGAGAAAGGAAAACCACCCGCTCATTGGCATCGGGTTTGGGGGAGATCTCATCGGCGGGAAGACAGTAGTCAACCTGGTGCGGGATGCGCCTGGTGGAGAAGAGCCATTCGACCTCCTTGGTGGAGACCTCTGAACCCTCCCAGTCGCGCGCTTGCCGGCAGGAACCTCCTATTCCTCGGTCCCACCAGCACCGTCTCATGCGTCCATGATCCTCCTAGACTCAATCTCCTCCGCCGTTGGAAGAGGTTTGGAAGAACAAGGAACCGTAGTGGAATAAGAAGAGGAAAAGGGCAATCACAAGGCAAGAGCAGAAAGCAAGAAGAACCGCAGAGGAGGAAGTTTGATTTTGGAGGCGCAAGGAAGAAGAAGAAGCAGGGGGAAACTGAACGGGCGAGGGAAGTTGTAACCCCCTCACCCCTACTTAAGGGCAGTAAAAACCCCAATCATGGGATCCCCCTACGCCGTGCGGCCAGTGTGTGGCCGTGTACCCCGCCGACTGACCCAATCAGCGGGATCCACATGACAACAATACACGGAAAATACCCTGCCACGTCATGAAAAAAAGGACAAGGGGCGCAGACCGATGGGACTGCCACAGTGACGGGGAATAACTGCGCAGCCGTCAATGTGCGGTCAGAGCTTGGAACAAAATTTGAGGCAAGTTACCATGATTACCAGCTTTCAGTGACTGAGGCACGCCGAAAATGACTCGGAATTGGCAAAAATGACTCGACACGAGGCGAAAATGAGCCAGGAAGTCAAAAAACGGACCCGGAAACTGTCAGACAGACTCATCAAAATGCGAAAACGCGCCAAACAGTGCGCCATAAGCAAAGAATAAGGACAAAAGAAAAAGTTCCAATTACACTAAACGAACCTCGAGACGCCTAACAGCTAGAACTGCTAAACCTCACCAGCTTTGAGGACTAATGTCGGGGGGCTAACCCCCTGTAGGGTCACAAGGGGTGAAAACAATCCAGTTGGCTTACGCCGAGTAAGTACGGCCGAGTAAGAGAATCGTATGCGGACGACATAAAAAATACGTCGGCCCTATAAGACAAAGATGTTAACCTTACAGGAATCAACGAGCCAAGTCTCTCGAGGATGGGTCGAGTCAGATAGGACGCGTGGCACCTTTACGAGTGAGGCTCAGGAGGGACCATGGTAAAACATGGTCAAAAGGGGAGGGCGCCGCCAGGTGACACGAAAGGAGCCGGGTGACTCCCAAAGCAAGGGCTGGCGTACAAAGTTACTGCATGACACCAAGAGGAACAGGAGGCGACTTACCAGAAGACCGTTGGAAGTCCAGCTTTGTGAACTGGGCCATTGGGCTTAGGGAAAGCCCATGACCTAGCCCACATAGTAGGGACCAAGATCCAAACAGTAACCCTAGAACCCAAAGGGGTGTAACCTAGCTAGCACCGCCTATATAAGGAGGGGCATAGCAGTAGTAGGAGGAGGTTGGACCAAGTAGGGAACTAGTGCCTAGTACACTAGTTCATACAGCTCAAGGAGCACTTGTAAATTCGAGCATCAATAAAATTCCTAAGTGTGGAGAGTTCATCTTGTTCTTCGTGCATGGAAAGACCGTGCACTCCCTCCCCGGTGACCACAAGCACCCATTCGGCCCCCAACTTAAGCCTACCCATGGCATCTGTCGTGACACCACCATGACACATACAGCTTGTGCTCCCCGAGCTTCTCAAGTATCAAACGGAAATGTTCTTCATGCTATTATTTGATCTTGGAATAGATCAAAATGTCGTCGATGAATACGACAAAAAACTTGTCAAGAAACTCCATGAACACCTTGTTCATCATGTTCATGAAATAAGATGGTGCATTTGTCAATCCAAATGGCATCACGGTATACTCATACAATCCATACTTGGTGGTAAAAGCAGTCTTAGGTATGTCTTTCTCTCTAATCTTTAGCTAAAAATAGCCTGATCGGAGATCAATCTTTGAGAACACATGGGCTCCTTCTAGCTGATCAAATAGATCATTGATTCTTGGCAAAGGGTACTTGTTCTTTATAGTCACTTCGTTGAGTGAACGGTAGTCTATGCATAACCTTTGACTTCTATCCTTCTTCTCAACAAACAGAACTGGTGCACCCCAAGATGAAGAACTTGGTTGGATAAATCCTTTTTGCAACTGTTCTCCAAGTTGTTTCTTGAGTTCTTTCAATTCAACAACTAACATATTGTAGGGTCTCTTTGCTATTGGTCCAGACCCTGGCAGTAAGTCAATCAGAAACTCCACATATCTATCTGGTGGCATTCCTGGTATTCTTCCGGAAACACATCCGGGTACTCCTTCACAACCGGTACACTGTCTATGCTAACCCCTTAATAGAATTTAGCTTACTCCCTTTAGATTCAAAGTTAGACTTGAACCTAATATGTTTCTTATCCGGAGTTGTGAGTGTAACAGTACGACTGGCACAATCTATTATTCCTTCATACTTAGTCATCCAATCCATGCCCAGAATAACATCCAATCCTTGGGAATCTAGGATTATCAAACTAACTGGAAACTTATACTTTCCAAATTCTATCACTAGATCATGACATCATCTCTCCACCTGGAGAGTTTACTTTAATAGGACACCAAATAGTTTCAATTGGGAGTCCATTTTTATCAACAAATACTCTTGATATGAATGAATGCGATGCACCGGTATAAAAAAGAACAAGTGCTGGAAATGAATTAAGCTTGAACTTACAAGCCACATCATCAAATTCCTCATAGGTTTCCTCTACATTGATGTGGTTCACCTGACCCTTCTGAAATGGGTTGGGCTTGTTGGATCCATCAACCTTCTTTTCTGGGCATTCATTTGCATAGTGCCCGGTTTTCTTACACTTGAAGTGTAGTTGTCCCAACCTGATAAGGTAGAGATCCCTGTGTACAATGCTAGTCCCTAGATCGAATAGCTAGCATCCATAGTTTAAGATGTAATATCAAGAAACAAAGGTAATATTACAACTTTATAACCAGGAATAAAATAATTCATTACATCTTACATAGCTCATATGGCTATCTCATTACAATGCAGCAGAAATATCTATATAGCATGGAGTCCTTCATCTTTAAAGTGCCACAGGCAATCATGTTGGTTGTAGACTTGTAATCCTATTCAACACACTTCACTAACATCAAACAAAACTGCAAGATAATAAGTTACAGCCACAAGGGTCAATACATTTGAATTGTATTGGCAAGTGATACTATGGTAGAATAGTGGTATCTATCATCTATATGCATTTGGCTAAGTGGAGTTTAGGCTTGCTTTGCTCAAAATAAGGTTTTCCTTATTAGTTGAAAACACTAAGTTTTTGTTTGTCTAGATCACCCAAGGAACCACCAATAGTAATTGGTGAACCTTTAACCCTTGTTCAACCATAAGTTTTTAACTTAGAAATTGGGATGAGGAGATCCTTGATAGCTTCAATGTCTTGATGCTCAAATTTTCCATTGCCGGGGACACGGCTAAGTACTTAGATTTTACTCTCTCGAGAGGTGGTGCACTTTCCCGACAAGACTCGACATGCATCGAGACAAGATCTTTCATAAGCCTTCCCTTATACCAAATGAACGCGTTCCAACCTATCGCCCCTACCACCTTCTGTCCATCTGACTAAGTTATTGCAACCTATATGATCTAGGCAGAGCCCATATTGCCATGTGGCTACACTAGAAGATTCTCAACACTTTAACATCTCAAATATCTTTGTTCCTAGGTGGCTTTCCGCAAGTGCGATACACAAGGTAATCCATCCACTGGGCCTTGTGTAACCACTCAACATGACCCATTCATACCATTCCACCCAGGTGATTCATTCACTTAGTAGTTTTATTAAGCAAAAACATAAGTCAAATGACTTAGAAATATTTCATAGCATGAAATCCACCCTTGTTTTCTACAATCTAGGCTAAGCATACTAGTAGCAAGAATCCTAACTTAGGGAAATTTCTACTAAGGCATCATCTACTAGGATTTCCCAAGGCATAGTTAACACATAGAAAATTCCATGCAAGTCCTACTTAAAAATATCACTAATGCATAGTTAAAATAATAGGACAAAATGTATGAAGCACCACTTGCCTTTTTAGTATAGAAACTAGGTTCACTCCTTGATCTTTCAATTTTCACACTCTTCAAAGTTCACTATAATTCAATCAAGGCACAAATTCAATCTAGCATTCAAACAATTCACCACATAAAATAATAAAAACAAGGCAATGCATGCAAGCATGCAAAATATTGTTTTATTTGAAAAAGTATTTTCTAACAAGGTTTAACATTTCAAAACACCTACTGGTTATTTATAAAAATGGCAAAACCATTTAAAAACAAGTTAGTGAAAATGGCCATTATTTAAATCAATTTTGTTTTGCTAGAAATGGTTTTAATCATAGTAATAATTTATAGTGTTAGCCAAATTTATTTTTAAACACAAATGTTAGTGTTTATGGTCAAAGTGTTTAAAACTAATCCATTTGCAAAAGGTTTCACTCAAAAATCATTTTTAAATCATAGCAACATTTTTGTTTTACTAGAAATGCTTTTATTCAAAGGAATAATTCCTTAGTGTCACAAAATATAATTTTAAACTCTAATGTTAGTGTTTAGGGTCAGAGATTTCAAAACAAACCATTTGCAAAAAGGTTTACTCAAAAATCATTTTGAGAATATTTTTTATACACAAAATAGTCCTACAAATGTTTCTGGAAATACACCTAATTTTCCAGAAGCAAAATACTAAACTAAGGCAATGGTTTCAAAGCTTTCATTTTTCTGAATCCAATGACATAAAGTTTGTAATTTTTCGATGTGTAGAACAAAAGTTATGAATTTTTCAAACTCAAACATCTAATAGATCTAATTCTGGTTTTTAAAACCTGAGTTAGGCTATGTGGCGTGTTCTTACTGGCCATACCGGTTTGTGCGGATCGTGTGATGTGGAGCGTCAGATCTAATTTAAATTGCACGGTGTAAACTACTCGATACCCTTTTGATTTAAGATCTAATCCTAACCAACCGATCTACATCCAATGGTCAAGAGCATGCTGATCACAGATGGGCGGTGCCAGCTCAACGGCGCGCGGCGGCGGCGCTCAGTCCACGATGTTCTGGTGGTTCTAGGAAGCAAGGAAGGAAACGGAGATGCTCACCGGGTTCGCCGTGACGAGGGGAAGCTCAACATGGTCATTGTCGGCGAAGGGGTGCACAGAGTTGCTGGCGATTGCTCGTCGGAGTCGCTCCTGGTGTCGGGCATGTCCTGTCGTCGACGGGGGCGAGGCTACAAGGCATGGGAAGGCAAGCCGAGGGTGTCGTTAGATGCGCGAGATGAATACGAGTGCGTGAGCGTCATCGAGAGAGAAGGGAGCGGTCAGGGAATTATTGAGGGAGGTCACCGGAGTCGAGGCAGTTAGCAGCGGCACTCAGACGTAGACGTTGCTGAGCCTCTTGGGCACGAGGGGGGGGGGGAAGGTTACTGGAAGGTACGCACAACTAAGGAGAGTGTGTTGGTGGAAGCTAGGGGCAGGAGGTGGTCGAACATCGTCGGAATTCGACGGAGAAGCTCGTAGGAGTAGTGGTGTTTAGAGCACGGATTCACGCAGCCTGGAGGCGTTCGTGGCATGGGGTTTGAGGGGAAATGGGGAGGAGGGCGAGGCGTTTTAATGAGCGTGGTCAGAGGAGAGATTTACTGGCGCATTGACGCGAATTGAAGCGCTTAAGAAACAGCCAGAACGGCGAGGATGAATGAGGGGAACGGGGCACGCGGGGTGGAGACGATGATGAGGTGGCGCTGCGGGTCCGGCGTGTCAGAGAGGGCACGGGTGGATTCGTGGGTGAGAAAGAATGGACTCGTGGGGAGAGAGAGGTGGGTTGTTGTTGGGCCAGGGTTGGGCTAGCTCGCTGGGATGGGTTTGTTTTCTTTTTTTTTCTTTCTGTTTTCTTTTTCTTTTTTCATTTCTATTTTCTGTTTTCAATTCAAACCTTTTAATTTATGTTTCAGTTTGAATTCAAATTTTCACCAAACATTTTCAGTAGTTGTTGAACTATTTATTAATGTGTTTAAAACTCCATTTTAGAATATTACAAATATTCTCTTATGGTTTAATAATTCATTTAAATTAGGTCTTTTGTCTTTATTTAAATAATTTGAATATGGTTCCAAACCATATAATTTTATTCACATAATTCTTTTATTCTTTTTAAGTTAATTAGATAAATTTTAATCCATTTTGGTAATTTCAATTTTTCTCATGATTTAATTAATCATTTATAATAGGGATTTTGTATTTATTCAAATCAAATATGGTTCAAGTCCATATAAATTTTATTTAAATATTCTTTATTCCTTTATTTTTATTTGGATTATCTTTATTCCATTTGCTTATGGATTTGTCCAAGATTTAATTTGACTTTTAAATATTCCTTATTTATTTCTTTCTTTCTTTATCTTATAAAATCCATATCTTTTTATTTATAGTTCCAAATTGGCATGAGTGTCAACTTCATCCGGTGCATAGCGTGCCAGATTGTTGAACTCCTCAATGTACTCTGCCACACTGCGGTGATGCTGCTTCAGGTTGTGTAACTCTTTCTTCTTCAAATTCATCACTCCTGATGATATATGAGCTGTACGGAATCCATCCTCAAAAATAGCCCAAGTCACATCCTCAAGGGGAGTGGTGATCTGAAAGTTATCCCACCATGTTGATGCTGGTCCTTCAAGCAAATGTGCTGCGAATCTGACCTTTTCCTCATCGGTGCAGCCAACGGTGACCAAGTCCTTGTTCATAGAGCGTAACCAGTCATTGGCTACCATAGGATCAGTGGTTCCCGAGAACTTGGCTGGCCTCAACCTCAAAAACCTTGTAAGCATGTCAAAGGCTAGTGGGTTGTTTTGATTGTTGTTGTTGTTGTTGTTGTTGTTTTGATTGCCAGGGACACGGCCAAGTACTTTGGTTTTACCCTCTCGAGAGGTGGTGCACTTTCCCCACAAGACTCAACATGCATCGAGACGAGACCTTTCAGAAGCATTCCCTTAGACCACCATGGACGCATTCCATCCTATCACCCTACCACCAACTGTCCATCTGGCTAAGTTCTTGCAACCTATGTGGTTAAGTCAGAGCCCATATGCCATGTGGTTGCACTAGAAGCTTCTAAACACTAAACATCTGAAATCCCTTTGTTCCTAGGTTGCTTTCCACAAGTGTGATACACAAGGTAAACCATAGACATGGGCCTTGTGTAACCACTCAACATAAACCATCATACCATTCCACCCAGGTGATTCATTCACTTAGTTGTTTTATTAAACAAAACACAAGTCATAGACTTAGAAAAATTTCATAGCATGAATAATCCACCCTTGTTTTCTTCTAGCTAGGCTAAGCATGATAACATAACAAGTTTCTTAACTTAGAGAAAATTCTACTAAGACTATAACTAATAGGATTTCGCAAGGCATAGCATATCATAGATACTTAGAAAAATTCCATGCAAGTCCTACTCAAAATATCACTAATGCATAGTCAAAATAATAGGACAAAATATATGGAGCATCACTTGCCTTGATAGTTGGGGGAGTAAAAACAGTCCTCATAATCACAATCACCACTATCACCAAAATATACACATAAAATCATAGCACCAAATTCACATTCAATATTTAAACAAAAATATATATGAATGCATGCAAATGCAATGGAATGATTTTTTCTATACTAAACAAGTAAAAAAACAGCACTGAACACAAAGTAATCTAACTAAAGCCTAAAAAAACTCAAATTTGCCTCAAAACAATTTTATAAACATGTTATATAGCCAAAATAAGCATATAATTGGTTCTGCAAATAATCCTATTTTCCAGAAGAAAAATACTAAAACAAGGCCACAGTAGTGTGGGGTTTATTTTTCTGAATCCAAAGATATATTATTTGCAATTTTTGGACAAACAGAACTAAAGTTATGAATTTTTCAAGTTTGAAAAGCTAATAGAAACAAAGAGCGCGTGGGCCGTTAGATCTAAGTCAGATCCTGTAGTCCAGATCCGACGATAACGATTCGGTAAGTGATTCTATCTACGACGCCAGATCTAAATCCTACAGCTATGGATCAAATGACCAAATGCGAGCGGCGCCGATGGTGTTGGCGGTGGCGCTACTGGCGACGATGTTCCGGTGAACCTATAGGGGGATAGGGGTGGTGCTGTGGCTTACCAGCATCGCACGGATGTGAGGATGCTCAAGGTGTCGCTGGCTTGGGCAGGGGCGCGGTGTAGTGGCCGTGAGAGCTCGTCGGAATGGTTGTTGGCGTCGGGCTTTCGCAAACAGAGAAGGGGGTGACGACCTAGGTCACCAAAGCACAAAACAAGGGCATCAGGACGTGCACAAGGACATGGCGCACATACGGGTTTGAACTAGAAGGCAAGGGCGCTCGATTCTTACTGGAATCTCTCGTCAGAGTTGGTTGAGACTCACCGGTGGTTGACGAAGACGACGACCTGGGGGATATAGGGGGAACCAGTGGTGTTAGAGGGAGCGCAAGGACCAGGGGGGCAACTTCGTATGAACGAGGGACATGGGGGTGCTCGAGACTCACCGGAATAGCTCGCCGGAGTGCGTCGGGCAGCCTGGTGGCACTAAGTGCGCGCTAGGTGAGGGGAAATAACCGTGGCGAGGTGGTGATTATATAGCCAGAGCAGGGGCGGAAATTGCGCGGCGAATCAATGGGATTTAACCAAATTGATTTGCAGAAGTGATGGGAGGAAACGGCCGGCAACAGCGTCGTCTGCGTGAGGGGTTTGGGGAAGAAGAGATGAGCTGGCTTGGGCCCAGTGGCAGTGAGCGCGGGGTAGGGTTCACGCGGGTGAGAGAGAGGGAGGGGGTGGCCCGGGTGGGCTTGCTGGGCTGGTTCTGGCTCTGGGCCGAATAGGTAGCGCCCTGTTTTCTTTTTTCTTTTTCCTTTTCTTTTTCCAATTGATTTTCAGGAATGGTTTTAAACCCAAATTCAAATCTGTTTGAATTCAAATCTTCTCCAGATTTTTGTAATATGAACCTCGCACTCAAAAGTGTGTCAAACACATCTGTCCACTCAAAAGCACTTTGGTCCTTTGAAAATAAAATAAAACCATGCCTCATATAAATATAATAAAATGGGCATAAATATGGTTTTATTTAGTTTCAAACTTTGAAATTTTTGATGCAAGGTCTAGATGCTATGATGATATGAATGCAATGCATGCCTTTATAATTCATGAATTTTTGGGATGTTACAAAACTGCACTGAGGACCCTGCAACGAACTTCACAAAACTAAAGAAGAACAACAAATATTTTTGGTGTTTTCGATTTTTTAAAGAAAGCACTGAAAGCAAAAGCAAACAAAGAAAAATATTTTTGGATTTTTCTTAAGGCAAACCAAAGCTAAAAAGCAAAGAAACAAACCAAGAGAGACAACGAAAATATTTTTGGTCTTTTTGTGTTTTGGGAAAGCAGAAACAAAAACCAAAAAGAAAGCGAAACATGGATATACAAAGTACCGATGAAGCATGATATATAGATGAGTATAATGTCGGTATACCTCCCCCAAGGTTAGGCTTTTGGCCTAAGTGGGGCTCAATCCTAGCCTGGCCAAGAAGATGTGCCTCCATAATGTGACGAAGAGGCCCCTTCGTCCTGGTACGTGCTCGAGGAAGCCCCTGTGTAGTGCACATATTGGTCATAAGAGGGCGCGTCACCCTGGTAGTGTCCGTGGAAACCACGAATGCATAGCTGTTCGTCCATATCCTCCTTGGAGAGTGACCAAGGCCCCTGCAAATACTGAACAAAGTGGTTTCTGGCAAAGGAATTTCCCCTCTTCCCCAGCAGTAAACATCATCCTGTAAACTAAACTCTCAAGGCTAGAGCTAGGAGTAACAAAGTGATGCGCTTTCATGGTAGGTAAATCAAGCCTCTATGGAGCCAATATTGTATCATTTGGATCAACAGAAAGTTCTAAGGCAGCAACTACACGTGCAAGAATAATACCCCCATAAATGGGTCCTCTAGCAGCTAGGCGACGAGAAATGAGAGAACCAAGATTGTACCTGGTTTCATTGTTGACTGCAGCAGCTAGAAATGCCAAATGATAGTTGGAAATATTGCTAGTGTTCTCGCTACCAAGAATACTAGTGGAAAGATAATAAGCAAAATATCTGATAGCTGGGAGTTGAATATTTCTTATCTTCCCGCGATGGACTATGCGGTCATCATCATTAGTTACCCCGCGGTAGAGCTCCAACAAATCAGCGGGTCGAGCTTGAATCTTCTTCATCGTTCCAGCCATGCCAATAACTAAAATGTCACAAAATGTCTTCAATGTCATGGTGATAGGCCTATGATAGATTTCGAATGACACATTTGTCCTGAAAGGGTTGTTAGTGAAAGAGAAAATCTCCACAAAAGTTTTGGTGAGCATAGCATTTTGCTCACTCTCATCCTTAATATAATTAGTTAGTCCAACCCTCCGAACAAGAGTTAGGAAATCATTGAGTATCCCTACATCTTGCAAAAAGGTAAAACAAGGGAAGGTAGAAGGGTGCACATCCCCATCATCTCCCTCGTTGCCAAAGAGCGACATAATAAGATACTCATTGTATGATGGCCTAGCTCGGTAGGATGATCTCGAAGGCCTTGTACTCCTAGGTGCGTCACTCTCAAATACTTCTCCAAAGGTGTGGTTGTCCATGACCCCTTTTCTGAAATATTTAGACAAACATCAAACCAAGTGATTTCCAAGTTGATAAATGATGAGGAACTACTATAGGAACTTGCTAGAGGGCTAAACATGCATCAAAATGAAATCTCTAAACATAGAACAAGCATGCAAGCTCACATAACTTGTCACCTACAGTAGCAAAATACTCAAGATACAACCTACCATCAAAAATCTAATTGGACAAGCGAAGGAGGCACATACCAGAGAGCAATCCCTCCAAAAATCAGTAACAAAGATGGGCTGAGCAAGGAGATCAAAAATTGGTTGCAAGAACAGCAGGAACTCGAGCTTGAGAAAGTTTTCCGGTGTTTTTCTGGAGAGAGAAAGAAGTGGCTAGGAGGAGACAACTTGGAGGGCCACATGTGGTTCCCACCCAGGCTAGGCGCCCTGGGCTAGCCGCACCACCAGGGGGTGCGCTGGCTTGGTGGGTCCCCTTGGGCTAATCCAGGTGTCCCTCTGTCCCTTTTTTTGAGGAAAATTTAATAAAAAATTTCTGGAATTTTTTGGAAAACTTTATTTGGCCAATTTTTAGGTTCTGAAAATTGATTTTGTTGCAGAAAAGGACTTTTGAAAGACACAAAAAGCAAACCAAAGCCAAAACTGCAGAAGTTCTAAAACACTCTAAAAATAAAAACAACTAACAAAACTAAAGCTAACAAGAGGAAGAGCAAAGAAAGGAAAGGAGAAAAATAAAAGTGAGCAAGTATAACCACTGTGAAAGCATCGTTTTGTTCATTAAAATCCCTTTGTTAAAAAGGTTGATCAAGTCTTGTTACCAAAACAATCTTATATGAAGCAAAACTTTGCATTTCACAAAGTGATTATGTGACCTCAATCTTGATAGAAATAGTCCCAATCATAATAGTTTCAAAACTATCTTGTGGAATGGGACAATATATTTCTCCAACTTTGATGCCCTCAATATTTTCAATGGAATTCAGGCCATAGCTCTTATCAATCTTCTTGGGGAAATAGACAATATGCTCTTTGTAATTAATATTTAAAGTTACTTTTCCTTGATTAAAATTGATGAAAGCACCTGCAGTATTAAGAGAAGGTCTCCCAAGAATAATAGACATAGTATCATCTTCAGGCATCTCAAGCACAACAAAATCAGTTAAAACCAAGCAATTATGAGCCACTTGAACAAGAACATCCTCACATATACCAACAGGAATAGTAGTAGACTTATTAGCCATTTGCAAATATATATCAGTTGGTATCAACTTTTCTAGCTGGAGTCTCTTGTAGAGAGAAAAAGGCATAACACTAACTCCAGCTCCCAAGTCACACAAAGCAGTTCTAACATAATTATTTTTAATAGAGCAAGGAATAGTTGGAATACATGGATCACCAAGTTTCTTTGGAACCTTACCATTGAAGGAATAATTAGCAAGCAAAGTAGAAATTTCCTCGTTAGGAATCTTCCTTTTATTAGAGACAATATCCTTCATATACTTTGAATAAGGAGGTAACTTAATAGCATCAGTCAAAGGAATTTGCAAAAATAAAGGTTTCATCCACTCACAAAACTTGTTATAGTGTTCTTCCTCCTTTGACTTGCGTTTCTTATTAGGAAAAGGCATTGGTTTCTCCACCCAAGGTTCTTTTCACTACCATGTTTATTAGCAATAAAATCTTCCTTAGTGTACTTAGTGTTGTGAGTGTGCTTCTCAGGTTCTTCTTCAATTTCTTCCTTATCAGGAGCATCATTTTTATCAATACCACTTTCAGTTTCAGCATCAAAGACAGATATACTATTAGGATCTACAGCAGGTTCAGGAGGTTCCTCAACTGTTTTATATTTCTTTTTCTTTCTCTTATGAGGACTATCACTATTTTTAGCTTGTTGAGAATCCTACTCAATTCTTTTAGGGTGTCCTTCATGATATAAGGGATCCTGAGTGGCAGCACCACTCCTAGTTCTAATTCCATAAGCATGTTTATCTCCAGCAGCATTAACTAGCATATATTTTTGTACCTTAGCAAGTTGATCAATTTGAGTTTGAACCATTTGGAAGTGTTTAACAAGCATTTTAACATCATTATAAGTTTTTTCCAGAATATCTTTCAACTCATTAATAGATCTAGATTTTTCCAATAAATGATTCTGAACTTGTTTATTAAAATTACCTTGCTTAACAATAAAAATGTCAAGTTCCTCTAAGCATTGATCATGAGGTTTACCATAAGGAATATCACCTTCATCAAAGTATTGGAGAGAGTGTACCTCAATATTAGATGAGTGGGAAATTGGCTTACATAATTATTCTATAGGAGGTAAATTCTTCACATCTTCAGATCTAATACCCTTCTCCTTAAGACATTTCTTAGCTTCTTTCATCACTTCATCATTTAATGCAATCACTCCCCTCTTCTTTGGTGTTGGTGTTGGAGTTGGTTCAGGCACAATTGGTTCAGGTGTAGTAGGCTCAGGTGTAATTGGCTCAATTGAACTCCAATCATCATAATTCTTTCTTATTTTAGCCATTAATTGTCACATCCCAAAATTTTCCAAATTTTGAAATGTGAAAAATAAATAAACAAAATAAATAATTGTTGAAATTTAGGGTGAGAAGAAACTTTTTGATTCCAATTGGAAACCTATTTTGATCAAATAAGATCCTAACGGGATTAAAAAAGATAAACAAATAATTAAAAAAAGTTATAATAGTTGGAATCACTATTTTTGGATCTTTTAATAAAAAGATATGGTTTTCATAAACAAAGTAGAAATAATAAATAAGGATTATTTTATAGAGACAAATTAAATCTTGGCCAAGCAAATGAAAGAAAATATTTCTATTTGATAAAATAGAGTAAAGGGTTATTTAAATAAAATAATAAGGATTTACTAAAATCCAATTTTATTTAAGTAAAGGCTTTTTCACTTTCAAATAAACAATAAAACTTATTAAAGTTTTTAAAATAAAAATTCCAAGTGTTTTATATTTTCAAATGAAACCTACTGAAAAGGTTTTGGTATTGTTTATATTTCAAATAGAGTTTTAAAATAAATTAAATCCTATTTGAAATAAAGACTAAGGTCTATTTATTTAATTAATAATAGATCCTAAAAGAATAAAAGAATTATTTTATTTTGTTCTTTGGATTATGTTGTTAAACAGAATTAAAATATACCCAAAGTTTGGTGGTGGTTTGAATTGATTTGGAATTTGAATTGTTTAAATTAAAATCAAAACAGAAATTCCAAATAGAAAAAGAAAAGGCATTCAGTATAAAAAAAATGAAACTAGCAGCAGCCCATCTGGCCAGCCCAGCAAGCCCAGTCCAGCACAACTAGCTCTCCCCACTCGCGAAACGTTTTCCACCCACGCGCGCACCCGCTGAGTCGTTGATCAGTGGACCCCATTCCCCCTCTCTCTCTCGCTGACGAACATGACCCACTGGCCAGCACATCGTCTTCAACCATGCGACCACGCCCCCCTCGCCGTTTTCTGCCGAGAATCAATGGCGTTAATTCGCGTTGATGACTGAGTTACTCCTCGCCGTGACCACACGCCTTTAAACGCCTCGCCCTTCTCTTCCATTCCCCCCAAACGCCAGCCCCTCTCTGCCACCGGGCTGCTCCAATTTCGAGCTCGAACACCACTGCTCCAACGATCTTCCCCAACCGATTCCGGCCACACCTCGTCGCGCTTCGCCTCCCACTGCACACAACCTTGCTCCCCATCATCAGGCGCATCTACCAGTACCACTAGTTTGCCCGCGCCCGCTCTACAACGTCGGCAACCTCGAACATCTGAACAGCGCCGCGTCTGCCATTGCTCCGGTGAACTCCCCTGGTAAGCACCGACCGCCCGAGCCTTCCCTTTGATGCTCCCATGATCCCTAGTGCCGTACGCGTCTAACCGTGTGCTCCGTTTGCCTTGGTATGACCTGTAGCCTCGCCACCGTCAACGACCAGAGGAACCCGACGCAGACAAGAACTCCGGCGAGCAATCCACTCCGTCCCTGTGCGCTCCCTGCCTCCTCTTGAACACGTAGAGCATCAGTGAAGCACGGCGATTTTGGTAAACCCCTCCCCTCCTTCCCTTGCTTCCTGTAGTCGCCGCGACGCCTCCACCAGAGCGCACCGCTGCCTGTCGCCGCCGCTAGCGCCGCCCAAACTTGGTCAGACGCACAGTGCCGTTGGATCTGAATCTTGCGGCTAAGATTAGATTTAGGCGAAGGGGTATGCATCCATCTGTGACGCACGATCTTATTTAGATCCAACGACTCGCAAAGAGCGATCCGCGTGAAACGGTATCAGCCAGTTAGGTTCAGCCACATGGCCAGTCTGTTTGAATAAAAACCAGAAAATGTTCTATTAGATTTGCAAACTTTTAAAATTCATAACTTTAGTACTACACATCCAAATTTTGCAAATTTTATATCAATGGAATCATCAGAGCAAGTACATTGCAACCATGCACTTTGTTTAATGTTTTTCTTCTGGAAAATTGGTTGAATTTGCAGAAACTTGTGTAGGCTTATTTTGAATATAAAAATTGTTCTAGATAAAATTTTAAGATGAAATCTTTGCTAATTTGTTTGTTTTGAACCTACTGACCATAGGAACCAACTTATGGATTTAAAAATGTATTTGGTGAAGCAAAAGAATAAATATTTGAATTAGAGCCTTTCTAGTCAAATAAAAATATTGTTTTTGGTTTAGAAATGAATTTTGGGTAAAACCTTTGGGAAATGATTTGATTCAAATATTCTGACCCTAAACACCAAGTTTTGTGAATTAAAAACATATTTGATGAGCCATATAAAGTTACCACTTTGCTAAAAGATATTTTCAACTACATAAAATATCACCTTAGCATAATATTTGGATTATGAGATGAAACCTTTTGCAAATGGTTTTACCACTTTAGTAAGTGACCACTTTGAGCTTTAAAATGTTTAGAGCCTAATAGAAACCACTTTTGTAAATAAAAACCATCTTTTTCATGCTTGCATGCATTGCCTTATTTCTATCATTTTATGTGTGATAAATTGTTTGAATGCTAGTTGAATATGTGTTTACTTGATTGAATTGTTGTGAAGTTAGAAGAGTGTGATATTTGCAAGATCAAGAAGTGAACCAACATTCTCTACTAAAAGGCAAGTGACACTATCATCCATGTCCTACTATTTTCATTTCACTTAGTGGATTTTTGTAACATGCATGATAAGGACTACTATATTTTATGCTATGCTAAATCCTAATATGATATCCTTATATCTTCCTTAGTGAAAACATTGTAGTTGTAGTATGCTTAGCCCTGCTATATATTTGGGATGGGATACATGATATGATTATATGAAGTGTTGGAAAAAATATATGTTTTATATAATAAAACAAGTACTCAATAAACCACCTGGGTGGAAAGAGGATACTCAAGTTTTGGACAAGGTGGCAACAAATGGAACCATGTTTATATGGCTATCTTTTTGTATGTGCACTAGAAGAAAACCACCCAGGGACTTAGAGATTGAACATGTTTCTCGTACAGTGGCTTCCGTGTACAGCCACATGCTAAATGGGCTCTGGCTTAGTCAACTACATAGTGGAATACCCATGCATTGGCATCTTTAGGTTAACTAGAATTGTGTAAGGGAAATATATCCCTACATTGGTGCCTGGTAGACAAGCTAGCATTGTGTATTGGGAGGACTTCTATGGAAAGACTTTGTCACATTCTCGATCTGCCAGTACTTCATTTTGGTGAGTACTTATCTAGCGGACACTGGTGGCATCAAGACGAGATTGTGTCATGTGGGTAAAGTGTACAACTTCTGCAGAAGATCAAATTCTAAGTACTTAGCCGTGTCCCCGGTTATGGACAACTCTGAGCAACTAAGGCCTGACGCTATGGAAGATCTGGACATTCCAATTTCTCAAAGTAAAACTTGATGGTGACAAGGGATTAGAAACACTTGGAGTTTTCCAAGGAGTTCAGAAAGATTTGTCAAAAGATCAAAACTATTTTGAAAAGATAGGATAAAACTGTATTGCTTTCTGCAAATGAGCCTAAACCCTACTTAGCCAAATATGCATGTAATGATAGGATCCACTTATTTCTACATAGTAGTGAAACTTGCCAATACAATTCAAATGTATTGACCCTTGTGGCTGCAACTTATTATGTTGCAGGTTTGTTTGATGTTAGTAAAGTGTGTTGATTAGGATTACAAGTCTACAACCAACATGATTGCCTGTGGCACTTTGAAGATGAAGGACTCCATGGTATATAGTTATTTCTACTGCATTGTAATGAGATAGCCAAATGAGCTATGTAAGATGTAATGTATTATTTTATTCCTGGTTATAAATTTGTATTATGACCTTTGTTTATTGATATTACATCTTAAACTATGGACGCTAGCTATTGATCTAGGGACTAGCATTGTAAACACAGGGATCTCTACCTTATCAGGTTGGGACCTCTACATTTAATAAGTAAGTTGTCAATTCAGCTGCACCTGGAAATAGTCTTGCTCACAGAATTTTATCAGTAGCAACATTTTTGTAGTAGCAATAGCAAGGTAACAGCAGCAGTAAAACAAAGGTGTAACATCCCAAATTTCATCAAACCAAATCATCATCATTGCATTCATATCATCATAGCATGTGTGCAATGCACAAAAATTTTCAAACTTCAAAACCTAGCAAAACCCTAATTTTAAACACCTTTATATGAAAGGGTAGAGCTTTTGTTTTTATTTTAGTTTAGTACCGCAAAATGTGTTGGAGTGGTTTGTTGGGTTTAAACACTTTTAAAGACTAGAATAATCCCACAGAAATTTGGTGAAAGTTTGGTTTAATTTGGATTTGATTTGATCATTCAAATCTTATTTGAAAAATCAAAACAGAAAAAGAAAAAGAGCTAAGGAAACAAATAGAGCTTACCTGCCCAACTGGCGCGGACCATCAAGCAGCCCAACTAGCCCACCCGGGTTTTCCTCTCTCCCCCTCTGTTTCTCACCGCACTGCACCGCACCCCCTCGCTGACAAGTGGACCCCACCGCCACGTTAGCTCATCATCTCCAAATCCCCGCGTGACGACCCGCTCCACCACTATCGTTTCTTCCCCTTTCAATCCTCTTTACTGCGCTTGATTGCCGGTATGACAGCACCCCGCGGCCCCGCTACTTAACCCCCTCGGCCTCCGCTCCATTTCCTCCCACACCACAAGCCCTAAGCACCGCCAGCCTCTGCAAATTTCTCCTCGCACCGCTGCAGCTCCGAGGAGCTTCGACGAACAATTGTGATGAGCCTCGACCCCGCCCTCGCCTCTGGTTTGCTCTGTCACAGCCGCTATATTCATTCCCACGTGCTAATGCTTTTTTTGTCTATTGGCACACTGTAGGCTCGTCCTCGTCATCGACTAGGAGCACCCGATGGTGAACTCAACTCCGTTGAGCGATTCTGGCCATACCAGTGCACCCCTACTTCGCCTGCGACCACCACTGCATTCACCTCATCACCACGACCCTGGTAACCCCCTAAGACACCGCCCTCACCCCTTGGCCTCACCGGATCACCGTGGCCAGAAGCTCCGCTGGCGCACTCGTCATTTGCGTCGCCTCTTTCTAGTCAGATCCATTAGATTCACTCGATCTAGATCCAGCGGTTTAGATTAGACGCCAGCGCGAACCAGTACGGGTAGATCTGAGCCACAAGATCCCACTTAGATCGGACGGTGCACGCGCGTGATCCGCGCGAACCGGTATGGGCCAATCAGGAAGCGCCGCGTGTCTGTGTTTTTATTTAAAATCCATATTTGATCTATTATTTGTTCAAACTTGTAAATTCATAACTTTTGATCTGTAATTCAGAAAAATACAAATTAGGTGTCTATGGATTCAGAAAAATATGAAATTTAATTATATGGCCTTACTTTAGTCATTTTATTCTTTAAAATTAGATTTTTATGCAGATACATTTGTAGGGCTATTTTGGCTATAAAAATTATGTTTATCTTATTTTTAGGTGGTTTTTATAATGTTTAGAATTTAGATTGTATACTTTAAGTTCTGTACTGAATAGTTTTGTTTTAAAAAATGTGTTAGGCATCTCATTGCATATTTGCATGCATTCGTGTTATTTTTTAGTGATATATTGAATTGTTTATATTTTTTGTTTGATTTTGTTGTGTAGATTTTGTGGATTGTGAAGTGTGTGAATATGAGGATTGTACCTATTCTCCTAGATACCAAGGAAAGTGATGCTTCATATTATGTCCTATTATTTTACCTATTGCACTAGTGATATTGTTGGTAAGACTTGCATGATGGTTTTCAAATATATTGTTATGATATGGAAATCCTATAGATTATATCTTGGTAGAATTTTCCTAAGTTAGGAGACATAGTATGCTAGAATTCTTAATCTTGATATTAGAATTAGTTAGTGGAAATTCATGTTATGATATTATGGAAAGATTATGCCTATGTGTTTTTGACTAAGAAAACAACTGTGTTAAGGAACACCTGGGTGGAATGGGACTTGTATGGTTTGTGTTGAGTGGTTACACATGGCCCATTTCTATGGTTTACCATGGGTATCACACTTGTGTATGGCCACCCAGGAACAAAGAGATTTGAAATGTTTTTTGTTGCGAAGCTTCTAGTGCATCCACATGGCATATGGGCTCTGCCTTGACCAACTAAGTTGCAATAACTCAGCCAGATGGACCAATGGTGGTAGAGTTGATAGGATGGAACGCGTCCATGGTGGTATGGGGGATTGCTTCTGAAAAATATCGTATTGATGCATGTAGAGTCTTGTGGGGAAAGTGCACCACCTCTCGAGAGGGTAAACCTAAGTACTTAGTCATGTCCCCGTTTATGGACAATTTTCAGCATCAAAGACATTGAAATAATTCAAGAATCTCCTAATTCCAATTTCTCTAAGTTAAAATTTGTGGGTGAACAAGGGTAGAGATTCACCAATGTCTATTGGTGGTTCCTTAGTGTTTTGTAAAACAAAACTTTGTATTTTCAACTAGTAGGATAAAGCTTATTTTGTGTAAAGCCAGCCTGATCCACACTTAGAAAAATTCATGTAGATGTTAGTTTCTACTATATATCTTTGGTATCACTTGCCAATACAATTCCAACTGTATTGACCCCTTGTGGCTGTAACTTATTATGTTGCAGGTTACTCTGATGGTGAGTACGGTTATGAGTCTACACTAAACATGTTTCCTGTGGCACATGAAGATGAAGACTTTATTTATATGCTTTGTAATGAGAACTCTTTATAAGTTAGCCTTGGGCTAAGTGAGTTGTAAGAACTATTGTACTCCTGGAATTTCGATGTAATAATAACCTTTGTATTTTTCTACTTCATCTTAAACTGTGGGTGCTAGCATTTCGATCCTGGGACTAGCACTGCAATCACAGGGATCTTTACCTTATTGGGTGAGATCTTACAGATGGTATCAGATCACTATGTTGCCTATAGGTTTGTGAACCTAAGATGGATTAGATTAAGAAAACCACTAGGAAAATTCAACACCACTATGAATTTCACACTTCGTTTCTTTTTATCTTGTAAACCTCTTCTAACTTCTTTCTCATCTCTATTTGTAGATGGCCTCCATCAACGAATCCGTTAGGAAGGGATCACTGATGACTATTACCCTAGAATGTGAGACGGAGTTTCCCAAGGCACTCAAGAACCTCATGGTTAGCTTGGGGATAAATAGTGAAGACGTGTACAAGGGATTTCCGGTGATGGATGAAGGAGAAGAGTATTGGTGGGTGCAACTCCACTTGTATAAAAACAAGGAGGAAAACCACAATGAGTCGGCATTCTGCATGGTCACCAACTCTGAAATGCATATGTCATTCTTTGACTCTACAAGGAATGCAGCATGGAATGCCATTGAAGAACTTGGAGAAAGTATTAAGTGTAGAATGCCCAACACTCAAAATGATCTTAGAGAGGAGAGAAAACATACCCAAGACTTGGAGACCACCATAAAATAGCTAAGGAGTGATATCATAGACTTAGCCTGGGAGTCTTGTGATCAAGACAAATAGATTGCCTCCAAGGATGCCCAGATAGCTACCTTGACTCATGAGTGAAGGATGCGACGTATCCTAATAGTTGGACCACCACACTTGGCATTCTCTCGCTTTAATAATTTGATCATAACGACCTATGAGGTATGGCAAAAATTTGTCTAAGTTGTAATTGAAACTTGTTGCTTGAGTTGAATAATGTATGCCATGACTTGTGTTGATTAATGTTTTGGATGAATGTTATTGGCTTTTGTTTTGCTACTTTTTGTTTTCTTCTAGACTTGTGTTGTTTATAATTTTTCTCCATCCTATGCATAGATGCCTAGCTTTTTTTACAACATTGTCGAGGAGTTCAAGGGAACTCGCTGTGGGACTCGCATTTTGCAGCTTGTCAATGTACTCTCTGTTCCAATCCCTACCATCAGGGGAATTCAGCTCAAGAAGTTTGAGAGGAAGGACTTATGGGGATTCAGGGTTACTCTACCAGGATGCTAGACAGAGCCTCCAACGGAGGAGATTTCCTTCAAGATACTCCATGATGATAAAGAGAGAGGCCTCGACGTCACCATGCAGGAACCGATAGGACGCCTTTGTGGACGTCACTCTGCTAAGCTCAAGGACCAGTACTTCCATTTATTTGGGAGACATGACGAGGATGGAGAGGCTGTTGTGTTGGACGAGGCTACTAAGTATAGCATTAAGCATGTGCGATACTACCTCCAGGACTTAGAGAGTCTCATTAGACACCTTGATACCGATAAGACCAATGTGATGCTTGGCAATGATGAGCTACTCGTCTAGCTTAAGGAGAAGGACAAGGCCTTCGAGGAGCAAGAGTAGCGCATCAAGGAGATGGAGAAGAAGTTTGTAAGGCAAGAGAAGAGGTTCAAGAGCCAAGAGAAGAGGATCCAGGATAGGAACAAGAAGATCAAGGACTTGCAGACTAAGTTGGAGCTTGAGGACCTTCAGCTTGATGCAGATCACGAGGTGATAGAGAGGATGAGTTCACAGAAGAGAAGGCTACATGAGAAGGTTAAGGATTTGACTACAAGCTTGGAGGAATACAAGGAAGGATTCGATGCAGCAGGACTTGCTCTGGTGGAGGAGGAAGTTGACATGGAGGAGTAGAGATGCCAATCTATCTACTTATTTATCTTATCATTTTATTATCGAGTCGCATTGATCATCCAACTTGTGGATGACTATGCTAGTGTGTTTTATCTTTGCAAACTTGTTGCTTGTGTTGTTTTGAACCCTAAAGTTTATCTTTTGCTTGCTTGTTTGTGATTGTTTCTATATAATGTTTTGTACATATTAGGATATTTGGGGTTATATCTCATTACTTATCCTTATTGAAACCACATATGCCTCCCCGTCATGCCAATCCCAACAATAACAAAAATGGCAATGATATGCAACAACTAATGACTTCACAGACTTAGCTGATGCAGATGATGACTTAATTTATGGCAAATAAGAATCAGAATCAGAACAACAACATCAACAACATCAACAACAACAACAATAACAACAACAACCAGAACAACCCACCAGCTTTTGATATACACACAAGGTTTCTAAGATTGAGGCCTCCTAAATTTTCTGGAACCACTGATCCCATGGTAGAAAATGATTGTCTACGTTCCGTGAACAAGGACTTGGTCACATTTGGTTGCACTGATGCAGAGAAAGTCAGATTCGCAGCACACCTATATGAAGGACCAGCAGCTACTTGGTGGGATAACTTTCAAGTCACTAACCCCATTGAAGAAGTGACTTGGGCAATGTTTGAGGATGGATTTCGCACTACTCGTATTTCTTCAGGAGTAATGGGGTTGAAGAAGAAGGAATTTCACAACCTTAAGCAACGCCATCGCAGCGTTGTGGAATATATTGAAGAGTTCAACAATCTGTCACGTTATGCACCAGATGATGTTGACACTGATGCAAAGAGGAAGGAGAAGTTCCTTCACTAGTGCACACCCCCCCTCTAACACCGTTTTGGAGGGCCCTCTAACAGCGGTTGTAGAACCGCTGTTGAGGGTTCGGTGTTAGAGGGCCCCCCCTTTAACATCGGTTAGGGAGGTGCACGTGGGGCTGGCGCAGCGCTCAGGGACCCACCCTTTAACACCGGTTCGTAACACGAACCGGTGTTAAAGGTTTTCTACCGCGGCAGGAAAACGGCCTAAATATCTGTCGTGGCAGAGTTCTGCCCCTGCCCCGTTCTGGGCGTATTTCTGCGGCGCGGCGGGGACGGGGAGGGGGGGAGGGGGAATCGATCGGGAGCGGTATACACATACATCGTCATCGGTACATACGAGTACATGAATAATTAAGCAACTATTATTATACACAACATCGTCATTGTGTGGTATTCTCCGTAAACGTTGAAGCATCAAGTACAAGACAAACACGTTCAAGCATATATACAACGTTTATTTTGGTGGATATCTAAAGAGTTCTCCGCCAGGCGTGACGACTTCATCAAGTATGAACCCCGCCAATTCCTCTTGAATGGCTCGTATGCGTTCAAATGGTAGGAGTTGGTCCCGCATCCGTTCGATCTGAATATATATGAAGAATGGGGTCAATATATATATAAGAATAAAACTCAACACAATTGATGGTAATAAAATAATGTTGTGTACTTTGTTTACTTACTCTAAGTTGTTCTAGTGCGGCTTGGCCCGTCGCACATATCGTGTTGCGAATGAACTCGCAAACATAGTACCCACATAAGTTATTGCCGTGTCCCTGATGCGCTCACTTTACGAAAATAGAGAGTTCAATCAAAATAGTAATCAATAAAGCATGATATAATGGAATTGGAAGCAGAATCAAAGACATACGCAGACCTAGCTAGCTAGTATTACTTACATTTTGGTCTACAAATTTTAGTTCTTCTGACCATTCACCCACGGCCATTCCCGTGAATCTTTTCCAAACCCTATCCGACAAAGAAAATGGATAAAGGAGTAATTAATTACTTGTTGTCACGAAAGTTGCCGATCTAGTGCGATAATATGATTGAAATTGCCTCTAGAGCATCTCTCTAAAGTCTGCCCATATCTCTTTTTTTTTCGTAACGAGTACATGACAAGGACTTTTCCTGAGTCGGGTTGAATGACTAGCAGAATAAAGTGGAACCTACGCACGCATAACTCATCATCAGTTATACTTAACATCGAGTAAGCCGAAACAAAATGTGTACAAGAGAGGGTAACAGTACTCACGAGAAGTTGTATGGCAATAGTATTTCCCTTTTGGTTTGTTGTCTCAGTAAAGACCTTAGCAAGTGTGGCATCCCGCAAAACCACTACTATAAAATCGCGTTGAATTTGTGCATTGCATCGTCATCATCATGCATTGTTTGCATAAAACTATTTTTCGCAACGCCCGATTTGTTTTCCAAACGCCTCATCTTAATTCAAACGCAAAGCCCGGTTCTCCGGATTAATTATTTTGGCCGCTATCCGTTTGCACACGGCCCGTTTAAATCAAATAAAAAGTTCAATTGTTTTTAGCGGGGGCAGTCGAACGGGCCGAATCGACCCGAACGACCACCCCCATTTCTAAATCGGTCCACCCCAAACACCCCAACAAATCCTACAGCTACCCAGAAAACCTACCCACCCCTATCTCCACCTCACTCCCCCCAATCAACTCTTGCCACCTCACCTCCTCCCTCTCCCTCACCCAATCACACGTCGCCACGTCACTCCCTCTCTCCCTTCCCTCTCTCTCCCTCTCAGGCACACGCCACCCCCACCACGCAAACACACGCACGCCACGCACGCTGCAGCCACCGCCTGCCCCGCCCTGGGCCCCACCCGCGCCACACACCAACCTCCCTCCTCCACTCTCCTGCCCTTCCCCACCCCCTGCCAGTGGACCCCGTTCCCCCCAGTGGTCCACCTGCCAGCCCCCACCAGCCCAGACGACCCCGTCGCCCCCACCCTCCTTCTTCCTCTTTCTCTCTCCGGCCTCGCGCGCAGCCCCCACCGCGCGCAGCCGCTCTCCCTCTCTCTCTCCGGCGCGGCGCCGCCGCGGCCGCGCTCGCCAACCATCCCGCACCCTTCCTCCCCGCCGTGCCCGTTCCGCCTCGCTCTCCCGCCGCCGCCGCCGTGCGCGCCGCCCGAGCCGCGGCCCCGCCTCGCCCGCCGGTCCTCCCCTCGCTCCGCTCCGCCGCTAGCTACCTCCGTCGGCCGCGCGTCGCCGCCTCCCTCTGTTTCCGAGCCGCCTGTCGCCGCAAACGGCCTCGCCTTCCTCCCTCGCAGGGCTCCCACCGCCTCCTCCTGCGCCGCCCTCGTCCGGGCCGAGCCCCGTCGGCCGACGCCGGCCCCCTGTCTTCCGCTCGCCCCGAGCTCTCTCGCCGCCAGCTCCGGCCGCGGCCTCCGCCCCGTTCCCCCCAGTCAACCTCCGCCGCCGCCCGGGAGGCCCCCGACCGCGAGCTCGCCCCCGTCCGGCCTTCCTCCCCTGCAGGGCCTCGCCCCGCGCGACCCCTCCCTCGTCTGGCCTCCGCGCCTCCGGCGCCCCCTCCACCAAGCTCCGCCTCCGGCCTTCTCGGTGCCTCCGCCGGCAGCGCCTCCCTCCGCGCCCCTCTGCGAGCCCCGCCTCGCCGGCGCAGCGCCCCGGCCCGCCTCTGCGGCCACCTCGCCGCGTCCTTCGCCCCGCGGGCCCGCGACGCCGCAGAACCGAGCCGCGCCGGCTCTCTGCCCGCTCCGTCCGGACGCCTCAGCCATCGCCGCCCTCCACCGCCAGTCCGCCGCGGACCCCACCTCGGGGGCCTGCTCCGAGCCCCCCCGTGACCCGGGCCCGCATCGCCTCGGTCGGCGAGGCCCCTCCGTCAACAGTCCGAGGACAAACCCCAAAGACCCGAACCCCGATGCACCACGATCCCCACTGCAGAACAACAAGGCCTTCGAGGTGGAACCGACAAGATCTGCAACACGGACGCGGAGTGACCCTCGGACGCCAAGATCTTCTCCTCGGAAACGACAGGAACTTCCCTCGCACGCCAAGATCTACCCTCGGACGCCAAAACCCGAACCGGGAGGACGCAAAGATCGCCACGAGACCGACAAGCACTTCGCCCCGAAGACAAGACCGACCCGACTTGAGAACCCGACAAGACCGTCGCGACGACAAGCACGGCATCGGCCCGAAAGAATTCGACACGCCCCGACCCCGAACCAAGACCTGCTTCCCGGACGCGACAAGAACTACCCCGATCCGAGACCCTAACCCCGGAGTTCGAGAACGACCCCTTCAGAACTCTGGACCCCGAGACCGGACCCTGGACCCTGTCGAACCCCGAACCCCGGAACCTCAAGACCGTCGAGACCCTAATGTGTGACCTTTTCCCCGAGTCCTATTTTTATAAATGAAATATAAACTTGTGCATATTGAATTGTCATACTTGCATGCATAATCATGTGGTTTGGGGGCCTTATGCCGATTCACCTAATAAATAAATATGGGGCCCATATGCGGGCAAATCTAGTCTCATATCGGCCTCATTTAAACTTGTGTAGCGAACCCGTATTATCTTTTGCCATGTAATACAACATTTAAATTGCGGGGTAGATAAATATCTTGAACCACCTAAATATTGTCGGGACCCCGGTTCCACTTAATATGACCTAATCACATTGCACCATTGCCATGTCAAGCATCATACATGCATCATGCCGATCTTCTGCCGTCGTATTAAATATTGTATCCGGTGTATTCTAGCGATTTGCTTCTTCGCGGATAAGGCCGTTGAGTTGATGTGAGCTTCGCCCCGATCTTCGGTTGAACCTTCGACAATGTTTTCAGGCGAGCATCTCCCCCTTTCTACCTATCTTACTTTTATAGTATTTACTTCCCTCCTGTTGATCTATTGCTATCTGTGTTGCGATGCTCTAGTTTTCCGTACCCGTGATATCCCTTGCAGCCCGATATTGCCTCGGACACATCCTATTACCTGTTGTTTGGTAGATAGTTGGACTTGCGCGCCGTAGTCGCTTGCTCAAGTGTTGTTGCGTGTCGTCAAGTGCCACAGTTGTTGATGTATTGCCGCATGTTGATGATGGAGATGATCATAGTTTTTACTTATTGTTCACTTTAATTCCTGTTTAACAACTAAAATTGAAGTAAGCAGAGGCATCGGTGGGTGATAGATAACATTTGGTTTCCGAACGCCCACTTGTGTCCCGTAGGACCCCGAGTACTTGATACCGGTTCCTTGATTTATCGCGCTATCTACATATGGGGAGTATGGGCCCCCCTTAGCCAGAGCTTGATTCCGTCTTATTTCTTGGGGCCACAAACTAGTTTGAGGTTTTATTTACGATCCTGTACTTATGCCATGCTACTGCTTTATTTACGATTGTGCGAGGAGCACACTGTACTGTTTAGGTAAGCGGAGTGATTACGCGGTATCGACAAGCCCAGCCACACTTTCGGGTTCCCAGTCGCTTACAGCCATTGTCGCAAACCTTGAGTCCGTCTCGGAGCTTGCTTACTCCGTTGCGGGATCTACTCAATGGGGTGGCCCCCTGAAATATTTCTGAATCTTGTGATTGCTCTGTCGTGAAGACCTCGTTGGGTTTTGATTTGGTTTTTCCGAGGTTGATCGTGTGTGTGTTGCTATTTGTGCACCCCGGCCGGGTTAAAACTTTCTGAAAGCCGTGTCCGCGGTTATGGACGACTTGGAGCACAGTATCTCGACCATAGACAAGCATAACTAAAGTTTATTGCTATAAATTTGACTTTATAATGACTAGTAATCAGCTTCACTATAATGGAATGGCTAAATAATACTGCCCACAATTGCTTGTTTGGAGTGTCGCTTGCGACCATTGTACCTGACTAGTAAGTATTGCAACTACAACGGAATGGCTAAACAAAAGTACCAACAACTGCTGGGTTTTGGGTTTATCTCATGCTATCTGTATCTGATTAGTAATTGTTGCAACTACAACGGAAGGATTAACTAAAAGAGCCCACTGCTTACTTTATCAGGACGATTATCTAAACCTGACTAGTAATGTGCCGCAACTATAACTGAATAAGTAAAACTGCCAACCGTGTGAGTTCCTCGGTTGACTTCCTCGTTTGGTCTCGAGGGGGAAACGCCAGGATGGGTTTGTTTGGTGTTAGCCTCAGGTTGTATCCGGATAGGTCTATCTTACCCCTCTCTGATAGTCGCCGTTGTATCGAGTCTCTATAGGTTGTGTAGTGCATGCTGCCGCTGCCGCTTCAGTCCACCATACCTATGTAGGCGAGGACCGCCGAATTCTAGCCTCGCCGTGTACTGGCCTCAGTACTGACGCTCCTTCTTTTCCCTTTGCCCTTTGTCGGCACCCCTTTGTTTAAGCAGGTTTGAGATCGACATCGTTAGCAGGGTTACCCTTCCGGCTTGGCCTGGGCAGGGTTATGGACGCCATTGGTTATTCTTCAGGGCTCTTAGCCCCATTTGCATCTTGTCCGTAGCTGGACGCTCTATCGTTTTCAAGGTGATTTTAATCTTTGTATATTATATCTGTATTCTTGACTCTCTGAGTCGCTGTTATATATATATGTTCTGTGGGTCCCATCGAGGACTGTTGTGTAATGTTATTACTTCGTTTTCCACCCGCACGAAAGTGCCTGGTGGGCACCTTTGAATCGTTTCTATGCGGGTTTGGCGAGTTTTGCTCAAACTTGCATAGGTCCGATTCTGAGGGTGTTACAGCAAGTAATCTTCTATTTGCCCGGGTTTGGTTCTTACCACTTCTTCATGAACTCTATTTGGGTCAACGAACCCAATGTCAAAAGGGCCTCCTTTCATGCATTCCATAACCTTTTTCCTGCATAATAGTATATACATATATGGTGAGCATATATATACATGCAATTAATGAAGTGCATGAGATGAGATATAAATTACAGAAATAGTACTTACACACAATAAAGGCTAAGGGCAGCTTTGTCGAGTTCCTTCTGATTGAATAGAAAATGCAAGTCTTGAATGTTGAAGTCGATCTCGTCGTCTACGCACAAGAAAATCTGATCTCTTATATGCGCCGTGATCCATTCTTCCTTTCTCGTCTTGCAGAAATCAAGGTACCACTTGTGCAATCTTCACATCTTTGTTGGTAGATTCTTGAGCTCCTCTTTCTTGACGAGATTCTTCCCATACTTCCATGGTTGTATGGGGTTTGCATCGCATTTGGGAAAGTTGTCTCCCATGATGTTCAAGTATGCAACGTAAGTCATCCCCATATCATTGGCCTTTCTTTGTAGCTCTGCCTCGTAATCATTTACGGGAGGAGCGTCCCGTGTGTCGAACACTTGGAGCGGGGCGCATGATTGGTTTTCCTGCTCTCCGAGCATGGGAACTGTTTTCTAGGGTGCCGCACGACTGCTGCTTTAAGTATCCCTACGGCGCCTTGCATCCCCCTTCAAAATCTGGCGCTCGTAGTCCGGCACAAGTGGGGTTTCAGGTTTCATAATATTTTTGTAAAACTTCTCCACCACCGCCGGATCTATTTTCTCCTTTGGCTCGGCCCATCTAGGTGCAAAGAATTTCTTGACCTCTTCTTCCGAGATCCTATTGGTCTCCTCGTCGCTGCGATTCCATGGTAAAACCGGCAATGGCTTGGCGAAAGGCTGCGGGACGTAGTTTTTTGAAATCTTTGGCGTACGGTTTCCTGCGGATTTCTTTGTGGCAGTGCTAGTGATGCTCTTCGTGGCAGTGCTCTTCCTCTTACGCTGAGGAGATGGCTGAAGCGCCGGAGATGGCTGACGGGCAGGAGATGGCTGGCACGCCGGAGATGGCTGCCACGCAGGAGATGGCTGAAGCGCCGGAGATGGCTGCCGCGCAAGAGATGGCTGAAGCGGCTCAGACTGCTGACGCTGCGGAGACGGCAGGGGTGCCAGTGGCCTCCAATTTGGAAGAACGATGTGTTCCTTCTTCCAAACAATGGTTGTTTTCGCTGCAAATTTGAGTTGAGTTTCCCCTTCACCTGTAGCATGTTCAAGTTGTGCTTCCTCATATTCCTTCACAACCTCATCAACCCCGACAATAGTATAGCCATCTGGAATCGGTCCGCAGTGGTAAGTTCCACCAGCTACAGGAGGTAAGGCATAGCCGACAGCCACCTTAATGGATAAGCCCATTAATGTCACATGCAGCTCAGTGTGTTCGCTCTCTGTGATCTCATCCACGGGGTATCGAGGACCCGCCATTTCAAGCGTGGGCTGCACGTTCTCCGTGGAAGCCACGCTGCTTTTTCGTAGAGTCTGGGCCGCCGGCAGATTCCAATGCAGGCTCTTCGTGCCGCTGAGATGGGCCGGTAGCTTGATGGCTCTGTTGTGCATTCACTTGCGCCTGCAACGCCACAAGTGCATGTTATATCTGTGTCATCCGCTCTGTACGCTCTTTTTCTTTTCTGCCGCGCCATCTGTAAGAGTCGCTCCACTCGGCAAACCCATCCTTCCACGTCATACCCCCTGTGCCTCGTGCATGTCCAGGGTGTTCTTTTTTACCGATGGCGCGTGTGAGCTGGTCATTCTCTCTGTCGGTATGGAAGGTCCTGGCGGCTGTTTCCTCGTATGCCGTGATGAGTTCAGTGACAGGTTTGGCAAGGAGTGTTGGGAAGATACACAATCATGTTTCTTGGTCCAACCTTGCCCTGATTCCGTAGAACCAAGTCTTTGCACGTAGGTCCCACCCATCTGTCTGGGGTGTGATCCCTCTAGCGTGCAGGGCCTTCTCAACTTCCTCCCACTTAGGCCTCTGAGATATGTAGCCACCTGACCCCGTCCTCTGGTGATATTCCTTCTTCTGGGCATTTAGCGTATTGGTTTCTGACCTCTTTTTAGCTATAGCACCTTCCTTATATGCCACAAATTTGGGCCAGTGAGGTCTTATCTTCGCATAATATGCGTCTTCGAAATTTGGAGTCTCGCGAGCTTTGACAAATTTGTTCAATTTTGTCTTCCAGTTGCAGAAAGCGTCAGCCATCTTCTTTAGAGTCCACTCTTTGACATTTTCCTTTATAACCGGTTTGTTTTCATCCTCCTCTGGCGGAAGGGTGAAATTTACCAACAACGAATTCCAAAGCGTTTATTTGGATCTTTCATCGACAAAGGTACCGTCTCCTTTCTTTGGCTTATTCCAATATTCAATTATGATAGGGATTTGGTCCCTAACAAGAACTCCAGCCTGACGTACAAATTTGTATGCGGCCTTCTTGGGCTCCATCGGCCTGCCATCAACACGGACTGCTTCGATCGTGAACTTTGCACGATCTTTCAACCGATGGCTCGCGCCTCGCTTGCTCTTTTTCATAGAAGAAGATGGTTGCTGGCTGGTCGATCCATAGGGCTAAAAGAAGAAAGAAGCATTAATTAATACATGTAGAAGAAGATTGTTGGTGGAAGTCAGCAGAGGCTTAATGAATGCATATACCTCGCCGGACTTTGTAATCACTAAATTGCGTTCATCGGAGTCTTCATCTTCTCCATGACTACTTGAGCTGTCATCATGTCCCTCCAAGTTCAGATATTGTGAGGTGTCCTCATCAATAATGTTCTCCATTATTTCTTCTTCTTCAAGGTTTCTACTAGGTGGATCCATAGTTTCTAAAACAATAATATTATCTAGAGTAAGAGAGTAAACATTCAAGTGGACTTGGATTCATAAACAAATATACATATTATTCATAAAAAATACACAAATTAAATTAAAACCCTAAGGATGCTTGATCATTTTAAACGAGTTCCGAGGGGTCCAAACCCTAATTCGGAGAAATCCCGGATGCATATGAGAGGGGCTAGCTACAGTGGCTGACCGGAGGCTGGCGGCGTTGGAGAGCGACCTAGGGCGCGCGAGGTAGCGTGATGCGGCCTACCTAAAACGGGCGTTGTTCGAAAGAGGAGGCCGAGGCCAGCATTATAGTGGCAGTGCCGCCTCAATATGGTCACTGGAGCGACGGCAAACAACTTGGCAGAACATATACAATGTGGAGGGTATATCCCTTTTATAAAGCAGATTAAAATAAGCAAGAAAAACTGCGGAGAACCTAAACTTGCCACCGAAGTCAATGAGCCAAGATTAGGATGAGTCAGAGCTCCAAAACGACGCCCCCAAGAGGGTAACGACCAACGAGACCTATGGTAAAGGGTTTTCACCCGGAGCCCTGTGACGAAGAAGGTAGCAGCATCGGCGGCCCCAGAGACCTATGGTAAAGGGTTTTCCCCGTCTTCTGCCCCGCCCGTTGTCCCCAAGATAGGCCCTAGAACAAGGGGAGAAGCCACGACGCTCGCCAAAGAGCTGCCCGCGCAGTCCAGCTTCTAAGGCCGCCACCGACATCCGCGAACTCTAGCCACCACTCCGACGACCAATGACACATCGCATCGCCGAAGAAAGGGACGCCGTGCCGTCGTTGCCAGCGGACACACCTGCAACCCGAGAAGGACCATGCATACACCCGGACATCGTTGGCATACCGCGCGAGCTCGCACCCCATGGCCACCATCGGATCTCGCACCCCACCTAGTCCGCCCCCGCAGCCGAGAGGGGAGGCCGTCCCCGTACCGCGCCTGGGCCTGGGCCATCCCCCACTGCTCTGGCATCGGCCGCCGCCCAGACACCAAGGACCGCGCGCGTCGCCGCCACTGAAAACTGTCGGCGCCGGCGCCACCGCGAGCTCCACCGCCGCCTCCATGTATGTGCAAGGTGCTCATTGGGACAGCAACACAAAAGGGAGGAAACAGAGGGGACCAGGAGGTCCGCTAGCTCACCACGAGCACGACGGTGGGGTTCTTGTAGGCGCTGGCGTCGTCGTCGGCTTCGGTGGCGCGCGCGCGGTGGCGGTGGCGGTGTTGGCGCGCGCGAGGGAGATGGCGGCTCCGATCGAGTTGGCGGTGGCGGCCGACGTGAGGGCGGCGACGGCGAGGGCAAGGGTGAGGGCTGCGACGGCGAGGGCTGGACGGCGCCGGCGGCTCTGCTCTTTGTTTTTCTCTGTGCGGCGGGTTCGATCTGGCTCGGGGGGAAGAAGGAAGGGGAAGGCGCGCATTTAATACCCCCCTTTAACACCGGTTCGGGGCTGGAACCGTTGTTAAAGGGGGGATTCGTTTCGCGCGCGCACCCCCCCTTTAACACCGGTTCCAGCCATGAACCGGTGTTAAAGGGGGGGTGTGCACACGCGAAACGAAATAAATGCTCCCCCTTTAACACCGGTTCGTGGCTGGAACTGGTGTTAAAGGGGGGGCATTTATTTCATGCATTAAAGGGGTTGGGGCATTTATAATTCAAAAAATAGGATATGAAATTAGAAAATTCATATCTTATTCATTTCAACTCAGAAAAATATGAATAATATATCATAATTTTCAGAAAAATAATATCTATCCATTCATGTAAAAACATTTTATATTTACTTTAGATGAAAATTTTCAAAATGATTAAAACACTTACATATAAATTTTGATTATTCAATTCAAACAAAAATAAATTGTCAAATCCTAAAACATTGAACATAAGAAATATTAAGCATCTAAAAAGGAATCTAACCCTATTTTATTAGAGCAAATCATATTTTTTTGTATTGACATTTTTGAATTTATTGGATATTTAAATGCCGCATCTTATGCTCGGAAAATGGAAAATGCCTTTTTGGTGCGATAAAAAGGAAAACTTCCTCTTGCAACATTGTTTGCCATGCCAAGATGCACATGTATGCACAATATGGCCATATTCACAAACTATGCCTTGATTCTAGCCATAACATTGGTCATTTGACGCGAAAGCCAAGAAACCTCGAATGAGATAGGTCATTTTGTGAAGGAGATAGAACTGGAATTAAAATACAGAATGCAACTAATAGTAAGTTACATAAAGCATGACTGAAAATTAAGATACATAAAAGAACTGAAAATTAAGATACATGGCCAGATTAAGTAACAATCGACCGAACTTGTTTCGGAATGTTGGAGTGATTCAGTCATGCTCCTGCCTACACCTATATTACTCGCCACTGTAGTCGTCGTACTAGCCGCCGCCATCATCGCTGTCGTCGTTGGGGTCGCCGTAATTGAACCTTGAAGGCTGAGTACGCGTGGGCTGGACTTGAGGGTAGTGCAGACAAGGGTTAGAGTCGGCGGCAGTGTCATAGGCCATGACGCTCTGGAGAGTCCGACCGCGCCACCATAGCCGATGGCCGGCCTCGTTGAAGTTCGGAGGAGGTGGGTCGTCCTCCTCGTGCCTGGCGAGCGCCCTCTCACGCCGATCCACGAAGAAGGCTTCCCAAGTAGGGAAATAGTCGGGATGCCATCTGGGGTTCCTCCGTTGCTCCGGCGTGAGCTCGGAGTAGTAGTGGTTCGTGATGGCCATCCGGCGCGCCACACCTAGAGGGACAGGAGGAACCGGCACGCCTCCGGCGCTCAGCATCCAGACGACGGGGACACAGTAGCCCGGCGGGCAGGGGTAGTTCGAGGCACAAAGCGCATCCGCCTCCCTGGGGGTTAGTGCTACGGTGGAAGCCATGGGAAAGAGTGATGAGGTTGCAGATATGAGTCTAGAGATGTGCAATGACAATGGAGGCCAACCCTACATATATATATAGTGAAGAACTGGCGGGAAGAACTGGAGGGAAGAACTGGCGGGAAGAACTGGCGGGAAAAAATGGCGGGAAGAAAAATGGCAGGAAGAAAAATGGCGGGAAAAATGGCGAGAAAAAATGGCGGGAAGAAAAATGGCGGGAAAAAATGGCGAGAAGAAAAATGGAGGGAAGAAATAGAAGGAAGAAAAATGGAGGGAAGAAAAATGGATTTCAGGCAGGGCCAGGCAGCACTAATGATAGGGGTGAGTGTCGACATTATGTCGTGCGACGTGTACCTTGTCCCGGATGGTGTCACCAACCGGGACTAAAGATGAACCTTTAGTCCCGGTTGGAGACACCAACCGGGACAAAACACGAGTCAGCACTAATAATAGGGGTGAGTGTCGACATTATTTCGTAAGTGTCGACACTATGCTGAGCTGCTAGTACTATAATTAGGCATCCTTGTGAGTCCAGTTCTCCAGCCAGTTTGAGGCATCTCCAAGATGGTTTTTGAGAGCAGGGACACCACTTCGGCCAGTTTCAGGGAGATGCCGACGGAGCCCAGTCCTCCGACATCTCCGAGAAACTGGTCATAGAGGCACTCCCTAATATGTGAAATTAGTTAGCTCCCAGGTGTATTGATTTAGTTAGAGAAGTTACAAGCTGCAAGATGGTTTTCGAGAGCAGGGACACCATTATGGCCAGTTTCAGGGAGATGCCGACGGAGCCCAGTCCTCCGGTATCTCCAAGAAACTGGTCATAGAGGCACTCCCTAATATGTGAAATTAGTTAGCTCCCAGGTGTATTGATCTAGTTAGAGAAGTTACAAGCTGCAAGATGTTTTTCGAGAGCAGGGACACCACTACGGCCAGTTTCAGGGAGATGCCGACGGAGCCCAGTCCTCTGGCATCTCCAAGAAACTGGTCATAGAGGCACTCCCTAATATGTGACCGCGCGCGTTTGGAGATCAGATCTTAATGGTAAGTACGAATCGGGACAACTTCTTCTCATAGTCCCGGTCCAGCCACAAAACAAGACTAACACTCAAGACATTTATTAATATTAAAAACTGAGACTACAAAACCGGTCCCCCTATATATAGTCCCGGTCAATCCACAAACCGGGAAAGATACCCTTCGGTCAAGCCACAAACCGCGAAAGACATGAACTAGAGTTCCATAATATGAGCATGAACTTCTTGGCATATGTCCTTCCTTATGATCGCTTCAGACGTAACCATGGAGCATCTTCTTTACTTAACGGAATGCTTGGGTCAGTTTTCACTGTGAAGGGCGGAATTCCATCAAACTTATTATAATCTTCTGACATGTCTGTCTTGTCCTCGATTCCCACGATGTTTCTTTTCCCTGAAAGAACTATGTGACGCTTTGGCTCATCATATGATGTATTCGTTTGCATATTTTTTCTTTTTTTTTTGGTCTGGAGGACATGTCCTTCACATAGAAAACCTGAGCCACATCATTGGCTAGGACGAATGTTTCGTCTAAGTTCTTGTCTACCTTCATAAGATTGTTGAGATCCACCGTTGTCATTCTGTACTTCTTGTCTACCTCAACCCCTCCTCCTGTTAGCTTGACCCATTTGCATCGAAACAAGGGGACCTTAAAATTAGGTCCATAGTCAAGTTCCCATATCTCCTCTATGAACCCATAATACGTGGTGTTTTGCCCATTGTCTTCTGCTGCATCGAAGCGGACACCACTATTTTGGTTGGTGCTCTTTTTATCTTGGCCTATTGTGTAAAATGTATTCCCATTTACTCGTACCCTTGGAAAGTACATACAGTCGAAGATGGTGTCCTGGCCAACAAGTACAACTGATCCCCAACAGTGGTGTTATTCGTGAGAAGTCTTTGCAGCCAGCCGCCAAAACTCGCCATGTGTTCACTTATAATCCATTCATCAGACTGGCCCGGGTGTTTGAGGCGTATTAAATTCTTGTGTTCATTGATATACGGGGCAACCAAGATAGATCTTTGTAAAACCGTGTAGTGTGCTTGATTGAGAGAATGCCCGTCCCTACATATCATTTCTTTACATCCTAGGGTGCCTTTTCCACGCAGTCTCCCCTCATGTCGTGATTCTGGAACACCAATCGCCTTAAGGTCAGGAATAAAATCAACACAGAACTCAATGAACTCTTCTATTACATAGCCCTTGGAGATGCTTCCTTCTGGCCTAGCATGGTTATGAACATATTTATTTAAGACTCCCATGTACCTCTCAGAGGGGAACATATTGTGTAGAAATACAGGACCGAGAATGGCAATCTCTTCTACTAGGTGAACCTGGAGATGCTTCATAATATTGAAGAAGGATGGTGGGAACACCAACTCAAAGCTGACAAGACATTGGGCCACATATGTCTGTAACCCTGGTAGGCTTTCTGGATCGATTACATTCTGAGATATTGCATTGAGGAATGCACATAGCTTCACAATGGGTACTCGAACATTTTCAGGTAGAAGCCCCCTTAATGCAATCAGAAGCAATTGTGTCATAATCACGTGGCAGTCATGAGACTTCAAGTTTTGGAATTTTTCTCTGCCATATTTATTATTCCCTTTATATTCGACGAGAAGCCAGACGAGACCTTGATACTGCTCAAACATTTAAAAAATATTTCCTTCTCTGCTTTGGTAAGATCGTAGCTGGCAGGAGTTAAGTGGCATCGTTTACCCTTCGCGTTCTCAAGATGCATAGGCTCTTCAGGGTCTTTCAGACGTTGCTGGTCCTGCCGTGCTTCCGGTGTATCTTTTGTCTTCCCATACTATCACATCCCAAGATTTTCCAAATCTTGTAATGTGAAAATAAATGAATAAAATAAAACTTTATTAGATTTTCAAGGCCAGAAGAAACTTTTTGAGTTCAATTGGGACTTCAAACCAGTTGGATCAAATAAAATCCTAAAGAAATTTAAAAGAGTAAACATTTGATAAAAGAAAATAAAATATTTTGGAATTACTATTTTGGAATCTTTTTATAAAATATTTGTTTTACAAAATAAAAGTGGATTCAGAAATAAAGATTATTTTATAAGCCCAATTAAACCTTGGCCAAACTTATGAATTAAAACATTTTTGTTTTGAATAAAAATGGCAAAGGTTTATTTAAAATAAAATAATAAGGATTTAATATCCAAATTTTGTTTAAATAAAGGCTTTTCCCATTTTAAATAAACACTAAAACTTAATTATATAATTTAAATAGGTTTTCCAAGTATTTTTTTATTCTCTAATAAAACCTACTAAAGTGTTTTGGCTTTATTTTAGATTTCAAAATAAATATCTCAATAAAACAAATCCTATTTGATTTAATAATGAAAGTCTATTATATTTAATTAATAATGGACTCTAAAATAAAAAGGTTATTTTATTTTATTTTAAACAAATTTCCAAGTATTCTATATTTCCCAAGTAAAACCTACTAGTTTGGTTTTGAAAATATTTGGATTTCAAATTAGGATTTTATTAAATAAATCAAACCCTATTTTGATTAAATAACTAAAGGGCTATTTTATTTAATTATTAAATAGATCCTAAAAATGAATAAAAATATTATTTTATTTTGAGATTTGGTTTATGTTGATAAACAGAACCAAAATCTCATTACAATTGTTTGAATTGTTTGAATTGATTTGGATGTTGTTTGATTATTTGAAATTCAAAACAGAATTGGGAAATAGAAAAAGAAAAAGTCAGCAGACAGAAAAAAATGGATTTGAACCCGACCCAAACCAGCAGCCCAACAGGCCCAGTAAGCAGCCCAGTTTCCCTCCCTGGAGAAAAACGTTTCGCACTCCGTTTCTGACCCGCAGAGAGGCTGACCAGTGGACCCTCCTCTCACTTCTTTTCCCACTGCCAGGTAGACCCCACTCTTTCCTGTTCATTGTCCACACCCCGCACGACCTCTTCTCCCCCTCGCCGGCCGTTGCAGGCTTTGATTCGTGGCTTGAATTCGCCTTAACACGGCCACCTTAACTCGCAGCGATCAAGCACCTTTAAACGCCAGCGCATACTCTCTCATTCCCCTCTGTCTCCTCCCCAAAGCACGCCCCTAGGACGCCCTAATTTCTCCCCGAGCCGCTCTGTCTCCGACGACCCTCCTCGCCGATTCCGACCAGCACCCGCCCCCTCCTGCCTCCTGAAGCACGCAACTGTGATCAGCATTCCCCAGCGCACCTCTCTGTATCCTCAGCTTACTTGCGCGTGCCTCCCAGCGTCGGCAACGTCGACGACCTGCAGCACCACCGTCTGCTCTCTTCTCCGACGACGTCCCAGGTAGTACCCAACCTCCCCTCTCATCCCCGTGGACACGATGATGATCTCCAAGCTCATACGAACCTAACAGCGCCTTCCGTTTGTCCTAGGGTGCCCCCTATCCTCGCCCTCGACGACCTTCTGAACCGCCTGAAGCTCAGCTCGTCTCTGGCGAGCAATCAAGGACAGCCCCGTGCGCCCCTTCACCAACCAGTACCACGTTGAGCATCAGCATCGCTCCACGAACTCGGTGAGCACCCTCTCCTTCCTTCTCGCTTCCTGCTTCGCCAGCGCCGCCGCCATCTAGCCGCTCCGCCGCTCGCCATTGACCTTGCGCCGCCAGAGTATGGTCAATACGATATTAGCCGTTGGATGAAGATCTAAGCGACACGAAAGAATCACTTAATAGCGAAGGGGTATGCATTCTGGAACGCACGATTAGATTAGATCCTACGGTCTCCAGCGTGATCCACACCGAAGCGGTACCATCCAGTCGTGTTGCACCACTTGGCCAGGTTCTGATTAAAACAGATTTTGAAACCAGATTTAAATACCATTTTCAAACCCTTGTAACTTTCAAACCACACGTCCAAAAATTACAAATTTTATGTCGTTGGATTCAGGAGAGCAAGCCCTAGCCAACTGTAGAATTAGTTTAGAAAATAGTATCTGTTAGTTTGCTTGTTTTTGCAGATTCTTTTGTATGCTTGTTTAGAGTAGAAAAATTGTTCAAAATTGAATTTAGGGTTAAAACTTTTGCAAAATGGTTTGTTGTGACCTTACTGACCCTAGGAACCAACCCAGGATTTTGAAAATGAAATTGGAAAAATTTAGATTGGATTAATTGAATTAGTCTATATCAAGCTAAGTAAAGATAATGGTTTTATTATGAAAAAGGATTTTGGAATAAAAACTTTGAGAAAATATTTTGATTCAAAGCTACTGACCCAAAACACCAAGTCTTGAGGGTTAGAAACTTTTGGTGAAAAAATTAAAGATTTTTGATTTGATAAAACCATTTTCCACCATATAAAAAGGTTGAATGGATTTTAAAATAGTTTTTGGGCAAAACCCTCTAACTAATGACTTTGCCATTTTGGTAAATGACCAATTTGGAACTTACAAGTTTAGAAGCCTAGTGGAGACCATCCTTGCAATAGAACCAATCTTTGCATGCTTATGCATGACTTAGATTCCATTACTTTGTGTGTGAAAAATTGTTTGTTTGACTTTGGTTGGAATGTGAATTGAATTTGTGTTTGCTTGATTGACTTGTAGAGGAGTGTGAGACTAGCAAGATCAAGGAGTGAACCACCATTCCCTACCAAAAAGGCAAGTGATGCTTCATACTTTTTGTCCCATTACTTTCACTATGCATTAGTGATTTTGCTAAGTAAAACTTGCATGGATTTTGATAAGTATAGACATTGCTATAAGAAAACCCAGTAGATGAATCCTTAGTAGGATTTTCCTAAGCTAAGTTTCCTATTACTACCAAGCTTAGCCTAGCTAATATAAAACATGGGTGGAATATATATTCACACTATGGAAAAATATTCTAAGTCTGAGGACTTATGTTTTTGTTTAATAAAACAACTAAGTTAATGAATCACCTGGGTGGAAATGGAAGGATTGGTTTATGTTGAGTAGTTACACAAGGCCATGGACTTGGCTTGTGTATCTCACTTGTGGTATGCCACCCAGGAACAAAGAGATTGGAGATGTCAAATGTTGAGAAGCTTCAAGTGCAACCACTTGGCAATATGGGCTCTGCCATGATCATATAGGTTGCAAGAACTTAGCCATATGGAAAGTGGGTGGTAGTGTTTGATAGGTTGGAGCGCGTCCATTTTGGTCTAAGGGAAGGCTTCTGAAAGATCTTGTCTTGGGAAACCATGTCTTTTGGGGAAAGTGCACCACCTCTGGAGAGTGTAAAACCTAAGTACTTAGCCATGTCCCTGGTAAAGGACAATTTGAGCATCAAGACATGGAAGCAATCAAGAATCTCATCATTCAAATTTCTAAGTTAAAACTTGTGGATTAAACAAGGGTTGTCTGAAATCTTCAATCTTTGATTGGGAGATCCCTTGTAAAGGATCTTCAATCTTTGATTGAGAAAAATGATTTTGTCAAAACAAAAACTTAGTATCTTCAAATGTTAGGGAAAAATCTATTTTGAGCAATGCAAGCCTCAACTCCACTTAGCCAAATGCAAATAGTTGATAGACTCCACAATACTACCATAGTATCACTTGCCAATACAATTCAAATGTATTGACCCTTTGTGGCTGCAACTTGTATGTTGCAGGTTTGATTGATTTTAGTGAAGATTGATTGATTAGGATTACAAAGTCTACAACCAACATCTGCCTGTGGCACTTTGAAGATGAAGGACCCATGACTATAGTTATTCCGCTGCAATGTATTGTAATAGCCAAATGAGCTATGTATGATGTAATAAAATTATGTTATTCCTGGTTATAAAGTTATAATATGACCTTTGTTTCTTGATATTACATCTTAACTGTGGATGCTAGCTATTGATCCAGGGACTAGCATTGTAAACACAGGGGGCTCTATCTTATCTAAGATTGGGAACCCTACACATACACTCCTAGGAAGCCTAGCAGGTTCACGCAAACATTCTTCGTCACGTGCATCACGTCGATTGAAGAGTGGACCTCTAAGACTTTCCAATAGTGTAGGTCCCAAAATATATATTGCTTCTTCCACATGGGCTCGTGTCCGGCATCGTCATTCGGAACAGATAGACTGCCAGGACCTTTTCCAAAGATTACTTCTAGGTCCTTGACCATACCAAATACCTCCTCACCGGTACGGAGGACAGGCTTCCTCCGGGGTTCTCCCAGACGTTTGAAATGCTTGCCTTTCTTTCTTACTGGATGCAGGTTCGGAAGAAATCGGTGATACCCTAGGTACACAACCTTCTTAAATTTATCCAAATATACACTTTCAGTCTTATCGAAACAGTGTGTGCATGCATTGTATCCCTTGTTTGTCTGCCCTGAAATATTACTAAGAGCAGGCCAATCATTGATGGTTACGAAAAGCAATGCTCGTAGGTCAAATGGCTCCCCTTTGTGCTCATCCCACATACGTACACCTGGTTTGGCCCACAGCTATAAAAGTTCTCCAACTAATGGCCTTAGGTACACATCAATGTCGTTGCCGGGTTGCCTCGGGCCTTGGATGAGCACTGGCATCATAATGAACTTCCTCTTCATACACAACCAAGGAGGAAGGTTATAGATACATAGAGTCACAGGCCAGGTGCTGTGACTGCAGCTCTGCTCTCCTTCTTTGCTTGGTATGTACTATCGGGCAACTCATTATTTCTTGGAAGAAGATTCTTCATTTTTACCAACAACTTTGAAAATGCGCTGTCAGTCACACCGTTCTCTGCCTTCCATTGCAGCAAATCCAGTGTGGTACCTAGCTTTTTGTGGCCATCTTCGCAAGTTGGATACAACAATGTTTTGTGATCCTTTAACATCTGCTCCAGCTTCTCCTTCTCCTTTTCAGTTTCACATTCTTCCTTTGCATCAGTAATGGACCGACCAAGATCGTCATCAGCGGGCCCATCTGCTGCCTCTTGATCTTCATTATCTACCCCCGTTGCAGTATCATCATATTCAGGATACATATTATGATAGTTGTCATCATCCTCTTCTTCTTCGTTGTCTTCCATCACAACCCATTTTTCTCCGTGCTTGGTCCAACAATTATAGCTGGGCATGAAACCGGATCAAAGCAGGTGGGCGTGAATGGTTCTGGTATTTGAGTAGTCTTTCTTGTTCTGACAGTGAACACACGGACATCACATAAAACCATTGTGACCACGGTTTGCATTAGCCACAATGATGAAATTTTGGAGGCCCGTAATGTACTCGGAAGTGCGGCGGTCACCGTACATCCATTGCCGGTTCATCTGCATTAATATGTAGTATATATCAAAAATTAATAGGGAGATGACCATTTATATATATACTACATCAATGAAACATGAAAGGATAGTTGCCGACCTCGACCGAGAAGGAAAGAGCAACGAAAAAACTTATTTTGAGCTCTCGGGCATTTCACCGAACACCTCTTGTGCATATGAAAAAAATACAAACTAGCACTCTTCACACCCTCTTGCTAGGCTCCAAAATGAGATAGTGAAAAAATGGAAAAGTGGGGTGTGGGCTGCGGTGTCTTATTTAGCCCCCCCTTTAACACCGGTTCAAGCCACGAACCGGTGTTAAAGGGGGGGCTGCACGGGCCACTGGTGCAGGGTCCTTTAACACCGGTTCGTGCCACGAACCGGTGTTAAAGGGGGGCTCCTTTTTGCCGCACGGGCCACGCTGGTACGGCCCCCCCTTTTCCAGGATCAACAAAAAGCCTCGTTTCCACTAGTTTGAAGGGCTAAATGATGATATGTGCATGCAACTATCTGTTGCTTATGTTCCAACTTATCAATCTCTGTGTGACAAAGCTACCATCTTGGAAAGCAAGATGAAGCAAGTGGAGAATAGGAAGAGTAAACACCATTTTGATAAGCATGGATCAGGATCGTCTCACAAGCGTTCTTTTGGTGAAGGAAATGGAGGTTCTGGATCCCACAAGCACGGGAATCATAACAACCACCACAACAGTAACCGTCACCACGATAGCAATAAACATCATGGACACAATAATGGGGATCACCGAAACACTAAGAGTGGATACAAGATTCACCATCATGGACATGGCAATGGAAATCAGCCAGCTAAGAGAGACATCAATCAGGTTGAATGCTTCAAGTGCAAGAAAACAGGGCACTATTCCAATGAATGCCCAGAAAATAAGACTGATGGGGCTAACAAGCCAAATCCTTTTTTAGAAGGGACATGTGAACCACATCAATGTGGAGGAAATCCAAGAGGAGTCTGACGCTGTGGCTGGTAAGTTCAAGATTAATTCCTTTTCAGCACTTATCCTTTTTTGATACAGGCGCAACCCATTTATTCATTTCAAGAGCATTTGTAGACAAAAATAGACTTCCAACTGAAACAATTGGATGACCTATTAAAGTAAGCTCCCCAGGTAGAGAGATGATAGTAAATTTTGGATGTCACCAACTAGTTATAGAGTTTGGAAAGTAGAAGTTTCTAGTTAATCTAATAATCCTAGAATCCCAAGGATTAGATGTAATACTAGGCATGGATTGCATGGCCCGTTATGAGAGAGTGATAGATTGTGCCAAACAAACTGTTACACTCACAACTCCAGAAAAGAAACGGATTAGGTTCAAGTCTAACTTTGAACCCAAAGGGAGTAAGTTAAATTCTCTTAAAGGGGGTTAGCCTAGACAGTGTACCAGTAGTGAAGGAGTACCCTGATGTGTTTCCAGAGGAATTACCAGGAATGCTACCAGATAGGGATGTGGAGTTTTTGATTGACTTATTGCCAAGATCTGGACCCATAGCAAAGAGACCCTACAAGATGTCGGTTTATGTTAAAATAACTCAAGAAACAGCTTGGAGAACAGTTGAAGAAAGGATTTATCCAACCAAGTTCTTCGTCTTGGGGTGCACCAGTTTTGTACATTGAGAAGAAAGACAGAAGTCAGAGACTATGCATAGATTATCGATCACTTAACGAAGTGACCAAAAAGAACAAATATCCCCTGCCTAGAATCAATGATCTCTTTGATCAGCTAGAAGGAGCTTGTGTGTTCTCAAAAATTTATCTTCGATCAGGTTACTTTCAGCTAAAGATTAGAGAACAAGATATACCAAAGACTTCTTTCACCACTAGATATGGATTGTATGAGTATACAGTGATGTCGTTTGGATTAACAAATGCACCAGCTTATTTCATGAACATGATGAACAAGGTGTTCATGGAGTTTCTTGACAAGTTTGTTGTGGTATTCATCGATGACATATTGATTTATTCTAAGAGCAATGAAGAACATTTGCGTTTGATTCTTGAGAAACTCACAGATCACAAGTTGTATGCCAACTTCAATAAATGTGAATTTTGGTTGAATGAAGTTGGATTTCTTGGACATATTGTGTCTGGGAATGGTATAGCTGCCGATCCCGCAAAGGTATCAGCTGTAAGAGAGTGGGAATATCCTAAAATAGTTAAAGAAGTCTGTAGTTTCCTAGGCTTGGTAGGATACTATAAAAGGCTCATCGAGAATTTCTCGAAAGTAGCTAAGCCAATGATGGAGCTATTAAAGAAAGAAAAGAAGTTTGAGTGGACTGAAGCATGTGAGACCAGTTTTCAAGAGTTGAAGAAAAGATTAGTGTCAGCACCAGTGTTATGCTTGCCAGATCTAGAGAAAGATTTTCAAGTATATTGTGATGCATCTCACCAAGGACTAGGTGGTGTGTTAATGCAGGGGAAAAGTGGTAGCTTATGCCTCCATACAATTCAAGACTCATGAAGTAAAGGAAAGTCAAAAGGATTCCATGTAGATGACCAAGGAACCTTATGGTATGGAAAGCGTATCTGCATTCCACAAGATCCTGAACTAAGGAAATTGATCCTGCAGGAAGCACATAATTCACCATATTCTATTCATCCGGGCAACACCAAGATGTACATGGATGTGAAAGAAAGATTTTTGTGGAACAATCTAAATAAAGATATTGCGGATCACATTGCTTTGTGCGACGGTTGTAGTCGAGTAGAGGCGGAACACCAGAAACCGGCACGGTTATTACAACCACTACCAATACCTGATTGGAAGTGGGATAAAATTGGTATGGATTTTATCACAGGATTGCCAAGGACTATTTCCGGATACGATTCTATATGGGTTGTTGTGGATCGCTTAACAAAAGTGGCTCATTTCATACCCATAAAGACCACCTATATAAGTGCTACATTATCCAAGATCTATATGAACAGGATTGTGTGTCTGCATGGAGTACCTAAGAGTATTGTGTCAGATAGACGAACTCAGTTCACTTCGCATTTTTGGAAACAACTACATGAGACATTGGGAACTAGACTAGAGTTCAGCACTATGTTTCATCCTCAGAGTGATGGACAGACAGAAAGGACCAATCAAATATTAGAAGATATGTTGAGAGCTTGTGCGCTAGACTATGGATCTAGTTGGGATGAAAGTCTGCCATACTCAGAATTTTCTTACAATAACAACTACCAATAGAGCATAGAGATGGCTCCGTTTGAATTCCTTTATGGTAGGAAGTGTACTACACAATTATTATGGAATGGAGTAGGAGAAAGAAATTTGTTCGGACCATATCTGATCAAGGAAGCTGAAGAGAAAGTTAGATGCTAAAGGATAGATTGAAGAGAGCCCAATCCCGACAAAAGAGCTATGCAGATCCAAAACATAGAGAGGTCACCTGAGATAGGTGATAGAGCTTATCTTAGAGTCTCACCACTTCGTGGTGTGAAGATATTTGGAAACTTGTATTGATTGTATATCCATATCAGGAAACTTGTATTGATTGACAATTATGTGAATTGTTTGTGAAACTCTTTAGTTGTATGGTTATCGAATAGTTGTCCCTAGTCGGAGTTCATGTGAGGACACACATGCATATTAGACTAGCACATCAGTTGGTTGATGACTATATTTCGCAGGTCATAGACATGGAGATGTCAAACCAATGATGTGGACACATGTTATGAACGTGGGGTTGGACAGACCCAACTTGAGACTGGCAATTAGACTTGCATCTCTCTCTACACATCGTGTACGTTTTGTCCTTAAACCTAAGATTGTCGCATGTACTTGAGATGTGGATCGACCTACTTTGGGGCTATCAACCACTACTCCATAACTGGGTAGTCATAAAGGTAGCTTTCGGGTTCGTCCTGAAGCATGCTGCAAGGCATTGGTCAATCAAGATGGGGTTTGCCCCTCTCTACTTGAGAGAGATATCTCTGGGCCCCTCGATCAAATCCAGAAATGCATGGTCGTGCTACATAAGGTGAAGAGTTAACCTAGTAAAGGGATTCTGAATCACAGTATCGAGAAAGAGAGGTCAGCTTGAAGCTAGACCAAATATCATGAGGCAAAGGGAAAGACATGTACTAAACCTTGTGATGGTTCGTCCGAATGATCTTTGTATGCATTTAGGAGTTGGCACGTCTTGCTAGAGGCTGCTACCAACTATTGGCAGAATAAGTGTATTCGTGTCATGTCTATACTTATATGAACCTATAGGGTCACATACTTAAGGGGCTGGAAGCCTATTGAGGATTAGATCCAAATTAGAACAGGCTTAGGCTACTAATGGGTTGCTAATGTAGAAGCCTACTAGGGACGCCTATATAAGAGAGGGTGGGGCGAGCTAACCAGGGTAGAGCATTCCACCCACCCGCCACTCCTCACGCCTGTGTTGCACGCGTGGACCTAGCAGTCCGGCGTCTGACGCTTCCACCCCGCACGTGTAGATACCTCGGAGGTGCTGCATCTGTAGCACTTGGATGAGCCGCGCAAGGGGAGTTGCTCGTGGGATGAGGACAATGAGGAGACGTGGAACGTCTTCACTTCCTCGGCGTGCTTCATCAAGTTCCGTAACTGCGCGTCTAGTGGTAATCCTGAGATCTATGACAACAGTAATCCTGGTTTACATGGTAGAAATTTTTGATTTGCACTAGTGTAGCCTACCCGTATCCCTTCAGTGGTATCAGAGCCGATGTTGTTCTATCACATCCCAAAATTTTATAAATTTTGAAATGTAAAAAAATATATAAAAAAAATAAATAAAGAATGAAATTTAGGGGGAAAAGAAAACTTTTTTCTTCTAAATGGAAACATTAAAACCTTTTGAACTATTATAAAAGTTTTTCCCCAAATAAAGGTACTCCTTAAAATAAAAATAGCATTTAACAAAAACCCTAAGATCAAAGCAACAAGATTATCCATATATCTCCTCTACTTCAAAATTATAATTTGCAAGGTTCCCCTTCAAAATATTTTTTCACAAACTTCCTGTATTTGAAAATCTATTTTTAATCTTGAGGAATGTTCTCAACCAAAAACCATCTATACATCTCAACTACTTCATTTACATTTTTCAAACAACATTTGTTTTGTTTTGAACCAAAAATAAAAGCAAAGAGTCTCGTTATAAAATAAGCACCATAGCTTATGTGAGCTATTTTAAGATTTTATAAAATTATCCTATCATATTTTAAAACTTTAATTCATGGGTTATCCATGTAAAGTGGAACTAAATCGAATCAAATTCAAATATGGAAAGAATCCAAGTCATTCCAAATATATTGCCCTGCAACTAGGCCAATATCGCACACATGCAATCGTACAATAATTAACTAATTAATAATTGAGAAAATTAAAGATTTCCAAATACATCAAATTTATGTCCTAAAATTTTGCCCATGAATTTACGAACCCGCAGAAATTTAAATCAACAAATTCGGAGGTCTAAATCAAAAGTTATGAAAGAATTAAGAAATAGGAAAAAATATAAATCAAAAAAAAGGTGGCCGGCCAGGCCAGCCAAAATGGGCCGGCCCAACCAGGCCGATCGGCCAGGAGGCCACCACCTACTTACATGAACCACGGAGCACCTTGGTCTTCATTTCATTTGTATCTAATGCTCTTAAATGACCCTCAATTGCCCTCCTAAATTGCACTAAATGCTCCCTAATTCCTCTCCCTCTTTAATCTCCTATAATCCAGCCCCCACCCCTCCTATATAAACCCCACTTCAGGAAAGTTCACAAGTTTTCAACTCATCATAGCTCCATTTTCATCCAAAATTCTCCCCAATCTTCTCCAACCAAATAGACCTTCAAGACAACCTCGGATCGCGGCGGCTTGAAGACGGAAGTTATTCCCCTCGTCAAGACGGTTCCATTGCAGCTGGTTTCACCTCATTTCGTTTATCAAGGAGAGAGAAAAACACGGTCAAATATTTAGATCTTAGAAGTTATAATATATTTTACGCCCACCTCGTTGCTCCAAACTCAATTTCCTTTCAATAGTAGATAGATCTAGTTGTTATCTACAACTTTCATGTAGAAAGTTTTTCCATCCGAGCAACTTTTTCTGTTGTCAATTCTAACATCATCATGACATCAGCGTAGTCAACAGTCAACTCACTCAGATCAGTCAAAGTCAATTTCAGTCAATTCTCGAGTTTGACTTTTCCAGATTTTAGTACGAACTCGTATAATTCATATAAAAAGATTTAGAAGTCCAAAAATTATAAATTTCGTATCACTAAAAATATGAGATTCTGTAGAATCCATTTCTGCAATAATATTACTTATCCATTTATAAATTAAACGGTTTAATTGGTCATTTTCACCATAAAAATTATATCTTTAGTTCTTTGTATCCAAATTTAGAAAATAATATGTCTATCGATTCAAAAAAACGAGTAGAACACAGTTGGCGTGGTGGTGGCATGGCGGATGCCATGGGTAGGGTAAAGTATGGGGCCAATGGATGCTAGAGGGATCTAGGGAGGGAAGATGTAGTTGATTCTACACACAAAAGACTAACGTAAAGATCTTTATTTCTCCTTTCTTGGGCTACAAGTGCTCCTTGAGCTGTATACAAGTGGAGAGGAAGAAATTTACCAGCCTAACGGTACCAAATGAGTCGATGCCCTTCTCAGAGTCCAAGCCTCTCCTTATAAAGGGGAGCCCTAGGCTCCTCTAGGGCTGACGTGGCAAGCATATTCGAAGAATATGCTTGTCCCAATATAGTAACTCGGTGGCCTCCTTTCCGTGTCGCCATTCTAATGACGGCAAGGTTTCAGAGGACCCCGCATGCACGCCTCAGGCTTCATGACTGTCACCTCCATGACCTCCTTCTGCCATTCTGTCGCTCTGCGCCTTGTCCTTTGTGATTGGCTCTGCTCAGATTCTTCCTTTCCCGTGACTAGGGTTTGACTATAGGCAGCTCCTTCTCATGCAAGCTTCATATCATTCGGCCCTGCCTCGCTTAACTCGGCTTGACCTTCACCTGCATTCAGATTATTCGGGCTGACCCGACCGACTTACACAGTATGTCGGCCGGGTAACGCCTTGCTTTTCTCATAAGGGTCCTGCTCTTGCTTACCTCGGCAGACCTTTACAGGATTCGGCTGATTTAGACTGTAACTCGGAAACCTGACGGGGAGCTTCCTTTTGTCTTTCCCCGTCCTTGCCCTATCCGGGGTCACCCCCCAACATTAGTCCCCGAAGCTGGTATGGTCCTGCCTATAACCTTGGTCGGGCCGTATCAGTTTCACAATATTCGTTTCTCTTTGTTTCTGAGTTACTCTTCCCTCGTACGAGGTATCTGCGTATCTTCTTGCGTACGCCTCGTCCTACGTGTCACACTCATCATTGTTTCTCTAGTTTTTTGTTCCTCTACAGTGCAAATTGACATGCTACAGTAATTACTGCGCCTGTAACGTCGGCGCTGCAACGCCTCGCGCACCGTTTTCGTCAGGGATCGTGATCCTTTCTTGCATCGTGTGGTCGTTGGTGTGGCTCCACTCAGTGGCGTGCAGTCGTGCCGCACACACGATCTACACAATTAACCTCCGCACGCACGATCCCACTACTACGCAGGCCGCGTGGTTATAAAGGGGGGCACGGGGCCAGGGGATTTACTCTTCTCCTCCGCTTACCGTTGCCCTTCTTCCTCCTCTCGCTTCTTCGCCTGTTCGTGCTCCCGCTGCCGTGCGCCCATCGAAATCTTCGACGGCGAGGCCCCCATCGCTCTGCTCCGTCGAGCTTGTCCCCGCATACTTGCTCCGGCGCCGTTGCCGGTGAGTTTATCTGATCTCATTTCCTTGTTTATCCTCTAGGCGCATCTGCTTCTCTCTAGATTTCCCGCGGCGGTTTCCTCTTCGCTCCGCCGCTGTTTTCGCGTAGGGTCACGACGGGGCCTTGCAATTCTAGGCTTCACTCCGCCGCTAGTTCATCCTCTGTAGATTCCTCCGGCGACCCTATGTCGAGCTCCGTTAGCGGTGCGCTTATTGAGGATGACGATGCCGCGTCTGGGCCCGAGCGGGGCTCCTGGCAGGGCTCTTCCTTCACCCGCCGGGAGGTTGAGTGGCTAATCCGAACTCGCCGGATTCCTGCCGAGGTAGCATGTCGCTTACCCGGCAGCGAATCTTCTCCCGTTCTCAACGAGGGTGAGTACGTCGTCTTTATGTCACACTTCGCCTGCGGATTTGTCCTCCCCCTTAGCGATTTTGCTAGGAGTTCCTTGATTACTTCGGCCTGCAGCCGCATCATCTTCCAGCTAATGCCATTGCTTCTCTTTCCGCCTTTATCTCTTCTTCGGAAGGGTACTTCAGCCTATGGCCGTCTGTGCATGTTTGGTCGAAGTTCTTTCAGATCCGTTCCAATGTTATCCCAGACAAATCCCTTCAACCTTCCGAGAAACTGCTCACCCAGTGCGGAGCTACATCAATCACACCTCGGAGGAAGTCCGAGTTTCCTCGCGTTGCTGGCCTAGAGTCGTGCAAGAAATGGCATAAGTCGTTATTTTATGTCAAGAATTCCGGGAAGGAGGACAGGATTGGGCTCCCTGCCTTTTCCATTGGCCCCCCCTCCAAGAAGAATTGGACTTATAATCCGAAGAAAAGTCATGCTCTGGCCGAGGCCTTCGAGATTCGGCTAAAGGAACTGATTCGCTCCGGGCTACGCGGCGAGGATCTGATGACCACCTTCGTCAGCAGCCGAATCTGCCCATTCTAGAAACGCATGCATAAGCTCTGCTATATGAGCGGTCCCCTTGATCCCAATCGAGTCTCCACGGTGGAGCTCGATAATTATCTTATCTTCAAGCGCGTCCGGGCTATCTTTAAGACGGAGATGCCGGAGGACTGGTCCTGGGGATTGAAGCCATTCACCCGCGAGCATCCCCCTCCTAGAGTAAGTTCTCGCAGTTGTGTTTTTCCTTTTAATCGCACCTATGATTTTCCTTGTTAATTTCTCTCTTTCTTTTCCTGAAGAGGTTCGAGGAGAAGAAGAACGAGGATGCCGAGGTTTTGTCTCTCCCGTGGCCTGCGGATCAGAACACTCCGGACAGCGGGGAGCCGGACTCGGAGGAGTTCGTTCCCAAGCCGGACCTTTGCTCCGGATGTGCCCTTGGCAAGACCCGGGCCCACGAGGAGGAAGGTGATTCAGACGAGGTCCAAGTTCTTGAGGTAGTTGCCGCAATGCCAATTTCTTATACATTTCTGGCTTCTACTTTCTCAGCTAATCCGGCCGGTCAGGTTCACAACCCCGAGCCTCTCGCCTCCCGTCCTCCTGTTACCTCGGGGAAACGCAGTGCTCCAGCTGGTGCCTCGGAAGCCGTTCCCAAGAAACGGATGAAGAAATCAGCCCGCACCCTCCTAAGCGTAAAACTATGCCCGGGGTTACTGAGTGAGTTGCTTTCTATTTGTATTTCTTGTTTCTCTCCTTTTGCTTTTTGACCTAATCTTTCTTGCCTTTGCAGGGCTCATCTTTTTGTTAAGCCTAGTGGTCCTAGCATGACGAGTCACACGACTCGGCCGCCTTCTCCTCCGCCTCCTGAAGATACTAGAGTTCCTAGTCCTTCTCGTGTTGATTCTCCTCCCGCTTCGAATCAGATGCCATCTCGCCAGGAGGCGCCTGAGGTCCCTCCTGTTGATGCCGATACAACTCGGCCCATAGATATTTCTACTGAGCCTGCTGCCTCCTTCGTGAATCCCGACGTTTCCCCTGAGATCCCTTTGACCCCCACAACACTTACTGCGACTCCAATTCCAGCTGAGGATACCAATATCTCGGCGCCCTCAAAAACCGAAATCCCTCCGGCCCCCAAAGATGCCGTTCCAAGTGCCGAGGTAACGGCTCCTTCCGACGCCTCTTCTAAGGCAAGAAAGGTCGTTGTCACCAAGCCTCCCTCATCTCAAAAAGGACTTGCCAGCTCTTCTCAGCCTACAATTGCTGATGCGCTGCGCAAGGGGGTTTCTTCTGCCAAGAGTATTGTTACCCCGGCTGCTGATACACAGCTCACTCTTCACAAGAGCCCCGCGGTGGCGGTGGCTACACAACACGTCCGAGGTAAAGTCCTAACTCGTACATAGAGTGGGAACAGCCTCGGCTCGTTGGTTGAGTATGCCAACAACTGGAATGCTGCTGATCAGCTCGAGGGCAATCCAAGCAGCCAGCCCTTTCAACTCTCCGACATCAGCAGTCGCTTACATCTGGCTGCCAAGATCGTTCTTGACAGCGACAAGATGAATGAGGTAATTGTTTTTATAGAGGTTTGATTAATCATTCGAATGACCTTGTATATACTCTAGTCCCCGAAGCTTGCAACCGAATAATTTGTTATTCGTTTGGAAGTTTTATTAGGCTTTGCCTGGTTCAGTTTTTGAATATCCATCCACCTAGATCCGAATTAAGTTTTGCTTGTATCGGATCTGTCTTAGTTTCGAATATCCAGCCACCTAGATCCGAGTTAAGTTTTGCTTGTCTCGGATCTGTCTTAGTTTCGAATATCCAACCACCTAGATCCGAGTTAAGTTTTGCTTGACTCGGATCTTTCTGAGTTTCGAATATCCAGCCACCTAGATCTGAGTTAAGTTTTGCTTGACTCGGATCTGTTTGAATTTCGAATATCCAGCCACCTAGATCCGAGTTAAGTTTTGCTTGACTCGGATCTGTCTAAGCTTCGAATATCCAGCCACCTAGATCCGAGTTAAGTTTTGCTTGACTCGGATCTGTCTAAGCTTCGAATATCTTATTGCTATTTGTTTTGTTGCTTAGGTTACGCATTACCGGCGGACTGCCGAATTCCAAAGGCTGCTCTTTGCACATAAAAAATTGCAAGATAAGTATGAGAGGGTCATTCCCGTGGCGAAGAAAGCTGGTAAGTTAACAAACTTTCGCATTATTCCTGAAGTTCTTATTGCTTTGGACATGAGGTGTTAACTCATTTGTTGGTAAATAGGTAATATCAACAATCTTAATATCCGTCTTGAGAAAAAAGGCAAGGCCCTGGAAGGTTAGTTACTCATTTTTCTTTTATACATATCTATTTGAAATGTGCACCGGGTTTCTCTTAACCCTTTTGGCTTCGGTATAGCCGAGTTACAAACTTTTGCAGCGTCACATCAAGAATGCATACCCATGACTGATATGATGCTGCATTTTTTAGAACAAGCCGCCACCCATTCGGCGCAGCTGAAAGATAAAGATGACGAGATAACTCGCTTGCGTGCCGAGGTGGAGACCCTCAAGCTCTCTCAGAAGACTTAGTTAGAGAAGGTCGACCAGGAGTTCTCCGAGGAGAAGAATCGGCTCGCTCTGCAATTGCAGAAAAATAAAGAACTCCTCGAGGCTGCCGAACTCAAGACACGGGCGATGAGCGAGGAGATCACTCGCTTTGAGAAAACCAAGGGTGACTGGGCTAAAGATCTTCAGATAATGCTGAGCTATATACACTGTAAGCCTCTGACCGCGGCCGAGTTATCTTTTTCCCTTTCTTACTGTTGACCGACGTACTTTTGTTTTGCACAGACCATTTTACAGAAGCTAAGACCGTGAGCTCTAGAGCGGTGATTAATTCTCGTGTGCGCCGAGGTGTTCCTGCTGATGCGAGCTCAGAATACTCGATGTAAGGTTTCTTGGTTGCCGTTGGCACTGCCGTTGGTCCGATGAAGATTATGGGAAGGGACTTGGTGCAAGCAGCCATTCGGGCCTACCATGTTCTCTGGCCGAATACTTCTGGGACTCCTGACATTGATGAAATCAAGATACTGGTGGAAAGATTGATGGCATCCCAGAACCAGTTGAATCTTTGGAGGGAATCCGCTGGACGAGCTAGTGCTGATATGGCGCTCACAGTCGTTATGTCACGGTACGAGGATATTTCCCTCGATACCCTGATAAATTTGCGCACTGGCTCCCGTTGGGTTGAGGATTCAGAATTCGTCGCTCGCCGACAAGCTCGTGCCTTCCAGCTCGTTGAATATGCGGACGTGCATAACTGGATTAAAGGGCCGAGTTTCCTTTCTAACCCGGCGGATGAGGTCGAAGTTGAAGATGCTTCTGATGATGATTCAGCCAACAAAGACGAGGCTGAGGGCGACTCGGATACTTCTGGTAATTCCAGCTCGAGCTCGGATGGCAATGGCGGCACGCGATCCTCCTCCAAAGGTACTGGGCATTCCACAACTCAAGCTGATGTTTCTCAACAGCCCCGGGCTTCCCCCGAAGTCGCTCCTGGTTTTGTGGAGGGCGAAACAACTTCGTCCAAGGTGCCGTCTACCTCGGAGCGCCCAGTTCCTGATCAAGTCGCTGCCCCTTAGGTTTAAAAAACTCTAAGTCGTTTCTTATCCTCGGTATGCCGGGCGTATGATGTGTATGAAACAATTGTCCGACTTTCTGCGCGGTATGAACCTCTTTTGCCTTTTGCCGCTGAGGCACACATGGTTGTGATCGTTATTATTTTGTTTAAACTGATCCTGTTTGTTCGAATCTTTGCTTTGGTAGCCTTCAATTTCTGAAGTTCGGAGTGTATGTTTGCCTTTGTTCTACCGTAGTTCGGCGTTTAATATTTCCTGACCTTGATGAATTTGACACTTCAACCATTGTGTTCTTGAATTTTATCCAAGTTGTCAATCTCGAAGACTATATCTGGGGAGAACGAAATAATATCGCTCTAGGTGCCGAAGTTTGATACCCATTTCTGTAACAAGCGACGATTGTGGGGCAATTCTCTAATTACTGCTCTAAAAATTGAGACTCAACACATCACTAAAAATGCGAAATAATATTGGCCAGTCTTCGAGTCATTGTTGGAAGTGCCGAGGTCTAAGACATAACTCGAACTCAAAAACAAAATATGGTAGTCCCCGAGTCATTGCTCAAGGTGCCGAGGTTTAATTCATACCCAAAACTTAGAAGAAATATAGGACAGTCCCCGAGCCACTGCTCAAGGTGCCGAGGTTTTATACATAACCCAAACTCGAAAACAATATAGGGCAGTCCCCGAGCCACTGCTCAAGGTGCCGAGGTTTAATACATAACCAAAACTCAAAAACAACATAGGGCAGTCCCCGAGCCACTTCTCAAGGTGCCGAGGTTTAATACATAGTTGATACTTTGTCCTGGAGCGTTACTTTACAACGTGTTGTAGATGACTCCTACGAGTAAAATGGACGAAGTAAAGCTACATTCCATGGTCGTTTCGATTCTTCATAGGCTTTGTCTTCTTTGTTATTTTCTGGTGACTGAGCATCAATTAGGTAATACACATCATTGTGCAATGCTTTGCTCACGATGAATGGTCCTTCCCACGGGGGTGAGAGTTTGTGCATGCCGGCTGTGTGCTGCACTAACCGAAGGACCAAATCTCCTTCTTTAAACACTCTTGGATTTACTTTCTTGTTGTGATTTCGTCGCAAGTCCTGCTGATAGATAGCTGATCTTGATAGTGCCAACTCCCTGGCTTCTTCTAGCAAATCGACATCATCTTGCCGAGCTATCTCATTTACCTCGGCGGTCGTATACTGGGTAACCCTTGGCGAGTCATGTATTATGTCGGCCGGAAGCACGGCTTCTGCCCCATATACTAGAAAAATGGTGTATACCCTGTTGATATGTTTGGGGTAATCCTGAGGCTCCATAGTACTGCTGGTAGTTCCTCAATCCAACACCCTGCCGACCTTTGCAGTGGTTCGACGAGTCGTGGTTTTATTTCGGACAGTACTAGTCCATTAGATCTTTCTACTTTCCCATTAGATGATGGGTGAGCCACCGAGGTGACATCTAGTCTTATGTGCTTTTCTTGACAGAATCTAGCGAAGGCTCCTTCAGCAAAGTTTGTACCATTGTCTGTAATAACACTGTGTGGGTAACCATATCTCAAGATAATATCTTTGAGGAATTTTACTGTTGTGGTCCCATCACACTTCTTTATTGGTTTTACTTCAATCCATTTTGTGAATTTGTCCACCATGATTAAGATTTGGGTCATCCCACCCCGGGCCGGCTTGAATGGTCCCACCATATCTAAGCACCATACAGAAAATGGCCAAGTAATTGGTATCGTTTTTAACTCGGACGATGGCATATGTATCTTGCTGGCATATCTCTGGCAACCATTACATTTTTCGACCAGTTCTTTGGCCTCTTTCAACGTTGTTGGCCAATAAAACCCATGCCTGAATGCTTTGGCCACTAAAGCTCTAGACGAGGGATGATGCCCGCATTCTCCTTGATGTATATCTAGGAGGATCTCCTGGCCTTCCGCCGAGTTCACACATCTTTGTAACACGCTTGTGACGCTCCTTTTATATAGCTCATTGTTTATGATTGTATAAGCTTTAGCTCTTCTTAGTGCCTGTCTTGCCAATACCTCGTCATTCGGCAAAATCGCATCTTTAAGGAAAGAAAATATGGGTTGCACCCATGTTGGTATGAATTTTTCTGGGGTAATCTCACTATCTATTTCCATATTTTCCGCCGACATAACTACCTCGGATTTCCCCATATCCATCCTTGCATCGGCCGGGTTCATTTTTGGAAATTCTGGGTTACATTCCTTGTCAATTTCCATCGGCACACTATCTTCTCTTGATTTTGCCGGAATAAAGATGGATTCGGACTCTGTTGATGGTGTTATTGATGGTTTCCTCAGGTGCTCTAGGGCGATACCTGGGGGAATTGATTATCTGGTTGATCCGAGTTTTGACAATGTATCTGCGGCGTCATTTTCTGCCCGAGGTATATGATGAAATTCACATCCATCGAAGTATCCACTGAGTTTTTGCACATGAAACCTATATAAGGCCATATTGGCATCTAACGCATCCCAATTGCCTGAGACTTGTTGTACTACTAGATCTGAATCTCCGTAGCATAAGATTCGGCGTATGCCAATCTCTTTCGCCACCTTTAATCCATGGACCAGTGCTTCATATTAGGCTACATTGTTTGATGCGGCGAAATGTATTTGCAACACATATCTCAGCTGATCTCTCTTTGGCGAGGTTAACACTATTCCTGCCCCCAATCCATTTCTTAGTTTGGAACCGTCGAAGTGCATCATCCAATAATTCGGATCTAATGGTAGCTCATACTGTACCTCGGCCCAATCTATGAAGAAGTCAGCCACAGCCTGAGATTTGATTGCATCTCGCCTATCGAATTGCGGAGCATAAGGTGACAATTCAATTGCCCATTTTGCTATTCGGCCACTTGCATCTTTGTTGCTCAATATGTCAGCTATGGGTGCTTCACAGATCACTTTGATGGGGTGCTCTTCGAAGTAATGTTTAAGTTTCTTTGCTGACATGTATACCCCATATGCCATCTTCTGATAATGTGGGTAATTTTGTTTTGAGGCTGATAGTACCTCGCTTAGGTAATACAACGGCCTTTGTAATGATTTATCATCTTCAATTCGTTCCACCACGATCACAACGCTTACTACTATGTTCGTGGCGGCTATGTAAAGTAACATAGGCTCTTTCGACAATGGAGAAGCCAGGATTGGCGCTGTGACCAACATCTTTTTCAATTCATGGAACGCATTGTCTGCTTGCGGTGTCTAAATGAATTTATCAGATTATTTCATCAGTTGATAAAGTGGTTATGCTTTCTCTCCCAGCCGACAAATCGGCTAAGTGAGGCCAAGCAACCTGTGAACTTCTGTACGTCATTTAGACATCTCGGCAATTCCATCCTTTCTACTGCTCATATCTTAGTTGGGTTGGCCTCTATGCCTCGGCTAGATACGAGAAAACCGAGTAGTTTTCTAGCCGGCATACCGAAAGTGCATTTTTCCGGGTTAAGCTTCATTCGGAACCTTCTCAGTTTTCTAGCCGGCATACCGAAAGTGCATCATCCAGTAGCGTTTTGCTTTCTTTGGTTTTGATAACCACATCATCTACATACACTTGTACATTCTTTCCTATCTGGTCGTGCAGACATTTTTGCATACATCTCCGATACGTTGCCCCCGCGTTATGCAGGCCGAATGGCATGGTGCGATAGCAATAATCCCCATTCGGGGTAATAAACGCAGTCTATATTTGATCGGCCAGATTTAACGGTATCTGGTGAAAACCAGAATACGCGTGTCACATCCCAAGATTTTCCAAATCTTGTAATGTGAAAATAAATTAATAAAATAAAACTTTGTTTGATTTTCAGAGCCAGAGGAAACTTTTGAATGCAATTGGAACTTCAAACCCATTTGATTTAAATAAAACCTAAAGGGATTTAAAAAGATAAACATTTAATAAAAGCATTTGGAAATATTGTTTTGAAACAATTAAATGAAAAGATTTGTTCTCAAATGAAATAGAAGTTTATAAATAAAGAATATTTTATAAAGCCAAATTAAACCTTGGCCAAGCTTTGGAATTAAAACATTTTTAATTTTAATAAAATTAGCAAAGGTTTATTTAAATAAATTAATAAGGATTTAATATCCAAACTTTATTTAAATAAAAGGTTTTACCAACTTAATTGAAACATCAAAACTTATTAAAATCATTTAAAATAAGTTTTCCAAATATTTGATATTCACAAATAAAACCTACTAAAGTGTTTTGGCTTTATTTTAGATTTCAAAATAAATATCTCAATAAAACAAATCCTATTTGATTTAATAATGAAAGTCTATTATATTTAATTAATAATGGACTCTAAAATAAAATGTTATTTTGTTTTAAAACAAGTTTCCAAGTATTCTATATTTCCCAAATAAAACCTACTCATTTGGTTTTGAAAATATTTAAGTTTCAAATAAAGATTTTATTAATAAAATCAAACTCCCTTTGATTTAATAACTAAGGCCCATTTTATTTAATTATTAATGGACCCTATATAACAAAATGTTATTTTTATTTTAAAACAAACTTTCCAAATATTCCTTAATTTCAAATACAACCTATTGAATGGTTTAAAAATTTATTTAGTTCTCAAGTGGAGCTTTGAATTAAATCAAAACCTATGGATTTAATAATTGGAACATCCATTTAATTAAATAGTAATAGCCCCTATTATTAAAATTATTAATTTGAATTTGGATTTTGGTTCATGTTACTGAACAGAACTAATTTCAATATTACAAAGTCTGGGTGTTGTTTGAATTGATTTGAACATTGTTTTTTTGTTTGAAATTCAAAACAGAAAATAAATTCAGAAAAAGAAAAGGGTTCAGATTAAGAAAAAAAATGTGAAATGGACCTGACCCAACTAAGACAGCCCATTAGGCCCAGCGCCAGCCCAGTTCCTCTATTCATAGCGAAACGTTTTCCTATCTAAACACTAACCCACACAGACAATGACCGGTGGACCCTCCCTCTCAATTCTTTTCCCAATGACGATGGACCCCGCTCTACTGTTTGTCCTCCCCACCCGCACGACCCCTTCTCCCCCACCCCTCGCCGGCCGTTGCAGGCGGAATAACTCCGGCGTAATACGCCTTAATCACGCAATGAAGCTGCCCCTTGACCACGCAGGATAAATCGCCAGCGTCCCTTCTTCGTTTTCCCTCTGACTCCTTCCCCAATCACGCCCCCAGGCCGCCCCAATTCCTCCTCGAGCTCCTCTATTCCGACCACCGTCTCCGGCCAATTCAGGCCAGTGCGCGCCACCTCCTACCTTCCCGAGCACCCTAGCAGTTTCCCCACTCCCAGAAGTATCTCCCAGCACCCTCCTCTCAACCGCGGGCGCACCAGAGCTTCGGCTATGACGAGCTTCTGAACGCCGCCGCGACTAGTTTCTCTCCGACGACCTCCCCTGGTAAACGCTGACCACCCCGAACCTCCTCGTTCACACTCCCTCACTAGTCTCGGTCTTGCGCAACTAACCATGACCTCTGTTTGTCTTTTCGTGATCAGTAGCCTCGTCTTCGACCACGGACAGAGCCGTCCGACATTGTCTTCAACTCCGGCGAGCAATCCCTGTTGTTCCAGGACGCCCCACGACCAAACGACCACGCCCCAAGCATCACCTCGTCCTCGCGATCACGGTGAGCATTCCCATCTCGATCTTTGCTTCCTAGAACCACCACGAGCACCTCGCCTGGCCGTGCGCCGCCGCTAAGCCGTCGTCGGCGCCGCTCACTTATGGTCGAGTGAATCAGTATCGTAGGATCTAGATTGAGCGAGCGAGATTAGATCATTTAGCCGCGAAGGGGTACGTGATCTGGGCCATACGATCTGCTTAGATCCGACGGTCTGCACCGTGATCCACCCTGAACCGGTACCATCCAACCAGAGTGTGCCGCGTGTCACCTGCTCGGTTTAAAAACAGATTTGAAATCTGATTATGTTATGATTTTCAAACCATTGTAACTTTTGATCCACACGTCCAAAAATTACAAATTTTATATCAATGGATTCAGGAGAGCAAGCCCTAGCCAACCATGCCCTTAGTTTATCAAATAGTATCTGTTATCTTGTTTGAATTTGCAGAAACTTTTGTGTGCTTGTTTAGATTAGAAAAATTGTTTAAAATTGAATTTAGGGTTAAAACTTTTGCAAAATAGTTTGTTGTGACCTTACTGACCCTAGGAACCAACCCATGATTTGCAAAATGGATTTGGAAAAGTTTAGAATGGATTTATTGGTTTAGTCCATTTCTAGCTAAATAAAACTATTGAATTGTTGGTGAAAATGATTTTGAGTAAAAACTTTGGAGAAAATAGTTTGGACCAAACCTACTGACCCAAAAACACCAAGTTTTGCAATGGCAACTCATTTGGTGAAAAAATCAAAAGTTTTGTTTTGATAAAAACATTTTGCACCACATAGAATGATGAATGGATTTGAAAATGGTTTATGGATAAAACCCATTTGCTAATGACTTTGCCACTTTGGTAAATGACCAATTTGGAACCTACAAAGTTTAGAAGCCTAGTGTAGACCATACTTGCAATAGAACCAACCTTGGCATACTTATGCATGACTTAGATTCCATTACTTTGTGTGTGTGAAAAATTGTTTGTTTGACTTTGGTTTAGAATGTGAATTGAAATTTGTGTTTGCTTGATTGATTTGTAGTGAAGTGTGAGACTAGAAAGATCAAGGAGTGAACCACCATTCCCTACCAAAAAGGCAAGTGATGCTTCATACTTTCTATCCCAATACTTTCACTATGCATTAGTGATTTTGCTAAGTAAAACTTGCATGGATTTTGCTAAGTATAGACCTTGCTATAGGAAAACCTAGAAGATGAATCCTTAGTAGGATTTTCCTAAGTTAAGATTCCTACTACTATCAAGCTTAGCGTTGCTAATAGAAAACATGGGTGGAAAATATATTCACACTATGGAAAAATATTCTAAGTCTGAGGACTTATGTTTTGTTTAATAAAACAACTAAGTTAATGAATCACCTGGGTGGAATGGAAGGATTGGGATATGTTGAGTGGTTACACAAGGCCAGGGGACTGGTGAACCTTGTGTATCTCACTTGTGGATTGCCACCCAGGAAGCAAAGAGATTTGAGATGTCAAATGTTGAGAAGCTTCAAGTGCAACCACTTGGCAATATGGGCTCTGCCATGATCATATAGGTTGCAAGAACATAGCCTTATGGACAGTTGGTGGTAGTGTTTGATAGGTTGGAACGCGTCCATTTTGGTCTAAGGGAAGGCTTCTGAAAGATCTTGTCTTGGGAAACCAAGTCTTGTGGGGAAAGTGCACCACCTCTGCAGAGTGAAAAATCTAAGTACTTGGCCATGTCCCTGGTAAAGGACAATTTGAGCATCAAGACATGGAAGCAATCAAGAATCTCATCATTCAAATTTCTAAAGTTAAAACTTGTGGATTGAACAAGGGTTGTTTGAAATCTTCAATCTTTGGTTGGTAGATGCCTTGGAAAGGATCTTCAAGCTTTGATTGAGAAAAATGATTTTGTCAAAACAAAAACTTAGTATTTTCAAAATGTTAAGGAAAAATCTATTTTGAGCAATGCAAGCCTCAACTCCACTTAGCCAAATGCATATAGAGGATAGATTCCACTATACTACCATAGTATCACTTGCCAATACAATTCAAATGTATTGACCTTTGTGGCTGTAACTTGTATGTTGCAGGTTTGATTGATTTTAGTGAAGATTGTTTGATTAGGATTACAAAGTCTACAACCAACATCCGCATGTGGCACTTTGAAGATGAAGGACCCCATGATTATAGTTATTCCGCTGCAATGTAATGTAAATAGCCAAATGAGCTATGTGTGATGTAATAAAATTATATTATTCCTGGTTATAAAGTTAAATTATGACCTTTGTTTCTTGATATTACATCTTAACTGTGGATGCTAGCTATTGATCCAGGGACTAGCATTGTAAAACATAGAGCGCTCTATCTTATCTAAGATTGGGGACCCTTACAGATGGTATCAGAGCATTGTGTTGCCTGTAGGATTTGTAAACCTAGGATTGGACAAAAACCCTTAGAAAAATAGGAGTGTATTAGTTCCAAAAACTTATTTACAATACACTTGTAAACTCTTTCCTCAACCATTTTGGTTTCAACTCTACATCTCTTCTATTTCAAACTTTATGGAAAAACCTACCCCATGACCCAAGACAACACCATGTGCAAAGGACTACCTCAACATCTTCAACTCTAATGACTTCAACTTCTTAAACTATAATGACTTCAACATCTTCAGCATATTTCCCAAGGATTTCCAACTTGGAAACTACTAAGGACCACAAGTGAAACAAGGAAATCCTACTCAAGATTTAGAGACTGAGGGAATGCAAAATAAGAAGGAGCTATCAACAACTTTGAAGTATTGTGACCAGGAGTTTATATCAAGGAACCATGATCTCATACAAGAAGAATCAAGAAGGAAGGAAAGATCACAAGTAAAACCATATAGATGGACCACCATATTTAGATAAGTCAAAAACACACCAACTTATGTGGTGTAACAAAAATATTTTGTTGCCTAAGTATGTGCTTGAACTTTGTTGTTTGAGTGAAAAGATTGTTTGTGATTGCATGCACATTGTTTGTGTGAATTGTGATGTGTGTGATTAGAAATAATTCCTTAGAAATATCTTGCCTATTCTAATCCCCATCCAACCCAAACAGATGACTACTCCAAGAGACACCAACACCAACCAAGAAGACAACATGAGAGAGCTTATAGCAACCCAAAACCAATTGAGCCAAGAGACAACTCAGCTTTTAGCCAACAACAATGGACTAGACCCAGCCATACAAAGGATTTTGAAACTTCAATCCCAATTGTTGCAAGGATTGGTTACTCAAATGATCAAAATGAGAGAAAACTGTTCCCAAAGAGCTAATGACAACAAGGATAACAAAGATGCTATTCTAGAAGGAACCCAAGCTAGCAATAATTTTAGATACAAGGATCATGCATCCAAGGAACCTGAAGATCAATGCCCCAAGAAGAGAGAAAGATCTCCCACTCATGAAGAACATGAACTAGAAGAACTCCTAGCTTTGGAGAGACCCAAAAAGAATAAAAAGAAATGCCCCCAACAGTAGCAAGAGGGATATTACACAAGTGCAATGTTTCAAATGCAAAGAGATGGGACACTATGCCAATGAATGCCCAGAAAAGGAGAAGATCCAAGAAGACAAACAAAGGCTAGTGAAACCCAAGATGAGGAAGGATATTAACCAAGTGATGTGCAAACACTGCAAAGAGTTAGGACATTATGCAAACAACTGTCCAGAAAAGATGAAGCATAAGATAAACCAGCCTATGAGGGATCTCAGCCTTGTCACATGTTTCAAATGCAGGGAGCTAGGCCACTATGCAAACAATTGTCCAGAAAGGATGGAGAACAAGTTAAACAAGTCTATGAAGGATCTCAACCTTGGCCCATGAGTCAAGTATGGAAACCAAGGACACATGCAAAGTTTGCTTAGATAAGTTTTCCCCAGGATCCCAAGAAGGACAATGTGTAATTGTGTTTGAAAATTTTTAAGGGTGGTAGTACCCTAGTTGTTTTGAACTTGCTTGTAACCCCATCCTTCCCAAATCTCGGGACGAGATTTATTTTAAGGGTGGTAGCCTGTCACATCCCAAGATTTTCCAAATCTTGTAATGTGAAAATAAATTAATAAAATAAAACTTTGTTTGATTTTCAGAGCCAGAAGAAACTTTTGAATGCAATTGGAACTTCAAACCCATTTGATTTAAATAAAACCTAATGGGATTTAAAAAGATAAACATTTAATAAAAGCATTTGGAAATATTGTTTTGAAACAATTAAATGAAAAGATTTGTTCTCAAATGAAATAGAAGTTTATAAATAAAGAATATTTTATAAAGCCAAATTAAACCTTGGCCAAGCTTTGGAATTAAAACATTTTTAATTTTAATAAAATTAGCAAAGGTTTATTTAAATAAATTAATAAGGATTTAATATCCAAACTTTATTTAAATAAAAGGTTTTACCAACTTAATTGAAACATCAAAACTTATTAAAATAATTTAAAATAAGTTTTCCAAATATTTGATATTCACAAATAAAACGTACTAAAGTGTTTTGGCTTTATTTTAGATTTCAAAATAAATATCTCAATAAAACAAATCCTATTTGATTTAATAATGAAACTCTATTATATTTAATTAATAATGGACTCTAAAATAAAATGTTATTTTGTTTTAAAACAAGTTTCCAAGTATTCTATATTTCCCAAATAAAACCTACTGATTTGGTTTTGAAAATATTTAAGTTTCAAATAAAGATTTTATTAATAAAATCAAACTCCATTTGATTTAATAACTAAGGCCCATTTTATTTAATTATTAATGGACCCTATATAACAAAATGTTATTTTTATTTTAAAACAAACTTTCCAAATATTCCTTAATTTCAAATACAACCTACTGAATGGTTTAAAAATTTATTTAGTTCTCAAGTGGAGCTTTGAATTAAATCAAAACCTATGGATTTAATAATTGGAACATCCATTTAATTAAATAGTAATAGCCCCTATTATTAAAATTATTAATTTGAATTTGGATTTTGGTTCATGTTACTGAACAGAACTAATTTTAATATTACAAAGTTTGGGTGTTGTTTGAATTGATTTGAACATTGTTTGTTTGTTTGAAATTCAAAACAGAAAATAAATTCAGAAAAAGAAAAGGGTTCAGATTAAGAAAAAAATGTGAAATGGACCTGACCCAACTAAGACAGCCCATTAGGCCCAGCGCCAGCCCAGTTCCTCTATTCACAGCGAAACGTTTTCCTATCTAAACACTACCCACACAGACAATGACCGGTGGACCCTCCCTCTCAATTCTTTTCCCAATGACGATGGACCCCGCTCTACTGTTTGTCCTCCCCACCCGCACGACCCCTTCTCCCCCACCCCTCGCCGGCCGTTGCAGGCGGAATAACTCCGGCGTAATACGCCTTAATCACGCAATGAAGCTGCCCCTTGACCACGCAGGATAAATCGCCAGCGTCCCTTCTTCGTTTTCCCTCTGACTCCTTCCCCAATCACGCCCCTAGGCCGCCCCAATTCCTCCTCGAGCTCCGCTGTTCCGACCACCGTCTCCGGCCAATTCAGGCCAGTGCGCGCCACCTCCTACCTTCCCGAGCACCCTAGAAGTTTCCCCACTCCCAGAAGTATTTCCCAGCACCCTCCTCTCAACCGCGGGCGCACCAGAGCTTCGGCTATGACGAGCTTCTGAACGCCGCCGCGACTAGTTTCTCTCCGACGACCTCCCCTGGTAAACGCTGACCACCCCGAACCTCCTCGTTCACACTCCCTCACTAGCCTCGGTCTTGCGCAACTAACCATGACCTCTGTTTGTCTTTTCGTGATCAGTAGCCTCGTCTTCGACCACGGACAGAGCCGTCCGACGTTGTCTTCAACTCCGGCGAGCAATCCTTGTTGTTCCAGGACGCCCCACGACCAAACGACCACGCCCCGAGCATCACATCGTCCTCGCGATCACGGTGAGCATTCCCATCTCAATCTTTGCTTCCTATAACCACCACGAGCACCTCGCCTGGCCGTGCGCCGCCGCTAAGCCGTCGTCGACGCCGCTCACTTATGGTCGAGTGAATCAGTACCGTAGGATCTAGATTGAGCGAGCGAGATTAGATCATTTAGCCGCGAAGGGGTACGTGATCTGGGCCATACGATCTGCTTAGATCCGACGGTCTGCACTGTGATCCACCCCGAACCGGTACCGTCCAACCAGAGTGTGCCGCGTGTCACCTGCTCGGTTTAAAAACAGATTTGAAATCTGATTATGTTATGATTTTCAAACCATTGTAACTTTTGATCCACATGTCCAAAAATTACAAATTTTATATCAATGGATTCAGGAGAGCAAGCCCTAGCCAACCATGCCCTTAGTTTAGAAAATAGTATCTGTTATCTTGTTTGAATTTGCAGAAACTTTTGTGTGCTTGTTTAGATTAGAAAAAATGTTTAAAATTGAATTTAGGGTTAAAACTTTTGCAAAATAGTTTGTTGTGACCTTACTGACCCTAGGAACCAACCCATGATTTGCAAAATGGATTTGGAAAAGTTTAGAATGGATTTATTGGTTTAATCCATTTCTAGCTAAATAAAACTATTGAATTATTGGTGAAAATGATTTTGAGTAAAAACTTTGGAGAAAATAGTTTGGACCAAACCTACTGACCCAAAAACACCAAGTTTTGCAATGGCAATTCATTTGGTGAAAAACTCAAAAGTTTTGTTTTGATAAAAACATTTTTCACCACATAGAATGATGAATGGATTTGAAAATGGTTTATGGATAAAACCCATTTGCTAATGACTTTGCCACTTTGGTAAATGACCAATTTGGAACCTAAAAAGTTTAGAACCCTAGTGGAGACCATCCTTGCAATAGAACCAACCTTTGCATACTTATGCATGACTTAGATTCCATTACTTTGTGTGTGTGAAAAATTGTTTGTTTGACTTTGGTTTAGAATGTGAATTGAAATTTGTGTTTGCTTGATTGATTTGTAGTGAAGTGTGAGACTAGAAAGATCAAGGAGTGAACCACCATTCCCTACCAAAAAGGCAAGTGATGCTTCATACTTTCTATCCCAATACTTTCACTATGCATTAGTGATTTTGCTAAGTAAAACTTGCATGGATTTTGCTAAGTATAGACCTTGCTATAGGAAAACCTAGAAGATGAATCCTTAGTAGGATTTTCCTAAGTTAAGATTCCTACTACTATCAAGCTTAGCCTAGCTAATAGAAAACATAGGTGGAAAATATATTCACACTATGGAAAAATATTCTAAGTCTAAGGACTTATGTTTTGTTTAATAAAACAACTAAGTTAATGAATCACCTAGGTGGAATGGAAGGATTGGGATATGTTGAGTGGTTACACAAGGCCAGGGGACTGGTGAACCTTGTGTATCTCACTTGTGGATTGCCACCCAGGAAGCAAAGAGATTTGAGATGTCAAATGTTGAGAAGCTTCAAGTGCAACCACTTGGCAATATGGGCTCTGCCATGATCATATAGGTTGCAAGAACTTAGCCATATGGAAAGTTGGTGGTAGTGTTTGATAGGTTGGAACGCGTCCATTTTGGTCTAAGGGAAGGCTTCTGAAAGATCTTGTCTTGGGAAACCAAGTCTTGTGGGGAAAGTGCACCACCTCTGCAGAGTGAAAAATCTAAGTACTTAGCCATGTCCCTGGTAAAGGACAATTTGAGCATCAAGACATGGAAGCAATCAAGAATCTCATCATTCAAATTTCTAAAGTTAAAACTTGTGGATTGAACAAGGGTTGTTTGAAATCTTCAATCTTTGGTTGGTAGATGCCTTGGAAAGGATCTTCAAGCTTTGATTGAGAAAAATGATTTTGTCAAAACAAAAACTTAGTATTTTCAAAATCTTAAGGAAAAATCTATTTTGAGCAATGCAAGCGTCAACTCCACTTAGCCAAATGCATATAGAGGATAGATTCCACTATACTACCATAGTATCACTTGCCAATACAATTCAAATGTATTGACCTTTGTGGCTGTAACTTGTATGTTGCAGGTTTGATTGATTTTAGTGAAGATTGTTTGATTAGGATTACAAAGTCTACAACCAACATCTGCCGGTGGCACTTTGAAGATGAAGGACCCCATGATTATAGTTATTCCGCTGCAATGTAATGTAAATAGCCAAATGAGCTATGTGTGATGTAATAAAATTATATTATTCCTGGTTATAAAGTTAAATTATGACCTTTGTTTCTTGATATTACATCTTAACTGTGGATGCTAGCTATTGATCTAGGGACTAGCATTGGAAAACACAGAGGGATCTATCTTATCTAAGATTGGGGACCCTTACAACGCGTCTACAAATGATAATAGTTCACAACCAGCGGTCGAATCAATGACTTGGTCTATTCTAGGTAAAGGAAAAGGATCTTTTGGACACGCCTTGTTCAGGTTCGTGTTATCAATACACATTCGCCATACAATGGCTACATTTGGATCATCCTTCTTCTTTTCCACTAGCATCGGGTTCGATAACCAATCCGGATACAGCACCTCCATGATGAACCCGGCCGCAAGGAGCCGAGCTATTTCATCCCCTATTATTTTTCTCTTATCTTCGGCAAAGCGGCGGAGAGGTTGCTTCACCGGCCTTGCTCCTGGCCTTACATTCAGAGAGTGCTCAGCCAACTCCCTCGGCACACCTTGCAGATCCTGAGTTGAACACGCAAAGATATCCCGATTCTCACGGAGGAAGTTGGTGAGCTCGCTTTCCTATTTAGCATCTAGGCCGGCACCAATGGTGACGGTGCGCTCTGGGAACTGCTCATCTATCTGGAACTTTTTGTTTCTTTAGTCGGCTGGAAAGAGACACTTCCATGCGGATTGTCCAATGCCGGCATATTCAGTTGTGCCGACTGAGCGAGGGCCGCTACCTCCTGAATCCTTCTTTTTTCTCTTGCTATTACCAATGACTCGGCCATATTTGATCCGGCTAAAGCACATTCCATTGACTTCCTGTAATCTCCTGCTACTGTTATCACCACTTGTGGTCCGGGTAACTTCATTTTCAAGTAAGTTATGTGGCAGCTGCCCATGAATTTGGCCAATGCCGCCGTCCGAGTAGAGCGTGATAACAACTTTCTAGGTCCACCACTTCAAACTCCAAATTTTCCGCTCTGCAGTTATCTCTTGTGCCGAATAACACATCCACTTGAACCTTTCCAATGGGTTCGCATGAAATCCCTGGTACTATCCCATGGAATGTGGTCCTCGTGGATTGCAGCATATTCTGCGATATTCCGAGTTTATCCATTGTATCTTTGTACATGATATTGATACTGCTCCCATTGTCAATGAGTACTTTTGAAAATTTCACATTAATGCTCGGTCTGACAAATGTTGGATCTAGGAAGAGTGCGTACGACCCCGGATTCGGCATTATTTTGGGGTGATCCTTTATGCTCCAAGTTATTTCCTGATCTGACCAAGGCACATATCTTGGTACTGCCGGCATAACTGCATTTACTTCCATATGCCGGCGATGTACACTTTGCATGTCTTGCTGTTTTGTTGTGAACACGCAATATGATTGATGATGTTCCCTGTAATCATTGCGTCCACTATTTCCTGGGTTCGTCCTTCCATCCAGACCCTGATTTATCACTTGATGCACTGCATCCCTCCGGTACGAGTTATCATACCTCGGGGGAGGAGGTGGTAACATTAGTTTCTGTGCATTTGCTCCAGTCAACTGTGGCAGATGCTGCTGATGTGCCTGGTGGGATGTTGCTTGCATGCCTGCCAGGGTACCCATTGCATTTTTCATCCAGGCACACTGCCGAGTCGTATGATTGGCCGTCTTGGCCGGTTTTGAAGTGTGAAATTTACACGGTTGATCTAACATAGACTCAAACGTGTACTTCGGCCTTTCCTTCCATTGCTTCTTCTGTTCTGGTGTCCATTGTCTTTTCCCTTCATTCCTTGGTGTCCATTCCTGAGGACCATTCTTTTGCCTGTGATTGTTTCCGTGACTCGGCTGATCTTGCACTACCGCTGCCACCTGATTTGAGCCATATCTATAATCCGGTCTTTCTTCTCTTCTTCTCCCTCTGAACACATTGCGCCTTGATGACCCGGCCGCATCTCTTGCATATTGATCTTGAAGTTCCTGATGATCTGCTGACATTAATTCTGGTTGTGTCGGATCTCCCAATGCATAGGAATCCGCTATCCTGATGGTTTCTGCCAAAGTGGTTGGCATATCTCTTTGCAATCTCTGCCATATTACACTGCCATAGCGGCATCCTTGAGCGAACCAAGCTATCGCCTGTGATTCTATAACCCCCTCGCATGAATTCCTGAGATTACACCACCGAGTCAAGAATTCTCTGTCTGTCTCATTCGGCCTTTGCTTGGACATGGCTAGCTGATGCGGCCTGTTTGGACTTTTGTAAGTACTGGTGAAGTTGCTAACGAACATTTCTTCAAAATCCAACCAACAGTTGATACTTCCTGCTGGCAGGTTATTCAGCCATACCCTAGCTGGTCCTTCCAACATTTGCGGGACATATCGTACTGCCCATCGCAAGTTTCCCAGCTATTTTTACAGCAGTGGCATAATCAATCAACCAATCCTGCTGTTTGGTGCTCCCATTATATGTTTTTGTGCCTCTTGCCAGCTGAAAGTTCGGCACTGGCGGCTCTCCCATGATCCGAGGTCCGAAGCACGCCGGGCCTGGTGGACCTTGTTCTTCTAACAACTCGGACCGGTATAGCCGGTCCAGCTTTACTCTCGCATCACTTGACGGCAAATCTTTGTACAGAATCCTCTCCTGCATTCCATAGTGGTTATTTCCACCATGAACTGCATATTCCATCTCAGAATAACCATCATTATACTTCTCATTCACTTGATTGTGGAGAGCTGGTCTCACTTCTCTTTCCTGCCGACGTTCATATCTCGGTTGTGGATTGGGTGGCGGTTCTCTCCTTCATTCAGCCGGGATATTATTCTCGTGATTTCCTCTTCCGAGATCTCCTATTCCGAGATCTCCATTACCTCGGCTTCCGTTGCCTTTCTCGGCACGGCCGGGGTTTCTCTCGCCATTGTTACCTCGGCTTCCATTGCCTCTATTTTCATTTGCTTTTCCGGCTATCGTCGATCATATGGAACTATTTGCTTATTTCTTTTTCCCGAAGTTACAGCTCTGTCTTTCCGTGCATTGTTTCAGGGCGAGGATGTTGCTGCCACAGATAAGGCAGGTGTTGCACCAGCCGAATGAACCATTCTCGAGGCACCAGGCCTTGCTGGGTCTGCCCTGAGAATTTCTTCATTCTGTTGGTTCGCAATGCGCACCAAATCATTCACTCTTTCTTGCTATTTTTGTCGGGCTTCGCCGGTCAATCCTTCTAACTCTAGCGCAATGGCATTTGCCGCCCTCAGGTTCTTTGTCGGGGTACTGTACCTCGGCAAGCCTAGATCAACTGATTCTGCCTTATGAGCATCATGCTCTTTGTTGATATCATCTATGAGGTTCTTCCCTCTTAATCTTAACTCGTCAACCCGCTCGGGGGCAACGTTAAGCTTGTTTTCCCTAGCATATTCTCGCAAGGTCCTGTTTAAGGACTCCCGCAATGCTGACACCTTTTTTGCCTCTACCAGCACTTTATTCCTGGTCTCTTCTAGTTCTGCCTGAGCATTAGCCGGATCAAGTATCAGTGCTACTGGTGTAGTCAGATTATCTATAGTTGCCTGAAGAATGTTTTCTGGTCTTTCCAGAGGTGGCCCTCTTACCCTTGGTGCCTTTGGGGTCATATCCTGCACCTCGGCTGGGTTTGCCGCTGAAGGAATTACCTCGGTGGGCTGTGGAGCTGCCTGGTTGGTGGCCACCTGCACACCCGTCGTCGGATCTTTGCTTGATCCGGCGCCTGCTGTTCCCGCCTGCACCCCGGCTGCGACCATCACCTCGACGCTGCTGACGGGGCGCATTCTGCGCGGACCATTTGCGGCGCTAAGGGGAGGCTCTCCTGCAACAACAACTTGGTGAGGATAAACGCCGGTGGTGTCGACGCCGACGTAGATCTGGTGCATGCCCATGTTGATGAAGACGCCGTTGCGCGGCGGAGTTTTTCCCTTGATGCTTCCTGCGTTGTCGCTGACGTAGTCCCATAGATCAAATCTCCGGACTAAGCCAGAGACAATGCGCTCGCCAGTGTGGATGAAGTTTCCCGTCCGGATCATGACTCCAGCTAGCACCGCTGCTGGCCCCACGGTGGGTGCCAACTGTCGTGGTGGTGGCACGGCAGATGCCATGGGTAGGCTAAAGTATGGGGCCAATGGATGCTAGAGGGATCTGGGGAGGGAATATGTAGTTGATTCTACACACAGAAGACTAACGTAAAGATCTTTATTTCTCCTTTCTTGGGCTACAAGTGCTCCTTGAGTTGTATACAAGTGGAGAGGGAGAACTTTACCAGCCTAACGGTACCAAATGAGTCGATGCCCTTCTCAGAGTCCAAGCCTCTCCTTATAAAGGGGAGCCCTGGGCTCCTCTAGGGCTGACGTGGCAAGCATATTCGAAGAATATGCTTGTCCCAATATAGTAACTTGGTGGCCTCCTTTCCGTGTCGTCCTTCTAATGACGGCAAGGTTCCAGAGGACCCCGCCTGCACGCCTTGGGCTTCAGGACTGTCACCTCCATGACCTCCTTCTGCCCTTCTGTCGCTCTGCGCCTTGTCCTTTGTGCTTGGCTCTGCTCAGATTCTTCCTAGCCCGTGACTAGGGTTTGACTATAGGCATCTCCTTCTCCTGCAAGCTTCATATCATTCGGCCCTGCCTCGCTTAACTCGGCTTGACCTTCACCTGCATTCAGATTATTCGGGCTGACCCGGCCGACTTACACAGTATGTCGGCCGGGTAAAGCCTTGCTATTCTCATAAGGGTCCTGCTCTTGCTTACCTCGGCCGACCTTTACAGGATTCGGCTGATTTAGACTGTAACTCGGAAACCTGACGGGGAGCTTCCTTTTGTCTTTCCCCGTCCTTGCCCTATCCGGGGTCACCCCCCCAACAACAGTGGAGCCATAATTAGGTATTTTTGAGTCTGTTAAAATCACGCTTTATACACAACCATTTGTGGAGTATTTTGAGTATAAACATTGTTGTGTAAATTATTTTTAAGTGAATCCTTTTGAAAATGGTTGTAAATTTAACCCTCTGTACAGTAAGACTAAAATATAATTTTATTCTAGTATAAATAAGACTGTGGCAATTATTTAGAGAGAATGGTCTTTCCAACTGTTAGAAAACGTTGCTAATTGCTACAATTGCACAAATGGTTGCATTTGTAATCTTGAAAATATAAAATGTTCATAAATCACTTATTAATGTTCAGAACCTTGTTATAAAAATTTGTACAATAAAAATTGCCATCTTGCATGTTTGCACACTTTGCATGATTTTTCTGTTGCCATTAGTGTTGATCTTGTGTATGTTTTGTCTTGGTTGTTTTACTTGATAGATTGTGTTGATTGTCAAGTGTGTTATTGCGAAGAGTGTACCAACACCACCAACTACTAAGGCAAGTGGAACTATCATCTATGTCCTACTATTTTCATTACACTTAGTGGAATTTTTGTAGTATGCATGATAGGACTACTATGTTACTATGCTATGCTATGTCCTATTAGGATATCCTTATATCTTCCTTAGTGGAAACATTGTAGTTGTAGTATGCTTAGACGTGCTATAGATTTGGGGTGGAATACCATGTTATGATTATATGAAGTGTTGGAAAAATATATGTTTTATATAATAAACCAAGTACTCCATGAACCACCTGGGTGGAATGTGGATACTCAATTGTGGATAAGGTGGCAACGAAGGGAACCATATATATATATATATATATATATATATATATATATATATATATATATATATATATATATGGCTATCTTTTTCGTCTGTGCACTAGAAGAATACCACCCATGGACTTAAAGATTGAACATGTTTCTCGTATAGTGGCTTCCGTGTACAGCCACATGCTAAATGGGCACTGGCTTAGTCAATTACATAGAGGAAGACCCTTGCATTGGCACCTATTCAGGTTAACTAGAATCATGTATTGGAAACATATCCTTACATTGGTGCCTAGTAGACGTGATAGCATTATGTATTGGGAGGACTTCTATGGAAAGACTTTGTTCACATTCTCGATCTGCCATTACTCCATTTGGTGTGTAATTATCCAGCGGCCACTGGTGGCGTCAAGATGAGATTGTGTCATGTGGGTAAAGTGTACAACTTCTGTAGAAGATCAAAATTCTAAGTACTTAGCCGTGTCCCCGGTTACGGACAACTCTGAGCAACTAAGGCTTGAAGCTATGGAATATCTCGACATTCCAATTTGTCAAAGTAAAACTTGATGGTGTCAACAAGGGATTATAAGCACTTGGAGTTTGCCAAGGAGTTCAGAAATATTATTAAAAGATCAAAACTATTTTGAAAAGATAGTATAAAACCATATTGCTTTCTGCAAATGAGCCTAAACTCTACTTAGCCAAATATGCATGTATTGTTAGGTTCCAACTTATTTCCACATAGTAGTGACACTTGCCAATACAATTCAAATGTATTGACCCTTGTGGCTGTAACTTATCATGTTGTAGTATTACTTGATGATAGTGATGTTTGATGAGTAGGGGTTACGAGTCTGCACCCAATATTTTTGCCTATGGCACATGAAGATGAAGGACTCCATGCTTTACTTTTATTCCACTTTTTTGTAATAAGATAGCCTATGGCTATGAGATTGTAATAAGTATTTATATTTTGGATCATGCGATGTAGTATGAACTTTGTATCTTGATATTACATCTTAAACTGTGGGTGCTAGCTATTCGATCCAGGGACTAGCATTGTAGTCACAGGGATTTCGAACCAAGCCGGGTTCGGGTCCACTACAGATGGTATCAGAGCACTGTGTTGCCTGTAGGATTTGTAACCCTAGGATTGGACAAAACCCCTTAGAAAAATAGGAGTTGTATTTGTTCCAAAACTTATTTACATACAATCTTGTAAACTCTTTCCTCAACCTTTTTGGTTTTGACTCTACATCTCTTCCTTTTCAACTTGATGGACAAAGCCTCCATCATGACCAAAGACTTCACCAACACCAATGACTTCAACTTTAGTTTCACCAAGGACTTAAAATAGACATCACTAAGGACTACAAGTGAGAACCAAGAGACATTAGATTTCCTACCAACTATCTAAGACATTGATAACATGTTAGTGTATGGATCATACTGACCTATGACGTATGACTATACTAGGTTGGTTGTTTCAAGAAAACTTGGTGTTTCCTTCGACTCGTGAGTTAAACTCATAAGTTGTTAAGTGACTAGTTTCTTGATGATTGTTTGATTGAACTTGATTGTTTTGGGTTGTGTGTTAGAACTTCTTTAGATCTCTCTATCATTACTTATCCCTATTAAACCAACAGATGCCTCCCCGTCGTGCCAACCCCAACCAAAACAACAACAACAACATCACTCCCGAGATGCAGCAGTTGATCACATCTCAAGCTCAACTGATGCATATGATGACATAGATTATGCAGAATCAGAACAACAATAACAACAACAACAACAACAATAACAACAACAATAATCAGAATAAACCTCCAGCATTTGACATGTTCACCAGATTTCTGAAACTGAGGCCTGCAAGGTTCTCTGGAACAACTGATCCAATGGTAGCCAATGACTGGTTACGTTCGGTGAACAAGGACTTGGTGACTATTGGCTGCACCAACAAGGAAAAAGTCATGTTTGCAGCACATCTGCTCGAAGGACCAGCAACAACATGGTGGGACAACTTTCAGATCACCACTCCCCTTGAGGATGTGACTTGGGCTATTTTTGAGGATGGATTCCGTACAACTCACATCTCATCCGGAGTGATGAACTTCAAGAAAAGGAGTTCCACAATCTGAAATAGCGTCATCACAGTGTGGCTGAGTACATCGAGGAGTTCAACAATCTGGTGCGCTATGCACCAGATGAAGTGTATACTGATGCTAAGAGGAAAGAGAAATTCCTCGAAGGACTTAAAGATGATTTGAACCTACAGCTGTCTGTTGCCTATGTCCCAACTTATCAATCACTCTGTGACAACGCCACCATCTTGGAAAACAAGATGAAGCAAGTTGAGAACAAAAAGAGGAAGCATAGCCTTGACAGGTATCACTCAGGATCATCACAAAAGAAGCGTTCATTCAAAAAGAGCAATGGAGATTCTGGACCACATCAGCATGAAGGAAATGGACACAATCATTATAAGAATCACCACAACAACAATGGAAGTGATAATAATGGGAATGATACTGACAATGGAGATGACCTTGGTCAGAACCAACATGGCAATCCCAAGAGGAAAGACATTAGCCAGTTGCAGTGCTATAATTGTAAGGAACTTGGACACTATGCATCAGACTGTCCTGAGAAGAATAAAAAGAAGAAGAGTGTTGGAGACACCAATGGGAGCAATTCTAATGTGACCCAGAAAGGACATGTGAACCACATCGAAATGTATGGAACCCTTGAAGAATTAGATGATGTGGATGATAGGATTTAGCTAACTCAGTTGAGTCATATAAGGATCCCCTATTTGGATGTCAATTCTTGATTCCATAGTCAAGTGAACCATCAAATGAAACCCTACAATTTTTTTAAGGGTGGTAGTACCTCTAGCCTTCCCAAATCTCGGGACGAGATTTCTTTTAAGGGTGGTAGCCTATCACATCCCAAAATTTTATAAATTTTTAAATGTAAAAAATATACAAACAAAATAAATAAATAATGAAATTTAGGGCGAAAAGAAAATTTTTTTGCTTCTAATTGGAAACATTAAAATCTTTTGAACTATTACAAAAGTTTTTTCCCAAATAAAGGTACTCCTTAAAATAAAAATAGCATTTAACAAAAACCCTAGGATCAAAACAACGAGATTATCCATATATCTCGTCTACTTCAAAATTATAATTTGCAAGGTTCCCCTTCAAAATCTTTTTTCACAAACTTCCTGTATTTGAAAATCTATTATTAATCTTGAGGAATGTTCTCAACCAAAAACCATCTATAAATCTCAACTACTTCATTTACATTTTTCAGACAACCTTTTTTTTTGTTTTGAACCAAAAATAAAAGCAGAGAGTCTCGTTATAAAATAAGCACCATAGCTTATGTGAGCTATTTTAAGATTTTATAAAATTATTCTCTTATATTTTCAAACATTAATTCATAGGTTATCCATGTAAAGTGGAACTAAATCAAATCAAATTCAAATAAGGAAAGAATCCAAGTCATTCCAAATATATTGCCCTGCAACTAGGCCAATATCGCACACATGCAATCGTACAATAATTAACAAATTAATAATTGAGAAAATTAAAGATTTTCAAATACATCAAATTTATGTCCTAAAATTTTTCCCGCAGAAATTTGAATCAACAAATTCGAAGCTCTAAATCAAAAGTTATGAAAGAATTAAGAAATAGGAAAAAAATATAAGTCAACAAAAAAGGTGGCTTGCCAGGCCAGCCAAAATGGGCCGGCCCAACTAGGCCGATCGGCCAGGAGGCCACCACCTCCTTACATGAACCACGGAGCACCTTGGTTTTCATTTCATTTGTATCTAATGCTCTTAAATGACCCTCAATTGCCCTCCTAAATTGAACTAAATGCTTCCTAATTCCTCTCCCTCTTTAATCTCCTTTAATCCAGCCCCACCCCCTCCTATATAAACCCCACTTCATGAAAGTTCACAAGTTTTCAACTCATCATACCTCCATTTTCGTCCAAAATTCTCCCCAATCTTCTCCACCCAAATAGACCTTCAAGACGACCTCAGATCGTGGCAGCTTGAAGACGGAAGTTGTTCCCCTCATCAAGACAGTTCCATTCCCGCTGGTTTCAACTCGTTTCGTTCATCAAGCAGAGAGAAAAACACGGTCAAAGATTCAGATCTTAGAAGGTATAATACATTTTACGCCCACCTCGTTACTCGAAACTCAATTTCCTTTGAACAGTAGATAGATCTAGTTGTTATCTACAACTTTCATGTATAAAGTTTTTCCATCCGAGCAACTTTTCCTGTAGTCAATTATGACATCATCATGACATCAACGTAGTCAACAGTCAACTCAGTCAGATCGATCAAAGTCAATTTCAGTCAATTCCCGAGTTTGACTTTTTTAGATTTTAGTACGAACTCGTATAATTCATAGAAAAAGATTAAAAGTCCAAAAATTATAAATTTGGTATCCCTGAAAAGCTGAGATTTTGTAGAATCCATTTCTGCAATAATATTACTTATTCACTGTAAAAAAATTATTTATAAATTAAATGGTTTAATTGCTCATTTTCACCATAAAGAATATATCTTTAGTTCTGTATATCCAAATTTAGAAAATAATATGTCTATGGATTCACAAAAATGAGTAGAACATAGTGGAGCCATAATTCGGTATTTTTTAGTCTGTTAAAATCACGTTTTATACAGAACCATTTGTGGAGTATTTTGAGTATAAAAATTGTTGTATAAATTATTTTTAAGTGAATCCTTTTGCAATGGTTGTAAATTGAACCCTCTGTACAGTAAGACCAAAATAAAATTTTATTCTAGTATAAATAAGACCGTGGTAATTATTTAGTGAGAATGACCTTTCCAACTGTTAGAAAATGTTGCTAATTACTACAATTGCACAAATGGTTGCATTTGTAATATTGAAAATATAAAATGTTCATAAATCACTTAGTAATGTTCAGAACCTTGTTATAAAAAATTGTACAATAAAAATTGCCATCTTGCATGTTTGCATACTTTGCATGATTTTTGTGTTGCCATGAGTGTTGATTTGTGTATGTTTTGTCTTGGTTGTTTTGCTTGATAGATTGTGTTGATTGTCAAGTGTGTTATTGCGAAGAGTGTACCAACACCACCAACTACTAAGGCAAGTGGAACTATCATCCATGTCCTACTATTTTCATTACACTTAGTGAAAGTTTTTAGTATGCATGATAGGACTACTATGTTACTATGCTATGCTATTTCCTATTAGGATATCCTTATATCTTCCTTAGTGGAAACATTGTAGTGTAGTATGCTTAGCCCTGCTATAGATTTGGGGTGGAATACCATGTTATGATTATATGAATTGTTGGAAAAATATATGTTTTATATAATAAAAAAAGTACTCAATGAACCACCTGGGTGGAATGTGGATACTCAATTGTGGATAAGGTGGCAACGAAGGGAACCATATATATATGGCTATCTTTTTTGTCTGTGCACTAGAAGAATACCACCCAGGGACTTAGAGATTGAACATGTTTCTCGTACAGTGGCTTCTGTGTACAGCCACATGCTAAATGGGAACCAGCTTAGTCAATTAATAGAGGAAGACCCTTGCATTGGCACTTATTCAGGTTAACTAGAATCATGTATTGGGAACATATCCTTACATTGGTGGCTGGTAGACGTGCTAGCATTATGTATTGGGAGGACTTCTATGGAAAGACTTTGTCACATTCTCGATCTGCTGGTACTCCATTTGGAGTGTACTTATCCAGCGGCCACTGGTGGCGTTAAGACGAGATTGTGTCATGTGGGTATAGTGTACAACTTCTACAGAAGATCAAAATTCTAAGTACTTAGTCGTGTCCCCGGTTACGGACAACTCTGAGCAACTAAGGCCTGAAGCTATGGAAGATCTCGACATTCCAATTTCTCAAAGTAAAACTTGATGGTGTCAACAAGGGATTAGAAGCACTTGGAGTTTGCCAAGGAGTTCAGAAAGATTGTTAAAAGATCAAAACTATTTGAAAAGATAGGATAAAACCATATTGCTTTCTGCAAATGAGCCTAAATTCTACATAGCCAAATATAGAGGGATATTTATTTAAGTGGGAGTATAAGCTATTAAATTGTTTAATATGTTTTACTCTTTCATGGTTACATGGCTTAGTATTTTGCATGTTTTATGTTGTAGATCAATGGCACCGAACACTGCATCACCTTTTTCTTTGCGTTTGATTCTTGACAAATATAAACTAAATGGAACAAACTATTCGGACAAGGTCCATAACCTAAGAATTGTTCTCAAGCCTAATAAAAAGGAAACGGTTCTGGATACGCCAATCCCCGATGAACCTGCTGATAATGCATCTGCTTCCCTCAAGAATGCCTACAAGAGAGCATGTGATGATTCTCTTGAGGTTAGTCGTCTTATGATTGCATGCATGGAAACTAAACTCCAAAAGAAGTTTGAGGATCAGGAAGCATACGATATGATCGTCTCGCTTAGGGACATGTTCCAGACTCAGGCCAGGACTGAGAGGTGTAATGTCGCCAAGTCCTTTATGGAATGCAAGCTAATAGAGGGAGCAGGTGTAGGCCCCCATGTGATAAAAATTGTTGGTTGCAGCCAGACTTTGGAGAAGCTTGGTTTTCCACTAGGCCAAGAGTTGGCTACTGATTTCATTTTGGCGTCTCTTCCATCTAGCTATGGGCAGTTCATTTCGAACTACCATATGCATGGGGTGGAGAAGGTCCTTAATGAGTTATGTGGGATGCTAAAAACAGCAGAAAGTGACATGAAGAAGTGTGCAGGGAATAGCCATGTGATGGCTGTGCAGAACAAGCCTAGCTTTAAGAAAAAGGGTACTTCTTGGTCGAAGAAGAAGGGCAAGGCTAAGGATACAATCCCTAAGCCTGCATCCAAGCAAAATGCTGGACCTATAGATGACACTGAGTGCTTCTTTTGTCATGAACATGGCCACTGGAAGAGAAACTGCAACAAGTACTAGGCTTCTTTGAAGAAGAGTGGAAGTAAGAGTACTTCCCACTCAGGTACGCTTGTTGTAAATGTTGTGGACATTCTTCTTGCATTCCTTTGTTAACTCTTAGGTATTTGATACCGGATCGGTTGCTCATATTTGCAATTCAATGCAAGGGATAATAAGGACTAGAGAAGTGTAGAAAGGCAAAGTGGATTTTTGCGTTGGAAATAAAGAAAGGGTTCCTGCATTGTTCGTCGGCGTCATGCAACTTCACCTTCTGTCAGGATTTATTATGGAGTTGAATAATTGTTATTACATTCCTAGTATAGGTCGAAACATTTTATCACCTTCATGTTTGATGAGGGATGGTTATTCATTCGCAAACAATGGTTGTGTAATCTCTAACAATGCTATGTTTATGGCTGATGCTACCATTGTGAATTGGTTATTTATTTTAAATCTGGATGATGCATATGTTTACAATGTTAGTGCTAAAAGTCTTCGACCTAATGATTGGATTCCTACCTATTTATGGCATTGTCGTTTGGGGCATATAAATGAAAAGCGCATGAAGAAGCTCCATGGTGATGGTCTTCTAACTTTGTTTGATTTTGAATCATACGAGACATGTCAGGCTTGTTTACTTGGAAAGATGACCAAGTCGCCTTTTCGAGTTTACCCGAGAGAGTGACAGACATGTTGGAACTCATACATACTGATGTATGTGGACCAATGAGAACGACGACAAGAGGAGGATATCACTACTTCATTACTTTCACTGATGATTTGAGTAGATATGGTTATGTCTACTTGATGAAGCATAAGTTTGAAACTTTTGAAAAGTTCAAGGAGTTTCAGAGTGAGGTATAGAATCAATGTGGCAAGAAAATAAAGGCCTTGCGATCTAATCGTGGAGGTGAATATTTGAGTCATGAATTTAGCAATCATCTTAAGAGTTGCGGAATTGTTCCACAACTCATGCCGCCCGGAACACCTCAAAGGAATGAGGTCACTGAATGGCACAACCAAACTTTGTTGGACATGGTTCGAACGATGATGAGCTAGTCGGATTTACCATTATAATTTTGGGGTTACGCTCTAGAAACAGCAGCTTTCACACTTAATAGGGTACCATCTAAATCCGTAGTTAAGACACCATATGAGATGTGGACTGGAAAGAATCCCAGTTAGTCTTTTCTAAAGATTTGGGGTTGTGATGCATTTGTCAAGCGACTTCAGTCGGACAAGCTAACACCCAAATCAGATAAGTGCATTTTCATGGGATATCCGAGGGAAACCTTAGGGTATTACTTCTATAACCGAGAAGAGGGCAACGTGTTTGTCGCTCGTAGCGGTGTTTTCCTAGAGAAAGAGTTTATCACAAATGGAACGAGTGGAAGATCGGTGCGACTTGAAGAAGTTCAAGATGAGCCAGTCAGGGATGCTTATACGAGTGATGCTATTGTAGCAGAACAAGTTGAGGAACCCATGGCAATAGAAGCACCACAACCACGAAGGTCGACGAGGCTCCGCGAGACGCAGGAATTATTATTGTTGGACAATGATGAGCCTGCGACCTATGCAGAAGCGATGTGTGGACCCAGACTCTAAGAAATGGATGATCACCATGAGATCCGAGATAGAGTCCATGGGAGACAATCAAGTTTGGAACTTGGTTGACATGCCTGGTGGTTTTAAAGCCATCGAGTGCAAATGGATCTATAAGAAGAAGATTAAATATGGATGGAAATGTTCACATTCATAAAGCTCGACTTGTTGCAAAAGGTTTTAGACAAGTCAAGGATTTGACTACGACGAGACTTTATCGTCCGTAGCGATGCTTAAATCTATACGGCTCATTCTATCCATTGCTGCACATTTCGACTATGAGATATGGCAGATGGATGTTAAGACGGCTTTCCTAAATGGAATCCTAACTAAGGACGTGTATATGATGCAGCCCGAAGTTTTTGTTGATCCAAATCATGTTGGAAAGGTATGCAAGCTTCTAAAGTCTATTTATGGGTTGAAGCAAGCATCTCGGAGTTGGAACATTCGATTTGATGAAGTTGTAAAGGAGTTTGGCTTCATAAAAAATGAAAAAGAACCTTGTGTTTACAAGAAGGAAAGTGGGAGAGCGCTCGTATTTCTAATCTTACATGTGGATGACATATTGCTGATTGGAAATGACATTCCTATGCTCGAGTCTGTTAAGACCTCATTGGATTAAGCCAGAGTACATACATTGACAAAGTTTTCAAACGGTTCAGCATAGAAGAGGCTAAGAAGGGGTTCTTGCCCATGTCTCACGGCATTAAAACTCAACAAGACTTAGTGTCCTTCGACTACTGATGTCGTGGTATTGCGGACGAGTACGCCATGGAGGAGTCCTCACAGTGCGTGTTTAGAGACGTGGGGGAAGGCGGACGGTTGATGGGTACGAGGTAACACAGCTTACCCAGGTTCAGATCCTAGGACGGTGGCGGAATCCTACTCCTGCTATAAATCACTATAAGGGCAATACGCCGAGTTACAGTGATTGGTTCGCTGTGCGAGGTTGTCTGAAGTTGTGCCCTAAAGGCTCCCATAGGCCCGACTTATATAGTTGCCAGGTCCTAGGGTTACAGGGAAAAGTCCTAGCCGGACAGGTTACAGAGTCCTACACCATCTATCACTATTCTTGTGTGTCTTGCACTCCAAGGCTCCGGGTACGTCAGTGACTCCAACCGTAGCCTTCCTTTATCCGGCATGGGCCTCCCTTCTGGATCCATCTAACTGGCCGCCCAGAAGGCCATAGGCCTTGCTACCAACTATGTGCCACTCGGGTTATCCGGAAAGGAGACATGCTATGAGGATACCCATATAGCATATCCCCAACAGTAGCCCCCGGAGAACTCCGAGATCTTGCACCGTCTTGCCTCTTCACGTGGAATGCTCCGTCTAGATGGATGTCGGCAAATAGTGAAGCAACATCTTGTAGTCCTCCCAAAGAACCCTGCAAGGTTTTCTCCGTCTTCAACTTGTAAGTCGGAGAATTGATGAATCTTTCATCGTACTCTTCCGTAGCCAGGATCCGTCCATGCCGGAATCTTCTGATGTGATGGCCCATCTGCCTATGTCAGCTAGGGCGACGTAGACGTAGGTCAGCGACGCCTCATAACTCACACATGCAGAGAACGCAATCATGTCCAGTTTTCCCGCGAGAGCGATACGAACCGTTGGTGGCGACGGTTGGGTCGTGGCGAAATTTCCGCGCACGTTCGCACACACATCGTCTACGCGGCAACCGTCCGATCAAGCTGCACGAATCTTGATGCTAGAGATCATAAATAGTAACTGCGGTGGAAAATTTACTTTTCACCTCATTCTCTCTTCGTATTGTCTTCTTCCTCCAGCGAGCACCCCCTCGAGCTCTCCGCGCAACCTTGCGAAAAAACCTAGTTCCCAATCTCTCCAGTCACCTCCAAACTTGTGCAATGGCCAGCAGCAGCTCTACTCCCTCAATGGCGGCGTCGGGCGAAGCCGCGGCGAAGCCGGCGATCTCCGTCGTCGTGCCCCCAGAGGGCCTGGCCATCCCTGTCTCCGCGGTGGTTGAGACCACCAGCGGCGACCATAATCCGGCAGGGCTAGAGCTGCTGGAGGAGGATAATGACTCCCACAAGGGAGATTGGCGCGGTTCGGGCATCACAGACCGCGATATTAAGGAGCTGATCGTCGAGGGCTATCTCCTCTCGACGGAGGGGCTCGCTTGGCGGGCAGCACCGGCCGTTGAGGTCACACCTTCTCCCCAAGCCGGAGAAAAGGTGTACCTCAAAGCACAATTGGTACGCGGCGTCTCCCTGCCCATCTCTAACTTCTTCCTTTCTGTCTTGAACCACTACTGAGTCCAGCCCCAAAACCTTTCTCCCAATAGTATCCTAGCGCTCAACAATTACGTGGCACTCTGCAAGGGTTACTTAGGGATTAAGCCTAGGCTAGATCTCTTCGTGTATTTCTTCACTGTCAAGCGTGAAGCCGGAGCCAACAAGGACGAATTTAGAAATTGTGGCACCATAAGCTTCAAGATCCGTCCTATCCGGCAGTTGCCAGACATCGTCGGCCATGAGTCCTGCAAGAACTGGCAACATACCTAGTTCTATGGCCCGGATATCCCTCTGGCCGGCCGAGAAGTAACGTACCAGGACTTCGTCGATGGAGCCGCCGCTGAAATTTCGACATGGAGATCCCAGGCCTCCCTTCCCTCCGACCTTGATGCTTCCCGCGCCATAAGGCGGATAGAGTGGTTCGTAGAGACGGGTTTGACCGGCTTGGACCTAGCCATGTGTTGGTTCATCAGGCGAATCCAGCCTCTGCAGCACCGCGGGAAGCTGATGCACGAGTATACCAGCCATAGAAGGGATAACCTCCGCATCTCCGTGGACAATTTCTCGAGCGACTCCGTCAAGCTCCGCCTCAAGGACATCGTCAAGGTGAAGGACAAGAAGTGTGGATTCACCATCACCTACGACATGTTCGTTGATAGCAAGTGCCCAAAGGTAACTGTTTATTTTCCGTGTATGACATATACTCCAGTTCTTCCGTCTAGCAATTGTCATCTCATCTAACATAGTTGTTCTTCTCCTTATAGCTTAGCGACATAGATGAGGACAGCATGGCTCCTCAAATCTATGATCCAAAGATGAAGGAAGTCACCGTCGTGTCTGACGACGATGCTCCATTGGCGCGAAAGCGAAAGAGCTCCACCTCTGACGCTGTCGATGGAGGCAAGAAGAAGAAGACGGAGGGTGGAGCCTCCAAAAAGACTACCGCCGCCCTGGAGGCGGAGAATAGAGAAGTTACAGGGATCCCTTTTGCCAAAGCACCCCCTCTTGTGTAAGCTTCTTTCTCTCCGACATTGTCTATTTGACTGTCTTATTCCCGTCCTTATGCATTTTGCACGTTTCAGGAAGAAAGCCACGACCAGCTTGAAGAAGACCTCCAAAACATTGGGGGCTTCTAGGACCATCAAGGACATGCTATGTCGCGACGCATCTCCTGCCATCGCCCCTGTCACTCCCAGCGTCAAGCCATCCTCCGCTCCAACAAGCTCACAAGCTAAGGAGGCATCTGACCCTTCCGCCATGGAAGTGGACTCAGGTGCCTCTACCGAGGTTGCTGTCGTCGGCGAGCAGGCGACACAGGAGAGTGCCGCACACCCAATGGCTGAAGCTCCGGCTAAGGATGCCATCGTTTGCGGTAAGGCGGTGGTGGAAGCTGGTACTTCTGCCGTAGGCGGCACCCCTGCACCCAAGAAAACCATAGAGTATCCAAAGATGGTATATACGGTACTTACGTCGGATAGCACTACTCTGGTTCCTGGTGCGACGCCGACATCTCCGACATGCGGTCTAGAGGAGCTCCTCCGACAAGCAGAGATCTTGCAAGGAAACAGCGTATCCTCTGGCAAGCTGCTGGCCGAGAGTGCTACAAACCTCAAGATCATTGCACTTGTAAGTTTTATTTGCGTTTTGCATTTCATATGAGTATCCCACTATAGCCCCCAAGGATTTAGACGGAAAACCATAGGTCTTTGCATCTAGATACTCTAAGAGTGACTAAGCTAGAAAAACTCTCACTGTAGCCCCCAAGCATATAGGTGGAATGAATTATTCCGAATAAATGCTTTAAGCGTAGCATAAGTAGTGTGTATAAATTTAATACTGTAGCCCCCAAGCCTCTAGTTGTAACTGAATTAGTTCCGACTAGATGCTTAAAGAAAAGCTAAGCATACATCCAAGTTAAAAACTTTATACTGTAGCTCCCAAGATTCTAATCAAGAACTGAATTAGTTCCGACTAGATGCTTAAAGAAAAGCTAAGCATTTTGCTAAGTTAAAACTCTCGCTGTAGCCCTCGAGCGTCTAGGTGGAAATTTTCCGGCTAGATGCTCCAAGCAGACCAAACAACGTTTATTTTTTCTTTTTTCCACATAACAAGAATGCTCGGAGGGGCATGGACAACGACAAGTACCAAAAGATGCGCGCAGACCTGGAAGCCGAAAAGGGTAAAACTTCCTTCTTGAAGGAACATATCATGAAGAGAAAGGGTCTGTTTTTTCCTTTCTTTTTCGTATTCCGACTTGAACTTGTGTATTCTCCGAGTACTCATTGTGTACTTTGCTTTCTCCGATTTGCAGAAACCATTGACAAGGCCAAGGATATTGTCGAGCAGTCCAAGCACATCCAAGAGCTGGATAGCGAGAACAAAATCCTTAAGAAGGAGAGGAAGGACATGCTGAAGATGCATCAGGAGTCAATGAAAGCCCTGCAGGACTCCGCCGCCAAGGAGATGAACCGCTTGAAGGAGGAGATCTCGATCTTAAAAGATCAGAAGAAAGCTGCCGACGAGCAGAAGCAACGTCATCATGAGGTGTACAAGCTCCTCCAACAAGAACGGGACTCCTTGGCGGATACCCTCTGGCAGGCTGAGGCCAGCATCTTCAGTAAGTAATTCTCCGTCTTGGATTTATGTAAGTTGGATACTTTGAATTTGTGAACTCATGTGTTCCTTGTCGGAATTTGCAGCTCCTACGGGTTTAACCCGGTCGCCTCCTCCAGCAAAGGAATGCATGGTTCTTGCCGGCAACTTCATCAACACCGCCATCGCGCAAGACAAAGAGATTGCCAAGCCCCTCCAGATCAACATCAAGGCATCGGACTCTGTGGCAAAGTACTCGGAGATCCTGCGCCGAGCCCCTGAGCGTATCACAAGCTGGAAAGCTTCATGTGCACGGGCTGGTGCAAGGATGGCGCTGTCAATGGTGAAAGCTCATTACGAAGGTGCCGACATCGATATGGTGACCTCTCGCATTCCCGACGTAGATGACGATGGCAAAGAGATTAATCACGAATCCATCTTGTCACTCGCGGGCTATGACACCAGAGTTGCTGAGTTAGTCGACGTCAACGTCTTCGTGCCGATGAACACCATCGATGGCGGCAACCAAGGCTCCTCCGAGTCCCTTCACACTGCCGACTTCGAGGGTGATTCTCCTGCTGCTGATGACGCTGCTTCCAAGTCGCCTGCGCCAAAGGAATGAAAAACAACTTGTAATATTTGTTTCACCTTTGATGCGTATGCGGAAAAAACTATGTATTAACTTAAGGCGGAAAACAGTGATGTATGTCCTGCTACTTAAGAACTAGTTTCCAGCATGTATATATTTTTTAAGCAAGTACTGGCTTATCCATTACTTTGGTTTTTATGCTTGACTTTTCATGAGTCGGAAGACTCGTTGTCGGAACCATGCGCTCAGGTGATGATGCCCAATGGCACCATTAATAACCTAAGCACAAAATCGCCGACAATAAGTGTCGAAAGTCACTACTCCAGAATCCACATAAAAACAACAAAGAACATGTAGACCAGAAAACTTAAGATAACGCCCGTAGGCAGAATTTTCACAAGTGCAATTGCAAAGCTTGTGCATAAAGGTTTTATATAATCCAAAAATGAACACTAAAGGAGGTAAAAGACTCAGAAATATGAGTGAACCAGAGAGCTTTTGTCACATCCCAAAATTTTCCAAATTTTGAAATGTGAAAAATAAATAAACAAAATAAATAATTATTGAAATTTAGGGTGAAAAGAAATTTTTTGTTTTAAAGTGGAAACATCAAAACCCATCTTGAACAAACTTTGAATAAAAGGAAATCCACCTAAATTCAAATCAAGTGAAATGCATTCTTCATAAATGCATCTTGAAATTTAAACACTTGGGAAATAAACCAAAATCTAAAACCCTGATGGAAGAAAAACATTTCCAAGATACCTCAAAGACTATGGATTTGATCCATATAAAAATTTGTCAACAAACATTTATAAATGATCAAAAATGATAAATAAATAAAACCATAAGAATTGATTTCATTCAATTTGGAAATTTGGATAAAATCTTATGAATTTAGTAAGATAAAGAAATTAAATTTCAAAGCTAATAAAGCTCCTATCTGAAATCCATACCAAATTGTGATCACATTAATCCTGAATAGATATAAAAGGATAAACAAATATTAAATAAGATTCTACAAATTGGAATCACCATGTTTGGATCTATAAATAAAAAGATATGGATTTTATAAGATAAAGAAAGAAAGAAATAAGGAATATTTAGAAACCAAATTAAATTTTGGCCAAGTCCATAAACAAAATAAAAGTTATTAAATAATAAATAAAAATATTATTTAATTAAAACTATATGGGCTTTGAACCATATTCAACTTTATTTAGAATAATATTTGCCTGAATAATAAATCCCAAGGAAATTATTTAGAAGACGATTTAAGTTAAATCCATAAACAAATTAAATAAAGGAAACTTTTAAATAAAATTTACATGGAATTAAAGTCATAATTGTTTTGATTTAAATAAAGACATTTGCCCAAATTAAATGATTAATAATCATATTAAAATACTTTAAATAATTCAAGTAAATTATTTAACACCCTATTAAATAAATAAAACCTACTGAAAAGGTTTAGTGAAAATTAGAATTCAAATAAAGAGTTTGAAAATATATTTAAATCTTATTTGAATAAAGGCAAGTGCTTATTTTAATAAAGAATAAAAACCATAAAATGAATAAAGAAATTATTCTAAAAATGGTCTTAAAAATACATATTTAAATAGAATATAAACTTACTGAAAAGTTTGAAAAGTTTTGAAATGAAAAAGGGTTTGAAATCATTTGAATAAAATCAAAATAGAAATTCTAAACAGAAAAAGAAAAATGAAACAGAACAAAAAAAAGGAAAGAAACCAACCTAGCCTAGCTAGCCTATCTGGCCCAGCAAGCCCATTTTCCCTCTCCCCGCAGAACAACGGTTCACACTGAAAACTCAACCCGAAAAGTCGCTGACTACGTGACCCCACCGTACCTCTATCTCTCTCGCTGCCGCCAGACCCCAGCGCCAGCTCACCTTCGTCTTCACCCGTGCGAAGACCGCGCCTGCAGTTTCCTGTCGTTGATTGCCGACAAGAATTCGCGTCAATGACGCAACCTTTACTCACTGCGACCATGCTCGATAAAACGCCTCCCTTCCCTCTACCTTTCCCCTCAGACCCCACTTACCCTCCGCCACCAGGCTGCCTCGAATTGACTTTGCACCGCCGCGGCCCTGACACCCTTTCGGCGACGATTCCGGCCAAACACCGTCGCCCCTTGCCTCCCAGATCCCACGAGTGCACTCCCCATCGCCCCCTGAACCTACCAGTATCCTTGGCTTGCCTGTGCTTGATCCACAGCATCGGCAACGACCAAGACACAACGTCGCCGTCCACTGCCTCGACTCCTGCGAGTTCCCCCGTAAGTTCTGACCGCGCCTCTTCCCCTCGTTAACACTAGTGCACTCAACGTTTTCCTACGCAACTAACAACACCGTTTGTTTGCCTTAGCATGATCTGTAGCCTCGCCTTCAACGACGTCTGAGCGCACTCGACGGTGACATCGACTCCGGCGAGCAATTGACAGCAACCCCATGCGCCCCTTCGTCGACGGTGACCACCTCGAGCCTCCCCACGCCACGCCGAACCCGGTGAGCCCCTTCCATTTCTCCCTTGCTTAATGGTTGCGCCAGAACGCCGCTGACAGAGCGTCACTGCCGTGTGTTCGTCACCAGCGCCGCCAGATAGTGGTTGTTGCGCTGTGAGGTATTGGATGACGATCCTGCGGACGCGATAGAATCATTTAACGAAACGATATGGAGTGATCTGTGCTGCACGATCCTCTTTAGATCCAACGCACCGCGTAGGCCGAACCGTGCGAACCGGTACCAACGAATCAGAACACACCACGTGGCCGATAGTTTATTTTAAAAACAGAAATATGTCTATTAGATGTTTGAATTTGTAAATTGCATAACTGTTGATCCACACTTCCAAATTTTACAAATTTTATAACAATGGAATCAGCAAGAAGAGTACTTTTGAACCATGTACTTTGTTTAGTAAATTGATTCTATAAACTTAGTTGTTTTTGCAGAAACTTGTGTAGGCATAATTTGAATATAAAAATTAGTCTCGAAATATTTTTAAGATTAAATCTATGGTGAATGGTTTGTTTTGAACCTACTGACCATAGAAACCAACTTATGGATTTAAAAGTGTATTTTGTGAAGCTAAAGAATAAATTTTTGAATAAAAGCATTTCTAGTTAAACAAAAATATTGTTTATGTTTTAAAAATGCTTTTTGAGTAAAACCTTTGGAAAATGGGATGATTTAAACTCTCTAACCCTAAACACCAAGTTTTATGATTTAAAAATATATTTGGTGAACCCTAGAAAAATTATTACTTTGTTTAAAGGCATTTCTAACAAATAAAATATTTCTTTGGTATAAAAATGGTTTATAAGTAAAACCTTTTGCAAATGGTTTTAATAATAAACACTTGACCATAAAACACTGACATTTGTGTTTAAAAATATATTTTTCAAACACTGGAAAGTATTGCTTTAATTTAAATCATTCCTAACAAAACAAAAATGATTTAAAGTGGCCATTTTCACTAACTTAATATAAAATGGTTTTGCCATTTTTATAAATGACCAATAGATGTTTTATAATGTTTATAACCTATTAGAAACCACTTTTCCAAATAAAACAATCTTTGGCATCCTGGCATGCATTGCTTTGTTTTTATTATTTTATGTGATGAATTGCTTGAATGGTAGATTGAATTTGTGCCTTGCTTGATGGAATTGTAGTGAACTTTGAAGAGTGTGACTATTGCAAGATCAAGGAGTGAACTTATATTCTCTACCAAAAAGGCAAGTGGTGCTTTATAATTTTGTCCCATTATTTTCACTATGCATTAGTGATATTTCAAAGTAGGACTTGCATGAAATTTTGGTAAGTATAAACTATGCCATGGGAAATCCTAGTAGTTGAGGCCTTAGTACAATTTTCTTAAGTTAAGATTCCTACTACTATCATGCTTAGCCTAGATAGTAGAAAACAAGGGTGGATTATATACACATGCTATGGAAAATATTTCTAAGTCTTTGACTTATGTTTGCTTAATCAAACAACTAAGTGAATGAAACACCTGGGTGGAATGGTAATTGCTTGGTGTTTTTTGGTTGAGTGGTTACACAAGGCCCATTTCTATGGTTTACCTTGTGTATCTCACTTGTGGATTGCCACCCAGGAACAAAGGGATTTGAGATGCCAAATGTTAAGAAGATTCTAGTGCAGCCACATGGCATTATGGGCTCTTCCTGGATCATATAGGTTGCAATAACTTAGCCATTTGGACAGTTGGTGGTAGTGGATGATAGGTTGGAATGCGTCCATTTGGTCTAAAGGAACGCTTCTGAAAGATCTTGTCTCGATGCATGTCGAGTCTTGTGGGGAAGTGCACCACTTCTACAGAAGAAAAAATGTAAGTACTTAGCTGTGTCCCCGACAATGGACAATTTGAGCATTAAGACATGGAAGCTATCAAGAATCTCCTCATCCCAATTTCTAAGTTAAAAACTTGTGGTTGAAAAAGGGTTGAAGGATCACCAATTTGTATTGGGAGATGCCTTGGGTGATTTTGCCAAACAAAAACTTAGTGTTTTCAAATGATAAGGAAAATCTATTTTGAGCAGAGCAAGCCTAAGCTCCACTTAGCCAAATGCATATAGATGTTAGTCTCCACCATACTACCATAGTATCACTTGCCAATACAATTCAAATGTATTGACCCTTGTGGATGTAACTTATTATGTTGCAGGTTTGTTTGATGTTAGTGAAGTGTATTGATTAGGATTACAAGTCTACAACCAACATGATTGCTTGTGGCACTTTGAAGATGAAGGACTCCATTCTATATAGTTATTTCTGCTGCATTGTAATGAGATTGCCAAATGAGTTATGTAAGATGTAATGAATTTTTTATTCCTCGTTATTAAGTTGTATTATGACCTTTGTTTCTTGATATTACATCTTAACTGTGGATGCTAGCTATTGATCCAGGGACTAGCATTGTAAACACAGTGATCTCTACCTTATTAAAGGTTCGGACCTCTACAGATGGTATCAGAGCATTGTGTTGCCTGTAGGATTGTAACCCTAGGATTGGAAAAAAACCCTTAGAAAAATAGGAGTTGCATTTTTTCCAAAACTTATTTACAAACAATCTTGTAAACTCTTTCCTCAACCATTTTGGTTTTGATTCTACATATCTTCCTTTTCAAACTTGATGGACAATACCTCAACATGAGCAAAGACTTCACCATAAGCAAAGACTTCAACTTGAGCAAATACTTCAACTTGGATATCACTAAGGACTACAAGTGAGACAAGAAATATTACTCAAGTCTTGAAGACTAAGGAAACACAACTTAGAAGAATCATCATCACCTATGAAGTTTTGTGACCAAGATACAAGAATTTCTCCAAGGATACAATGATCTTGTTCATGAAGAATCAACTAAGCAGGATGGAATGATCTCAAGTGAACCATATAGTTGGACCACCATATTTAGTTTAGATCAAACCCACCAACTTATGTGGTGTAGCAAAAAATATTTTGTTGCCTAAAATGTGCTTGAACCTTGTTGTTTGAGTGGAATGTTTGTTTGTGATTGCTTGCACATTGCTTGTGTGAATGTTGTGTTGTGTGTGATTAGAATTCTTCACTAGAAATCATTTGTCTATTCTAATACCAACCCAACCCAAACAGATGACTACTCCAAGAGACTCCAACATCAAGATTGGTGACAACAACAACAACAACAACCAAGAGATGCACATGAGAGGACTCATAGCAACCCAAACCTAGTTGAACCAAGTGACAACTCAGATTTTAGCCAACTATAATGAGTTAGGCCCAACCATGCAAAGGTTTTTGGAAACCCAAACCCAATTGTTGCAAAGGATGACAAATCAAATGATCAACATGGGAGACAACCTTTCCAAAGGAGTTTGTGACAACAATGATGTCAAGGATGATATTATAGAAGGAACTCAAGCCTGCAATATTTGTGGAGACATGGATCACACTTCAAAAGAGCATGAAGAACAATGCCCTAATTGTGAAGAGAAACATCCAACTAAACAATGCCCCACATCTCAAGTGACTTGTTTCCTATGTGAAGAAATAATCATGTCCCTATCCAATGCCCCATCTATTCTATAGTTCAACAAAGGAAACAAGGTGGAGTGCATGAAAAGTTCGGAAACCCCCATGAGGAAACAACTTCTACCAAGAAGGATGAAGACAAAGGAAAATCTCATCTTGCACCTCCATGCATTATGACTCACCTTGATGGACAAAAGAGGAAACATATGTATTATCCAAGGAAACGATTAAGGAACCGAGGAGACTTTCCCACCTTTGAGGTGAGATATGAAGAACATGAACTAGAAGAACTCCTAGCTTTGGAAAAACCCAAGAAGAAGAAGGACAAAAGCCAAGTGCAATGTTACAATTGCAAAGAGATGGGACACTATGCCAATGAATGTCCAGAAAAGAAGAAGAACCAAGGAAACAAACAAGAAGCAATGATCCCAAAGGAAAAGAAGGATAATAGCCAAGTGTGTTGCAACAACTGCAAAGAGCTAGGCCATTATATATCAACTTGTCCACAGAATATACGTGAAGAACTCAACCTTATCACATGTTGCAATTGTGGTGACCAAGGACATCATGCAAGCAATTGCCCGAAAAAGGTGAGGTACAAGACAAGAAAGCCTATGAAGGATCTCAGCCTTGTCACATGTATCAAGTGTGGAAACAAAGGACATTATGCAGATGTCTGCCCAGAGAAGTTTCATCAAGATCCCAAGCAAGCCAAGATGTAATCTAGTGGAAACTTTTTAAGGGTAGTAGTACCCTAGTTGTATTGAAGCCAACTTGTAATCTCTAGCTTTCCCAAATCTCGGGACGAGATTTGTTTTAAGGGTGGTAGCCTGTCACATCCCAAAATTTTCCAAATTTTGAATGTGAAAAATAAATAAACAAAATAAATAATTATTGAAATTTAGGGTGAAAAGAAACTTTTTGTTTTAAAGTGGAAACATCAAAACCCATCTTGAACAAACTTTGAATAAAAGGGAATCCACCTAAATTCAAATCAAGTGAAATGCATTCTTCATAAATGCATCTTGAAATTTAAATACTTGGGAAATAAACCAAAACTCTAAAACCCTGATGGAAGAAAAACATTTCCAAGATACCTCAAAGACTATGGATTTAATCCATATAAAAATTTGTCAACAAACATTTATAAATGATCAAGAATGATAAATAAATAAAACTATAAGAATTAATTTCATTCAATTTGGAACCTTGGATAAAATCTTATGAATTTAGTAAGATAAAGAAATTAAATTTCAAAGCTAATAAACCTCCTATCTGAAATCCATACCAAATTGTGATCACATTAATCCTGAAGAGATATAAAAGGATAAAAAAATATTAAATAATATTCTACAAATTGGAATCACAAAGTTTGGATCTATAAATAAAAAAATATGGATTTTATAAGATAAAGAAATAAATAAATAAGGAATATTTAAAAACCAAATTAAATTTTGGCCAAGTCCATAAACAAAATAAAATTTATTAAATAATAAATAAAAAGATTATTTAATTAAAACTATATGGTCTTTGAACCATATTCAACTTTATTTAGAATAATATTTGCCTAAATAATAAATCGCAAGGAAATTGTTTAAAAGACATTTCAAATTAAATCCATAAACAAATGAAATAAAGGAATCTTTTAAATAAAACTTACATGGAATTAAAGTCATAATTGTTTTGATTTAAATAAAGACATTTGCCCAAATTAAATGATTAATAATCATATTAAAATACTTTAAATAATTCAAGTAAATTATTTAACACCCTATTAAATAAATAAAACCTACTGAAAAGGTTTAGTGAAAATTAGAATTCAAATAAAGTGTTTGAAAATATATTTAAATCTTATTTGAATAAAGGCAAGTGCTTATTTTAATAAAGAATAAAAACCATAAAATGAATAAAGAAATTATTCTAAAAATGGTATTAAAAATACATATTTAAATAGAATATAAACTTACTGAAAAGTTTGAAAAGTTTTGAAATGAAAAAGGGTTTGAAATCATTTGAATAAAATCAAAACAGAAAATAAAAATGAAACAGAACAAAAGAAAGGAAAGAAACCAACCCAGCCCAGCTAGCCTATCTGGCCTAGCAAGCCCATTTTCCCTCTCCCCGCAGAAAAAACGGTTCACACCGAAAACTCAACCCGCAAAGTCACTGACTACGTGACCCCATCGTACCTCTCTCTCTCGCTGCCGCCAGACCCCACCACCAGCTCACCTTCGTCTTCACCCGCGCGAAGACCATGCCGGCAGTTTCCTGCCGTTGATTGCCGACATGAATTCGCGTCAATGACGCAGCCTTTATGTCGTGGTGGTGGCACGACAGATGCCATGGGTAGGCTAAAGTATGGGGCCAATGGATGCTAGAGGGATCCGGGGAGTGAAAATGTAGTTATTTCTACACTCAAATGGCTAACATGCAGATCTTTATTTCTCTTCTTGTCAGGCTTCAAGTACTCCTCGAGCTGTATGCAGGAAGAAGAGAGCTAATACACAAGCCTAATGGCCTTGAATGAATCGATCCCTCCTTAGGATCCCGCGTCTCCCCTTATAAAGGGGTGCCTTGGGTCCTCTAGGGCTGACGTGGCAAGCATATTCGAGGAATATGCTTGTCCCAATATAGTAACTCGGCGACCTCCTTTCCGTGTCCCCCTTCTAATGACGGCAAGGTTCCAGAGAACCCCACCTGCGCACCTCGCGCTCCATGACTATCACCTCCGTGACCTCCTTCTGCCCTTCTGCTGCTCTGCTCCTTGTCCTTTGTGCTTGGCTCTGTTCAGATTCTTCCTAGCCCGTGAATTGGGTTTGACTATAGGCACCTCCTTCTCCTGCAAGCTTCATGTTATTTGGCCCTGTCTCGCGTAACTCGGCTTGGTCTTCACCTGCATTCAAGTTATTCGGGCTTACTCGGCCGGCTTAACTTGTATGTCGGTCGGGTAAGGTATCGTTCCTTCCGTAGGTGTCATGGACGTGCTTATCTCGGCCGACCTTTACATGATTTGACCGATATAAACTGTAACTCAGCATGTGACAAGGGAGACTCCTTTATCTTGCCCTGTCTTGACCCTATCCAGGGTCACCTCCCCAACATTAGTCCCTGAAGCTGGTGTGGTCCTGCTCGTAACCTCGACCGGGCCACATCAGTTTCCCAATATTCATTTCTCCTCACCTCCAAGTTACTTTTTTCCGTTCGAGGTACCCGCGCAGCTTCTCGTGCACGCCTCGTCCTACGTTTAACACTCATCATTATTTCCCTAGTTTTTTGTTCCTCTACAGTGCCCACTGACAAGCTACAGTGATTACTGCGCATGTCGCGTCGGCGCAGTGACGCCTCGAGTACCGCATTGGTCAGTAGGCCCGATCCTCTCCTATCCCGTGTGGCCTGGGGTGTGTCTCCACTAGCTGTTCACGGTTTCGTGATACACGCTGTTATGTGGGTATCGTGGCATAGCCACGATCTCGCCATGGTTACTGTGGCGCGGCCATGATCTCACCACGGTTACTGTGGCGCAGCCACGATCTCACCACGGTTACCGTGGCATGGTTATAAAGAGGGGAGAGGGGTTTAGGCAGTTCACTTTTCCCCTTCCGCTCTCCCCCATCTTCTTCCTTGCATTGCCGCTTTTCTGTGTGTTCCGGTGCTCTCGCCATCGTCGGTCTTCTTGACGGCGATGCTACCGTTTTTCCGCTCCGACGACCTCATCGCTGTGCGCTTGCTCCGGCGCCGCCGCCGGTGAGATTTTCTTCAGTCTCGTCGCTAGGCTTCTTTCCTAGGCTCATGTGCTGTTTTCTAGATTTCCTGCGGCGGCTCATTTCCGTTCCTCCGCCGTGCTCGCTTAGAACAACGATGGGGCCCTGCGCCTCTAAGCCTATCTCCTCCGCTAGCCCTTCTTCCGTTGATTCCTCCGACGAACCTATGTATAGTTCAGTTAGTGGTGCACTCGTTGAAGACGACGACGTAGCTTCCGGCCCAGAGAGGGGCTCTTGGGAAGGCTCCTCCGTCACTCGTCGTGAGATTGAGTGGCTAATTAGGACTCGCCGGATTCCTGCCGAGGTAAGTTGTCGCTTACTCGGCAGCGAATCGTCTCCTGTACTCAACGAAGGTGAGTACGTTGTTTTCATGTCCCACTTTGCTCGTGGGTTCGACCTTCCCCTTAGCGATTTTGCTAGGGAATTCCTTGATTACTTCGGACTTCAGCCGCATCATCTTCTGGCTAATTCCATCGCCTCCCTATCGACTTATATCTCGGCCTCGGAGGGATACTTCGGCCTTTGGCCTTTTGTGTCCGTTTGGTCCAAATTTTTCCAGATCCGATCTAACGTTGTTCTAGACAAATCCCTTCACCCCTCTGAGAAGTTGCTTACCCAGTGTGGAGCCGTGTCCATCACACCTCGGATAAAATCCGAGTTCCCTCGTGTCGCTAGCCTCGAGTCTTGCAAGAAGTGGCATATATCGTTTTTCTATGTCAAAAACATTGGAAAGGAAGACAAGATTCGGCTCCCTGCCTTCTCTATCGGCCCCCCTTCCAAGAAGAACTGGAACTACAACCCCAGGAAAAGCCATGCTTTGGCCGAGGCCTTCGAGATTCGGCTGAAGGAGTTGATCCGCGCTGGGCTCCGCGGTGAGGATTTGATGACCACATTTGTCAGCAGCCGGATTTGTGTAGGGTTCGCAGCATAGAAAACAAAAATTTTCCTACGATGGGAACAACTATGTACCAAGATCTATCTACTAGATACAAACAACGGGCGGATGTATATCCGTAGAGAACATACCCTTGAAGACCGACAAAGCTTAATGAGTCCAAACTCGTGGTTGATGTAGACGATCTCTTGCCGATCTCAAGATCGAGAGGAAGTCCTAGCGCCGCAAAACAGCAGCGCATCCGTGATCGCACACGTTCGAGGCACCGAGCAACCTCCGCCTCCTCGCTCCAGCGATGCAGCGGAAGCACAACTCTTTCTTGCCGAATAGCCACCGGGAACATGTATCTCGCTAGTCCGAGACCATGGGGGATAAATTCTAGAGGGGGAGAGAGATCCTTCACGAGGAGGTGTGAGTGAGAGAGAGGGAGGGGGCTCCTTTTATAGGGAGAGGGGGGAACCCAAGGGGCCATGCGCCCAGCCATAGGGCTGCCCCCTCCCCTCCTTTCATTCATGTGGGTGGACACTCCACTCACATAAAAAGCCTTTCAATTCCCTCCACTCAAAAACCCACTCAAATTCCCATTAAGTTTCCACCAAATTTAATGCAAACTCTCATTAAATAAAACTCTTTTATTTTATTCAGAATTTTGTCAATTACTTTAATGACAAACATTCACAAATAACCCCTTGCTAGAATTCTATTTCACATGCATAACCACTTTATGCAATTTCACCCGAAAACCTGTTTCGGTATCTAGTGAAATAAATTCCTGCGCTTGTTCATTCTTTCGGCATGAAACTCTTGCTCCAATTGGATGTCGGTGTCTCTTAAGTGTGTCACCCTACAGTTCGTGAATAATGCGGACATGATCGAGATCCCTCTCGGATCAATAATCAGAAGCGGGATCTGGAGACCCATACTGACTACCACACATTCAACGATGACTTTCTTGTGATTGTCGGAACCTTTTATGCTAGTATCTTAATCTCTTTGTTTCGCGATATATTACATGTCCGAGATTCGATCATCGGTATCTCCATACCTATTTTGATCTCGTTACTGACATGCACTCTTTTCTCGTTCCCGTGATATAACATTCTAGTGATCAAATCACTTGCTTGCAAGCTAATCAATGTGATATCACCGAGAGGGCCCAGAGTATATCTATCCGTCATCGGGATGAACAAATTCCACTCTCGATCTATGGGCCTCAACATAACACTTTATTAGTTCTGAATCCATCTTTATAATCACCCTGTTACGGTGTGACGTTTGATGTTATCAAGAAACTCTTCCGGTGTTAGTGATTGACATGATCTCATGGTCTAAGGATTAGGATCACTTCGTAAGTTGTTATAGCAATATAAACTCAATGACTTTGATCGTAATGCTATACTTCGGATGAATGTTCATCACACCATTACACTAATGTTGTGACCTCGTTATTAACAACATCCAATGTCCATGATCAGGAAACCTTGATCATCTTGTTAATCAACGAGCTAGTTTATGAGAGAGGCATATCTAGGAACTTCCTTTTTTGTTTATTAAACACACATGTATTAACGTTTCCGTATTAATACAATTATAGCATGTAAAATAAACATTTATCATAAATAAGGAATACGATAATAACCACTTTATTATTGCCTCTCGGGCATATTCCCTTCAGTCTCCCACTTGCACTAGAGACAATAATCTAGTTTGAGAACTTTGCGTATTGAACACTTATGGCTTTCCGGTGTTCCATATACGCAATTGCAAGTGGTTCACATAATCTATGGATCTGACGCTTCAGGTCTGTGTGTATTTGCATGTCTTTGCGTCTTCATGCATCACTCATTCTCCAATGAGATGGCATTGTATAAATTTGGTCTTTTGGTGAGACCTTTAGTTCCTTGGGGTTAAAACACGTCGATACTATTGTCATACAATATATCTTTAGTGTTAGCCCGTTGCGAACCACACCTTAGTTTGATAACAAACTACTTGACACAAATTCCCTCCTTTGCTGCTACTATAGCAGTCATATACTTAGCCTTTTTGTTGTAGTATTCGTCACAATGTCTTTAACTATGGATTTCATCCAAATCCATCATGGAATCTCCTTTCCATTACATTGTGCCACCCATAGTTTAAATTGAGATACACTTAATTTGTATCTTGTGACAAACCTAGTATCAATGTAACACTTTACAATGAACTATTTGTAATTGTTTGTCACCTCTACACAAATATATTCTTAGTTCTTTCAAAAATATCATAAGAATATCCTCACTATCGTCCAATGATCATTTTATGATTCATTCTGGTATATGCTAATAACACTTAGAGCATAGGACATATCTGGATGTGTACATATCATGGTATGATTGATCAAAACATTCTCGTGATTTCACTCATCAAGTGTTAAAGCACTTGAATCTTGTTTCACTTATCAAGTGTCGATACACTCACTACTAGAAAAACGCCTATTCGTGGCGCACATGAAAAGGTCTTCTGTGGCGCACTAGCAGTGCGCCACGGGCCTCGCGCTACGGCTATCTCGTAGCCGTGGCGCACTTCATGGTGCGCCACAGAAGTTTAGATACAGGCATGGCGCACATGCCAGTGCGCCACAGAAGTTTGGGCAGGTGCGCCACGCGTATGAAACGATAACCGTGGCGCACTAGGTGCTGTGCGCCACGGATATAAATTTCAAAATTCAAAAAAAAGCAGCAAATCTGGAGAAGAGGAGGAGGAGGAGGAGGAGAATAGGAGGAGGAGGAGGAGGAGGAGAAGAGGAGGAGGAGAGGAAGAGGAGGAGGAGGAAGAGGAGGAGAAGAAGAGGAGGAGGAGGAGGAGGAGGAGGAGGAGAAGAAGAGGAGGTGTCGTCATCGTCGGAACTACAAGGAGGAGGAGGAAGAGGAGGAGAAGAAGGAGCCCGTCGTCTCGTCGTCGGAACTGCAAGGAGGAGGTCACCGCCGCCATCACCATGTTCACTGCAAGGAGGAGGAAGAGGAGGAGAAAGGAGAAGGAGAAGGAGGAGAAGAAGAAGGAAATGAGAAGGGAGGAAAAGGAAAAGGAGAGAAGGGGAGGGAAGGTGGGCGGGGTGGGGATTCGAAATTTGAATCCCGCCCAAGCTTATCCGTGGCGCACTAGGTGGCGGTGCGCTACGGGTAAGCCACCCTCTATTTTTTTTTCTGCAGGAAAAAACGGTCTTTTGACCGTAACTTTTTACTCTTTTCGAATTTTGAAAATCTAAAAAATCGCTAAACGACGCGAGGTCGTTGCAAGCGGATGCGAAATCTCGTTCTCGTCATTTTGGTATATTATACGATTTTTTTCGATATCGTATGCAAAAGTTACGGGCTTTTTACCGTGGCATGACTTTTTTTTGCAAATAAAGTCAAAACTCATGTTTGTTAATTTTAGTAGAAGCTATACCACATTACCTACCTAAATATGAAAGGATTTAATTTTTTGAAGTATTTATCATTTTCTTTTATTTTTTGCAAAACCTAAAAAGGCGATCCACGGGGGGGGGGGGGGGGTGTGTGGAGTTGGTGCAGGATAGTTAGGCGTAGGGCACTAGGGCAAGGTGCCCTACTACTAAGTTTATACATCTGTGGCGCACATGCCATAGTGCGCCACAGAAGTTTGTGGCCGTTTCACAGCAGAGGGGGGCGTGCGCTTAGGCGTAGCGCACCCCCCCCCATGTGCGCCACAGATGAGACTAACAACCGTGGCGCACATGACCCTAGTGCGCTACAGATGTTTGGCGTGCGGCCAACAGGCCCCTGGCCCACACACATCTGTGGCGCACTATAGTCATGTGCGCCACGGTTGTTCTAGTTACTAGTAGGGTACTACCCACAGGTGAGCCACGCCTGTTTTAGCCGTGGGGCACTTCAACCATGTGAGCCACAGATGTGCTGATTACCTATAGCCGTTTTCCTAGTAGTGACTTGAATCTTGATTCAATTCCTTTCCATGCAACAAGAACTGTTTCTTGTCGTTTCTATATTGAACTCCTTCAATATCTCATATATGTACGTTTGGCACAACCATATTGGCGTCACAGTCTATGCACTATAGACATTCACGCTAAATATTCGGGTTTTGCCTAAGTATTTCATCAAAATGAAATTCTTAACCTTTGTCAATAAAAGATACATCATTTCTAGTCAACAAAATGTCCTCCACATAATGTATTAGAAATATGTCTTAGTGCTCCCACTTAATTTCTTGCAAATGCAAGCATCTTCATCGTCTCCTGATGAAAAACTCCTTTTTCATCATGGTGAAGATTCCAACTCCGCGATGCTTACTTCAACCATTGAAGTTTGCATGCCCTTTTAGCATCCTTTGAATTAACAAAACCCTTTGGATCGTGTCATGTACACGTCCTAGGTAACTATTCTATTAGAAGAATTTTGTTTTGTTTATTCATCAACCATATACCAAATTATATGTAGTGGTTGCTACTTTAATCCATCCAGACTAAATATCACTATGAAAGATCAAATCTTGTCATAGTCAACTCCTTGAACATTATCGTAAAATACTTTACGACATGTCGATTATTTCATAGATGTGAAACATCCATGTCTGTTTCTTTATAGATCCAAATACGACCGATAGGTTTTTACACCTTTACGGAGGGTCTTCCAAGTTCAAAACTTGATTTCTCGTGTATGGAACTATCACGGATTTTATGGCTTCAAGCCATTTGACGGAGTCAGGGCCCATCATCGCTTCTTTGCATATAGTCGGTTCATCATTGTCAAACAATAATGATTTACTCTCAAATATTAGTATTTGATTGTTTATTCGACCGACTTGGTTCAATAAGAACTTAGATTTCCGTGACCACAACCTTTGAGGCACATAAGCTATGAGCATTATGGAAGCCTCCGGAACGATTTTCGGCGCTGCGCAACTCAGCACATTTAGCTAAGGTTCGTTAACCTTATCAAAGTTCTATTGTCCTCCCACTTAACATTTATGAAAAATTCCTTCTTCAAGAAATTTCAAATTTCAAGCGACAAACCCTTTTGTCCTCGGTGTTATGGAGGAATGACCAATTGTTATTCGAAATAACCTACAAAGACATGCTCATCCGACTTTGGTTGTAAACATCTTACTTATGTTTAGCATACCAAAATTTAAGAAATGATAACTTGGGTTTTACCCCAAACCATAACTCATATGGCGTCATTTCAACGAATCAAGATGGAGCTCTTTTCAGTGTAAAAAGCGGAAGTCTCTAAAGCTTTAATCTTTTTAAAACATAATGGCAGTTTTATAAATAACACCTTTGATCCAACCAGGTCAAACAAGGTTTTATTACAAATCTCAAACACTCCATACTCCTATGGTGTTTTGGGAAATGTAAATCTAGTTGTTTTGCTAAACTTGCAACTCAAATAAACCCCTTTATGATAAAATCATAATTCATTTATATTCTTGTTACACTTGTAACTCAAATAAATCCCTTATGATAAAATCATAATTCATTTATTTTTCTTGTTACAATGATTTTCCACTTCATCTTGAAAGTCTTTGAAACATTTTCAAATATATCATACTTCATTCTCATTAAGTGAACATTCACTCAAATTTCCGGAGAAAGTATATGAAGTTGAAACCCATCGCTTACGACTATAAGTAATGGACTACATACATCGATATGTATAAATTCCAATATTTTAGTCGTTCGTTCTTCTTTGGCCTTTGAACGAAGTTTTTAATTATCCCGAGGAAAGTCTCACAAGCGTCACTTGATGAAATCAAAGACTCCAAAAATCCATGAATATGGAAATTCTTCATGTTTTATTTGTAATATAATTTAAACAGCGATGTCACTTCGTAAGTGATCTTTCAATCATTTGTCTTGCGACATTTTAGCATTAGGTTTTATGGATGTGATTTCTCCAACTAGATTTGTAAATCATCCATCTTATATGGAATACGGTAATTATTTGAACAACCTTTGTTCTCATAATACCTGATTCAAATAACAATTATTAAAACAAATCTTGAAGTCAAGCTTTGATGTCAACGAGAAATACAAACAACGGTTTATTTGTTTTCGATGAACATCATCACATATTCTCTTGCTAGTTACTTAGGCCATTGTGGTTCATGAATTGCGTTGTTCCGTATGAAATTTCATACCAACCAATTCGGTATCCAATACCCAAGAACCACATTGTTTAACAAGCAAAGAATACAACCATAACATGTATATCATCCATATACCTAAATTGGATATTTCCAATCTTTTCTTTTCTGCCAAATATATTTTATAGATTCTCTTTCAGCATTTCCTTTTCCTTTTTAAAATAATTTATCAACATCAACAGTGGCGCCATATACATGACACATAGTCCAAAGCGTGTATATTCAAATAATAATACATTTGGACTTGCACTTTGAAGTAGATCACCATCATCAAAATGATCGGTATTCTTTCAAAATCCATTCTTTAGTAATCTTTTAGTGTAGTAAACACTTTACATACATCTTCTATTCATCCTTATCATGACGACTTTCATGATCAAGCTAATGTAGCTTATAAAGGCGAATCGTGAGTATAACATTACTTTCCAAAACCCTTTTTGGATGATTAGGATGTCTAGCATCTCCAACCTTCGTAAATTCTCATCCAATATGAGAACATATATTATACTCTATCATATTGCAACCAAAACATTGTTTCAGATATCATTATATCTGCCACACATGATGGTTTCTGAAAAAATTCTTTCAGCTCCTAGATAAACTTGATATTAAAACAATCAAGAATCGTGGAGGCAAACATGATACTTAAGATACTAACACTGGAATTGTTACTCTTGATTTAATACCAATTATTAAATTTCACGGAGTAAACAGAGTTTACTGAAAGTTTGCAATAGGACTTTAAACTTTAGATTGACACTCAACACAATACGATACCAGTTCGTAAAGTATATATCCAGAATTCTATAGTTCTATTATCTCAATTACAACTATGCATAAGGTGGTGAACGAATGCCAATGACTACAACAAATTATGCAAATTCACTTTGATTTAATTTATGATAAATTGAGTTCTACTAATCCAAATTAGAAATGAACTCCCACTCAAAAACGACATCCCTCGTGTCTTTTTGGTGATTACATGAACCAAATCCACTACACCAAGTCCGATCATCACGTGAGTCGGTGTAGTTTCAAAGGCGATCATCCATATGGTCATCATATCAAAACATATTTCTCATGCTTAACCTTTTGGTCCGTGTTCCGAGGCCATGTCTGTACATGCTAGGCTCGCCAAGTAAGAACCTTAGTATTCGCGTGTGTAACTGTCTTACACCCGAGATATGCTCGTGGATTCAAGTACACCCGATCATCACGTGATGTCTTGAAGCGACGAAACATTGTCGGTGCATACTTAAGGAAGAACACATTCTTATCTTGATATCTAAATGAGGGATCATCTTATTATGCTAATAAAACGCCAAACAAGCAATATAAGATGCTATCAAACATCACATGTTTATTAGTGGAATGATATGGTTCCCGCATATGATCTCCATCACGTGCACCGTGGTATGATCACTATCATACCTCTATGTGTAAGGCCAAGGTCTATGGAACCTACACGTTATGCATGTTGTAAGAGTATCATCTCATAATTCTACTTACAACATCACCATATCATAACACTAGCCCAGCAACAATCTAAACTAGACGCCTCTAATTTATCCATTGCAAATTTTACGTGGCTTAGGGCTTTCGAAGACAGAACCGTTCTTACCTACGAACATGAACCACAACAAGGATAACCAAATTGTTGACAACTTGTTGCAAATTAGATATTGACTATAGTAGGAGAGACAGACACCCGCTAGCCACTTATGCAAACTAGTTGCATCTCAAGCGTGGAACATGTCTCATGTGCGAGGACATGTAAAGTTTGTCCGGGCCGCTTCATCCCACTATGCCACCAATATCCAAAGTACAACTAAGAAGCAATAAAATGATCATCATCGCCCACATACTCATATGTGTACTACCCGTGTAAAGTATCTACGCATAGATCCGACTCTGATACCACTGTAGGGTTCGCAACATAGAAAACAAAAATTTTCCTACGATGGGAACAACTATGTACCAAGATCTATCTACTAGATACAAACAACGGAGGATGTATATCCGTAGAGAACATACCCTTGAAGACTGACAAAGCTTAACGAGTCCAAACTCGTGGTTGATGTAGACGATCTCTTGCCGATCTCAAGATCGAGAGGAAGTCCTAGCGCCGCAAAACAGCAGCGCATCCGTTCTCGCACACACGTTCGAGTCACCGATGTAACATCCCAAAAATATCAAACTTAGATCAACAAAACACTAATCCTAAAGTTTAGGGTTAACAAAAACTTTTCTAAATCAATTCATGAAAGCATGTATATGTGTATGCATGAATTTTGAAATTCTGTAAAACCACTTTGTTTGTGTGAGCCATTGCTTGTAAAATGTTTCTTAGGTGAAAAGAACATCATATAAAACATTCCCCATGCTTTTCCTAAAGAAAAATAAGTCAAAACCAATATATTAAGTGAATGGTCATTTTGACCAATTTAACTCCCATGCCTACTTTGGCTGTCTCAAACTTTCAAAACCTAACAGAAACTTTTCTGGATCTTTGCACCCCTTGGATGTACTCATAACAAAGTATCAAAGCCCACCTTGTGATCATCCAGAAACTTTCAAATGCATAGTTTAAATGACAACTCAAAATTGAATCTTCTTCATATGGGAAGATCCCACTTTTTCAAAACCCACTTAAACAAGATTAATTTTCAAAACCCAAGCATCTGCAGACTCACCAGAACCAATCTAGCAAACCCACCAAAAATCATTCCAAAATTCAAAACTTGATTTCATGCGGTCATTTCATCAAACAGGTTGCAGACACAAATCAAACAAAACACAAACACTATAGTGTGCAGTGTTTTGAGCCTAACTTGTTCCCTAGTTAGCTCTCACATAATCCAGTAGATCATATAGAAAGGTTAGACCAGCACTAGCACCCCTGTGAGCTTGCCATTGCCATTAATGGTGAACAGCCGAGCACCTCAATGCCACCCCATAGTCGACAGCAGGCTAGAGGAAGAACTAGCCATGCCAACCTTGTCTGGGAGGCAGCCCACCGTCCACCGCCACTGCCTGTCCCAGCCACGAGCGTTGCCAAGCCCTGGACCACGCGCATAAGACACGCCCAGACCATGCCGAGCGTGCGCCAGAGCGCCACCCTCGACCACCACCCACAGACCGCGCGCCGCCCTCACCGCGCGCACACACGATCACCACCGACCCAGGAGACCGCCAGACATCCCCGTTTAACGCCCCGCGCCATACAGCCACCGCCCGCCGTCGAGAACGCCGCCTCTGCCGCGCAGAGCACCGCCCGTTCCAGACCAAACCACACCGCCCCAACCCTCGCGACCATGTCGTTGAGCATCGCCAGGAGACACAGCACCGTCCCCTACCCGTGCCCATGCCATTAGCTGCCTGTAACGTCGCCTCCGACGAGCTCACCTTGCGCCCCGACGGTCCCCTCGCTCGACTATAAATAAAGGCCACCCCCGCACGATTTCTTCACACCATCTCACTCCCCTCTCCTCACTGATCGTGCCGCACCATTCTCAGAGCAAGGCGAGCACCACCCCGCCAGAATTTCACCGGAGCCTGTCGCTGCCGGAGAAGAAAGGAGCCAGCGATTGGAGCCGCCCCAGGAGAAGCCACCGGTACCAGGAGGTTCGCCGTCGTCGGCTTCGTCGTTCGCCTGCCTCACCGACCCTCGCCCGTACTCCGGTGAGCCCCCAGCACCCCTCACTGTCCGCGCTAGGTTTCGTTCTCGCCGGAGCTGTCTCGCGTCGACGATGACCCTCAGCCGTTGGATTAGAACCAGATCGAACGAACCACGTTGCCCCATACCGCTTCGCCCAGCCCCGTGTCACTGACGAGTGGGGACACCCACTTAAGCAGCCCGCGGGAGCACTACGCTTAGCAGGCCGGCCCGTTAGAATTTCCCGCGCAGCCCAACGATTCAAATTAAATCTTTTCTTTTTAATTTCAAACACACTTCTGTACCCAACTTCAAAAATCAACCCAGATCGATTTATTGCACCAAATTAGATGAAACCAATTTTGTTGGAAAGGTCTGTGAATGCTTAATCCAAGCCCGTTGGATTCAAGTCATTTGGATCTGTAGATCACCCTTAGCAAAAATGACAAGGCAGAAGCTTTTCTGCATTCAAACATTTTTCAAATTTAAACCACAATAGCTTTTGAGTTGATTCCAACTCTCAAAAATCACTTTCGACCATACCTTTCAGAATATATAAAAATATATAAAGGTTACTTGCAGAAATAAGGTTCAAGGAATAAAAGAATGCTTCATAAGCATTTCTAGCCACTTTAATTAATTAAAATAAAAGGGTAAAACCTTGTTAAATTGTGACACCACTTTAAATCACATTCCCATGGACTACAACATGTGGTGATGACATGTGTCAACATGATCCCATGTTTAGTTTGGAGAATATTAAACCTTAAGTAGTTTTTCAATGAGTAGAAATTACTTTTCTAAAATAAGAAGACTTAAACCAATCCTTAACCTTGTAATGTTAGAGATGATGCTAGATCATCTATAGGACCCTTGTGTATGATGATTGCAAGTAGTTAAGTATTGTTTGGTGATTGTGTACCTCGTATTTATTCATAGACGCTAGTACCGACCAAGGCTACGAGGAAGAAGGAGGATACTACGAAGAGGAAGCCGAGGAGAACTTCAACCACTGCTCTGCACAAGGCAAGCTTATACTGATATTGATGCAAGCTATACTAACCAAGTTTACCAATGCAAGCTAACACTTGCAAGATACTATACCTATGCAAGCGCATAAGACACCCTATTGTTGCCACAACCCATGCTTGTGATATGATTACTATATGCCCTAAGCGTATGTAACCATACCCACTTGCTAAACCAATCCTAGTTTTATGGCAAGCTTCTTACTTTATTTCTTTATCAAAGTTTACTTAGAGGCTACCCAAGAATTTTGGTAGATACTAGACAGTTGTGCTGAAGGTTGCATAAAGAACATAAAATTTGGCCTAAGCTAGAAACCTTGATATCAGCTTATGATATAAGGTTGGACTTAGCTGCAACTCCACTAGTTACCACCCCTCTATTAGTACTACCCCACCTATAGATGCTAGTGCTAAGCATAAAACTTGATCAACTTTAGATGGGAATACTTGGTGGAAAAATGGTTATGAAAACCTTGGAATGATGGATCATTCTATTGAAATGTTTTGGACATGTGTTTCCAAACACTTGATGATTTTGGTGATGAAAATGTTGAGGCATGAGCCTTAGCCCTTTATAAAACTGATGGTTGTCTGGATGCGATACCATTCCAATTTTATCGTACAACCACAATACCCGAATATTGGGTAGGGCTTGACTGGAAACTTATATACCTTAGTATTAGTTCCCTCACGGCCAAGGTCTGAGCTGAGGCTACCTTGTGAAGATTGTCCACCTGTGCAGTACCCAAGATGACAGTGGTCATGGTTGGGAGGCCAAACTCACAGGAGAGGTGCTTATACTAGGGAGTGTAAATGGAAGGTTAGGATTGATTATCCGCATACTGAGTATGGTGAATTCAGGATTTGTTCCTGACGGATGTATCGAATGTTATGGTGAAAGTGTACAATCTCTGCAGAGTGTCAAACTATTCGAATAGCCGCGTCCGCGGTTATGGACAGTTGGAGTGGCCATACTGTTCCCCCGTCAGACTTTTCAAAATGACTTGTGAACGACTTGAGACTTTGGCTTGGCCACAACAGAGTTGTGACTAGAAATACAAGATCCCACTTAGGAGTTATAAAATTGTGACTAGCTTGGGAACTTAGTAGTATAAATCTGGCTTTTGCAAAACAACCCTAGAGCCTAGTGTCCTATTATCCAAAAACCCCTTTTTCTTGTTAGTATTAGTTTGCGAGTACTTAAAGAGTACTCATGGCTTTGTCCCTGGCTATTCCCATGGCCAGACTATGAAGAGGAGTACCTGGAGGATGGACCCCAGGACGGTTACGACAACTAGGATCATCTCCCATCGTCAGCATTGCCTGTGACCCCGAAGATGGAGCCTCGCCTACGCTACCGTTACTATTCCGTATTCCGCTGCTTGATGTTGTATTAAGGACTGGATCATGAGATCCCTATTTGTGTAAGAACTTATGTATCGTTGTAATGGATGAAGTACTATGGTATCCAATTCTGTTATGTCTCGCAAAAATGGTAATCCTGGGATTGCGATGTATGGCATAACAGGCATCTAGGATTGAAAAATCCGGGTGTTGACAAGTTGGTATCAGAGCCATCCTGACCATAGGAGACCCTAGTTAGATTGGACGCTGAACCAAAAACTTAGTTTCAACACTCAAAAAACAAAACTATTTACGAAAACTTATTCTCATTCTTACCTCTTAAATTCTTTAATAAACTTCATGTACCTCAAAAACTCTTGCAAAATATATAAAATTTTGACACACTTGATCACTTTGCTAAACTACTCATCCTCTATTTTTATAGATGGACGTGAAGTACAGCAAGTTTTACCAACTCGGAAATGGAGGAGACCTTATCTTTGAGAGGGATCTGGATCAGCTTTCGGAACTTTTGGAGCGCCCGCATCCCGAGTTCTTCGGAGCTCAGCTCAATGATCAAGGGGGAGAAGATCTACAGTGGCTAATTGTTGCAAGCCTCCGAGGAAAGATTGAACCTCCCACTGCGGAGGGAATTCAGTTTACCTTGAGGGAAAACAACTGGCTCGATGGACTTGCCAGAGCAATGCAGGAAGCTCTTTCCCGTCTGTGTGGGCAGAGCATCAATCAGATCAAGGGTACTCGCTTTGAGTTTTGCCCAAGACGTGATGCAAATGGTCAACCACTGGTAGCCCCATACCACCCCGAGCTGAAGACTCAATTGGACCACCTTAGCTTCATGATGTATGATCGTCAGCAGGAACTGGACAACTGCGACTATTGCAACCACAAGTCTGCCATCATCAAGACGAAGGATTAGACCATCGCCATGCTAGCAAAGGATCGCAAGTCTCGCCGCCGTCATCTCGACAAGAAGGAGCGCATTATTGCCCGTCTTCGCCATCGTATCTCAGCTCTGGAAGAGACCATCCATGAGAGAGACATGCAGTTAGAGGAAAGGGAGAATGCCGGAGAAGATCTTCGTGGAGACCCTTACTCCTATCTCAGCGATGACGATGATTTTCTGGAGGATCAGGCCATGGACTTCTTCACCCATGAGGATGATTTCGCCTTCATCGATGATGCGGAAGATGATGAAGCCACAGACTCCGAGCAGTAGTAGCACTGAGCACTAGCGTAGTGAGTAGTAGTCGGTCCCACTGTATCGTAGTTCCCAGAATGGTTCTTAAAACCATCTGTTTTGCTTTGTTGTGGTGTGTGTTGTACTGTGTGCTATGAGTGAATGAATGAAAAAGCAAGTTGCTAGAAAACTTGAGTCAAACTCTAAAAACTTTTCAAAGACCCAAAACCTTAGAAATTTCCCTCTTTTCTCATGATCTATATCAATCTTCAGATGCCACGTGGAGGAAGTGGTTCAGCCCCGGACCCAATGTTGCAGATCCTGCAAATGTTGACTTCTGACCGCGAAGCTGAACGAGCGGAACGGCAAGGCAACCTAGCCACTCTACAACAGATAGCCCAGCTAGCCCACAACAACCAAGGTCATGGAAATCAGGACCACCACGGATCTAAGCTCAAGAATTTCCAGAATACCAACCCACCCGTTTTCACCAAGTCAGAAGAACCCCTAGACGCCGATGATTGGCTGCAAACCATGGAGAATAACTTAGAAGTAGCCGGAGTAGAAGCCAACGAGAAAGTCTTGTTCGCCACTCATTATCTAGCCGGAGATGCCAGGGCATGGTGGAACAGTGTTCGTGCAAGGACCAGAGGCCAAATGATGACCTGGGAGGAATTCAAGGTCAAGTTTAGCAGAACCCATGTGCCGCCAGGTTTGATCAAGAGAATGAGAGACGAGTTCAGAGAATTGAAGCAAGGAAGGATGACTGTAGTGGAATACCGTGACAAATTTTTGTCATTAGCTAGGTACGCCCCAGATGAGATTGACACCGAATCCAAGAAGAAAGAAAGATTCCTGAATGGTCTGCATGACGAGATGCAGACAGTGTTAGTCAATATTCCCTTTGCTGATATTGAAGCCCTTGTCGACTCCGCTATCCAGATGGAAGGAAAGATCAACCAGGCCAATGAGAACCGCAAGCGTCGCATGATGCATCAACCAGGAACCCATCAGACCCCAAAGTATCGCCCCAACCCATCTCCAGGATTTGCCCCAAGAACCAACAGACCCCCTATGACCCGTCCGAACTATCCCAAACGTGGAAACCCTAGACTCGGAGGAAATCACAACAACCCCGGCAATTCTAGCACTTTCACCCGTGCCCCACCCAATTTCAACACCAACCATGCTACCGCCAACCCCAATACCGCCCCGAGGACTGGAAGCAATGCTGTGCCTGTCGCAGCCAAGGACAAGTCACAAGTGACCTGTTATGACTGTGGAAATAAAGGCCACTATTCCAGCGAGTGCCCCAACAAGAAGAACGCTACAGCCCCTAATACCAATGTCCCAGCCCAGCAGCAGCGTCGTGTCCAGCCAGGGAGAAGATTTGCCCCAGGAAATTCACTCAACCGCAATGGCCGCCTTTTTCTCATGCATGCTGAAGAAGCTCAGGAAGCGCCAGACGTCGTGCTGGGTATGTTTTTTGTTAATTCAGTACTCACAAGAGTGTTGTTTGATTCTGGTGCATCGCATTCATTTGTCACCGAAGAATTTGCATGCACTAGTAAAATCCAACCAACCAAACTGAAGCATGTGATGATTGTACAAATTCCCGGATCAACCACCAAGGCTAGGCAAATTTGCAAAGCCGTCCCTATCCGAATCCATGGCATAGATTTTTATGCTAATCTAATAGTACTCGGAACTAAAGGTTTGGAAGTAGTACCAGGAATGGATTGGATGTCCAAACATAAAGGAATGATTGACTGTGCCAAGAAAGCCATTACCATGACTAGTACCGCCGGAATATTAGTCGAGCATATATCGGAAACCTTACCTCGCCAATTCAAGTGTAACAAGAGTCTAGCCCAACCTACCATCGACCACGTTCGGGTAGTCTGTGAATACCCCGATGTATTTCCAGATGTTTTGCTCGGTATGCCCCCAGATAGGGATATCGAGTTTATCATCGAACTAATCCCCGGAACAGGACCTATATCCCAGAGACCCTATAGTATGAACCCGTCAGAACTAGAAGAACTGAAGAAGAAACTGGATTCCATGTTAGAAATCGGACTGATTCAACCAAGTGCGTCCCCATGGAGGTCACCTGTCTTGTTTGTGGACAAGAAGGATGGAGGTAACCGTTTGTGTACGGATTATCGAAAGTTGAATGATGTCACCATCAAGAACAAGTACCCCTTGCCCAAGATAGAGGATTTGTTTGATCAGTTGACCGGTGCCCAGGTGTTTTCTAAGACTGATCTTAGAACTGGTTATCATCAACTCAAAATTCGTGCAGAGGAAATTCCAAAGACTGCCTTTACCACCAGATATGGGTTGTATGAGTATACAGTCATGTCTTTTGGATTAACCAATGCCCCCGCTTATTTCATGAACCTCATGAATAAGATTTTTATGGACTTCCTGGATAAGTTTGTCGTTGTTTTCATCGATGACATTCTGATTTATTCCAAATCGGAAGAAGAACATGAGCTACACCTACGGACCATTCTTGGAACCCTTAGAGAGCATCAGCTGTATGCAAAATTTAGCAAATGTGAATTCTGGTTACAGGAAGTAGGATTCCTCGGTCACATTGTATCAGCCGGAGGAATTGCCGTTGACCCTGCCAAAGTGAAAGATGTAGAAGATTGGCAAGCCCCAACCACTCAAACCCAAGTTCGTGCTTTTCTCGGATTGGCGGGATATTACCGCAAATTCGTAGAAGGATTCTCTAGTATCGCCCGACCCATGACCCAATTGCTGAAGAAGGACAAGAAGTTTGAATGGACAGACAACTGTGAAGCGAGTTTCAAAGAACTCAAAAGGAGATTGATTTCCGCCCCAATCTTGATCATGCCGGATATCACGAAGCCCTTCGATGTGTATTGTGACGCATCCAAGATTGGTCTCGGATGTGTGCTAATGCAAGAAGGCCAAGTTATATCCTATCTATCGCGACAATTGAAGCAGCATGAACAAAATTATCCAACCCATGACCTCGAACTCGCAGCCGTAGTTCTAGCCCTGAAGACATGGAGACATTACCTTATGGGAAACCGTTGTGAGATTTATTCGGATCACAAGAGCCTAAAGTATATATTCACTCAGAAGGAGCTGAATATGAGGAAGAGAAGATGGATTGAGCTAATCAAGGATTACGACCTGGACATTCATTATCATCCTGGAAAAGCCAACGTAGTAGCCGATGCCCTTAGCAGATTGCCGTGCCGCTTGAACTCCATGATTTTGAAGGAGCAACCAAGTTTGCACAAAGAGATGGAAGATTTTCGAATAGAATTAGTAAGTGAAGGATTTTTTGGCTAGCATAGAACTTCAGCCCACTTTGATCAGTCAGGTTAAAGAGGCGCAGAAAGGAAATGCTAGTATCAACGGAATTAAACGTCGTATCGGTACATGCAAAGTACCCGGATTCACCGAGGACGAAGAAGGAGTTTTGTGGTACAAAGGACGCCTTTGTGTACCAGCAGATTCTGAGTTAAAAGAAGTTATCTTGAAGGAGGCTCATGATACTCTTTATTCTATCCATCCAGGAGGAACTAAGATGTATCAAGATTTGAAAGAGCAATTTTGGTGGCATAAGATGAAGAGAGAAATCGGAAGCTATATCGCCAAGTGTGATATATGTCAGCGAGTCAAGGCAGGACATCAAAGACCCGCTGGATTGTTGCAACCTTTGCAAATTCCAGAATGGAAATGGGATTCTGTAGGAATGGACTTTATCACTGGACTACCTACTTCTAGTAGGGGAAATGACTCTATTTGGGTCATAGTGGACAGATTGTCCAAAGTCGCCCATTTCTTGCCCGTTAAAACCACCTATCAGAGTTCGAAGCTAGCAGAGTTGTACATCGCTAGGATCGTTAGTTTGCACGGAGTCCCCAAGAATATCGTATCGGATCGAGGAACTCAGTTTACCTCGAGATTCTGGAAGAAGGTCCAGGAAGGTTTAGGAACCCGCCTAGATTTCAGTACCGCGTATCACCCTCAGACCGATGGACAAACGGAGCGAGTAAACCAAATACTCGAAGATATGCTTAGAGCATGTGTGCTGGAATATGGATCCAAGTAGGAAGACTGTCTGCCGTTTGCAGAATTTTCCTACAACAATAGTTACCAAGCCAGTTTGCAAATGGCCCCATTTGAATTCATGTACGGAAGGAAGTGCCACACCCCTTTGAACTGGTCGGAAGTAGGAGAGAGTCAAATTTTCGGACCCGACATCCTACGAGAAGCAGAAGAGAAGGTTCACAAGATTCGAGAGCATCTCAAGACAGCCCAATCCCGACAAAAGAGTTACGCCGACAAGAGACGTCGAGACCTCGCCTTTAACATTGGAGACTTTGTTTACCTGAAAGTGTCGCCATTGAAGGGAATGCAGCGTTTCCAACTCAAAGGAAAGTTAGCCCCCAGATATATCGGACCTTTCAAAATTTTGAACCATCGAGGAGAAGTATCGTATCAACTCGAGCTACCAGAAGAGATGTCAGCAGTGCACAATGTGTTCCATATCTCGTTACTTCGCAAATGTCTCGAAGTCCCCGAGAAGACCGAAGTGTTCAAGAATATCGATCATAGGACCATAGAGATCAATGATGACCTGACCTATCCCGAAGTACCCATCCGTATATTGGAGGAAGCTTTTCGAATGACCAGAACCCGAAGCATCAAGTTTCTCAAGATTCAGTGGAGCAACCACACAGAAGAGGAAGCTACCTGGGAACGCGAAGATCACATCAGGACGGAGTTTCCAGATCTCTTCAAATCCTAGGTAATCTTTTCGTCCTTTTTCAAATCTCGGGACGAGATTTTGTTTAAGGGGGGAAGGTTTGTAACATCCCAAAAATATCAAACTTAGATCAACAAAACACTAATCCTAAAGTTTAGGGTTAACAAAAACTTTTCTAAATCAATTCATGAAAGCATGTATATGTGTATGCATGAATTTTGAAATTCTGTAAAACCACTTTGTTTGTGTGAGCCATTGCTTGTAAAATGTTTCTTAGGTGAAAAGAACATCATCTAAAACATTCCCCACGCTTTTCCTAAAGAAAAATAAGTCAAAACCAATATATTAAGTGAATGGTCATTTTGACCAATTTAACTCCCATGCCTACTTTGGCTGTCTCAAACTTTCAAAACCTAACAGAAACTTTTCTGGATCTTTGCACCCCTTGAATGTACTCATAACAAAGTATCAAAGCCCATCTTGTGATCATCCAGAAACTTTCAAATGCATAGTTTAAATGACAACTCAAAATTGAATCTTCTTCATATGGGAAGATCCCACTTTTTCAAAACCCACTTAAACAAGCTCAATTTTCAAAACCCAAGCATCTGCAGACTCACCAGAACCAATCTAGCAAACCCACAAAAAATCATTCCAAAATTCAAAACTTGATTTCATGCGGCCATTTCATCAAACAGGTTGCAGACACAAATCAAACAAAACACAAACACTATAGTGTGCAGTGTTTTGAGCCTAACTTGTTCCCTAGTTAGCACTCACACAATCCAGTAGATCATATAGAAAGGTTAGACCAGCACTAGCACCCCTGTGAGCTTGCCATTGCCATTAATGGTGAACAGCCGAGCACCTCAATGCCACCCCATAGTCGACAGCAGGCTAGAGGAAGAACTAGCCATGCCAACCTTGTCTGGGAGGCAGCCCACCGTCCACCGGCACTGCCTGTCCCAGCCGCGAGCGTTGCCAAGCCCTGGACCACGCGCATAAGACACGCCCAGACCATGCCGAGCGTGGGCCAGAGCGCCACCCTCGACCACCACCCACAGACCGCGCGCCGCCCTCACCGCGCGCACACACGATCACCACCGACCCAGGAGACCGCCAGACATCCCCGTTTAACGCCCCGCGCCATACAGCCACCGCCCGCTGTCGAGAACGCCGCCTCTGCCGCGTAGAGCACCGCCCGTTCCAGACCAAACCACACCGCCCCATCCCTCGCGACCATGTCGTTGAGCATCGCCAGGAGACACAGCACCGTCCCCTACCCTTGACCATGCCATTAGCTGCCTGTAACGTCGCCTCCGACGAGCTCACCTTGCGCCCCGACGGTCCCCTCGCTCGACTATAAATAGAGGCCACCCCCGCACGATTTCTTCACACCATCTCACTCCCCTCTCCTCACTGATCGTGCCGCACCATTCTCAGAGCAAGGCGAGCACCACCCCGCCGGAATTTCACCGGAGCCTGCCGCTGCCGGAGAAGAAAGGAGCCAGCGATTGGAGCCGCCCCAGGAGAAGCCACCGGTACCAGGAGGTTCGCCGTCGTCGACTTCGTCGTTCGCCCGCCTCGCCGACCCTCGCCCGTACTCCGGTGAGCCCCCAGCACCCCTCACTGGCCGCGCTAGGTTTCGTTCCCGCCGGAGCTGTCTCGCGTCGACGATGACCCTCAGCCGTTGGATTAGAACCAGATCGAACGAACCACGTTGCCCCATACCGCTTCGCCCAGCCCCGTGTCACTGACGAGTGGGGACACCCACTTAAGCAGCCCGCGGGAGCACTGCGCTTAGCAGGCCGGCCCGTTAGAATTTCCCGCGCAGCCCAACGATTCAAATTAAATCTTTTCTTTTTAATTTCAAACACACTTCTGTACCCAACTTCAAAAATCAACCCAGATCCATTAGTGCACCAAATTAGATGAAACCAATTTTGTTGGAAAGGTCTGTGAATGCTTAATCCAAGCCCGTTGGATTCAAGTCATTTGGATCTGTAGATCACCCTTAGCAAAAATGACAAGGCAGAAGCTTTTCTGCATTCAAACATTTTTCAAATTTAAACCACAATAGCTTTTGAGTTGATTCCAACTCTCAAAAATCACTTTCAACCATACCTTTCAGAATATATAAAAATATATATAGGTTACTTGCAGAAATAAGGTTCAAGGAATAAAAGAATGCTTCATAAGCATTTCTAGCCACTTTAATTAATTAAAATAAAAGGGTAAAACCTTGTTAAATTGTGACACCACTTTAAATCACATTCCCATGGACTACAACATGTGGTGATGACATGTGTCAACATGATCCCATGTTTAGTTTGGAGAATATTAAACCTTAAGTAGTTTTTCAATGAGTAGAAATTACTTTTCTAAAATAAGAAGACTTAAACCAATCCTTAACCTTGTAATGTTAGAGATGATGCTAGATCATCTATAGGACCCTTGTGTATGATGATTGCAAGTAGTTAAGTATTGTTTGGTGATTGTGTACCTCGTATTTATTCATAGACGCTAGTACCGACCAAGGCTACGAGGAAGAAGGAGGATACTACGAAGAGGAAGCCGAGGAGAACTTCAACCACTGCTCTGCACAAGGCAATCTTATACTGATATTGATGCAAGCTATACTAACCAAGTTTACCAATGCAAGCTAACACTTGCAAGATACTATACCTATGCAAACGCATAAGACACCCTATTGTTGCCACAACCCATGCTTGTGATATGATTACTATATGCCCTAAGCGTATGTAACCATACCCACTTGCTAAACCAATCCTAGTTTATGGCAAGCTTCTTACTTTATTTCTTTATCAAAGTTTACTTAGAGGCTACCCAAGAATTTTGGTAGATACTAGACAGTTGTGCTGAAGGTTGCATAAAGAACATAAAATTTGGCCTAAGCTAGAAACCTTGATATCAGCTTATGATATAAGGTTGGACTTAGCTGCAACTCCACTAGTTACCACCCCTCTATTAGTACTACCCCACCTGTAGATGCTAGTGCTAAGCATAAAACTTGATCAACTTTAGATGGGAATACTTGGTGGAAAAATGGTTATGAAAACCTTGGAATGATGGATCATTCTATTGAAATGTTTTGGACATGTGTTTCCAAACACTTGATGATTTTGGTGATGAAAATGTTGAGGCATGAGCCTTAGCCCTTTATAAAACTGATGGTTGTCTGGATGCGATACCATTCCAATTTTATCGTACAACCACAATACCCGAATATTGGGTAGGGCTTGACTGGAAACTTATATACCTTAGTATTAGTTCCCTCACGGCCAAGGTCTGAGCTGAGGCTACCTTGTGAAGATTGTCCACCTGTGTAGTACCCAAGATTACAGTGGTCATGGTTGGGAGGCCAAACTCACAGGAGAGGTGCTTATACTAGAGAGTGTAAATGGAAGGTTAGGATTGATTATCCGCATACTGAGTATGGTGAATTCAGGATTTGTTCCTGACGGATGTATCGAATGTTGTGGTGAAAGTGTACAATCTCTGCATAGTGTCAAACTATTCGAATAGCCGCGTCCGCGGTTATGGACAGTTGGAGTGGCCATATTGTTCCCCCGTCAGACTTTTCAAAATGACTTGTGAACAACTTGAGACTTTGGCTTGGCCACAACAGAGTTGTGACTAGAAATACAAGATCCCACTTAGGAGTTATAAAATTGTGACTAGCTTGGGAACTTAGTAGTATAAATCTGGCTTTTGCAAAACAACCCTAGAGCCTAGTGTCCTATTATCCAAAAACCCCTTTTTCTTGTTAGTATTAGTTTGCGAGTACTTAAAGAGTACTCATGGCTTTGTCCCTGGCTATTCCCATGGACAGACTATGAAGAGGAGTACCTGGAGGATGGACCCCAGGACGGTTACGACAACTAGGATCATCTCCCATCGTCAGCATTGCCTGTGACCCCGAAGATGGAGCCTCGCCTACGCTACCGTTATTATTCCGTATTCTGCTGCTTGATGTTGTATTAAGGACTGGATCATGAGATCCCTATTTGTGTAAGAACTTATGTATCGTTGTAATGGATGAAGTACTATGGTATCCAATTCTGTTATGTCTCGCAAAAATGGTAATCCTGGGATTGCGATGTATGGCATAACAGGCATCTAGGATTGAAAAATCCGGGTGTTGACAACCGAGCAACCTCCGCCTCCTCGCTCCAGCGATGCAGCGGAAGCACAACTATTTCTTGCCAAATAGCCACCGGGAACATGTATCTCGCTAGTCCGAGACCATGGGGGATAAATTCTAGAGGGGGAGAGAGATCCTTCACGAGGAGGTGTGAGTGAGAGAGATAGGGAGGGGGGCTCCTTTTATAGGGAGAGGGGGGCACCCAAGGGGCCATTCGCCCAGCCATGGGGATTCCCCCTCCCCTCCTTTCATTCATGTGGGTGGACACTCCACTCACATAAAAAGCCTTTCAATTCCCTCCACTCAAAAACCCACTCAAATTCCCATTAAATTTCCACCAAATTTAATGTAAACTCTCATTAAATAAAACTCTTTTATTTTATTCAGAATTTTGTCAATTACTTTAATGACAAACATTCACAAATAACCCCTTGCTATAATTCTATTTCACATGCATAACCACTTTATGCAATTTCACCCGAAAACCTGTTTCGGTATCTAGTGAAATAAATTCCTGCGCTTGTTCATTCTTTCGGCATGAAACTCTTGATCCAATTGGATGTCGGTGTCTCTTAAGTGTGTCACCCTACGGTTCGTGAATAATGCGGACATGATCGAGACCCCTCTCGGATCAATAATCAGAAACGAGATCTGGAGACCCATACTGACTCACACACATTCAACGATGACTTTCTTGTGATCGTCGGAACCTTTTACGCTAGTATCTTAATTCCTTTGTTTCGCGATATATTACATGTCCGAGATTTGATCATCGGTATCTCCATACCTAGTTTGATCTCGTTACTGACATGCACTCTTTTCTCGTTCCCGTGATATAACATTCTAGTGATCAAATCACTTGCTTGCAAGCTAATCAATGTGATATCACCGAGAGGGCCCAGAGTATATCTATCCGTCATCGGGATGAACAAATTCCACTCCCGATCCATGGGCCACAACATAACACTTTATTAGTTCTGAATCCATCTTTATGATCACCCTGTTACGGTGTGACGTTTGATGTTATCAAGAAACTCTTCCGGTGTTAGTGATTGACATGATCTCATGGTATAAGGATTAGGATCACTTCGTAAGTTGTTATAGCAATATAAACTCAATGACTTTGATCGTAATGCTATACTTCGGATGAATGTTCATCACACCATTACACTAATGTTGTGACCTCGTTATTAACAACATCCAATGTCCATGATCAGGAAACCTTGATCATCTTGTTAATCAACGAGCTAGTTTATGAGAGAGGCATAACTAGGAACTTCCTTTTTTTGTTTACTAAACACACATGTATTAACGTTTCCGTATTAATACAATTATAGCATGTAAAATAAACATTTATCATAAATAAGGAATACAATAATAACCACTTTATTATTGCCTCTCGGGCATATTCCCTTCAATTTGCCCTTTCCAGCTTCGCTCGCACAAGCTCTGCTACATGAGCGGTCCTCTCGATCCCAACCGAGTTTCGACGGTTGAGCTCGACAACTATCTCATTTACAGCGTGTCCGAGCTATCTTCAAGACTGATATGCCGGAGGACTAGACATGGGGGCTGAAGCCATTCACTCGCGGGAATCCCCCTCCCGAGGTAAATTTACGCATGTGTATTTGCTTCCTAATTGCGTTTGTGACTTCTTTTGCTAACTCCACTTTGTTTCTTTTCTTGCAGAGGTTTGCGGAGCAAAAGATCAAGGATGGCGAGGTTCTGGCCCTTCCGTGGACCGCAAATTGGAACACCCCGGACAGCGTGGAACCTGACTCGGAGGAGTTTGTTCCTAAGTCGGACGTCGCTCCGGCTCGTGCTCGTGGAAAGACCTCGGCCCACGGGGAGGAAGGTGACTCGGACGACGTCCAAATTCTTGAGGTAGTCGCCGCAATGCCTATCTCTTATGCATTTCCGGCTTCTACTTTCCCAGCTAATCAGGCCGGTCAGGTGCACGGCGTCGATCCTCTAACCTCTCAACCTCCTTCTACCTCGAGGAAGCGCACTGCTTCGGCGGGTCCCTCTGAAGCTGCTCCCAAGAAGCGAACCAAGAAATCAGCCCAGCATCTTCCGAAGCGTAAAACCATGCCCGGAGTTACTGGGTGAGTTCATTTTCATTTGTATTTCTTTCTTCTCTCTTTCTGTCTTTTGATTCGAATTTTTGTGCTTTTGGAGCACTCCTCTCTCTGCCAAGCCAAGCGGTCCGAGTATGACGAGTCATACAACTCGGCTGCCTTCTCCTCTTCCCCCTGAAGATACCCGAGCTCCTAGTCCCGCTCACGTTGACTCTCCTCCTGCGCCGACTCAGACATCACCTCGGCCAAATGTACCCACAGCCTTCATTGCTGACGCCGACATAACTCCGTTAGTAGATCCTCCTACCGAACCTGTTTCCTTCGTTACGAACCCCGAAGTTTCTTTGACTCCCCCAATTCCAACTGTGACTCCAACTCCAGCCAAGGATATCACCATCTCGTCCCCCGTGGAAACCATAGTTCCTCCTGCCTCCAAAGATTCCACTCCTAGTGCCGAGGATGCGGCCCCTGCCGACACCTCTTCTAAGGCTAAGAAGGTTGTTGTTACCAAACCTTCATCATATCAGAAGGGGCCGGTTAGATCTTCTCAACCCAACATCGCTGACATGTTCCGTCAGGGGGCTTCCTCTACTAGGCCCATTGTCACCCCGGCCGCTGATAGTCAGCTTACTCTCCATAAGAGTCCCATGGCGGCAGTGGTTACCCAACGGGTCCGAGGTAAAGTGCTGACCCGTACTGAGAGTGGGAACAACCTCGGCTCCTTGGTGGAATATGCCAACAATTGGAATGCCTCTGATCAACTTAAGGGCAATCCGAGTAACCAGTCGTTTTAGCTTTCTGACATCAGCAGTCGTTTTTATATGGCTGCTAAGATTGTTCTTGAGAGTGATAAGATGAACGAGGTAAGCGCTTCTGTTGATATTTTGTCTGTTATTCAAATGATAGTATATATACACTAGTCCCCGAAGCTTGCAACCGAATAACTTGTTGTTCGTTTGGAAGCTTTGTTAGGCTTCAAATGCATTATTTGCTAAGTTTATTTCCTTTATACCTTGGATTGATTATTGTTCATCCATATTTCATATTAAGCGTAGCTTAATCCAGATCTATTTCGGCTTTGGTTATCCAGCCATCTAGATCCGAGTTAATTTTTGCTTGATTCGGATTTGTTTTAGCTTTGAATATCCAGCCACCTAGATCCGAGTTAAGTTTTACTTGATTTGGATCTGTCTTAGCTTTGAATATCTAACTGTGTAATTTATTTTGGCACTTAGGTTGCCCATGATCGACGGACAGCCGAATTCCAAAGGTTGCTTTTTGCGCACAAGAAATTGGAAGAGAAGTATGAGAAAGTTCTCCCCGTGGTGAAGAAAACTGGTAACTTAACAAATCTTTGCATTGTCTCATACGTTCTTAATATTTCCAACTTGAGGTGTTAACCCATTTTTTTGCTGGGAAACAGGTAATATCAATAATCTTAATATCCGTCTTAACAAGAAGGTCAAAGCTCTGGAAGGTTAGTTATTATTTTTCTCTATTTATTTTTGTTCGAGACTTATCCTAGGTTTCTTATAACCTTCTGGCTCTGGTATAGCCGAGTTACAAACACTTGCAGCGTCGCATCAAGAATGCATACTCATGCCTGATATGATGCTGCATTTTTTAGAGCAAGCTTCCACTCATTCGGCGCAAATGAAAGAGAAAGATGACAAGATAACCCGGTTACGTGCCGAGGTTGAGTCTCTCAAGCTTTCTCAGAAATCTGAGTTAGAGAAAGTTGACCAGGAGTTCTCTGAAGAGAAGAATCGACTGAGTCTGCAATTGCAGAAAGATAAAGAACTCCTCGAGTCTGCTGAGCTGAAGAATCGGATGATGAGCGAGTAAATCACTCGCTTTGAGAAGACTAAAGCTGACTGGGCCCAGGATCTCCAGAAAATGTTGAGTTATATTCATCGTAAGTTTCTGACTGTGGTCGAGTTATTTTCTTCTCTTTCTTACCTTTAACTGATATACTTTGTATTTCACGTAGATCATTTTCCGGAAGCTAGACCCGTGAGCTCTAAAGCAGTGATTTCTGCTCGCCAGCGCCGAGGTGTCCCCGCAGACTCGAGTCTAGAATATTCAATGGCAGACTTCTTGATTGCCGTTGGCGCTGCTATTGGGCCAATGAAGATTATGGGTAGGGATTTGGCGCAAGCAGCCATTCAGGCCTACCATGTTCTCTTGCTGAATACTTCTGGAACTCCTGAAATTTACGAGGTCAAAATACTCATGGAGAGATTAATGGCATCTGAGAACCAGCTAAATCTCTGGAGGGAATCTGCTGGGAGGGCCGGTGCTGACATGGCACTTACAGCCGTTCTGTCTTGGTATGAGGACATTTCCCTCGATACTTTGATAAACTTGCGCACTGGCTCTCATTGGGTTGAGGATCCAGCATTCGTCGCTCGCTGCCAAGCTCGTGCCTTCCAGCTGGTTGAGTATGCTGATGTGCATAATTGGATTGAAGGGTCGAGTTTCCTTACCAATCCAGCAAATGACGTCGAGATTAAAGATGCCTCTGATGATGATTCGGCCGACCAGGATGAAGCAGAGGATGACTCAGACAACTCCCGTGATTCCAATGGAAGCTCGGATGAGGATGACGACACACGATCATCTTCCAAGGGGACTGGGCATTCTCAAGCTCAAACTAATGTTTCTCAGCAGCCCAGGATTTCCCCCGAGGTTACTGTCGCTTCTGTTGAGGGCGAGGTAACTTCGACCGAGGCGCCGTCTACCTCGGAGCGCCCAGTTCCTGAAAGTGCCCCTGCACGGGAGACCGAGGTCACGCCGCCATCATCCAAGATACTCGTTCTTGGTTCCCCTGATCATGCTGTTGCCCCTTAAGGGTGCTCTGGCCCTTTTCACTGTTTATGTTTAAAAAACCTCTTAAGTTATTTCTAGTCCCCGGTATGCCGGGCGTATGATGTCTTATGGAACAATTGTCTGGATTGTGATACGAACCTTTTTTTCCTTTTGCCGCTAAGGCATGGATGATGGTAATCATTATTACTTTGCACTATCCTTAGAGATCTTTATTTGTTGAGCTATGGAGCTTTTATGTGTCTCGCGACAAATAGTCGATTGTACCAACAAGTCCCTGAGTTATCACTTGGGTTATCGAGTTTTTGCATGTGCTCAAAGATTTACCTTGGACCATGTGGTCTTCCCCGAGTTACAAACCGAGTTGCTGAAATATATTTCATGGGTTAATGCAGAAAACACTACGGGGTAGTCCCCGAGTCATTGCTTTGAGGTGCCGGAGTTTAATACTTGTGTTTAGAACAAGAGATAATCACGAGGTAGTCCCTGATTCCGTGCTCAAGGTATCGAGGTTTCAATGCATGATCCAAGATAAGGGATAATATGGCGCATTCCCCGAGTCCCTGCTCGAGGTCTTGAAACGTAACACATAATTCAGGAACAATAAATAACACGGCACAGTCCCTGAGTCCCTGCTCGAGGTGCCGAGCTTTAACACATAACTCAGATTAAGAAATAACATAGGGAAGTCCCCAAGTCACTGCTCGAGGTGCCGAGGTTTACTACATAGTCCTAAAAAATAAAAACAACATTGTGCAATCCACGAGTCGTTGCTCGAGGTGCCGAGGTTCAATACACGCTTGTTACTCCGACTTGAAGCGTCGTACTACAACGTACCATATGTGGCTCCTAAGAGTAGAATGGGCGAAGTAAAGCTATGTTCCATGGTCTTTTCGATTCTTCGCCGGCTTTGTTTGCCTTGTTCTTTTCTGGTGACTGAGAATCGATTAGGTAATATGCATCACTGTGCAATGCTTTACTCACGATGAAAGGTCCTTCCCATGGGGGTGATAGTTTGTGCATGACGGCTGTGCGCTGCACTAGCCGAAGGACCAAATCTCCTTCTTTAAAAACTCTTGGATTGACTTTCTTGTTGTGATATCTCCGGAGATCTTGCTGATAAATAGCTGATCTTGATAATGCCAATTCCCTGGCCTCTTCTAGCAAATCGACATCGTCTTGCCGAGCTACCTCATTTACCTCGGCGGTTGTATAATGGGTTACTCTTTGCGAATCATGTATTATGTCGGCTGGAAGCACAGCTTCTGCTCCATATACCAGAAAAAATGGGGTATACCCTATTGACCTGTTTGGTGTAGTTCTGAGGCTCCATAGTACCGCTGGTAGTTCCTCGATCCAGCATCCTACCGACCTTTACAGAGGTTCGACAAGCTGGGGTTTTATTCCGGACAATACTAATCCATTTGATCTTTCTACCTGCCCATTTGATGCTGGGTTAGCCACCGAGGTAACATCTAGTTTTATGTGTTTTTCTTGGCAGAATCTAGCAAAAGCCCCTTCAGCAAAGTTTGTGCCATTATCTGTAATAACAATATGTGGATAACCATATCTAAGATAATATCTTTGAGGAATTTTACTGTTGTTGGTCCATCACACCTTTTTATTGGTTTTACTTCGATCCACTTTGTGAACTTATCCACCATGACTAAAATGTGAGTCATTCCGCCTCGGGCTGGCTTGAATGGTCCCACCATATCCAAGCACCATACATAAAATGGCCAAGTAATTGGTATCGTCTTTAACTCGAACGATGGCATATATCTTGCTGGCGTATCTCTGGCAACCATTACATTTTTCTACCAATTCTTTTGCCTCTTTCAACACCGTCGGCCAATAAAATCCATGCCTGAATGCTTTGGCCACTAAAGCTCTGGACGAGGCGTGATGCCCGCATTCTCCCTGATGTATATCTAGGAGTATCTCCTGGCCTTCTGCCGAGTCAACACATCTTTGCAGCACGCTTGTGATGCTTCTTTTATACAGCTCATTATTTATGATTGTATAAGCTTTTGCTCTTCTTACTGTCTGTCTACCCAGTACCTCATTACTCGGCAAGATTGCGTCCTTAAGGAAGGAAAATATGGGTTTCTCCCATGCCGGCATGATTTTCTCTGGGAGAATTTCACTATCTATTTCCATATTTTCCACCGACATAACAGCTTCGGATTTCTCTATATTTATTCGTGTGATGGCCGGGTTCACTTCCGGAAATTACGGGTTGCATTCTTTGTCAATTTCCATTGGCATACTACCTTCTCTTGATTCTACCGAGATATGAATGGACTCGGACTCTGGTGATGGTGTTATCGATGGTTTTCTCAGGTGCTCTAGGGCGATACCCGGGGGAATTGATTGCCTAGTTGATCCGAGTTTTGACAGCGTGTCTGCAGCATCATTTTCTACCCGAGGTATATGATGAAACTCACATCCGTCAAAGTATCCACTGATTTTTTGCACATGGAATCTATATAGGGCCATATTCGCATCTAATGCGTCCCAATTACCTGAAACTTGCTGCACTACTAGATCTGAATCCTCGTAGCATATGATCCGACATATACCAATCTCTTTTGCCACCTTTAACCCGTGGACGAGTGCTTCATACTCGGCTACATTATTTGATGCGGCGAAATGTATTTGCAACACATATTTCAACTGATCTTTCTTTGGTGAAGTTAATACTATCCCTGCCACCAAGCCATTTCTCAGTCTGGATCCCTCGAAATGCATTATCCAATAATTTGGATCTGGTAAGGGTGGTTCATATTGTACCTTAGCCCAATCCACAAAGAAGTCGGCCACTGCCTGAGATTTGATTGCATCTCGCCTATCGAATTGAGGAGCATAAGGTGATAACTCGATTGCCCATTTTGCTATTCGGCCACTTGCATCTTTGTTGCTCAATATCTCGGCTATGGGCGCTTCACAAATTACTTTTATCGGATGTTCTTCGAAGTAATGTTTAAGTTTTTTCTCCGACATGTATACTCCATAGGCCATCTTTTGATAGTGCGGGTAGTTATGTTTTGAGGCCGATAGTACCTCGCTTAGGTAATATACCAGCCTTTGTATTGACTTGTCACCTTCATTTCGCTCCACGACAATCACCGCACTTACCACTCTATTTGTGGCGGCTACATAAAGTAACATAGGCTCTTTTGACAATGGAGAGGCCAGGATTGGTGTTGTGACCAACATCTTCTTTAGTTCATGGAACGCATTATCTGCTTGAGGTGTCCAAATGAATTTATCAGACTTTTTCATCAGTTGATACAGAGGTAACACCTTCTCTCCCAGCCGACATACAAATCGACTAAGCGAGGCCAGGCAGCCCGTGAATTTTTGTACATCATTTAGACACCTCGGCAGCTCCTTTCTTTCTACCGCTCGTATTTTAGTTGGATTTGCCTCTATACCTCGGCTGGACACGAGAAAACCGAGTAATTTCCCAGCTGGTACACCGAAGGTACATTTTTCCGGGTTAAGCTTCATTCGGAACCTTCTCAGGTTTGCGAATGTTTGCCGGATATCATCCAGGAGTGTTTTGCTCTCTTTGGTTTTTATAACCACATCATCTACATATACTTGTACATTTTTTCCTATCTTGTCATGTAGACACTTTTGCATGCATCTTTGGTATGTTGCTCCTGCGTTATGCAGGCCGAATGGCATGGTGCGATAGCAATAAGCCCCGTGAGGGGTGATAAACGCAATCTTTATTTGATCGGCCGGATTTAATGGTATCTGGTGGAAACCAGAATACGCGTCTACAAATGACAACAGCTCACAACCAGCGGTCGAATCAATGACTTGGTCTATCCTAGGTAAAGGAAAAGGATCTTTGGGACACGCCTTGTTTAGGTTCATGTAATCAATACACATTAGCCATACGACGGCTACATTTGGGTCATCCTTTTTCTTTTCTACTAATACTGGGTTTGATAACCAATCCGGATGGAGCACTTCCATGATGAACCCGGCCGCAAGGAGCCCAGCTATCTCATCCCCTATTATTTTTCTCCTGTCTTCGGCGAAGCGGCGGAGAGGTTGCTTCACCGGCCTTGCTCCTGGCCTCACATGCAAAGAGTGCTCAGCCAACTCCCTCGACACACCTTGTAGGTCCTGAGTTGACCAGGAAGAGATGTCCCGATTCTCACGGAGGAAGTTGGTGAGCTCGCCTTCCTATTTGGCATCTAGGCCGGCACCAATCGTGATGGTGCGCTCTGGGAACTGCTCATCTATCTAGACCTTTTTTGTCCCTTTAGTCGGCTAGAAAGAAACACTTCCATGTGGGTTGGCTAATGTTGGCATATTCAGCTGTGCTAACTGAGCTAGAGCCGCTACCTCCTGAATCGTTCTTTTTTCTCTTGCGATCACTAATGACTCGGCCAGGTTTGATCCGGTCGAAGAACATTCCATCGACTTCCTGTAATCTCCTGCTACTGTTATCACCCCTTGTGGTCCGGGTAACTTCATTTTCAAGTAAGTGATGTGGCTGCTGCTCATGAATTTGGCCAATGCCGGCCGTCCGAGTAAGGCGTGATAGCAACTTTCTAGGTCCACCACCTCAAACTCCAAATTTTCTGCTCTGTAATTCTCCCTCGTGCAGAATAATACATCTACTCGCACCTTCCCAATGGATTCGCATGAAAGTCCTGGCACTATTTCATGGAATGTGGTTCTCGTTGATTGCAGCATATTCTGCGCTATTCCGAGTTTATGCATCGTATCTTTGTACATGATATTGATACTGCTCCCATTGTCAATGAGTACTTTTGAAAATTTCACATTAATGCTGGGCCCGACAAAAGTCGGATCTAGTACGAGTGCGTACGACCCTGGGTTCGGCATTATTTTCGGGTGATCCTTTATACTGCAAGTTATTTCTTGGTCTGACCAAGGCACATATCTTGATATCGCCGGCATAACCGCATTCACCTCCATTTGCCGGCGATGTACACTTTGTCTGTCTTGCTGTTTTGTTGTGAACACGCAATATGATTGATGATGCTCCCTGTAATCATTACGTCCATTATTTCCGGGGTTTGTCCTTCCATCATGACCTTGATTTATCACTTGATGCACCGCATCTCTCCGGTCCGAGTTATCATATCTCGGAGGAGGAGGAGGTAACATTAACTGTTGTGCATTCGCCCCAGTCAACTGCGGCTGCTACTGCTGATGCGTTTGATGAGGGGGCGTTTGCATGCCCGCTGGGTTCCCCATTGCATTTTTCATCCAGGCGCATTCCCGAGTCGTATGATTAGACGGCTTGGCCGGGTTTGGAGTGTGAAACTTCCACGGCTGATCCAACATGGATTCAAATGTGTACTTCGGCTTTTCCTGCCACTGCTTTTTCTGTTATGGTGTCCACTGTCTCTTCCCTTCATTCCTTGGTGTCCATTTCTGAGGACCATTTTTCTGCCGCTGACTGTTTCCGTGACTCGGCTGATCTTGCACTACCGCTGCCACCTGATTGGAGGCATATCTGTAATCCGGTCTTTCCTCTCTTCTTCTACCTCTGAACTCGTTGCGCCTCGATGATCCGGCAGCATCTCTTGCATATTGATCTTGATGCTCCCGATGTTCTGCCGACATTAGTTCTGGTTGTGTCGGATCGCCCAATGCATACGAATCCGCTATCCTGATGGTTTCTGCCAAGGTGGTCGGCATATCTCTTTGTAACCTCTGCCACAAAACACTAGCGTATCGGCAGCCTTGAGCGAACCAAGCTATCGCTTGAGATTCAATAACTCCTTCACATGAGTTTCTAAGGTTACACCACCGAGTCAAGAATTCTCTATCTGTCTCATTCGGCCTCTGCTTGCACATAGCAAGTTGTTGTGGCCTGTTTGATCTTTTGTAAGTACTGGTGAAGTTGCTGACAAACATCTCTTCAAAATCTAGCCAATAGTTGATACTGCATGCTGGCAGATTGTTTAGCCATACTCTGGCTGGTCCTTCCAGCATCTGCGGGACATATCTTACCGCCCATCGCAAGTTTCCACCAGCTATCTTTACTGTAGTAGCATAGTCAATCAACCAATCATGTGGCTTGGTGCTCCCATTGTATGTTTTCGTGCCCCTTGCCAGCTGAAAGTTTGGCACTGGTGGCTCGCCCATGACCCGAGGACCAAAACATGCCGGACCGGGTGGACCCTGCTCTTCTAACAACTCGGACCGATACAACCTGTCCAGTTTTAATCTTGCATCATTTGATGGCAAGTTTCTGTACATGATTCTCTCCTGCATTCCATAATGGTTATTTCCACCATGCCCTGCATATTCCATATCTGAGTAACCATCATTGTATCTCTCGTTTGCCTGATTGTGGTGAGCTTGTCTCACTTCTCGCTCTTGCCAAGGTTCATACCTCGGCTGAGGATCGGGCGGTGGGTCTCTCCTTCCTTCCGCCGGGTTATTGTTCTCATGATTTCCTCTTCCGATGTCTCCATTACCTCAGCTTCTGTTGCCTTTGTTGGCACGGCCGGGATTTCTTTCGCCACTGTTACCTCGGCTCCCATTTCCTCTGTTCTCATTGACTTTTCTGGCTACTGCTGGATCATACGAAACAATTTGCTTATTTCTTTTTCCTGAAGTTACTGCTCTATCTTTTCGCGCGTTGTTTCCGGGTGAGGATGTTGCTGCCACTGATAGGGCGGGTGCTGCTCCAGCCGAATGAACCATGCACGAGGCTCCCGGTGTTGCCGGGTCAGCCCTAAGCATTTCTGCATTCTTCTGGTTCGCAATGCGTACCAACTCATTCACTCTTTCTTGCTGTTTCTACCGGGCTTTGCCGGTCAACCCTTCTAACTCCAATGCGGCGGCATTTGCCGCCCTTAGGTTCTTTGTCAGGGTGCTATACCTCGGCAAACCTAGATCAACTGAATCTGCCTTGTGAGTCTCATGCTCTTTGTTGATATCATTTATGAGGTTTTTTCCTCTCAATCTTAACTCATCTACCTGCTCGGGGGCAACATCTAGTTTATTTGCCTTGGCATATTCTCGTTGGGTCCTGTTCAGGGACTCCCGCAAGGCCGACACCTTTTTTGCCTCTACTAGTACTTTATGCCTAGTCTCTTGTAAGTCAGCCTGAGCATTAGCCGGAACAAGTATCGGCGCTACAGGCGTGGTCAGATTATCTATAGTTGCCTGGAGAATATTTTCTGGTCTTTCCAAAGGTGGCCATCTTACCCTTGTTGCCTTAGGGGTTGTCTCCTGTACCTCGGCTTGTTTGGCTGCGGACGGATCTACCTCGGTGGGCTGTGGAGCTGCCTGCTTCGTGGCCACCTGTCCTCCCGTCATCAGGTCCTTGCTTGATCCGGCGTCTGCTGTTGCCGCCTGTACCCCGGCTGCGACCATTACCTCGACGCTGCTCACGGGGCGTTCTCCACGCGGACCGTTTGCGGCGCTGAGGGGAGGATCTCCTGCATCAATAATTTGGTGAGGATAAACGCAGGATGTGTCGACGCCGACGTAGATCTGGTGCATGCCCAAGTTGATGAAGACTCTGTTGCACGGAGGAGATTTTCTCCTGAAGCTGCCTGCGTTACCGCTGACATAGTCACAGAGATCAAATCTCTGGACTAAGCCAGAGACAACACGCTCGCCGGTGTGGATGAAGTTTCCCATCCGGATCTTGACTCCAGCTAGCACCGCTGCTGGCCCCACGGTGGGCGCCAATTGTCATGGTGGTGGCACGACAGATGCCATGGGTAGGCTAAAGTATGGGGCCAATGGATGCTAGAGGGATCCGGGAAGGGAAAATGTAGTTATTTATACACTCAAATGGCTAACATGCAGATCTTTATTTCTCTTCTTGTTGGGCTTCAAGTGCTCCTCGAGCTGTATGCAGGAAGAAGAGAGCTAATACACGAGCCTAACGGCCTTGAATGAATCGATCCCCCCTCAGGATCCCGTGTCTCCCCTTATAAAGGGCTTCCTTGTCTCCTCTAGGGCTGACGTGGCAAGCATATTCGAGGAATATGCTTGTCCCAATATAGTAACTCGGCGACCTCCTTTCCGTGTCCCCCTTCTAATGACGGCAAGGTTCTAGAGAACCCCACCTGCGCGCCTCGGGCTCCATGAGTGTCACCTCCGTGACCTCCTTCTGCCCTTCTGCTGCTCTGCTCCTTGTCCTTTGTGCTTAGCTCTGTTCAGATTCTTCCTAGCCGGTGACTTGGGTTTGACTATAGGCACCTCCTTCTCCTACAAGCTTCATGTTATTCGGCCCAGTCTCGCATAACTCGGCTCGGTCTTCACCTGCATTCAAGTTATTCGGGCTTACTCGGCCGACTTAACTCGTATGTCGGTCGGGTAAGGTATCATTCCTTTTGTAGGTGTCATGGCCGTGCTTATCTTGGCCGACCTTTACATGATTCGGCCGATATAAACAGTAACTCGGCATGTGACAAGGGAGACTCCTTTATCTTCCCCTGTCTTGACCCTATCCGGGGTCACCTCCCCAACACTTTACTCACTGCGACCACGCTCGATAAAATTCCTCCCTTCCCTCTACCTTTCCCCTCACACCCCACTTCCCCTCCGCCAGCACGCTGCCTCGAATTGACTTTGCACCGCCATGGCCCTGACACCCTTCCGGCGACGATTCCGGCCAGACACCGTCACCCCTTGCCTCCTAGATCCCATGAGCGCACTCCCCATCGCCCCCTGAACCTCCCAGTATCCTTGGCTTGCCCGCGCTTGATCCACAATGTCGGCAACGACCAAGACACAACTTCGTCGTCCACTGCCTCGACTCCGTCGAGTTCCCCCGGTAAGTTCTGACTGCGCCTCTTCCCCTCATTAACACTAGTGCACTCAACATTCTCTTGCGCATCTAACAACACCGTTTGTTTGCCTTAGCATGATCCGTAGCCTCGCCTTCAACGACGTCTGAGCGCACCCGACAGTGACATCGAATCCGGCGAGCAATTGACAGCAACCCCATGCGCCCCTTCATCGACGGTGACTACCTCGAGCCTCCCCACGCCACGGCGAACCCGGTGAGCCACTTCCCTTTCTCCCTTGCTTCCTGGTTGCGCCGGAACACCGCTGATATCGCCAGTGCCGCCAGATAGTGGTTGTTGCGCTGTGAGTCGTTGGATGACGATCTTGCGGACGCGATAGAATCATTTAATGAAACGGTATGGAGTGATCTGTGCTGCATGATCCTCTTTAGATCCAACACACCGCGTAGGCCGATCCGTGCCAACCGGTACCATTGAATCAGAACACACCACGTGGCCAGTAGTTTATTTTAAAAACCGAAATATGTCTTTTAGATGTTTGAATTTCTAAATTGCATAACTTTTGATCCACACGTCCAAATTTTACAAATTTTATATCAATGGAATCAGAAAGAAGATTAATTTCCAACCATGTGCTTTGTTTAGTAAATTGATTTTGTAAACTTAGTTTTTTTTGCAGAAACTTGTGTAGGCATAATTTGAATATAAAAATTATTCTCGAAATATTTTTAAGATAAAATCTTTGGTGAATGGTTTGTTTTGAACCTACTGACCATAGAAACCAACTTATGGATCTAAAAGTGTATTTTGTGAAGCTAAAGAATAAATCTTTGAATAAAAGCATTTCTAGTTAAATAAAAATATTGTTTATGTTTTAAAAATGCTTTTTGAGTAAAACCTTTGGAAAATGGGTTGATTTAAACTCTCTGACCCTAAACACCAAGTTTTAAGATTTAAAAATATATTTGGTGAACCCTAGAAAAATTATTACTTTGTTTAAAGGCATTTCTAACAAATAAAATATTGCTTTGGTATAAAAATGATTTATAAGTAAAACCTTTTGCAAATGGTTTTAATAATAAACACTTGACCATAAAACACTAATATTTTTGTTTAAAAATATATTTGTCAAACACTAGAAAGTATTGCTTTAATTTAAATCATTCCTAACAAAACAAAAATGATTTAAAGTGGCCATTTTTCACTAACTTAATATCAAATGGTTTTGCCATTTTTATAAATGACCAATAGATGTTTTATAATGTTTATAACCTATTAGAAACCACTTTTCCAAATAAAACAATATTTGGCATGCTTGCATGCATTGCTTTGTTTTTATTATTTTATGTGATGGATTGCTTGAATGGTAGATTGAATTTGTGCCTTGCTTGATTGAATTGTAGTGAACTTTAAAGAGTGTGACTATTGCAAGATCAAGGAGTGAACTTATATTCTCTACCAAAAAGTCAAGTGGTGCTTCATACTTTTGTCCCATTATTTTCACTATGCATTAGTGATATTTTAAAGTAGGACTTGCATGGAATATTTGCTAAGTATAAACTATGCCATGGGAAATCCTAGTAGTTGAGGCCTTAGTATAATTTTCCTAAGTTAAGATTCCTACTACTATCATGCTTAGCCTAGCTATTAGAAAACAAGGGTGGATTATATACACATGCTATGGAAAATATTTCTAAGTCTTTGACTTATGTTTTGCTTAATAAAACAACTAAGTGAATAAAACACCTGGGTGGAATGGTAATTGCTTGGTGGTTTTTGGTTGAGTGGTTACACAAGGCCCATTTCTATGGTTTACCTTGTGTATCTCACTTGTGGATTTCCACCCAGGAACAAAGGGATTTGAGATGCCAAATGTTAAGAAGCTTCTAGTGCAGCCACATGGCATTATGGGCTCTGCCTGGATCATATCGGTTGCAATAACTTAGCCATTTGGATAGTTGGTGGTAGTGGGTGATAGCTTGGAACGCGTCCATTTGGTCTAAGGGAAGGCTTCTGAAATATCTTGTCTCGATGCATGTCGAGTCTTGTGCGGAAAGTGCACCACTTCTGCAGAAGGAAAAATCTAAGTACTTAGCCGTGTCCCCGGCAATGAACAATTTGAGCATCAAGACATGGAAGCTATCAAGAATCTCCTCATCCCAATTTCTAAGTTAAAAAATTGTGGTTGAACAAGGGTTGAAAGATCACCAATTTCTATTGGGAAATGCCTTGGGTGATTTTTCCAAACAAAAACTTAGTGTTTTCAAATGATAAGGAAAATCTATTTTGATCAAAGCAATCCTAAGCTCCACTTAGCCAAATGCATATAGATGTTAGTCTCCACCATACTACCATAGTATCACTTGCCAATACAATTCAAATGTATTGACACTTATGGTTGTAACTTATTATGTTGCAGGTTTGTTTGATGTTAGTGAAGTGTGTTGATTATGATTACAAGTCTACAATCAACATGATTGCCTGTTGCACTTTGAAGATGAAGGACTCCATGCTATATAGTTATTTCTGCTGCATTGTAATGAGATAGCCAAATGAGCCATGTAAGATGTAACGAATTATTTTATTCTTGGTTATAAAGTTGTATTATGACCTTTGTTTCTTGATATTACATCTTAACTGTGGATGCTAGCTATTGATCCAGGGAGTAGCATTGTAAACACAGGGATCTCTACCTTATTAAAGGTTGGGACCTCTACAACTTTATTTCATTGATCATATAAGAGTTACACAATTAGATAAAAAATGCTAACTGTAAAAAGGACATAGGTGTGCTATGTTCAATGGCCGATCAAGCTCCGGGTAGTCATCATCCTGGTCACGTCGCTTACGCTTATTATCCTCGTTGGGTCTATCCTTCAGTTCACGATTGTCAACGAGGTAGTAAGACCCATGGAGTAGCGCCTTGCTTATGATGAACGGTCCTTCCCATGGCGGGGATAATTTGTGCGACTTCTTTTGCTTAAGTCGGAGCACCAAATCCCCCTCTTTAAACGAGCGATGCCGAACACGGCGACTATGGTAGCTGCGTAGCTTCTGCTGGTAGATGGCGGATCTTTGTCCTTTCCAAAATGCGCTCCTCCTCGAGAAGGTCCACATCTAGGCGTCTGGATTCTTTAGCATCATCTTCATTGTAGGCGGTGACTCTTGGTGCATCGTGAAGTATGTCAGAAGGTAGGATGGCTTTTGCTCCATATACCATGAAGTAAGGGGTGTAGCCAGTGGATCTGTTGGGTGTAGTTCGTAAACTCCACAGCACAGATGGCAATTCTTCTGCCTAGGCTCCAGCTGCTCTACGTAGCGGTGCCTCAAGACGTGGCTTGATTCCCTGCAGAATTAGTCCATTGGCTCGCTCAACCTGACCATTGGATTGTGGGTGTGCCACAGATGAAAGGTCAAGTCGGATGCCCTTATCCCAACAATAAGCCTCCACTTCTTCGAGTGACAAGTTGATGCCATTGTCAGTGATAATGCTATGTGGGAGACCAAATCTTACCACTAAATCCCGGACAAACCTGAGGGAAGTTGCCCCATCAAGCTTTCTAATGGGTTTAGCTTCTATCCATTTAGTGAATTTATCAAATGCTACTAGCAGATGCGTAAACCGACATCGTGCCGTCTATAACAGTCCCACCTTGTCTAGCCCCCAGACTGCAAACAGCCAAGTTATTGGTATTGTTCGCAATTCTTTAGCAGGAACATGTGGTTGTCGGGCATAATATTGGCATCCCATGCATGTCTCAACCAGCTTGTCGGCGTCCTCCTTCGCGGTCATCTAGTAGAATCTTTGCCGGAAGGCTTTTGCGACCAGCGATCGAGGATCGGCGTGATGCCCGCAATCTCAGAGATGGATTTTGCGTAGGATTTCCATACCTTCTAGTTGAGAAACACACTTAAGGTATACACCAGTAGTGATCCTTTTGTAGAGTTGTCCATTTATTATGATATAACCTTTTGCTCGTCGTACTATTTGCCATCTTTCGACCTCGTCGTCGGGCAAAGTTCCGTGTTTGAGATATTCCATGAATGGTTTTTTCCAAGACGGAGGGACCTTTGTCACCATGTGGACGAAAGAGTCGAATCTATCTGGGTTTTCAATGTTGGCTCCCTTCACGGATGGTGTGCGCAGATGCTCTAGGAGAACTCCTGGCGGGATTCGTTTGCACCCTGATCCAAGCTTAGATAGCAGATCAGCCGCCTCATTTTGCTCCCTAGGTACATACTTGACTTCGTAGCCCAAGAAGCTCTTGGCTATCTCGTCCACTTTGTCTCGATATGCCGCCATCATAGGGTTCCGCGCATTCCAGGTGCCAGCCACCTGCTGGGCAACCAGGTCCGAATCTCCACAGCAAACTATGCGCTTGATGCCAATATCCTTGGCTACACGCAGTCCGTGAATGAGTGCTTCATAGTCCGCCATGTTGTTCGTAGCCTCGAAGTGGATCTACAGAACGTAGTGTAGCTTGTCTCCTGTTGGTGACTGTAGCAATACACCAGCCCCCGAGCCGTTGAGCAGCTTTGATCTGTCAAAGTGCATCACCTAGTACTCTGGTTCCGCCAACGGAGTAGCATCTGGCATCTCCATCCAATCTGCGATAAAATCTGCCAAGGCTTGTGACTTGATAGCGCCACGTCTCTTGTAGGTGATCTCGAAGGAGGCAAGTTCAATGCCCCACTTCGTGACCCTTCCCGTAGCATCGCTATTGTTGATAATGTCGGACAGTTGAGTCTTGATCACCACTGTGATTGGGTGATCCTGAAAGTAATTCCTCAGCTCCCGAGAAGCAAGGAATACTCCATAAGCTATCTTCTGGTAGTGCGGGTAACGCTGCTTGGACTCCGTCAAGACCTCGCTCACATAGTAAACTGGTCGTTCAACTCCGTGCTCATAGCCTGGTTCCTTCCGCTCTACCACGACGATGATGCTGATTACCCGGTTGGTTGCCGCCATGTAAATTAACAAAGGCTCTCCAGGCTCGAGTGCTGCAAGGAGGTGCTGAGGAAAGAATCTCCTTGAGCTGCTTCAATGCTGCATCTGCTTCGTTTGTCCATGTGAATTTGTCCGCCTTCTTCAACAACTTGTACAGTGGCAGGGCCTTCTCTCCAAGTCGGCTGACGAACCGACTAACTGTTGCAACACAACCTGTTAGTCGTTGAATGTCCTTTAGGCATGTTAGATGGTTTATGTTTAAGATGGCCTTGATTTTCTCTGGGTTAACCTCGATTCCATGGTGGGAAATGATGAAACCCAACAATTTGCCGGATGGAACCCGAAGACGCACTTCGTAGGGTTGAGCATCATGTTGTATTTCTGGAGATTATCAAAGGTTTCTTTTAAGTCAAAGATTAAGTCATTGTACTTTTTAGACATCACCGCGATATCGTCCACGTAGGTGTGAACGTTCCGACCAATTTGGTCGTGAAGGCAACGTTGCATTGTCCGCTGGTATGTAGCACCTGCGTTTTTTAGCCCAAAGGGCATCGTAACATAGCAAAATGTGTCGTATGGGGTAGTGAACTAAGTGGCCAATTGGTCCGACTTCCTCATCTTGATCTGGTGGTATCCTGAGTATGCATCGAGAAAACGCAAAAGTTCCGAGCCAGCCATTGAGTCAATGACTTGGTCAATGCGAGGCAAAGCAAATGGATCTTTGGGGCAAGCCTTGTTCAAGCCGGTGTAATCAACGCACATTCTTAATTCTTTCGTTCCCTTTCTGCGGACAAGTACAGGATTGGCCACCCATCGGGTGTGAAGGACTTCAAGGATAAATCTAGCCTTAAGTAACCTAGCTATCTCTTTGCCAATGGCGCGTCTCTTCTCATCTCCGAAGCGTCATAGAGGATGTTTCACTGGTTTACATTTTGGATCAATGTTTAAGCTGTGCTCGGCAAGTTCCCTAGGTACACCTTTCATGTCGGCAGGTTTCCAGGAAAAGATGTCCCTATTCTCACGGAGGAACTCGATGAGCGCGCTTTCCTATTTGGGATCCAGGTTCGTCCCAATGGCGGTGACCTTGGAGGCATCGCCTACCACAAGTTCCACCGGCTTGGTCTCGATGGCGGCCTTGAACGCAGGAGCGGAGTCAGAGATCTGCTTCTTCGATGCGGGCATCTCTGAGTCATCGACCTTGCTCTGGATCTCTTTGAATTCTTCGCTATAGAGGATAGCTTCCGTGAAGGCTGCTTCATTAATCTTGCAGTCCCTTGCCTTGGTAAAGCTTCCGGATACGGTCATGACACCATTTGGTCCGGGTATCTTGAGTTTGTTGTAGACGAAGCATAGCTTGGCCATAAACGTGTGGAATATGTTGCAGCTGAATATGACGTGGTACACGCTCTTGAAGGGGACCACCTCAAAGGTCATGTGCTCTTTGCGGTAATTATTAACATCGCCAAAGGCAACTTGAAGTGTGATGCACCCAAGGGACCGAGCCTCCTGACCAGGAACTACGCCGTGGAAGATGGTGTTGGTCCGCCTTAGGTTTGCCTCCATCAAGTTCATCTTCTGCAGTGTATCCAAGTACATGATGTTGATGTTGCTTCCACTATCCACCATACACTTGGTGAACTCCACGCCGTCAATAAAAGGGTTTATGACCATGGAGTATTGGTTCTCCGTAGGAATAAGGTCTGGGTGGTCCGTCCTGTCCCAAGTAATTAGAACCTCCGACCAGCACAGGTACTAGGGGACTGCGGGTAGAGTAGCCATCAGGATCCTTATAGAGGTCTTCTATTGTCGGACGGTGGGGGTGCCAAGGAAAGTGTGGTAGACTGGCGCCTTCTTCACGAAGGGGTTCTTGCCCTTGTTGTCGCCCTTGGGGTCAACATCCTCGTCCATGTCACTTGAATCCTTGGACTCCTCCTCCTTCTTATTCCCCTTGCCCTTGCCTCGCGGTCTGTTCTTCCGACTTTGCTTGTAGCCGGACTCCGGGTCTTCCTTGAGGTCGTTGACGAAGTTGCAGTGTCGATTGGTATGGGTGGCCTTGCCGTTGGCATCGAGGTGTACGAGGCACGGAATATCGCGGTACTCTTCGTAGGTTTGGGGAACGCAGAGCGATGCTGAGGTAGTTTCACTTCCTCTTTGCTTCCCATGACCAGCTCCCCGTCCTCGGCCACGTTGTCCGCCATCACCTCATCCTGCAAAGGTCATGGCGACCATTTCGGGAGATTGCTTTTATTCTGGAGCGGTTTTCCGCTTTGTGCTGCTGTTCCTCCGACCTTGAGTTGGAACGGCCGTTGCTGGCAAAGAGCCGCGAGCATCGTCGTCAGCAGCTGCGAACTCACTAGCCAACTGAATCATCTGGTTCAAGTCAAGCTGGTGATTGTCCTGCAAGCGCTTCGGCTTATGTTGGAGCAACGTGCCCCTTTCCAACCCATCAATGAAGGCGGCCATGGCAGTCTGAGCGTGCACTCCTGCGCAGGAATTCTTCATATCCAGCCAGCAGGAGAGGTAGGCGCGAGATGTCTCGTCTTTCTCTTGCACGCACCGCTGTAGATCGTCAACAGTGCAGGGACGCTTGTACGTACCCTCGAAGTTCTTGGTGAACGCTTCTTGCATGTCCAACCAATTGCAGATGGATTTCTCCAGCAAGTCGTCGATCCATTGACGGGCCGTGCCTGCCAACATCAAAGGGAGGTACTTGACAGCAACATTGGGGTTACCTCCAGCAATCTCCACCGCGTTGCCGTAATCCTGCAACCATGTGGCTGGTTTGGTGGTGCCGTCATAGAGGCTTGATGGTCTTGTCGATCCGGAAACCTTTGGGGTAAGTTGTGGACCGTATTGCAGGTCCAAAACTACGTGGTCCCAGGTACGGTCCTTCCCGGGCCTCGTGGATCTTATCGATCCGGGAACGTGCATCGTACGACTCCGGGTTCTTCTTCTTCTTGTCAACAGGGTATGGGCTTCGTGAACGATGCGGGCCTCCTCCGCCATGGTGACTGCTAGGTGGCGACGGAGGCGGAGGTGGCGGTGGGTTAGCCTTTTTAATGTTACCCTCCTGCGACACCTCACACCTGTCACGGTTGCTTGTCGGACGTGGAGGGTGATGGCGCGACCTTCTCTTGTGTCCTTGGTTGCGCTCTCCATCATGACGGGACTGCTCCGAGTTGTCGCGGATGACGATACCGCACTACCTTGGCGGGGGCATATCCGTACGATGGTGAACCTTGGGATCTTCATGATGTCGGGGGGATCGGGGTGGTGGCGATGGGCGACGAGGTCGGGCCTTTTCTCCGTGGTTGGAGGATATGGGGATATCATCCTTCCTATTGCACGCATCCCTCCGTCTTCATTCTGATGAACCCATCTGAGACCCGACATCAAGAGGAGATTTGTCCCTTGGCGGCTTATGCTGGCTAGACTGGAAAAACATGGGTCAGACTCAAGCCTCTGAGAGGTGGCCTTTTCCTGCTATTTTACCGCCTTGCCCACTAGGTCATAGCCTGTTCCACTGCCTCGGGCGATTTGTCCTGCTCTAGAAGGGTCTTGGCAACGGCGAGGTTGAGGAGTGGGGTGGGCATCACCTGTTTTCCTTCACTGTCAATATATGGCTTGGCCTGTGCCGGCTTCGAGGGAGTCCATAATAGGTTTCGTCGTACACCAGGATCGTTGATGACACGACCGGAGCTTTTTTGGCCTTCTGCTACTGCAGCAGAGTCTTAATACTCGGCCTCCATTGCTCTAGCTTTCTCTATGGACTTCTGCGCATTGACCAGGTCTCGGTCTAGCTTAGCGCCTTCCTCCACGATGGCCTGCGCTTCCTCCAGCAGCTGCTGGCGCTTCTCGTCAAGCTGAGTCACATTAGGGATATGAGCTACGGTCAGTGGCTCAACGAGGAGATTGCCGTACATCACTCTATCAGCAGGAGTAACTTGGGCAGCAGCAGACGTAGATGCCGGAGGCGGCAAGTTTGCGGTGTTGTTGTTGCTCGGGCCGGTGCCGAGTTCCTGTGGCTGCTGCACTAGGTTAGGCGGAGGAGGCATGACCTTCGCACGATCATCGTCAGCAGCAATAAGTGGCCCCTTCCCCTTTTCCAGTGCTATAGGCGGAGCTCGTCCGGGTTGATCTTCATCCATAGCTGTCCCAATGGTGACGAACACCTCTAGAGACGTGACGACATTGTTGGCTTGCTCGTCGCGTGTGTACTCCTCCTCCATCTCCTGCATGGCGGAGCCTAGCTCTTCTGGTCTGAAGTCTATCTCCTCTGAATCTGCACTGAAGTCGGCGTATAGCGCGTCAATCACAGAGTTGGAGGGTGCCGAGACTTCCTCGATGACGGGGGGTGGAGGTGCAACAGCAGCGATGATGACTGGTGGTGGCGGCGCAGCTGCGACGATGGCGGCCGGAGGCGGTGGCTGAATCGGAGGGGCTCCGTCGATGAGTGCAAGCGCTGTCTGAGCTGCTGCTTCAGCCTCCGCGTAGTTGTTGACAGTGTTCACCATGCCTTCGAAGGTAAGGCGTCATGACGCCTTTTGCTGTCTTAGAGAATGCCGGAGGAGCGTGCCGTGGTCCAGTCCTTCCACAAAGTGATACATGGCATCATCATTGGGGTAGTGGGCCAGATCGGCTCGTATACGGAGCCACCTGGCCAGTTAATCGCGGGGGTTTTCGCCCTCTATCTGAACACAATGCGCCAGATCGAAGATGGTAACCACACCGATGAACTTGGATCTCTGTTGTCCAGACGCACGGGAGAAGCCGGCGGACTTGGAGTGATCTTCCACCGTTATATCCTGCACAGGGGCGGTTTGGGTGGGCCTTGAATTTTTCCGATCCTTGCCGGCAAACTCCGAAGAGAGATCCAACATCGATCCTTGCGCGAACGTATCCTTCCCGTAGGCGGTCCGTGTGGGCCTCGACGCTCCTCCAACTCCTAGGGAACTAGTGCCCGAGTCGGTTTCGCCAATGAAGAGGTGGATGTCTCCGATAGGAATGATCGAACACCGCGTAGGGTTCGTCTTCGCCGGTATCCAGAACTCGTCGGGTGGGACGATCGGAATGTTGCCGGAGAAGAGAACGCGACCGATGGATATGGTTTCGCCGATTCCCGCGAAGATCTTGGTTCTCGCCCGCTGAAGAGACTGAAGCGCCTCTTGCCCCACGGTGGGCACCAACTGTCGTGGTATTATCGACGAGTACGCCATGGAGGGGTCCTCACAGTGCGTGTTTAGAGAAGTGGGGGAAGGCGGACGGTTGACGGGTACGAGGTAACACAGCTTACCCAGGTTCAGATCCCAAGATGGTGGCAGAATCCTACTCCTCCTATAAATCACTATAAGGGAAATACGCCGAGTTACAGGGATTGGTTCGCTGTGCGAGGTGGTCTGAAGTTGTGCCCTAAAGGCTCCCATAGGACCGAATTATATAGTCGCCAGGTCCTAGGGTTACAGGGAAAAGTCCTAGCCGGATAGGTTACAGAGTCCTACACCGTCTATAACTAGTCTTGCGTATCTTGCACTCCAAGGCTCCAGGTATGTCGGTGACTCCAACCGTAGCCTTCCTTTATCCGGCATGGGCCTCCCTTCTGGATCCATCTAACTGGGCCGCCAAGGAGGACATAGGCCTTGCTACCAACTGTGGGCCACCCGGGTTATCCGGATAGGAGACATGCTATGAGGATACCCATATAGCATATCCCCAACAACTGATGAGTGTGAGCGCATGAGAAGGTTTCCATATGCTTCGGGTATTGGATCCATCATGTATGCAATGATATGTACTCACCCAGATGTTTTCTATGCTCTAAGTGTTACGAGCAGATACCAGGATGATCCAGGTGAAGTTCACTGGACAGCGGTAAAGAACATCCTTAAGTACTTGAAAAGGACTAAGGATGTGTTCCTAGTTTATGGAGGTGAGGATGAACTCAGTGTAAACGGTTACACAGATGTGAGTTACCTTAACAACTCAGATGACTCCGAATCGCAATCAAGTTATGTGTTTGTCATGAATGGTGGTGCTGTGAGCTGGAAAAGTTCCAAGCAAGATACGATGACCTCCTCTTCAAGAGAAGCTAAATATATTGCTGCCTCGGAGGCTGTAAAGGAAGCTGTTTCGATTATGAATTTCCTGATCGCTCTTGGTGTGGTTCAGGGCGCGTCCAATCCCTTGGATGTTTATTGTGACAACAATGGTGCTATTGCAGAAGCCAAGGAACCTAGACATCACCAGAAGAACAAACATATTCGCATGCGTTACCATCAGATTCGAGAGTTCGTTGAGGATGGTAGTGTCATGATATGCAAAATACATAGATACTCAAATGTTGTTGATCCCTTGACTAAGCCTCTCCCGCAGCCCGCGCATGAAGCGCACACAAGAGAAATTGGTATTAGATACATTTTAGATGACTCTAGTGCAAGTGGGAGACTAAAGGAAATATGCCCTAGAGGCAATCATAGAGATGATTATATTTCATATGTATCCATGAGTCATTGTAATGTTCCTTGTATATCCATATCAGGCAACTTGTATTGATTGGCAATTATGTGAATTGTTTGTGAAACTCTTTACTTGCATGGTTATAGAATAGTTCTCTCTAGTCGGAGTTCATGTGACTGGTTGATGACTATGTTTAGCAAGTCATAGACATGGAGATGTCAAATCAATGATGTGGACACATGTTATAAACATGGGGTTGGACTGACCCAACTTGAGACTGACAATTAGACTTGCATCTCTCTCTACACATCGTGTACATTTTTTCCTTAGACCTGAGATTGTCGCATGTACTTGAGATGTGGATCGACCTACTTTGGGGCTATCAACCACTACTCCGTAACTGGGTAGTCATAAAGGTAGCTTTCAAGTTTGTCCTGAAGCATGCTACAAGGCATTGGTCAATCAATATGGGATTTGCCCCTCTCTACTTGAGAGAGATATCTCTGGGCCCCTCGAGTGATCAGATCCAGAAATGCATGGCCGTGCTACATAAGGTTAAGAGTTAACCTAGTAAAGGGATTCCGAATCACAGTATCGATAAAGAGAGTTCAGCTTGGAGCTAGACCAAATATCATGAGGCAAATGGAAAGACATGTACTAAACCTTGTGATGGTTTTTCTGAATGATCTTTGTATGCATTTAGGAGGTGGCCCGTCTTGATAGTGGCGCTACCAACTATTGACAGAATAAGTGTATTCATGTCATGTTTATACATATATGAACCTATAGGTTCACACACTTAAGGGGCTGGAAGCCTAATGAGGATTAGATCTGAATTATAACAGGCTTAGGGTACTAATGGGATGCTAATGTAGAATCCCACTAGGGAAGCCTATATAAGAGAGGGTGGGGCGAGCTGACCAGGGTAGAGCATTCCACCCAGCCACCAATCCTCACGCCTATGTTGCACGCGCAGACCTAGCAGTCCGGCGTCTGACTCTTCCACCCCGCATGTGTGGATACCTCGGAGGTGCTGCATAAGGGGGATGCTCGTGGGACAAGGACAAGGAGGATACGTGGAACGTCTCCACTGCCTCAACGCGCTTCATCAAGTTCCACAACTGCGCGTCTAGTGGTAATCCTGAGATCTATGACAATAGTAATCCTGGTTTACGTGGTAGAAATTTTTGATTTGTGATAGTGTAGCCTACGCATATCCCTTCGAGTTTGGTTTAATTTGGATTTGATTTGATCATTCAAATCTTATTTGAAAAATCAAAACATAAAATGAAAAAGAGCTAAGGAAAAAAATAGAGCTTACCTGCCTAACTGGCGCGACCCAGCAAGCAGCCCAACTAGCCCACCCGGGTTTTCCCCCTCTCTCCCTCTGTTTCTCACCGTGCTGCGCCACACCTCCTTGCTGACAGGTGGACCCCACCGCCACATCAGCTCATCGTACGCAAATCCCCGCGCGATGACCCGCTCCGTCACTGCCATTTCTTCCCCTTTCAATCCTCTTTACTACGCTTGATTGCCGGCGTGACATCACCCCTCGCCCCTGCTACTTAACCCTCTCGGCCTCCGCTCCATTTCCCCCCACACCACAAGCCCTGAGCGCCGCCAGGCTCTGCATATTTCTCCTCGCACCGCCGTAGCTCCGACGAACAATTGCGGTGAGCATCGACCCCACCCTCGCCTCTGGTTTGGTCCATTGCAACTGCTATCCTCGTGCGCACGTGCTAATGCTTTTTTTGTCTTTTGGCACACTATAGTCTCGTCCTCGTCATCGACTGCGAGCACCCGATGGTGAACTCAACTCCGTCGAGCGATTTCGGCCGTACCAGTGCACCCCTCCTTCACCTGCGACCACCACTGCGGTCACCTTATCGCCTTGACCCTGGTAACCCTCTAAGCCGCCCCCTCACCTCCTGGCCACACCGGAGCCCTGCCGCCAGACGTGCCACCGCCACACTCGCCATTTGCGTCGCCCCTTTCTGGTCAGATCTATTAGATCCGCTGGATCTAGATCTAGAGGTTTAGATTAGACACTAGCGCGAACCAGTACAGGCAGATCTGAGCCGCAGGATCCCAATTAGATTTGACGGTGCACGCCCATGATCCGCGCGAACCGGTACGGGCCAATCAGGAAGCGCCGCGTGTCTGTGTTTTTGATTTAAAATCCAGATTTGATCTTTTATTTGTTCAAACTTGTAAAATTCATAACTTTTGATCTATAATTCAGAAAAATACAAATTAGGTGTCTATGGATTCACAAAAATATGAAATTTAATTCTATGGACTTATTTTATTTTTTATATTAGTTTTGGGTGGTTTTTGTTGTCTTTAGACTTTAGATTGTATACTTTATCTTCTGTACTGAAGAGTTTGGTTTTAAAAAAATGTGTTAGGAATCTCATTGCATATTTGCATGCATTCATGTTATTTTTGAGTGATATATTGAATTTTTTATATTTTGTTGTGTATATTTTGTGAATTGTGAAGTGTGTGATTGTGAGGATTGTACCTATTCTCCTAGCTACAAAGGCAAGTGATGCTTCATCTTATGTCCTATTATTTTACCTATTGCACTTGTGATATTTTTGGTAAGACTTGCATGATGGTTTTCAAATATATTGCTATGCTATGGAAATCCTATAGATTATATGTTGGTAGAATTTTCCTAATTTAGGAGACATAGTATGCTAGAATGCTTAATCTTGCTATTAGAATTATTGGGTGGAAATTCATGTTATGATATTATGGAAAGATTATGCCTATGTGTTTTTGACTAAGAAAACAACCTTGTTAATGAAACACCTGGGTGGATTGGGACTTGTAAGGTTTGTGTTGAGTGGTTACATAGGGCCCATTTCTATGGTTTACCCTGTGTATCACACTTGTGGATGGCCACCCAGGAACAAAGAGATTTGAGATTATTTGTGTTGCGAAGCTTCTAGTGCAACCACATGACATATGGCCTCTACCATGACCAACTAAATTGCTAGAACTCAGCCAGATGGACAGATGGTGGTAGAGTTGATAGGATGGAACACGTCCATGGTGGTCTGGGGGATTGCTTCTGAAAAGTCTCGTCTCTATGCATGTGGAGTCTTGCGGGTAAAGTGCACCACCTCTCAAGAGGGTAAACCTAAGTACTTAGCCGTGTCCTCGGTTATGGACAATTTTGAGCATCAAAGACATTGAAATAATTCAAGAATCTCCTCATCCCAATTTCTCTAAGTTAAAATTTGTGGGTGAACAAGGGAAGAGGTTCACCAATGTCTATTGGTGGTTCCTTAGTGTTTTGTAAAACAGAACTTAGTATTTTCAAACTAGTAGCATAAAGCTTATTTTATGCAAAGCCAGCCTGACCCACACTTAGCCAAATTCATGTAGATGTTAGTTTCTACTATATATATATGGTATCACTTGCCAATACAATTACAACTGTATTGACCCCTTCTGGCTGCAACTTATTATTTTGCAGGTTACTCTGATGGTGAGTAGGGTTATGAGTCTACACTCAACATGTTTGCCTATGGCACATGAAGATGAAGACTTTATTTATATTCTTTGTAATGGGAACTCTTATAAGTTAGCCTTGGGCTAAGTGAGTTGTAAGAACAATTGTACTCCTGGAATTTCGATGTAATAATGACCTTTGTATCTGTGTACTTCATCTGAAACTGTGGATGCTAGCATTTCTATCCAGGGACTAGCACTGCAATCACAGGGATCTTTACCTTATTGGGTGAGATCTTACAAAAGGCAGTAGTAACAATAGTAGCAAATAGTAGGATTTGAGTGCGATAGGCATAGGAATGAATGGACGAATGTTGCATGGACGAGACTATTCATGTAACTTCAATATCTAGGGCATTTCTAGATAAATAAGATAAAGCATCCAAGTACTAAACAATCATAGGCATGTGTTCCATATATAGTCATATGTGCTCGCTATGAGAACTTGCACAACATCTTTTGTCCTGCTAGCCTGTTGCAGCGGGGCCTCAAGGGAATCTACTAGCAATTAAGGTACTCCTTTTAGTAGAGTACCGGAGCAAAGCATTAACACTCCATGAACACATGTGATCCTCATATCATGCCCATCCCCTCTGGTTGTCCCAATTTCTGTCACTTCAGGGCCTTTGGTTCTGGACAATGATATGTGTACACAACTTGCAGATAAGATCACAAACAATACTATCATCATGAATCCATAACATGTTCAGATCTGAGATCATGGCACTCGGGACCTAGTGCAAGCATTAAGCACAACAAGTTGCAACAAAGTCAAATAGCACTAATAAAGATACTAGGCCTTATTCGTTTACATGATAGAATTCATCAAATCCTACCATCCTCATAGCCTACAGTGGGGGATTACTCACTCATGGATGGGGGAAACATGGATGGTTGATGGAGAGGCGTTAGTGATCGTGATGGCGATAATCCCCTCCAATTCCCCGTCCCGTCAGGGTGCCAGAACATATTTTCTGGTTCCGAATTGAGGTTTCTGGTGGCGGCGGCGCAGCGGAACTCTATCTGGAAAAACGTCGAACCCCCTGAGTTGTTAGGTCAGAAGGCTTTAAGTAGGCGAAGAGGAAGGCCGAGGGGGTGCCCGAGGTGGTCACACCCCCTCCAGGCACGGTCAGGCCCATCCCGCGTGACCAGGGGTGTGGTCCCCTTGTGGACCTCCTCCGTCTCGTCTTCTGGCTCGGTGAGTCTTCTGGTAAAATAGGATTTTTGGCATATTTTTCAAGATTTTTCCTGAAAGTTGATTTTATGCAGAAAAACTAGACACCAAAGCAATTCTGCTGAAAACAACGTCAGTCCGTGTTAGTTGTATCCAAATCACACAAGTTTAGAGGAGAAACAATAGCAAAAGTGTTCGGGAAAGTAGATACATTTTGGACGTATCACCCACCCCCTCCTTTTATAGGTGGGAGAGGCGGCTAGGGAAGGAGGAGTCCTCCCCCAACTCCCCTTGTATGGTCGGCGGCAAGGAAGGGAGGGGAAACCTTCCTCCTCTAGGTTTCCTCCTCTCCCTCCACTTGGTTTGACTTTCAATGTTGGGATTTGACTTTTCAAATTGGAGTTTGACTATCCAAACTAAAATTTGATTATTTCTCTTCCCATTGCCCAACCAAGTGACCTAGGACATGATGTAACCATTCCACATTGGTATGCCACATTCATGTACCCTTTTCTCTCCGGGGTTATGGACCTTCCAGACCCTTCTAGAAGCTTCCGGTGAAAACACCGAAAACATTTTGGTGATGGACCTTCCAGACCCTTCTAGAAGCTTCCGGTGAAAACATCGAAAACCTTCCAGACCTTTGGTCATTGCGATCTGGAGCGCTGGATCTTGATGTGTTGGCTAGGATTGATTAACTAATCAAAGCGGTATCCTACGATCTGCATCATATGATGCACTTTAGATCCGACGCGCTGTGTTAGCCGATCCAGACGAACCGGTATGGGCCAGTTAGATTAAGACGCGTGGCAGGCCTGTCTGTTAAAATATCCATAAAATGAATTAGATTGATTAAACTTGTAAAATCTATAACTTCTAATCTACAGGTCCAAATTTTGCAAACTTTATATCAATGGAATCAGCAAAAAGAACACTTTCCAACCATGCCCTTTGTTTAGTGATTTTCTTCTGTAAATTTTTTTGTTTTTGAAGAAACATGTGTAGGCCCATTATGTGTATAAAATTAATTCTAAAAATATTTTTTGGGTAAAACCTTTTGTAAATGGTTTGTTTTGAACCTACTGACCATAAAAACCAACATTTGGATTTAAAAGTAAATTTTGTGACACCAAGGAATTAATCTTTGAATAAAAGCTTTTCTAGTTAAATAAACATGTTGATTATGGTTTAAAAATGATTTTTGAGTAAAACCTTTTGAAAAAGGCTTGAATTAAACTCTCTGACCCTAAACACCAAGTTTTGGGATTTAAAAATATATTTGATGAACCCTATAAAATTATTACTTTGTTTAAAGACATTTCCAACAAAATAAAATATTGGTTTGATTTAAAAATGGTTTTGAGTGAAACCTTTTGTAAATGATTTTGTTTTAAAACACTTTGACCATAAATATTAATATTGGTGTTTAAAAACATTTTGGCAAAACACTATAAACTATTACTTTGATTTAAATCATTTCTAGCAAAACAAAAATGATTTAAAGTGGCCATTTACACTAACTTAATATCAAATGGTTTCACCACTCTTATAATGACCAATAGGTGTTTTAAAATGTTTATAACCTAATGGAAACCACTTTTCCAAATAAAATAATCTTTTGCATGCTTGCATGCATTGTATTATTTTCTTTATTTTATGTGGTGAATTGTTTTAATGCTATATTGAATCTGTGCCTTGATTGAATTGTAATGAAATTTGAAGATTGTGACCATTTCAAGATTAAGGAGTGAACTTATATTCTCTACCAAAAACGCAAGTGGTGCTTCATACTTTTGTACTATTATTTTCACTATGCATTAGTGATATTTCTAAAGTAGGACTTGCATGGAATTTTACTAAGTATGCTATGCCATGGGAAATCCTAGTAGATGATGCCTTAGTAGAATTTTTCCTAATTTAATATCCCTACTACTATCATGCTTAGCTTAGCTAGTAGAAAACAAGGGTGGAGTATATTCATGCTATGAGATATTTCTAAGTCTACGACTTGTGTTTTGTTTAATAAAACAACTATGTGAATGAATCACCTGGGTGGAATGGAAAGAATGGTTTGTGTTGAGTGGTTACACAGGGCCCATATTTATGGCTTACCCTAGTGTATCTCACTTGTGGAAAGCCACCCAGGAACAAAGATATTTGAGAGGTAAAATGTTGAGAAGCTTCAAGTGCAGCCACATGGCATTATTGGCTCTATCTGGATCACATAGGTTGCAATAACTTAGCCAGATGGACAGTTGGTGGTAGGGGTGATAGGTTTGGAGCGCGTCCATTTTGGTCTAAGGGAAGGCTTCTAAAAGATCTTGTCTCGATGTATGTCGAGTCTTGTGGGGAAAGTGCACCACCTCTCGAGAGTGTAAAATCTAAGTACTTAGCCGTGTCTCCGATAATGGACAACTTGAGAATCATGACATGGAAGCTATGAAGAATCTCCTCATCCCAATTTCCAAGTTAAAAACTTATGGTTGAACAAGGGTAAAGGTTAACCAATATTCATTGGTTGTTCCTTGGGTGATTTTGACAAACAAAAACTTAGTGTTTTCAACTTATAAGGAAAATCTATTTTGAGCAAAGCAAGCCTAAACTCCACTTAGCCAAATGCATATAGATGAGAGATACCACTATTCTACCGTAGCATAACTTGCCAATACAATTCAAATGTATTGACCCTTGTGGCTGTGACTTATTATGTTGCAGGTTTCTTTGATGTTAGTGAAGTGTGTTGAATAGGATTACAATTCTACAACCAACATGATTGTCTGCGACACTTTGAAGATGAAGGACCCCATGTTATAGTTATTTCTGCTGCATTGTAATGAGATAGCCAAATGTGCTATGTAAGATGTAATGTAATATTTTATATCTGGTTATAAAGTTGTATTATGACGTTTGTTTCTTTATATTACATCTTAAACTGTGGATGCTAGCTATTGATCCAGGGACTAGCATTGTAAACACAGGGATCCCTACCCTATTAAAGGTTGGGACCTCTACAGATGGTATCAGAGCACTGTGTTGCCTATAGGAGTGTAACCCTAGGAATGGACAAAACCTCTTAGAAAATAGGAGTTGTATTTGTTCAAAACTTATTTACAAACAATCTTGTAAACTCTTTCCTCGACCATTTTTGATTTGATTCTACATCTCTTCCTTTTCAAACTTGATGGACAAAGCCTCCACCATGAGCAAAGATTTCAACATGAGCAAGGACTTCAACATCACCAATGACTTCAACTACAATATCACCAAGGACTTCAACTTGGACATCACTAAGGACTACAAGTGAGACAAGAATGTTACTCAAGACTTGAAGACTTAGAAGGAACCATCATCACCTTTGAAGTTTTGTGACCAAGATGCAAGAATTTTTCCAAGGAAACCATGATCTCATTCAAGAAGAAACAACTAAGAAGAAGGAAATGATCTCAAGTGAACCATATAGATGGACCACCATATTAGTGTTTAGTTTAAATCAATCACACCAACTTATATGGTGTAGGAAAAATATTTTGTTGCCTAAAAATGTGCTTGAACCTTGTTGTTTGAGTGGAATGTTTGATTGTGATTGCTTTCAAATTTTTTGGGTGAATTGTTGTGTGTGATTAGACTTCTTCCTCTAGAAATCTTTTCCCTATTCTAATCCCAATCCAACCCAAATAGATGACTTCTCCAAGAAACTCCAACATGAAGAATGGTCACAACAACAACCAAGAGATGCTTCTAGCAACTCAAGACCAGTTGAATCAAGTGACAACTCAATTTTTAGCCAACAACAATGAGTTTGACCCAACCATGCAAAAGTTTTTGGAAATCCAATCCCAATTGTTGCAAAGGATGACCAATAGAATGATCAACATGATAGACAACCTTTCCCAAGGGGATTGTGACAACAATGGTATCAAGGATAATATTATAGAAGGAACTAAAGCTTGCAATATTTGTGGAGACATGGAACACTATTCTAAGGAGCATGTGGACCAATGCCCTAATTGTGAAGAGAAACATCCAACTAATCAACGCCCCACATGTCAAGTTACTTGTTTGCTATGTGAAGGAAATGATCATGTCCCTATCCAATGCCCCATCTATCCTATAGTTCAAAAAATGAAGCAAGATGGAATGCATCAAATGTTTGGAAACATCCATAAGGGAACAACTTCTACCAAGAAGGATGAAGGCAAAGTCAGAACCATGCCTCATAAGGCCAAATCCAAAGTGACCACAAAGTGTTGCTACTCTTGTGGAGAAGAAGGTCATATCTCTAGTGACTGCCCCAAGAAGAGAGAAAGATTTCCCACCTTTGAGGTGAGATATGAAGATCATGAACTAGAAGAACTCCTAGCTTTGGAGAGACCCAAAAAGAAGAAGAAGGACAAAATCCAAGTGCAATGTTACAATTGCAAAGAAATGGGACACTATGCCAGTGAATGTCCAGAAAAGAAGAGGAACCAAGAAAACAAACAATAGGCAATGATACCAAAGGAAAAGAAAGATATTATCCAAGTGATGTGTTTCAAATGAAAAGAGCTAGGCCATTATGCATCACATTGTCCTGAAAAGGAGAAAGACAAGACAAGCCAACATATGAGAGACATCAACCTTTTTCACATGCTTTAAGTGTGGTGACAAAGGAAATTATGGCAATGAATGCCTAGAAAATATGAAGAAGATGCGTCAAGATGTCAGCCTTGTCACATGTTTCAAGTGTGGAAACAAAGGACATTATGCCAACAATTGCCCAGAGAAGTTACATCAAGATCCCAAGTAAGCCAAGATGTAAATTAGTTGAAAACCTTTTTAAGGGTGGTAGTACCCTAGTTGCCTTGAAGCCAACTTGTAACCTCTATCCTTCCCAAATCTCGGGACGATATTTATTTTAAGGGTGGTAGCCTGTTACATCCCAAAATTTTCCAAATTTTGAAATGTGAAAAATAAATAAAAAAAATAAATAATTGTTGAAATTTAGGGTGAAAAGAAACTTTTTGATCCCAAATGGAAACATCAAAACCCTACTTGAACAAAATTTGAATAAAAGGAATCCAACAAATTTCAATCAAGTGAAATGCATTCATCAATGAATGTATCTTGAAATTTAAACACTTAGAAAAGTTGAACCAAAACTGCCATGGAGGGGTCCTCACAGTGCGTGTTTAGAGATGTGGGGCAAGGCGGACGGTTGACGGGTACGAGGTAACACAGCTTACCCAGGTTCAGATCCCACAACAGTGGCGGAATCCTACTCCTGCTATAAATCACTATAATGGCAATACGCCGAGTTACAAATATTAGGCTCGCTGTGCGAGGTGTGTGTAAATGATACTATGTTGTCTGAGATTGTGCCCTAAAGGCTCCCATAGGCCCGACTTATATAGTCGCTAGGTCCTAGGGTTACAGGGAAAAGTCCTAGCCGGACAGGTTACAGAGTTCTACACCGTCTATTACTAGTCTTGTGTATCTTGCACTCCAAGGCTCCGGGTACGGTGGTGACTCCACCGTAGCCTTCCTTTATCCGGCATGGGCCTCCCTTCTGGACCCATCTAACTGGGCCGCCCAACAGGCCATAGGCCATGCTACCGGCTATGGGCCACCCGGGTTAGTCGGATAAGAGACATGCTATGAGGATACCCATATAGCATATCCCCAACAAAAACCCTAAAAACCCTAATGGAAGAAAATCATATTCAAGATCTCTCAAAGACTATGGGATTGATCCATGTAAAAATCTATCAACAAACATTAATATATAATAAAAAATGATAAACAAAAATATTATAAAACCATAGAAATTAGTTTCATTCAATTTGGAGCCATAGATAAAAACTTATGAACTTAATAAGATAAAAGGAAATAATGTCCAAAGCTAATAAAGATCCTATCTAATATCCATACCAAATTGTGAGCAAAAATAATCCTAAAAGGATTTAAAAGGATAAACAAATATTAAATAAAGTGATACAAATTGGAATCACCAATTTTGGATCTATAAATAAAAAGATATGTATTTTATAAGATAAAGAAAGAAATAAATAAATAGGGAATATTTAAAAGCCAAACTTAATATTGGCCAAATCCATAAAACAAATGGAAGATATTAATTATTAAAAAAGAAACAAAAGATTATTTAAATAAAACTATATGATCCTTGAACCATATTCTATTTTATTTAAATAAGGGCAAAATTTCCTAAACTAAATAAATACCAAGATAAATTATTTAGAAGACAATTTAAACCTTGAATTAAATCCATAAGCAAATGGAATAAGATAATCCAAATCCAAATAAAATAAAGGGATAAAGAATATTCAAATAAAATAATATGGAATTAACCAAATTCTATTCCATTTAAATGGAGACAAAATTCTTAAGGTAAATGATTAATTAAAAACATGAGAAAATAATAAATTGGAATTTGCCAAAGTGGATTAAAAATTTATCTAATTAACTTAAAAAATAATTATTTGAATAAAATTTATATGAGTTTAAAAACCATATTGCATTTTATTTGAATAAAGATAAAAGCCCAATTTAAATGATTAATAAACCATATTAAAAATATTTCAAATAATTCAAAGTGAATTATTTAACACTCTAATGAATAAATAAAACCTACTGGAGAAGGTTTGGTGAAAATTAAAATTCAAATAAAGAGTTTGAAAATATAATTAAAAATCTTGTTTGAATAAAAACAATTGTCTATTTAAATAAATAATAAAGCCCAAGAAAATACAAAGAAATATTCTAAATTTGGACTTTAAAATACTTTGTTAAACAATACTAAAATATACTGAAAGTTTAGAAAAGGTTTGATAAAAACCTGAATTCAAATTGAGTTTAAAACATTTGAATCAAAACAAAATAGAAAAGAAAAAGGAAAAAGAAACAGAGAAGAAAAAATAGAGAAGAAGCAGCCCAGCCAGGCCAACAAGCCCCAGGCCCAACTAGCCAACCCACCTTCCTCCCCGTGCGAAGCGTTTTTCTACTCAAACACACACCCGCACCGTCCCTTATAGCAAGACCCTACCAAACCCCACTTAGCTCGATGAAAAACGGACCCAACCGAACACGTCACCATCGTCTACCTCGCGCTGATCCCGCCCCTCTCTCCCTCGGCCGTTTCTGGCCCGATTTCAATCACGTTAATTTGCGTTAATGCCGCAGTTAATATCCCCTGCGACCATGCTTGATTAACCCCCTCTGCCCCCTCTCCATTTCTCCTCGCTCACTCGCACTCGAACGCCACCAGGCTGCACTGAATTTGGCTCACTTCACCACTGCCTCCGGCGAGTTCACCGACCGATTCCGGCCAGCCCACGCCTCCCCTTGCTCCCTGGAACGTACGAGCCTACTCCCCATCCCCGTACGCATCTTCCAGTACCCCGACCTCAGCCGCGCGTGCCCTAGAGCGTCGACAACAAACTCGACTGAGCGCCACCATCTTCGGCATCAACTCCGACGACTTCCCGTGGTAAATTCCAACTGCCCCTCTCCCCCTCGTTGACACTCGTGTAACCAGCATAGTCTTGCGCATCTGACACACCATTTCTTTTTCCTTGGCGTGACCTATACCCTCGCCAACGACGACAAACAGAGCGCTCGTTGCCAGAAGGAACTCCGGCAAGCAATCTATGCCAGCACCGTGCGCCCCTGTCCAGGAAAAGACTACCTTGAGCTTCGCCACACCCCTGCGATCAGTGTGAGCTATTTATCTCCCTCTCTCGCTTCCTGTATCGCCAGCAACATCACCGCCAGAGCGCCGCCGCCAGCGCCGCCCACCTTTGGTCATTGCGATCTGAGAGTTGGATCTTGATCTGTTGGCTAGGATAGATTAGCTAACCAAAGCGGTATCCTACGATCTGCACCGTACGATGCACTTTAGATCCGAAGAACTGTGTTAGCCGATCCAGACGAACCGGTATGGGCCAGTTAGATTAAGACGCGTGGCAGGCATGTCTGTTAAAATATCCAGAAAATGAATTAGATTGATTAAACTTGTAAAATCTATAACTTTTAATCTACACGTCCAAATTTTGCAAACTTTATATCAATGGAATCATCAAAAAGAACACTTTCCAACCATTCCCTTTGTTTAGTGATTTGCTTTTGTAAAATTTCTTTTTTGCAGACACATGTGTAGGCCTATTATGTGTATAAAATTTATTCTAAAAATATTTTTAGGGTAAAATCTTTGGTAAATGGTTTGTTTTGAACCTACTGACCATAAAAACCAACATTTGGATTTAAAAGTAAATTTTGTGACACCAAGGAATTAATATTTGAATAAAAGCATTTCTAGTTAAATAAAAATGTTGATTATGGTTTAAAAATTATATTTGAGTAAAACTGTCGTGGTATTGCCGACAAGTATGCCATAGAGGGGTCCTCACAGTGCGTACGTGTTTAGAGACGTGAGGGAAGGCAGACGGTTGACGGGTACGAGGTAACACAGCTTACCCAGGTTCAGATCCCACGACGGTGGTGGAATCCTACTCCTGCTATAAATTACTATAAGGGCAATACGCCGAGTTACAGAGATAGGTTCGCTGTGCTAGGTGTGTGCTAATCCCTACTTGATCGTTCCTTAAAGGCTCCCATAGGCCCGACTTATATAGTCGCCAGGTCCTAGGGTTACAGGGAAAATTCCTAGCCGGACAGGTTACAGAGTCCTACACCGTCTATTACTAGTCATGCGTGTCTTGTACTCCAAGGCTCCGGGTACACTGGTGACTCCACCATAGCCTTCCTTTATCCAGCATGGGCCTCCCTTCTGGATCCATCTAACTGGGCCGCCCAGCAGGCCATGGGCCATGCTACCAACTGTGGGCCACCCGGGTTATCTGGATAGGAGACATGAAATGAGGATACCCATATAGCATATCTCCAATAGTAGCCCCCGGAGAACTCCGAGATGTTGCGTCGTCTTGCCTATTCACGTGGAATGCTCCGTATAGATGGATGTCGGCAAATCGTCAAGCAATATCTTGTAGTCCTCCCAAAGAACCCTGCAAGGTTTTCTCCGTCTTCAACTTGTAAGTCGGAGAATTGCTGAATCTTCCATCATACTCTTCCGTAGCCGGACTGGATCCGTCCATGCCGGAATCTTTTGATGTGATGGTTCATCCTCCTATGTCAGCAAGGGCGACGTAGATGTAGGTCAGCAACAACTCGTAACTCACACATGCAGAGAACGCACTCATGTGCACTTTTACCGCGCGAGCGATATGAACCGTTGGCAGCAAAGATTAGTACGTGGCGAAATTTCTGCGCACGTCTCCGCACACGTCGTCTACGTGGAAACCGTCCGATCAAGCTGCACGAATCTTGATGCTGGGTATCATAAATAGTAACTGCGGTGGAAAATTTTCTTTTTCACCTCATTCTCCCCTGCATCTTCTTATTCCTCAAGCAAGCGTCTCCTCGAGCTCTCCGCACCTCGCACGAAAAACCCTAACTCCCAATCTCGCCAGTCACTTCCAAACGCACCCAATGGCTAGCAGCAGCTCCTCCCCTTTGATGGCGGCGTCAAGCGAAGCCACAACAAAGCCGGCGAGCTCTGTCGTCTTTCCTCTAGAGGGCTTGGTCATCCCCATCTCCGCGGTGGTCGAGGCCACCGGCGGCGACCATAATCCAGCGGCGCTGGAGCTGCTGGAGGAGGAAAACGACTCCCACAAAGGCGACTAGCACGGTTCGGACATCACGGACCGTGACATCAAAGAGTTGATCATCGAAGGCTACCTCCCCATGACGGAGAGGCTTGCCTGGCGGGCGGCGCTGGCTGGCGAGGTCACACCTTCTCCCCAAGCCGGAGAAAAGGTGTACCTCAAAGCACAGATGGTACGCGGGGTCTCCCTGCCCATCTCCAACTTCTTCCTTGGCGTCTTGAATCATTATCGAGTACAGCCACATAACCTTTTCCCAATAGTATCCTAGCGCTTAGCAATTACGTAGCGCTTTGCGAGGGTTACTTAGGGATTAAGCCTAGGATAGACCTCTTCATCTATTTCTTCACCGTCAAGCGCGAAGCCGGAGCTAGCAAGGACGAACTTAGAAATTGTGGCACTATTAGCTTCAAGATCCAGCCTGGCCGGTGCTTCCCCGACATCGTTGGCCACGAGTCCTGGAAGAACTGGCAGCGTACTTACTTCTACGACCTAGATATCCCTCTGGCCGGCCGAGAAGTAACGTACCCGGACTTCGTCGATGGAGCAGCCACCGAAACGCCGACATGGAGATCCCAGGCGTCCCTTCTGTCCAACATCGACGCTTCCCGCGCTATAAGGCGGATATAGTGGTTCGTAGAGACGAGTTTGATCGGCTTGGACCTAGCCATGTGCTGGTTCATCAGGCGAATCCAGCCTCTGCAGCACCGCTCGAAGCTGATGCACGAGTATACCAACGATAGAAGGGATATCCTTCTCATCTCCGAGGACAACTTCTTGAGCGACTCCATCAAGCTTTGCCTCAAGGACATCGTCAAGGTGAAGGACAAGAAGTTTGGCTTCACCATCACCTACGACATGTTCGTAGAGAGAAAGTGCCCAAAGGTAACTGTTTATTTTCCGTGTATGACATATACTCCAATTCTTTCGTCTAGCCATTAACATCTTGTCTAACACGGTAACTTTTCACTTAACAGCTTAGCTATATATAAGAGGATAGCATGGTTGTCCAAATCTATGATCCAAAGATGAAGGAAGTCACGGTCGTGTCCGACGACGATGTTCCATTGTCGCGGAAGCGGATGATCTCCACCTCTGACGCTGGCAACGGAGGCAAGAAGAAGAAAGCGGAGGGTGGAGCCTCCAAAAATACTACCACCGCACTGGAGGCGGAGAAAAGAAAGACTACCGGGATCCCCTTTTCCAAAGCACCCCCTCTTGTGTAAGCTTCTTTCTCTCCGACATTGTCCATTTATCTGTATTCTTCCTATACTTATGCATTTTGCACGTTTCAGAAAGAAAGCCACAACCACCCTGAAGAAGACCTCCAAAACATTGGGGGCTTCTAGAACCACCAAGGATATGCTGCATCGTGACGCATATCCCGCCATCACCCGTGTCACTCCCATCGTCAAGCCTTCATCCGCTCCGACAATCTCTCAAGCCAAGAAAGCAGCTAGCCCTTCCGCCATGGAAGTGGACTCAGGTGCCTCTACCGAGCTTGCTGTTGTCGGCGAGCAGGCGATGCAGGAAAGTGCCTCTCACCAAATGGCTGAAGCTCCGTCTAAGGATGCCATCGGTAGCGGTAAGGCGGTGGTGGAAGGTGGTACTTCTTCCGAAGGCGGCGCCCCCGCGCCCAATAAAACCATAGAGTATCTATCCGGTACTTACACCAGGTAGGACTGCTCTAGTTCCCGGTGCGACGCCGACATCTCCGACGTGCGGTCTAGAGGAGCTTCTCCGGCAAGAAGAGATCTTGCAAGGAAACAGTGTATCCTTCGGCAAGCTGCTGGCTGAGAATGCTACCAACATCAAGATCATTGCACTTCTAAGTTATTTTTGCCTTTTTGCATTTCATATCAATATCCCACTGTAGCCCCCGAGGATTTAGACGGAAAACCATAGGTCTTTGCGTCTAGATGCTCTAAGAGTGACTAAGCTAGAAAACTTCTTACTGTAGCCCCCAAGCATATAGGTGGAATGAATTATTCCGACTAGATTCTTTAAGAGTAGCATACGTAGTGTTTATAAATTTCAATACTGTAGCCCCCAAGATTCTGGTTGTAACTGAATTAGTTCCGACTAGATGCTTAAAGAGAAGATAAGCATACATCCTTGTTAAAAACTTTATACTGTATCCCCCAATCTTCTAATCGAAAACTGAATTAGTTCCGACTAGATGCTTAAAGAAATACTAAGCATATTGCTGAGTTAAAAATTCTCGCTGTAGCCCCCGAGCGTCTAGGTGGAAATATTTCGGCTAGATGCTCCAAGTACACCAAACAACGTTTAACTTTTCTATTTTCCACATAATGAGAATGCTCGGAGGGGCATGGCCAACGACAAGTACCAAAAGATGCGCGGGGACCTGGAAGCCGAAAGGGGTAAAATTGCCTTCTTGAAGGAACATATCATCAAGAGCAAGTGTCTGTTTTTCCTTTCTTTTTCGTATTCCGACTTGATCTTGTGTATTCTCCGATTACTCACTGTGTACTTTGCATTCTCCGACTTGCAGAAACCATTGCCAAGGCTAAGGACATTGTCGAGCAATCCAAGCATATTCAGGAGCTGGATAGCGAGAACAAGATCCTTAAGCAGGAGAGGAAGGACATGCTGAAGATGCATGAAGAATCAATGAAAGCCTTGCAGGACTCCTCCACCGAGGAGATGAACCGCTTGAAGGAGGAGATCTCGATCTTAAGAGATCAAAAGAAAGCTGCCGATGAGCAGAATCAACGCCATCATGAAGCGTACAAACTCCTCCAACAAGAACAGGACTCCTTGGCGGATACCCTCTGGCAAGCTGAGGCTAGCATCTTTAGTAAGTGATTCTCCATCTTGGATTTCTGTAGTCTGGATATTTTGAATTTTTGAACTCATACACTCCTTTGTTGGTAATTCGCAGCGCCTATGGGTTTAACCCGGTCGCCTCCTCCGGCAAAGGAATGCATGGTTCTTGCCAGCAACTTCATCAGCACCGCCATCACGCAAGCCAAAGAGATTGCCAAGCCCCTCCAGATCAATATCAAGGCATCGGACTCTATGGCGAAGTTCTCGGAGATCCTGCGCCGAGACCTCGAGCGTATCACAAGATGGAAAGCTTCATGTGCACGGGCCGGTGCAAGGATGGCGTTGTCCATGGTCAAGGCACACTACGAGGATGCCGACATCGACACAGTAACCTCTGGCATTCTCGACGTAGATGACGAAGGCAAAGAGGTAAATCACGAATCTATCTTGTCGTCACTTGCTGGTTATGACACCAGAGTTGCCGAGTTGGTTGACGTTAACGTCTTCGTGCCAATGAATACCATTGATGGCGGCAACCAAAGCTCCTCTGAGTCATTCCACACTGCCGACTTCGAGGGTGACTCTCCTGATGCTGATGATGTTGCTTCCAAGTCGCCTGCGCTAGAGGAATGAAAAACAATTTGTAATATTTGTTTCCTCTATGATGTGTATGCGGAAAAAACTATGTATTAACTTAAGGCGGAAAACAATGATGTATGTCCTGCTACTTAAGAACTAGTTCGAGCATGTATATATTTTTTAAGCAAGTGCTGGCTTATCCATTACTTTGGTTCTTATGCTTGACTTTTCATGAGTCGTAAGACTCGTTGTAGGAACCATGCGCTCAGGCGATGATGCCCAATGGCACCATCAATAACCTAAGCACAAAATCGCCGACAATAAGTGCCAAAATTCACTACTCTAGAGTCCACATAAAAACGACAAAGAATGTGTAGACCAGAAAACTTAAGATAACGCCCGTAGGCGGAATTTTCACAAGTGCAATCGCAAAGCTTGTGCATAAAGGTTTTATATGATCCAAAAATGAAAACTAAAGGAGGTAAAAGACTCAGAAATATGAGTGAACCAAAGAGCTTTATTTCATTGATCATATAAGAGGTACACAATTAGATAAAAATGCTAAGTGTAGAAAGGACGTAGCTGTGCTATGTTCCATGGCCGATCAAGATCCGGGTAGTCATCATCCGGGTCACTTCGCTTACGCTTATGATCCTCGTTGGGTCTATCCTTCAGTTCACGATTGTCAACGAGGTAGTAAGACCCATTGAGTAGCGCCTTGCTTATGATGAACGGTCCTTCCCATGGAGGGGATAATTTGTGTGACTTCTTCTGCTTAAGTCGGAGCACCAAATCCCCCACTTTAAACAAGCGATGACGAAACCTGCGACTATGGTAGCTGCATAACTTCTGCTGGTAGATGGCGGATCTTTGGCATGCCAAAATATGCTCCTCCTCGAGAAGGTCCACATCTAGGCGTCTGGATTCATCAGTGTCATCTTCGTCGTAGGCAGCAACCCTTGGTGCATCGTGAAGTATGTCGGAAGGTAGGATGGCTTCTGCCCCATATACCATGAAGTAAGGGGTGTAGCCAGTGGATCTGTTGGGTGTAGTTCGTAAACTCCACAACACAGATGGCAATTCTTCTGCCCAGGCCCCAGCTGCTCTATGCAGCGGTGCCTCAAGATGTGGCTTTATTCCCTGCAGAATCAATCCATTGGCTCGCTCAACGTGAACATTGGATTGTGGATGTGCCACAGATGCAAGGTCAAGTCGGATGCCTTTCTCCTAGCAATATGCCTCCACTTCTCCGAGCGATAAGTTGCTTCTGTTTTCGGTGATAATGCTATGTGGGAGACCAAATCTCACCACCAGATCCCGGATAAACCTAAGGGCAGTTGCCCCATCAAGCTTTCTAATGGGTTTAGCTTCTATCCATTTAGTGAATTTATCAACTGCTACTAGCAGATGCGTAAACCCACATGGTGTCGTCTATAACGGTCCCACCATGTCTAGCCCCCAGACTGCAAAAGGCCAAGTTATTTGTATTGTTCTCAATTCTTCAGCAGGAACATGTGGTTTTCGGGCATAATACTGGCATCCCATGCACGTCTCAACCAGCTTGTCAGTGTCCTCCTTCGCGGTCAGCTTGTAGAATCCTTGCCGGAAGGCTTTCGCGACCAAAGATCGAGGAGCGGTGTGATGCCCACAATCTCCGAGATGGATTTCGCATAGGATTTCAATACCTTCTAGATGGGAAACACACTTAAGGTATACACCAGTAGTGCTCCTTTTGTAGAGCTGTCCATTAATTATGGTATAGCCCTTTGCTCGTCATACTATTTTCCGTCTTTCGACCTCGTCGTCGGGCAAAGTTCCGTGTTCGAGATATTCCATTTATGGTTTTGTCCAAGCCGGAGGGACCTTTGCCCCAATGTGGACAAAAGAGTCAACTCTATCCGGGTTGTTGATGTCGGATCCCTTCACGGATGGTGTCCGCAGATGCTCTAGGAAAACTCCTGGCGGAATTCGTTTGCCCCCTGATCCAAGCTTAGACAGCTGATCAGCCGCCTCGTTTTGTTCCCTAGGTACATACTTGACTTCGTAACCCAAGAAGCACTTGGCTATATTGCCCACTTCGTCACGATATGCCGCCATCATAGGGTTCCGCGCATTCCAGGTGCCAGCCACCTGTTGGGCAACCAAGTCGGAATCTCCACAGCAAACTATGCGCTTGATGCCAATATCCTTGGCTACGTGTAATCGGTGAATGAGTGCTTCATACTCCATCATGTTGTTCGTAGCCTCGAAGTGGATCTGCGGAACATAGTGTAGCTTGTCGCCAGTTGGTGACTGTAGAAGTACACCAGCCCTGAGCCGTTGAGTAGCTTTGATCCGTCAAAGTGCATCACCCGATACTCTGGTTCAGGCAACGGAGTAGCATCTGGCATCTCCGTCCAATCTGCGATAAAATCCGCCAAGGTTTGTGACTTGATAGCGTCGCTTCTTTTGTAGGTGATCTCGAAGGCGGCAAGTTCAATGCCCCACTTCGTGACCCTTTCCGTAGCATCGCTGTTGTTGATAATGTCGGACAGTGGAGTCTTGCTCACCACTATGATAGGGTGCTCCTAAAAGTAATGCCTCAGCTTCCGAGAAGCAAGGAATACTCCATAAGCTATCTTCTGGTAGTGCGGGTAACGCTACTTGGAATCCGTCAAGACCTCGCTTACATAGTAAACTGGTCGTTGAACTTCATGCTCATAGCCTGGTTCCTTCTGCTCTACCACGACGACGATGCTGATTACCCGGTTGGTTACCACCATGTATATCAACATGGGCTCTCCAAGCTCGGGTGCTGCAAGGATGGGCGCTGAGGAAAGAATCTCCTTGAGCTTCTTCAATGCTGCATCTGCTTCGTCCGTCCATGTAAATTTGTTCGCCTTCTTCAGCAACTTGTATAGTGGCAGGTCCTTTTCTCTAAGTCGGCTGACGAACCGACTAACTACTGCAACACAAAATGTTAGTCGTTGAATGTCCTTTAGGCATGTCGGACGGTTTATGTTTAAGATGGCCTTGATTTTCTCCGGGTTGACCTCGATTCCACGTTGGGAAACGATGAAGCCCAACAATTTTCTGGTTGGAACCCCAAAGACACACTTCTTAGGGTTAAGCATCATGTTATATTTCCGAGGATTGTCAAAGGTTTCTTTTAAGTCGGAGATTAAGTCATTTGACTTTTTAGACATCACCGCTATATCGTCCACATAGGCGTGAACGTTCCGACCAATTTGGTCGTGCAGGCAACATTGCATTGTCCGCTGGTACGTAGCACCTGCGTTTTTCAGCCCAAAGGGCATCGTAACATAGAAAAACGTGCCATATGGGATAGTGAACGAAGTGGCCAATTGGTTCGACTTCCTCATCTTGATCTGGTGGTATCCCGAGTATGCATCAAGAAAACACAAAAGTTCCGAGCCAGCTGTCGAGTCAATGACTTGGTCAATGCGAGGCAAAGCAAACAGATCTTTGGGGCATGCTTTGTTCAAGACGGTGTAATCAACTCACATTCTTAATTCTTTGGTTCCCTTTTTGGCGACAAGTACAGGATTGGCCACCCATTGGGTGTGAAGGACTTCTCGGATAAAACTAGCCTTAAGTAATCTAGCTATCTCTTTGCCTATGGCGCGTCTCTTCTCATCTCCAAAGCGTCTTAGAGGTTGCTTCACTGGTTTGCATTTCGGATCAATGTTTAAGCTGTGCTCGACAAGTTCCCTAGGTACACCTTTCATGTCGGCAGGTTGCTAGGCAAAGATGTCCCTATTCTCACGGAGGAACTCGACGAGCGCGCTTTCCTATTTGGGGTCCAGGTTCGTCCCAATGGCGGTGGTCTTGGAGGCATTGCCTACCACAAGTTCCACCGGCTTGGTCTCGATGGCGGCCTTGAATGATGGAGCGGAGTCGGAGATCAGTTTCTTCGACGCGGGCATCTCTGAGTCATCGACCTTGCCCTGGATCTCTTTGAATTCTTCACTGTAGAGGACAGCTTCCGCGAAGGCTGCTTCATTAATCTCGCAGTCCCTTGCTTTGGTAAAGCTTCCGGATACGATGATGACACCATTTGGTCCGGGTATCTGGAGTTTGTTGTAGACGAAGCATGGCTTGGCCATGAAGGTGTGGAATATGTCGCAGACGAATATGACGTGGTACACGCTCTTGAAGGGGACCACCTCAAAGGTCATGCGCTCTTGGCGGTAATTATTAACATTGCCAAAGGCAACCTGAAGTGTGATGCACCCAAGGGACCGAGCCTCCTAACCAGGAACTACGCCGTGGAAGATGGTGTTGGTCCGCCTTAGGTTTGCCTCTGTCAAGTTCATCTATTACAGTGTATCCAGGTACATGATGTTGATGCTGCTTCCACTATCCACCATACACTTGGTGAACTCCACGCCGTCAATCAAGGGGTTGATGACCATGGCGTATTGGTTCTCCGTAGGGATGAGGTATGGGTGATCCTTCCTATCCCAAGTAATTGGAACCTCCGACCAGTGCAGGTACTGGGGAACTAGGGGTAGAGTGGCCATCAGTATCCTCATAGAGGTCTTTTGTTGTCGGACGGTGGGAGTGCCAAGGAAAGTGTGGTAGACTGGCGCCTTCTTCACGAAGGGGTTCTTGCCTTTCTCGTCTCTCTTGGCGGCGTGCTTGGGGTCAATATCCTCGTCCATGTCACTTGAATCCTTAGACTCCTCATCCTTCTTCTTCCCCTTGCCCTTGCCTCGCGGTCTGTTCTTCCGACTTTGCTTGTATCCGGACTCCGGGTCCTCCTTGAGGTCGTTGACGAACTTGTAGTGTCGATTGGTATGGGTGGCCTTGCCATTGACATCGAGGTGTACGAGGCATGGCATATCGCGGTACTCTTCATAGGTTTGGGGAACGCGGAGCGCTGCCGAGGTAGCTTCACTTCCTCGCTGCTACCCACGACCAGCTCCCCGTCCTCGGCCACGTTGTCTGCCATCACCTCATCCTGCAAAGGTCATGGCGACTATGTCGGGAGTTTGCTCTTCTTCTAGAGCTGTTTTCCGCTTTGTGCTGTTGTTCCTCCGATCTTGAGTTGGAACAGCCGTTGCCAGCAGAGAGCCGCGAGCATCGTCGTCGGCATCTGCGAACTCACTAGCCAACTGAATCATCTGGTTCAAGTCAAGCTGGTGATTGTCCTGCAAGCGCTTCAGCGTATGTCGGAGCAACGTGCCCCTTTCCAACCCATCGATGAAGGCGGCCATGGCGGTCTGAGCATGCACTCCAGCGTAGTAATTCTTCATATCCAGCCAGCAGGAGAGGTAGGCGCGAGATATCTCGTCTTTCTCTTGCACGCACTGTTGTAGATCGCCAACAGTGGAGGGACGTTTGTACGTACCCTCAAAGTTCTTGGTGAACTCCTCTTGCATGTCCAACTAATTGCAGATGGATTTCTCCGGCAAGTCATCAATCCATTGACGGGCTGTGCCTGCCAACATCAATGGGAGGTACTTGACGGCAACGTTGGGGTTACCCCCGGCAATCTCTATCGTGTTGCCGTAATCCTGCAACCATGTTGCTGGCTTAGAGGTGCCGTCATAGGGCTTGATGGTCTTGTCAATCCGGAAATTTTTGGGGTAAGTTGCGGACCGTATCGCTGGTCCAAAGCAACGTGGTCCCAAGTATGGTCCTTCTCGGGCCTCGTGGATCTTATCGATCCGAGAACGTGCGTCGTACGACTCCGGGTTTTTCTTCTTCTTGTCAACAGGGGATGGGCTGCGTGAACGACGCGGGCCTCCTCCGCCATGGTGACTGCTAGGTAGCGACGGAGGCGGAGGTGGCGGTGGGTTAGCCTTCTTGCTATTACCCTCCTACAATGCCTCACGCTTGTCGCGATTGCTTGCCAGACGCGGAGGGTCATGGCGCGACCTGCTCTTGTGTCCTTGGTTGCGCTCTCTGTCATGATGGGTCTGCTCCGCGTTGTTGCGGATGACAATGCCGCTCTGCCTTGGAGGGGGCATATCCGTACGATGGTGAGCCTTGGGGTCTTCATGATGTCGGGGGGAGCGGGGCGGTGGCGATGGTCGACGAGGTCGGGCCTTTTCTCCGTGGTCGGAGGATATGGGGATAGCATCCTTCCTGCTACGCGCATCCCTCCGTCTTCATTCTGATGAACCCGTCTGGGACCCGACATTAAGAGGAGATATGTCCCTTGGCGGCTTATGCCGGCTAGACTGGCAAAACGCTGGGTCAGAATCAATCCTCTAAGAGGTGGCCTTTTCCTGCTGTCTCACCGCCTTGGCCACTAGGTCATAGACCTGGCCACCGCCTCGGGCAATCTATCCTTCTCTAGAAGGGTCTTGGCGACGACGAGGTTGAGGAGAGGAGTGGGCATCACCTGCCTACCTTCACTGTCAATGTATGGCTTGGCTTGTGCCGACTTCGGGGGAGCCATCCTATGTTTCGTCGTACACCTGGATCGTTGATGACGCGAGCCGGAGCTTTCTTGGCCTTCTGCTGCTGCAGCAGAGTCTTGTACTCGGCCTCCATTGCTCTAGCTTTCTCTATGGATTTCTGCGTGTTGTCCAGATCTCAATCTAGCTTAGCGCCTTGCTCCGCGATGGCTTGCGCTTCTTCTAGCAGTTGCTGGCGCTTCTCGTCAAGTTGGGTCACGTTCCGGATATGATCTACAGTCAGTGGCTCGACGAGGAGATTGCCGTACATCACTCTATTGGCTGGAGTAACTTGGGCAGCAGCAGACATAGATGTCGGAGGCGACAAGTTTGCGGTGTTGTTGTTGCTCGGGCAGGTGCCAAGTTCATGCGGCTGGTGCACTAGATTAGGCGGAGGGGGCATGACCTTTGCGCGATCAATGTCGTCAGCAATAGCTGGTCCCTTCCCTTTTTCCAGAGTTGTAGGCGGAGCTCGTCCGGGTTGATCTTCATCCATCGCCGTCCCAATGGTGACGAACACCTCTCGAGACATGACGGTGTTGCTGGCTTGCTCGTCACGCATGTACTCCTCCTCCATCTCCTACATGGCGGAGTCTAGTTCCTCTGGACTTAAATCTATCTCATCTGAATCTGCACTGAAGTCGGCGTATAGCGCGTCCATCACAGAGTCGAAGGGTGTCAGGACTTCCTCGATGACGGGGGATGGAGGTGCAACAGCAGTGACGACGACTAGAGGTGGCGGCACAGCTGCGGCGATGGCGGCCGGAGGCGGTGGTGGTGGTGGCTGAATCGGAGGGGCTCCGTCAATGAGAGCAAGCGCTGTCTGAGCTGCCTCTTTGGACTCCTTGTAGTTTTTGATGGTGTTCACCATGCCTTCGAAGGTAAGGCGTCCTGACGCCTGCTTCCGTCTTAGTGAATGCAGGAAAAGTGTGTCACGGTCCAGTCCTTCCACAAAGTGATACATGGCATCATCATTGGGGTAGTGGGCTAGATCGGCTCGTATACGGAGCCACCTGGCAGGGTAATCGCGGGGGTTTTCGCCCTCTCTCTGAACTTAATGCGCCAGATCAAATATGGTAACCACGCCGACGAACTTGGATCATTGTTGTCCGGACGCATGGGCGAAGCCAGCGGACTTGCAGCGATCGTCCATCGTTATATCCTGCACAAGGGAGGTTGGGGTGGGCCTTGAATTTTTTCGATCTTTGCCGGAGAACTCCGAAGAGAGATCCGACATTGATCCTTCAGCGAACATATTCTGCCCGTAGGTGGTCCGTGTGGGTCTTAATGCTCCTCTGACTCCCAGGGAACTAGTGCCCGAGTCGGTTTCGCCAATGAAGAGGTGGATGTTTCCGATGGGAACGATCGAACATCGCGTAGGGTTCGTCTTTGCCGGGATCCAGAGCTCGTCGGGAGGGACGATCGGAATGTTGCCGGAGAAGAGAACACGACCGATGGCTTTGGTTTCGCCGATTCCCGCGAAGATCTTGGTCCTCGCCCGCTGAAGAGCCTGAAGCGCTTCTTGCCCCACGATGGGCGCCAACTGTCGTGGTATTGCCAATGAGTACGCCATGGAGGGGTCCTCACAGTGCGTGTTTAGAGACGTGGGGGAAGGCGGACGGTTGACGGGTACGAGGTAACACAGCTTACCCAGGTTCAGATCCCACGATGGTGGTGGAATCCTACTCCTGCTATAAATCACTGTCAGGGCAATACGCTGAGTTACAGAGATAGGTTCGTTGTGCGAGGTGTGTGCTAATCGCTACTTGATCGTGCCTTAAAAGCTCCCATAGGCCCGACTTATATAGTCGCCAGGTCCTAGGGTTACAAGGAAAAGTCCTAGCCGGACAGGTTACAGAGTCCTAGACCGTCTATTACTAGTCTTGCGTGTCTTGTACTCCAAGGCTCCGGGTATGCTGGTGACTCCACCGTATCCTTCCTTTATCCGCCATGGGCCTCCCTTCTGGATCCATCTACCTGGGCCGCCCAGCAGGCCATGGGCCATGCTACCAACTGTGGGCCACCCGGGTTATCCGGATATGAGACATGCTATGAGGATACCCATATAGCATATCCCCAAAAAAAACCTTTTGAAAAAGGCTTGAATTAAACTCTCTGACCCTAAACACCAAGTTTTGGGATTTAAAAATATATTTGGTGAACCCTATAAAATTATTACTTTGTTTAAAGACATTTCCAATGAAATAAAATATTGCTTTTATTTAAAAATGGTTTTGAGTGAAACCTTTTGTAAATGATTTTGTTTTAAAACATTTTGACCATAAATATTAATATTGGTGCTTAAAAACATTTTGGAAACACTGGAAACTATTACTTTGATTTAAATCATTTCTAAGAAAACAAAAATGATTTAAAGTGGCCATTTTCACTAACTTAATATCAAATGGTTTCACCACTCTTATAATGACCAATAGGTGTTTTAAAATGTTTATAACCTAATAGAAACCACTTTTCCAAATAAAATAATCTTTTGCATGCTTGCATGCATTGTATTGTTTTCTTTATTTTATGTGGTGAATTGTTTGAATGCTAGATTGAAATTTGTGCCTTGATTGAATTGTAGTTAAATTTGAAGAGTGTGACCATTTGAAGATCAAGGAGTGAACTTATATTCTCTACCAAAAAGGCAAGTGGTGCTTCATACTTTTTTCCTATTATTTTCACTATGCATTAGTGATATTTCTAAAGTAGGACTTGCATGGAATTTTACTAAGTATGCTATGCCATGGGAAATCCTAGTAGATGATACCTTAGTAGAATTTTTCCTAAGTTAAGATCCCTACTACTATCATACTTAGCTTAGCTAGTAGAAAACAAGGGTGGATTATATTCATGCTATGAGATATTTCTAAGTCTATGACTTGTGTTTTGTTTGATAAAACAACTATGTGAATGAATCACCTGGGTGGAATGGAAAGAATGGTTTGTGTTGAGTGGTTACACAGGGCCCATATTTATGGCTTACCCTAGTGTATCTCACTTGTATAAAGCCACCTAGGAACAAAGAGATTTGAGAGGTCAAATGTTGAGAAGCTTCAAGTGCAGCCACATGGCTTCAACTTAGCCATATGGACAGTTGGTGGTAGGGGGTGATAGGTTTGGAACGCGTCCATATTGGTCTAAGGGAAGGCTTCTGAAAGATCTTGTCTCGATGTATGTAGAGTCTTGTGGGGAAAGTGCACCACGTCTCGAGAGAGTAAAATCTAACTACTTAGCCGTGTCCCCGACAATGGACAACTTGAGCATCAAGACCAGGAAGCTATCAAGAATCTCCTCATCCCAATTTCTAAGTTAAAAACTTGTGGTTGAACAAGGGTAAAGGTTAACCAATATTCATTGGTTATTCCTTGGGTGATTTTGACAAACAAAACTTAGTGTTTTCAACTTATAAGGAAAATCTATTTTGAGCAAAGCAAGCCTGAGCTCCACTTAGGCAAATGCATATAGATGAGAGATACCACTATTCTACCATAGCATCACTTGCCAATACAATTCAAATGTATTGACCCTTGTGGCTGTAACTTATTATGTTGCAGGTTTGTTTGATGTTAGTGAAGTGTGTTGAATAGGATTACAAGTCTACAACCAACATGGTTGCCTGTGGCACTTTGAAGATGAAGGACCCCATGCTATAGTTATTTCTGCTGCATTGTAATGAGATAGCCAAATGAGCTTTGTAAGATGTAATGTAATATTTTATTCTTGGTTATAAAGTTGTATTATGACCTTTGTTTCTTGATATTACATCTTAAAGTGTGGATGCTAGCTATTGATCCAGGGACTAGCATTAAAACACAGGGATCTCTACCTTATTAAAGGTTGGGACCTCTACATGGATCACCCAGCGGTGCATCTCGTAGATAGGTCAATTGACCAACATTGAGGACAATCCTAAAATTGCGGAACCAATCCGCGAAGTTGCTTCCATTGTTTTTCAAATTTTATTTCTCTAGGAATGCATTAAAATTGATGGTAGGGGCCACCATGATCTACAACATATTTACAAAAGTTTAGACTAAGTTTATGACAAATTGATTTCATATTTAATACCTAAATTAACTAGGTGAACTCCCACTCAAAACCATATCCCTCACATTGTTTTAGTGATCACACAAACCAAATCCACTACATCAAGTCCAATCATCACGAGAGATGATGTGGTTTCAAAGGTGAACAATCAACATGTTCATCATATCATATTTATGATTCATTCTTTACCTTTCAGTATTTTGTGTTCCGAGACCATGTATGTACATGCTAGGATCATCAAGGTTAACCTTAGTATATGTATGAGAAAATATGGATTGCTCCTGTTGTATGCACACATAGAAGCTATCACATCCAATCATCACGTGGTGCTTCGAAACGAAGAGTCTTAGCAATGGTGCCTACTAAGGACAAAAACTTTATTACTTGATATTTAGTGAGAGGTGTCATCTTATAATACTACCGTCACGATCTAAGCAATACAAGATGCATAAAAGGATTAACATCACATGCAATTCATAATATGTTATATGATATGACCTTTCTTCATGTGCCTTTGATCTCCATCTCCAAGCACGAACATGATCTCCATCATCACCAACATGGCGTCAAGGTCAATGGCATCGCTCCATGGTTTTCGTCCACCATCATTAACTATTACAACTACTTTGAATAATAGACATGCAGGTCTTAAACGAAATTTAAAGACAACCATGAGGCTCCTGTCGGTTGTCAACTTACAATAACGATCATTGCATACATCATATATAATCACAATCATGGCCATATCACATCACAGCACACCCCTGCAAAACAAAGTTAGACGCCTCTAATTTTCTTTGCATGTTTTACGTGGTTTGGGGCTTTCGAATAAGAACCATTATAACTTACGAACAAGAACCACAACATTGATACAAGTATTGTCAAGTTCCCGTTCTAAATTGAATCTTCATTATGGTGGGAGTGACAGACACCCGTAAAGCCACTTAAGCAATACAAGTTGCATGTTGAGCATTGAGCAAGTCTCATGAACGATGTCATGAAAGGTTAGCCCGGGCTGCTTCATCCCACCATCCGGCAAGATGTAAAGTACACAAAAAGCAATCGAAAACAAAAGCATCAATGCCCACAATAACCATTGCGTTCTACTCCCGCAACAGATCTACGCATAGACACAGCTCAGATACCACTGTATGGGTTTGTAGCATGGAAAACAAAAAAATTCTATCGCATGAACACACACAAGCCAAGATCTAATCTACGTGATCGGTGCAACGAGTTTATAGAGTACTAACCCTCGAAGATCCAAAGCATTTAACGAGATACAAATCTCTCATGGGTGATGTAGTCGTTCACTTGTTGATCTCAAGATCGCGTAGACGATCCTTCCAACGCCGCGTTCCAGCAGCGCTCCCGCAGTCAATCACACGTTCGGTTGTAGGGATCCAACCCGTTAAGAGATGGATCATGTGTTTACAGTGCTAGTCCCTTGGATCGATTAGCTAACGCACACAGTTTCGATGAATAAAAGAGTATCAATGCGTCACATTATTACAACGATTGATCCAAGAACATAATATTACAAAGTTGCTTAGCTCACAACTAACTCAAATAATATAGTTCATCAAATAAACAATAGATAAAGGCTCCATCACGCCACACGCAACTCGCTGAGTGGAGATTCACAACCTAAATGAAAACCTTACATGTCGTCGGAGTAACCTGCAACATAAAAAGTTGCAGCAACAAAGGGTCAATACAGTTGGAATTGTATTAGCAAGTGATACCATAGTTATAAAGTAGAGACTAACATCTACATGAATTTGGCTAAGTGAGGATCAGGCTGGCTTTGCACAAAATAATTTGTATCTACTAGTTTGATAATACTAAGTTTTGTCTTTGTAAAACACTAAGGAACCACCAATATACATTGGTGAACCTCTACGCTTGTTCACCCACAAATTTTAACTTAGAGAAATTGGGATGAGGAGATTCTTGACCATTTCAATGTCTTGATGCTCAAAATTGTCCATAATCGGGGACACGGCTAAGTACTTAGGTTTACCCTCTCGAGAGGTGTTTCCCCGCAATACTCGACATGCATTGAGACGAGACTTTTCAGAAGCAATCCCTCAGACCACCATGGAAGCTTCTCAACCAAAACATCTCAAATCTCTTTGTTCCTGGGTGGCCATCCACAAGTGTAATACACAGGGTAAACCATAGAAATGGGCCCTGTGTAACCACTCAACACAAACCATACAAGTCCCATTCCACCCAGGTGTTTCACTAACAAGTTGTTTTCTTAGTCAAAAACACATAGGCATAATCTTTCCATGATATCATAACCTGAATTTTCCACCCACTAATTCTAGTAGCAAGTCTAAGCATTCTAGTATACAATGGCTCCTAACTTAGGAAATATCCTACCAATATATAATCTATAGGATCTACCATAGCATAGCAATATACTTGAAAAATTATCATGCAAGTCCTACTACAAAAATCACTAGTGCAATAGGTAAAATAATAGGACATAAGATAAAATATCACTTGCCTCAGTTGTAGTAATCGTTCAGGCAGTCATCGCAATCACAATAATCGCACTCTGGGCAAACTATCGCACAAAACAATAATTTCTATCAATCATACAGTAGCAAAACACAAAAAACAGTATGCATGCATTTTAGAAAATAGAAAAGGTTCAAAAACTTTCCATAGGCATTTTTCATTAATCAAATAGGCTTAACATAGGAGTTAATGAATTCTGAATACTTTTAGTATAAAATAGTTTCAGAAGAATATTTTAACCATGCTACTGGATAGGTAATGTTCATAGCTTTCATTTGCCACTAGTTTCACCTTAAAATGGTTTGTAGATTAAAAGTTATAGCCGAAATACTCAATAAAGGGATTTAATCATGGATAAGTATTTTGTACTGTAAAAAATAAACTAATACTACGGTGCCATGCATTACAATTTTCTGAATCCATAGACACCAAATTTTCCAATTTTGGAGTTGTGGATATTTTACTATGAATTAAATACCATATAATAGATATAAATATTCCAGAAAATATGCACTGGTCAAAGTACAAATTTTATTGCATGGTAATATTCTACACATTATTCTGAATCCATACATATATAATTTATATTTTTCTGAGCTATATTCGATTTTCTATGACTTTTACAAAGTTGCAACAATTACTGGCTATTTTAACACATAAATACAGTTAGCGGTCTGGGGCAACACGCGGCATTCTACGAGTGGGCGCACGGCTGGCACGGGCATGCTAACGTGGATGACAGGTGGCGTGTCGTGATAGGCCGTACCTCTTTGATGGATGGATCTAATCGGAGTCGTTGAGTGTGGATCGGACAGCCTTGAATGGACGCTACCTCCATAGAGGCGGGCTGGCGGCGGGAGCGGCGGATCAGATGGTGGAGGTGAACATCGTTCTGATAGTCTACATTGATGGGTAGGTGGTCGATGCGAAGCGGTAGAGGACGTCGAGCTCCCTAGTGGCGTCGGCGTTGTGCTTGGCTTCCTCGGGTGGCGGTGAAGGACGGCCGGAGGAACGCAGCGTCGGTAGTACTCCGGCGGCGTCGTGTACTTGCAGCGGTTCTCCTATAAGCTCAGGACAGGGGTGAGGTGACGCGGAAAACAGAGGAGAAGAGGATAGGGGGAAAAGGGAGGAGCGGTCGTCCTGGGAACCTTGAGCCCGAGCTCGGCTTTGTAGCGGCGATGGCGGTCATATCTGTATCGCCAAATCGGTGGCTAGGTTTAGGAAAAATCAAATGGGAGAGAGAAGGGGTATTTATGGGGGAAAAATCATGCACGAGGGGGAACGGGAACAAGCAATCGCGGCAGATTTCTCGGGGAAACGGATCGGGGCGGGGTGTGCGCAAGCGTTTCCTGGCGGGAGGAAGAAGGAGACCACGTGTGGCACCCTAGATTTACAGTCCGAGAATACCCGTTATGCCTACAATTCACGTTCCCATGATCAGTGAGCCATGAGCATAATCGACAAGTATCATTACAACATCCATAATTAACGAATACAAGTACTTACATTCATGCCATTATGGCGATACAACATCCATAGAGGAAGTCTTCAAGCGTAGAGCCTATGTCATGTCTTAACCTACAGGCAACTGGCTGGGAAGACGACCTAGCTCGCATAGACGTCGGCAACTCCATCATTCCTCTTGCTTCGAAAAATTCTGGCCAAGTAAATATCCAGGGACAATGACGGTGAGTACTTTGAATGTACTCGCAAACCACCTTGAGAAGACAATAATAAAAGGTATGCAATATGGCTGTGGTAGGATGGCTCCAAGAGAGGTTCTTTTATAAACTAGTTTCCCTTATAGATATAGCATGTCTCTATATCTTTGTTTAAAAACTTTTGTACAACATTTTGGAAACCTTTTTTAAAAAGTTTTAAGGAAACACTAGGAATGGGTCACCCATTTGTTTTTCCATTCCGGTCATCTCATGACCAAACTCCTTCCTCCTTGTTCCCGACCATCTCATGGTCAAAACATTTCCAAGCCATTGATTTTCCGAAGTCCTTTTTGAAATCAAAACCATCACCGCTGTACAGCCGCCAGGACAACCGTCCATGACCGAGGACTCGGCTATTCGAATAGATTTACTCTACAAAGGTTGTACGCTATACCCACACCATCCGATTACTCGTCCTTGATCTACACCGATCGTGGGTCGAATAACCGGTCAAGACCTTCCGATACAAGTTCCTACCCTATGAGGTTAATCCCCAAAAAACGGGACGCCCTATATAGTAACCAACCAACCGGAGCGCGTTTTGCACCTCGACGGGTGTGTGCTTTCAATGAGGGGCTCATAGTATCACGCGGAGGCCCGTAGACCCTTCATTCCTTCTCCCGGTCGATGCTACGCATGGACCATTGGAAAAAGAAGGCCCACCCTCCGGGGATTGTTTACCCCTATAGTAGTGTGAGGCACCTATACCAGATTAGACAAACTTCTAGCCCAGCCCCATCCCATTCCAGAGTAATGTGGTTGCACGGGTTAATTGCGCTAGCTTCAAAACTAGCCAGCCCGGCTGTTTTTGTAATCATTTTTCCTCCATCTTTTGTCCAACCTTTTTTGTAAAACAGAACCTTTCTCATTTTCCAAACCACTTGGTAGGCCAAGCCTATCCAAGGTTTTCTCAGAAAAAAATTTGTAAGCCTTTTCCGGGGTCTTCCCATCCCATAGTTTTTCCGCGGCTAAAAAAGGGTTTCCGAAGGGGCATGGTGTGTTACACCATCAATCATACTAGGGGTAGGTAGGTTATCATAAAAGTGGGTTGTACCTAATGGTACTAAGGGTTAATGGATTGGAGGAGCCAAACATTCCCCACTTAACAGAATATAGTAAAACAATGCAATTTGCATAAACGGATAGATAAAACATGCATAGGTGAAATAATAGGACAAGGCATATGAGCAAGAAGGTGGCTTTCCTGTGACCAGCTAGACGTCCCGTGACTTTGTTAGAATACCAGAAAACCAATACAATCATAATAAGAATACCCCGATGCTTCATTCTTCTCGGTGTCACATAATCGCAACTATTGCCGTCCTCGAGCAAACATGCAAGAAAACAACACCACAATCAAAACAATGCGTACAAGCATCAATACATACACCAAGAAATCACGCGACAAAATATATACATCAGTAGGGTGCTGGATGATTGGGTTGATTAGATCGGTAGAAGATGTGGAGACATGGGAAGATGATCCCTTCAGATTTGAGGCCTAGGACATATCAACGAGAGGGGTTTTTGAGCAAGGACAAGTTCTTTATGATACCATTGGATAAAAATGATACCAACATATAGGTATTGATGAAATGAAGCCAATAAAAGTGGTTTCGCTATTTTATCAATTACCATTGATTTATAATGATTTTTATAGTGGATAAAACCCTAGTTTTAGGAAATAGTTCACCAGACAAATTCTGTACCTCAAAAAATTATTTCCTTGGATGATTGGCTAGTATTTGGTGGACTTATTCAATAGGAGTTGGAATCACTTCAAAACAATTACCAGAATGCCCTTGAGAAATTCTCAAAGAGAGTAGTGGATGAGATTTTTCTGTTTCATCATATTAAATTTACAGAAGCTATTGATGTGATTCGAAGGATATTGGTTAGGTACTAAAAATACCTTTCTGAAGAAATTGAAATCACACTTTTTGGATTTACAAAACTCAAATCGTGAATTTATTGGTGAACAAACCATGCATAGAAATGTTTAATTCACCATAATTCAACAGGGTCTTAGGAAATTATGCACTACTGGGGTTTGAGAGGGGTTGATATTTATGGCTGCAAGGAGTTGGAGTTAGGTAAATACCTCATTTGGTTTGACCTAGAGAATTTCTTAAGGGAAGATAATGGTTGTTTTGGTTATTTTTGTTACTGGCAAAACATAGTTCACCTTGACATGGGGCCAAGTCATTTGTTGGGTATTTCAAATATCTAACAGATGAATTTGGATTCATTCCATTTGAATATGTATAATTTACTGGGTGATTTAATTAGTGCAATAGATACATGTTAGTGGAATAATTCTCATAAAACGTACAAATTACTATTGGCCAAAGTACTAGTGCTGCCTGTTGGAGAAATTCTGGGCAAATTTAGGAAAATTTGGATCTGGTCATTTTGAGCCATTTTACATTTTTATTTGCATTAAAACTGAGCAGCTATGTAGAAGATCTAAAATAATCGAAAAAAGAAGGGTAAGGGCCAGATCCGGACCTCACTGGGCCGCAGAGCCACTCAGCCGGCCCAACTAGGCTAGATCCTGGGCGGGGGAGAAATTTGAAGCTGACAAGGGGGCCCGTCTGTCAGCGAGAGGCCACCTACGAAGGGGTATCTGGAGATCTCAGCCGTTGGATCAGATGGCGATCGACGGCGCTGGCTTGCCTTCTTCCTCGCGAACGGAAGAGCCGGGAGGAAACCCTAATCGATGATGGCGGTGCCTGGGGAGATCACGGGGACACGCTAGAGGTGGAGCGGAGGTTCCAGGGCAAGGCAGAGATCGGTGGGGAGTCCAATGATGGGCGGCATGGGTTGGTTCGGGCACGGGAGCCCGCTCGCACGAACGCGACCTTGGTGGTCTCCAAGGTGCTTCATGGCGACGGCGAGGGAGGTGGTCCTGGGCAAATATGGAGGTAGGGTTAGATACATAGGGTTCAGGGGAGCTCAACAAGCTGGCATGAAATGGTAGGGGGGTAGAGAAGAGGGCTCACTGGCCAAATCTTGAAGAAGCCCAAAAATGGAGTTTCCTCCTTCTCCTTGGCAGCAGAGAGGGAGATAGTAGTGTGATACTGGAGGGGAGAGATAGAAGGGGTAGGTGGGTGGAAATGAGCCAAAGGGGAGGGTGGTACTGTCCTCAGGACTTATAAGCAAGGAAAAAGGGGTCCATGGTGGACAAGGTCCATTTCGGACATGGGCAAGGTGCTAGGCTAAGATAGGGCTATAGGGGAGGTGGAGAGTGAGGTGTGGGGCCCTGGTTCATGGCAGAGGGGGTGGAGAGGGAGTGGGAGCTGCAGCCTTGGAAGATATTTTGCAAGACAAATGTTTATGGCCACACATCTCTTTCTCATCTCTCAAAGAGCTATAGTACAAGGGTGAATAGTGCCAAGCTACAGTGTAGTTCGACCATGAGAGAGGGTGTGTGATGTGGTGAGTCATTTGGCAAGATTGGTTTGGGTTTGGAGTTGGTTTGAATCAAGGTTTGATTTATTTTCCAAACTTGATCAAATGCTATCTTGTGGAGGAAGTTGAAAAAGTTGCATTATTCAAGGTGAGAAAAAGTTACTGGTGTGTGTATAGGGTCATTGCATAACCCTAGGAATTATTTGGGATTTTTCTAATGATTAGAGGTGCACTTAAACTCAAATATTCAAATAGTCCAGAAGTAGTTTCTAGAATCTTATTTGATAATTTTACATTGTCCAAGGTTTATTTTTTATGTGAGATAGTCCTAAATACCATACTACACATTGGGGAATTTATTGAGATGGAAAAGTATTTTTAAGGAATTAATTCTTGTTTCTGCCATTTAAGAAAAAGGGAAAAAAGAAATAATAGAGAATCAAATATATTTATTTTTGAGTTGGAGAGATGGGATATGATATATAGGCATCAAATGTGCCTTGATTTGACAAAGTGATTTGGGTAAAAACAAACTTGCCTTTATAGACAGAGGTTTTTATAATTTGGCCAGATAATGAATTTAAATAGTTATCCAAAGTAGATGATGTAAACTTGATTCAAACATCATTTTGCACTTTTTTTGAAGGATTTTGGTGAGGGGAAGAAAACTAGATTTGAGGGAATCTAGGGTTTGGTTATTTTTATGCCACTAAAACATGGTTGTATTTGTGAGATCAGAGATCACCTTGGCACAATTAATAGATGGATAGCTAGACCAAGTTATATAGATGATCAAGGAAGCAAGAGTTGGTCTTGGTTGCATTTTAGGTGTTCTAGAAGAGATGGCAAACTGTGTTGAAAATAAGGCTGCCATTGAAGATACATCAGGTAGCCTCCTAGACCAGGTGGGTTTGAGAAGCACAAAGATTCAATGGGAACAAGGGGAGTGGGGGTTGATATGCCATGGTTATCAGATCATAACCATGTAAAGATTTGGTCAAGGGGAGGTGGCATATAGATGTGAGCTTCTGCAAAACTAGGCAAGATGATAAGATTTGTAGAGAAGATTATTATCTTGACTACAAAACCATCAGGGATGAGTGGTAATTAGAAGGGATTAGACAAGGTAAAGAGTGGGGTTTGGTAGTACTAAATATATAATACAATATGTTTCAAGTACATTCTTAAAAAGCCATATAGGTTGGAAAAGGTAGAGCTCCAAAGATTGAATCTAGATAAGAAATCCAGGCAGCCATTTTGGCAGATTTAGGGTTTTAGACTAGTGTTCAAGGGTAGATGATTTTGAGATAAAGCTAGGTTCCAAACTCATGATCAAGGAGATGATGTCGAAGTGTTAACTATGTAAATAGGATCCATGCTTAAATTGGGTCTCCACTGAGTTGGAAATTATCAAAAGGGACTATCCCTGATTGATCTGATTAGGAGATGAGATGATCACCTTAGTTTCTTAGTATAGATCCATACTTGGATGCTTGATATGAGATTGATGAGAACAAGCATAGATTGGGTCCTAAGGGATTATCTACTATATTATCTCACTCTAGTTCCTAGGCAAACATCGCAATCAGTAGATCAAGGCAATTCAGCTTATCAAACTTATCCAACTACTACTAGGTTACTATCAAGCCTAGTTTGAGGTAGGAGTGGGTATTTTGAATTGGTTATGTTTTGAAGTAAGATAAGTACCTCTTGGTATTTCTACCAAGATTGGAATGAAGAGGTTTTGAATAAAGGTTTTGGGAAAACCTAGGGGTAAGAGTAGTTGAGAGTTCTGTCTTGAGAACATAAGGAGATTATATTTTAGTTCTCCATAGTTTTGTTAGTAGAACTAGTAAAATATTTTTGTTTTGTCAAAGTCGTCTTGGCTCAGATTTTGAAATGCCAGAACATTTGAGAATATGAAAGATGAGCCAAGACATCTCTTTTGTAAAATATCTTTTGTCAACTGGTGTTGAGATAAGAAGTATATCACCTAATACACAATCAGTTGCAAGAACACAAGCAAGCAAGTAAACAAGATTGCACATGTAACAAGAAAAAGTTTTTGTTCCCCCTGATTTTTGCCTTTTGGACAACAATTCAGGGTTGCCGAAATTGGGATGTTACAGACCTTTCCCCCTTAAAATAATCTTGTCCCAAGATTAGGGAGGAGTAGGGTTGGGTAATAACATCTGCTTAACCATTTCAGTGGTGGCATTATTATATGTTAACGGGTTTTTCAACAAATAAGTGTGGTCAGTTACGTGTCCGAGCTGAGGGGCTTCTGATTGGGCAGTTTAGATTTAAACAACTGGGAAAGACACCATCTTTTCCCCTTAGGACGATTCTAGGTAGGTTTAGCATCGACGGGATACTTCCTTCTTGACGCGAGGCAGCGAGTTGAGCCTTCTTCAAACCTTTACCGCTATAGTCAGCATCTTCCCTGCCTTCTTGGTCTTGAAATGTCGGGAGTGCTGGCTGGGCTGTCGAATCTGCGATGGAGAACTTTCCTGAAATACCTTCTGATTCGGGGAGGTGCCGATTTTCGTCATTCTTGTAGGGTCGATGATTCAGATTTTTCAGGGGTGGTCATCACTTAATGATACCTGGTCTTCAATTTCAGGGTTCTATCTTTATTAGAGTCGTGTGCTGATGTTGGGGGACACTAGGGGTTTTTGGTGGAATCACAGACTTTCCCCCTTAGAGAGACACTAGGGGTTTTTGGTGGAATCACAGACTTTCTTCATTGGAGTCGTGTGCTGATGCTGGGGGACGGCGTTGCTCCTTTTGTCTAGAGGTGGTTACCTTCTGTCAACCATGTATAATCCGCTTCGTGGGAGGCCTCGATGCCACTTCTTGAAGTAATAGTCGTAGCGGGAGAGGCATTTAACTAGCTTCCGGTTAGTTAGTTCTGAACTAGGTAGGGCTCCAATCGGTTGAGGTTTTTCGTTGGTTGTTGGTGGTCTTGGAACATGGTCCTTTAGAAAAAGGGGTCTTTTCGGGTTCGGTCTGATGCAACGTCATGGGTAAAACACGCAAAGAAGGGCATTATTCTTTCATACCATCCAACAGGGTCCATCCAGAGTTTAGTAGATTTGCGCCGGCCAATAGCAAAGGTACTTAACGCCTTAATGAGTAGGTTTCGAGATGGTCCATCACTCGCTAGAGGTTAGCGGAGGGAGTTGGTAGGGTATGAAGGACTATGTCAAGAGTGCTCCTTGAATCTTGTAGCCCTCCTTGGGTTGGGTACCAACTTTGGTTACTGTATTTACTCGGGGGTCTGAGGGACATTCAGCTCTTCGGCAGTGAGGGTCATGCCTTCTTTGATGTTTTGCTTCGACGAGTGGATCTTGTGGGGTAGTGACTTGTAGAGGGGTTGATACTTGTGAAGGGGATAGTTCTTCATCCTCCATCTCAGGGTTTGTAGATTCGGAGGTCTTTTTCGGTGGTTCGTTGGTAGAAGAAGCACAGAAGGGCTTCACGACGTCTTTAGAGAAACTTGATGTGTTGGGTTTCTTTCTACTCCTTAGGGAGTAGTATTGACGGCATCGGGCAGTCTTGTCGTCTTAATTCGGAACTTCTCGGTTGTTGGGAGGATCGAGAAGACTTTTGAAGCTTGTTGATGATGTCTGTGTTCTGTCCCTCTGACGACTCTTGAGGTGGTGTTTGGAGCAGGTTCTTGGATTCGAGATCTTCTGGTATTATCTTCTCATGGTCGGTCTTCGGGGATTGAGTGGAAAGACGCAGTCTTTCCAACTTAGAGCTTTACTTGGGGTTGTCGAGGTCGGGGTAGATCCTTCGTCTTGGAGAAAGACGTGACGCTTGAGTTGAGATCCTCGAGTGACACCTTATTGTGGCTACCTTGCTATGGGGATTACCTAACGAAGTCATAAGGGTTAACCCGGGGTAGATTTTTGCGGTTAGCGACACTTCTTGGTCCTCCTTATTTTCCGGAATCTCGGGGTGTTTGTGCTATGGCGAGGAATTCTAGTTGATTTGACAGAGGGTTGAATAGGGTCGTTGCTCCTTTGGGGATATTAGAACTAAGGCACGAGTAGAGGTTGCCGGGGGTTTCTTTATGTGGCCATCCTGCTGAGGAGAGATTTATACCTATGGGGTTGCGAGGGTTAGCATCGGGATACACCTACAAGGTGTTCATACAATAGAATCAAGTGATCTGAGGCAGACAAACAACACATTTCAAGCATCACACAAGCACATGACAAGCATGCCGAGCATACCATAGATACTAAGGGGTGACTACACGCCGTTAGGGGAATCCTATCTTGGGGTTATTTATCCTAAGTACAGACGATACGGCTTTTCTTGGATTCTGTCTTGCCATCTGTTGTCGTCGTTGTCGTACTTGATCGATTTGGGGCGATGAAGGACTCCGTTGGTAGGGTGATCTTGTAGTGTCTTTCGTCGTTGGTAGCTCCTTTGTTTTGCTTGTCTCGAGGTCACTTCATTCCAGGATCTCCGTCTTCATAGTATCCAAATGAGACTTTGTTGGAAACGGAACTTTTTGAAGTAGACGACATGTAGAGTAATCCATTTTCAAGTTTTTTAAATCAGAGAAGATAAGATAAGAAATCTTTCGAAAAGCTTTTTCGAAATAGTTTTCGAAAGCTGGTGTTTTCAGGAATAGGGGTTGTCATGTCTAACGTCCATGCTAACTAAGGTCTCCTACAGTCAGGATGGCTCTGATACCAAGTCTGTGGCACCCCGGATTTACGGTTCGAGAATACCCGTTATGCTTGCAATTCACGTTCCCATGATCAGTGAGTCGTGAGCATAATAGATAAGTATCGTTACAACATCCATAATTACCGAATATAAGTACTTACATTCATGCCATTATGGCGATACAACATCCATAGCGGAAGTCTTCAAGCGCAGAGCCCATGTCATGCCTTAACCTACATGCAACTAGCTGGGAAGACGGCCTAGCTCGCATAGACGTCGGCAACTCCATCATTCCTCTTGCTTCTGAAAAGTCTGGCCAAGTAAATAGACAGGGACAATGTCGGTGAGTACTTGGAATGTACTCGCAAACCACCTTGAGAAGACAATAATAAAAGGTATGCAATATGGCTATGGTAGGATGTCGCCAACAGAGGTTCTTTTATAAACTAGTTTCCCTTGTAGATATAGCATGTCTCTATATCTTTGTTAAAAAACTTTTGTACAACATTTTGGAAACCTTTTTGAAAAGTTTTAAGGAAACACTAGGATTGGGTCACCCATTTGTTTTTCCATTCCGGTCATCTCATGACCAAACTCCTTCCTCCTTTTTCCCGACCATCTCATGGTCAAAACATTTCCAAGCCATTGCTTTTAAAAAAGTCCTTTTTGAAATCAAAACCATCACCGCTGTACAGCCGCCAGCACAACCGTCCATGACCGAGGAATCGTCTATTCGAATAGATTTACGCTCCGCAGAGGTTGTACACGGTACCCACACCATACGATTACCCTTCCCTGATCTACACCGATCGTGGGTCGAATATCCGGTCAAGACCTTCCGAATGTCATCTCTGATACAAGTGCCTATCCTATGAGGTTAATCCCCTCAAAACTGGGACGCCCTATATAGTAACCAGCCAACCGGAGCGCGTTTTGCACCTCGACGGGTGTGCGCTTTCAATCAAAGGCTCATAGTATCGCGTGGAGGCCTGTAGACCCTTTATTCCTTCTCCCGGTCGATGCTACGCATCGACCTTTGGACATAGAAGGCCCACCCTCCAGGGATTGTTTACCCCTATAGTAGTGTGAGGCACCTATACCATATTAGACAAACTTCCAGCCCAGCCCCGTCAGGGTCCAGAGTAATCTGGTTGCACGGGTTAATTGCGCTAGCTTCAAAACTGGCCAGCCCGGCTGTTTTCGTAAACATTTTTTCCTCCATCTTTTGTCCAACCTTTTTGTAAAACAAAACCTTTCTCATTTTCCAAACCAGTTTGTAGGCCAATCCTCCCCAAGGTTTTCTCATAAAAAAATTTTGTACGCCTTTTCCGGGGTCTTACCATCCCATAGTTTTGCTTCGGCTAAAATAGGGTTTCCAAAGGTGCATGGTGTGTTACACCATATATCATACTAGGGGTATGTAGGTTATCATAAAAGTGGGTTATACCTAATGGTACTAAGGGTTAATGGATTGGAGGAGCCAAACATTCCCCACTTAACATAATATAGTGAAACAATGCAATTTGCAAACGGATAGATAAAACATGCATAGGTGAAATAATAGGACAAGGCATATGAGCAAGAAGGTGGCTTGCCTGTGAATAGCGATACGTACCGTGACTTTGTTAGAATACCAGAAAACCAATACAATCATAATAAGAATACCCCGATGCTTCATTCTTCTCAATGTCACATAATCGCAACTATCGCCGTCCTCGAGCAAATATGCAAGCAAACAACACCACAATCAAAACAATGCTTACAAGCATCAATACATACAGCAATAAATCATACGACACAATATATACATCAGTAGGGTGCTGGATGATTGTGTTGATTAGATCGGTAGAAGATGTGGAGACATGGGAAGATGATCCCTTCGGAATTGAGGCTTAGGAAATATCTACGAGAGGGGTTTTTGAGAAAGGACAAGTTCTGTATGATACCATTGGATAGAAATGATACCATCAGATAGGTATTGATGAAATGAAGGCAACAAAAGTGGTTTCACTATTTATCAATTACCATTGATTTATAATGATTTTTGTAGTGGATAAAACCCTAGTTTAGGAAATAATTCACCAGACAAATTCTGGAGCTCCAAAAATTATTTCCTTGGATGATTGGGTAGTATTTGGTGGACTTATTCCATAGGAGTTGGAATCAATTCAAAAAATTACCAGAATGCCCTTGATAAATTCTCAAAGACAGTACTGGATGAGAATTTTCTTTTTCATCATATTTAATATACAGAATCCATTAATGTGATTCTAAGGACACTGGTTACGTACTGAAAATACCTTTCTGAAGAAATTTAAATCACACTTTTTGGATTTACAGAACTCAAATGGTGAATTTATTGGTGAACAAACCATGCACAAAAATGTTTAATTCACCATAATTCAACAGGGGCTTAGGAAATTATGCGCTACTGGGTTTGAGAGGGGTTGATATTTATGGGTGCAGGGAGTTGGAATTAGGTAAATACATCATTTGGTTTGACCTAGAGAATTTCTTAAGGGAAGATAATGGATGTTTTGGTTATTTTTGTTATTGGCAAAACATATTTCACCTTGACATGGGGCCAAGTCCATATGTTGGGTATTTCAAATATCTAACAGATGAATTTGGATTCATTCCATTTGAATATGTATAGTTTACTGGGTGATTTAATTAGTGTAATAGATACATGTTAGTGGATTAATTCTCAGAAAAGGTACAAATTACTCTTGGACAAAGTACTAGTGCTGCCTGTTGGAGAAATTCTGGGCGAATTTAGGAAAATTTGGATCTGGTCATTTTGACCCATTTTACATTTTTATTTGCATTAAAACTGAGCAGCTATTTAGCAGATCTAAAATAATCGAAAAAAGAAAAAGGAGGGGGAGAGGGTAAGCGCCAGATCCGGACCTAACTGGACCGCAGAGCCACTCAGCCAGCCCAACTAGGACAGATCCTGGGCGGGGGCGAAATTTGAAGCTGACGGGAGGGGCCTGTCTGTCAGCGAGAGGCCACCTATGAAGGGGTATTTGGAGATCTCAACCGTTGGATCAGATGGCGATCGACAGCACTGGCTCGTCTTCTTCCTCACGAACGAAAGATCCGGGAGGAAACCCTAATCGATGGTAGAGGCGGCGCGGAGGTTCCAGGGCAAGGCGGAGGTCGGCGAGGAGTCCAATGATGGGCGGCATGGGGTGGTTCGGGCACGGGAGCCCGCTCGCGCGGACGCAACCTTGGTGGTCTCTTCGGTGCTTCGTGGCAACGGTGAGGGAGGTGGTCCTAGGAAAAGATGGAGGTAGGGTTAGATACAGAGGGTTCAGGGGAGCTTAGCAAGCTGGCATGAAACGGTAGGGGATTAGAGAAGAGGGCTCACTGGCCAGATCTTGAAGAAGCCTGAAAATGGAGTTTCCTCCTTCTCCTTGGCAGCAGAGAGGGAGAGAGTAGTTTGGTTCTAGAGGGGAGAGACGGAAGGGGTAGGTGGGTGAAAATGAGCCAGAGAAGAGGGTGGTACTGTCCTCAGGACTTATAAGCAAGGAAAAGGGGTCCATGGTGGACAAGGTACATTTTGGACATGGGCATGGTGCTAGGCTGAGATAGGGCTAGAGCGGCGATGGAGAGTGAGGTGTGGGGCCCTGGTTCATGGCAGAGGGGGTGGAGTGGGAGTGGGAGCTGCTGCCTTTGAAGATATTTTGCAAGACAAATTTTTGTAGCCACACATCTCTTTCTCCTCTCTCAAAGAGCTATAGTACAAGGGTGAATAGTGCCAAGCTACAGTGTGGTTCAAGCATGAGAGAGGGTGTGTGCTGTGGTGAGTCATTTAGCAAGATTGGTTTTGGTTTGGAGTTGGTTTGAATCAAGGTTTGATTTATTTTTCAAACTTGATCAAACGGTATCTTGTGAAGGAAGTTGAAAAAGTTGCATTAGGAAAGGTGAGAAAAAGTTACTGGTGTGTGTATAGGGTTATTGCATAACCCTAGGAATTATTTGGGATTTTTCTAATGATTAAAGGTGCACTTAAACTCAAATATTCAAATAGTCCAGAAGTAGTTTCTAGAAGCTTATTTGATAATTTTACATTGGCCAAGGTTTATTTTTATGTGAGATAGTCCTAAATACCATACTACACATTGGAGAATTTATTGAGATGGAAAAGTATTTTTAAGGAATTATTTCTTGTTTCTGCCATTTAAGTAAAAGGGCAAAAAGAAATAATAGAGAATCTCAAAAATATTTATTTTTGAGTTGGAGAGATGGGATATGATATATAGGCATCAAATGTGACTTGAGTTGGCAAAGAGATTTGGGTAAAAACAAACTTGCCTTTATAGACAGAGGTTTTTATAATTTGGCCATATAATGAATTTAAATAGTTACGGGCTCCAAATAATTTTGAAAATTATTTGGCAAAATATTATATACAAAGTAGATGATGTAAACTTGATTCATACATCATTTTACACTTGGATTCTGAAGGATTTTTGTGAGAGGGGAAGAAAACTAGATTTGAGGGAATCTAGGGTTTGGTTATTTTTATGCCACTAAAACATGGTTGTATTTGTGAGATCAGAGCTCAACTTGGTACAAGGGATAGATGGATAGATAGACCAAGTTATATAGATGATTAAGGAATCAAGAGTTGTGATTGGTTGCATTTGAGGTGTTCTAGAAGAGATGGCAAACGTTTTTGAAAATAACGCTGCCATAACAGATACATCAGGTAGCCTCCTAGACCAGGTGAGTTTGAGAAGCACAAAGCTTCAATGGGAACAAGGGGAGTGTGGGTTGATAGTCCATGGTTATCATATAGATGTGAGCTTCTGCCAAACTAGGCAAGATGATAAGATTTGCAGAGAAGATTATTATCTTGAGTACAAAACCATCAGGGATGAGTGGGAATTAGAAGGGCTTAGCCAAGGGAAAGAGTGGCCTTTGGTAGTACTAAATATGTACTACAATATGGTTCAATTATATTATCAATAAGGCATATAGGTTCTAAAAGGTAGAGGTCCAAAGATTGAATCTAGATAAGAAATCCAGACTTAGCCATTTTGGCAGATTTAGGGTTTTAGACTAGTGTTCGAGGGTAGATGATTTTGAGAGAAATCTAGGTTCCAAACTCATGATCAAGGAGATGATGGCGAAGTGTTAACTATTTAGATAGGATCTATGCTTAGATTGGGTCTCCACTGAGTTGGAAACTATCATAAGGGATTATCCCTGATTGATCTGATTAGGAGATGAGATGGTCACCTTAGTGGCTTAGGATAGATCCAGACTTGGATGCTTGATATGAGGTTGATGAGCACAGGCATAGATTGGGTCCTAAGGGATTATCTACTATATTAGCTCACTCTAGTTCCTAGGCAAACATCGCAATCAGCAGATCAAGGAAATTCATCTTATCAAACTTATCCAACTACTACTAGGGTTACCATCAAGCCTAGTTTGAGGTAGGAGTGGGTATTTTGAATTGGTTATGTTTTGAAGTAAGATGAGTACCTCTTGGTATTTCTACCAAGATCGGAATGAAGAGGTTTTGAATAAAGGTTTTGGGAAAACCTAGGGGTAAGAGTAGTTGAGAGTTCTGTCTTGAGAACATAAGGAGATTATATTTTAGTTCTCCATAGTTTTGTTAGTAGAAATAGTAAACTATTTTTGTTTTGTCCAAGTCGTCTTGGATCAGATTTTGAAATGCTAGAACATTTGAGAATATGAAAGATGATCCAAGACGTCTCTTTTGTAAAATAGCTTTTGTCAACTGGTGTTGAGATAAGAAGTATAGCACCTAATACACAACTAGTTGCAAGAACACAAGCAAGCAAGTAAACAAACATTGCACATGTAACAAGAATTTTTTTTGTTCCCCCTGACTTTTGCCTTTTAGACAGAAATTCAGGGTTGCTAAAATTGGTATGTTACACCACGGGCGGGATCCACATGTAGGCGTCACGGGGAAGAGGGGGTAGCGGCTGGGGCAGAAGCTTGTTGGGCCTGCTGGCGGGCTCTAGGTGGGACACTGCACCACGTGCGGGTGGGCGATAGAGAGGAGATGGCTTGCTGCTGTGAGCTGCGCGCGTGGGGGTTGAAGAGTTGGCCGGATGGGCTGGTCTGGGTAGCTAGGATAGTTTAGTTTGTTTTTTTGTTTCTTTTTCTTATCCTATTCCTTTTCATAACTTTTATAATATAGCTCCAAATGAGATCAAACTTGTTTGTAAATTTTTCTAAAATTCATAATATGAATATGTTCTACTAGGGATACATAATCCTGTCCATTCAAAATATTCAAACATAGGTTTTTGAAACAAGACCTAATATATGCATATAAGGGTTTTTCAAATAGGGTTCTTCACAAATGGTTTTAAAATTGAAAATTTTGCAAGACATCATGATGCAATGAATGCATAGATGCATGCCATATGTCAATCATTCAAACAAAATTCATTTTATGCCTTTTTGCCAGATAGGGCTACTTAGGCATTATTAAAAGGATATAAGGTATTGAAATCGAGGTTGAGGGGATTTTCAATTCAAAAAGTTTCTTTTCTTTATGAATTTTCAACAAAGTAAAACAATCAATCAGACTTATTTTATTTATTTCACATTCCAAAATTAGGAGAATTTTGGGATGTGACAAACTACCACCCTTAAAAGGAATGTCGTCCCGAATTCGAGAAGGCTATAAAGAAAGAAAGGTTCGGGGTCCATTAGGGCGCTACCACCCTTAAAAGGAAATTGGCTAGATTGCTTCTTGGGGGGTTCACTTGGCTCATATGATTCTCCTCTAGACTTTTATTGGCACAATGTATCTTGCACGTCCTAAACTTCATGATTGATAGTTTCCGAGAAAGCACTTCTTAAACTAGCAAAACTCTCATGGTGGGAAAATAGGGAACGTTTGCTTCACTATCACATCCCAAGATTTTCCAAATCTTGTAATGTGAAAAATAAATAAACAAAATAAATTATTGTTGAATTTTAGGGTAAATTTTTTTTCTAATTGGAAATTAAAATACCATCTTGAACAAACTTTAATTAAAGTTTGAATTCAACAAAATCTAAATCAAGAGAAATTCATTCCTCATAAAATGCATCTAGAAATTTAGACACTTGGAAAATAAATCCAAACCCTAAACCCTAATGGAAGAAAATCATTTCCAAGTTATCTCCAAGTCTATGGATTTGATCCATATAAAAATTTGTCAAAAAACATTTACAAAAGATCAAGAAAGACAAATAGAAATATTATAAGACCATAGAAATTGGTTTTACTTAATTTGGAGCCATGGATAAAATCTTATAAATATAATAAGATAAGGAAATTAAATTTCCAAAGCTAATAAAACACTTATCTAAAATCCATACCAAATGGTGATCAAATAATCCTAAAGATATTTAAAAGGGATAAATAAATACCAAATAAGATTTTACAAATTGGAATCACCAAGTTTGGATCTATAAATAAAAAGATATGGATTTTATAAGATAAGGAAAGAAATTATTCAATAAGGAATATTTAAAGACCAAATTAAATCTTGGCCTAATCCGTTAAGAAAATGGAATGAATAGAATCCAAATCCAAATAAAATAAAAGGATAAAGAATTCCCAAAATAAAATAAAATGGCAGTAACCATTCTATCCCTATATTAATAAAGACAAATCTCTAATAAGAATAATTATATAATACATGAGAAAATAGTATTTTGGAATTTACCCAAGTAGAATAAAATTTGTTTAATTAACTTAAATAAAATAAATCTTCCAAGTAAAATTTATGGAATTAAAAATATATTTAATTTCATTGGAATAAAGACAAGTACCCAATTTAAAATGATTAATAAATCATATTAAAATTATTCCAATTAATTCTAGGTGAATATTTTGACACCCTATTAAGTAAATAAAACTTACTGAAAGGTTTTGAAAGGATTTAGAATTCAAATGGAAATTAAAAACATTATTAAATCTTGAAGGAATTAATACAAGGACCTACTTTAAATAATTAAAAAGGCACTTAAGGAATAAAAGTTTTATTCTAAATTTGACATCACAATGTGGTAATAAACAGTGTTTGATTATTCACAAAATTTGGCAAAGGTTTGAATTCAAATGAGTGTTTGAATTGATTAAATAAAATCAAAACAGAATATTAGAAAAGGAAAAAGAAAAACAATCTGAATAAAAAAAATGAAACAGACTCGACCCAGTCAGCAGGCCCAACTAAGCCCATCAGCAGCCCACTCCATCTACCCCGCAGCGAAACGTTATTCACTCGCCAACGAACCCGCAGAGACATCGACGGATGGAGCCCACCTCCTCTCTTCCTCTCTCGCTGACGCCAGGCCTCACCGCCAGCTCCCTTCTTCCTCACCCTCCCGCTGACCTCGCCGGCCGTTGCTGCTAAATGAATGCTGGCATGAATACGCGTTAACCACGCCATTAAACGACCCCTCGATCACGCGTACTAAAGCGCCTTCGCCCCCTCTCTCTTTCCCCTCCATCGCCATACTTTCCTTGCCACCAGGCTACACTAATTCGCCCAGATACCACGCACTATTCAGACGAGCTCCGCGAGAAATTCCGGCAGCCACGCGTCGCCCCTTGCCTCCTCAACCACGCTCACTTTCTCCCCACCCCCTGGCGAACCTCCCCGTAGCTCCAGCTCGCCCGCGCGTGCCCCCCAGCGTCGGCAACAACAACGACCAGCAGCGCCGCCGTCTGCCATTTCTCCGACGACGCCTCCAGGTAGTCTCTGACCGCGCCGCCCCTTCTCTGTGATGCTCCCGCACTCCCTAATCTTCTATGCATCTAACACTACCGTTATTTTGCCTTATCGTGCGCTATAGCCTTGCCCCCGTCGACGTCTGAACGCACCCGACGCCTTCGCGGACTTTGACGAGCAATCGCCAGCACATGCGAGCGCCCCTTCGTCTACAACCAGCACGTCGAGCTTCCCCACGTCACTGCAATCACGGTGAGCTATCCCTCTTCCCTTCTCGCTTCCTGCATCTCCAGCTCTGCCGCCGTCTGACCGCGCGCCGCCACCTGCCGCCGCCAGCGCCGCCCATCTCTGGCAGGCACGCTGTGCGCCGTGCGATTACAATCCAGTGGCCACGATAGAATTTTAACCAAAGGAGTACGCTTGTCTCTGAGCCGTGCGATCTCACTTAAATCCTACGGCTTGTATCGCTCGATCCAAACAAAACGGTATCAGCGAATAAGAACACGCCACGTGGCCCTTCCTGTTTATAAAAAACAGAAACTTGTCTATTAGATGTTCCAATTTGAAAAATTCATAACTTTCAAACCACACGTCCAAATTTTGCAAATTTTATATCAATGGAATCAGCATGACAAGTACTTTTTGGCCATACACTTTGTTTAGTAAATTGCTTCTGTTAAATTGTTTGTTTTTGCAGAAACTTGTGTATGCATGTTTAGAATATAAAAATTGTTCTAAAATTATTTTTGAGATAAAATCTTTGGAGATTGGTTTGTTTTGAACCTACTGACCATAGGAAACAATTTGTGGTTTCAAAAATGTATTTGGTGAAGCAAAATAATAAACTTTTGATTTAAACCATTTCTAGTCAAATAAAAATAATGTTTATTTGTTAAAAATGCTTTTTGAAGAAAACCTTTGGGAAATGTTTTGCAATAAACTCTCTGCCCCAAGCACCAAGTTTTATGATTTAAAAATGTGTTTGGTGAACCCTATAAAGATTTCTACTTTTCTAAAGACATTTTCAACCACATAAAATAATGACTTGGTTTAAAAATGGTTTATGAAGTGAAATCTTTTGCAAATGATTTTTCCACTTTATAAAACAATCATTAGGTGTTTTCAAATGTTTGTAACATATTATAAACCACTTTTATAAATAAAATAAAGTTTGGCATGCTTGCATGCATTGTTTTGTTCCTATTATTTTATGTGATGTTTGCTTGATTGGTAGATTGAAATTGTGCCTTGCTTGATTGAATTGTAGTGATTTGAAGATTGTGATCATTTCAAAGGCAAGGAGTGAACTTATATTCTCTACCAAAAAGGCAAGTGATGCTTCATACTTTGTCCCATTATTTTCACTATGCATTAGTGATATTTCTAAAGTAAGACTTGCATGGAATTTTTGCTATGTATAACCTATGCTATGGGAAATCCTAGTAGATGAAACCTTAGTAGAAATTTTCTAAGTTAAGACTCCTACTACTATCATGCTTAGCTTAGCTAGTAGAAAACAAGGGTGGAATATATATTCATGCTATGGAATATTTCTAAGTCTGAGGACTTATGTTTTGTTTAATAAAACAACTAAGTGAATGAATCACCTGGGTGGAATGGAAGGAATGGTTTATATTGAGTGGTTCACAAGGCCCATTTCTATGGCTTACCTTGTGTATCTCACTTGTGGATGGCCACCCAGGAACAAAGAGATTTGATATTTCAAATGTTGAGAAGCTTCAAGTGCAGCCACTTGGCATTATGGGCTCTGCTTGGATCATATAGGTTGCAATAACTTAGCCAAATGGACAGTTGGTGGTAGGTGATTGATAGGTTGGAACGCGTCCATTCTGGTCTAAGGGAAGGCTTCTGAAAGATCTTGTCTTGGTGAAACCAAGTCGTGTGGGGAAAGTGCACCACCTCTACAGAGTGAAAAATCTAAGTACTTAGCCATGTCCCTGGCAAAGGACAATTTGAGAATCAAGACATGGAAGCTATCAAGAATCTCCTCATCCCAATTTCTAAGTTAAAATCTTGTGGTTGAACAAGGGTTAAAGGATCACCAATTTTTATTGGGAGATGCCTTGGGTGATTTTTGTCAAGCAAAAACTTAGTGTTTTCAAATGATAAGGAAAATCTATTTTGAGCAATGCAATCCTAAGCTCCACTTAGCCAAATGCATGTAGATGATAGACTCCACTATACTACCATAGTATCACTTGCCAATATAATTCAAATGTATTAACCCTTGTGGCTATAACTTATTATGTTGCAGGTTTGTTGGATATTAGTGAAGTTTGTTGAATTAGGATTACAAGTCTACAACCAACATGTTTTCCTGTGGCACTTTGAAGATGAAGGACCCCATGCTATTGTTATTTTATGCTGCATTGTAATGAGATAGCCAAATGAGCTATGTAAGATGTAATAAATCGCTTCATTCCTTGTTATAAAGTTGTATTATGACCTTTGTTTCTTGATATTACATCTTAACTATGGATGATAGCTATTGATCCAGGGACTAGCATTGTAAAAAACAGGGATCTCTACCTTATTAAAGGTTGGGAACCTTACATTCACGTTGCCCATTTATAATGGTTGAGATTCATCCTTGCCGTATATTACTACGCTTAGTAGTGAATGCTTCTATAAAGGAGAAAAATCATACCATTCTAAGGTTTAGGTTCAATGACGGCTCTCTTCTATGGTTTACAGGCACACAAGATTCGCAAAGCCAACAGTACAAGAGAGAATAACAAGAGTAGTAGGAATGGTCATCAATCCATCCTGCACCCAAATCATTACCCTGTATGAGGATAGGTGAATCATGTTTTTCTATCACTCGGGCATCCTCACTTGCCTTGAAGAAGGTTTCCATGGGCACGATCTAATGCTCGATGTATACTACCATGTATTCAATCAACAAAGCTAATAATAAAACTAAACTATTGATAATTCAACTTCCAGGTTGTGTAATATACTACATAACATCATTGCAACAGTTTGTACTTCCACATCCTTCTGTTTCACTAGATGAACTATTCTCAGTCATTGATGCATGTGTTGTAAAACTTTCAGTTAATCCTTCTCCATTTCTTTAACACATCATTCTAACTACAAGGGTTTAAGATAGGGAAGAATAGATTCTAGAGAAAAGAAACTACTAAAGAAGTAGACATACCCAAGCAAACAAGCTCATACAACAACAATCATACAAACATACAACACCAAGCAATCAACACATAGGCAAACACTTGCATAATAGAAATACAAGGGTCTAAATATAGCAGTATATAACCACAAAATAGTTTTAAAAATGTTGGGAACAATACTAGAGCAAAATAGGGAAACATATAAGCAATAAACAAAATATGTCAAAATAGTACAGCAGGCTTCACGAATATCAATCAATTCACACCATTAAGATTATTTTAAAACCTCACAAAAATTTCAGAAACTTTGGAGTTCAAAACTAACTGATCCTAAACAAGGCTTCACGAAATAGTTCAATACAAACAAGAAGGCAACCTATATTGTCATACCACATAAGTTGGTAAGATCAATATAATAACACGATAGCGATGACCTCCTAAAGAGATAAATATGGTGGGCCAAAACTAACAAAACTTGGTGAGATACACATTCATGTCACTCTATTTCTTATTTTACTTGTAGGCTAACTCTAACACATGTATCAAACGAATGGACAACTACAATTTTGAAAAAGATGAGATTCTAGAAAAGATAGATAAGGAATATAAGAACTCTAATAAGTAGAAAATTTGATTGTTCTCCTAATAGAGGTCTCCTACTACTAATCCATTTCTAAGGTCACGAACCTACAATCAACACAATGCTATGATACCATCTGTAGCGATCCAATCCATTAAGAATTGGATCCTGTGTTTGTAGTGCTAGTCCTTTGGATCGATTAGCTAGCACACACAATTTCGATGAATAAAAGAGTATCAATATGTCACATAATTACAACGATTGATCCAATAACATAATGTTACAAATTTTCTTAGCTCACAGCTATCTCAAATAATATAGTTCATCAAATAAACAATAGATAAATGATCCATCATGCCACAGGCAACTCGCTGAGTGGAGATTCACAACCTAAACGAAAAACTTACATGTCGTCGGAGTAACCTGCAACATAAAAAGTTGTAGTCATAAAGGGTCGATACAGTTGGAATTGTATTGGCAAGTGATACCATAGTTATAAAGTAGAGACTAACATCTACATGAATTTGGCTAAGTGTGGATCAGGCTGGCTTTGCACAAAATAAGTTTTATCCTACTAGTTTGGAAATACTAAGTTTTGCCTTTGTAAAACACCAAGGAACCACCAATAGACATTGGTGAACCTCTACCCTTGTGCACCCACAAATTTTTACTTAGATAAATTGGGATGAGGAGATTCTTGACCATTTCAATGTCTTGATGGTCAAAATTGTCCATAACCGGGACACGCCTAAGTACTTAGGTTTACCCTCTCGAGAGGTGGTGCATTTTCCCTACAAGACTCGACATGCATCGAGACGAGAAATTTTAGAAGAAATCCCTCAAACCACCATGGACGTGTTCCATCCTATCAAATCTACCACCAACTGTCCATCTGGCTGAGTTCTTACAACTTAGTTGGTCAAGGCAGAGCCCCTATGCCATCTGGTTGCACTAGAAGCTTCTCAACAAAAAACATCTCAAATCGCTTTGTTCCTGGGTGGCCATGCACAAGTGTGATACATAAGGTAAACCATAGAAATGGGCCTTGTGTAACAACTCAACACAAACCATACAAGTCCCATTCCACCCAGGTGTTTCATTTATAAGTTGTTTTCTTAGTCAAAAACACATAGGCATAATCTTTCCATTATATCATAACATGAATTTTCAACCCACTAATTCTAGTACAAAGTCTAAGCATTCTAGTATACAATGGCTCCTAACTTAGGAAATATCCTACCAATATATAATCTATAGGATCTACCATAGCATAGCAATATACTTGAAAAATTATCATGCAAGTCCTACTACAAAAATCACTAGTGCAATAGGTAAAATAATAGGACATCAGATGAAATGTCACTTTCCTCAGTTGTAGTAATCGTTCACGTAGTCGTCACAATCAGAATAATCACACTCTAGGCAAACTATCGTTCAAAACAATAATTTCAATAAATCATATAGTAGCACAAGACAACAAACAGTATGCATGCATTTTAGAAAATAGAAACAAGTTCAATAAATTTCCATAGGCATTTTCTATTAATCTAATAGGCTTAAAATAGGCGTTAATGAATTCTGAATACATTTAGTACAGAATAGTTTCAGAATAATATGAGAACCGTGCTACTGGATAGATAATGTTCATATCTTTCGTTTGCCACTGGTTTCTCCTTAAAATGGTTTATAGATTAAAAGTTATAGCCAAAATAATCAATAAAGGTATTTAATCATGGAGAATTATTTTGTACTATAACAAAATAAACTAATACTACAGTGTCGTGCATTACAATTTTCTGAATCCATAGACACCAAATTTGCCAATTTTGGAGTTGTGGATATTTTACTATGAATTAAATACCATATAATAGATTTAAATATTCTAGAAAATATGCACTGGTCAAACTACAAATTTTATTGCATGATAATATTCTACACATTATTGTGAATCCATACATATATAATTCATATTTTTCTGAGCTATATTCGATATTCTATGAGTTTTACAAAGTTGCGACAATTACTGGCTTCTTTAAAACTGAATTACATAGTCAGCAGTCTGGGGCGACACACGTCATGCTGCGAGTGGGCGTGCGGCTGGCGCGGGCACGCTGACGCGGATGATAGGTGGGCGTGTCATGATTGTCAGTACCTCTTCGACGGATGGATCTAATCAGAGCCATTGAGTGTGGATCGGATGGCCGTGAACGAACGCTTCCTCCACATCGGCGGGCTGATGGCGGCGGACGGCGGTGGCGGCTCAGATGGCGGCGGTGAACATCATTCTGATGGTCTCCGTCGATGGAGAGGTGGTCGACGCAAAGCAGTCGAGGACGTCGAGCTCACTAGTGGCGTTGGCACTGTGCGTAGCTTCCTTGGGTGGCGGTGAAGGACGGCCGGAGGAACGTATCATCGGTAGTACTCCGACAACATTGTGCACTTGCAGCGATGCTCCTACGAGATCAGGACAGGGGTGAGGCAACGCGGAAAACAGAGGAGAAGAGGATAAGAGTGAAAAGGGAGGAGCGGGCGTCCTGGGAACCTCGAGCCCTAGCTCGGTTTTGCGGCAGCGCTGGCGGTCATATCTGTATCCCCAAATCGGCGGCTAGGGTTAGGGAAAAACCGGAAAACCCAACGGGAGAGAGGAGGGGTATTTATGGGGGAAGAATCATGCATGAGGGGGAACGGGAATGAGCAATCGCGGCGGATTTCTCGGAGAAACGGATCAGGGCGGGGTGTGCGCGAGCATTTCCTGGCGGGAGGAAGAAGAAGACCGTGGGAAGGGTCTACATGTTGGCGTCACGGGGAAGAGGGGGAAGCAGCTGGGGCTGATGCTTGTTGGGCCTACTAGCGGGCGCTAGGTGGGCCGCTGCGCCGTGCGAGGGTGGGCGATAGAGAGGAGATGGCTTGCTGCTCAGAGCTGCTTGCGCGGGGGTTTGAAGAGTGCGCCGGATGTGCTCGTCCGGGTAGCTAGGATAGTTTAGTTTGTTTTTTGTTTCTTTTTCTTATCCTATTTATTTTCATAACTTTTGCAATATATCTCCAAATGAGCTCAAACTTGTTTTTAAATTTTTCTAAAATTCACAATATGAATATGGACTACTAGGGATACATAATCATGTCCATTAAAAATATTCAAATGTAGGTTTTTGAAACAAGACCTAATGGATGCATAGAAGGGTTTTTCAAATAGGGTTCTTCACAAATGGTTTTGAAATTAAAATTTTTGCAAGACGCCATGATGCAATGAATGCATAGATTCATGCCATATGTTAATCATTTAAAAAAATCATTTTATGCCTTTTTGCCACATAGGGATACTTAGGCATTATTAAAAGGGTATAAGGTATTGAAATCGAGGTTGAGGGGATTTTGAATTCAAAAAGTTTCTTTTGTTTATGAATTTTCAACAGAGTAAAACAATCAATCAGACTTATTTTATTTATTTCACATTCCAAAATTAGGAGAATTTTTTATGTGACATCGATACTCGATGAAGACCTTCCTCTCCCTTGTTCCAGCAGGCAGCAGAGGTTGTAGATCTCCTCGTGATTCCAATAGCACGATGGTGTGGTGGTGGAGGTTAAATTCCATAGGGCTTCGCCTAAGGCGCAGCGGGTATGGCATATTATTGAGAGCCTCGGCAACTAGGGTTTATAGGCCAAGGGGTGGAGGTGGCCGGCGGCTAAGGCAGGGCTAGGCGGCGGTTTAGAGGAGGCTCTAGGGTGGCGGCGGTTTAGAGGGGCAGCCAACCTAGGGTTTTGCGGTGAGGGCCAAGGGGGCGCCCCACCACCTCCTTTTATAGGTGGGAGAGGCAGCTATGGGAGGAGGAGTCCTCCCCCAACTCACCTTGTATGGCTGACGGCAAGGGAGGGAGGGGAAACCTTCCTCCTCTAGGTTTCCTCCTCTCCGTCCACTTGGTTTGACTTTCAATGTTGGGATTTGACTTTTCAAATTGGAGTTTGAGTATTCAAACTAGAATTTGATTATTTTTCTTCCCATTGCCCAGCCAAGTGATCTAGGACATGATGCAACCATTCCACATTTTATGACACATTCATGTACTCTTCCCTCTACGGGGTGATGGACCTTCCATACCCTTCTAGAAGCTTCTGGTGAAAACACCGAAAACATTTCCGAACTCCGGAATTGGACTTTCCTTATATGAATCTTATTCTCTGGACCATTCCGGATCTCCTCGTGATATCCCAGATCCAATCCGAGACTCCAAACAACATTCAGTCTCTTACTCACATTCCATATCTACGAAACAACATCAAATCCTTAAGTGTCTCCCTACGGTTCGTGAACTATGCAGACATGATCGAGACACCTCCCCGATCAATAACCAATAGAGGAATCTGGAAATTCATATGGATGCCACATATTTCTATGATTACTTCGTGATAGAAATGAACCATTTACAATACGATACCACTTTCCCTTTGTGTCGTGATACTTTACTTATCCGAGGTTTGATCGTCGGTATCTCTACATACCTAGTTCAACCTTGTTACCGATAAGTACTCTTTACTCATTCCATGATATGTTTTGATCCCTTGTGATCTTAGTAACATGCTTGCAAGCCAATTGGATGACATTCCATCGAGAGGGCCCAGAATATATCTATCCATCATATGGATGGACAAATCCCACTCTTGATCCATGTGCCTCAACACATACTTTCAGAATACTCAATGCCACCTTTACAACCACCCAGTTATGAAGTGGTGTTTGATGTAATCAAGGCATCCATCTGGTGATGGTGATTAACATGATCTCATGGTCAAAGGATTTAGGTTACTATGTATTTGAAAGATTATAGCAAACGAACTATTTAAATGACTTGTTCTTATGCTATACTTAACTAAAGGAGTATGTCCATCACATCATTCTCCTAATGACATGATATTGTTATTAATAACATCTAATGTTCATCATCAGGAAACCATGATCATTAATTAATCAACAAGCTAGTATAACAAGAGGCTTACTAGGGACTCTTACATGTTTACAAAACACACAAGTATTAATTTTTCTGGTTAATACAATTATAGCATGGGATGTAAACATTTATCATAAACACAAAGATATAATAACACCAACTTTTATTAATACCTCTTGGGCATATCTCCAAAAAACCCTAGGCTGTCGCCTGCCCCTCTTGTCGCCGGCATCCTAGCTCCTCTAAACCGCCGTCGCCTAGCCCTAGCTCTAGCCCTAGCCACCGGTGCCACCTCCTTCCCTCGGTGTATAAACCCTAGACGCCAAGGCTCTCTCTAATCCACCATACCTACTCTGGCTTAGGCGAAGCCCTGTAGGATCTACTCTTGCACCTCCACCACCACTCCTTCGTGCCGTTGGAATCGCGAGGAGATATACAACCTCCACTGCATGTTGGAACAAGGGAGAGTAAGGTCTTCATCAAGCACCGAACGTGTGACCGACTGCGGAAGCGCTGCCAGAACGCTGTGCCGGAAGGATATTCTTTGCGATCTTGAGATCAGCAAGTGAACGACTACATCAACCACAAGAATCCGTTCTTGTTAAATGCTTTGGATCTTCGAAGGTTAGTACTCTATGAAATCGTTGCACCGATCTCGTAGATTAGATCTTGGATTTTGTCTGTTCACGCGATAGAATTTTTTTGTTTTCCGTGCTACGAACCCCTACATGGGCTCCCTTGGGATCGATATCTTAACTTCAAAACTAGCTACAAATGATCTATGCACTTGAAGTCATCAAGCTATTTTCTGGCACCATTTCCGGGGAGCTAAGCGCTAAGTGTTTGTCTCATGACACTTCAGGTGTTACTACTACAAAATGGTCTCCCTAGGAGACAAATGGTCTACACGCTCTGGTAGGAACTACCTATCAGATTATTTTGATCGTGTACCTGTTCAAACTCACGAAGAAATTATTGAAAAACTTTTGAGATCAAATAAGGTTGAATTTGAAAACCTGAGTGATTTCATGGAAATCATGTCCATTCACAGGACAACTCCCAAGACCTGAGAAAAATCTCAGAGAATACAGTGCTCCAAATTCTGCTTTTCTTAAACAACCAATATAATTACCTAATCATGGAGTTAGAGAGTATCGATTTGATGGTGAGATTATTAAAATTTTGCAGGAGAAAGCTTTCAGCGGAAGGGAAGATGAAAACCCAGGAAGATATCTTAGGCATTTTGATGATGTGACAACATCACTTGGACCAAAACGTTTTCCTAGATATTTCTCATGTCTAAGATTATTTCGTTGGTCTCTTAAAGGTAAGGCTTTAGACTTGTTATATTCTCTCCATCGTCATTACATCATATGCTGGGAAAACTGTATTGTTAAATCCATAAAAAATTTAATCCTTTTTAAAAGGTAACTCAAATTAGAAAGAATATAGGCAACTTCAGTCAGAACGTGGGAGAAAACTACCCACAAGCTTGGGATAGATTTTTGGAGTGATCAACAGTATTCCTATGCATTGCTATTCTGAATCCACTGTTTGACACTTATTTTACCATGGTCTTAATACTCAATGTAGAGGGTTTTTAGACTTATCTACAGGAGGATCGATAAATACTTTAACTACTAAAGCTTTTTTTGGAATTGATGCCACTAGGGCTAAGAATGATTCTCTTTATAATCCTGATTTTGGTACTAAGCTAGAAAAAGGGATACTTCGTATAACCTCTGATCTAATGCCTGAAGTATGCAAAACAATGAAAGAAAAAGGTATACGTTCTGAACATGTTAATAAAAACAATGTATATCTGTTACAAGTTCTTACTAAAGAAGGTGAAACTAGGAATTTTTTTCAAGAATTAAAACATCGATAGGCAAAATCTTATAATAACTTGCATAAGAAATTTCAAATATATAAGAAGATTTTGGCAAAACTTACAGAAAATTATGATGAGATTGGCCAAAAAATAAAATTATTTCATAATTACCTTAGTATGATTGAAACCCAATGTGAAAAAATAGAATATGGTTATCAAATTTTTCTTCAAGATGACATAAATGTTCCTATTTCTACTAATGTTGTTACAAGGAGAGGTGAAGTTGTTATAGGACCATTAGGACCACCAGAATATGAAGCTGAAAAATATCAAAGGGAAAAATCCTTGCTCAAAGCAAGCCAAGAAGATAATACACTGGTGGATCCTCAAGATGAAGCTGCTCAAGAAACACAAGATCAAACCTTGGAGGAGCAAAATGATGCACAGGATGACCGTTATGACTCTGATGCAGAGACTGTTGATCCAAGAGAAGGAAAAGAGATAAGCAATGAAGATGAAGTTGTTGTAGTAGAAAAGAAGAAACCGATAAGCAACAACAAAAGAAAGTAACTAAAGAGCCTGATCCCCCACAAAAGGTAAAAGACAAGAATAAGTAAGGTAAGCAAAAACTTCCATATCTAGATCACAAAAAGAAAGCACATCGGGTAATCTATTACTCTTTCAAAAAAGCTCTTGGTGATCTTTGTCTGGAAATTCCATTTGCGGATGCAAAAAGTTCCCACCTATTCTAAATTTCTCTGTGATATTCTTAATAGAAAGAAAGAAAGAACGGAAACGATTGCCATGGTGACTAGTTATCCTACTAATGCAAAGTTATTGTCTAAATCAGGAGATCCCGGAATACCAACAATTTCATGCTCAATTGGCAAAACTGATATTCACAATGCCTTGTGTGATTTAGGTGCAGGACTTAGTGTAATGCCATATTCCCTCTAAAAAGGATAGGATTAGGGGAGTATTCCCCTACTTCTTTCACTTTATAGATGGCTGACAAATCCACTAAACAACCCATTGGTATGATCGAGGATGTTATACTTCGAATAGATGAGCATGTTATTCCCACTGATTTTGTTATTCTTGAAATTCCATAGGATGAAAAATTATCTATAATACTTGGAAGACCTTTCCTTAGTACTGCAGGAGCATCAGTTGATAATGTTGTGGGAAAAAATAATCTTCAATGTTTATGATGTTGAAATCATTCGGTATTTTCCAAAGAAGCTAGAAGCAGGAGAAAGGTATATTCCACCGGCAAAACGAGTTCAAGTGGTAAGTCCCCTTGACAAGGGGTGACCCAAGGTAAGAATTCGAGAACAGAGAAGGGGTTGAAATATTCAACCAGTCTTAATAAAATGCTTAATGGGAGTCAGCCCATCACATTAATAAAATAAGTTAAAAAAATAAAATGTTCATCGCATTCTTACAAATTTTTCACAAACATTCTTGCGGAAGCGCTCCTATAAAGATGCAGCTGTCAAAAAGTAGTAGAAATATCGACTAAACAAGCGTAGAATAAATATAAAAATTCTTGATTCTTCTCGGATTTTGTTTGTTTGAGTTGGGGAATCAATAGATCAGTATGTTTGTCTCCCTATCCATGCTTTATTTTCAGAATTCCATGGTTTAAACTCTCACATTGATTTAGTGTATAAACTCAAGCTTGTTTGAATTTTCCCTTTTGATTTCTCATGTTAGGATTAAATTTCTCCAAGTAGAATCGTTCGTATATCATGTAGAAACTATATGCCTAAGGTTTCATGTTGAAAATTTTCATTGCATCAATATGAACAAGCTTGGTAGCATTTTTCGCAAGATCAAGCGCCAACTTGGCGAGGGCTCGGGGCTCCGGGATGAGCTCGATAGCAAGTATGACATGGTTTCATCAAGTAAGGTGATGCTCACATGTTGGGCCGATGATGGCTCTCTCACTGTGGCAGGGTTGAGGGCGGACTTCGACCGCATGTGTGCAAATTCAGGACTATCACTCCTCGACTACGCAAGCTACTACACCTACATTGATCTCACCTTTGAGTTCCTCGCCTCCTTCTATGATGACTACACGGAGAAAGGTAATGCGTGCACGGTGAGATTCACTATAAACCAACAGCTATATCAAATATATTTCCAACAATTTTGTGATGCTTTTGGATTCCCTCACAATGGGGAGTCAACTATTACAAATTTATAAAGTATATCAAGTGGAGAAACTTGGGAGGTTATTTCTATTAACGGTGGCAGGGACTTCTACCAGAAGAAGATGTCCACCATCTAGAACCCAACAATTCACTACTTCGCCTTGTTCCTCGCCAATACACTGTTGGGAAGAGGAGATACTGGTTTCATGGCTAACACATACATGGCCATGATCACCAAGGCACTCTTCCCCGATGCAGCTCAAATCCCCAATCCTACGGCTCTACTCGTCCAGCACCTTCGCCACTAGATCAACAAAAAGAAAGGTGACATTCGCATTGGTGGATTGGTAACCCACCTTGTCCAAACATTGAACATTCCAATACCTGTTATGCAACCTGTAGATGGCTCCATACTTATGTATGTCAAATATATAACTACTTGTGGCTTCCTCGATGTTTACCGAGCTAACAAGAGGCTCCGAGCATATTAGTTTGGTTATCTTGATGCCTCATAGGATGAGCATGTGTCGTTGCCTTGTCCACAAGCTTTCTCAATTTTGGAGAAGGACAACTAGATCCTCACCAAGGATGAAGTGGTGGATATCATGGCTGAACTCCAGCCCAACCAAGAAGAAGATGAAGAAGGAGAGCAACATGATTAGTAGGAGAAGGAGTACAATCTTGCTTGGGAAGGACAACAACAGCAACGGGAGGGACCTTAGGACCCATGGCCCAAGTAGCAGCAACAGTAGCAGGGGTTCAACAACGTCCCCTGTCAATATTTTCTATGTAACATCCCAATTTCAGCAACTCTGATTTGTTGTCAAAAGGAAAAAATCAGGGGGAATAAAAACTTTTTCTTGCTAAGTGTTGCAATGTTTGTTGACTATTGCTTGTGCATATGCAACTACTTGTGTATTAGATATCATACCCCTTACCTCAACCTTAATTTGCAAAAACTATTTTACCAAAGAGATGTCTTGGCTCAACTTTCATATACTCAAATGTTCTAGCATATCAAGCCTGAGCCAAGATGACTTTGCCAACAAATTATTTTACTAGTTCTATTAACCAAACTATGGGGAACTATATATACTCTCCTTATGTTTTCAAGAAAGAACACTCAGCTACTCTTATCCCTAAGTTCTCCAAAACCTTTATTAAAACCCTTTTCACTCCAATCTTGATAGAAATACCAAGAGGTCCTTACCTTACCTCAAACTGCAACCCCTTCAAAATACCCATGCTTACCTCCAGCTAGACTTGATGGTAACCTTAGTATTAGTTGATAAGTTTAAATAGATGAGTTGTCTTGATCTGCTGACCGATGAATTGCCTTGATCTGCTAATTGCTTTGTTAGCTTAGGAGATACAGTGAGCTAATCTAGTTAGCTCATCCCTTAGGATCCAACCAGTAGTAGAGATCACCAACCTCAAATCAAGCATCCAAATGTGGATATATCTGATGCGGCTCAGATCACTATAGAGCTTCGTTGGGAAACCCCAAGAGGAAGGTATGATGAGCACAATAGTAAGTCTTCCCATAGCTATGAAACCAAGGTTATCGAACCAGTAGGAGGAAGGAAACGAATCCAAAGTGTTGCTAACAACTTTGAACCTACACAACACAAACTCAAGACTTTGCCCCAATGTACAGTGAGGTTGTCAATCTCACTGGTTTGCTGAAAACAAAGGATTAAACGTATGGTATGGAAGGTATGGTTTCTTGATGAAAGTAAATAGTAACAGTGGATGATATAACAATGGTAAAGATTGGACCGGGGTCCACAATTAACTAGAGGTGTTCTCCTTCAGATAAATAACATAACATGCTAGGTAAACAAATTTATAGTGGGGCAATTGACAGGACTGAGCAAGGCATAACAATGCAATACTAGACATTCATGATCCTATGAGATTTGATTGGGCATTACAACAATATACATAGATTGCCATCCAACTGCATCTATGACTAGTAATCCACCTTCAGGTTATCATCCGAACCCCCTCCAATATTAAGTTGAAAGCAACGGACAACTGCGTTAGGAAATATGTGTAAAGTAAACAATACAATTATTCCATGGACAAGAGATTGTTGTTTTCTCCCTAGTAGCAACAACACATCTACAACCTTAGAGATTTCTGTCACTTTCCTAGATTCAATAGAGGCATGAACCCACTATCAAGCATAAATACTCCCTCTTGGAGTCACTAGCATCTAATTGGCCAAGATAGCTACTAGAAACGGAGAGCATGCAAGATCTCAAACAAAACAGACAAGATAGAATCAATAACCAATAATACATGATACAATCAATAATCAATCTTACATAGTAATCTCAATATCCATCGGATCCCCGCGAACATAACATGCATGACTATAAATAGATGATCTTGATCATGAACGGAGCTCACAAGATCTAAACATGATAGCACAAAGGAGGAGAAACAACCATCTAGCTACTGTATGGACCCATAGTCCAAGGTGGAACTACTCACGCATCATACCGGAGGCTGTCATGGCGATGAAGAAGGCCTCCGGGATGATCTCTCCCCTCCTGCAGTGTGCCGGGAAGAGCTTCAGATCCCCCTGATCTAGGGACGATGGTGGCGGCGGCTATGGACTGTTTTGTAGAGATCTGATCGGGTACTTAGGGTTTTGGCATCGGGGTGATTATATAGGCGAAGATGCGAGGCAGGGGGCGGCCACGGGGCCCACACCCTGCTAGGCATAGGCCAGGGCGGGCCCGCGCCTGGGGGGTGCGGCCATCCTATGGCTCCCCTCCGGTCGCCCTTCGGTCTCTATGTTCGTCTTGGTGAAATATTGACTTTGACTTTTGTCCCTTCCAATTCCGAGAATATTTCCTTACTAGCTTTTCTGAAACCAAAAACAACAAAAAACATGCAACTGGCACTATGGCATCTTGTTAATAGGTTAGTCCCAGAAAATGTATAAACATACCTCAAAGTGTAGATAAAGCATAGCAAAGTGGATACTAAACAAGCATGGAACATTAAAAATTATAGATACGTTTACGAAGTATGAATATCCTGAGCCACTAAGTTGACCATCTCATCTCCTAATCAGATCAATCTAGGGATAATACCTTCTGATAGTTTCCAAACTCCATAAAGACCAAGTCTAAGCATGGTGTGACATCCCAAAAATCATGACTTACAAAAGTTATCATATCATTCATGCATTCATAGCATTTGGTCTTTTCAAACAAAATTTCAAAATAAGAAACCATGTTATGCCTATTATTTTATGCAAGTAAGGCAATGGTTTTAGTTTTACTTTCAAGGTATGAGAGTGCTTTGGATTGATCAGTAATGTTTTAAAGTTGAATGCAAGGCTTGCACAAAATTCTCAAAACAAAATTCAAATAAAACAATTTATATGCCTAATATATATATCAATAAAGGCATGGTTTATTTTATTTTTTCAAAGTGTCAAAGTGAATTTGACCATACAGCAAGGTTTTATACTCAATTAAGTGCAAAGGTTTCATTGCAAAAATCCAAAAGTGAATTGGAATTCAAAACCATTTGAATTTGGTTGATTTAGTTTCCTGAAAATCGAATTGGAAAAAGAAAAAGAGTAAAAGAAAGGGAAGCAGGTCGGCGCCACTCTTCCACCCCAACAGCAGATGTGGCCCAAACTCCAGCCCACCCGGGAGAACCACCCCCCTCGCTCACCCTCTATTTCTCACCCCGCAACCGCACACACACCCGATGACGACTGGGCCCGTAGCCACGTCACCACCTTCTTCCTCAATCAGCGCCGACAACCAGCTCGCCGCTGCTGTTTATCCCCATCACTGTCGCGCTTAATTGCATTGATTCAGCGAGAGATTCTCTCCCCCGATCCCCTCTACTTAATCCCCTCCTCCTTCCGCTCATTCCCCTCAAGCCACACCCGCAAAGAGCTGCCAGGCTGCCCACGTTCGAACTCACTCCGCCGCGGTACCGAGCCTCTCCGGCGACCAATTACGGTGAGAACACCCCACCCTTGCCTCCTAATCTTGCTGTAGTGCTTGCCATACCTCCGCGCGTCTAACGCAGCTCACGGTTTCCCTTCTGGTGGCTTACAGCATCGTCTTCGTCGACAACCACAAGTGCCCGACGATGTGCTCTACTCCGGCGAGCGACTACGGTAAACCTAGCCCTTCCCCTCCTCTCTGGTTCACGCTCACACACTCACCGCCCCAGTGCGCGCCTAACGCCTCCCTTCATTTGCTTTCCCGTGCCTTGTAGTGCCGCCAATGTCGACGCCCGAGCACACCCGAAGCCGTCCTCACCTCCGGCGAGGAATTCCCGACGGTCCATCATGCCCGTGTCTCCACCTCGTCGACCATTATCATCGCCGCGTCTCCATGCTTCGGCAACGACCCACCCCATCCCCACTTGCACCCTAGCGCTGCCAGTTCACCGCCGGAAGAGGTGTCGCCGCCGCTCTGGCCATTCGCGCCGCTACTCGATGGTCAAAACATCGTGGACCGTTAGATCTAGATCTAGGGGTTAGAATTAGAAGTTAGCGCGAAGAGGTACGGTTCGATTTGGACCGCGCGATCTAACTTAGATCTAACGGCGCACAGGCCCGATCCGCATGAAGCGGTAACGACCAAAAATTGTGCCGCGTGTTAGTGTTTTCTATTTAAAAATCCAGAAAAGGTTTTAGAAAGTTTAAACTTGTAAAATTCATAACTTTTGTTCTGTTTATCCAAAAAATGCAAATAATATATCAATGGATTCACAAAAATAAATCCTACACTACTGAGGGCTTATTTTTGTATTTTGTTTCTGTAAAAATGAAGTTTTTTGCAGAGACAAATATGGGCTTATTTTTGCTATTTAAATTATTTTGGAAATTTTTATAAGGCCAAATTAAGTTTTATTTAGTCTATAAATGTTTAGTTTGGTGTTTAGTACTATTTAATTGTCTTGTTTAGTTTAAGAAAATTCATCACATGGCATTTGCATGCATTCATATATTTTTGCTTCATTATTTAGAATGTAAATTTGGTGCTATCATTTTATGTGTAGATTTTGGTGCTAGTGGTGATTGCGATTGTGAGGATTGTTGCTACTCTCCCAACTACCAAGGCAAGTGGTGCTTCATGTATTTATACCATTATTTTGACTATGCACTAGTGATATTTTGTATAGGGCTTGCATGAAATTTTTCTAAGTATCTCTATGCTATGCTATGGGAAATCCTAGTAGTTGTAGTCTTGGTAGAGTTATACTCTAAGATAAGATACTTGTTGATATCATGCTTAGCCTAGATAGTAGTAAAAAAGGGTGGATTATATACACATGCTATGGAAATTTTACTAAGTCTTTTGACTTATGTTTTTGCTTAATAAAATAACTAAGTGAATGAAACACCTGGGTGGAATGGTAATTGCTTGGATGGATTTTTGTTGAGTGGTTACCAGGGCCCCATTTTCATGGCCTACCCTGTGTATCTCACTTGTGGAATGCCACCCAGGAACAAAGAGATTTGAGATGTCAAATGTTGAGAAGCTTCAAGTGCAGCCACATGGAAATATGGGCTCTGCCTGGATCATATAGGCTGCAATAACTTAGACAGATGGACAGAAGGTGGTAGGGGTGATAGGATGGAACGCGTTCATTTGGTCTAAGGGAAGGCTTCTGAAAGATCGTGTCTCGATGCATGTCGAGTCTTGTGGGGGAAGTGCACCACCTCTCGAGAGAGTAAAATCTAAGTACTTAGTCGTGTCCCCGGCAATGGACAATTTGAACATCAAGACATGGAAACTATCAAGGATCTCCTCATCCCAATTTCTAAGTTAAAAACTTGTGGTTGAACAAGAGTAAAGGATCACCAATTTTTATTGGTAGATGCCTTCGGTGATTTTGATAAACAAAAACTTAGTGTTTTCAACTGATAGGTAAAACCTATTTTGAGAAAAGCAAGCCTAAGATACACTTAGCCAAATTCATATAGAAGTTAGAAGCTACTATTCTACTATGGTATCACTTGCCAATAGCCGGTTGTCTCTGTGTATCCTTGGACATTATCATGTATTAGATGCTTGTAAAACCATTGGATATGTTCTTCTATAGCATGAAACTAAACTGGGATTTGGTTCAGTTCTACAGTGCCCTTGGCTATGGATGGAGGTCTTAACCATGTCGGCAACAACAAGATCCTCCATGCGTCTCGGGACAACTTCCACCCTCATGTCACCATCAGTGAGTACTGCTTTTTTGCATGGTGTTTTCTTCCTGCGTCTAGCTGTTGTGTTAGTGTAGTAGGTATAAGAAGTATTGGTTGTGAATAGAAAATGTTTCTTTCAGAAAAATGACTGACTGTGTTTACATTTTTTATGCCTGATAATCTTTACATTCAATAAAGTTGAGTTAGCTATACTGTGGACAGATAATTTTCTTTTCATTTTCATTACAGTATAAGAATAATAGTTTTGCATTTAATGTGTATTGATTAATCATAGACTAATCAATATTGTTCCTCTCTATTTGCTGTAAGTTGTTCATATACCCCATGTTTTCTACTCTTTTAATAACCTTGTGTTGTTTGAATTAACAGGAGAAGGCAACATATAGCCAATTTAAGTCTGGGGTGAACAATGAGTTCTCAGCTTCTTCTTGATGGTGTCATAATCAAAGAATTAACATCCTTCTTATAGTACCGACAAGTCTGAAGAAACTGACTTGGCTTATGGTGTTTAGTGTCATTTTGAACCATCTGACTAGTGTTGTTTTTTAACCTTTTGGATGTCATGTGGAGTTATGTAATGGTTGTAAGTAGAAATTCTAGAGTGTATTGTTCGGTTGTTGTGTTATTCATGATATTTGAAATATTGCTGGGATTACTTGAATGGATAATTGCCACTGTCATATACTTGATAGAATATTAGCTTCTATGCTAATTTCTGGATCTGTGTGTTGGATCGTGTACTAACTGGACCTTTTAAAGGTCATAGCCCAACAATACTTGAATGGATAATAAACAGTAAACTGTAATTTAGTCAATTTTCAAAAACCAAAATGGACCGTGAAAGGGCAAGGCCCAGGGCTATAAAGGCCAAGGCCCAATATTGAAATATACGGTAAAAGGCCAAGCCCAAAGGAAAAAGTACATTGAAAAGGCTAAAAGCGAAGAAAAAAAGGATGGATTATTAGGCTTGGCCCATAGAAGAGACTGAATTGGATTGGGCTGATTTCACACTACGACGATTTTGTTTCGTCACAATTTTGCCACGTCGGATCAGCCACATAGGATCTGACCTGGCAAGGCCAGACAGCCCATGACGATATTGGATCGTCGTAATGGTTATGACGATACAATATCGTCATAGACGATTATGACGATTTCGTGAAAAACGTCGTTGTGTGCAATTACTGATGCTCAGTTTTTCGTCATAAGATCGTCATATATTATGGATAATGATGATTTAGTGACGAAAATGGAGGGTCATGTATCAGCATATTCCTTGTAGTGAGGATTATGACCCTAGGTTGGATTAGACTAAGAAAACACTAAGGAAAACTACAACACTTTGCAAAATTCCACACTTGCCTTTTTTCTTCTCGTAAACTTTTCTAATCTTCTTTCTCATCTCAATTTGTAGATGAACTGCATCAACGAAGCCGTCAGGAAGAGACCACTCATGACCATGACTTTGGAGTGTGAGACGGAGTTTCCCAAAGCACTCAAGAACCTTATGGTTACCATGGGGATACATGGAGCAACAGTGTACAAGGGATTTCCCGTGATGGATGAAGGAGAAGAATATTGGTTGGTGCAACTTCACTTGTACAAAAACAAGGAAGACAACCACAAGGAGTCGGGATTCTGCATGGTCACCAACTCAGAAATGAACAAGTCATTTTTGACTCTGCAAGGAATGTAGCTTGGAATGCTATCAAGGAGCTTGGTGACAGACTCAAGTGTAGAATGCTCAACACTCAAAATGACCTTATAGAAGAGAAGAAACATACTCAAGACTTAGAGGCTGCTAACCAACGTTTAAGAGAAGACATCATAGACTTAGCAATGCAATCTTGTGATCAAGATCGATATATTTCCTCTAGGGATGCCATAATAGCTATTTTGTCAAGTGAGTGAGAATTGTAATGTACTTCGTTAGTTGGACCACCACACTTGTCGTTTTTCTCGCAAAAATTTGTCTAAGTTATGTTGAACCTTAGTGTTTGCAATGGATTTGTGTATGCCATGACTTGTATGTTTTATTGTCTTGTGATTTTCTCTACTTGTATTGACTCTAACCTTTATCTATCTTATAGAATTGATGCCTAACGTTGTTATCAGCACTGCCAATGAGTTCAAGGAAACTCGTTTCGGTTCTCGTCTTGTGGAGCTCACTAGTGTGCTCAACCTCCCCCTTCCTAGTATTACGACACTCTAGCTCACCAAGTTTGAGAGGAAGCACCTTTGGGGCTTCAGAGTCACATAGCCTGGACGCCAGACAGAGCCACCCACGGAGGACATCACCTTCAAGCTGATGCATGATGACAAGGAGAAGGGCTTAGATGTAGTCATGCAGGAGTTACTTGGACGCCTGGTTGGAGGGCACTCCACCGAGCTTAGAGGCCTCTACTTTCACCCGTTCGGGAGATGCGACGAGGAGGGTGAGGCTTTAGAGTACGATGACGCTACTAGAGAGACGTTGAGCCAGTTCGTTTGTACCCTCAGGACCTAGAGGGCCTTATTAGACACCTCGACACAGAGAGGACCAACGTCATGCTTAGCAATGACGAGCTCCAGGTCCAGTTGAGGGAGAAGTATAAGCTCTTCGCGGAGCAAGATGAGATCGTCAAGGAAATGGAGGCTACATTCGAGAGCCGGGACAAAAAGTTCAAGAGTCGGGAGAAAAGAGTCCAAGACAGAAACAAGAAGATCAGGGAGATAAGGCTGAGTCAGAGGCCAAGTACTTCGAGCTCGAGCACTAGCAGGGAGTGATCGAGAGGCTGCGCTCACAGAAGAGAGCTCTCCGCACGAAGATCGAGGCCTTGACCACTAGTGTTGATGAGTACAAGACCGCCATGGAGAATGCAGGTCTTACTCTTGTTGACGTCAAGGTCGACATGGAGGAGTAGTATATACTACTTGACTATCATTTATCTTCATACTTTGATTATTGAGTCGCAGTGACCATCCAACATGTGGATGGCTTGCTATTGTGTGTTTGCATTTTCAAAACCTGTTGTTTATGTCATTCAATCTCTATGTTATTTTGAGCTTGGTTATTGTGATTGTTTTCTTTGTGATGTATTGTGCATGTTAAGCATCTATGGGTATCTCATTCTTATCCTTATTGAAACCACAGATGCCTCCCCGTCGTGCCAACCCCAACCAAAACAACAACAATAAGGTCACTCCCGAGATGCAGCAGTTGATGATAGCTCAAGCTCAACTGATGCAGATGATGACGCAGTTTATGCAAAATCATAATCAAAACAACAATAACAACAACAATCAGAACAATCCTCCAGAATTTGACATGCTCACCAGATTTCTGAGACTAAGGCCTGCAAAGTTCTCTGGAACAACTGATCCAATGGTAGCCAATGACTGGTTACTTTCAGTAAACAAGGACTTGGCAATGTTGGCTGCACCGATGAGGAAAAATTCAGGTTTGCAGCACATCTGCTCGAAGGACCAGCAGCAACCTGGTGGGACAACTTTCATATCACCACTCTCCTTGAGGATGTGACTTGGGATATTTTTAGGATGGTTTCCGTATAGCTCACATCTCATTCGGAGTGATGAACTTGAAGAAAAAGGAGTTCCACAACCTGAAACAGCGTCACTGCAGTGTGGCTGAGTACATCGAGGAGTTCAACAATCTAGCGCGCTATGCACCGGATGAAGTTGATACTGATGCTAAGAGGAAAGAGAAGTTCCTCGAAGGACTTAATGATGAGTTGAACCTACAGCTGTCTGTTGCCTATGTCCCAACCTATCAATCACTTTGTGACAAGACTACCATCTTGGAAAACAAGATGAAACAGGTTGAGGGCAGGAATAGGAAGCATAGCTTTGATAAGCATAGCTCGGGATCGTCTCACAAGCGTTCCCATCATGATGATAGTGGAAGTTCTGGATTCCACAAACATGGGAAGTACAATAGCCACCACAACCACAACCGTCATCATGACAACAAACATCATCGCAGTCATGACAATGACAAGTATAAGAACCACAAGAGTGGACACAAGAGCCACCACAGTGGAAGTGGAAATGGAAGTCAGCCTGCAAAGAGAGATATCAGTCAGGTTGAGTGTTTCAAGTGTAAGAAGATGGGGCACTATGCAAATGAGTGCCTAGAAAATAAAGTTGAAGGAACCAACAAGCCCAACCCTTTCTAGAAGGCACAAGTGAACTACATCAGTGTGGAAGATATTTATGAGGAGTCTGATGCTGCGGCTGGTAAGCTCAAGCTCAATTCTTTTCCAGAACTTGTTCTTTTTGATACTGGCGCATAGCATTCATTCATATCAAGAGAATTTGTTGATAAAAATGGGATCCTAGTTGAAACCATTGGGTGTGCTATAAAAGTAAGCTCTCCCGGTGGAGAGATGATAGTGAACCTTGGATGTCATGATCTAGTGATAGAATTTGGGAAGTATAAGTTTTCCGTTAGTTTGATAATCCTAGATTCCCAAGGATTGGATGTTATTTTGGGAATGGATTGGATGACTAAGTATGAATGAGTACTAGATTGTGCCAATCGTACTGTCACACTCACTACCCCGGACAAGAAATAGATTAGGTTCAAATCCAACTTTGAATCTAAAGGGAGTAAGCTAAATTCTCTTAAGGGGGTTAGCATAGATAGTGTGCTTATTGTGAGAGAGTATCCGGATGTGTTTCCGGAGGAATTGCCTGGAATGCCACCAGATAGAGATGTAGAGTTTCTGATTGACTTGCTGCTAGGATTTGGACCAATAGCAAAGAGACCCTACAAAATGTCAGTTGATGAGTTGAAAGAACTCAAGAAATAACTGGGAGAACAGTTGAAGGAAGGATTCATTCAACCAAGTTTTTCGTCTTGGGGAGCACCAGTTATGTTTGTGGAGAAGAAGGATAGAAGTCAAAGGCTACGCATAGACTACCGTTCACTCAATGAGGTGACTATCAAGAAAAAATATCCTTTGCCTAGAATCAATGATCTGTTTGACCAGCTAGAAGGAGCCCGTGTGTTCTCAAAGATTGATCTTCGATCAGGCTATTTCAGCTTAAGATTAGAGAGCAAGACATACTGAAGACTGCCTTCACCACTAGGTATGGTTTGTATGAGTACACCGTGATGCCATTTGGTTTGACAAATGCACCATCCTGTTTCATGAATATGATGAACAAAGTGTTCATGGAGTTTCTCGACAAGTTTGTTGTCATATTCATTGACGACATTTTGATCTACTCCAAGAGCAAATAATAGCATGAAGAGCATCTGCGTTTGATACTTGAGAAGCTCAGGGAACACAAGTTGTATGCCAAATTCAGCAAGTGTGAATTTTGGTTGAATGAAGTGGGATTTCTAGGACATATTGTGTCAGGAGATGGTGTAGCTGTCGATCCCGCAAAAGTGTCAGCTGTAACTGAGTGGGAATCTAATAAGTCAGTGAAAGAAGTTCGTAGTTTCCTCGGCTTGGTAGGATACTATAGAAGATTCATTGAGACTTTATCAAAGGTAGCTAAACCGATGACGGAGTTACTTAAGAAAGACAAGAAGTTTGACTAGACAGAAAGATGTGAACTCAGTTTCTAGGAATTGAAGAAGAGACCAGTGACAGCACCAGTCCTTTGTCTGCCAGATTTGGAAAAGGATTTCCATGTATAGTGTGATGCATCTCACCAAGGATTGGGTGGAGTTTTGATGCAAGAAGGGAAAGTTGTAGCTTATGCCTCGAGACAACTCAAAACTCATGAGGTGAATTATCCTACCCATGACTTAGAGTTAGCCTCTGTTGTCCATGCACTCAAAACATGGAGGAATTATCTTTTGGGAAAATGTTGTGAAGTGTTCACAGATCACAAAAGTTTGAAGTTTATATTCACTCGAAAAGAAATTAATATGAGACAAAGAAGATGGCTTGAACTCATGAAGGACTATGACTTGAGTTTGCAATACCATCGCGGTAAAGCAAATGTTGTAGAGGATGCTTTAAGTCGTAATGTTTATGTAAATGGCCTTACCAAGGGAGAATTTCCAGATGATATGTGTAAGGTTCCCAACCTTTAATAAGGTAGAGATCCCTGTGTTTACAATGCTAGTCCCTAGATTAATAGCTAGCATCCACAGTTAAGATGCAATATCAAGAAACAAAGGTCATAATACAACTTTACAACCAAGAATAAAATAAGTTATTACATCTTACATAGCTCATTTGGCTATTACATTACATTGCAGCAGAATATCTATAAACATGGGGTCCTTCATCTTCAAAGTGCCACAGGCAGACATGTTGGTTGTAGACTTGTAATCCTAATCATTTAAACTTCACTAATATCAATCAAACCTGCAACATAACAAGTTACAGCCACAAGGGTAAATACATTTGAATTGTATTGGCAAGTGATACTATGGTAGTATAGTGCAGTCTATCATCTATATGCATTTGGCTAAGTGGAGCTTAGGCTTGCATTGCTCAAAATAGATTTTTCCTTATCATTTGAAAACACTAAGTTTTTGTTTGGCAAAAATCACCCAAGGCATCTACCAATCAAAGATTGAAGATCCTTTAACCCTTGTTCAACCACAAGTTTTTAACTTAGAAATTGGGATGAGGAGATTCTTGATAGCTTCCATGTCTTGATGCTCAAATTGTCCTTTGCCAGGGACATGGCTAAGTACTTAGATTTTACACTCTGTAGAGGTCGTGCACTTTCCCCACAAGACTTGGTTTCACCAAGACAAGATCTTTCAGAAGCCTTTCCTTAGACCAAATGGACGCGTTCCAACCTATCATCCCACTACCACCAACTATCCAAATGGCTAAGTTCTAGCAACCTATGTGATCCAGGCAGAGCCCATAATGCCAAGTGGCTGCACTTGAAGCTTCTCAACATTTGACATCTCAAATCTCTTTGTTCCTGGGTGGCCATCCACAAGTGAGATACACAAGGTTCACCAGTCCCCTGGCCTTGTGTAACCACTCAACACAAACCATTCCTTCCCTTCCACCTAGGTGATTCATTCACTTAGTTGTTTTATTAAACAAAACACAAGTCCTCAGACTTAGAAATTTTTCCATAGCATGAATATATATTCCACCCTTGTTTTCTATTAGCTAAGCTAAGCATGATAGTAGTAGGAATCTTAACTTAGGAAATTCTACTAAGGTTTCATCTACTAGGATTTCCCATAGCATAGTTTATACTTAGCAAAATTCCATGCAAGTCCTACTTAGAAATATCACTAATGCATAGTGAAAAATAATGGGACAAAAGTATGAAGCATCACTTGCCTTTTTGGTAGAGTATAGGTTCACTTCTTGATATTTGCAATGTTCACACACTTCAAGTCACTACAATTCAATCAAGCAAATAATATTTCAATCTACCATTCAAGCAATTCATCACATAAAATGATAAAATCAAAGTAATGCATGCAAGGATGCAAGAGATTGTTTTATTTGCAAAAGTGGTTTCTAATGGGTCATAAACATTTGAAAACACCTAATGGTCATTTTATAAAGTGGCAAAGTCATTTGCAAAAGGTTTCACTTTATAAACCATTTTTAAAACAAGGTATCATTTTATGTGGTGTAGAAATATTTTTAATAAGGCATTAATCTATAGGGTTCACAAAATATGTTTTCAAACCATAAAACTTGGTGTTTGGGGTCAGAGAGTGTAAAACAAAACATTTCCCAAAGGTTTTCTTCCAAAATCACTTTTAATACTTAAACCATATTTTTATTTGACTAGAATTGGTTTAAATCCAAGATTCATTCTTTTGTTTCACCAAATACATTTTTGAAACCACAATTTGTTTCCTATGGTCAGTAGGTTCAAAACACACCATTTGCAAAAGATTTTATCTTCAAAATAATTTTGGAATTATTTTTATATCCTAAGTAAGCATACATAAGTTTCTGCAAAAACAAACATTTTACCAGAAGCTTTTTACTAAACAAAGTGTATGGTTGGCTAGGGCTTGTTTTTCTGAATCCATTTATATAAAGTTTGCAAAATTTGGACGTGTAGATCAAAAGTTATGGAATTTACAAAATCACATATCTAATAGATCAAATTTGTTCTAATTCAAATCGACAGAGACACGTGGCGTGTTCTTACTCGCTGATACCGTTTCGTCTGGATCACTCTACGGGAGGCGTTAGATCTAATTAGATCGTGTGGCACAGATTGATCAAAAATGGTTCGTTAAGTCATCTATTGTGTCCCTACGATTTGCATCCAACGGCTAGCGACGATCTGACCTAACTCGGGCGGCGCTCAGCGGCAGCGCGCGGCGACGACGCTCGGCTAGCGACGGAGCTGGCGCTAGAGGAAGCAAGGAAGAAGAAGAGATGGCTCACAGTGATCGCCGAGGCACGGGGATGCTCAACCTGCCCTTGGTTGGTGAATGGGCGCACGGGGTTGATCGGAATTCCTCGCCGGAGATCTTGCTGGCGTCGGGTATGGTCAGACGTCGACGGGGGCGAGGCTACAGGGCGTGCCAAAGCAAAGTAAAGGGTGCGTTATGCACGCACGGTATCAGGGAACATGCGTGCATCGTCGAATAGCTTCGCGGCGGTCCGAGCTTACCAGGAAACCTCGTCGGAGTGAATGGCAGGCGGTGGCGCTACGGGTCATCGTCGTTGTCGACGCTCAGGGGAGCGCGCGAGCGAGCTGGCGCTACGGGGAGGTCCGCCTGGGTCTGGGGAACTTGCCCGTGTGCTCGGGGAGGTAAGGGGCGGCAGGGTCCGACCGAAATCGATGCCGGAGCTCGTCGGGGCAGTGGGGCTTCGTAGAGGAATTAGGACGGCCTGGGGGCGCGCTAAGGTGAGGTGACCGGGGGAAATGGGGAGGGAACGCTGGCGTTTATCACTGCGTGGTTACGGCGAGGAATAAACGCAGAAGTAAAGCGAATTCAACCGGAGGAATCAACGGCAGCAACGGCTGGGCGAGTTCAACGCGGGGAGGAAGAAGGGGACGTGGCTGTGGGGTCGTCTCGTCAGCGAGGAGAGGCAGGGGAGTGGGGTCCAGTTGTCATTCGCTGTGCGGGTTAATTCGTGAGTGAGAGAAAACGCTTCGGGGGAGGGGGACAGGTGGGATGGTTGGGCCTAGTTGGGCTGGCCGGCTGGGCTGGCTCTTTTAAAAAAAATTCCTGTTCTGTTTGTTTTCTCTTTTTCCTTTTCTTTTATTCTGATTTGGTTTTGTTTGGCAAATTCAAACATTCTTTTGAATTCAAACCTTTGACAACTTTTGGGTAGGTTTAAATACTGATTAGTAGCATAATCTGATGTCAATTTTTTTTTGGAATTTACTTTATTCCTTTTTGGGTCTTTTTAATTATTAAAGTAGGTCCTTGTATTAAATCAAATAGGTTTTAATAATGTTTCGAACACCATTTAAAATCTTTTAAACCTTCCAAAATCTTTTCAGTAGGTTTTGTTTACTAAAAAGGGTGTCAAATAATTCATCTTGAATTATTTGGAAAAGTTTTTAATAAGATTTATTAATCATTTAAGATTGGGTATTTATTTTAATTCCATTAGGATTTGGTTTATGCCATTTATTTTATTTTGGAAGTTTCTTTATCCAATATTTTATTTGGATTTGGGTTATAATTCATTCCACTTGTTTAAAGATTTGGCCAAGATTTGGTTTGATCTTTGAATATTCTTTAATTAATATTTCTTTCTTCTTCTTATAAAATCCATATCTTTTTATTTAGAGATCCAAACTTGGGAATTCCAATTTGTGAAATCTTGTTTTAATTTCTTTATCCTTTTAAAACTCTCTTTGGATTATTTTCTCACCAATTGGTATGGGTTTCTTGATAGATGCTTTATTAACTTTGGGAATTCAATTTCTTATCTTATTAAATTCATAAGATTTTATTTATGGTTCCAATTAAGTGAAACCAATTTATATGGTTTTATAATATTTCTGTCTGTCTTTCTTGATCCTTTGTGAATGTTTGTTGATCAATTTTTATATGGATCAAATCCATAGGCTTGGAGATAACTTGGAAATGATTTTTATTCCATTAGGGTTTTAGGATTTGGATTTATTTCCAAGTGTTTAAATTTCCAGATACCTTCATTGAGGAATGCATTTCCCTTGATTTGGATTTTGTTGAATTCAAACTTTATCCAAAGTTTGTTCAAGATGGGATTTTAAGTTTCCTTTTAGAAACATAAGTTTCTTTTAACCCTGATTTTCAACAAAAATTTATTTTGTTTATTTTATTTTTCACATTACAAGATTTGGAAAATCTTGGGATGTGACAGGCTACCACCCTTAAAATAAATCTCGTCCCGAGATTTGGGAAGGCTAGGGTTACAAGTAGGCTCAAAGCATCTAGGGTACTACCACCCTTAAAAATTTTCCAACTAGATTACATATTGTCCTTCTTGGGATCTTGTTGAAATCTCTCTGGGCAAACATCTGCATAGTGTCCTTTGTTTCCACATTTGAAACATGTGACAAGGCTGAGATCCTTCATAGGCTTTATCTTAGGTTTCATCCTTTCTGGACAGTTGCTTGCATAATGTCCTTGGTTACCACAACTGAAACATGTGATAAGATTGAGTTCTTCACGTATCTTCTATGGACAAGTTGCTACATAATGGCCTAGCTCTTTGCAGTTGTTGCACCACACTTGGCCAATCTCCTTATACTTATTCTTCTCTGTACATTCACTGGCATAGTGTCCCGTTTCTTTACAATGATTACATTGCACATGGCTTTTGTCCTTCTTTTTCTTGGGTTTCTCCAAAGCTAGGAGTGCTTCTAGTTCATGTTCTTCATATGTTATCTTATAGGTAGGAATGTCTACTGGTTTCTTTGACCTTCTATTGCTCCTTGGATAATTCATATGCCTCTTCTTTGGTCCTTTAAATTGGGTCGTATTGCATGGAGGTATAAGTGGAGATTTTCCTTTGTCCTCATCCTTCTTGGTAGACTTGACTCCCTCTTGATAGTCTGCAATCAGTTGTTGCACTCCACCTTGTTTCCTTTGTTCAACATGGAATAGATGGGGCATTGGATAGGGACATGATTATTTCCTTCACATAGGTAACAAGTAGCTTCGGATGTGGGGCATTGGTCAATTGGATGTTTCTCTTCACAATTGGGGCATTGATCTCCATGCTCCTTGGAAGTGTGATCCTTGTCTCCACAAATATTGAAAGCTTTGGTTCCTTCTAGAATAACAGCTTTGTCATCTTTGTTGTCACAAACTCCTTTGGAAGGGTTGCTTTCCATGTTGAGCATTTGATCTGTCACCTTATGCAACAATTGGGATTGGGTTTCCAAAAACCTTTGCAGGGTTGGATCTTCCCCACTGGTGTTGGCTATGAATTGAGCTGTCATTTGGTTCAACTGGTTTTGGGTTGCTATAAGTTCTCTCAAGTTTTCCTCTTGGTTGTTGTTGGTGTCATCAACCTTGATGTTGGAGTCTCTTGGAGTAGTCATCTATTTGGGTTGAATTGAGATTAGAATAGGCAAAAAGATTTCTAAGTAAGGATTCTAATCACACACATCACAATTCACACAAGCAATGTGCAAGCAATCACAAACAAACATTTCACTCAAACAACAAAGTTCAAGCACATTTTTAGGCAACAAAATATTTTTGTTACACCACATAAGTTGGTGTGTTTGATCTATACTTAATATGGTGATCCCATCTTGAATAATAGTTTCTAGCTTCTACATGAATTTGGCTAAGTGTAGCTTAGGCTTGCTTTGCTCTATCGGTTGAAAATATGAAGTTTTTGTTTGGCAAAAACTCCCAAGGAACCACCAATATACATTGGTGAACCTTTACCCTTGTTCAGCCACAAGTTTTTAACTTATAAATTGGGATGAGGAGATTCTTGATAGCTTCCATGTCTTGATGCTCAAATTTTCCATTGCCGGGGACACAACTAAGTACTTAGATTCTTCCTTCTCGAGAAGTGGTGCACTTTCCCCACAAGACTCGACATGCATCGAGATAGGACCTTTCAGAAGACTTCTCTTAGACCAAAATGGACGCGTTCCCAAACCTATCACCCCTACCACCAACTGTCCATTTGGATAAGTTATTGCAACCTATGTGATCCAGGCAGAGCCCATAATGCCATGTGGCTACACTAGAAGCTTCTTAACATATGGCATCTCAAATCCCTTTGTTCCTGGGTGGCTTTCCACAAGTGTGATACACAAGGTAGACCATTGATATGGGCCTTGTGTAACCACTCAACATAACCCAAACATACCATTCCACCCAGGTGTTTCATTCACTTAGTTGTTTTATTAAGCAAAACCCAAGTCCAAAGACTTAGAAATATTTTCCATAACATGTATATAATCTACTCTTGGTTGCTACTAGCTAGGATAAGCATGGCAATATGGCAAGTATCTTAACTTAGAGAAAATGCTAACAATTCTACAACTACTAGGATTTCCCAAGCATAGCATATAGATATTAAGCAAAAATTATCATGCAAGCTCTATACAAAATATCACTAATGCATAGTCAAAATATTGGGATAAAAATATGAAGCACCACTTGCCTTGGTAGTTGGGGGAGTAGCAACAATCCTCACACTCACAATCACCACTAGCACCAAAATCTACACATAAATGATAGCACCAAATTCATATTCCAAACAAGTCAAGCAAAAATATATGAATGCATGCAAATGACATGTGATGATTTTTCTAAACTAAACAAGACAAGTAAAACAGTAGTGAACATTAAACTAAACATTTATACACCAATAAAATTAATTTGGATTTTAAAACATTTTCCAAATAATTTTTATACATAAAATAGGCTTATAAATGTCTCTAAAATTCTATTTTAACAGAAGCAATTCACAAAATTAAGCTTGAAGATGTCTAGGATTTATTTTTGTGATTCCAATGATTTATTATTTGCATTTTTGGATAAACATAACAAAAGTTATTCAATTTACAAGTTTAAATAACTAATAGATTCAAAAACAGATTTTAATTTAAAAACCCAGACACGTGGGTGTATCTGATTGGCCCGTACCAGTTAGGCTAGATCGATCAACGAGAGCCGCAAGATTTAAATGAAATTGCACGGGCCAGATTTAATCGTACCCCTTCGATAAGTGATCTAATCTAACGCACTAGATCTATATCCAACGGCCCACGACGGCTTGGCCAAGAACTGGCGGTGCGCGTCGTTGTAGCGGCGGCGACGCTACTGGAGGCGACGGTCCGACAAATACAGGAGGGGCTGGGGTTTGTGGTGTGGCTTACCAGACTCGCAAGAACACAAGGAAGCTCAACGTGCTACTGGCGTGTACAGGGGCGGTCTGTAGCAGTGGCTAGCGCTCGCCGGAGTTGCGGGCAGCGTCGGGTTCTTGCGGACGGTGACGTTGACGACGTTCTGGATCTCCCTAGAACAAGCCAAGAGCATCAGTGTGTGCACAAGGATCAGGCGAACACTGTCGTGGTGGTGGCACGACAGATGGCATGGGTAGGCTAAAGTATGGGGCCAATGGATGCTAGAGGGATTCGGGGAGGGAAGATGTAGTGAGTTCTACACTCAATTGACTAACAAGTAGATCTTTATTCCTCCTCTCAAGAACTACAAGTGCTCCTAGAGCTGTATCATAGAGAAGAAGAAAACTGCTACACGAGCCTTTCGGTCTGGAATGAATCGATCCTATTCTCAGGAGCCCGTACCCCTCCTTATAAAGGGGTTCCTTGACTCCTTCTAGGGCTGACGTGGCAAGCATATTCTTGTAATATGCTTGTCCCAAAGTGCTAACTCGGCGGGCTCCTTTCCGTTTCACCCTTCTATCGACGGCAAAGTTCCAGAGGCCCTCACATGTGTGCCTCGGGCTTCCTCACTGTCACCTCTGTGACGCTCGTCTGCCCCTCTGCTGCTCTGCTCTTTGTCCTTAGCGCTTGGCTCCTTCTAGATTCCTCCTAGCCAGCAACTAGGGTATGACTATAGGCTCCTCCTTCTCCTGCAAGTTTCACGTTACTCGGCCTCATCTCGCATAATTCGGCTCGGCCTTCACCTCGGTCGGATCTTGCATGATTCAGCCGACTCAGTTAGTAATTCGGCTTAAGGTAAGTGAGATTCCTTTCTTCTTTCCCCTATCTCGACCCTATCCGGGATCACCCCCAACATTAGTCCCTGAAGCTGGTGCGGTCCTACCGGAAACCTCGGCCGGGCCACATCAGTTTCCGGATATTTATTCTATCTCACTTTTTGTCCGAGGTATTTCTTAGCGGACGTTCTTTTTCTATTATCCTTTTCCTTATTTCCTCCTTTTCCCGCTATGTACTACGATCCGAGTTATCTTCTGTTGTTTGGGGTATTTGCTTGGCTTCCTGAGTAAGCCTTGTCCTACGTGTACCAATCATCATTGTTCTCTAGTTTTTTGTTCCTCTACAGTGTTCACTGACATGCTACAGTGATTACTGCGCCCGTCGCGTTGGTGCAGTAACGCCTCGAGTACCACAGCAGTCAGAAGGCCCGATCCCCTCCCGCGCCATGTGGCCTTCGCTGTGGCTCCACTGCTTGTGTGTCATTAAGCGATACACGCGATTACGCGGTTAGCGTGGCACAACCACGATCCCACTACGGTTTACCCTATGCGGTTATAAAGAGGAGAGCGGGGTAGGTTGATTCACTATTCCCCTTCCTGCCCCCTTCATCTTCTTCCTCGCACCGCCGCCTCCGTTCGTGTTCTAGTGGCCGTGCCACCGCTGTTCCTCCTCGACGGACACGCTGCGCCTCTCTGGCTCCCGCGACCTTGCCGCAGCGCCTCCGCTTTGGCGCTCTCACCGGTGAGTTTCTTTACTGCGCCGCCGCTAGGTTCTAGCGTCAGGCGTTCTTCTAGTTTTCCTAGATTTCTCGCGGCGGTTCTTTCTCTGTTCTGCTGCTACGTTTGTCACCATCGCGACGGGGCCCTGCACCTCTAGGCCTCTCCCCCCCACCAGTTTTTATTTTGTTGATTCCTCTGACGAGCCCATGTCTAGCTCTGCTAGTGGCGCTCTCGTCGGGGAAGAAGACCTTGCGGAGGGTCCAGAACGTGGTTCCTGGCAAGGTTCCACGGTTACTCACCGGGAGATAGAATGGCTTATCAAGACACGCCGAATCCATGCCGAGGTAAGCTGTTGCTTACCCGGCAAAGAATCCTCCCCTGTACTCGATGAGGGTGAGTTCGTGGTGTTTATGTCCCACTTTGCTCACGGATTCGGCCTTCCTCTTAGCGATTTCGCTAGGATTTTCTTAGATTACTTCGGCCTTCAGCCGCATCACCTGCCGGCTAACGCCGTTGCTTCTCTGTCGGCTTTTATATCGGCTTCGGAGGGGTACTTCGGCCTCTGTCCTTCTATAGATGTTTGGTCCAAATTCTTTCAGATCCGAGCTAATGTAGTGCCGGACAAATCTCTTCATCCTTCTGAAAAATCTCTCACCCAATGCGGAGCTGCCTCTATTACACCTCGGAAAAACTCCATGTTCCCCGCGTTGCCGGCCTCGAATCTTGTAAGAAGTGGCATAGATCATTTTTCTATGTCAAGAACACTGGGAAAGAAGACAAGATTTGGCTCCTCGCTTTCTCTATTGGTCCTCCCTCAAAGAAGAACTGGATCTATAATCTGAGGAAGACCCATGCTCTTGCCAAGGCATTCGAGCTCCGGCTTATTAAGGAACTGACTCGTGCTAGGCTCCGAGGTGAGGACTTGATGACTGTGTTTGTTAGCAGCCGAATCTGCCCACAAGCTCTGCTATATGAGTGGTCCTTTGGATCCCAACCGTGTTTCTATGGTTGAGCTTGATGACTATCAAATCTATAAACGTGTCCGGGCTATTTTCAAGACCGAGATACCCGAGGAATAGACTTGGGGACTGAGGCCATTTTCTCGCGGCAATCCTCCGCCTCAGGTAAACTAAACACTGGTGTTTTATTCCGAGTTGTTCTTCCATTGTTCTTTTGCTAACCCTTACCCACTTTTCTCGCAGAGGTTTGCGGAGCAGAAGACAGAAGATGCCGAGGTTTTGGCTCTTCCTTGGACTGCTGACCGCAATACCCCGGATAACGGAGAGCCTGACCCAGAGGAGTTTGTCCCCAAGTCGGATGCTGCTCCTATTCGTCCTCGGAGCAAGACCTCGGCCTATGCAGACGAAGTTGATTCGGACGACGTCCAAATTCTTGAGGTAGTTGCCACAGTGCCTATCTCTTACACATTTCCGACTCCTTCTTTCCCAGCTAATCGAGCTGGCCAGGTGCACGACGTCGAGCCTCTTGCTTCTGAAGCCTCTGTCGCTTCGAAGAAGCGCACTGCTTCGACGGACCCTTCTGATTCTGCCCCCAAGAAGCGAACCAAGAAATCTTCTCAGCACATTCCGAGGCATAAGACTATGCCCGGGGTTGCTGGGTAAGGTTCCCTTTATATTTTCATTTGTATTTCTTGTTTCTCTCTTTCGATTTCTAAACTAATTTCTACCTTCTTTGCAAAGCTCCACTTTCTGCAAAGCCGAGCGGTCCGAGTATGACCTCTCATACTACTCGAATGTCTTCACCTTCTCCTCCGAAGGATACTCGCGTTCCCAGTCCTCCCGTGATGATTCTCCTCCTAGGCCGACTAATGTGTCACCTCGACAAGATGAGCCCATTGCTCCCCCTGTCGTTGCCGATGTTACCCCCACGCTGGATCACCCAGCCGACTCTGCTGTACCACTTAAGGCTCCCGAGGATTCCGCCAATGACCCTGTGACCACTGCGGTTCCAACTCCTACTCCGATTCCCATAGAAGATACCACTACCTCGGCGCCTTCAGAGACTGTTGTCCTTCCCGCCGCCAAGGATGTGGCCGCCAGTACTGAAGTTGTTCCTCCTGCCGAAGTTTCTACGAAGAGCAAGAAAGTTGTCGCACTAAATCCTTGCCCACTCAGAAAAGGCCAACAAGCTCTTCTCAACCCAGCATTGCCGATATACTTTGTAAGGGATCTTCCTCCGCTAAACCTGGTGTCGCCCTTGCTGCCGACACTCAGCTTACTCTTCATAAGAGTCCGGCAGCGGCAGCAGTTACACAACAGGCCCGAGGTAAGGTGTTGACCCGTACTGAGAGCGGGAACAGCCACGGCTCACTAGTGGGGTATGCCACTAACTGGAATATCGCCGATCAACTTGAAGGCAAGCCGAGTAGCCAACTATTTCAGCTTTCCGACATCAGCAGTCGCTTGCATATGGTTGCTAAGATTATCCTTGATAGTGATAAGATGAACGAGGTAAGCGCCTTCGTCTATTATTCAGATGGTATTATACACATACTAGTCCACGAAGCTTCCAACCAGATAATTTTTATTCGTTTGGAAGCTTCATCATGTTTCAAATGCATTACTTGCTAAGTCAATTTTCTTCGTGATTCGGATTAGCCGTGGTCTAGAATATCAAACCATTCAGCTCCGAGTCAAGTTTTACTTGATTCGGTTCTATCTTACCTTTGAATATCCAGCCACTTATATCCGAGTCAAGTTTTGCGTGATTCGGATCTGCTTTAGCTTTGAATATCCGGCCACCTAGATCCGAGTCAAGTTTTACTTGATTCGGATCTATTTTAGCTTTGAATATCCAGCCACCTAGATCTGAGTCAAGTTTTACTTGATTCAGATATGTTTTATCTTTGAATATCCAGCCACCTAGATCGGAGTCAAGTTTTACTTGATTCGGATCTGTTTTAGCTTTGAATATCCAGCCACCTAGATCCGAGTCAAGTTTTACTTGATTCGAATATGTTTTAGCTTTGCATATCCAGCCACCTAGATTCGAGTCAAGTTTTACTTGATTCAGATCTGTTTTAGCTTTGAATATCTAGCCACCTTGATCCGAGTCAAGTTTTACTTGATTCAGATTTGTTTTAGCTTTGAATATCCAGCCACCTAGATCTGAGTCAAGTTTTACTTGATTTGGATCTGTTTTAGCTTTGAATATCTAGCCACCTAGATCCGAGTCAAGTTTTACTTGATTCGGATCTGTTTTAGCTTTGAATATCCAGCCACCTAGATCCGAGTCAAGTTTTATTTGATTCGGATCTGTTTTAGCTTTGAATATCTAGCCACCTAGATCCGAGTCAAGTTTTACTTGATTCGGATCTATTTTAGCTTTGAATATCCGGCCACCAAGATCTGAGTCAAGTTTTACTTGATTCGGATCTGTTTTGGCTTTGAATATCCAGCCACCTAGATCTGAGTCAAGTTTTACTTGATTCGGATATGTTTTAGCTTTGAATATCCAGCCACCTATATCTGAGTCAAGTTTTACTTCATTCGGATCTGTTTTAGCTTTGAATATCCAGCCACCTAGATCTGAGTCATGTTTCACTTGATCCGGATCTGTTTTAGCTTTGAATATCCAACCACTTAGATCTGAGTCAAGTTTTACTTGATTCGTATCTGTTTTAGCTTTGAATATCCACCTTTGCAACTTTCTTTTGTATTCAGGTTGCCCATGATCGGCGGACAGCCGAATTTCAAAGGTTGCTCTTTGCGCACAAGAAACTTCAAGATAAATATGAGCAAATTGTCCCTGTTGTGAAGAAAACTGGTAAATTATCTAGTCCATTTGGTTCATTTGACCCTTGTAAAAGATTTAGTTTTTGTGCCAACTCGTATCTTGCTGATATGCAGCTAGTGTCAATAATCTGAATACTCTTCTTACCAAGAAAGTTGGCGCTCTCGAAGGTTAGTTACTCCTTTTTGCCTTTTAATTTGTTGATTCTTTGTTTGAGGTAAATCTTGGGTATCTTACGATCCCCCATCTTTGGTATAGCCGAGTTACAAAACCTTGCAGCGTCGCATCAAGAATGCATATCTACGCCTGATATGATGCTACAAGCTGCCACTCACTCGGCCCTTCTCAAGGAAAAGGATGACGAGATAACCCGATTACGTGCCGAGGTTGAATCTCTTAAGATCTCCCAAAAGTCTGAATTGGAGAAGGTTGACCAGGAGTTTTCTGAGGAAAAGAACCGACTAAGCCTGCAGCTTCAGAAGGTCAAAGAACTTCTTGACGCTGCCGAACTAAAAAATCGGGCGATGAGCAAGGAAATCCCTCGTTTCGAGAAGAGTAGGACCGATTGGTCCCTGGATCTCTAGAAAATGCTGAGTTACATCCATCGTAAGTTTCCGTCTCTCCCCGAGTTATTCTCTTCCCTTTCTTATCTTAACTTATATGACTTCCTTTCGTGTAGATCATTTTATAAAAGCTAAACCTGTGAGCTCCAAGGCTGTAATTTTTGCTCGCGTGCGCCGGGGTGTTCCCGTTGCTCCGAATCAAGAATATTCGATGGAAGAATTCCTGATTGCCGTTGGCGCTGCTATTTGACCAATGAAAATTATGGGAAGAGATCTGGTGCAAGCAGCTATTCGGGCCTACAATGTCCTTTGGCAGAATACGTCGGATATTGATGAAGTAGAAGTGCTTGTGGCGAGGCTGATAGAATCTCAGACTCAACTTAATCTCTGAGGGAATCTGCTGGAAGGGCTGGTGCTGATATGGCGCTTACAGTTGTTTTTTCATGTTATGAGGATATTTCCCTCGATATCCTGATGAACTTGCGCACTGGCTCTCCTTGGATTGAGAATCCAGAGTTCGTTACTCGTCGTCAGTCCCATTCCTATCAGCTAATCGAGTATGCTGACATGCATCATTGGATCGATGTGCCTAGTTTTCTTCCCAACCCAGCCGATGGTGCCGAAGCTGAAGATGCATCTGGTGGTGATTCGGCTGATCAAGATGAATCGGAGGATGGCTCGGATAATGCCGATGATTCCAATGACAGCTCAGATGGAGATGGCGACTCTCGATCGTCTTCCAAAGGAACCGAAGCTTCTCGAGCCCAAGGTGATGTCTCCGAGCAGCCAGAGTTTGGCCCCGGTGTTACTACGGCCCCCGTCGATGCCGAGGTAACCTCTGCAGAGGCCCAACCAACCTCGGAGCACCCAGTAGAATATAGCTCTGAAGGAGACCGAGGTTATTCCGCCTGCGTCCGAAACTCCTGGTGCTGCTACTGTTCCTTCCACGGGTGATTTGGCCTCTGCCGATGTTTAGGCTCAGCAACTCTTATTTTATTTAAGCCCCCGGTATGTCGGATGTATGCTGTCTTTGAAACAGTTATCCGCCTTTTGGTACAATGTGAATCATTTTGCCTTTGGCCTCTGATGCCCTGGTAATTGTTGTTACTCTATCTAACTGAGTATGTGAATCGTATCTTTGCTTTGTCGAACTTTAATTTCGTAAATCCGGATCACTTTTTTCATGAGACTTATTTCCGTTTGGCACCCATCTTGTGTTTCTTATTCATTCCTGTTTGCAGAACTGTTGGTTCTGCAATTTCTCCTTGGAGGATTATAAATCCTAAGCTCATATATTTCTTTAAACTGATGGCCATACTACCTTTCCGAGGTACCTGTTGGTGAAATGATATAGATAAGGTACTTTCATCATTATACCTCGAATTGCTAATGTTTTCATTTGCGTTACTATGATAGTACAAACTGTTGGTTGTTTCCTCCGTGTTATTTCTCCGGTTGCCGAGGCAAGTTTACATCGCGTTTTGTGATTGATGACTGATTAGTCGGGGCAGTCCCCGAGTTATTGCTTGAGTTACCGAACCTTTATGTATATGCCAAAAATCAGCGGACACTATGAGGCAGTCCCCGAGTTATTTCTCGGGTTGTTGAAGTTTCACACATGCTCAAAAATAACAAACAACATGAGGCAGTCCCCGAGTTACTGCTCGGGTTGTCGAAGTTTCACTCATGCTCAAAAAATAACAAACAACATGAGGCAGTCCCCGAGTTACTGCTCGGGTTGCCGAGGTTTGATACATAGTACAAAATAAGAAATAACATGGGGCACTTCCCGAGTCACTGCTCGAGGTGCCGAAGTCTGATACATAGTTGATACACTGATTTGGTGCATCATGTCACAATATGCAATATAGGGCTTCTAAGTGTAGAATGGATGAAGTAAGGCTATGTTCCATGGTCTTTTTTGATTCATCTTCGGCCTTGCCTTCCTTGTTCTTTTCTGGTGTCTGAGCATCGATCAGGTAGTATGCATCATTGTGTAATGGTTTACTCACGATAAATGGTCCTTCCCATGGGGGTGAGAGCTTGTGCATGCCGGCTGTGCGTTGCACTAGCCGAAGAACTAGATCGCCTTCTTTAAAAACTCTGGGACTGACCTTTTTTCTATGATATCGTCTGAGCTCTTGCTGATAAATAGTTGATCTTGATAATGCCAATTCCCTTGCTTCCTCTAGCAAGTCCACATCATCTTGCCGTGATATTTCGTTTATCTCGGCATTTGTGTATTGGGACACTCTTGGCGAGTCATGCATTATGTCGGCTGTAAGTATAGCTTCTTCCCCGTATATGAGAAAGAACGGGGTATATCCCGTCGATCTATTTGGGGTGGTCCTGAGGGTCCACAGCATTGCTGGAAGTTCCTCAATCTAGCATCCTACCGACCTTTGTAGTGGTTCAATTAGCCCAGGTTTTATTCCTGACAATACTAGTCCATTTTCTCTTTCTACTTGCCCATTCGATGCCGGGTGAGCTACCGAGGCAACATCGAGTCTTATGTGTTTCTCTTGGCAGAATCTAGCGAAAGCTCCTTCGGTGAAGTTCGTGCCGTTATCCGTGATGATACTGTGTGGGTATCCATATCTTAAGATAATATCTTTGAGGAATTGGGCCCGTCACATTTTCTTATTGTCTTTACTTCTATCCACTTTGTGAACTTGTCCAACATGACCAGAATATGAGTCATTCAGCCGCGAGCCGGCCTAAATGGACATACCGTATTTAAACACCACACTGAAAATGGCCAAGTGATGGGTATTGTTTTTAACTCGGATGAAGGAAGATGTATCTTTCTGGCGTATCTCTGACAACCATTACACCTTTCTACCAATTCCTTTGCTTCTTTCAGCGCAGTTGGACAATAAAACCCATGCCTAAATGCTTTGGCCACTAGGGCTCTAGACGAGGTGTGATGCCCACATTCTCCTTGATGTATATCCAAAAGAATTTTCTGCCCTTCTGCCGAGTCAACACATCACTACTAGGAAAATGGCTATAGGTAATCAGCACATCCGTGGCTCACATGGTTGAAGCGCCCCACGGCTAAAACAGGCGTGGCTCACCTATGGGCAGTGCCCTACTAGTAACTAGAACAACCGTGACGCACATGACCATAGTGCGCCACAGATATGTGTGGGCCAGGGCCTTGTTGGCCGCACGCCAGATATCCGTAGCGCACATAGGGTAGGTGCGCAACGGTTGTTAGCGTCAACCATGGCGCACATGGAGGGGGTGCGCTACGCCTAAGCGCATGCCCCTCTCTGCTGTAAAACGGCCAGACACATCCGTGGCGCACTACGGCATGTGCGCCACGGATGTTACTAATCCCTGTGGCGCACTGGGGCCGAGTGCGCCACGGATGTGGCGATTTTTTTGGCAGCCCCACTTTATGTGCACATGTGTGATCATCCACCATCCCACACTTCACTTTCCCCTTCTTCTTCCTACTTAGATCTAGTTGGGATCTTCTCCTTCCCACCTCAATTTCTCCACCCATTCACCATTTTTAGCATGTAGAACTTGCCTTGGATGTTACATAAGTAATAGAGGAAGGTCTCCGGTCTCTCATCTACTTCTCCGGTCTCGCGCGCACCTCTCCTTTCCATCTTTCTCGTGATTGGTCTCTCATCTCGGTAAGTTGTCCATGTAAGGATGTGTTCCTGTGTATATGGATGATATGCTCATATGTATGTAGATGATCGATGCTCATGATGTGTGTATGAGAGGATCGATGGTCATATGTGTGTGTATATGGAGAGTATCAATGATGCTCATGCATGTGTGTATGGAGAGGATAATGATATGTTCATGTGTGTATGGATCGGTCTCTCTCTCTTGTGTTTGTATGTGAACAAGTCGCCATTTGTTTTGCCAAAATGTTGATTCATTTCCATTTTGGCAAGACTTTGGTATTTCGCAAAGGTCCTAATTTTAGGATAGGTCATGCCGAAATTTTCTATCGACCATTGCATGCATGCATTGATTATGTGGTTCTAATAGACTTCTAATTGTACCGTGTACACCGTGCAGGCAAAAATGGTGCTCATAATGAGCGAATACATTGTGGCTATATTTTTGAAATGTGTGACGGCCGACATGATACGAAATAACAAGAAGGGTATAAGATGTCCGTGCAGAAGATGCAAACTCAACTGGGTGATCGACCCAGATTCTGGGAATCTGCAGGCGCACCTGCTCCGCCATGGTTTCATGGATGGATACACTCGTTGGATAAGCGATGACAAAGACGATGGAGACGGTGAAGATGGGCAACATGACAATGATCATCAGCGAGAACGGGCGAGATGATGAAGACTCTCCTGGAGATGGTGAAGGTGCGGAAGCAGACCCGATGAAGGATGCAGGCCCGATGATACCCGGTTGAATGTAACGCTCAAGGCTATGGAGATGAAGGCAAAACACAAATTGAGCGACGTAAGCTTCGACGATATGATGGCATTCTGGCACGATCATCTCCCGGAGGGGAACACATGTCCAACTAGTATCGAGGACGCCAAGAAAATCGTCGGTCCTCTCGATCTACCGCATGTTAGATATCAGGTATGCATCAACGATTGCATCATTTATCAGGGCGAGGATGCAGAGAAAACCACATGTCTGGTGTGCGGCGTGAGCCGATACAAGAAAGGGAAGAAAGCACCTCGAAAAGTGGTATGGTAATTTCCTATCACTCCTCGTCTGCAGCACTATTTCGCGGACCCTAAGGAAGCGAAGATCATGCGATGGCATGCGGAAAGGAAGAAGCCAGGAGATGATGATGACCCCGAAAAGGATGATCTGCTGACGCACCCTTCAGATGCTAGCCAGTGGAAAGCATTGGACCTCGAATTCCTAGAATTCGGTGGAGATTCGAGAAACATCAGGCTTGGTGCGAGCACCGATGGATTCAATCCGTTCGGTAGCCAGAGCAGCACGCACAACACTTGGCCCATGTTTGTATGGATGTAGAACCTCCCTCCATGGTTGTGCATGAAGAAGAAGTACATACAAATTAGTATGCTAATTCAAGGGCCAAAACAACCTGGTACCAACATCAATCTGTATCTCGGGCTGTTGAGAGAGGAGATAGCCATGTTATGGGAATCTGGAGCCAATACTTACGACTCCGTCGCACAAGATTATTTCACTATGAGAGCCGCGTTGGTCACTACGGTGCAAGACTATCCAGGTTGCGGGTATATCTCGGGGCAGGTTATCCAAGGATTCTGCGCATGCGTTAGGTGCATGGATAACACAAGCTATCTCCAACTAGAGAAAGATCCAGGGTCATTGAAAACCGTGTTCATGGCGCACCGGAGGTGGCTCGTCAAGAATGATTCATGGAGAAAACGTGGAGACCTGTTCGATGGCAAATCCGAGACCCGAGGAATCCCAGAGCGTAGGAGCAGCGAAGAAGTGGAAGAGTTGCTGAAAAACTGGAAAGATTGTCCTAAGCCTGGAAAGAAGCGAAAGAGGCAGCAACAAGACAAGCCGCTGATGAAGGTATGGAAAACAAGGTCTGTTTTCTGGGAGTTGCCATACTGGAAGTTTCTCCGCACGCCTCATCGCCTCGACATCATGCATATCACGAAAAACGTGTGCGAGAGTCTGGTCGCCACCATAATCAACATGCCAGATAGGACGAAAGATGGTCCGAAAGCAAGGCACGACCTGATATGCTTGGGTATCCGGAAGGAGCTTCACGGAGGACGCACTACTCCTGATGATCAGAAAGATGACGATGATCATGAGTCTGAGACGACACAAGGTCGTCGGAAGGGTAAAAAGTTCAAGAAGAACGAATATTACTGTCCTCCTTCTTGCTTCACTCTAAGCCAGGATGAGATCAAACAGTTTTTCAAGTGCCTTCTAGGCGTCAAATTTCCTTACGGCTACGCGGGCAAGATAAGCATATACCTAGACAAAGCGAAGCAGAGGTTCAGTGGCATGAAGTCTCACGACTGTGCCGTGCTAATGACGCAGGTACTTCCGGTCGCACTAAGAGGGATAATGGACGAGCACGTCCGTGAAACGTTATTTGGCCTCTGCAAGTTTTTCGACGTCATCTCTAGGAAGTCGATTGGCGTGAATCAGCTCGGGAGGCTACAGGAGCAGATTGTGGTGATACTATGTGATCTTGAGGTCTACTTCCCACCCACATTCTTTGACATTATGGTGCATCTGCTGGTCCATGTCGTGGAGGACATCGTATAACTCGGGACGATGTTCCTCCGCAGCATGATGGCGTTCGAAAGGATGAACGGACACATCAAAGGATACGTTCGCAACAGGTCCCGTCCAGATGGAAGCATAGCCAAGGGATTTCTGGCCGAAGAGTGCATCTCTTTCTGCACGGATTATCTAGACATCGAGAACCCTGTAGGTCTTCCCGTCAATAGGCACCTTGGCAAGCTCAACGGATCTGGTCACCGAGAGGGTCGTCGCATATTGCATGCAGACTTCGATTTTCGACGCGCAGACTTTGATCGAGCAAACCTCGTCGTGCTACATCATTTAGAACTGGTCGATCCTTGGGTACAGAAGCACAAAAGGTTAATCGAGAAGAAGTACAGTGACCGGGGCATACAGAGGACGCAGGGAGAAATAATCAAAGAGCACAACTCAGATTTCACGCGTTGGTTTAGGCAGACGCTCCTTGATAATCCCCCGCGATCGCATTCTTTTAACACGGAAAAGATCATATTCACCTTGTCGCAGGGACCGATGCAAAACCTGGTGACCTATCAGGCGTATGATATCAACGGCTACACATTCTACATGGAGGAAAAGGACAACAAGTGTGATTATCAGAACTCAGGCGTAACGTCAGAATTCTACACCGATGACAACATGAAGGAAAGATTATATGGAAGAATCGAGGAGATCTGGGAGCTCGACTACTGCGAAGAAAAGGTGCCGATGTTCCGTGTCAGATGGGCAAAGAGCGTCGAAATAGAAGACCGGTATTTCACAACCATGGTTATACCCGAAGCAGCCAAATCCAAGGCCGCCGGTGCGAACGTGGCCGCAAAAAATGAACCGTGGGTACTGGCTACCAAAGTGGACTGTAACACCCTCAGAATCGGCCCTATGCAAGTTTTAGCAAAACTCGCCAAACCCGCATAGAAACGATTCGAAGGTGCCCACCAGGCACTTTCGTGCGGGTGGAAAGCAAAGTAATAACATTACACAACAGTCCTCGATGGGACCCACAGAACAGATATATATACAACAGCGACTCGAAGAGTCAAGAATACAAATATAATATACAAAGATCCAAATCACCTTGAAAACGATGGGGCGTCCGACTACGGACAAGATGCAAATGGGGCTAAGAGCCCTGAAGAATAACCAATGGCGTCCATAACCCTGCCCAGGCCAAGCCGGAAGGGTAACCCTGCTAACGGCGTCGATCTCAAAACCTGCTTAAACAAAAGGGGTGCCGACAAAGGGAAAAGGAAAAAGAAGGAGCGTCAGTACTGAGGCCAGTACACGGCGAGGCTAGAATTCGGCGGTCCTCGCCTACATAGGTATGGTGGACTGAGCGGCAGCGGCAGCGTGCACTAAACAACCTATAGAGACTCGATACAACGGGCGGCTAGCAGAGAGGGGTAAGAAAGACCTATTCGGATCCAACCTGATACTATCATCAAACAAACCCATCCTGGCGTTTCCCCCTCGAGACCAAACGAGGAAGTCAACCGAGGAACTCACACAGTTGGCAGTTTTACTTATTCAGTTATAGTTGCGGCACTTTACTAGTCAGGTTTAGATAATCGTCCTGATAACGTAAGCAGTGGGCACTTTTAGTTAACCATTCCGTTATAGTTACAACACTTACTAGTCAGGTTCAATGATCATGAGATAACCCCAAAACCCAGCAGTTGTTGGTACTTTTACTTAGCCATTCCGTTGTAGTGAAGCTGATTACTAATCATATCGGGAACAAGTCAATTTAAAACAATAAACTTTAGTTATAGTTGTCTATGATCAAGCATTGTGCTCCAAGTCGTCCATAACCGCGGACACGGCTTCTCGAAAAGATTTAACCCTGCAGGGGTGCACCAAAGTATCCACAGGCACTTCGACCCTTTTTGCCAGATCAGTTAACATACACCCATCGGTATGTCGGCGGGGCCTAAGTCACGACGTTCCCAGACCCAAAGCAAGCACGGGGGGCCACCCCACCGAGTCGACACCCGCAACGGAGTCGGCCGGTCTCCGAGACGGACTCAGGGTTTGGGTGGACGGCAGTGAGCGACAGTATGCCCCCAAACGGGGACTGTCGACACCGCGAAAACGTGTCCCGATCCTAAACAGTACACGTGCTATCTGTCGCACAATTTAAATAAAGCAGTAAGCATGGCATAAGTACAGGATAGTAAAAACACCTCAAACTAGTTTGTGGCCCCCAGTACAATACTTTGAAATCAGGTAATTATCAATGGGGGGCCCATATCTCCCCACCTGTGGTTAGCGCGCTCGATCTCGGAACAGGTGTCAAGAACTCGGGTCCTACGGGACACAAGTGGGCGGTCGGAAACCAAATCTTACCTATCACCCACCGATGCCTCTGCTTAATTCAATTTTAGTTGTTAAACAGGAATTAAAGTGAAACAATAATTAAAGCCATGATCATCTCCAACGTCAACATGCGGCAATTCTCCAACAAAGGTGGTACTTGACGACAAGCAAAACACTTGAGCAAGCGACTACGACACGCGGGTCCAACTATCTACCAAACAACAGGTAATAGGATGTGTCCAAGGCTATATATGGCTGCAAGGGATATCACGGGTACGAAAACTAGAGCATCGCAACACAGATAGCAAAGATCAACAGGAGGGAATAAATACTAGAAAAGTAAGATAGGTAGAAAGGGGGAGATGCTCGCCTGAAAACATTGTCGAAGGATCAACCGAAGATCGGGGCGAAGCTCACATCAACTCATCGGCCTTATCCGCGAAGAAGCAAAACACTAGAAGGAACACCGGATGAAATATTTAATACACGGCAAAAAATCGGCATGATGCATGGTATGATGTATGGCAGGGCAAGGTGCGGTGCACTTAGGTCATATTAAGTGGAACCGGGGTCCCGACAATATTTAGGTGGTTCATGTTGTTTAGCTACCCCGCAATTTAAATGTTGTATTAACATAGCACGATGAGTTGCCGGTTCGCTACACAAGTTTAAATGAGGCCAATATAAGCTAGATTTGCCCGCATATGGGCCCCATATTTAAGTATGAGGTGAATCGGCATAAGGCCCCCAAACCACATGATTATGCATGCAAGTATGTCAATTCAATTGCAACAAGTTTTATGTTTAGCATTTATAAAAATAGGGGTTCGGATAAGGGTCACACATTAGGGGTCTCGACGATCTTGGGGCTTCCGGGGTTCGGGGTCCGGTCTCGGGGTTCAGGGTGCGACGGTTCGGTCTCGGCGGGAGCGTTCTCGGGTTACTGGGTAGAACTTGGCGCGTCCGGGTGCGGGACTTGGGTCGGTGTCGGGGCGCTTCGGACTCCACCGGGTCGGTGTCGATCTTGACGTCGTGCAGATCCTGTCGCGTTCCACAGGGTCGATCTTGCCGTTGCGAGGGTCTTGTCGGGTCCGTGAAGGAGGCCTTGACGTTTCATGTCGGAGTACTTGTCGTTCTGAAAGAAGAACTTGGCGTCCAGGATCGGGTTCCTATCTTGTCGTCGACGGCGAACTTGAAGCTAGGGTCAACGGAAGATCTTGACACGGGGAACGGTTCTTGTTGGTGGTCCTTCAATTTCAGCATCGTCGCCTTCCGGTGCGTTGTCGTTCTTCGTGTGGCCCTCTACCATATCCTCCCGGTTGCCACTATGACCAACAGAGAGCCTTGACGTCAAAGGGATCGGGTCAGGAACATCCGAAGGCAGAGGCGGGCCAAGCTGAGCGACAGGGAGGCCCACGCGGCGACGGGGCCAGAGGGTGGTCGTCGGCGGGTTCTGCAGGGCCGGGTGGAGGCGGACGAGCGGCGCTGGGGCGAGGGCTGCCGGAACGGCGCGCGGAGGCGGGACACGGGGCGGCGCGCGGGCTTGAGCGGCTCGACGAGGAGACCACGCGGGCGCGACGAGGAGCAGGCCCGGGCGGCGCCTAGCCTGCGGCGGTTCGGGGGCGGTCCGGCGAGGTGGCTCCGGGCGGCCCGGCGGCGCGGCGCGGCGGGGCGGCCGCGGAAACCGGCGAAGACGGGGCGGCGGTTGCGGACGAAGCCGGGCGCGGCGACGCAAGGTGATGGCGGCCACGGGGGCGGTGGTTGGGCGGTTGGCGGTGGAGCCTGGGGTTGGGGAAGGCGGCGCGGGCTCGCTGACGGGGCACGCGCGGGGTCTGGCGGGGTCGGGCGACGGCCGGAGGCGCGCCGGCGAGCACGGGCTCGAGGCGGGCCGGGGGGCGCGGCGGAGGGGCCCTGCAGCGGCGCGGCGGAGACGGAGGCGAGGTCGGGGAAGGCGGTGGAGGTGGAGGCCGGCGGGCGAGCTTGAGGCAGGGAGCGAGCTCGGGAGGAAGGGCACGGGGACGGGGCGGTGTGGTCGCGAGCGAGACGCGCCAGAGGGAGAGGAAGGGGAGGGCGCCGCGCGGCGGGGAGAGAGTTGGGGAAGAGGAGCAGTGACAGGGGAGAGGTGGGCCGGACGTGGGGCCAGGGGCAGGCGGGTCCCACAGGGCAGGGAAGGGGCTTGCAGGCGTGCGCGTGGGGGTGGGCTTGTGTGGTGCGGCTGGGTGGGTGAGTGCATGAGAGAGAGAGGTTTGAGTGGGGGAAGGAGAGAGAGAGAAAAGAGGGGGGGGTGGCCAAGTGGCGGCCCCAGGTTGGTGAGGAAGGGGGAAGAGGGTGACGTGTCGAAAGGCCATTGGCCGGGGTGAGGTGGAGGCAAGGTTGGGTAGGTTAGTTGGGTGAGTTTATGAAAAAGGGGTGGGACTGGTTGGACCGTTTTAAAAACAGGGGTGGTCGTTCGGGTCTACTCGGCCCGTTCGACTGCCCCACAAAAATAAAAATAAATTTTATTTATTTCAAACAAAGCTTTTGCAAACCGATGTCGGGCAAAACAAAATATTCCGGCGACCCGGATTTTGATGTTTGAATCAAGAGGGGGCATTTTAGAAAACAAAACGGGTGTTGCGAAAATAATTTTGGCAAACAATGCATGATGATGACGATGCAATGCACAAATTCAACGCGATTTTCTAGTAGTGGATTTGCGGGATGCCACAATTCGACACCACTAACAAAGGATCTCGCCCTCGAGATCCGCCTCATGGTATCGGAAGGGAGGTCGGCGATCTGCGTCTTCTCGCTTCGTGTAGATCCTCGCGACACCACTAACAAGAGGTCGTTGTCCCGTTCGTCAACACTCCGGATAAACAACAGACGAAGTTAAAGGTAAGGCCACCTCTAACTTCCATGGAAGGAGTAGAGTTGCCTCGATCCACCATTCAATGTACATAAGCGAATGATAAGAGTAGTGGTATGGTCGCGACTCCATCCCGCACTCAAAGCATTACTATGTACACGAATAGACAGATTATGCAACCAACTCTCAGGATTCAGACTGAAGATCTCGACAAGCGAGGTTTGGAAACAAAGGAGTGACGCAGACTCCGCATCGGATCTGGCATAGAGGATGATGTCGTCGCGTCAGAAACACCGGAAGGAACAAACAAGGAATAAAGAATGGTTCCACGGAAGACGGATTCCTCAAGCATCGTGAACACCGGATGGGAGAGCACCGTTATCAAAGAAGGAAGCGAAACCCTGAAGGTACGACGGAACCCAACCACGAGAAATCCTGGACTCGAAGAAAAGATAAGAGAGCAGATCCAAAACACGTCGAGGTAAGAGGAGAACAGCAGAGGGGTAAGGAGTAAAATCATACCTAATCAGAACTATCCAACCGATTTTCAAAAATAGTTTGACACTCTACTTCGGCCGTTAGCTAGGTTATCCTACAGGCTGGACTTGTGGGGTATCGTAACTGCTGAGCTCTGATACCACTCTGTAACACCCTCAGAATCGGCCCTATGCAAGTTTTAGCAAAACTCGCCAAACCCGCATAGAAACGATTCGAAGGTGCCCACCAGGCACTTTCGTGCGGGTGGAAAGCAAAGTAATAACATTACACAACAGTCCTCGATGGGACCCACAGAACAGATATATATACAACAGCGACTCGAAGAGTCAAGAATACAAATATAATATACAAAGATCCAAATCACCTTGAAAACGATGGGGCGTCCGACTACGGACAAGATGCAAATGGGGCTAAGAGCCCTGAAGAATAACCAATGGCGTCCATAACCCTGCCCAGGCCAAGCCGGAAGGGTAACCCTGCTAACGGCGTCGATCTCAAAACCTGCTTAAACAAAAGGGGTGCCGACAAAGGGCAAAGGAAAAAGAAGGAGCGTCAGTACTGAGGCCAGTACACGGCGAGGCTAGAATTCGGCGGTCCTCGCCTACATAGGTATGGTGGACTGAGCGGCAGCGGCAGCGTGCACTAAACAACCTATAGAGACTCGATACAACGGGCGGCTAGCAGAGAGGGGTAAGAAAGACCTATTCGGATCCAACCTGATACTATCATCAAACAAACCCATCCTGGCGTTTCCCCCTCGAGACCAAACGAGGAAGTCAACCGAGGAACTCACACAGTTGGCAGTTTTACTTATTCAGTTATAGTTGCGGCACTTTACTAGTCAGGTTTAGATAATCGTCCTGATAACGTAAGCAGTGGGCACTTTTAGTTAACCATTCCGTTATAGTTACAACACTTACTAGTAAGGTTCAATGATCATGAGATAACCCCAAAACCCAGCAGTTGTTGGTACTTTTACTTAGCCATTCCGTTGTAGTGAAGCTGATTACTAATCATATCGGGAACAAGTCAATTTAAAACAATAAACTTTAGTTATAGTTGTCTATGATCAAGCACTGTGCTCCAAGTCGTCCATAACCGCGGACACGGCTTCTCGAAAAGATTTAACCCTGCAGGGGTGCACCAAAGTATCCACAGACACTTCGACCCTTTTTGCCAGATCAGTTAACATACACCCATCGGTATGTCGGCGGGGCCTAAGTCACGACGGTCCCAGACCCAAAGCAAGCACGGGGGGCCACCCCACCGAGTCGACACCCGCAACGGAGTCGGCCGGTCTCCGAGACGGACTCAGGGTTTGGGTGGACGGCAGTGAGCGACAGTATGCCCCCAAACGGGGACTGTCGACACCGCGAAAACGTGTCCCGATCCTAAACAGTACACGTGCTATCTGTCGCACAATTTAAATAAAGCAGTAAGCATGGCATAAGGACAGGATAGTAAAAACACCTCAAACTAGTTTGTGGCCCCCAGTACAATACTTTGAAATCAGGTAATTATCAATGGGGGCCCCATATCTCCCCACCTGTGGTTAGCGCGCTCGATCTCGGAACAGGTGTCAAGAACTCGGGTCCTACGAGACACAAGTGGGCGGTCGGAAACCAAATCTTACCTATCACCCACCGATGCCTCTGCTTAATTCAATTTTAGTTGTTAAACAGGAATTAAAGTGAAACAATAATTAAAGCCATGATCATCTCCAACGTCAACATGCGGCAATTCTCCAACAAAGGTGGTACTTGACGACAAGCAAAACACTTGAGCAAGCGACTACGACACGCGGGTCCAACTATCTACCAAACAACAGGTAATAGGATGTGTCCAAGGCTATATATGGCTGCAAGGGATATCACGGGTACGAAAACTAGAGCATCGCAACACAGATAGCAAAGATCAACAGGAGGGAATAAATACTAGAAAAGTAAGATAGGTAGAAAGGGGGAGATGCTCGCCTGAAAACATTGTCGAAGGATCAACCGAAGATCGGGGCGAAGCTCACATCAACTCATCGGCCTTATCCGCGAAGAAGCAAAACACTAGAAGGAACACCGGATGAAATATTTAATACACGGCAGAAGATCGGCATGATGCATGGTATGATGTATGGCAGGGCAAGGTGCGGTGCACTTAGGTCATATTAAGTGGAACCGGGGTCCCGACAATATTTAGGTGGTTCATGTTGTTTAGCTACCCCGCAATTTAAATGTTGTATTAACATAGCACGATGAGTTGCCGGTTCGCTACACAAGTTTAAATGAGGCCAATATAAGCTAGATTTGCCCGCATATGGGCCCCATATTTAATTATGAGGTGAATCGGCATAAGGCCCCCAAACCACATGATTATGCATGCAAGTATGTCAATTCAATTGCAACAAGTTTTATGTTTAGCATTTATAAAAATAGGGGTTCGGATAAGGGTCACACATTAGGGGTCTCGACGATCTTGGGGCTTCCGGGGTTCGGGGTCCGGTCTCGGGGTTCAGGGTGCGACGGTTCGGTCTCGGCGGGAGCGTTCTCGGGTTACTGGGTAGAACTTGGCGCGTCCGGGTGCGGGACTTGGGTCGGTGTCGGGGCGCTTCGGACTCCACCGGGTAGGTGTCGATCTTGACGTCGTGCAGATCCTGTCGCGTTCCACGGGGTCGATCTTGCCGTTGCGAGGGTCTTGTCGGGTCCGTGAAGGAGGCCTTGACGTTTCATGTCGGAGTACTTGTCGTTCTGAAAGAAGAACTTGGCGTCCAGTATCGGGTTCCTATCTTGTCGTCGACGGCGAACTTGAAGCTAGGGTCAACGGAAGATCTTGACACGGGGAACGGTTCTTGTTGGTGGTCCTTCAATTTCAGCATCGTCGCCTTCCGGTGCGTTGTCATTCTTCGTGTGGCCCTCTACCATATCCTCCCGGTTGCCACTATGACCAACAGAGAGCCTTGACGTCAAAGGGATCGGGTCAGGGACATCCGAAGGCAGAGGCGGGCCAAGCTGAGCGACAGGGAGGCCCACGCGGCGACGGGGCCAGAGGGCGGTCGTCGGCGGGTTCTGCAGGGCCGGGCGGAGGCGGACGAGCGGCGCTGGGGCGAGGGCTGCCGGAACGGCGCGCGGAGGCGGGACACGGGGCGGCGCGCGGGCTTGAGCGGCTCGACGAGGAGACCACGCGGGCGCGGCGAGGAGCAGGCCCGGGCGGCGCCTAGCCTGCGGCGGTTCGGGGGCGGTCCGGCGAGGTGGCTCCGGGCGGCCCGGCGGCGCGGCGCGGCGGGGCGGCCACGGAAACCGGCGAAGACGGGGCGGCGGTTGCGAACGAAGCCGGGCGCGGCGACGCGAGGTGATGGCGGCCACGGGGGCGGTGGTTGGGCGGTTGGCGGTGGAGCCTGGGTTTGGGGAAGGCGGCGCGGGCTCGCTGACGGGGCACGCACGGGGTCTGGCGGGGTCGGGCGACGGCCGGAGGCGCGCCGGCGAGCACGGGCTCGAGGCGGGCCGGGGGGCGCGGTGGAGGGGCCCTGCAGCGGCGCGGCGGAGACGGAGGCGAGGTCGGGGAAGGCGGTGGAGGTGGAGGCCGGCGGGCGAGCTTGAGGCAGGGAGCGAGCTCGGGAGGAAGGGCACGGGGACGGGGTGGTGTGGTCGCGAGCGAGACGCGCCAGAGGGAGAGGAAGGGGAGGGCGCCGCGCGGCGGGGAGAGAGTTGGGGAAGAGGAGCAGTGACAGGGGAGAGGTGGGCCGGACGTGGGGCCAGGGGCAGGCGGGTCCCACAGGGCAGGGAAGGGGCTGGCAGGCGTGCGCGTGGGGGTGGGCTTGTGTGGTGCGGCTGGGTGGGTGAGTGCATGAGAGAGAGAGGTTTGAGTGGGGGAAGGAGAGAGAGAGAAAAGAGGGGGGGTGGCCAAGTGGCGGCCCCAGGTTGGTGAGGAAGGGGGAAGAGGGTGACGTGTCGAAAGGCCATTGGCCGGGGTGAGGTGGAGGCAAGGTTGGGTAGGTTAGTTGGGTGAGTTTAGGAAAAAGGGCTGGGACTGGTTGGACCGTTTTAAAAACAGGGGTGGTCGTTCGGGTCTACTCGGCCCGTTCGACTGCCCCACAAAAATAAAAATAAATTTTATTTATTTCAAACAAAGCTTTTGCAAACCGATGTCGGGGAAAACAAAATATTCCGGCGACCCGGATTTTGATGTTTGAATCAAGAGGGGGCGTTTTAGAAAACAAAACGGGTGTTGCGAAAATAATTTTGGCAAACAATGCATGATGATGACGATGCAATGCACAAATTCAACGCGATTTTCTAGTAGTGGATTTGCGGGATGCCACATGGACCAATGTTTTTTCATTACCGACCCGACAAAGCCTAGACGTGTTGTCGTGAGGAGAGGAAAAAGAAACATCATCGGAATGGATGGAGTCGCCAACGAGCAAGATTTCGACCAGTACGGCGATCCAAAGATTGAAGATGACGACGACTACGATGTAGCAACATACATCACAAGAAGAAAAAGGACAACCCTACCCAAAAAAGGTAGCCCGTTCGAAAGAAGAAACATTAAAGTGCCGGGGCTAAATTATTCAACCGTGACAAAGAAGGGAAAAAAGATTGTAAAATGCTAGCTCAAAAAATATTGTAAAACACGTGGTCAAAAAATATTATAATATTCATGGACAAATTATTATGAAATTTAGTTATACTTTGAATCATATTTGTACCACTTTTATGACATATATTATCACTTTTGGGAATTTTTGGAATATTTAAAAGTATTTTAAAATCAAAACAAAACTTGTATGGCATATATCACCACTTTTGGGAATTTTTTGGAACATTTAAAATTATTTTTGAAATAAAACAAAAAAGGTGGGCACCAGGATTCGAACCTGGGTGCTCACAAGTTTAGAATAGAGCTAAGGGCGGAACCAGTGGGATAGGCTAGTGTAGTTGTTAGATAGTGGGGCTGCAGTTTTCTTATACAGTCGTTAGAAGCCGATAGGAGTAGCGCACTAGCCTAGAGTGCGCTACAGGTATCCGTAGCGCACTATTCCCAAGTGCGCTACGCCTAAGTGGCTTTATCCACACGTGCGCTCGACCCCCCCTCTCTCATCCCCATCTCTCCATCTCAGCCCGAGCACGATCCGCTGCCGCCGCCGCTCTCGATCCGCCCCCTCGCCAGCTCTACCAGCAGCCGCCGCGTCTGAGGAGGAGGAGGCCTGCCCGCGTCGGAGGAGGAGGAGGTTCGCCCGTTTCCGAGGAGGAGGAGGAGGCCCGCGGGCGTCTCAGGAGGTGGAGGCCGCCGTCTTCCGCCCATCGTCGTCCGCCCGTCGTCCGCCCGCCATCGTCGTCCTTGTCTCAGAGGTGAGCATCGCCCCTCCCCTCTCTCCCTCTCTCTCCCTCTCTCCACTCTCTCTGCAGGCCATGGTTAGGGTTCAGTAGTGTGAAGCAACATTATCATCTATGTCACTCAATTCACTACTCTCTTTGATCTTTTTACGATCTCCATACAGAGACTTCATGATTACCAAACCATCATTCTCCAGCTGTTTATTTTTGTTGCGATTGGAGACAGGTTCCAGCAATCTTTGTGCTTTTTTAGCTGCTTGTCTAGCCTCTGTTAGCTATATAGGAAAAGGAGTGTTCAATTAGTAAACGATTTTCTATCAAAAAAAGATAATCCATTTGTCACTGGTGAATAAGCAAGAACAAGCCACTGATTTTCTACCTGTGTAGACAAGCTATCCATTTTTTCAAGTGTCTTCTGTTTTCTCGCTTTAGATAGTAAGGCTTCACGACATATGTCTGTCAAAATATAAGAAGCCACAGCTTGGGTTTAGTTAAAGATTACAGATGCATCAAAGGTAGCAAAAGTGAGCAGCCTTATCTGCATAAAACTAGCAGCCTATCACATATCTCAGCCAGGGTATAAACAGAAGTAGGTCAGGGAATATTAGAACCTGAAGTAGAAAATATAGTGTTGAAGGAATATCAAATGCGCCAGTGACAAATAATGCATTGAAGTCAGTTGAAAGCAAGACCTGCACAGTTAGTGAAGGAGTCAATGAAATCTAACAAGTTTATAACAGAGGGGAGAACATGTTAGTAAGACTTCCCCACTCTATCACAGGGAACCAGAACTGCAAGTAAATGAAATTGCCTTATAGTTCCGTAATATTTATGCTACATGTCACAGGGAACCAGAACATCTCAACTTACTTTGTTTTTTAGGATTGCATGATATACTTATTTTACATTGGAAAGGTGGCATCCCTGATAATTTGGTTTTCCTGGTTGTGAAATTAAGTTTGGTCAAACTATATAATTTCATAACAATGGACATGGTATTTGTTTGGTTCCATTCAGCTACGCAACATGCCTCTAGGAAGTCTAATGTACTGTTAAATATGCATTAGGTTCTGACTGGCTGGAAGCCAAGTTCTTTAGCTCAATGACATGTGCTTGTGCTTAAAATTGTATTTTCTATAATGACAGGTGCTTGTGATTTCTATAATGACAGGTGCTTGTGCTTGTATTTGCATGACAGGTTCTTGTGCTTGTATTTGCATGTAGACCTTGAAATTGTGCGTGTGCTTGTATGAAGCACTTTATTATGTCGTGTATGCAGGTTCTTGTATGAAACAAGTCACGATTATTGCCGGAATGTTGATTAAATTCCGTTTCGGCAGAAATTGGGCACTCCTAGTTTATGAAAATTAGCAAAGGTCATGCCGGATTTTTCCGTGCATTTAACCAATTATTTGTTTTTTATTAGTGCAAAGATGTGTGACAACGATGAGGCTGGATGTTCTAAGCGCATCAGCGCTGAAGGAGAACTCAGACCTCCGAATAAACAATTGACATTCTGGGAGGCGGCCCAGCGGCTAGAAGACGATGAAGAATACCATCCTTCGGAGAGCGAGGATGATGAGATGGCAGACACAGAGGAAGAAGCCGAAGGAACGGCGGATGATGAAACCACTGATGGCGGCGAGGGCACAGGGAGTGGTAGCAATCCTCCTAAGAAGAAGAAGAATAAGCCGAAGGACCGGCGCCCAAACACGGTCGGCACCGTCAGGGAGGAAATTACCGAAGTGAGCCCATCAGGGGTTCCTTTGGAGCCTGCCCTTGTCGTCAAAGGGTACGGTGGGCAAGAGGCGGCGATCACCCGGACAACCATCTCGATCAACACCGAGAATCTCCGGCATAAAGATAATGGCCACTTGCGCACACTCCTCTTCGAGAAGCTGCACGCAAGATACAAGTTCCCCGCTAAGTATCAGAACACAAATTATCATCGGAACGAAGTAAACAAATCCGCCCTCACAAATATGAGTACCGCCCTGGCCAGCTGGAGAACCCAGATAAAGAATAAGATCTATAAAGAAGGCAAAAGTCTCGAGGAGATCCAGAAGATTGACCCGCAGATCACCGAAGTCAGTTGCAGGAGTTCAAGGAGATGTGTGAATCCGAAAGAGCCCTGGCCAATAGTAATCGGGGAAAGGCGTTGCAGGCGATGAATATAGGTCATCACCATCTCGGATCTGGTGGATACAGAACCGCGGAGGCCACATGGAATAAGTAGGACTGATGGGGATATGCCTACCGGGGTATACCCAGCAGGACGTTTCCGACTGTCCCAAAGAACCGGCGAGTGGGCCTGCAGGACGACGAATGGATTGAAGCCCAGTGAGGAAGCAATCGAATGGAAGCTGAAGGCCCAGGCGAGTAGATAGGCCCAGACGGATTAGGTTAAACGACTACCGGAGCTTTAACTGAATCGATTGAGATATGTAAACCCTAGGGAGGTGAGCCTATATAAACCTCCCTATAGGGCGAGTAGAGATACGTTCCCCCATACACCCAAGCGACTCGCCGCCTAACAGCTGAGCTCGCCCATTGTAACACCTCCATAATACATTCTAGCAGGAGTAGGTCTTTACCCTCCGGGGGGCCGAACCTGGGTAAAACCCTGTGTCTTTGCCCTCATCTCGCACCGCAGATGGCTGGCCGCCCTTGCCCCTCGTTCTACTACTCGCTACCGATTGCAGCATCTGCCGTGACTATTCCCACGACAGTGGCGCCCACCGTGGGGCCTGGCCGGTCCGGCCGGTGTTCTGCGGCGATATCCAATCTGCCCATCAACGAGACGGTTGCCACCGGCCGCATGATAGCGATCGGCGAGATGCTCCAAATCTTGCCGAGCAGCTACGTCCCGGCGGCGCGACCCGTCACGCACAGCGTGATCCTGCCGATCGGCACGATCAGCCTCTTCGTCGGCCTCACCGACGTCATCGTCTCGGAGGATCCGGCTCGCATCCGCGAGTCGCCGCCACGCGATCGGCTCTCCGAGAGCCAGATCCGCACGATCCACCGCCTCGCCTCCGAGTACAATTCGGCCCACAACAATGTGGCCGAAAACTCAGCGGCCGCGGAGGACGCGGCCCTCAATGACGACGCCGACTCATCGACCCCGGCGTCACTCGCCGGATCGATCACCGCGGATTCATCCGCGGGCTCCATCGCCCAGGTCTCCAATGCGGGAGACTTCGAGGACCCCTCCATCCTCGGGATCTTCGAATTCGACTCCGGGTCGGAGAATTCCGCCGACCTCCGCGACGGAACCGGTCGCCACGCCGCGACCTACATGGCCACCGGTACCGATCCGCCAGAGGATCCATTCTCCACACCAATCCCTCCTAACACCACGGCAACGGAGGTCGAGGAACTCCACCTGAAACTAGCGGAGGCGGTGCGCAAGGAGCAAGCCGAGCGCGAAAAATTTCGCCTCGAGTAGGTGACGGCGCAGGAGCTATCACGCTACCACCAGCAGCGGATTAGGTCACGCCTGAACCCCACCGTTCAAGGGCGTGCCCTGAACTTCGACGACGAAAACGACCCGGCCCGCGTGGCCGAGCGCGCGATCTGCGAGAACGCGCCACCAGGAGGAAGCGCCCGGCCCCCGCCAGGATCAACGGCGATGGGCGCCCCACCTCCACCCAACCGCACCCCTCCCAGGGACCAGCCGCGGATAGTAGTCTCCTCACGGGAGCGAGACACAAACAGCCTCCCACTGTTCTCCACCCCAATGGACAACCTCGTGGCAGGCCGAGCAGCAGCCGACAGCATCACAACCACCGGCGACGGTGCCCTACAGATCCAATACGTCAGGGCCCTGCTCGCGAAGGCCGTCGAGCAGCAAAGAGCGGGCGCCGACTCGGCAGGTCGAGTATACTCGCGTTCCTCGGGAAGCAGAGCGGCCTCCAGCGGCCGCCCAGCGGCGGCAAACACCCTCAACTGCCCGCCACCAGAGCCACTGCAGCTCCAACACCAACCCACGAACGCGGCACTCTCCACCAACGACCCCAGGCCGGCAACCAACCTCGTCGCTGCCAACGGGCAACCCACTACAAGAAATCTGGAAAGATATGACCCTCTATTTTCGTCACAGAATCGTCATAATAGTCTTTTTATGACGATTTTATGACGATTTTGAGATCGTCGAAAGCTGGGCGTCGCAAACGAACTATAACGACGTTTTTGATAAAATCATCATAACCTTCTATGACGATATTGGATCGTCATAACGTCTATGACAATCCAATATCGTCACGGGCCAGCTAGCATGCCAAGTCAGATCCTACGTGGCTGATCCTACGTGGCAAAATTTTTTGTTTCGTTGCATTGGACTTTTCTTTGGACAGAGTTTTACTTTGGGCCTTCTTATTTTGGGCCGGTCACACCTGGTGTTCCATAATTCATACGATCCCAGTTGCCAGTATATATTTTCTCAGTAATTAAAATCTAACAATTTAATCAAGACCAACAGAATATACAAAATCATTTTGATTCAAACAGAGCACATTATGATCGGCACATTACAATCATACACAGTTCTACATAGTTCACATCAATGGAGCTACAAAAATACAATAAAAAAATTACTGAAAGAATAAAATCCAAACTTCTTCACGCTTTCTCTTCCTGGAACTTCTTCATGCTTCCTCTTCCTGGAACTCTCTGAACAGTACACTCTGAACAAAGCTTCGGAGTGGATATACACTCTCAAAGTCGTAATCTGTACTTCCCAAAACAACCGAAAGCAGTAAAAATACTAACACAGATAAGAATGGTTCTGTACATTACTTAGCCGTAGCATATAATTTGTGTATGAAGTCATAGCATATAAGCTATTCTTATCCATTACTTAGCCAATGTAGTTCTGTACACAGATTTTTTAAGAAACAAGAAACTATTACCAAAGGAAGAATGGTTAGTTGGTTAGTTTGCTCTCAGAAATGAATAGTGTGTTGCACTGTTAAAAGTTCATCATTGAGCTAAACTTTAGAAAGGGGCAAGTTTCACCAAAAAAAAGTAGCATCTGTTCATATCAGTATATTTTGCCTCAGTACAACATCATAGCCTGGAGAGGGGCAAGTTTCACCATGACAGCTAAGGTAATAAGATAAAGATTCCACAAATATCAAGTTTTCACTTGATCTCATCCACACCAGCAGGTCCCACTTGCAAGCAGCTTGCGCATCAACATGCAAGTAGCTGCTGTCAACACCACATCAGACCAGGAAACCAGATAAGAAGGAACAGCCGTAGCTAACAATTACCTGGCCACACTCCACAGCACATCCACACAAAGTTACCATCAGAGTGTTATACCTTACCCTCAACCAACTCTGGTTGCTCCTTGGAGCCATCCAGGAGCTAGAAGTAGAGGGATTCACAGCAAAGGCAACATGGTTCCAAGGTAGGAGTACACTTCTACTAATCTCTGTTCAACATGATTCACAACAAAGGCAACATGATTCACAGCAAAGGCAACATGGTTGCAAGGTAGGATTCATAGCAAATTTAGATAGAGATGCTATGTATGTTCCTCATAGAGAAATAAAAAGATACACCATAATCTCTGTTCTTATTTAGAGTTGGCCTCAGCCTTTGCATCCTAGGCAGGGGCTATATCACACTTCTACTAATTATACCAAGGCCATAAAAGCATATAAATCATCTTTGCACAAACCAGCAAGCATGAGGGATTGCTGGGCACAAATCCAAAAGAATTGGAATTGCACCTCAGGCACAATCCCAAACTCACTCCCACCAAACTCTCAATCTAGTCTCTAAAACTAGAACATCAGCCCTTCAACAAGTTTGATAATAAATCCTTTTCTTAGATATTCAAAAATATCTAAGAATCATTTTATATTTTAAAACAAAGGTAACTGAATCAGAGATTCAGTTACACACTGCTCATCTTCACAGTTCGATTCAAGGAAACTAGAACTCATATAGCTCCAGCAATTGAACAAAAATACAGGCCATAGGGGATTCGCAACATCACAAAACATGCTCTTTAAATGAAATCATCTTCATAGCCATTTGGCTAGGAATCATTTAGATTATTGTTGTCATATGGACAGAGTAATCATATTGATCATCCATTTACACTTACCAATATTACCCAAATAATCTTTATCATTTTCCTAGCAGTAATTCTAGAATCAAAGCTATACCTTATTTCACTGTCAGATCTGACAGAGAATAAAGCATTTTCCTAGAAAGTGTTTCTGGGAATCATTTTAGTGAATATTCCATGGTCATATAAGTTCTGAATCCACTAGCTACTTGCATCCAACAATAATTTCAAGCCAATATGATTTCCAGATCATTTTCCTAACCAATTCAACTAGGAATCAGTGTCAATAGTTCTTAACTATCAACATGAACTAGCAAATGTTCAGACCAGCAAGTATCCCAAACAGATAAAATCCAAACCAATGGTTTGAATTTTCATGTCTACTTAATCATCCAGAAGGGTTTCTCAGATCATCTACCCGGATTAAGCGTAGCATAAACCTACCCTTACCATAGTACCTCATCATTTAATCATAGGGTACAGAATTAAAACAGGGCCTTGAGACCATCACAAGTAAACCAAGCATGTCAATTGAGCATCAAACCAGATATGAAATCTAGACAGTGGGGAATCACAGAAAACACACTTGACATGGCAAGGTAGATAAAGCCTGGAGGGAAGCATAGAAGGAGCACCTACCTGGGGCGAGTTCTATCTCGCCGGAGAGGAGGAAGAAGGAGTATCGACGGCAACGGCAACACAGAACACCACGGGGAAGGCTTCACCATACACCACCACCTAGCCCAGCATCAATCTCACCACCAAGGCGGCACAGGGAGCAGCCCTGAGGGCCACAACATCCTACACCAGCCTAGAATAACACAAATCAGTAACACCGTCAACCAAGGCATGCCAGGACAAACACAAGTGCAAGAAGTATACATCAGTAATTAACCACCAGAAAAGATACAAAAGCTTAGAGAGCAAAGCACACAAAGGGTACGCTATTTGACTAGTAGTCACCACCACATATCGAGCTATACTTTAACAATTCACTATGAAGAAACTGAATAAAACAAATGAGATATCATACAGCTACATCTTCTGCTACTACCGTGCAAAGCCCATCCTCACACTACTGCACACAAAAAGTAGGTGAAATGTGTCTATACATATGGATATGGCCACATAAGGCATCTAAATTGTTGTTAATAAATTATCAACTGAAACTTTTTACTATGAATAAGGTGACAAGGCCCTATCTAACACTAGGAATGCTAGAATGTCATAAACACTATAATAAACTTCCAAGATGTAACTACAAAGGTCACACTGAAACAATTGACTATGAAGAAACTTAATCAAATGAATGAGATATCATACAGCTGATTTTCCTACTGACTTGTGGGCATATATTGCAGCTCTAAAAGGGAAAAAATGGCAAGGTGCAGTGAGGGAAGGAAAGATATTCTTACCTCGGTGGCAGTCTTGTTGATGCTGACGTCGTAGGAGCATACGACGGGTATCGACGGTGGTGGTCTTGATGAGGCCGACCTCGTAGGAACATACGACGAAGCTCTCCTAGTAGGAGAGGCCGTCCTCGAGGAGGCTCCCCATCCGCAGCCGCTCCGCCAAGTCGCGCCGCTCCCCAACCCCCACGCCGCCTGACCTGTCCACGGTCGCCACCACCACGACAACCTGCCGATGATGAGTGTGAGGGAACAAGATCGAGCAGGGAGGTTCGGGTGGTGGTTATGGTGCTTGCAGGAAGAAGGGAAACGCGTACGCGGATGGAGAAGTGGCAGCATGAGAGGATGGGGGAGGATGTGGATGAAAGACGGTGTTGATTGGGGGTGGGGTGGGGGTGGCGGCGACGGCGTGGATTGGATCTTAGGAGGCAGAGGCGATACTCAGTGAAGGTGGGGATCTAGCTCTGGGTGGGAGGCGCGGGGTGGCTCAGGATCTGATGCGAGGGGAGAGAAGGGAGGAGGGAGGTGGTGGCGACAACGGGAAGCTAGGGTTAGGAGGATGCGGGAGGAGGCGCATAGCCATGGCGGCCCGGCCGCCATCCACGACCACGCTTCTCCCAGATTGAGAGAGAGTGAGGAAGGAGTGGTGGCGGGGTCTGCGAATAGGAGCGGCGGGGTCTGCGACGGGGCCGTCGTCGCTGGATCCCCCTACACAGGGCAGCCATCGACGGCATAGACGAGCAGCGGGACCCGGCCCACCTTGATGCCATCGACGGCTGTGCCGGGGGGGCGGAGCTGAGCTCAGCGGGTGAGAGGGGAGGTAGACGGTGGATCGGCTGGAGGGGAGAGGGTGGTGGCCGTGTTGTGAATCGGGGAGTGGAGAGAATCGGCGGCGCAGAGATAGGGCAAGGAAAGGGGCGGCGCGAGGGTTGGTGAGGTTAGGGTTGGTAAGGCCGTGGGCATGGTGGGGTGGTGTGCTTCTTCGGGTGAGCTACCAACCATTGGATCAACTTTGAACGGTCCATATAACGCACATAAGGCTGATCCATGGGAGGCAGTTTCCCGTGTTTTGATTGGTTGGTTTAGAAAACACCTCAATTTTTGGATGGGTCTGCCATATTATGACGATTTCAACCAACAAAATTACGACGATTCTGAGCCTATCGTCATAATTTTGAAGGGGTTTGGCCCTCCTGGAGTGGCTAGCGACGATTTGGTGCAAATCGTCATAAAATTTATGACGATTTTTGCCATCGTCAAAATGGGAACGTCATGAGTTGACACATTTCTTGTAGTGACCCATCGACGCCCGCACCCATATCATCAACAACCAAAGTTGGCGCGCACGCCAGCCCGATGACCTGCGACATACCCTAACTAATCGCCGCGACGGCGAGCCCATGGAGTCGCTCAGTCGACTCGGACCCAAGTGCTTAGAACCAATGATCCGAGGAGAGAAGTACCCGCCAAACTTCAAGGCGCCGAAAGAGATAGAAAAGTACGACTCCTTGTACGACCCCGCCGTCTGGCTCGACACATACCTCATGGCGATGGGGATTGCAGGCCACACTGACCTGCTGGCCGCCCGTTACCTTCCCCTGATGATGGAGGGGACGTGCAGGCAGTGGATCAACACCCTCCCCCAGGATAGTATCGACTCCTGGGAGGAGATGCGTGATGCCTTCGTGAGGCACTTTGAGTTCTCCTACGCCCGCGCCACCACAATCGAGGACCTGGAGCGATGCGTCCAGGGACCCCGCGAGTCGACCCGCAATTGGGTCCAACGGTGGCAAGAACTTTGGTACAGCGCGGCCGGCATCCACCCGGACCCCGCGATCCATTGCTTCAAGACCTCGTGCCGCTACGAGCCCCTGGTCACCAAGCTCAAGCGACACTCCCGCACACTCGACAACATCCCCGACCTCCTCGAGATCGCCAAACGGTACGCCGAGGAAGATCCAAATCAGGAAACTAACGACGAGTCAGGAGGTCAACGCCGCACGAGTGGCAACGACGGCGGACGCCGATCCGACCTACGCTACAGCAGTACTCGCCTCATCGGCAAGTGCCGCAGTGACGGGCGAGTCGACTTCGTCGCCAACACCGGGCACGCACAACGCGAGCCCAAGAGCTTCCGCCGCGACGGAGGACAACGCCGCAACGGCGGAAACTACAAGGCCAAGCCAAGGTTCGACCCCACGGCTCTCCTTAACCAACCATGTGCGTTTCATAGCAGGGAAGGGAAGCCCGCAACGCACACCACCGCCGACTGCCACACCCTCAGGGAAATCGAGAAGGCACGGCGACCGCAAAGTAGCCGGCTCGCTCCACACCTTCACAGGCTTCAACACGAAGCGCGAGAAGAAGGTCATTGCCCGCGCTGTCGCCGTCAATGCGGTGGCCCAGGTGGACGTTCCCCAGTTCCTAAACTGGTCGGAGCAGCCCATCACCTGGAGCCGCCAAGACCACTCGCCACGAATCGAGTACCCAGGACGAGTCGCCCTGGTGGTCAAGCCCAAGGTCGGCGACTACTGGCTCCCCAAGACACTGATGGACGGCGGCAGCTCCATCAACATCCTGTACCTCGACACCATCAGGCGGCTGCGGCTCCCGTAGTCGATGATCGAGACGACCCATACCACATTCCATGGCATCGTCCCCAGTCGGATGGCGTAGCCGATCGGCAAGGTCACGCTGCCAGTCACCTTCGGCACACCGGCAAACTTCCACACCGAGCGGATCGTATTTGAGCTGGTGCCCTTCGACAGCCCCTACCACTAAGTCCTGGGGCGCCAGGCGTTCGCTAAATTCATGGCAGCGCCCCACTACGCGTATAATGCGATGAAGCTCCCCGGGCCGTGCGGCGTCATCACCATCCACGGCGACCCCGACATGGCCGCCGAGTGCGAGGCCAAAGGAGCCGAGCTCGCTGACGCCGTCATCACGGCGGAGACCAACCACGCCGATGAGCTCGCCAAGTACGCGAGCGGAGTCAACAACGACGACCCCACCATAGTCAAGAAGCCCAACTCAGAGGGCGCAAGTACCTCAACCTTTGAGGCCACGACGCACACCCGCACCGTCGAGCTGGTCCCAGGCGACTCCAGCCAGACGGTGACGATCGGGACGGGCATGAGCCCAGCATAGGAAGGCGCTCATCGAGTTCCTCCGTGAGAACAGGGACATCTTTGCATGGAAACCCTTTGACATGCCCGGTGTCCCTAGGGAGCTCGCTGAGCACAAGCTAAATGCCGACCCCAAAGTGCGACCTGTCAAGCAGTCGCTGCGGCCCTTCAATGAAGAACGCCATCGAGAAATCGCCGAGGAGGTGCAGCGTCTACTCGCTGTCGGCTTCATCCGGCCAATCAAGTACTCCAAGTGGCTAGCAAACCCAGTCCTGGTCGAGAAGAAGAACGGGACCTGGAGAATGTGTATCGACTACACAAACCTGAACAGCGCCTGCCCAAAAGAGCAGTTCATCCTCCCGCGGATCGACCAGATAATCGATTCAACCGCGGGCTTGGAGTCACTATGTTTCCTCGATGCCTACTCTGGGTACAACCAGATCAAAATGGCAGTCGAAGACGAGGAGAAGACGGCGTTCATCACGCCATTCGGAGCCTTCTGCTACACCGCCATGACCTTCGGCCTCAAGAACGCCGGGGCGACCTACCAGCGGTGCATGCAAGAATGCCTCGCGAGCCAAATCGGCCGCAACATCCACGTCTACATCGACGACGTGGTCGTAAAATCCGCTCGCCAAGGCGACCTACTCGCCGACCTGGCGGAAACATTCGCCAACCTGCGAAGATATAAGATAAAGCTCAACCCAGGCAAATGCACCTTCGGTGTACCTGCCGGACAACTACTGGGGTACGTCGTCTCCAAACGAGGGATTGAGGCGAACCCCACGAAGATCGACACAATCGCCCGGCTCGGCAAACCCGAGTGCCTGCGCGACGTCCAGAAGCTGGCCGGGCGAGTAGCGGCTCTCAGTCGCTTCATCCCCCGACTGGGCGAAAAGGCGATGCCCCTATACCGCCTGATGCGCAAGAACCCCACCTTCCAGTGGGACAAGGAGGCGGACGACGCGCTCCGCGACCTAAAAAAGGTGCTACTCGCCGCACCATTACTCGCTGCCCCCACCGACAAAGAACCCATGCTGGTTTAGGTCGCGGCTTCCGAGCGCGTCGTCAGCGCCGTGATGGTCGTCGAGCGACCAGAGGAAGGAAAGGAGCGCCCAGTCCAGCGGCCGGTGTACTACATCAGCGAGGTCCTCACCGAGTCGCGCCAGCGGTACCCACAGTACCAAAAGCTAGTATACGCGGTCTTCAGAGCTCAGCGGCGCCTGTCGCACTACTTCCAGGAGCACCCGATCACAGTCGTTTCCTCAGCTCCACTGCAAGACATCATCCGCAACCGCGAGGCGACCGGGCGGGTCGCCAAGTGGGCCGTCGAGATCGGCGTCCACAACATCAAATACGAGCCACGAAAAGCGATCAAGCCGCAGGCACTGGCAGACTTCATCGCCAACTGGGAAGAAGCCCAGCAGACAGAGAAGCTGCCGTACCTCCATTACTGGAGCCTGCACTTCGACGGCTCCAAGAACGCGGACGGTGCAGGCGCAGGGATAGTGCTAAGTTCACCAAAGGGCGACAAGCTCCGCTACATCCTCTGCCTCGACTTCACACCCTGCACCAACAACATGGCTGAGTACGAGGCCCTACTCCACGACATGCGAGCCTCCAAGGAGATGAACGTCAATCGCCTCCGCTGCTATGGAGATTCCGACCTTGTCGCGGGGCAAGTCGCTGGCACCTGCGACGCCGTCTCCCCTACCATGGCGGCGTACCGCCAAGCAGTGGACAAGTTGGGCGGACACTTCACCGGCTACTCCGTCGAGTGGATCGACAGGCGGAAGAACGAGGAGGCCGACGCACTCTCTCGCATCGGGTCGGCTCGACTCGCACCACCCACCGGCGTTTTCCTCGACACGATCACCAAGCCATCAGTCTCTCCCCCGAGGGAGATCGACATCGGAGTCCCACTCCAACCAGAGGCAGCCTTGGTCGCACTCGTCCACGAGCCAGACGACTGGACCAAGCCCTACATCGCCTACCTGGAAGCCGGCACCCTGCCGGCAGACGAGACGGACGCTCGGATGATCGCTCGTCGATGCAAGTCCTACACCATCATCGACGGCGAGCTCCACAAGCGCAGCGTTACCGGCGTATTCCAACGCTGCATCCAACCAGCTGAAGGACGCAAGATCCTCCACGACATTCACTCCGGTGACTACGGCCACCACGCCGCCACCCGCTCCCTGGTCGCCAAGGCTATGCGACATGGATTTTACTGGCCCACCGCACACGCCGATGCCGTCGATATCGTCCAGCAGTGCGCCGGGTGCCAGAAGTACGCCAACCAGACGCACGTACCAAGCTCGGCGCTCAAAACAATCCCCATCACCTGGCCATTCGCTGTGTGGGGCATGGATATGGTAGGCCCCTTCAAGAAGGCTCCCTCCGGCTACACCCACCTGCTAGTCGCCGTCGACAAATTCACGAAATGGGTGGAGGCCAAGACAGTCCGGAAATGCGACGGGAAGACCGCCACTAAATTCCTACGCGAGCTCATATATCGCTACGGGTTCCCAAACAGCATCATCACAGACAACGGCACCAACTTCGCCAAGGGAGCCATGGCCGAATTCTGCAAAGAGCACCACATCCGGCTCGACCTCGCGTCAGTCACCCACCCGGAATCCAACGGCCAGGCGGAACGGGCCAACCAAAGCATCCTCCACGGCCTGAAGTCGCGACTCCAGGTACCACTCGAGCGCACCGCCGGGTGCTGGGTCAAGGAGTTGCCCTCCGTCATCTGGGGGATCCGCACCTCAGTCAACAGATCGACAGGGTTCACTCCCTTCTTCATGGTCTACGGCGCCGAGGCAGTCATGCCCACCGACCTCGAGCACGACTCGCCGCGGGTCGTCCACTATACGGAAGCTGCGAACGAGCTTGCCCGCCAAGACGGGATCGACCAACTCGACGAAGCACGTGACCTCGCTCGGGCACGCACCGCTATCTACCAGCAGGGACTCCGCCGCTACCACAGCCGGCGGGTGAAAGCTCGCACCTTCCAAGAAGGCGACCTGGTGTTGCGCCTCATCCAGGATAAGAAGGGCATGCACAAGCTCTCCCCTCCGTGGGAAGGCCCATTCGCCATCGGGCGCATACTCAGCAACGACGCCTACTACCTCATCGACGTCCGCGGGGACGGCGAACTCGACGACAAGCGACCATGGAATGTAAACCTCCTGCGGAAGTTCTACTCCTAGAACCCCACACATGTACTCTCCAGTCGCTATGAAATAAAAAGAAACGGTTACCGCAAATTGCGCCTACTCTCCATGACTTGTGCCACTCGCACTCGTAATAACAGCGTTACGCTAACCGCAGAAGTCAACCTTTGGCACAGCGATCGGCACGGCTAAGTAGTGCGGTGTAAGGGCACTGAGTCACCTCAGGTCTTGCATCGTCCATGAAAAACACCCACCCGGAGCCCCATTGGAGTCGCCTAGCTCGACTGGTTCTACGAGCCAAGACAACTGCCCTCGCTTCTCACAGCGACCTTGGTCCTCCGCATCCTCGGCATAGCGACTCGAACGGCTAAGTACCACGCCCGGGGACTGAAGACCAGTTCATCGCGAGCGGTCAGGGAAAACGCCAAGTAGGAGAGCATGCCCAGGACTCGCCACGCGACTGACCCCACGGGCCAGGCAGGAGTGACGCGCTCAAACCAACGCGTTAAGTCCTCAACCACCCTCGAGTCGCGCCTAGAACAACCAAGTACCACGCTCGGGGACTCGGCCACCCGACCTCGTTCGTGCAAGGGAAAACGGTAAAGTATAGAGCACTCAAGGGAGTCGCCTAGCGACTGGCTCTTCGAGCTCGGGCGAGCCGACCAAAATAACAAAACATATAAACCAACACATATATCGCATACGAGGTAAACCCCACAAAAAGGGCGGACGCGCTCGGGGACTCGTTCAAAATCAATCACAAGCACACAACAAATACCAAAATAGACACGATGTCTCATTCAATTGCATATTGCATTGTTTCATGTTACAAAATATGCCAGCATGGCAGACCTGCTGCTAACACCAAAAGGCAAACGATCCTACTCCGCCGGCTTTGATGACGACTTGCCAACATCCCGGCGATTGCGGATGAACGGCGTGTACGGGTTCGACGGATACGTCGTCAGTTCACCCGCCATTGCCGCGCGAAAAGGTTGCTCGACCTTGAAGTCACGATGTGGCGGCTCGGGGTCGTTCGGCGCGACGACCGTCTCTTGGTACGGAAGAAGGTCGCCCATTGCCCAGACACGTTCTGAGTACGTGGCGGCGCGATCCTGCAACTTGAGAACCTCGGACAGCTCCACCACGCCAGTCGACGACGGATATCCACTCGTCACATCGTCAATGTCGAAGTCCTCGGGGAAGTGGGCAAGTCCAAGACTAAGTGCCGTCGACGCTCCACGCCGAAACGCTGACCGCGTCATGAACTCAAAGACCGCGGGCGCCTTCTCCAAATACTTCCATACCTCAACGAGGTCGCTGGGAATCACCTCCATGGGCGATATCTCTTGGAGATAGGCGCGGATGCACGTCGCCGACAACGTCGCCGAATCGACAAGCATGCTTACACATTGCCTCGCATCAAACGAGCTCGCGTCTTCCTCGCTATCGATGATGCGACCTGCGAGAAGAGGAAAAAAATGAGTGCGACGGATACCACAAAGGACACAACCATCGGAAGGGGCAGATGCACTCACCAAGCAGCGGGCAGGCGAGTTCCGTGATGAAGCATTTAAGCGACGTATGGTCGTCCTGAAGCCCAGCAATAAGGACTTCCGACACCTTGCGATCCTCTTCAGCGGCTGCAATGGCGGCCTTAGCTCGCCCGTCAGCAGAGCTCACTTCTTCCTTTGCCTCCCGCAGCTCGCGCTCAAGGTTGGCGATCCGCTGTTCAGCGGCACTCAAAGCCGATTGCGCCGCCGCCAACTCACCAGCAGGGACAAGCCCCTGGTGAGCTTCCTCGGCCTTCGCGGCAACAGCCTGAAGCCCTTTGTTCGCTTCCTAGACGAGGGCCAGCTCCTTCTCTGCACGCTGCCTTGCGACCAATCGGTCAGCCGATTCAAGCTGCAGACCCTGCACATCACCAAAAAAGTTAATCAAAGCAAAATTCCTAAGTACCCACCCGCTGAAATTCAGAGAGTGCGCACTCGGGGACTGGCAATCAAGAAATTCCTAAGTGCCCACCCGCTGAAATTCAGCGAGTGCGCACTCGGGGACTGGCGATCAAGAAGTTCCTAAGTGCCCACCCGCTAAAATTTAGCGCGTGCGCACTCGGGGACTGGCGATCAAGAAGTTCCTAAGTGCCCACCCGCTACAATTTAGCAAGTGCGCACTCGGGGATTGGATGCGAAAAACAAAGCTAAGACATTATAAGAATCAGGTCGCTGCAAAGCACCGACCTGATCCTCGGGGACTGGATGTACCTGGATGGCTGCGCCTAGCATGCTGTGGAGTTGTATCGCGTCCACGGACGCGAGGAGAGCCGGCGTATGCCCACGACGTTGGTCGACTTCAGCATCGACGATCCCGTGAGCGTGGCTCGAGGACGAAGTCCCACTAGCCGCGGCCGCCTTGGTCACGAAGCGCGGGAACGTGGCGATAGAGGCAACTGCTCCAAAGGAGGTCGGCTCCACCGGTCCAGGCAAGGGAGCACCCTCCTTCGTAGACGCGGCTTCCTCCATCGCAGGTCCGGCTGGCGCGACTGCCACGTCGTCAGAAATAGTGACTGTGTCGTCACCCTTGGCCTTCTTGCTGCCATCCGCCGAGGCAACGACCTCGTCCGCCTTCCTCTTGCGGGAAGGATCTTCCTCGCTAACGACGAGCGGCACCTTAGCCACGGTCGGATGGCCCATCCTTTTCACTCCGGTCCTGTGCATCAATCGTATAAGCAAAAACAATTGAAGTTATTATGAGAGACAAGGAAGGGTGAGTGCACTCACTTGGCGACTAGAATAAAGCGTAGCCCCGTACAGAGGCCGGCTGGTTTTTCTAGTTCAGGGCCAAGTCGGCGACTGAGCCCCATCTCCAGGACGTCGCGTGCCCAAGACACGGACGGCTTCTTCGTCGTTGAGGCCGCAGCTGGGGCCTCTGGGATATCTTCGGCATGAGCCTCCTAGTGAGGCGAAGCCGTCGCAGCCGGAACATCCCCCAGCCCAGAGACAGGGGCGAATGGCGGAGGCATTGAAGCCAGCGGCACTTCCTCGGTCGCCGCGTCCAGTGCGGCTGCCACTGGTGGTGCGTCCTTACCGGCCGGGCTGGGAGCATCAGAGTTGCTCGCCGAGTGTGGTGGCGAGGCCGGCTTCGATGGCTTCGTCTTCTTCTTCGGGGGGGCCCTTGCCTCCCTTTCTTTCTTCTTCTTCTTCGACGGAGTGGCTTGACGGCGCGAGGTGGTTTCTGGGAGCTCGTCGTCGTCGTCATGACGCTCTAGGCTTCTACTTGCTTCGATTTCGCACTGTCGTTGTCCGCGGGTCTTCCGGATCAGCGGGGCGACCTCCTCCTCGGACTCGTCGTCGTCGTCCTTATCGCCCTTAGCGGGCGGCGACTCTCCTACGTCCTGGGCGGACGAGCTCGAGTTCTCGTCGTCCGAAGGTGGGAGCCACCCTTCCACCACTTGGAATAGCTGCGATGAATACGAAGTAAAATCAGAATTACCGTGACTGCATAAACTGCGACTGCAAGCAAAGTAAAGTGGTTACCGTTGGAGCTGGACGCTTTGCGGTATAGGGGGCGACCCCAGCCTGCGTATCCAGGTACACCGCCTGGGTAATCTTCTTCAGTGCTGGGAGATAGTCCTCCAGCTTCCACTCGTCGAGGCAGGCCTTCGTCGAGTCTCCCCGGCCTGTGTACTGGTACATGTAGTGGTCAAGCTGGGCGAGCGGGACGAGCCGCCGCCCGAGCCAGCAGTTATACAGATTTATCGTCTGGAGGCCCTTTTTTTTCAGACCGAGGATGGTCTGGAGCATCTCATCGACGACCATTCGCTGATCGTTGGGGAGCTTGCCGACTTGGAGATGGCGCGGCTCGGACCGATTGGCGGAATACCGCGGGATCGCCGCCTCGTCCTCCGGGGTCACCTCGGCCACGTAGAACCATGACTTCTTCCAGTCGCTCGCTGCCTTGGCGGGCAGCATCAGATCGAAGAATGAGGCTTTGGACTTGAGCTGGAATATCAGGCCGCCCGCGGCTAGCATTGGGCCGCCTGCTTCCTCGCGGCTGATCCGTCCGTGGAACAGATCTTGCCACAAGGGGAAGTAGGGCCGGCAGCCCAAGTAGCATTCGCAGAACGCCACGAAGATGGTGAGCTGCTCGATGCTGTGGGGACCCAGATCTGAAGGCTGGATCCCGTAGTAGGCGCAGAAGCGCCGGAAGAACAGGGACGTAGGAAACCCTATCCCCCGCTCGAGATGACTGGTGAAACAGATGAATTCCCTCTCTCGCGGGTTCGGGGTCGTCTCTCCGACTGCGGGAATACGCCAACAGCCGGCTCGCAGGATCCCGTCCTCCTCGAAGGAGGCCAGTTGCGCCCTTGTGCACTTGGACCTACCCCACGGTTCGGTGGAAAGGGCCATGGCCGAGAGGTTTGTTGGGGTTCGAGGGATTTCGGGTCGGCTGGATTGCGATGCGAGGGAAGGAAAATGCGTGCAGCCGGAAGAAGTGGTGAGAAGGTGGCTCTCCGATCGCCTGTCATTCCCCTTATATAGGGGATGTTACCCGCCAAATATGGGAACCGTTACCGCGCGATGATTACGCCAAAAGTTACCGTTGGATTACCCCAACGGCTAGTTTGACCACGCTTGACGGTCCAACTACGGCCACTCGGCTCGCCGACCAAATCACTATGACAGTGTTTCGCCAACTCGATTCGCCAAAGCTGCGACCTGGATCACTGGTTTCCTTCTTTATGCAGGAGCCCGCCGACGATTCGACTGGATGCCTACTCTGAAGCCGTATACTCCGACTGCCAGCAGCCACCTACGCCTAATCGCCGACGGCCTCGGGGACTACTGATGGGGATATGCCTACCGGGGTATACCCAGCAGGACGTTTCCGACTGGCCCAAAGAACCGGCGAGTGGGCCTGCAGGACGGCGAATGGATTGAAGCCCAGCGAGGAACCAAGCGACTGGAAGATGAAGGCCCAGGCGAGTAGATAGGCCCAGACGGATTAGGTTAAACGACTACCGAAGCTTTAACTGAATCGGTTGAGATATGTAAACCCTAGGGAGGTGAGCCTATATAAACCTCCCTATAGGACGAGTAGAGATACGTTCCCTCATACACCCAAGTGACTCGCCGCCTAACAGCCGAGCTCGCCCATTGTAACACCTCCATAATACAATCTAGCAGGAGTAGGTCTTTACCCTCCGGGGGGCCGAACCTGGGTAAAACCCTGTGTCTTTGCCCTCATCTCGCACCGCAGATGGCTGGCCGCCCTTGCCCCTCGTTCTACTACTCGCTGCCGATTGCAGCATCTGCCGTGACTATTCCCACGACAAGGACGAAGAGTATAGATCCAAGGGGATAGAAAACCCCTTTGCGAAATTCGAACCCGGGCAGGTTCGAAACTTCATCAGGGCCCGTTACCATGTGGACCCAAAAACCAAACAACTGTCACATCCCAAGATTTTCCAAATCTTGTAATGTGAAAAACAAATGAATAAAATAAAACTTTGTTGATTTTTAGGGTGAGAAGAAACTTTTTGAATCCATTTGGAAACTTGCAAAACCTATTTGGATCAAATAAAAATCCTAAAGGGATTTAAAAAGTTAAATAAATAATAAACTTAAAAATATTTAAAATTACTATTTTGGATCTTTTAATAAAAAGGATTTGGTTTTCAAAAGAAAAGGTGGATTTATAAATAAAGATTATTTTATAGAGCCAAATTAAACCTTGGCCAAGTTTTTGAAATAAAATGTTTTGTTTTGATAAAAATAGTAAAGGTTTATTTAAATAAAATAATAAGGATTTAATATCCAATTTTATTTAAGTAAAGGCTTTTCCCATTTTAAATAAACACTAAAACTTATTTATTTATTTTAAATAAGTTTTCCAAGTATTTTATATTCTCAAATAAAACCTACTGAAGTGTTTTTGGTGTTATTTTAGATTTCAAAACAAAGATTTTAATAAAACAAATCCTATTTGAATTAAATGACTAAGGTCCATTTTATTTAATTATTAATGGACCCTAAAATAAAATGTTATTTTTATTTTAAACAAGTTTTCCAAGTATCTTCTATTTTCAAATAAAACCTACTGATTTGGTTTTGATAATATTTAGTTTTCAAATAGAGATTTTATTAAATAAATCAAAACCTATTTGAATTAATAATTAAGGTCTATTTTATTTAATTATTAAATAGATCCTAAAAAGATTAAAATTATTATTTTATTTTGGACTTTGGTTTATGTTGTTAAACAGAACCAAAAGTCATTACAAGTTCGGTGGAAGTTGTTTTGAATTGGTTGTTTGATTTGTTTGTTTGAATTTCAAAACAGAAAAAGAAATAGAAAAAGAAAAAGGTTTCAGAATAGGAAAAAAATAGAATTGGACTCGACCCAACCCAACCTGGCCCATTAAGCCCAGTCCAGCCCACCTATCCCCCTCTGCCGAAACGTTTTTCTCACTCAGACCCGCACCCGCGCAATCGCTGACTGGTGGACCCAAGTCCCCTCTCCTCTCTCTCACTGACCAGCCGACCCCACCCCCTCCTATTCATCGTCTTCACCCGCGCGCAAACATCGCCGGCGGTTTCTGCCGATTAAAGCTCGCGTCAGTACTCATTACTGCCGCGTTGATTCAGTCCAGCAACCACGCTGTATTAAACGCCATGCCCCTCTCTCCCTTTCCCCCAAACCAGAGCCACCAGAGCGCCAACAGGCTGCTCGGAATCGTCTCCAAACCGCCACTGTCTCCGACTCTCTCCGGCGGCAATTCCGGCCACACCTCGCCACCCCTCAACTCCCTCGGCACGCAAACTTATTCTGCATCGCCTGGCATACCTCCTAGCGTCAACTGCTTGGCCGCGACCACTCTAGACGCTCGGCTTCGTCAACATCTGAGCACCACCGACGACGCGTCTACTCCGGCGAAATCTCCTTGGTAAGCCAGACCTCCCCGAGCCCTCCCAATGACACACCCTTAGTCCCCATACTCGTACGCAACTAATGCTTCCTTCCACTTGCCTCGGCGCGACCTGAAACTTCGTCCCCGACAACCTCCAGAGGCACCCGCCGCCCACAGTAACTCCGGCGAGCAATCGCCAGCACATGCGAGCGCCCCTTCGTCTGCAACCAGCATGTCGAGCTTCCCCACGTCCTTGCGATCACGGTGAGCCTCTCCTCCTCTTCTCTCGCTTCCTAGAACGGCCAGACCACCTCGGACAGAGCGTGCACCGCCAGTCGTCGCCGCCGGCGCCGCCAGCTGATGGTCAAACTCGTCTAAGCCGTTAGATCGTGATCCAGTGGACGCGATAGATTGACTTAAACCGAAACGGTATGTGTGATCTGGGCCGTGCGATATGACTTAAATCCTACGGCCTGCGGTAGTCGATCCACGCGAAACGTTTTCGACGAATAGGAAACATACGCGTGTCCCAGTGATTGTTTTAAAAACAGAATTTGATCTATTAGATTTCCAATTTTGTAAATTGCACAACTTTAGTTCCACACGTCCAAAATTTGCAAACTTTATATAAATGGAATCAGTGGAACAAGCCCTAGCCAACCATGCCATTTGTTTAGTAAAAAGCTTCTGAAAAAATGTTTGTTTTTGCAGAAACTTTTCTATGCTTGTTTAGATTATAAAAATTGTTCAAAAATTATTTTGGGGATAAAATCTTTGGCAAATGGTGTGAATTGAACCTACTTACCATATGAAACACTTTGTGGATTCAAAAATGTATTTGGTGAAGAAAAAGAATGATTCTTTGATTTAAAACCAATTCTAGTCAAATAAAAATATGGTTTATTTATTAAAAATGGTTTTGAAGGAAAACCTTTGGGAAATGTTTTGTTTTAAACTCTCTGACCCCAAACACCAAGTTTTATGGTTTGAAAACATATTTGGTGAACCCTATAGGTTAATGCCTTAGTAAAAATATTTCTACACCACATAAAATGATACCTTGTTTTGAAAAATGGTTTAGGAAGTGAAATCCTTTGCAAATGACTTTGACACTTTATAAAATGACCATTAGGTGTTTTCAAATGTTTATGACCCATTAGAAACCACTTTTACAAATAAAACAACCCTTTTGCATGCTTTCATGTGTTGTTTTGTTTTATTATTTTATGTGATGTTTTGCTTGATTGGTAGATTAAGATTGTGCCTTGCTTGATTGAATTGTAGTGACTTGAATAGTGTGATTGTTGCAAGGAAAAGGAGTGAACTTATACCCTCTACCAAAAAGGCAAGTGATGCTTCATACTTTTGTCCCATTACTTTCACTATGCATTAGTGATTTTTCTAAGCAAAACTTGCATGGAACTTTTGCTAAGTATAAACCTTGCTATGGGAAAACTTAGTAGGAATTTTCCTAAGTTAAGATTCCTACTACTATCAAGCTTAGCTTATCTAATAGAAAACAAGGGTGGAATATATATTCACACTATGGAAAATTTCTAAGTCTGAGGACTTGTGTTTTGTTTAATAAAACAACTAAGTTAATGAATCACCTGGGTGGAAGGGTAATTGCTTGGTGGATTTTGGTTGAGTGGTTCACAAGGCCCATGTTTATGGTTGACCTTGTGTATCTCACTTGTGGATGGCCACCCAGGAACAAAGAGATTTGAGATGTCAAATGTTGAGAAGCTTCAAGTGCAACCACTTGGCATTATGGGCTCTGCCTGGATCATATAGGTTGCAAGAACTTATCCGTATGGACAGTTAGTGGTAGAGTTTGATAGGTTGGAGCGCGTCCATTTTGGTCTAAGGGAAGGCTTCTCAAAGATCTTGTCTTGGGAAACCAAGTCTTGTGGGGAAAGTGCACCACCTCTGCAGAGTGAAAAATCTAAGTACTTAGCCATGTCCCTGGTAAAGGACAATTTGAGCATCAAGACATGGAAGCAATCAAGAATCTCATCATTCAAATTTCTAAGATAAAAACTTGTGGTTTGAACAAGGGTTAAAGGATCTTCAATCTTTGATTGAGAAAAATGATTTTGTCAAGCAAAAACTTAGTGTTTTCAAATGTTAAGGAAAAATCTATTTTGAGCAATGCAAGCCTCAACTCCACTTAGCCAAATGCATATAGATGATAGACTCCACTATACTACCATAGTATCACTTGCCAATACAATTCAAATGTATTGACCCTTGTGGCTATAACTTGTTACGTTGCAGGTTTGATTGATTTAGTGAAGTGTGTTGATTAGGATTACAAAGTCTACAACCAACATGTCTGCCTGTGGCACTTTGAAGATGAAGGACCCCATGCTATAGATATTCTGCTGCAATGTAATGTAATAGCCAAATGAGCTATGTAAGATGTAATAAAATTATGTTATTCCTGGTTATAAAGTTGTATTATGACCTTTGTTTCTTGATATTACATCTTAACTGTGGATGCTAGCTATTGATCCAGGGACTAGCATTGTAAACACAGGGGACTCTACCTTATTAAAGGTTGGGACCCTAACTCACCACGGATCCTGCGGTGAAGGAATTCGAGGAAATTGTGGTAAGTATAATGTAATTACCACGGATCAACTCGATTGCAATCTAATCGATGATCTAAATGATTCACTGTTACTTCTTCTGCAGGAGGAGGAAATTGTTGCTAGTCATGGATCCCAGGGTTCCTCATCCCAGGGGTCGACGGTGGCCACCCGGTGGCATAACCCTTTAAACAGGGCGATGAACCGGGCCAAGAAAATAGAGCCGGTTACGAAGAAGCCGTCGTCGGCTAGCCGTCTGGCCGGCCTCGGGGGTAAGAATTGGGTGGATCATTTTGGTCCACCGCCGAGGACGCATGTGGCGCCGTCGGGAAGGAGCGAGGAGGAAAACCGCGAGGTTCAAGAACTTAAGGCACAAGTGGCGCGGATCCTGCAGATCGTCCAAGACAACCTGGCAATCACCCTCACGTCCTTCCTGCCTACCTTGGTGGAGTCAATAGTGCACTGGAGTGCGGGTGGTCGAGTAGGGTCGTGCCCGATTCCAAGCATGGTCAGCATCCACTCGAACAACGCGGCGCCGACGAATCAGGCGAACTACGTGTTCGTGACTCCGCCCGCTAGCTCCGCGGCGCCGCAAGTGTTGGTGACTCCCCCTGCCATCACCGCGGCGCCGAAGTACATGTTGGTGCCCCCTGCCATCGTCGCGGCGGCACCGGAACTCCAAGCACCCGTCGGTAGGGAGAATACACCGGCGTCCAGCACCGCGCCATCAAGCAGCCCTTCCGTCTCTTGCACGCCCTTCGCCGTATGCAGTGCGTCGACATTAGCCGATCTCGACGCCATCACGATAAACAAATTGCTTTACTGCCTTTCATGCCATCTATTACTCTTATGGCATCTCTGACGATGCCGTACATGTTTTCCGCAGACGGATGTTCCTTGTACTCTCTTATGCTACGTGAACAACGAGCTGAGGGATGTTGCCAAGGGTACCATCGTTCAACCCTTGCAGCGCACGTTCCACTCAAGGCCGATGCCAGATAGCGTGCACAGGGTTAAAATTAGTCGGGTGCTAAGGGGCTGCGACGACCTGGAACCTCCCATTCAACCCCCAGGAGCGGATGAAGAAGAGCCGTCTGTCCTCAGAACTTGCTTCGGCTTATTCTTGCTATGGCCAAAGAGCATGATCCGTTTGGGGACGGCGGGGGGCATCACGCCACAGACAATAGCACCGCCTGTCGTGCCAGCGACAAGCGGTGGCAACGCCCCCTTACCGCCCTCGCCGTCACCTCCACGCGGTGGGTCGGATGATCATGTTGATGATATGCACATGGCGCAGGTTCCGGCCGAGGACGACAAAGACTGGAATGATCACTTCTTCAACACTCAGTTTAGCAACGAAGACCTAGCTAGTGGCCCCACAGAGGAAGCCACTATCACCAAGCGTTTGTTTGGTTCTCAGGAGACGCCTCCAGCTTGCGCCTTTATAGATCCAGCTGATACAACCAATCGGCCCTTTATTCTAAGCCCTGACACACTACATAGGGCGGCCGGTGCTCAGATTGCGGTGCCTGCCCGCTCTCCCAAAGGAAAAAAGGGCAGGAAAAGAAAATCTAGCAGCTCGATCCAGCCGGTGGCGTCAACAACTGCGAATCCGATCAGGTTTCGGGACGGGCCACCAAGACCCGAGGGTATTATGTGGAGGATTCATGTGGCGGGTGAGCCCATGCTACCTAAGAATTTGCGGAAGCTCGCCAGTTCGGAACTGCAGAGTGTGCATGACGGCATGCTGACGATAGAGAGACGCCTTCTATCGGAGAAAGATCCCTCGCACCCGGTATTCGTGGTTAAGGTGCCACCAAGCTTGGGCTTCGTCGACAATGCCCCTGCGGATCTGTTCTTCCTGCGGTTCGACGACATCTTCAATATGTTCCACCTATACCCGCTGCACTATACCATGGTCCGTCTGTTTTCTCTCAGCCTGGCCATGCAGATCATTAGAGAGAACACACCGGGCATCGCTATAGTGGACCCCTACTACATGCGTGACGGCTGCTTGGGTTCCCCCGCCGAACGACGTATCGTGGCCTCGTACCTAAAAAGAATCCTCGTGGCGAACAAGACAAAGGAATACATTCTCGTGCCTTACTTTCCCGAGTAAGTCGTTATTCACTCGCCACCGTCGATTGGCTTTATTAGATCATCATCATTCTTTTTCCAACACATTCCATTTGAATTTTTTACGCAGAGATGAACACTGCACGCTCATCTCCTTATCGCCGAAGCATTCCCACGCCACGTATTTAGACTCGGGGAGTCTAGAAAAGAAGAAAAACTACGACAAGATCAAGGAAGTTCTGGATGATGCTCTCACTGGCTTTGCCTCGACGGAAGGAACCACCTTCGTGCGTACGAAGGTCAAGTCCGGCAGGCACGTCTTCAACCACGTAACGGAGTTCCCCTGCGTGAAGCAGCCAGAAAACAGTAAGAAGAAAGCCTACTACGCACCCCATCACATGAGGGCGTTCCTACTTGACTAGCAGAATTCTACGCTGCCAGATGATCTCAAACAGTGGGCCGAAGCAAAGGCCAAGATCACTGATTCAGATATTAGACAAGAGATGTACCGCATCCAGCAGCAGTTTGGGGCAATCATCTTTCGTGATGTCATGACTTCGGGGGGGATCTTCTACGGAGGAAATATCCCGAATAACCGTGACATAGAAGATCGCCTAGAGATGCAGGGTGACTATAGGAAATTCATGACGAGACAAGGCGTCCTCCCATTCCCTAAGCCGAGCCAGAAGGCCTGATGTTGGCCTAGTTGTAGTTACAAACTATACATGACCTTTGTGTGTGTGTGGACAAGTGTACATGCTACTATACTTATCTTATTAGGTTTATGAATCATCGCTTACTTCTTTTGCTTATTATTATTATATATCAATCAATGCTTGGTTTTTTTGCTTACTCTTTGGTCCTTTGCTCACTTTGGTCCTTCTTTTTTTCCTTACTCTTTTTTCGAGAATAATGCCGATGATTGAAATGTCGTGGCACACTATATATGTGAAGATGCTACGATGGGATTGTGAGCATTGTGATATGAACAAGTCCACGTCTTGTGCATCCTACTTGGCTCACGGTTCCATCGTAGCATATTCCTGTGTCCAACGACCTATGTATATATATGAGGCATTCTTTTCGAGTTATTTTTGTCTTTTTCGAGAATAATGCCGATGATTGAAATGTCGTGGCACAATATATATGTGAAGGTGCTACGACGGGATAGTTAGCCTTGTGATATGCACAAGTCCAGGTATTGTGCATCCTACTTGACTAACTGTTCCGTCGTAGCATATTCCTGTGTTTAACGACCTAGCTAGTTATATATGAGGCATTCTTTTTGAGTTATTTTTGTCTTTTTCGAGAATAATGCCAATGATTGAAATGTCGTGGCACAATATATATGTGAATGTGCTACGACGGGATGGTTAGCCTTGTGATATGCACAAGTCCAGGAATTAGCATCCTACTTGGCTAACCGTTCCGTCATAGCATATTCCTGTGTCCAACGACCTAGCTAGTTATATATGAGGCATTCTTTTCGAGTTACTTTGGTATTTTCCGAGAATAATGTCGATGATTGAAATGTCATGGCACAATATATATGTGAATGTGCTGCGATGGGATTGTTCGCCTTGTGCTATGCACAGGTCCAGGTGTTGTGCATCCTACTTGGCGAACAGTTCCATCGTAGCATATTCCTGTGTCGAACAACCTAGTTATATATGAGGCATGCTTTTTGAGTTTGGTCTTTTTGATTTAGGAGTACTTTCTATAAGTGTATCTTCATATGCGACTTTAATTATATATGTTTTTTTCAATCATCGGTTCATTATTATTGTCAACTTATAGATGACGTGGTACGTCGTGTACAAGGGACGGGTTCCCGGAGTCTACGATGATTGGGAAGACTGCCGGAGACAGGTGCACTGTTTCAGCAGCAATAGCTACAAAGGGTACAACACTATGGTGGAGGCGGAAGCTAGATACACGCGCTATCTAGCGGGAGTTAGGACAAGGAACCAGATGAAGACCTACATCTTCGTCGCGGCGGTGATCATGCTTATCTTCTTTGGTTGTTTATCCCGCGTTTGTGTCTAGCTAGTTTAGATGTCTAGGAGAGCTTCCGAGCTCTAACTTGTTCGATCGACACATGTATTCGCATGTCACCAACTACTTTGTAACTTGATCGAAACAATGTAACTTATACTATGTATTCATGTATGAGACTTATCTATATGTATTTGTTTCAATCTTGTTTTTCAAATTCTGTATTTATATATATAATTGTATATCTTGTATCTGTATGTGTATATCTGCCTGTAATATTGTATATTATCTATATTGTATATAATCTGGCTCGGAAATTAAAAAAAAAACAAAAAAACACTTGTGGCGCACATGACCTACCTTTTGTGGCGCACTACGCCTAAAGCGCACCTCAGAAGCTTAGTGCGCACTGGGAAGTGCGCCACAGAAGATCCTACGCGTAGCGCACCTACCCACATAGCCGTGGCGCACTAGCAGGTGCGCTACGCCTATCTCGACAAAACCGTGGCGCACTAGGAGTGCGCCACGGCTAGGAGATAGCCGTAGAGCAAGGCTAGTGGTGCACGGCTAGTGCGCCATGGATGGGCATTCCATGTGCGCCACAGACAACCATTTTCCTAGTAGTGATCGTTGTAGTACGTTCGATACACTTCTCTTATAGAACTCATTGTTCATGATTGTGTAGGCTTTCGCTCTTCTCACTATTTGCCTGGCCATGACCACATCATCCGGCAAGATTTCCTCTTTAAGGAATGAGAATATGGGTTGTGCCCATGTCGGCGTGACTTTTTCCGGGAGAATTATGCTATCAATTTCCATGATTTCTGTCGACATAACATCTTTGGGCTTTTCCCCGTTCACTCGTAGGTCATCCGAGTTAACCCTTAAATAATTCGGATCATATTCTTTGTCAATTTCCATTGGGATATTTCCTTCTATCTGTTCTTCCGAGATACAAATTGACTCGGATTCTGGCGAAGGTGTAATCGATGGTTTTCTCGGGTGTTCCGGAGCTATGCCTGGGGGAATTGACTTCCTAGTTGATCCGTGTTTTGATAGTGTATCCGCAGCATCATTTTCCGCCCGAGGTATGTGATGGAATTCACACCCATCAAAATAACCACTTATCTTCTGCACATGAAACCTATACATGGCCATATTCGCATCTAGTGCGTCCCAATTCCCTGATACTTGATGTACCATCAGGTCTGAATCCCCGTAACATTAAATCCGACGTATGCCAATCTCTTTTGCCATTTTTAGACCATGCACGAGTGCTTCATACTCGGCCACATTGTTTGATGCAGCGAAATGTATCTGTAGCACATATTTCAACTGATCTTTTTTGGGTGAAGTCAGTACTATTCCTGCTCCTAGCCCATTTCTTAACTTAGACCCGTCAAAATGCATTGTCCAATAGTTCGGATCTAGTCATGGGGGTTGATACTGTACCTCGGCCCAATCCACAAAGAAATCGTCCACTGCCTGAGACTTAATCGCATCGCGCCTATCAAATTGCAGAGCGTAAGGTGATAACTCGATTTCCCACCTTGCTATTCGGCCACTTGCATCTTTGTTGCTTACTATCTCGGCTATGGGTGACTCACAAATCACTTTTATCGGATGTTCTTCGAAGTAGTGTTTGAGTTTTTTCGCCGACATGTATACTCCATAAGCCATCTTCTGGTAGTGCGGGTAGTTTTGCTTTGAGGCCGATAATACCTCACTTAGGTAATATACCAGCCTTTGTACCGATTTACCCTCTTTGTTCCGTTCCACAATAATCACCTCACTTACCACTTTGTTAGTAGCTGACACATAGAGTAGCATAGGCTCTTTTGATAATGGAGAAGCCAAAATTGGCGCCATGACCAGCATATTTTTCAACTCATGGAAGGCACTACCAGCCTGCGGTGTCCAGATGAACTTGTCTGATTTTTTCATCAGTTGATATAGAGGCAATTCTTTTTCCCCTAGCCGACATACAATTCGACTTAGAGAGGCAAGTCATCCTGTAAATTTTTGTACATAGTTCAGGCATCTTGGCAATTCCATTCTTTCAACTGCTCGGATCTTAGTTGTATTTGCCTCTATACCTCGGCTCGATACGAGGAAACCGAGTAATTTTCTAGCCGACACACCAAAGGTACATTTTTCCGGGTTTAGTTTCATTCGGAACCTTCTCAGGTTCGCGAATGTCTGCCGAATATCTTCTAGGAGTGTTTTGCTCTCTTTGGTTTTTATAACCACATCATCAACATATACTTGCACATTTTTTCCTATTTGGTCGTGCAGAAATTTTTGCATGCATCTTTGGTATGTTGCTCCTGCATTACGCGGGCCGAATGGCATGGTGCGATAGCAATAAGCCCCATACGGGGTGATAAACGCAGTCTTTATTTGATCAGCCGAGTTTAATGGTATTTGGTGGAAACCAGAATACGCGTCTACAATTGATAACAGCTCACAGCCAGCGGTTGAATCAATGACTTCGTCTATCCTAGGTAAAGGAAAAGGATCTTTGGGACACGCCTTATTGAGGTTCGTGTAATCGATGCACATTCGCCATACGACGGCTACATTTGGGTCATCCTTTTTCTTTTCTACTAACACTGGATTTGATAGCCAATCCGGGTGAAGCACTTCCATAATAAACCCGGCTACGAGGAGCCGAGATATCTCATCACCTATTATATTTTTCCTATCTTCGGCGAAGCGGCGAAGAGGTTGCTTCACCGGTCTTGCTCCTGGCCTTACATGCAAAGAGTGCTCATCCAACTCCCTCAGTACACCTTGCAGGTCTTGAGTTGACCACGCAAAGATATCCCGATTCTCACGGAGGTAGTTGGTGAGCTCGCTTTCCTATTTGGCATCTAGGCCAACATCAATCGTGATGGTGCACTCTGGGAACTGATCATCAATCTGGATCTTTTTCGTCTCTTTAGTCGGCTGGAAAGATACACTCCCATGCGAGTTGGCTAACACCGTCATATTAAGCTGTGCCGACTGAGCCAGAGCTGCTACTTCCTAAATTCTTCTTTTCTCCCTTGCAATTACCAATGATTCGGCCAGGTTCGACCCGGCTGAAGCACATTCCATTGATTTTATGTAATCCCCAGCTACTGTTATTACCCCCTGAGGCCCTGGCAACTTCATTTTCAATTAGGTAATGTGACAGCTGCTCATAAATTTAGCCAGTGATGGTCGTCCGAGTAACGCATGATAGCAACTTTCTAGGCCCACCACCTCAAACTCTAGATTCTCCTCTCTGCAATTCTCCCTTGTGCCGAATAACACATCTACTCGGACTTTCCCAATAGGCTCGCACGAGAGCCCCGGTACTATCCCATGGACTGTGGTCCTTGTGAGCTACAGCATATTCTGTGTTATTCCGAGTTTGTGCATTGTGTCCTTGTACATGATGTTGATACTACTTCCATTATCTAGGAGTACTTTCGAGAACTTCACATTGATGCTAGGCCCGACAAATGTCGAATCAAGTACCAATGCGTACGACCCTGGGTTCGGCATTATCTTCGGGCGATCCTTTATGCTCCAGGTTATCTCTTGATCGGACCATGGCACGTACATTGGTACTTACGGCATAACTGCATTCACTTCCATATGTCGGCAATGTACGCTCTGTCTATCTTGCTGTTTTGTTGTGAACACACAATACGATTGATGATTCTCCCTGTAATCATTACGTCCATTGTTCCCGGGGTTTCCCCTTTCGTCTTGATTTTGATTTACCACTTTATGTATTGCATCCCTCTGGTCCAAGTTATCATACCTAGGAGGGGCGGTGGTAACATTAGCTTCTGCGCATTTGCCCCGGTTAGCTGTGGTTGCTGCTGCTGATGTACTTGATGAGGAGGTGCTTGTATTCCCACTGGGTTTCCCATTGCACTTTTCATCCAAGCACATTGGCGAGTGGTGTGATTAGCCGGCTTGGCCAGGTTTGGCGTATGGAACTTACACGGTTGATCCAGCATGGATTCAAATGTGTACTTTGGCCTTTCCTGCCATTGCTTCTTCTGTTCTAGCGTCCACTGCCTTTTCCCTTCATTCCTCGGCGTCCACTGATGAGGACCATTCTTCTATCGCTGATTGTTCCCATGACTCGGCTGATCCTGCACAACCGCTGCCACTTGATTGGAAGCATATCTGTAATCCGGCCTCTCATCCCTTCTTCTACCTCGGTATTCATTGTGCCACGATGATCCGGCAACATCTCTAACATACTAATCCTGGTGCTCCCGATGTTCTGCCGACATTAACTCTGGCTGAGTCGGATCGCCTAAGGCATATGAATCTGCTATCCTGATGGTTTCTGCCAACGTGGTTGGCATATCTCTCTGCAACCCTGAGCAAACCTAGCTATCGCTTGAGATTCTATGACCCCTTCGCATGAGTTTCTGAGGTTGCACCACCGAGTCAAGAATTCTCTATCTGTTTCATTCGGCTTCTGCTTGCACATTGCGAGCTGTTGTGGCATGTTTGGCCTCTTATAGGTACTGGTGAAATTACTGACAAACATTTCTTCAAAATCTAACCAACAGTTGATACTTCCTGTTGGTAAATTGTTCAACCATACTCTGGCTGGTCCTTCCAACATCTGTGGGACGTATCTTACCGCCCATCTTAAATTTCCGCCAGCTATTTTCACTGCTGTGGCATAGTCAATTAACCAATCTTGTGGTTTTGTACTCACATTGTACGTTTTCGTGCCCCTTGCCAACTGGAAGTTCGGCACGGGTGGTTCGCCCATGATCCGAGGTCCAAAACACACCGGGCCAGGTGGACCCTATTCTTCTAACAGTTCGGACCAATACATTCTGTCCATCTTTAATCTTGCGTTAGTTGACGGCAAGTTTCTATAGACAACTCTCTCCTGTACTCCATAGTGGTTGTGCCCACGATGCTAATCCGGTGGAGGGTTCATGTCCGAGTAACCATCATTGTATCTATCATTTGCCTGATTATGTTGAGCTGGTCTTGCTTCTCGCTCTTGCCAAGGCTCATACCTCGGCTGAGGATCCGGTGGAGGGTTCCTCCTCCCTTCCGCCGGGTAATTGTTCTCATGATTTCCCCTTCTGAGGTTTCCGTGCTCTCTGTTTGCACGGCCGGGGTTTCTATCTCCACTGTTACCTCGGCTCCCATTGCCTCTATTCTCATTGACCTTCTCGGCCATCGCCGGATCATATGGGACATTTACTTATTTCTTTTTCCCGAAGTCACCGCTCTGTCTTTTTGCGCATTGTTTCCGGGTGAGGATGCTGCTGCCGCAGATAATGCGGGGGCTGCTCCTGCCGAATGAACCATGCGCGAAGCTCCTGGCCTCGCTGGGTTAGCCCTAAGCATTTACTCATTCTGCTGGTTCGCAATGCGCACCATCTCATTTACTCTTTCTTGTTGTTTTTGCCGGGCTTACCTGCTTAATCCTTCCAACTCCAGGGCTGCGGCATTTGCCGCCCTGAGGTTCTTTGCCGGGGTACTGTACCTCGGCAAGCCTGGATCGACCGAATCATCTGGACGAGCCTCGTGCTCTTTGTTGATATCATTTATGAGGTTCTTTCCTCTTAATCTCAATTCATCTACTCGGTCAGGGGCCACATCTAGTTTGTTTGCCCTAGCATATTCTCGCAGGGTCTTGTTTAAGGATTCCCGCAAGACCGACACCTTTTTTGCCTGTACTAGCATTTTCTGTCTAGTTTCTTCTAACTCCGCCTGTGTAGAGGTACCAACCTTTAATAAGGTAGAGATCTTGTGTTTACAATGATAGTCCCTAGATCAATAGCTAGCATCCATAGTTAAGATGTAATATCAAGAAACAAAGGTCATATTACAACTTTATAACCAGGAATAAAATAATTCATTACATCTTACATAGCTCATTTGGCTATCTCATTACAATACAGCAGAAATAACTATATAGCATGGAGTCCTTCATCTTCAAAGTGCCACAGGCAATCATGTTGGTTGTAGACTTTTAATCCTATTCAACACACTTCACTAACATCAAACAAACCTGCAACATAATAAGTTGCAGCAACAAGGGTAAATACATTTGAATTATATTGGCAAGTTTCACTACTATGTAGAAATAAGTGGAACCTATCAATATATGCATATTTGGCTAAGTAAGGTTTAGGATCATTTGCAGAAAGCAATATAGTTTTATCCTATCTTTTCAAAATAGTTTTGATCTTTTGAAGATCTTTCTAAACTCCTTGGAAAAATCCAAGTGCTTCAAATCCCTTGTGGTCACCATCAAGTTTTACTTTGAGAAATTGGAATGTTGAGATCTTCCATAGCTTCAGGCCTTAGTTGCTCAGAGTTGTCCATAACCGGGGACACGGCTAAGTACTTAGAATTTGATCTTCTGCAGAAGTTGTACACTTTACCCACATGACACAATCTCGTCTTGATGCCACCAGTGGCCGCCACGGCAATGGAGGTCGAGGAACTCCGCCTGAAATTGGCGGAGGCAGTACGCAAAGAGCAGGCCGAGCGCGAAAAATTTCGCCTCGAGCAAGTGACGGCGCAGGAACTGTCACGCTACCACCAACAGCAGATCAGGTCACGCCTGAACCCCACCGTTCAGGGGCGCGCCCTGAACTTCGACGACGAAAACGACCCGGCTCGCATAGCCGAGCGCGCGATCTGCGAGAACGCGCCACCAGGAGGAAGCGCCCGACCCCCGCCAGGATCGACGGCGATGGGTGCCCCACCACCACCCAACCGCACCCCTCCCAGGGACCAGCCGCGGATAGTCGTCTCCTCACGGGAGCGAGACGCGAACGGCCTCCCACTGTTCTCCACCCCGATGGACAACCTCATGGCAGGCCGAGCAGCAGCCGATAGCATCACGGCCACCGGCGACGGCGCCTTACAAATCTAGTACGTCAAGGCCCTGCTCGCAAAGGCCGTGGAGCAGCAAAGAGCGGGCGCCGACTCGCAAGGGCGAGTATACTCATGCTCCTCGGGAAGCAGGGCGGCCTCAAGCGGCCGCCCAGCGGCGGCAAACACCCTCAATTGCCCGCCACCAGAGCCACTGCAGCTCCAACGCCGACCCGTGAACGCGGCACTCTCCACCAATGATCCCAGGCCGGCGACCAACTTCGTCGCCGCTAACGGACAACCCATCGACGCCCGCACTCACATCATCAACAACCAAAACTGGCGCGCACGCCAGCCCGACGACTTGCGGCACACCCTAACTAATCGCCGCGATGGCGAGCCTATGGGGTCACTCAGTTGACTAGGGCCTAAGTGCTTCGGACCAATGATCCGAGGCGAAAAGTACCCGCCAAACTTCAAGGCGCCAAAGGAGATAGAAAAATACGACTCCTCGTACGACCCCGCAGTCTGGCTTCACACATACCTCATGGCAATGGGGATCGCGGGTCACACCGACCTACTCGCCGCCCGTTACCTCCCACTGATGATGGAGGGGACGTGCAGGCAATGGATCAACACGCTCCCCCAGGACAGTATCGACTCCTGGGAGGAAATGCGAGACGCCTTCGTCAGGCACTTCGAGTGCTCCTACACCCGCGCCACCACCATCGAGGACCTGGAACGATGCGTCCAGGGACCTCGCGAGTCGACTCGCAACTGGGTCCAACGGTGGCAAGAGCTCTGGTACAACGCGGTCGGCATCCACCCGGACACCGCGATCCATTGCTTCAAGACCTCGTGCCGCTACGAGCCTCTAGTCGCCAAGCTCAAGCGACACGCCCGCACACTCGACAACATCCCCGACCTCCTCGAGATCGCCAAACGGTACGCCGAGGAGGACCCCAACCAAGAAATCGACGACGAGTCAGGAGGGCAACGCCGCACGGGCGGCAACGACGGCGGACGCCGAACCGAACTACGCTACAGCGGCACCCGCCTCACAGGCAAGCGCCGCAACGACGGGCGAGTCAACTTCGTCGCCAACGCTGGGCACGCACAACGCGATCCCAAGAGCTACCGCCGCGACGGAGGGCAACGGCGCGATGGCGGCAATTACAAGAACAAGCCAAGGTTCGATCCCGCGGCACTCCTTAACCAACCATGTGCGTTCCACAGTAGGGAAGGAAAGCCCGCAACGCACACCACCGCCGACTGCCACACCCTCAGGGAAATCGAGAAGGCACGGCACGCGCGGGAAGACACCGACAACGACCCGCCAAATGGCGGAAAATTCGGCAAAGTAGCCGGCTCGCTCCACACCGTCACGGGCTTCAACACGAAGCGTGAGAAGAAGGTCATCGCCCGCGCCGTCGCCGTCAACACGGTGGCCCAAACAGACGTCCCCCAGTTCCTGAACTGGTCGGAACAACCCATCACCTGGAGCCGGCAAGACCACTCTCCACGCATCGAGTACCCAGGACGAGTCGCCCTGGTGGTCAAGCCCAAGGTTGGCGAGTACTGGCTCCCCAAGACACTGATGGACGGAGGCAGCTCCATCAACATCCTCTACCTCGAAACCTTCAGGCGGCTGCGGCTCCCGCAGTCGATGATCGAGACAACCCACACTACGTTCCACGGCATCGTCCCCGGTCGGAAGGCGTACCCGATCGGCAAAGTCACGCTGCCAGTCACTTTCGGCAGTCCGGCAAACTTCCGCACCGAGCGGATCGTCTTCGAGCTGGTGCCCTTCGACAGCCCCTACCACTGCGTCCTGGGGCGCCAGGGGTTTGCTAAATTCATGGCAGCGCCCCACTACGCGTACAACGCAATGAAGCTCCCCGGGCCGTGCGGCGTCATCACCATCCACGGCGACCCCGACATGGCCGCCGAATGCGAGGCCAAAGGAGCCGAACTCGCCGACGCCGTCATCGCGGCAGAAACTAATCACGCCGACGAGCTCGCCAAATACGCGAGCGGGGTTAACAATGACGATCCCACGATACTCAAGAAGCCAAACTCAGAGGGCGCAAACACCTCAACCTTTGAGGCCACGACGCACACTCGCACCGTCGAGCTGGTCCCAGGCGACTCCAGCCAGACGGTGACGATCGGGACAGGCATGAGCCCAGCATAGGAAGGCGCGCTCATCGAGTTCCTCCGTGAGAACAGGGACATCTTCGCATGGAAACCCTCCGACATGCCTGGTGTCCCTAGGGAGCTCGCTGAGCACAAATTAAACGCCGACCCCAAAGTGCGACCCGTCAAGCAGTCGCTACGGCCCTTCAACGAAGAACGCCGTCGAGCAATCGCCGAGGAAGTGCAGCGTCTACTCGCTGCCGGCTTCATCCGGCCAATCAAATACTCCAAGTGGCTGGCAAACCCAGTCCTGGTCGAGAAGAAAAACGGGACCTAGAGAATGTGTATCGACTACACAAACCTGAACAGCGCCTGCCCAAAGGAGCAGTTCGTCCTCCCACGGATCGATCAGATAATCGATTCAACCGCGGGTTCGGAGTCGCTATGTTTCCTCGACGCCTACTCCGGGTACAACCAGATCAAAATGGCCGTCGAGGATGAGGAGAAGACGGCGTTCATCACGCCATTCGGAGCCTTCCGCTACACCGCCATGACCTTCGGCCTCAAGAACGCCGGGGCAACCTACCAGCGGTGCATGCAAGAATGCCTCGCGAGCCAAATTGGCCGCAACATCCACGTCTACATCGACGACGTGGTCGTGAAATCCGCTCGCCAAGGCGACCTACTCGCCGACCTAGCGGAGACCTTCGCCAATCTGCGGAGGTACAAGATAAAGCTCAACCCAGGCAAGTGCACCTTCGGTGTACCCGCCGGGCAACTACTGGGGTACGTCGTCTCCAAACGAGGGATCGAGGCAAACCCAACGAAGATCGACACGATCGCCCGGCTCGGCAAACCCGAGTGCCTGCGCGACGTCCAGAAGCTGGCCGGGCGTGTAGCGGCTCTCAGTCGCTTCATCCCCCGCCTGAGCGAAAAGGCGATGCCCCTATACCGCCTGATGCGCAAGAACCCCACCTTCCAGTGGGACAAGGAGGCGGACGACGCGCTCCGCGACCTTAAAAAGGTGCTACTCGCCGCACCAGTACTCGCCGCACCCGCTGACAAAGAGCCTATGCTGGTTTACGTCGCGGCGTCCGAGCGCGTCGTCAGTGCCGTAATGGTTGTCGAACGACCAGAGGAAGGAAAGGAGCGCCCGGTCCAGCGGCCGGTGTACTACATCAGCGAGGTCCTCACTGAGTCGCGCCAGCGATACCCACAGTATCAAAAGCTGGTATACGCGGTCTTCAGGGCTCAGCGGCGCCTGCCGCACTACTTCCAGGAGCACCCGATCACGGTCGTCTCCTCAGCACCACTACAAGACATCATCCACAATCGCGAGGCGACCGGGCGGGTCGCCAAGTGGGCCGTCGAGATCGGCGTCCACAACATTAAATACGAGCCACGAAGGGCGATTAAGTCACAGGCACTGGCAGACTTCATCGCCTACTGGGAGGAGGCCCAGCAGCCAGAGAAGCCGCCGTACCTCCATTACTGGAGCCTGCACTTCGACGGGTCCAAGAACGCGGACGGTGCAGGAGCGGGGATAGTGCTGACTTCACCAAAGGGCGACAAGCTCCGCTACATCCTCCGCCTCGAATTCACGCCCTGCACCAACAACATGGCTGAATACGAGGCCCTACTCCACGGCATGCGAGCCGCAAAGGAGATGAGCGTCAATCGCCTTCGATGCTACGGAGACTCCGACCTCGTTGCGGGACAAGTCGCCGGCACCTGCGACGCCATCTCCCCCACCATGGCGGCGTATCGCCAAGAGGTGGATAAGTTGGGCGGCCACTTCACCGGTTACTCTGTCGAGTGGATCGACAGGCGGAAAAACGAGGAGGCCGACGCCCTCTCTCGAATCGGGTCGGCTCGACTCGCACCACCCGCCGGCGTGTTCCTCGACACAATCTCCAAACCATCAGTCTCTCCCCCGAGGGAGATCGACATCGGAGTCCCACTCCAACCAGAGGCAGCCTTGGTCGCACTCATCACCGAGCCAGACGACTGGACCAAGCCCTACATCGCCTACCTGGAAACCGGCACCCTGCCAGCAGACGAGACAAACGCTCGAATGATTGCTCGCCGATGCAAGTCCTACACCATCATCGACGGCGAGCTACACAAGCGCAGCGTCACCGGCGTCTTCCAACGTTGCGTCCAACCGACTGAAGGACGCAAAATCCTCCACGACATCCACTCAGGCGACTGCGGCCACCACGCCGCCGCGCGCTCCCTGGTCGCCAAGGCTATGCGACACGGCTTCTACTGGCCCACCGCACACGCCGACGCCGTCGATATCGTCCAGCGATGCGCCGGGTGCCAGAAGTACGCCAACCAGACGCACGTACCAAGTTCGGCGCTCAAAACAATCCCCATCACCTGGCCATTCGCTGTGTGGGGCATGGACATGGTAGGCCCCTTCAAGAAGGCCCCCTCTGGCTACACCCACTTGCTAGTCGCCGTCGACAAATTCACGAAGTGGGTGGAGGCCAAGCCAGTCCGGAAATGCGACGGGAAGACCGCCACTAAGTTCCTACGCGAGCTCATATACCGCTACGGGTTCCCCAACAGCATCATCACGGACAACGGCACAAACTTCGCCAAGGGAGCAATGGCCGAATTCTGCGAAGAGCACCACATCTGGCTCGACCTCGCGTCAGTCGCACACCCGGAGTCCAACGGCCAGGCGGAACGAGCCAACCAAAGCATCCTCCACGGCCTGAAGCCGCGACTCCAAGTACCACTCGAGCGCACCGCTGGATGCTGGGTCGAAGAGCTACCCTCCGTCATCTGGGGAATCCGCACCTCGGTCAACAGGTCGACGGGATTCACTCCCTTCTTCATGGTCTACGGCGCCGAAGCAGTAATGCCCACCGACCTCGAACACGACTCGCCGCGGGTCGTCCACTATACGGAGGCCGCAAACGAGCTGGCCCGCCAAGATGGGCTCGACCAACTCGACGAAGCACGCGACCTCGCTCGATCGCGTACCGCCATTTATCAGCAAGGGCTCCGCCGCTACCACAGCCGACGGGTGAAAACCCGCACCTTCCAGGAAGGCGACCTGGTGTTACGCCTCATCCAGGACAAGAAGGGCATGCACAAGCTCTCCCCTCCGTGGGAAGGCCCGTTCGCTATCGGGCGCGTACTCGGCAACGACGCCTACCACCTCATCGACGTCCGTGGGGACGGCGAACTCGACGTCAAGCGGCCATGGAATGTCAATCTCCTCCGGAAGTTCTACTCCTAGAACCCCACACATGTACTCTCCAGTCGCTATGAAATAAAAGAAACGGTTACTGCAAATTGCGTCTACTCTCCATGCCTTGTGCCACTCGCACTCGTAATAAACAGCGTCATGCTAAAATGCAGAAGTCAACCTTTGGTACAGCGACCGGCACGGCTAAGTAGTGCGATGTAAGAGCACTGAGTCATTTAAGGTCTTGCGTCGTCCACGAAAAACGCCAAACCGGAGCCCCATTGGAGTCGCCTAGATCGACTGGTTTTGCGAACCAAGACAACTGCCCTCGCTTCTCACGGCGACCTCGGTCCTCCGCATCCTCGGCGTAGCGACTCGAACGGCTAAGTACCACGCTCGGGGACTGAATACCAGTTCATCGCGATCGGTCAGGGAAAACGCCAAGTAAGAGAGCATGCCCAGGACTCGCCACGCGACTGACCCTCCGGGCCAGGCAGGAGTGACGCGCTCACACCAACGCGCTCAGTCCTCAACCACCCTCGAGTCGCGCCTTGAACTACCAAGTACCACGCTCGGGGACTCGGCCACCCGACCCCGATCGCGTACGGGAAAACGGTAAAGTACAGAGCACTCAAGGGAGTCGCCTTGCGACTGGCTCTCCGAGCTCGGGCGAGTCGACTAAACTAACAAAACACATGATAACAACAAACATCATATACGAGGTGAACCCCACAAAAGGGCGGACGCGCTCGGGGACTCATCCAAAATCAATCCAAAACACACAAACAAATAGCAAAATGAACACAACGTTCCATTCAATCGCATATCGCATTGTCTTATATTACAAATTATGCCCGCATGGCAGAACTGCTGCTAACACATCTAGGAAAACTACCCTATTCTGCAGGCTTCGACGACGACGCGCCAGAATCCCGGCGCCTACGGATGAACGCGGTGTACGGATTTGACGGATACGTCGTCGGCTCACCCGCCATCGCCGAGCGGAAAGGTTGCTCAACCTTGAAGTCACGATGCGGCGGCTCGGGGTCGTTCGGTGCGACGACTGTTTCCTGGTAGGGAAGGAGGTCGCCCATCGCCCAGACACGCTCCGAGTACGCGGCGGCACGTTCCTGCAACTTGAGAACCTCGGACAGATCCACCGTGCCAGTCGACGAAGGATACCCACTCGTCACATCGTCGAGGTCGAAATCCTCGGGGAAGTGGGCGAGTCCAAGGCTCAGCGCTGTCGACGCTCCACGCCGAAACGCCGACCGCGTCATGAACTCTACGACCGCGGGCGCCTTCTCCAAATACTCCCACACCTCAACGAGGTCACTGGGAATAACCTCCGTGGGCGACATCTCTTGAAGGTAGGCGCGGATGCACGTCGCCGACAGCGTCGCCGAGTCGACGAGCATGCTTACGCACTCCCTCGCGTCAAGAGAGCTCGCTTCTTCTTGGCTACCAATAACACGACCTGCGAGAAGGAGACAATTATGAGCACCACGGAAACCACAAACAATACAACTGAAAGGAAGGGAAGACGGACTCACCAAGCAACGGGCGGGCGAGTCCCGTGATGAAGCTCTGAAGCGACGTATGATCGTCCTGAAGCCCAACAATGAGGGCTTCCGACACCTTGCGGTCTTCCTCCGCGGCCGCAATGGCGGCCTTAGCTCGCCCGTTCGCCGAGCTTGCTTCTTCTTTTGCCTCCCGCAGTTCGCGCTCGAGGTCGGCGACCCTCTGCTCAGCAGCACTTAACGCAGATCGCACCGCCACCAACTCACCAGCAGGGACAAGCTCCTGGCGAGCCACCTCCGCCTGCGCAGCAACAGCCTGAAGCTCCTTGTTTTCTTCTTGGATAGTGGCCAGCTCCTTCTCAGCACGCTGTTTCGCAGCCAATCGCTCCGCCGACTCCAGCTGCAGACCCTGCACATCATCAAAGTCAGCGAACACGAAAATTACTCAGTGCCCACCCGCTAAAATTTAGCGAGTGCGCACTCGAGGACTGGCGATCACGAAAATTACTCAGTGCCCACCCGCTAAAATTTAGCGAGTGCGCACTCGGGGACTGGCGATCACGAAAATTACTCAGTGCCCACCCGCTAAAATTTAGCGCGTGCGCACTCGGGGACTGGATGCGAAAGTACAAAACGAGAAACTATAAGAATCAAGCCGCTACTAAGCACCGACCTGATCCTCGGGGACTGGAGGTACCTGGATGGCTGCACCAAGCATGCCATGGAGTTGTATTGCGTCGACAGACGCAAGCAGCGCCGGCGTGTGCCCGCGACGTTGGTCGACTTCAGCGTCGGCGGTCCCTGGAGCGAGGCTCGGGGGCGCAGCCCCGCTGGCCGTGGCCGCCTTGGTTACGAAGCGGGGGAAGGTAGCGATCGAGGCACCCGCCCCAAAGGAGGTCGCCTCCTCTGGTCTAGGCAAGGAAACGCCATCCTTCGTAGACGCGGTTGCTTCCACTGCGGGTCCGGCCGGTGCGGCCGCCGGGTCGGCAGAGACAGCGACGATGTCGTCTCCCTTGGCCTTCTTGCTGCCTTCCGCTGAGACAGCGACTTCGTCCACTTTCCTCTTACGGGAAGGATCCTCCTCGCTAGCGGCGGAGGGTACCTTAGCCACGGTCGGGTGGCCCATCTTTTTCACTCCGGTCCTGCATATCAAATCAAATCAATAAAAGACAATCGAAGTACTTATAGAAAATAGAGAAGGCCGAATGCACTCACTTGGCGACTGGAATGAAACGCAGCCCGGTACGAAAGCCGGCCGGTTTTTCCAGTTCGGGGCCCAGCTGGCGACTAAGCCCTAGTTCCAGGACGTCGTGGGCCCAAGACACGGACGGCTTATTCATCGTTGAGGTTGCGGCTGGCGCCTCTGGGACGCCTTCGGCGGGGGCCTCCTCGCAAATTGGAGCCGCTGCGGCCGGAGCCTCCTTGCGGGGCGAGACCGCCACGTTCGGGACCTCCTTGCGAGGCGAAGTCGCCACGGCCGGAGCCTTCCCAAACCCAAAGACCGGCGCGAATGGCGGAGGCATTGAGGCCAGCGGCACTTCCAGAGATGGCGCATCTAGCGCGGTTGTCGCCGGGGCCGCGCCTTCACCGGCCGAGCTGTGAGCGTCAGAACTGCTCGTTGAGTGCGGCGGCGAGGCCATCTTCGGCGGCTTCATTTTCCTCTTCGGGGGGGCCCTCGCCTCCTTTTCCTTCTTCTTCTTCTTCGAAGGAGTGGCCTGGCGGCGCGAGGTCGTCTCTGGGAGCTCGTCGTCGTCGTGGCGCTCGAGGCTCCTGCTCGCTTCGATTTCGCGCTGACGTTGCCCGCTGGTCTTTCGGACCAGTGGGGCGATTTCCTCTTCGGAATCATCCTCGTCGTCCTTGTTGCCCCTGGCGGGTGGCGATTCGCGTCTATCCTGGGCAGATGGCCCCGGGCTCTCGTCGTCGGCGGGTGGGAGCCACCCTTCCACCACTTGGAACAGCTGCGATGAATACGAAACAGAGTTAGAATTACCGCGACTGCATACGCTACGACTGCGAACAAGACAAAGAAATTACCGTCGGAGCCGGACGCTTCGCGGTGTAGGGGGGGACCCCGGCCTGCGCATCCGCGTATACTGCCTGTGTGATCTTCTTCAACGCCGAGAGGTAGTCCTCCAGCTTCATCTCGTCGAGGCAGGCTTTCGTCGAGTCTCCCCGGCCCGTGTACTGGTACATGTAATGATCGCGTTGGGCGAGCGGGACGAGCCGCCGCCCAAGCCAACAATTGTACAAGTTTATTGTCTGGAGCCCCTTCTTCTTCAGACCACGGATGGTCTGGAGCATCTCATCGACGACCATCCGCTGGTTGTCGGGAAGCTTGCCGACCTGGAGATGGCGTGGCTCGGAGCGGTTGGCCGAGTACCGCGGGATCGCTGCCTCGTCCTCCGGAGTCGCCTCGGTCACGTAGAACCATGACTTTTTCCAGTCGCTCGCTGCTTTGGCCGGCAGCATCAGGTCGAAGAAGGAAGCTTTGGACTTGAGTTGGAATGTCAGGCCGCCCGCGGCTAGCATTGGGCCGCCCGCCTCCTCGCGGCTGATCCGTCCATGGAACAGATCTTGCCACAAGGGAAAGTAGGGCCGGCAGCCCAAGTAGCACTCGCAGAACGCCACGAAGATGGCGAGCTGCTCGATGCTGTGGGGACCCAGATCTGAGGGCTGGATCCCGTAGTAGGCGCAAAAACGCCGGAAGAACAAAGATGTGGGAAACCCTAACCCCCGCTCGAGATGACTGGTGAAGCAGACACAAACTCTCTCTCTCGCGGGTTCGGGGTCGTTTCTCCGGCTGCGGGGATACGCCAACAGCCGGCTCGCAGGATTCCGGCCTCCTCGAAGGAGGCTAGCTGCGCCCTTGTGCATTTGGATCTGCCCCAAGGTTCGGTGGAGAGGGCCATGGCCGAAGAGGTTGGTTGGGGATCGAAGGATTTCGGGTCGATTGGATCGCGGAGCAAAGGAAGGGAGATGCGCGCACTCGGAAGAAATGGTGGGCGGTTGGCTCTGCTATAGCCTACCATTCCTCTTATATAGCAGGAGTTGCCCGCCAAATCAGGGGGCCGTTACCGCGCGATGATTACGCCAGAAGTTACCGTTGAGTTACCTTAATGGCTAGTTTGACCACGCCTGACGGTCCAACTCCAGCCACTCGGCTCGCTAAGTCACTCGCCGAGACCGCGTCTCGTTGGCTCGACTCGCCCAAGACGCGACTCGGTTCGCCGGATTTTTTCCTTTATACAGGAGCCCGCCGACGATTCGACTGGATGCCTACTTGAAGCCGTATACTCCGACTGCCAGCAGTCACTCACGCCTAATCAACGACGACCTCGGGGACTACTGATGGGGATACGCCTACTGGGGTATACTCAGCGGGACGTTTCCGACTGGCCCAAGGGCTGGCGAGTGGGCCTGCAGAACAGCGAGTGGATCAAAGCCCAGCAAGGTACCAGGCGACTGGAAGTTGAAGGCCCAGGCGAGTAGATAGGCCCAGTCGGTCTAGGTTAAACGATTACCGAAGCTGTAACCGAATCGTTTGAGATATGTAAACCCTAGGGGAGGTGAGCCTATATAAACCTCCCTATGGGGTGAGTAGAGACACGTTCCCTCATACACCCAAGCAACTCGCCGCCTAGCCGCCGAGTTCGCCCATTGTAAACACCTCCATAATACAATCTAGCAGGAGTAGGTCTTTACCCTCCGGGGGGCCGAACCTGGGTAAAACCCTGTGTCTTTGCCCTCATCTCGCACCGCAGATGGCTGGCCGCCCTTGCCCCTCGTTCTACTACTCGCTGCCGATTGCAGCATCTGCCGTGGCCATTCCCACGACAGTACTCACCAAATGGAGTACCGGCAGATCGAGAATATGACAAAGTCTTTCCATAGAAGTCCTCCCAATACACAATGCTAGCTTGTATTCCAGGCACCAATGCAAGGATATATTTCCAATACACAATTCTAGTTAACCTGGAGATGCCAATGCAAGGGTCTTCCGCTATGTAGTTGACTAAGCCAGAGCCCATTTAGCATGTGGCTGTACACGGAAGCCACTGTATGAGAAACTTGTTCAATCTCTAAGTCCCTAGGTGGTTTTCTTCTAGTGCACATACAAAAAGATAGCCATATAAACATGGTTCCCTTTTTTGCCACGTCCAAAATTGAGTATCCTCATTCCACCCAGGTGGTTCATTGAGTACTTTTTTTATTATATAAAAACATATGTTTTTCCAACACTTTATATAATCATATCATGTATTCCATCCCAAATATATAGCAGGGCTAAGCATACTACAACTACAATGTTTTCACTAAGGAGGATTTAAGGATATCCTAATAGGATATAGCATAGCATAAAAATATAGTAGTCCTAACATGCATACTATAAAAATCCACTAAGTGTAATGAAAAATAGTAGGACATGGATGATAGTGTCACTTGCCTTTTAAGTAGAGAATATTGGTTCACTCCTTGATCTTGCAAATATCACACTCTTTAAACTTCACTACAATTCAATCAAGCAAGCAATATTCAAACTAACATTCAAACAATTCACCACATAAAATAATAAAATCAAGCAATGCATGCAAGCATGCAAAAGATTGTTTTATTTGGAAAAGTGGTTTATATTAGGCTCTAAACATTTTAAATATCCCATTGGTCATTTACAAAAGTGGTAAAATCATTTAAATTCAAGTTAGTGAAAATGGCCCTTTAAATCATTTTTGTTTTGCTAAAATGATTTATATCAAAGTAATATTTTGTAGTGTTAGTCAAATATATTTTTAAACACAAATGTTAGTGTTTATGGTTAAAGTGTTTAATATTAACCCATTTGCAAAAGGTTTCATCTAAATCCCATTTTTTAATCAAACCATATTTTTATTTGCTAGAAATGTCTTTAACTAAGTAATAATTTACTAAGGTTCATCAAATATGTTTTCAAATCTCAAAACTTGGTTTTAGGGTCAGAAGGTTTGAATCACATCATTTTCCAAAAGGTTTTACTTTAAGAGCATTTTTAAACCATAATCAATATTTTTATTTAGCTAGAAATGCTTTTATTCAAAGATTTAATTCCTAAGTGTCACCAAATATACTTTTAAATCTACAAGTTGTTTTATATGGTCAGTAGGTTCAAAACAATAAATTTACAAAAGATTTTACCCTAAAAACATTTTTAGAACAAATGTTATATCTAAAATAGGCCTAAACAAGTTTCTGCAAAAACAACCAATTCTACAGAATAAATTCATTAAACAAAGTGCATGGTTGCAAAGTACTCTTCTTGCTGATTCCATTGATATAAAGTTTGCAAAATTTGGACGTGTGGATTTAAAGTTATGAATTTTGCAAGTTTGAACATCTAATAGTACATTTTCTGTTTTTTAAATCGAAGTCAGTGCCACGCGTCTTAATCTTATTGGTCCATACCGCTTCGGGTGGATCGCGCTCTGTGGGCTGTTGGATTTAAATCGCATCGAACGGCTCAGGATCAAACATACCCCTTCGATTAAAATCTAATCCTACTCCTTCGATCAAGATCCAACAGACCACAGTAACTTGACCAAGTATTGGCGGCGCTGGCGGCAGCAGACGGCGGCACGCGCTCAGAAGGTGACGTTGACGATGAACTAGGTCGCGCGGGAGAGAGATATGATGCTCACCAGACTCGCAGGAGTGTGGCGATGCTCAACGTAGTCTCTGTTCGTCGAGGGGCGCTCGGGAAGCGGTGATTGCTAACCGGAGTTCGCGGCGGCGCCAGGTGCTTCTGTTCGTCGACGGGGGCGAGGTTAAAGGAAATGCCAAAGCAAATGGATGACCCTGTTAGGTGTGCGCGAAGATGATGAACATGCGGCTAACAAGCAGAAAGAAAGGGGCAGTCTGCTCTTACGGGGAGGGGTCGCCGAAGAAATGGCAGACATCGGCGGCGTTCAGAGGTCGTTCTTGCCGACGCTCTAGGGCAAGCGCGACCAAGCTGGAACCACCGGTAGTTGCGCAATGGTCTAGGGAGTAGTATCGTGGGTATTGAGAGGCAAGGGGAGGATCTACGTTGCCGGAATCGGCCGGAGTCACTCGTCGGGGCAGGGGATTTCGAGGTTGCGATTGTGGCAGCCTGGTGGCCGAGAGAAGATGGCGCCTGGGGGAAAAGAGAGAGGAGGAGTGGGCGTTTAAGAATGCGTCGTCTCTAGAGAGATTTAATCCCGCATTGATGAGAATTTACCGGAGTTAAACGCGTCAGTAAACATCGAGGTGCGAGGGAAACGGTCGAGGGTAGAAACGATGACTGATAGAGTGGGGCCTAGTTGTCTGCGAGAGAGAGAGAGAGAGAGAGAGAGAGAGAGAGAGAGAGAGAGAGAGAGAGAGGGCGTGTGGGGTCTGCTGGTCAGCGTCTGCGTGGGTGTGTTTGTGCGTGAGAAAAGAAAACACTTCGAGATGGAATGGGCTGCGAGTTTAGGCTGGACTGGGCCTTGCTGCTGGGCTGGGTTTGTTTCCTTTTTTTATTCCTGATCTTTTTCTGTTTCCGTTTCTATTATTCTGTTTTGATTTTTGTTCAAATAATTCAAACACCATTTGAAATCAAAACTTTACCAAACTTTAAGTATATTCTAATACTTTTTATTAACATATTCTAAAGTCCAATTTAGAGTATTTCTTTTATTCTTTTAGGGCATATTAATTATTTAAAATAGGCCCTTGTCTTAATTCAAATAAGGTTTTAATTATGTTTTCAAACTTTATTTGAATTCTAAATTTTACCAAACCTTTTTTAGTAGGTTTTATTTATTCAAAATAATTTCACTTTGAGTTATTATTTAAAATACCTTAATATGTTTTAATGTTCATTTAAATTGGGAAATGTCTTTATTTAAATAAAATTGGATATTAATAAATCCTTATGATTTTATTTCAGTAATCCTTTACTCTTTTTATTAAAAAAAATATTTCATTTTATTTGTTTGGCCAAGATTTAATTTGGCTTTTTAAAATAGTCCTTATTTATTTATTTCTTCCTTTGCTCATAAAATCCATATCTTTTTATTTAAACATCCAAAAATGGTGATTCCAACTTTTATAATTTTATTTAATATTTGTTTATCTTTTTAAATCCCTTTAGGATTTTATTTGTTCAAAATAGTTTTTGATGTTTCCCTTTGGAATCAAAAAAGTTTCTTTTCACCCTAAATTTCAACAATTATTTATTTTGTTTATTTTATTTTTTCACATTTCAAAATTTGGAAAATTTTGGGATGTGAAAGCCTGTCCGTTTGCCGGGTCAAGTATCGGCGCCACAGGCGTAGTTAGGTTATCTATGGTTGCCTGAAGGATATTCTTTGGCCTCTCTAGAGGTGGCCATCTTACCCTTGCCGCCTTTGGAGTCACCTCCTTCACCTCGGCTATCCTAGTTGCTGGTGGATCTACCTCGGTCGGCTGTGGAGCTGCCTGCTTCGTGGCCACCTGTCCTCCTGTCGCCGGGTCCTGGCTTGGTCCAGCGTCTGCTCCTGCTGCTGGTGTCGGGGCCATCATCATCACCTCGACGCTGCCAGCGGGGCGAACTCCACGCGGACCGCTAGCAGCACGGAGGGGAGGTTCTCCCGCCTCAATGACTCGGTGCGGGTATATGCAGGATGTGTCGATGCCGACGTAGACCTTGTGAGCGCCCAGGTTGATGAAGATGCCATTGCGTGGAGGTGCTTTCCTCCTAAAGCTTCCAGCGTTATCGTTGACATAGTCCCAGATATCAAATCTTTGGACTAAGCCAGAAACAACCCGCTCGCCGGTGTGGATGAAGTTTCCCGTCCGAATCTTGACTCCAGCTAGCACCGCTGCTGGCCCCACGGTGGGCGCCAACTTTCGTGGTGGTGGCAAGGCAGATGCCATGGGTAGGCTAAAGTATGGGGCCAATGGATGCTAGAGGGATCCGGGGAGGGAAGATGTAGTGATTTCTACACTCAATTGACTAACAAGTAGATCTTTATTCCTCCTCTCAAGAACCAGAAGTGCTCCTAGAGCTGTATCATAGAGAAGAAGAAAACTAATACACGAGCCTTTCGGTCTGGAATGGATCGATCCTTCTCTCAGGAACCCGTACCCCTCCTTATAAAGGGGTTCCTTGGCTCCTTATAGGGCTGACGTGGCAAGCATATTCTTGAAATATGCTTGTCCCAAAGTGGTAACTCGGCGGGCTCCTTTCTGTGTCCCCCTTCTATCGACGGCAAAGTTCTAGAGGCCCTCACATGTGTGCCTCGGGCTTCCTCACTATCACATCCGTGATGCTCGTCTGCTCCTCTGCTGCTCTTCTCTTTGTCCTTAGTGCTTGGCTCCTTCTAGATTCCTCCTAGCCAGCAACTAGGGTTTGACTATAGGCTCCTCCTTCTCCTTCAAGTTTCACGTTACTCAGCCTCATCTTGCATAATTCCGCTCGGCCTTCACCTTGGCCGGATTTTGCATGATTCGGCCGACTCAGTTAGTAATTCGGCTTCAGGTAAGGGAGATTCCTTTCTTCTTTCCCCTATATCGACCCTATCCGGGGTCACCCCCAACAAACATGATAGGGTCAGGAAGAAGGCAAGGGGCTCTCTGGTTTTACCTAGATTGCTCGACGGAGTTGAGCGGCGGCTCGGTCGTTTGCAGAGGTAGACGGGAACAGCGACCTGGTTCACGCGCAAGCAAACCAAAGACATCAGAAGATGCACAAAGACATAAGGATCACGCTTTTTTGAACCAGAAGCGAAGGGACGGTCGGAGCTCACCGTAATCGCTTGCCGGAGCTCGTCGAAATGTGGGCAGCCTGGTGGCGAGGTGAGTGTGCTGTGTGGGGGGAAATAACCACGGCGGAGAGGTGATTAAGTAGCCAGGAGGGGCGAGAGAATTACGCAGTGGTTCAATGCCAATTAAGGGAGAAATCAACGTGGCGTTACTGGAGGAAATGGCGGTGGCGACGGAGTCTGCGCGTGCGTGGGTGGAGAAGAAGGTGTTGACCTGGCTTGGGCCCAGTGGCAGCGTCAACGGGGCAGAGCGGGTGCGGGTGAGAGAGGTAGAAGAGGGGAACCCGGGTGGGCTGGCTTTTGGGCCGTTTCTGCTGTTGGGCTAGAATGGTGGCGCCGGCCCTTTTCTATATCTTTTCTCCTTTTCTACTTCTAATTTGATTTTCTGAAATCATTTTCAAATGCTATTCAAATGAGTTTGAATTCAACCTTCCTATGGATTTTTATAAAATAATCCAAGCATATATTTGTGTATAAAACATTACTGTTTGATCACAAACACTTTGGTCCATTAAAAATAAAATTAAAACCATGCCTTAATTAAATATTTATAATAGGCATATAAATGGTTTTTTAAATTTAGATTCTTGTTTTGAAACTTTGAACAAGCTCTGAAATCAACATTCAAACCTTTGCTAGTTGAAACAAAGTATTCTCATGATTTAAAATGGAAAAGAAGCCTTTGCCATTCTTACTTAAAATAATAGGCAAACAATTGGCTTCTATTTTGCAATCTTGTTTTGAAATTAATTTAAAATGCATGAGGATGCATGAATGATGTGCAAACTTTACAAATCATGATTTTTGGGATGTTACAAATCTAACCCCCTTAAGGTGAATCTCGCCCTCGAGATTCGGATTGGCTAGCAAATAGGTGAGGGTGGTCTTTCCGAAGATCATCTTCTCTTTCCCAAGTTGCTTCCTCTTCGTATTGGTGGTTCCACTGAACTTTGCAAAACTTGATAGTCTTAGTCCGAGTAACTCTTTCTACAGTCTCAAGAATTTTGATAGGCTTCTCCTCAAAGGTGAGATCTCTTTCCAACTGGACCTCTTCCAAAGGTATAGTATCCTTCAAAGAAGTCTCTTCCATCTCCGGATGGCATTTCTTTAGCTGACTTACGTGAAACACATTGTGAACGACAGACAATGATTCAGGCAATTCAATCTCATATGCCACTTCCCCTTTACGACTCAGAATCTTGAATGGTCCAACATATCTTGGTGCCAAATTTCCTTTGACTCCAAACCTTTTCACTCCGCTAAATGGTGAAACTCTAAGGTAGGCTCTATCACCCACCTCATAGGTGACTTCCCTACACTTTCGATCTGCGTAGCTCTTTTGTCGGGACTGTTCTATTTTCAATCTGTCCATTACCAACTGGACTTTCTCTTCAGCTTCCTTGATTAGTTCTGGCCCGAACAAATTTCTTTCTCCAACACCATTCCATAGTAATGGTGTAGTACACTTTCTCCCATAGAGAAATTCAAACGGTGCCATGTCAATATTGGCTTGATAGCTGTTGTTGTAAGAGAATTCTGTGTAAGGCAGACTTTCATCCCAACTAGCACCATAATCTAGGGAACATGCCCTCAACATATCCTCTAGAATCTGGTTGGTTCTTTCTGTCTGGCCATCAGTCTAGGGATGAAAAGCAGTGCTGAATTCTAATCCCGTTCCCAATGACTCATGCAGTTGCCTCCCAAAAATGGAAGTGAATTCAGTTCCTCTATCAGATACAATACTCTTGGGTACTCCATGCAGACACACAATCCTATTCATATAAATCTTGGCTAACTTATCACTTGTATAGGTTGTCTTCACGGGTATGAAATGAGCCACTTTAGTTAGGCGATCTACCATGACCCAAATAGAATCATATCCTGATATAGTCCTTGGCAGTCCGGTGATGAAGTCCATGCCAATCTTGTCCCACTTTCAATCAGGAATAGGTAGTGGTTGCAACAGTCCTGCTGGTTTCTGATGTTCCGCTTTCACTCTACTACATACATCACACAAAGCAATATGTTCAGCGATGTCCTTCTTGAGATTATTCCGCCAAAATCTTTCCTTTACATCCATGTACATTTTGGTGTTACCCGGATCAATGGAATATGGTGAGTTGTGTGCTTCTTGTAAAATCAGTTTCCGAAGTTCCGGGTCTTGCGGAATGCAGATACATTTTCCATACCATAAAGTACCATGTTCATCTTCATGGAATCCTTTGGCTTTCCCTTTGCTAATCTTTTCCTTAATTTCATCAATTTCCTTGTCCATCTTTTGGGCTTTCTTGATTTTGTCCAACAAGGTGGGTTGAACATCTAATGACATGAGATGTCCTTCAGGTACTATCTCCAATCTGATATCTCTGAATTGGGCACACATATCATCTGGTATTTCTCCCTTAGTGAGGCCATTCACATAAACTTTACGGCTTAATGCATCCGCTACAACATTTGCTTTACCGGGGTGGTATTGCAAACTCAAGTCATAGTCCTTGATGAGTTCTAGCCATCTTCTTTGTCTCATGTTTATTTCTTTTTGGGTGAAGATATACTTCAAACTTTTGTGATCTGTGAACACTTCACATCGTTTTCCCAAAAGATAATGTCTCCATGTTTTGAGTGCATGGACAACATAGGCTAACTCCAAATCATCAGTAGGATAATTCACTTCATGAGTTTTGATTTGTCTCGAGGCATAAGCTATAACTTCCCTTCTTGCATCAAAACTGCATCTAATCCTTGGTGGGATGCATCACAATATACTTGGAAATCCTTCTCCAAATCTGGCAGACATAAGACTAGTGCTGTCACTAGTCTCTGCTTCAACTCTTGGAAACTGAGTTCACATCCTTTAGTCCAATCAAATTTCTTGTCTTTCTTAAGTAACTCTGTCATTGGCTTATCTACCTTTGAGAAATTCTCAATGAATATTCTATATCCAGCCAAGCCAAGGAAACTACGCACTTCTTTCACTGACTTAGGGGATTCCCACTCAGTTACAGCTGACACTTTTGCGGGATCAACTGCTACACCATCTCCTGACACAATATGTCCAAGAAATCCGACTTCATTCAGCCAGAATTCACACTTGCTGAATTTGGCATATAACTTATGTTCTCTAAGCTTCTCAAGGATCAATCGCAAATGCACTTCATGATCTTAATTGCTCTTGGAGTAGATCAATATGTCATCGATGAATACGACGACAAACTTATCAATAAATTCCATGAACACCTTGTTCATCATATTCATGAAATAGGCTGGTGCATTGGTCAAACCAAATGGCATCACGGTGTACTCATACAATCCATACCTAGTGGTGAAGGCAGTCTTAGGTATGTCTTGTTCCCTTATATTTAGCTGAAAGTAGCCTGATCGAAGATCAATCTTTGAGAACACTTGGGCTCCTTCTACTGATCAAACAAATCATTGATTCTGGGCAAAGGATACTTGTTCTTGATAGTCACCTCATTGAGTGATCGTTAATCTATGCATAACCTTTTACTTCTATCTTTCTTTTCAACAAACAAAACTAGTGCTCCCCAAGATGAAGAACTTGGTTGAATAAATCCTTTCTGTAACTGTTCTCCAAGTTGTTTCTTGAGTTCTTTGAACTCATCAACTGACATCTTGTAGGGTCTCTTTGCCATTGGTCCTGATCCTGGCAGCAATTCAATCATAAACTCCACATCCCTATCCTGGGGCATTCCTGGTAATTCCTCCGGATACTCTCTAACAGTTAGCACACTGTCTATGCTAACCCCCTTAAGATAATTTAGCTTACTCCCTTTCGATTGAAAGTTAGACTTGAATCTAATCCGTTTCTTATCTGGGGTTGTGAGTGTGACAATACGATTGGCACAATCTAGTACTCCTTCGTACTTAGTCATCCAATCCATTCCCAAAATAACATCCAATCCTTGGGAATCTAGGATTATCAGACTAACAGGAAACTTATTCCTCCCAAATTCTATCACTAGATCATGACATCCTGAGTTCACTATCATTTCTCCACCAGGAGAACTTACTTTTATAGGACACCCAATAGTTTCAACTGGGAGTCCATTTCCATCAACAAATTCTCTTGATATGAATGAATGCGATGCGCCAGTATAAAAAAGAACAAGTGCTGGAATAGAATTGAGCTTGAACTTACCATCCATAGCATCAGATTCCTCATATATTTCTTCCACATTGATGTGGTTCACTTGTCCCTTTTGGAAGGGATTGGGCTTGTTGGCACCTTCAACTTTCTTTTATGGGCACTCATTATCATAGTGCCCCATCTTCTTACACTTGAAGCATTCAAAATGGCTGATATCTTTCTTTATAGGTTGACTTCCACTTCCACCTCCACTGTGGTGGCTCTTGTGTCCACTCTTATAGTTCTTATACTTGTCATTATCATGACTGCGGTGGTGCTTGTTGTCCTGGTGACGCTTGTGGCTGTGGTGGTTGTTATACTTCCCATGTTTATGGGATCCAGAACTCCCACTATCATCATGATGGGAACGCTTGTGAGACGATCCCGAGCTATGCTTATCAAAGCTATGCTTCCTCTTTCTGCTCTCAACCTGTTTCATCTTGTTTTCCAAGATGGTAGCCTTGTCACAAAGTGATTGGTAGGTTGGAACATAGGCAACAGACAGCTGCAGGTTCAACTCATCATTAAGTCCTTCGAGGAATTTCTCCTTCGTCTTTGCATTTGTATCAACTTCATCCGGTGCATAGCACGCCAGATTATTGAATTCCTCAATATACTCAACCACACTGCGGTGACACTGCTTCAGGTTGTGAAACTCCTTCTTCAAGTTCATCACTCCGGATGAGATGTGAGCTGTACGGAATCCATCCTCAAAGATAGCCCATGTCACATCCTCAAGGGGAGTGGTGATCTGAAGTTATCCCACCATGTTGTTGCTGGCCCGTCAAGCAGATGTGCTGCGAACCTGACCTTTTCCTCGTCGGTACAGCCAACAGTCACTAAGTCCTTGTTCACTGAACGTAACCAGTCATTGTCTATCATTGGATCAGTGGTTCCCGAGAACTTTGCAGGCCTTAGTCTCAGAAATCTGGTGAGCATGTCAAACCCCGGAGGATTATTCTGATTGTTGTTATTGTTGTTGTTGTTATTCTAGTTCTACATGAACTGCGTAATCATTTGCATCAGTTGAGCTTGTGTTGTTATCAACTGCTGCATCTTGGGAGTGACGTTGTTGTTGTTGTTGTTGTTGTTGTTGTTGTTGTTGTTGTTGTTGTTGTTGTTGTTGTTGTTGTTGTTTTGGTTGGGGTTGGCACGTTGGGGAGGCATTTGTGGTTTTAATAAGGATAAGAATGAGATACCCATAGATGCTTAACATGCACAATACATGACATAGAACAATCACAATAACCAAGCATCAAAATAATATAGTGTTGATATCTGATGGGTGACGTTGCCCACAGTAATTCCCGCCAACAGATATCTGAATACTTAATATATCCCCTCATTATATTATACTTGGTGCCTGTTGTGCTTCTACCAATAGATGAATACTTAATATATCCCCTCTGCGCACGGAAATGGAAAGCTACACTGGAAGAGTATATGCCGAAAATCCTATGTTTGGAGTGACCATGAACACACTGCTTGAGACCCTTCTTTCATGAGACAGTTGTGATTCCGCTTTCATGTTTTGGATTGAGCTTTGTCACTCTTTCTATGCCTCTTTATTTTTATTATAGGACAACACACACGCGGCGCTAAGGTTCCCGTGGCAACTGAACTAGGATTCAAAGCCAGGATGAGCGGATCTACCGCTCCAGGTCCTTTCCTATTCTTATACTAATATGTGCAAGTTCCTTGCGTTTAGAACTAGAACGTGAGGCATAGTAACGGCACATGTGTGATATTCTATTGATCATGTTTATAGTTAGGAAAGAACTCAAGCAGGAATGGAGAAAATGTCTTCTGCTGCTATCTTATCTGCTAAAATGGAAAAAATCTTCTCTTCTTCTCTATGTGACTAATCAGAGTCGGAGAGACCCATGAGACTTTCTTTTCTCCCGGCTGGATCTAGTGCTACGACAACGCTTATGGCTGCAATCCTAACTGCAATGGCCCTCGCGGATTTAGTGCACCCAATCCTTTAAGGGTTCCTGATAGTGAGATTCCTCTAGTCAAGTCTAATCTGCCTAAACCATGTAACCACTCCATGGATTGAGCCCAAAACTGGCGCCTAGCTCCCTCTCGGCATCGCAAGCGACTTATCCAACTAGAGATTTTGTGGTGCTTTGGAGAAATCTCGACTTTCCATTTTCTAAACCCGTAAAACCAGCGTTTTCCCAAAGGAGGTGCAAGATTAGGGCGCGCCCATGGGCCCGAGGCAATTTTCACACATGCTACACCATGGTGCATGGCCATTCCCGGGAGGTGGGTATTTATCTCGTGGTGCAGACATGTACTGTATTTTTTTTTCATAGTTACGGCCCGGTAAATGGGGTTTCTAACTGTACGTACCCTATAAGGCACTCTCAATTTTCGGGTAAAAATGGTTTGGGGGGCCCCATGGGTACCTAGGCTGGATGCATGCCTGGGTCCAATATTGCACCGACCGTCGCGTTGCCACGTCCGTCGGCGGGTTTTGTCGTTTTCTTGGGCAGCACCAAACAAAAAAAAACGTGAAAACGGCTCCTGGAGCCCTTGCATGTGACCCACTGCCCTTATAAAATCATAGGAAGTGCATACCAGGTCATTTGGAACTCAAGGCACCACCAGGATGTCTATCGAGTGTGAGTAAATATGGCTTCCAACCCTAGACCCCCCCCCCTCGCTTCCCAGAACATGGAACCACTCCATGGATTAAGCCCAAACCCGGCACCTAGCTCCCTCGCGGCATGCGCAAGCGACTTCTCCAACTAGGGATTTCGTGGTGCTTTGGAGAAATATCGACTTTCCTTTTTCTAAACCCGAAAAACCGGCGTTTTCTTGGGCATCACCAAATAAATCTGAAAAAAAACGTGAAAACAGCTCCTGGAGCCCTTGCATGTGACCCACTGCCGTGATAAAATCATAGGCAGTGCATACCAGGTCATTTGGCACCCAAGGCACCACCAGGATGTCTATCGAGTGTGAGTAAACATGGCTTCCAACCCTAGATCCCCCCTCGCTGCCCAGAACATGGAACCACTCCATGGATTAAGCCCAAACCCGACACCTAGCTCCCTCTCGGCATCGCAAGCGACTTTTCCAAGTAGGGATTTCGTGGTGCTTTGGAGAAATATCGACTTTCCATTTTCTGAACCCGAAAAACCGGCGTTTTCCCAAAGGAGGTGATTGATTAGGGTGCGACCATGGGCTCGAGGCCATTTTCACACATGCTACACCATGGTGCATGGCCATTCCCAGGAGGTCGGTATTTATCTCGTGCTGCAGGCATGTACTTTATTTTTTTCCGAGTTACGGCCCGGTAAATGCGGTTTCTAACTGTATGTACCCTATAAGACACTCTCAATTTTCGGGGAAAAATGGTTTTGGGTGCCCCATGGGGTACCTAGGCTGGGTCCAAAATTGCACCGACCGTCGCGTTGCAGCGGCAGCCGGCGGGGTTCGCTGTTTTCTTCGGCAGCACCAAATAAAATCTAAAAAAAATAAAAAACATGAAAACGGCTCCTGGAGCCCTTGCACGTGACCCACTGCCCTCATAAAATCATAGGCAGAGCATACCATGTCATTTGGCAACCAAGGCACCACCAGGATGTCTATCGAGTGTGAGTAAACATGCCTTCCAACCCTAGATCCCCCCTCGCTTCCCAGAACATGGAACCACTACATGGATTAAGCCCAAACCCAGTACCTAGCTCCCTCTCGGCATCGCAAGCGACTTCTCCAGCTAGAGATTTCGTGGTGCTTTGGAGAAATCTCGACTTTCCATTTTTTGAACCCGAAAAACCGGCGTTTTCCCAAAGGAGGTGCAAGATTAGGGCGTGCCCATGGGCCCGGGGAAATTTCCACACATGCTACACCATGGTGCATGGCCATTCCCGGGAGGTGGGTATTTATCTCGTGGTGCATGCATGAACTATATTCTTTTTCGAGTTACGACCCGAAAAATGCGGTTTCTAACTGTATGTACCCTATAAGACACTCTCAATTTTCGGGTAAAAATGGTTTGGGGTGCCCCATGGGGTACCTAGGCTGGATGCATGCCTGGGTCCAAGATTGGACCCATCGTCGCTTTGCCGCGGCCGCCAGCGGGTTTCGCCATTTTCTTGGGAAGCACCAACCAAAATCTAAAAAAATAAAACAAATGTAAAAACGGCTCCTAGAGCCCTTGCATGTGACCCACTTCCCTCATAATATCATAGGCAGGGAATACAAGGTCATTTGGCACCCAAGGCACCACCAGGATGTCTATCAAGTGTTAGTAAACATGGCTTCCAACCCTAGATCCCCCCTCGCTGCCCAGAACATGGAACCACTCCATGGATTGATCCCAAACCCAGCACCTAGCTTCCTCTCAACATCGCAAGCGACTTCTCCAATTAGAGATTTCGTGGTGCTTTGGAGAAATATCGACTTTCCATTTTCTGAACCTGAAAAACTGGCATTTTCCCAATGAAGGTGCAAGATCAGGGCGCTCCCATGGGTCAGAGGCAATTTCTATGCATGCTACACCATGGTGCGTGGCCATTCCCGGGAGGTGGGTAATTATCTCATGGTGCAGGCATGCACTGTATTTTTTTCGAGTTACTGCCCAGTAAATGCGGTTTGTAATTACTACCCTATAAGACACTCTCAATTTTCAGGGAAAAATGGTTTGGGGTGCCCCATGGGGTACCTAGGATGGATGCATGCCTGGGTCCAAGATTGCACCGACCGTCGCGTTGCCGCGGCCTCCGGCGGGTTTCTCTCTTTTCTTGGGAAACACCAAACAAAATCTAAAAAAAATAAAAAAACATGAAAATAGCTCCCGGAGCCCTTGCATGTGACCCATTGACCTCATAAAATCATAGGCAGGACATATCAGGTCATTTGGCACCCAAGGCACCACCAGGATGTCTATCGAGTGTGAGTAAACATGGCTTCCAATCCTAGATCCCCCGTCGCAGCCCAGAACATGGAACCACTCCATTAGTTGAGACCAAACCCGGCACCTAGCTCCCTCTCGGCATCGCAAGCGACTTCTCCAACTAGAGATTTCGTGGTGCTTTGGAGAAATCTCGATTGTCCATTTTCTCAACCCGAAAAACCGGCGTTTTCCCAAATGAGGTGCAAGATTAGGGCGCGCCCATGGGCCTGAGGCAATTTCCACGCATGCTATGTCATGGTGTATGGCCATTCCTTGGAGGTGTGTATTTATCTCGTGCAGGCATGTATAGTATTTTTTCCGAGTTATGGCCTGGTAAATGCGGTTTCTAATTGTATGTACCCTATAAGACACTCTTAATTTTCGAGGAAAAATGGTTTGGGGTGCCCCAAGGGGTACCTAGGCTGGATGCATGCTTGGGTCCAAGATTCCACCGACCGTCGTGTTGCCGCGACCGCCGGCGGGTTTTGCCGTTTTCTTGGACAGCACAAAAAAAAATCTAAAAAAAAATAAAAATCACGAAAACGGATCCTGGAGCCATTGGATGTGACCCACTACCCTCATAAAATCATAGGCAGGGCATACTAGATCATTTGGCATCCAAGGCAGCACCAGGATGTCTATCGAGTGTGAGTAAACATGGCTTCCAACCCTAGATCCCCCCTCGCTGCCCAGAACAAGGAACCACTCTATAGATTGAGCCCAAACCTGGCACCTAGCTCCCTCTCGGCATCGCAAGCAACTTCTCCAACTAGAGATTTCATGGTGCTTTGGAGAAATCTCGACTTTCTATTTTCTGAACCCGAAAAACTGGCGTTTTCCCAAAGGAGGTGCAAGATTAGGGCGCGCCCATGGGCCCGAGGCAATTTCTACGCATGTTATACCATGGTGCATGGGCATTCCGGGAGGTGGGTATTTATCTGGTGCAGGCACGTACTGTATTTTTTCCGAGTTACGACCTATTAAATGCGGTTTCTAACTGTATGTACCCTATAAGACACTCTCAATTTTCGGGGAAAAATGGTTTGGGGGTGCCCATGGGGTACCTAGGCTGGAAGCATGCCTACGTCCAAGATTGCACTGACCGTCGCGTTGCCGCGGTCGCATGCGAGTTTCACCATTTTCTTGGGCAGCACCAAACAAAATCTAAAAAGTAAAAAAAGTGAAAACGGGTCCTGAAGCCCTTGCATGTGACCCACTGTCCTCATAAAATCGTAGGCAGGGCATACTAGGTCATTTGGCACCCAAGGCACCACCAGTACGTCTATCGAGTGTGAGTAAGCATGGCTTCCAACCCTATATCCCCCCTCGCTGCCTAGAACATGGAACCACTCCAATGATTGAACCCAAACCAGGCACCTAGCTCACTCTCGGCATCGCAAGCGACTTCTCCAACTAGAGATTTCGTGGTGTTTTGGAGAAATCTCGACTTTCCATTTTCTGAACCCGAAAAACCGGTGATTTTCCAAAGAAGGTGCAAGATTAGGGCGCGCCCATGGGCTCCAGACAAATTCCACGCATGCTATACCATGGTGCATGGACATTCCTGGGAGGTGGGTATTTATCTCGTGCAGGCATGTACTGCATTTTTTCTGAGTTACGGCCCGGTAAATGTGATTTCTAACTGCATATACCCTATAAAACACTCTCAATTTTCGGGGAAAAATGGTTTTGGGTGCCCTATGGTGTACCTAGTCTGGATGCTTTCCTACGTCCAAGATTGCACTGACCGTCGCGTCGCCGTGGCCGACGGCGGGTTTTGCCGTTTTCTTGGGCAGCACCAAAGAAAATCTAAAAAAATAAAAAAAACGTGAAAACGGCTCCTAGAGCCCTTGCATGTGACCCACTGCCGTCATCAAATCATAGGGAGGGCATACCAGGTCATTTCGCACCCAAGGCACCACCAGGATGTCTATCGAGTGTGAGTAAACATGGCTTACAACCATAGATCCCCCTCGCTGCCCAGAAGATGGAACCACTCCATGGATTGAGCCCAAACCCGACAGCTATCTCCCTCTCAGCATCGCAAGCAACTTCTCAAACTAGAGATTTCGTGGTGCTTTGGAGAAATCTCGACTTTCCATTTTCTGAACCCGAAAAAACGATGATTTCCCATAGGAGGTGCAAGATTAGGGCGCGGCCATGGGCCCAAGGAAATTTCCATGCCTGTTACACCATCGTGCATGGCCATTCCCGGGAGGTGGGTATTTATGTCGTGCAGGCATGTACTATATATTTTCCGAGTTATGGCCCGATATATGCGGTTTCTAACTATGTGTACCCTATAAGACACTCTCAATTTTCGGGGAAAAACGGTTTGGGGTTCCCCATCGGGTACCTACGCTGGATGCATGCCTGGGTGCAATATTGCACCGACCGTCGCGTTGCCGCGGCCGCCGGGGGGTTTTGCCGTTTTCTTGGGCAGCACCAAACAAAATATAAAAAAATAAAAAAACGTGAAAACGGCTCCTGTAGCCCTTGCATGTGACCCACTTCCCTCATAAATTCATAGGCATGGCATAGTAGGTCATTTGGCACCCTAGGCACCACTAGGATGTCTATCGAGTGTGAGTAAAGATGGCTTCCTACCCTAGATCCCCCCCTCGCTGCCCAGAACATGGAACCACTCCATGGATTAAGCCCAAACCCGGCGCCTAGATCCCTCTCGGCATCGCAAGCGACTTCTCCAACTAGATATTTCATGGTGCTTTGTAGAAAATCTTGACTTTCCATTTTCTGAACCCGAAAAACCGGCGTTTTCCCAAAGGAGGTGCAAGATTAGGGCGCACTCATGGGACCGAGGCAATTTTCACGCATGCTACTTGTAACAGCCCAAGGTTGTAATATATGTAATTAGTACCTAAGCATTGCATGCATCCGTTTAAATCAATAAAATGTTTTCGTGTGATCAAGTGTGTGGATCAAAATACAAGTACAAACCCTAAACCGTAATCTTCACCCTCTCTTTGAAACATTCAAAAAGGTAATATATTTTGAAAAGTGCCAAAATTATGGTGCCCAAATTTAATACAAGGGCTCTGCAAAATTTTAGATGTTTTATACACTCTCTGGTAATTTTGAAATATTCAGAACAGATTTGAAAATGGAATTACAAAAACAAAAGTGAAATCAGAAAAAAGGGAAATTTTTCTTCAAATAAAAACCAGCCAGACCATCTCAGGCCGCAGCCCAGGCCGGCCCAACCTCCTCTCCTCCCTCTTTGCCGCGCTTCGCAGCCCGGAGCAGCCCAACCTGGCCCACCCGGGGCCCAGGAGCCGGCTCGTATCGCTTCGGCCTTTGTCTCTCGTCGTCTTCGCTGCCGACGCCAAAGCCAAAGCTCCTGCATGTCCATGCTGCCGTCGCCCGACCCTCGCCCCGAATCATAGCGCCCCGCCGCCCTCTGGGGAGGATAAGACCTGCCGCTAGACGTCACCCTCTCGTCCCTATCTTTTTCCCCCTCGCGTGCTCTCTCTTTCTCTCTACACCGCGCAAGCCGAAACCTAGCTGCCATGGCCGCCGGCTAGCCGCCATCCCTGACCTCCCCGGCCTCATCTGACTCCATCACGAGCTCCGCCTCGCTCCACTCCATATCCCTGCAGAAGAAATCGAAGAGGGGTGCCGTGAATCATCGCCATCGACCGCTTCTTCCTCGACCCCGACGTGCTCTGCCGCATGCCTCGCCGTCGCTCCGGTCACCGTCCCGCCTCGCTGTCACCATCAATCGCACGAGGGTGAGCATACGGTGCTCAAGGCACCCTCCTTCTCCTCTCTAGCGCTGTCGCCTCCGTTCATCGTCATTGACCAAGCTCCGGTGACCAAGAATCGAAGGTGCGGCCGTATTTAGGTTTGTCTCCGTGCGCTCTTTCGAACAAGCCGTAGCACGCATCCTCCCATGCCCTGTAGCGCTGTCTCTCGCCGCCGTCTGACACGGATTCCGGCGAGCCTAGGTGGCGCTCGCGTGGCTTGCCTGCGTGGCCTAGGCCCCACCCGTGAGCCCCTCTGGATAGAGCCAACCCCGGTGAAAAACGTCTCTGACCCTGCCTGGCCAACGTAGCTGAGGTGGCCTCGGGCCCCTCTGTCAGCCTCACTAGCTAGGGTCATCTTGTGTGTAAAAAATATCTAGCGCCTGTGCTGATGTCAGCCTGATACAATAATTCAATTTAAATGATTTAATAAATCCAGAAAACGGTTTAAATCTTATAAATTCAATAACTTATTATTTATAAGTTAGAAAAATATGTATAATATATCAAAATGTTCAGAAAAATGAGAACTATCTAATTACACTATCATCATACATTGTTAAACAACTTTCATGACAAGTTTAATTAGAAGAACCAATTGAACCCCATAGGTGATTCCGAGGATTCCCCTGTTCTAGGGTTTGGACCTCTCGGACCCCGTTTAAAATAACCAAGCATGTTCTAGGGTTCCTTTCAACACTATTTAACTTGTCATATCATCCATACTGATTGAGAATTGCACATGCCATGTATTGAATATTGCTTTTCTTTTTCCGGTATTTGGTTCTTTGCGAATAGGAACCAAACCCGAGGATGAAGTCAACAACACCGAAGATCCATATCTGTCTACTGACAGATAAGGCAAGCGTAGCCTCTCATTCTGAACCTATTTTTACAAAGTATATTACATTCTCGCTATGATGCACATGATTCCAATGTGTTCTTTTGTCAGTAGCTAGGGTTACCTATCTGCTATACAGTTTCCCTTTTGTAGCCTTATACTCCTGATCCACTGCTCCTAGCATACCTAGGTTTGGCATGTGAGAGTTGTTAGAGCTTTTGTTACCGATAGCTTAGCCATGCATAGTAACAACGTATGATCTATCCAAATGATGAATCATAGGTGCCAAGGAAGGTAGTGAGGTAGAAGATGGTGACATCATCGAAGGAGTTAACTAAATATGCTAAGGCTTGCATGGGAGGCCATGTTGGGTGTGGTTTTTGTAGTCCCATGCTCGCCACTACTAGGAACTGAGTTCTTACCTTTGGAACAAAGACGAGCGTACATCCACACGGGGCCTAAACAACCCCTCGACTAACTAACTTGCCTAGTAGATTCCATGAGTCACGTAGTTCGGGCTTTCCATCTGGCATACGCATTGAAAATGCTTTTTAAAGGGGAGGTGAAGGAGGTGCATCATAACAGGTAGGGAAGCGTGGTCGCGGTTGGTTGGGGTCGATGGAGCCCCTAGTGAACCAACCCCGCCTCACATCTTTAAGTACTGGCTTTGGGATTTTACCCGTTACGGCGGAATCATACTTAATGCGTGACTCATGTTCTCGGCGAAAGCAAGGTAAAGCTCGTGGTCAACCACCCTCTGCCGGCCTTCCAAGGAAGAGGGCTAATAATTTGGCATTAACAGTCGGTTGGTACGTGTGGTAAAGTTGTACACCCCTGCAGGGTTAAATCTTTTCGAAAAGCCGTGTTCACGGTTATGAACGACTTGGCGATCGGACTTAAGATCATAGATAACATAAACCACTATGAAACTTGTTGACCAACCTGTGCTTAAGGATGCCTCCTCCGGGTTGAGGGGGTGATCCTAGATAGGAGGTTCTGATGAAGCTGGTGGTTATCGAGATGTGATGAACAAGATGAAGAAGTCGCTATCTTATCCCTTTTAAAAGATTATGAGTAGACGAGCCTCTTCTCTCTCTTGTTTACAAATGAAGATTGCTTTCCGCAAAAGAAAATCCAGAGCATGTAGATACTAGGTTATCTATGTCTTGCGGAGTACATTCTCGTACTCAGCCTTGCGCCATTGTTGTTTTTCTACAGAGGATCTGGTTGCAACTGAAGGTGGCTTCTACGTTGACATCAACGAGTAGTTGGGGGTCCCAGGTAGCATCCTGAGGACTATGGGATGGATGTCACTTTTGTTTATGGCCACTTAGGCCTTTTGCTAAGTTGTTGTGTAGAACAATATATTTCTATCTCTATGTGATGTAATGTTGGGTCTATGACCTCTGGTTTGTAATAAATCTAATATCTTACTCTGTTAAGAGTTTAAACTTATGTTGTTGAATCCCTGTGTTCTGTAATGTTACCGAATCATACTGTGATCTTCCGTGTTTGGAGTTGAACTTATCTTAGATGGTGATATGAGGTTAGTTTAACCCTAATCCCCGGGGGTGTTACACTACACCATGGTGCCTGGCCATTCCTGGGAGGAGGGTATTTATCTCGTGGTGCAGGCATGTACTGTATTTTTTCCAAGTTACGGTCCGGTAAATGCGGTTTCTAACTGTATGTACCCTATAAGACACTCTCAATTTCTGGGGAAAATGGTTTGGGGTGCCCCATGGGGTACCTAGACTGGATGCATGCCTGGGTCCAAGATTGCACCAACTGTTGCGTTGCCGCGGCCGCTGGCGGGTTTCGCCATTTTCTTGGGCAGCACCAAAAAAAAATCTAAAAAAATAAAATAAAATGTGAAAATGGCTCCTGGAGCCCTTGCATGTGACCCACTGCCCTCAAAAAATCATTGGCAGGGCATACCAGGTCATTTGGCACCCAAGGCACCACCAGGATGTCTATCGAGTGTGATTAAACATGGGTTCCAACCCTAGACCCCCCTCACAGCCCAGAACATGGAACCACTCCATGGATTAAGCCCAAACCCGGCACTTATATCCCTCTCGGCATCGCAAGCGACTTCTCCAACTAGAGATTTCGTGGTGCTTTGGAGAAATCTCGACTTTCCAATTTTTGAACCTGAAAAAACCGGCGTTTTCCCAAAGGAGATGCAACATTAGGGAGTGCCCTTGCGCCCGAGGCAATTTCCAAGCCTGCTATACCATGGTGCATGGCCAATCCCGGGAGGTGGGTATTTATCTCGTGCAGGCATGTACTGTATTTTTTCTGAGTTACGGCTCGGTAAATGCGGTGTCTAACTGTATGTACCCTATATGACACTCTCAATTTTTGGGAAAAAATGGTTTGTGGTGCCCCCTTGGCTGGATGCATGCCTGGGTCCAAGATTGCACCGACCGTCGCGTTGCCGTGGCCGCCGGCGGGTTTTGCCATTTTCTTGGGAAGCACCAAACAAAATCTATAAAATATAGAAAAACATGAAAACGGCTCCTAGAGCCCTTGGATGTGACCCACTGCCCTCATTAAATCATAGGCATGGCATACCAGGTCATTTGGCACCCAAGGCACCACCAGGATGTCTATCGAGTGTGAGTAAACATGGCTTCCAACCCTAGATCCCCCTCGCTGCCCAGAACATGGAACCACTCCATGGATTGAGCCCAAAACCGGCACCTAGATCCCTCTCGGCATCGCAAGCGACTTCTCCAATGGTGCGCCTAGTTGATGTAGGTGCGCTTCGTCGGGAAACCCCAAGAGCAAGGTGTGATGCATCACAGCAGCAAGTATTCCCTCAGTAAGAAACCGAGGTTATCGAATCAGTAGGAGGAACAAAACGTCACACAAGTGTTGCAAGAAACGTGGAAACCTACACAACACAAACTCAAGAGTTTGCCCCAACGACCAGTAAGGTTGTCAATCTCACCGATTGCTGTAACCACTACAGAAAATCTGGTCTATTGCAACAATATTTATTGCTGCAATGACATTTTGTTGCAATAAAACACAATATTGCCATAGATTTTCTGATTGTGGTAATAGGATGTACATATTGCCATAAGTGAGTATTGTTGCGATAAATAATATTTTTTCTTTTAATAGAGGATCTGTATTGCAACAAACCACATGGTCGTTGCAATATGGCTCTGATATCGCGACAAGAAAATTCCGTTGCGCGAGTTAGTTATTTTGTTGCAATAGAGACTAGGTCTCGCAACAAATTAGTTATTTGTGGTAATATTTAGAAAGATATAGCGACAACTCTGTCATGATACGATAGGTGTAAATTTGTTGCAAAAATTTGTATAACTATTGCAATAAAAATACATATTTGTCATAATAGTTTATATTTTTTGCTTGTTTATTGCAACAAGTTCTGTATCAATGGCAATACAAAGAGGATATTATAACAACCCGCTACTGTTGCAATAAAGAACAATATATTGCAATGACATTCCATATAGTCAACAACGGGCCTTCACGTGGGCCACCTCCACGGGTGAAGTCATGAAGGCCATCCTGGCTCCGGCTAATCTCCTAAGAATGTTAAAAATATTTACAAGATTAGCCCATACAATCCAGACCCGTCGCTCCTAGGATTAAATGTATGGTGTGGAAGGTGATGATGGTTTGCAGCAAGTAAACAGGTAATAGTGGAAGATGTATCAATGGTATAGATTGGACCGGGGTCCATAGTTCACTAGAGGTGCTCTCCTCAGATAAACAACATGGCATGAAGGGTAAACAAATTACAGCAGGGCAATTGACACCGAGCAAGGCCTAACAATGCAATACTAGACAAAAAGATCCTGTGAGATTCGCTTGGGAAATACAACAATATACATAGACCGCCATCCAACTGCATCTATGACTAGAATTCCACCTTTAGGTGATCATCCGAACCCCCTCCAGTATTAAGTTGCAAGCAAAGACAACTACTTTAAGCAAAGTGTGTAAGGTAAACAATCCACTTGTTCCATGAACAAGAGACCGTTGTTTTATCCCTAGTGGCAACATCACATCTACAACCGAAGAGATTTCTGTCACTTCCCTTGGAAAATAGAGGCATGAACCCACTATCGAGCATAAATACTCCCTCTTGGTGTCACTAGCAACTACTTGGCCAAGATAGCTACTTACAACGGAGAGCATGCAAGATCACAAACAACACAGACATGATAGAATCAAATAGACAAAACCATTAATCAATTTGACATACTAATCTCAATATCCATCGGATCCCCACAAACACAACATGCATGATTAGAAATAGATTAGATCTTGATCATGAACGAAGCTCACAAGATCTATACATGAAAGCACAAGGAGGAGATAGAACCATATGACTACTACATTGTTAGACCCCTCCTTTATAAAGGAAAGGATCCCTGTGATTGCAATGCTAGTCCCTGGATCAATGCTAGCATCCACAGTTTAAGATGAAGTACACAGATACAAAGGTCGTTTATTACATTCATTCCAGAGATAAAACATAGTCTTTTACAACTCAGGGCCATAGGCCTAATACAAGAGTTTTAAGGAATAAGTTAATAAACATAAGTCTTCATCTTCATGTGCCACAGGCAAGCATGTTGAGTGTAGACTCATGACTCCTATTCATCATCGGAGTAACCTGCAACATCACAAGTTACAGCCACAGAGGGTCAATACTTTGGAATAGTATTGGCAAGTGATACCTTAGTATATTTTAGGTGGACTATACTACTATATGCATTTTGGCTAAGTGTAGCTTGGCTTGCTTTGCTTGAAAATAGGTTTTTCCTATTAGTTGAAATCACTAAGTTTTTCTTTGTCAAAAACATTCCCAAGGAACCACCAATATACATTGAGGTCCTTCACCCTTGTTCACCCATAAATTTTACTTAGAAATTGGAGTGATGAGATTCTTGTAGCTTCCATGTCTTGATGCTCAAAGTGTCCATTTCCTTGGACAAGGCTAAGTACTTAGGTTTTCCATCTGCAGAGGTTGTGCACTTTCCCCACCAGACTTGGTTTCCCAAGACAGGACCTTTCAGAACCCTTTCCTTAGTCAAATGGACGCGCTCCAACCTATCAACCCAACTACCACCAACTGTCCAAGTGACTAAGTTCTAGCAACCTATATGATCATGGCAGAGCCCATATTGCCAAGTGGTTGCACTGTAAGCTTTCTCAACACTTGGCCTCCAAATCCCTTTGTGCCTGGGTGGCTTACCACAAGTGAGATACACAACCCAAGTCCATGGCCTTGTGTAACCACTCAACATAACCCATACTTTCCATTCCACCCAGGAGGTTCATTTGACTTAGTGGTTTTATTAGAAAAGTATAAGTCTCTTGACTTAGAAATATTTTCTTTATAGTAAGTGTAGTTTTTCACCAACCCTTTTTTTGCTATAAGCTAGGCTAAGCAAAGTATGGCAACTTATCTTAGGGATAATTCCTTAGCAAAACTACTAGACTACATAGGATTTCCCATCTTTTGCATTAGACAAAATAACATGCAATACCATAACAAAATATCTAATGCTAGTACAAAACATAGGATAGAAATATTCATGTAAATATCACTTGCCTTGGTAGTGGGGAGAGTAGCACTCTTCACAATCACAATCACTAGCAAAATCTACACAAGAAATAATAGCATACAATTACACACAAATATATACAAAAATAATATGAATGCATGCATGCAAGAATCTACTAGGTGGTGATTTTTGAAAATTATACCAAGTATGCTCAGGAGTACAGAAACTTAACATAACACAAATTTTTCCAACTAAACTTATTTGGCATCCATACAATTTACTAAAATAATTTCTACTTAAAATGGCCTTAAAACATGTTCTACAAATAAAATCATTTTAACTGTTACTATATGCTAAATAAATTGGATATTCTGAAAGGCCTTGTTTTACTGAATCTAACGGTATAAAGTTTGCAAAAATCTAACGTGGCAATTGAAAGTTATGAGTATTTGAATTTGGATCAAAATTCTGGTTTTTAAATCTGTTTTCAGATCTAACCTAGCCACGCGTCATGTTCTTATTCGCCCGTACCGTTTCGCACTGGATCGAACTCCACAGCCGTAGGATCTAAATGAAATCTGGCGGCTCAGATCGCGTACCTCTTCGGTTTAAGTGGATCTATCCTAGCGCTACGATACAGATCTAACGGCTGCTATCGATCTGGCCAAGAACTGGCGGCGGAGCGGTGGCTACCGGCGGCGGAACTGTCGGTCGACGACGGAGGCGGCACTACAGGGGGTAAGAGGGATCGAGGAGTAGCTCACCGGGCTCAGGGGGTCACGGCGAAGCTCGTCGTACTCGCGGTTGGTCAAGGGGCGCTCGGACACGGTTGCGATTGCTCGCCGGAGTGGAGGACGGCGTCGGTGTGTCGGGTGGTCGTCGTGGACGTCGCTGTGAACCACCCCAAGGAAAGACGAGGACACGGTTAGATTCACGGAGTCAAGGCAGAGTCGTGTGCTTGAACTAGAAGACGCGGGGCGGTCGGGGCTTACCACAAGAACTCGCCGGAGTTCGTGCAGAAGACGGTGGCGGTCCAGTTGTCGACGTTGCCGAAGCTATGGGTCAAGCGAAGACAAACAGAAAGTGTCAGGAGATGCATAGAGGTTCACTGAACAAGATAGCGTAAACGCGAGACCGAGGGGAACTCTAGACTCACCGGAATTCGCCGGCGCAGTCGTCGGAGACGGCGGGGTTGCAGAGAGAAATGCGCGCAGCCTGGGGGCGATCTGTGCTTGGGGTTTGGGGGAAAAGAGAGAGGGGACAGAGGGGTTTCTTATAGCCTGGTCGCGAGCGAGAATCACTCTGCCAATAACTCGAATTGACGCCGCGAATTAAAACCAGAAACGCCCGCGTTGATTTGGGGACGAACGGGTCGTGCGGGTGGAGACGACGCCGACGTGGAGAAGGCCCGCTTGTCAGCGAGGTGTGCGGAGTTTAGGTGGGGTCTGCCTGTCAGCGGCTCGGTGCGTGCGCTTGCGCGTGGGAGTCGAATAAGGAGACCCCGGGTGGCTTGCTGGGCTCGATTTGTTGCTGGGCCAGATTCTGGCCGCGCGGCCTTTTTCTTTTGTTTGTTTCTTTTCTTTTTCTATTTCTATTTTCTGGAATGATTTTTGATATGAATTCAAATCCTTTTGAATCCAAACTGTTTTGGGAATTTTTGCAGGATTTTGTGGGTTAAAAAACAGTCATTTTAACTAAGTGGTTACTTTGCAAGGCTTGGTCAAGCTTGGGTTTCAAAGTAAACAGAGATTTGCTATAGTTTGCAAATATTTGAAAGAGGATTTTGAAACTATTTCTAAATTTGGAATCTTGGTTTAAAAGTTTCACCTAATCTTTCCACCAATGGAGGCAAGCAAACAAGTATTTAAACTTTCAAATTTCAAAGGGTGATGGTCATTTGGGATAAATTGCCCACATGAAATCATAGCTCCAACTTCTGTCTCTAAATGATTTTAAGAAAACTCTAAATGGATGAATGATGCAAAGATGATATGAATAAGTTTTGAAACTATGATTTTTGGGATGTTACAAATCTAACCCCCTTAAGATGAATCACGCCCTCGAGATTCGGTTTGGCTAGCAAATAGGTGAGGGTGGTCTTTCCGAAGATCATCTTCTCTTTCCCATGTTGCTTCCTCTTCGGAGTGATGGTTCCATTGCACTTTACAGAACTTGATAGTCTTGGTCCTGGTACTTCTTTCTGCGGTCTCTAGAATCTTGACAGGCTTCCAAAGGTATGGTATCCTTCAAAGAAGACTCTTCCATTTCTGGGTGACATTTCTTAAGCTGACTCACATGAAATACGTTATGGACTGCTGATAGAGATTCTGGCAATTCAATTTCATATGCAACTTCTCCCTTGCGACTTAGAATCTTGAATGGCCCAACATATCTTGGTGCCAACTTTCCTTTGACTCCAAATCTTTTCACTCCACGGAGTGGTGATACCCTGAGATAAGCTCTATCCCCAACTTCGTAGGTGACTTCTCTACGCTTAGAATCCGCGTAGCTTTTCTGTCGGGACTGTGCTATCTTCAATCTGTCCTTAACCAATTTGACTTTCTCTTCGGCGTCCTTGATAAGATCAGGTCCAAATAAGCTTCTTTCTCCCACACCATTCCATAATAATGGGGTGGTACACTTCTTTCCGTAGAGTAACTCAAACGGTGCCATTCCAATACTAGATTGATGGCTGTTATTGTAAGAGAACTCCGCGTAAGGCAAACTTTCATCCCAACTTGCTCCATAATCTAAAGCACAGGATCTCAACATGTCCTCAAGAATTTGGTTGGTCCTTTCTGTTTGTCCATCCGTTTGAGGATGAAAAGCAGTGCTAAACTCCAATATCGTTCCTAAGGATTCATGAAGCTGTCTCCAAAAGTGAGATGTGAACTGGGTTCCTCTATCTGACACAATACTCTTTGGCACACCGTGAAGGCATACAATCCTGCTCATGTAAATTTTAGCTAACTTGGCACTTGTATAGGTTGTCTTCACTGGTATAAAATGAGCCACTTTAGTTAGGCGATCCACTACCACCCATATGGAATCATACCCTGACCTGGTCCTTGGTAATCCGGTAATGAAATCCATACCAATATTTTCCCACTTCCATTCAGGTATAGGCAGTGGTTGAAGCAAACCCGCTGGTTTCTGGTGCTCCGCTTTGACTCTGCTACACACATCACACAAAGCAATATGTTCGGCGATGTCCCTTGTGAGATTGTTCCACCAAAATCTTTCCTTCATGTCCATGTACATCTTGGTATTTCCCGGGTGAATAGAATACGGAGAGTTGTGACCTTCCTGTAAGATCAGTTTCCGTAACTCTGGGTCTTGTGGAACACATATACGTTTCCCGTGCCATAAAGTACCCTGTTCGTCAACGTGGAAACTCTTAGCCTTCCCTAGACTAATATTTTCTTTAATCTTTCCAATTTCCTCATCAGTCTTCTGAACTTCTCGGATTTTGTCCAATAGAGTGGGTTGAACATCTAAGGACATGAGATATCCTTCTGGTACAATCTCCAATCTGAGTTCTTTGAATTGCTTACACAAGTCTTCTGGCAAATCACCTTTGGTAAGGCCATTTACAAACGTCTTACGACTTAGAGCATCCGCTACTACATTTGCTTTACCGGGATGGTATTGCAAACTTAAGTCGTAATCCTTGATAAGTTCTAGCCATCTTCTTTGTCTCATGTTGATTTCTTTCTGGGTGAAAATGTACTTCAAGCTCTTATGATCGGTGAACACTTCACACCGCTTACCCAAAAGGTAATGTCTCCATGTTTTGAGTGCATGGACGACAAAGGCTAACTCCAAATCATGAGTAGGATAATTTACTTCATGAGTTTTTAGTTGTCTCGAAGCATAGGCTACGACTTTACCGTCTTGCATAAGTACGACACCCAAACCCTGATGAGAAGCATCACAATATACTTGGAAATCCTTTTCCAAATCTGGCAGACATAGAACTGGTGCTGTCACAAGTCTCTTCTTCAATTCTTGGAAGCTGACTTCACAACCTTCAGTCCAAGCAAATTTCTTGTCCTTCTTTAACAATTCTGTCATTGGCTTAGCGACCTTCGAGAAATTTTCAATGAACCTTCTGTAGTAACCTGCTAAGCCGAGGAAACTACGAACTTCTTTCACATTCTTGGGTGATTCCCATTCTATCACAGCTGAAACCTTTGCAGGATCAACTGCCACTCCATCTTTTGTCATCACATGACCAAGAAAACCAACTTTCTCTAACCAGAACTCACACTTGCTGAATTTGGCATAAAGCTTATGCTCTCTTAATTTTTCAAGTATCAAGCGCAGGTGTCTTTCATGTTCTTCCTTACTCTTGGAGTAGACTAGGATATCATCGATGAAAACGACAACGAACTTGTCAAGAAATTCCATGAACACCTTGTTCATCATATTCATGAAGTATGCCGGAGCGTTGGTTAAGCCAAAGGGCATCACAGTATACTCATACAATCCATACCTTGTGGTGAATGCTGTTTTTGGTATGTCTTGTTCTCTTATCTTGAGTTGAAAATAACCCGACCGGAGATCAATCTTCGAGAATACACATGCTCCTTCTAGCTGATCAAATAAGTCGTTGATTCTTGGCAAAGGATATTTGTTCTTGATGGTAACCTCGTTGAGAGAACGGTAGTCAATACATAACCTTTGTGTTCTATCCTTCTTCTCCACGAACAATACTGGGGCTCCCCAAGATGAAGAACTTGGTTGAATAAACCCTTTCTGTAACTGTTCTCCTAGCTGTTTCTTGAGCTCTTTCAATTCATCAACTGACATTTTGTATGGTCTCTTAGCTATTGGTCATGAACCTGGCACCAAATCTATCAGAAACTCCACATCTCTATCCGGTGGCATTCCTGGTAGTTCTTCCGGAAACACATCTGGATACTCACATACTATTGGTACACTGTCCATGCTAACCCCCTTAAGAGAATTCAGCTTACTTCCTTTGGATTCAAAGTTTGACTTAAATTTTATTATTTTTCCTTCGGGGGTTGTGAGTGTAACGGTACGATTGGCACAGTCTAATACTCCTTCATACTTAGCCATCCAATCCATCCCCAAAATTACGTCTAGTCCTTGGGAATCTAGGATTATCAGGCTTACTGGAAATTTATGTTTACCAAACTCTATGGTGAGATCCCGGCATCCAAGGCTTACTATCATGTCTCCCCCCGGAGAACTAACTTTTATTGGACACCCATTGTTTTCTGATGCAAACCCATTTCTATCAACAAATGCCTTTGATATGAATGAATGAGATGCACCGGTATCAAAGAGTACAAATGCTGAAATTGAATTGAGTCTGACCTTACCAGCCACGGCATCAGGCTCCTCATAAACCTCCTCCACATTGATGTGGTTAACCTGTCCTTTCTGAAAAGGATTTGGCTTATTAGGTCCTTCAACTTTCTTCTCAGGGCACTCATTAGCATAATGCCCCAGCTTTTTGCATTTGAAGCACTCAACCTGACTGATGTCCTTTTTAGGAGGTTGGCCTCCACTTCCACTACCATTTCCACCATAGTGGCTCTTATGTCCACCCTTGTGGTTCTTGTACTTGTCCTTGTCATGACTACGGTGATGCTTGTTGTCATGACGGTTGTGCTTGCTGAATTTCCCATGTTTATGGGATCCTGAGCTGCCACTGTCATCATAGTGAGATCGTTTGTGAGACGATCCCGAGCTGTGCTTGTCGGAGTGTTTCCTCTTTCTACTCTCGACTTGCTTCATTTTACTTTCCAAAATAGCAGCCTTGTCACACAAAGACTGATAAGTTGGAACATATGCCACAGACAACTGCAGATTCAGCTCATCATTTAAGCCTTCCAGAAATTTTTCCTTTCTTTTTGCATCTGAGTCAACCTCATCCGGTGCATAGCGCGCCATATTGTTAAACTCTTCTATGTATTCTGCCACGCTGCGGTGGCGCTGTTTCAGGTTGTGAAACTCCTTCTTTTTCAGACTCATTATCCCTGATGAGATATGAGCCGTGCGAAAACCATCTTCAAAGATAGCCCAAGTCACCTCATCAATAGGAGTGGTGATTTGGAAGTTGTCCCACCATGTGGCGGCTGGTCCTTCCAACAGATGTGCTACGAACCTGACTTTTTCAGCATCCGTGCAGCCCACGGTCACTAGGTCTTTGTTCACAGAACGTAGCCAGTCATTGGCTACCATGGGATCAGTTGTTCCCGAAAACTTTGCTGGCCTCAGACGCAGAAATCTGGTGAGCATATCCAAACCCAGAGGGTTGTTGTTGTTGTTGTTATTGTTGTTGTTGTTGTTGTTGTTGTTGTTATTCTGGTTTTGGATGAATGTTGTCATCATTTGCATAAGCTGTGTTTGCGCATTCATCATTTGTTGCATTTCCGGGGTGATGTTGTTGGGGTTGGGGTTTGCGCGACGGGGAGGCATCTGTGGTTTGTTCAAATAGATAAGAATGAGATACCCATAGATGTTTCATGCACAATACAACATAAGCAAACACATAACAAGCAACATAAGAACAAAGGTTCAACAACCACATAATAAGCTCATGAAGTAAAACACACAAGTGGCAAGCCATCCACATGTCGGATGGTCTAATAATAAGTTCAAATAACAAGTATGAATATGAAAGGTAAACGAGTAGTCAAGTCTACTCATCAGCGTCAATCTCCTCCTCAACGAAGGTAAGACCTGCGTTCTCCATCGCGGTCTTGTTCTCCTCAATCGTAGTGGTCAAGGAATCGACCTTGGCCTTGAGAGCCCTCTTCTGGGAGCGAAGCCTCTCAATAACCATCTGCTACTGCTCAAGCTCGAAGTCCTTGGACTTTAGTTCCTCGGTCATGTCCCGGATTTTCTTGTTCCTATCCAGGACGCGTTTCTCCTGACTCTTGAACTTACGATCCTGAGCCTCGAACTTTGTCTCCATTTCCTTGATCATCTCATCCTGCTGTGCGAAAAGCTTGTCCTTCTCGCGTAGCTGCACCTGAAGCTCGTCATTGCCAAGCATGACGTTCGTCCTATCCGTGTCCACGTGCCTGAGAAGAGTCTCTAAGTCCTGAAGATAGAGACGTATCGGCTCTGCAGTGCTCCTCGAGTCGTCCTCAAAGTCGATGGAATCTCCATCAACATCACGCCTTCCGAAGGCGTGGAAGTGAGTGCCCCTAACCTGTCGGGAGTGACGGCCTAACAGTCGTCCTATCAGGTCCTGCATGACTACCTCCATGCCTCTCTCCCTGTCGTCGTGCATCAGCTTGAAGATGATGGCCTCCGTAGTAGGCTCAGTCTGGCGTCCGGGCTGGTTCACCTTGAAGCCCCAAAGGTCCTTCCTCTCGAACTTGGTGAGTGGGTACACCGTGATGGTAGGAAGAGGGAGATCGAGCAAAGTGGTAAGCTCAATGATACGGGGTCCGAAACGAGTAACCTGGAACTCCTCAACAGTGCTGACGGCAATAGGCATCTATTTATAAAATTGAAAAGTTAGAACAACACTTATTTAAAATGAACACAAAACAACCATCTCATACATAACCATGGAACACAAATACCACACATGTCATGCATACACAATCCATTACATCAAACAAGGTCCAACTTATTTAAGGTATCATTTTGGAAAATAAGGTGATAAGTGGTGGTCCAACTAACGAAGTGTCCTTACAATCCAATCTCACGGGATCTATTATTAAACACAATGTTCCTAGAGGCAATCCACCAATCTTGCTCTCTTGACTCTATCACCAAGTCTATAACATCTCCCCTTATCTCTTGGTTGGTGTCTTCCAACTCTTGAGTAAGTTCCTTCTCTTTCTCTAAGTCCTTTTGGAGGTTGAGCATTCTGCACTTGACTCTAGCACTTAGTTCTTTGATAGTCCTCCAAGCTGCATCCCTGGCTGACTCAAAGAATGTGGTGTGCATTGTAGTGTTGGTGTACATGCAGAATCCCCTTTCTTTGTGGTTGTCTTCCTTGTTTTTGTACAAGTGAAGTTGCACCCACCAATACTCCACTCCTTCATCCATCACTGGAGAGCCCTTGTACACGGCTTCACCATGTGCATCCATTGCCTCCATGAGGTCCTTGAGAATACTGGGAAACTCAGTTTCACACTCCAAGGTCATGGTCATGAGTGGTCCCTTCTTCACGGCTTCGTTGATGGAGTGCATCTACAAAGGAAGTTGAAAGAGATTAGAAAAGTTTTACGAGAAGAATAGACAAGTGTAGAAGTAGTTGAAAAACTTTTTCCTTAGTGGTTTTCCATTCCTAGGGTCATTATCCTACAGGCAACACAGTGCTCTGATACCATCTGTTAGACCCCTCCTTTATAAAGGAAAGGATCCCTGTGATTGCAATGCTAGTCCCTGGATCAATGCTAGCATCCACAGTTTAAGATGAAGTACACAGATACAAAGGTCGTTTATTACATTCATTCCAGAGATAAAACATAGTCTTTTACAACTCAGGGCCATAGGCCTAATACAAGAGTTTTAAGGAATAAGTTAATAAACATAAGTCTTCATCTTCATGTGCCACAGGCAAGCATGTTGAGTGTAGACTCATGACTCCTATTCATCATCGGAGTAACCTGCAACATCACAAGTTACAGCCACAGAGGGTCAATACTTTGGAATAGTATTGGCAAGTGATACCTTAGTATATTTTAGGTGGACTATACTACTATATGCATTTTGGCTAAGTGTAGCTTGGCTTGCTTTGCTTGAAAATAGGTTTTTCCTATTAGTTGAAATCACTAAGTTTTTCTTTGTCAAAAACATTCCCAAGGAACCACCAATAGACATTGAGGTCCTTCACCCTTGTTCACCCATAAATTTTACTTAGAAATTGGAGTGATGAGATTCTTGTAGCTTCCATGTCTTGATGCTCAAAGTGTCCATTTCCTTGGACAAGGCTAAGTACTTAGGTTTTCCATCTGCAGAGGTTGTGCACTTTCCCCACCAGACTTGGTTTCCCAAGACAGGACCTTTCAGAAGCCTTTCCTTAGTCAAATGGACGCGCTCCAACCTATCAACCCAACTACCACCAACTGTCCAAGTGACTAAGTTCTAGCAACCTATATGATCATGGCAGAGCCCATATTGCCAAGTGGTTGCACTGTAAGCTTTCTCAACACTTGGCCTCCAAATCCCTTTGTGCCTGGGTGGCTTACCACAAGTGAGATACACAACCCAAGTCCATGGCCTTGTGTAACCACTCAACATAACCCATACTTTCCATTCCACCCAGGAGGTTCATTTGACTTAGTGGTTTTATTAGAAAAGTATAAGTCTCTTGACTTAGAAATATTTTCTTTATAGTAAGTGTAGTTTTTCACCAACCCTTTTTTTGCTATAAGCTAGGCTAAGCAAAGTATGGCAACTTATCTTAGGGATAATTCCTTAGCAAAACTACTAGACTACATAGGATTTCCCATCTTTTGCATTAGACAAAATAACATGCAATACCATAACAAAATATCTAATGCTAGTACAAAAAATATCACTTGCCTTGGTAGTGGGGAGAGTAGCACTCTTCACAATCACAATCACTAGCAAAATCTACACAAGAAATAATAGCATACAATTACACACAAATATATACAAAAATAATATGAATGCATGCATGCAAGAATCTACTAGGTGGTGATTTTTGAAAATTATACCAAGTATGCTCATGAGTACAGAAACTTAACATAACACAAATTTTGCCAACTAAACTTATTTGGCATCCATACAATTTACTAAAATAATTTGTACTTAAAATGGCCTTAAAACATGTTCTACAAATAAAATCATTTTAACTGTTACTATATGCTAAATAAATTGGATATTCTGAAAGGCCTTGTTTTACTGAATCTAACGGTATAAAGTTTGCAAAAATCTAACGTGGCAATTGAAAGTTATGAGTATTTGAATTTGGATCAAAATTCTGGTTTTTAAATCTGTTTTCAGATCTAACCTAGCCACGCGTCATGTTCTTATTCGCCCGTACCGTTTCGCACTTGATCAAACTCCACAGCCGTAGGATCTAAATGAAATCTGGCGGCTCAGATCGCGTACCTCTTCGGTTTAAGTGGATCTATCCTAGCGCTACGATACAGATCTAACGGTTGCTATCGATCTGGCCAAGAACTGGCGGCGGAGCGGTGGCTACCGGCGGCGGAACTGTCGGTCGACGACGGAGGCGGCACTACAGGGGGTAAGAGGAATCGAGGAGTAGCTCACCGGGCTCAGGGGGTCACGGCGAAGCTCGTCGTACTCGCGGTTGGTCAAGGGGCGCTCGGACACGGTTGCGATTGCTCGCCGGAGTGGAGGACGGCGTCGGTGTGTCGGGTGGTCGTCGTGGACGTCGCTGTGAACCACCCCAAGGCAAGACGAGGACACAGTTAGATTCACGGAGTCAAGGCAGAGTCGTGTGCTTGAACTAGAAGACGCGGGGCGGTCGGGGCTTACCACAAGAACTCGCCGGAGTTCGTGCAGAAGACGGTGGCGGTCCAGTCGTCGACGTTGTCGAAGCTATGGGTCATGCGAAGACAAACGGAAAGTGTCAGGAGATGCACAGAGGTTCACTGAACAAGATAGCGTAAACGCGAGACCGAGGGGAACTCTAGACTCACCGGAATTCGCCGGCACAGTCGTCGGAGACGGCGGGGTTGCAGAGAGAAATGCGCGCAGCCTGGGGGCGTTCTGTGCTTGGGGTTTGGGGGAAAAGAGAGAGGGGACAGAGGGGTTTCTTATAGCCTGGTCGCGAGCGAGAATCACTCTGCCAATAACTCGAATTGACGCCGCGAATTAAAACCAGAAACGCCCGCGTTGATTTGGGGACTAACGGGTCGTGCGGGTGGAGACGACGCCGACGTGGAGAAGGCCCGCTTGTCAGCGAGGTGCGCGGAGTTTAGGTGGGGTCTGCCTGTCAGCGGCTCGGTGCGTGCGCTTGCGCGTGGGAGTAGAATAAGGAGACCCCGGGTGGCTTGCTGGGCTCGATTTGTTGCTGGGCCAGATTCTGGCCGCGCGGCCTTTTTCTTTTGTTTTTTTCTTTTCTTTTTCTATTTCTATTTTCTGGAATGATTTTTGATATGAATTCAAATCCTTTTGAATCCAAACTGTTTTGGGAATTTTTGCAGGGTTTTGTGGGTTCAAAAACAGTCATTTTAACTAAGTGGTTACTTTGCAAGGCTTGGTCAAGCTTGGGTTTCAAAGTAAACAGAGATTTGCTATAGTTTGCAAATATTTGAAAGAGGATTTTGAAACTATTTCTAAATTTGGAATCTTGGTTTAAAAGTTTCACCTAATATTTCCACCAATGGAGGCAAGCAAACAAGTATTTAAATTTCAAATTTCAAAGGGTGATGGTCATTTGGGATAAATTGCCCACATGAAATCATAGCTCCAACTTCTGTCTCTAAATGATTTTAAGAAAACTCTAAATGGATGAATGATGCAAAGATGATATGAATAAGTTTTGAAACTATGATTTTTGGGATGTTACAAATCTAACCCCCTTAAGATGAATCTCGCCCTCGAGATTCGGTTTGGCTAGCAAATAGGTGAGGGTGGTCTCCCCTCCGACAGGGTGCCAGGAAGAACTTCAGATCCCCCCGATCTAGGGACGATGGTGGCGGTGGCTAGAGACGGTTTCGTGGAATATTGATCGGGTGCCTAGGATTTCTGCATCGGGGGCTTCTTATAGGCGAAGGGGTGAGACAGGGGGGCCACCAGGGCGGCTGCACCCCCAAGGCAGCTGCACCCCCAAGGCGCGGGGTGGGCCTACCCGCGTGGCCAGGGGGTGTGGCCCCCTGGTGAGCCTTCTCTGTCTTGTCTTCTGGCTTCGTGTTGCTCATGGTAAAATATTGACTTTGGCTTTTGTCCGGCCAATTTCGATAATATTGATTTTCTGCCTTTCTGGAACCAAAAACAAAAGAAAACATGCACATGGCACTATGGCAACTTGTTAATAAGTTAGTTCCAGAAAACATATAAAAACACCTCAAAGTGTGGACAAAGCAAAGCAAAGTAGATACTAAACAAGCATGGGACATCAAAAATTATAGATACGTTTCCAACGTATCAGCATCCCCAAGCTTAACTCCTACTCGTCCTTGAGTAGGTAAGTGATAAAAGAATAATTTTTGAGGTGACATGCACCATCAAAACCAAGATCAAACCATTTATAATCATTGAAAGCCGGGATCAAAGAACTCTAAACATGTGCATGAAAGATGGAGTTCTAAATATAAGACAAAGTAACTATGCATGCAACATGAAAGGATACAAACAAAGATCATGAATAACATGCATTGAAAAACGTTTGTTTGTTTCACATACAGAAAACATGGCATAGTGGCATTCAACTTGTCCCTCGTATAGTAGCAAATAGATGCATAGGACACCTTCAAAGTTCATAAGAGTGACTAGATATAAATAGCACAAGAGCAAGTAATATCAACAATATGCATCAATCAATAAGTTTAGGGACATTGCAGATAGCACTAAGAATGGAAACTATGCTCTCTTAATGGTGCCTAAAGGTAGAAGGTGGAGACTCAACATAATAGTGGAAAAAAGGCCCTTCATAAGGGAAGCAGGGATTTCAAGTTTCAAAAAGAGCTTCCAAAAATTATGGTACTTGTTAGCTTTCAGCCCTCATTGCCCCTATCATAAGCATCTTGAAGTGATTAAGGTTAAAGTGAAAAAACTATGGAGTATATGCTTGACAAAGTATAAGTTGGCAATCTCATGTCCCTTGAATACGAGGGCCACACCTCGCGCTACTCAACTTCAGTCACCTGTAAGTTCTTGTCATAGTAAGTACATGTGTATCATAGAGAACCACCAACGGGGTACCCCTTGCACATGGTATATGAGCTATCCCATAACCAAAATGACAAGGCCAGTAGACAATGAGCATCTCAGCGATCTTTTTATTTACTATGTGCATAGCTTTTTATTGACGATGCTTCACAGATTGCTCATTATGGTGATGCTGCGAGTTTCCATCATGATTAGGCATGGCTTAGGCTAGAGGCCCAGTCGTTTATATATCACAAAATACATAATTCCATGGACTTACAAGATCCCTCTTTATTTCACACTGGTGACATCCATAGACAAAAGAACATGATATCAACTGTGTATAAAGTACACGTGCAATGTTGAAAACGTTCCCCATGACAGCACAGTTCTACTAATTCCAACGTATAAGTGCAAGCATATACAACACAGATGACACAATGGTTCAAGTTTATTAGGTTTAAGGAATATAAAGTGTGCCATCAAGTTCGTGAGGGCTTTAATCACTAAGTTTTCACATAAAAAATACTTTTTAATTGGAAGATAGCTGAAAACAAGAATATTCTTGGAATGGTGTAACACACCATGCATAGGAGTTTATAGTGGACACTTTGGAATAACTTGGTTTCTTGGGAGTTGGAAGCATGAGTAGAGCTTACTCATACAAGTGGATGCTAGCAAAACACTGGGAGCAACCAACTAAGAGAGCAATAATGGCCATAATCATGTAGAGCGACAAAACATTACTAATCAAAGCATAGAGTGGTACTACAAGTCAAGGACTAAATGATCATAGAGGCTATGGTGACTTGTTCGTAGTCATAACAGGGTGTGAGCATGTGCTAAGTCATCCCAAACAAAGCATCAAAGGAGAATACCACAATACTATGCTTTTGTATGCTAAAGCAACGCATAATTATTTCAAGGCACACTAAGCAATCCCAATTGTTTGTAACAAGACATGCTACATAAATAATCACTAAGCATAAGGTCAAACCAATACCTAGCATGTCATGCTAAAGTCTAAGTCACAGTCAATGCAAGCTCCTCTTGCACTTTCAAGCAAGAACTTTCTAGTCCTTTCCAACACCAATTAACTTATTTGAAACAACACAGAGATAACGGGGGTCAAACTACTTTATTCAAGCAAAATAAACAAACTAATAAAAGCAAACGAAAACTAAGACGCTCCAAGAATAACACAATAGTGCATGAAACAATAAAAACAAAGTGTCTAGAAAGACCTGAGCTTTTTATTGATGAAGAAGGGGATGCCTTGGGCATCCCCAAGCTTTGACGCTTGTACCTCTTGGATATTTCTTGGGGTGACACCAAGGTGGCATCCCCAATCTTGAGATTTTGTCCATTCTTCATCTTATCACATCATTCTGTATCTTCATTAGCAACATTAGTGTATTCAAAAGATAATAGACCTTTGGGTTTATCTTTGGAACAACAATTTTTTTACTAAAAACATAAGATACTGTAGAAACTCCTTCAAAAAGCTCAATTCCAAAAAAGAGAACTCAAAAAGGAATCAATAAGAAGCAAATGCAAATAATGGAAGAAATCTGTCAAAACAGACCAGCAGGTAGAAACTGATTTTTTTAGAAAATCTTCTGTTGCTCAAATCAAAAAGTGTTGAACTAACAATAGTTAGCTAACATACTGGGAGATTTATTAGTAAATTTTCAGCTCACTCTGACTTACAGAGACTCCTCAAAAATTTTAATGGTGGAGGACAGAAATCTGTTTCGGGACAGCAACTCCCCAAATCTTACTTCCCTCTCATTAGAGGTCATTCTTGGCACAAAAAGCAAACAAAAAGGAAAGGATAGGTCACTACTGAAGTAATAACTTCCAAGACTGAAGTAAACTCTTGGGTTATCTCCCAACAAGTACTTTTCTTTAACGCCATTAAGTTAGGCTTGATAGTTTGAGAAGATGCTCACATAAAAAATATGAATTGAAGTAAAAGAGAGCATCAAGGAGAAAATTCAAAACACATTTAAGTCTAACCCACTTACTATGCATAGGAAACTTGTAAATAAACAAGTCATTAAAGCACAAAGCAACAAGCATAGGAAAGCAAAACAAGTGCAACTTCAAAACTTTCAACATAAAGAGGGGAAACTTAATATTATTGAGATACATAAAACCATGTTTCCCTCTCTCATAATAACTTTCAGTAGCATCATGAATAAACTCAACAATATAACTATCACATACAGTATGCTTTTCATGATCTATAAACACATAATTTCTATCAAGCTCAAAAATAGTGGGATTAAAACCTTCACAGGTTTTACCCAAAGTAGATATTTCAAAAGGATCCATAGGAACACAACATTCATCCTCCTTTGGGAAGCATGGGGGACAATCAAATAATGTAAGGGATAAAGAGTTACTCTCACTAGAAGGTAGGAATGGGTAGATAATCTATTCTTCCTCCTTTTGTTCATCACTCTCCTCCTCTTTTTCATCTAATAAGCTTCTAGTTTCAACAATTTCTTCTTCCATATGATCATGCAAGGCATTAGTCTCTTCCATTTGTGGAAAGCATCTATTAAAATATTCATGAATATAGCCATTTGCTTCCTTGTAATTATCAATGCAGAATTTAAGTATCTCATAAACCTCATATTCATAAGGTGCATCATCAGTATTTTCAAGCAAACTAGCAAGTTCAAATGCACCCTTGAAAGCAATAAATTCTTAAATTTGTTCCACATCATAGAAGTCATAATTTGCCTTAACAGAAGAACATATGGTAACATTATCATTATACTCACACTAAAAAGGAAGGCGTTTATACCTCCTACAACAACAAGATTTATCCAAGCAATAAGTAACATTATAAGTAGAGAACACGTCTCTAGCAATAGTATTCAACTTATCAATTTGTTCCCATAAGTGTTTCCCTTTTTGTGACAAACGGTGTTCCTTATAATAATACTTTTATTCTTCCATGAACCCACCTTGCCAATAAGAACTAGTTTCAAAGAAACCATCCATTGATAGAAATCATGACCAAGCAAGGCAATAACAGACCAGCAACTAGAGCAGGAACTAATTTTTGGGTGTTTTTGATAAGAGAAAGCAAACCAAACTAGACTAATTTTTTTTGGAGTTTTTGATAAAAAGAGGCAAACAAAACCAAACAAAAGAAACTAAGCAAACTAAAAACAAAGTAAAGAGAAAGGTTGAGGAGGACTCCCCTTGTGAAGATGTCCTTAGCATCCCCGGCAACAGCGCCAGAAAACTTATTGGTGTGCCTAGTTGATGTAGGTGCTCTTCATTAGGAAACCTCAAGAGCAAGGTGTGATCCAGCACAACATCTAGTCTTCCCTCAGTAAGAAACCGAGGTTATCGAACCAGTAGGAGGAAGGAAACATCACACAAGTGTTGCAAGCAATATGGAAACCAGCACAACACAAAATCAAGACTTTGCCCCAACAAACAGTGAGGTTGTCAATCTCATCGGTTGCTGTAAGAAAGGATTAACTACATGGTGTGGAAGGTGATGATGGTTTGCAGCAAGTAAACAGGTAACAGGTATCAATGGTAAAGATTGGACCGAGGTCCATAGTTCACTGGAGGTGCTCTCCTTAGATAAACAACATGGCATGAAGGGTAAACAAATTACACCAGGGCAATTGACACAAACTGAGTAAGGCATAACAATGCAATACTAGAAAAAAATATCCTATGAGATTCGCTTGGGAAATACAACAATATACGTAGACTTCCATACAACTGCATCTATGACTACAAGTCCAGCTTCAGGTTATCATTCGAACCCCCTTTAGTATTAAGTTGCAAGCAACAGACAACTGCTTTAAGCAAAGTGTGTAAGGTAAACAATCCACTTGTTCCATGAATAAGAGACCGTTGTTTTCTCCCTAGTGGCAACAACACATCTACAACCGAAGTGATTTTTGTCACTTCCCTTGGAAACTAGAGGCATGAACCCACTATCGAGCATAAATACCCCCTCTTGGAGTCACTAGCAACTACTTGGCCCAGATAGCTACTAACAACGGAGAGCACGCAAGATCACAAACAACACATACATGATAGAATCAAATAGACAAAACCATTAATCAATCTGACATAGTAATATCAATATCCTTCGGATCCCCGCAAACACAACATGCATGATTACAAATAGATTAGATCTTGCTCATGAACGGAGCTCACATGATCTATACATTAAAGAACAAGGAGGATATACAACCATCTAGCTACTACATGGACCCGTAGTCCAAGGTGGAACTACTCACGCTTCATACCGGAGGCTGGCATGATGAAGGAGAAGGCTCCGCGATGATATCCCATCCGGTAGGGTGCCCGGAAGAACATCAGATCCCACTCGCACGGCCAGGGGGTGTGGCCCCCTGGTGAGCATTCTATGTCTCGTCTTCTGGCTTCGTGTTGCTCACGGTAAAATATTGACTTTGGCTTTTGTCCCGTCCAATTCCGAGAATATTGATTTTATGCCTTCTGGAACCAAAAACAGAATAAAACAGGCAACTGGCACGGTGGCAACTTGTTAATAGGTTAGTTCCAGAAAACATATAAAGCACCTCAAAGTGTGGACAAAGCAAAGCAAAGTAGATACTAAACAAGCATGGTACATCAAAAATTATAGATATGTTTCCGATGTATCATCCAACTAGAGATTTCGTGGTGCTTTGGAGAAATATTGACTTTCCATTTTTCAACCCGAAAAACCGGCGTTTTCCCAAAGGAGGGCAAGATTAGGGCACGCCCATAGTCCCTAGGCAATTTCCACACATGCTACAGCATGGTGCATGGCCATTCCTAGGAGGTGGGTATTTATTTCGTGGTGCAGGCATGTATTGTATTTTTTTTCGTGTTACGGCCCAGTAAATGCGGTTTATAACTGTATGTACCCTATAAGACACTCTCAATTTTCAGGGAAAAATGGTTTGGGGTGCCCCATGGGGTACCTAGAATGGATGCACGCCAGGGTCCAAGATTGTACCGACCATCGCGTTGCTGTGGCCGCCATTGGGTTTCGCCGTTTTCTTGGGCAGCACCAAAAAAAATATAAAAAATATAAAAAAACGTGAAAACGGCTCCTCGAGCCCTTGCATGTTACCCACTGCCCTCATAAAATTATAGGCAGGGCTTACCAGGTAATTTGGCACCCAAGGCAGCACCAGGATGTCTATCGAGTGTGAGTAAACATGGCTTCCAACCCTAGAACCCCCTCGCTACCCAGAACATGGAACCACTCCATGGATTGATCCCAAACCCGGCACCTAGATCCCTCTCGGCATCACAAGAGACTTATCCAACTAGCTTTTTCGTGGTGCTTTGGAGAAATCTCGACTTTCCATTTTCTGAACCCGAAAAACCGGCGTTTTCCCCAAGGAGGTGCAAGATTAGGGCCCAAGAAAATTTCCATGCATGCTACACCATGGTGCATGGCCATTCCCAGGAGGTGGGTATTTATCTCGTGGTGCGGGCATGTACTATATTTTTTTCAAGTTATGACCTCGTAAGTGCGGTTTCTAATTGTATGTACCTATAAGACACTATCAATTTTTGGGGAAAAATGGTTTGGGCTGCCCCATGGGGTACCTAGGCTGAACACATTCCTTCCCAGAACATGGAACCACTCCATGGATTTTGGGGAAAAAACGTGAAAACCGCTCCTGGAGCCCTTGCAAGTGACCCACTGCCCTCATAAAATCATAGGCAGGGCATACCAGGTCATGTTGCACCCGAGGCACCACCAGGATGTCTATCGAGTTTGAGTAAACATGACTTCTAACCCTACATCCCCCCTCGCTGCCCAGAACATGGAACCACTCCATGGATTAAGCACACACCCGTCACCTAGCTCCATCTCGGCATCGCAAGCGACTTCTCCAAGTAGAGATTTCATGGTGCTTTGGGGAAATCTCGACGTTCCATTTTTTGAACACGAAAAATTGGTGTTTTCCCAAAGAAGGTGCAAGATTAGGGCGCGCCCATGGGCCTGAGGCAATTTCCACGCATGCTACACCATGGTGCATGGCCATTCCCGTGAGGTGGGTATTTATCTCGTTGTGCAGGCATGTATTGTATTTTTCTGAGTTATGTCCTAGTAAAGGCGGTTTCTAACTGTATGTATCCTATAATACACTCTCATTTTTCGGGGAAAAATGGTTTGGGGTGCCCCATGGGGTTCCTAGGCTGGATGCATTCCAGGGTCCAAGATTGCAATGACCGTCTCGTTGCCGCGGCCGCCAGTGTGTTTCGTCGTTTTCTTGGGCAACACCAAAAAAATCTAAAAAAATAAAGAAACATGAATAGGGCTCCTGGAGCCCTTGCATTTGACCCACTGCCCTCATAAAATCATAGGCAGGGCATACCAGGTCATTTGGCAACCAAGGCACCACCGGGTTGTCTATCGAATGTGAGTAAACATGGCTTCGAACCCTAGATCCCCCCTCGCTCCCTGGATCATGGAACCACTCCATGGATTGAGCCCAAACCCGGCACCTAGCTCCCTCTTGGAATCGCAAGCGACTTCTCCAACTAGAGATTTCGTGGTGCTTTGGAGACATCTCGACTTTCCATTTTCTGAACCCGAGAAACCAAAGTTTTCCCAAAGGAGGTACAAGATTAGGACGCGCCCATGGTCCCGAGGCAATTTTCACGCATGCTACACCATGGTACATGGCCATTCCCGGGAGGTGGGTATTTATCTCGTGGTGCAGGCATGTTCTTTCCGAGTTACGTCCCGGTAAATGCGGTTTATAACTATATGTACCCAATAAGAAACTCTCAGTTTTTGAGGAAAAATAGTTTGGGTTGCCCTATGGGGTACCTAGGCTGGATGCATGCCTTGGTCCATGATTTTGAGGACTGTCTGTTGCCGTGGCCACAGCGGGTTTCACCATTTTCTTGGGAAGCACCAAATAAAATCTAAAAAATAGGAAAAACGTGAAAACGGCTCCTAGAGCCCTTGCATGTGACCCACTTCCGTCATAAAATCATAGGCAGGGCATACTATGTCATTTGGCACCCAAGGCACCACCAGGATGTCTATCGAGTGTGATGAAACATGGCTTCCAACTCTAGAACATGGAACCACTCCATTGATTGAGACCAAACCCGGCACCTAGCTCCCTCTCGGCATCGCAAGCGACTTCTCCAACTAGAGATTTCGTGGTGCTTTGGATAATTCTCGAGTTTCCATTTTCTGAACCCAAAAAACCGGCGTTTTCCCAAAGGAGGTGCAAGATTAGGGCGTGCCCATGGGACCGAGGAAATTTACACGTATGCTACACCATGGTGCATGGCCATTCCCGGGAAGTGGGTATTTATCTCGTGGTGCAGGCATGTACTATATGTTTTCCGAGTTACGGCCTGGTAAATACGGTTTCTAAATGTATGTACCCTATAATACACTCTCATTTTTCAGGGAAAAATGGTTTGGGGTGCCCCATGAGGTTCCTAGGCTGGATGCTTGCCTGCGTCCAAGAGTGCACCGACGGTCGCGTTGCCACGGTAACCAGCGGGTTTCGCCGTTTTCTTGGCAGCACCAAACAAAATCTAAAAAAACAACAAAACGTGAAAATGTCTCTTGGAGCCCTTGCATGTGACCCACTTCCCGCATAAAATCATAGGCAGGGCATACCAAGTCATTTGGCACCCAAGGCACGACAAGGATGTCTATCGAGTGTGAGTAAACATGGATTCCAACTCTAGACCCCCCTCGCTGCCCAGAACATGGAACCACTCCATGGATTGCGCCCAAACTCGGTAGCTATCTCCCTCTCGGCATCGCAAGCGACTTCTCCAACTAGAGATGAAGTCGTGCTTTGGAGAAATCTTGACTTTCCATTTTCTGAACCTGAAAAACCAGCGTTTTCCCAAAGGAGGTGCAAGATTAGGGCGCTCCGATGGGGCCGAGCACATTTCCACGCATGCTTGTAACATCCCAAAAATCATGAATTACAAAAGCTTGCATTTCATTCATGCATTCATAGCATTCTTGACTTGAATTTTCAAATCAAAACTCCAAATAAAACCATTTTATGCCTATTATCTATATATCTATAAGGCATGTTTTTATTTTATTTTTCAAAGTATCAAAGTGTAATTGATTGAACAGTAGTGTTTTATACACAAATAAGTGCATTATTCACTATATAAAAATTTAGAGAAGGTTTGAATTCAAACTTTATTGAATTAGGGTTTGAAAATCAATTCTGAAAAACCAAATAGAAAAACAAAAGGAGAAAAGAAAAAGAAAAATGCTGCGCTACCTAATTGTCCCAGTGCCAGAAATGGCCCAGCAGCCCACCCGGGGCATCCCCTTCCCCTCTCTCTCACGCGCACCAGCCCTACCCCGCTGTCAACTTATGAACAAGAACCACAACATTGATACTAGCATTGTTAATCACCCGTTGTAAATTGAATCTTAACTATGCTGGGAGAAACAGGCACCCGCAAAGCCACTTATGCAATACAAGTTGCATGTCAAGCGTGGAGCAAGTCTCATGAACGATGTCATGTAAGGTTAGCCCGGGCCGCTTCATCCCAACATCCCACAAGATGCAAAGTACACAAGAAACAATCGACAATAAAAGCATCAACGCCCATAATGACCATTGTGTTCTACTCGTGCAACAGATCTACATATAGACACGGCTCTGATACCACTGTAGGGTTTCGTAGCATGGAAAACAAAAATTTTCTACCGCATACAAACAAACAAGCCAAGATCTATCTACTAGATTGTAGCAATGATTCGATGGAATAACTCACCCTTGAAGATTCCGAAGTGTTTAACGAGAGCGGATTCTCGTGGGTGATGTAGTCGTACTCTTCCCGATCTCAAGATCGCGTAGACGATCCTTCCGGCGCTGCGTTTCGGCAGCGCTCCCGCAGTCGGTCACACGTTCGGTACTCGACGAAGACCTTCCTCTCCCTTGTTCCAGCAGGCAGCAGAGGTTGTAGCACTCTCCTCGCGATTCCGGCAGCACAACGGCGTGGTACCGGAAGTAGAGGGCAGATCTCGCAGGGCTTCGCCTTAAGCCGGAGCGATTATGGTGGACTATGAGAGAGCCCTCGTTGTTCTAGGGTTTAGACACACCAAGGAGGGGGTGCTAGGGCCGACGGCTAGGGCTTGGAGGTGCCCAAGTCGGCGGCTAGGGGAGAAACCCTAGGCGGCGGCTATGGTGGGCGGCGGCTGCTAGGGTTAGGTTTAGAGGGGGCAATCTTGTGTGCTAGGAGGGGAGCCCTGCCCCTCCTCTTATAGGAGGGAGGCGCCGGCCAAGGGGAGGGGAATCCCTCCCCAACTCGGATCCCAAGTGGGCCGGCGGTGGAGGAGGGACTCCTCCCCAACTCGGTTTCCACCTCCCTCTCCACTTCCCAAAAATAGCCGTTTGAATTTCAAATTGGCGTTTGACTTTTTCAAACTAGGATTTGATTAAACCCTTTATTTTGTTCAGCGATGACACTTAGTACATGATGCAATAATTCCAACTTGGTATGACACATTCATGTACCCTTCCCCTTCGGAGTGCCGGACATTCCGGAACCTTCTAGAACATTCCCCATGAAAACACCGGAACCATTCTCCAACTCCGAAATAGGACTTTCCTTATATGAATCTTATTCTCCGGACCATTTCGGATCTCCTCGTGATATCCCGGATCCCATCCGAGACTCCGAACAACATTCCATCTCTTTCTCATCATTCCATAACTACTCAAACAACGTCGAATCCTTAAGTGTGTCTCCCTACGTTTCGTGAATTATGCGGACATGATCGAGACACTTCTCCGAACAATAACCAATAGAGGAATCTGGAAATTCATATGGATCCCACATATTTCTACGATTACTTTGCGATCGAATGAACCACTTACATACGATACCAATTTCCCTTTGTCTCACGATAGTTTACTTATCCGAGGTTATGATCGTCGGTATCTCTGCATACCTAGTTCAACCTCGTTACTGATAAGTACTCTTTTCTCGTTCCCGTGATATGTGATCCCTTGTGAGCTAGTCACATGCTTGCAAGCTAATTGGATGACACTTCACCGGGAGGGCCCAGAGTATATCTATCCGTCATATGGATGGACAAATCCCACTCTTGATCCATGTGTCTCAACCAATACTTTCCGAACACTCAATGCCACCTTTATAGCCACCCAGTTACGTATGGTGTTTGATGTCATCAAAGCATCCATCCGGTAAAGGTGATATGCATGATCTCATGGTCGAAGGAATTAGGTTACTATGTATCAGAAAGCATATAGCAATTGAACTATTAAAATGACTTGATCTTTATGCTATGCTTATCTATAGGAGTATGTCCACCATATCATTCTCCTAACGATATGATCTTGTTGTTAATAACATCTCAATGTTCATGATAGGGAAACCATAATCATTTATTAACCAACAAGCTAGTTATGTATAGAGGCTTTACTAGGGACTTCAATTTAAGTTTACAAATCACACAGTATTAATGTTCCCTTGTTAATACTATTATAGCATGAATGTAAAAATTTATCATAAACACAAAGATATAATAATAACTATATTTATTATTGCCTCTAGGGAATATCTCCAACAGTGGCTCCAATCGACGGTGCATATCCTCCTCTGTAGCGGCAAACTCCGGTGAAATTCCGGCCACCTGGTGCTCGCCTTGCTCCGGGAGTGAGTGGGTGTGATCAGTGAGAGGTGGGGAGTGAACGGGTGTGAAGAAAACGAGCGGGGGAGGTCTCCTTTTATAGTGGCTGAAGGGGACCGACGGGCGCGGGCTGAGCTCGTCCTGGTCGACGGCAGAGAGGGCTAATGGCATGGGCGACGGTAGGGGGCGGTGCTGTGCTCCCTGGCAAAGCTCAATGTCATGGTGGCGAGGCGTGGGGTGGTGCTGATCGGTCGGAACACGTCGACGCACTGGGCGGGTCCAACAGCAAATTTAATGGCATACGGGTGCTCCTTGTCGGGCGGCGGCGAACGAGGTTGTCTAGCGGGGTGCTGGAGTGTTGGCGATCACGCACACAAGCGGATAGGGTGGCGTGCAGTCTGTGGGTTGATGTCGCTGACGGCGCTCTGGCGCGCTCTCAGCTCGCACGCAGAGAGACTGCGCGCGTTCTTGGCGGGTGGTCCAGTGGCTGGCAGCGCTCAAGGCTTGGACAGGGAGTGGCGGTGTATGACACCCCCGGGTTCAAGGCTAAACAAATCCCAGACGTCCGTCTGAAATAAGCTTAACCTTGAGCTCGAGAATATCCAGTGAAAACTCGGTAACACATCAGTGAACCTACGACAAAAAAATTATTACAGCAAGCCCATATCTGAGCGAAGAACCAACATATTACAAGCAGAGGTCACTAACAACAAACATCAAAAAACGGAAGGCAAATTATGCTATTAAGTATAGAAAACTTAACAAATGTTCTAAGAGGCCTGAAGCATAACAATGACGTCCCATTCCATAGATTCCAGGCTGTCGGCCGGGAACCCCAAGCTACTCGTCGATGTCTATGCCATAAAGAATTCATCTTCTATGGTAACACGCACTCTTCTGCAAAAATATCAACGAAGCAAGGGTGAGTACAGGGTGTACTCCGCAAGACTTATGGCTGGTGGAGTTGTTTTGCATAAAGCCATCTTTTTTTGGTAAAACAAGAGGGAGAAGAAGCTCGTATAATCAGAGTGTTTTAAAAGGGGATAAGAAAGTGACATCTCCAAGGTATTGATCATCATCTTTTGATATCCACCAAGTCATCATCGAACCTCATCGAAGATCACCCCCTCGTACTCAAGATGAAGCATCCTTAAGCACACTTTATCTTGCCAAGTTTTACGAATAGGTTCAAGTTCTCTATGATCCCACGTCCATTCCCAAGTCGTCCATAACCGTGGACACGACTTTTCGAAAAGATTAATACCCTGTAGGAGTGTACAACTTTACCCACACGCGCCGACCGACTCTTAGCGTCACATGACACAATTCCTTGGTGGGCTAACAGAGGGTGATCGACCAAAACCTTTCCCTTAGTTTTGCCTAATCCATGAGTCACCAGAAGGGCTCCCGGCTGCGGTAGTTGGCCATAATCCCAGGCGGTCCTTGACTCTGTGTACCGGGATCCAGTTCAATGCCGAGCATCCTTCACCCGGCCACGTCCTATATCCTTGCACCATTTTCCAAAACCTTTTTCCATGTGGGTGCCAAATAAATCTTCAAACTACGGACTCATGGATCAGACTAGGCAAGTTGGGGTTAAGGGAGTCCCCATAAACCCCCGTGTGGTTGTACGCTCGTCTTGGTTCAAGAGACAAGAACCTCGAGTCCTAAGGGTGGCAAGGATGGGACTGCAAAAACCACAACCCTCGTGGCCTCCCATACAAGCCTTAGCATGTTTAACTTACTTCACCTGTCATACCACATTATCCTGTCCAATTAGCTTCATTCGAAGCTCGGAACCATCAACCAGGTGAATCAGCAGAACTAGTAAAGCACGGCTAAGCACAACAGATAAAGTAGCTTTAGCAGCGATCATAAAGCCAAACCCTAGTTATGCTAGGAGCAGTGGATCAGGGAATATAGGTTCAAAGGAAACATGCATCAGATAGGATTACTATATCCATCGGTAAAAGACTTCAGAATCGTATGCACATGGCAAGAATTTAGAATGCTTGAAATCATAGGATTATATCATGTGTGGGGTTTCGCTTGCCTTTGCTTGTTGATACCCAATACAGATATTCGCATCCATCATCTTGACTTGTTCGACAACCAAAAGGATATAGCTCTCCAGGGTTCATCTTGTTGGCATTGTTCTTCGATGATCTTGATCTTGATCTTGATCTTCAGTCTTGGACTTGATCTTGATTCCGATATCGTATTCTACCGGAGAAGAACCAAACACCGGAAAGGAAGGAAACAATCAACACATGGCATAGATGCAATGCTCAAGCAAGGATGATGATATCACAAGTTAAAAGTTATTGAAATTGAAACCCTAAACATGCTTGGTCATTTTAATCGGGTTCCGAGGGGTCCAAACCTAGATCGGAGAAACCCCGAATGTATATGGGAGGGTGCATTTGCTTATCTAATTAAAATTGTCATATAAGTTGATTATCAAGGCGTGATTATAGTGTAATTACATACAGTTCATTTTTCTGAACATTTTGGTATATTATTTGTATTTTTCTGATTTATAAATAATTACTTATTGAATTTACAAGTTTTATTTATTTTCTGAAATTATTTAAACCATATTAATACTCTTTTCTGAAAATATAAGAAGCCGGACAAACTTTTTACACCGGGGCACAACTAGCCAGAGAGACTGACTGAGTGGCCCAGTGCCAACTCAACCTCCACGTGGACAGAGCGGGTCCCACGGCTTGACTGCGTGTTGCTGACGTCATATCAACCCTAACCCTAATATTTTCTCATCACGACAGAGGCTAGCCGCAGTGGCTGACCAGAGGGGCCCAGGCAACCTCAGAGACACCTCAGCGCCACGTCGCCTCCCCGGGGAACGCTGCAGACGGCGGCAGAGGAAGGCGACAGAGGGTGTGCGGGGCTGCGTTGTCTGGTGGGTTGGATGTACGAGGCTGCAAGGAGCCAAACGGTGGTGGAGCCACCCCTTTTGGGTCGCCGGAGCAGCGCCGACGAGCATGTCTGGCGGCGGCAGTGGGCGGCGCTCGGCGCAGGAGCGATACAAGCAGAGAGGAGGTGAACGGAGGGGGCTAGGAGGTGGAGGAGCTCACCAGGAGTGTGACGATGAGGTCAGAAGGGCACGACATGGCTGAAATCAGTGGCGAAGGTGACAGCCAGAATCGGAGATGATGCCACGATTGGCTTAATTGCGGCCATCCTCGCTTGCGTGGTTTGACGAAGAGGGCAAGGACGACACGACGGAGCTCCCTGCGAGATCAACGGGAACCGGGGAGGCCTAGAACGGCGGGGCGATGCGGCGGCCGGCGGCTAGGGTTCGGTTGCCTGGCCGGGAAGAGAGGAGAGAGGTCAGGAGAGAGAGGGGAAGTGGATGAGGACGAGAGGGAGAGTCGCGGTGCTCCTTATCCATCTGCTAGAGCTCAGCGGTGGCGGGAATCACGGTGGGGAGGATCGACGGCACCGACGGTGACAGAGAGAAGCTTGGCGTCGGGAGGAAGACGACAGGGAAAGAGGTGAAACGGTACTGGGCCGGAGATGGGCCACGCTGGGCTGCTGCTGGGCTGGGGTTGGTTGCACACGAGCGACAGAGAGTGAGGGAGAGAGATATGGGCTCGGCCCAGGTAGGTTAGGGAACATTTTTTCTGATGAAACCCTTTTTCTTTTCTGTTTCTCTTTTACCTCTTTGTATATTCATTTTTCAAATCTGTTTTGAATACATTTTAAATTACCAGAACTTTACAAATATTCAAAATATTTCAGAGACCCTTGTAAACAATTTGGGTTCCATAGTTTTTTGGACTTTCAAAATTTAAAACCATTTTGAATATATTTCAAATAGTGAGGGGAAACTAGGGTTTTAGGGTTTTTGTTAATCTGGTATGGTTTTTTATCTTAGCCAGATTATATGAAGCTCATGCTATGCACATACAAACCCTAATTACTATTAGTAGAAATAGGGGTGTTACACGGTGGACGGTGCTGCGTGTCCCAGACAAGGGTAGCGAGGCTAGTGCTGCCTCTAGCTCGCTAGCGACATGGGGGTGACAATGGTGCTCTCGGCATGATCACCATTAATGGCTAGGCTTGCTCATAGTGGTGCTAAAGCTAGTTAGATTACTTTGATCATCTACTGAGAGTGTAGTTAGGGCTAGAGAGGGTACAAGGTTGGCCAAAATTACTGCACACTATAGTGTTTTGTGTTTGTTTGTTTGTTTGCTGTTTACAAGGTGTTTGATGAAATGGCCGAAAGAAATTCAAATTTGAATTTTGGATTCAAACTTGGTGGGTTTTCTAGGCACATACTAGGGAGTCTCTGGTTAGTTGTATTAGTCAAGGGGCACTGGTTTGGTTTATTGAAAATGTGTGATCTTCACATATGATAAAGATTCAATTTGAATTGTCATATGAATGGGGTTGCTAAATGTTTCTGCAAGTTTGAAATGCGGGCTTTGATTCACTTTTACTTGGTCCTGCGAGGGGTGAAAAGAATTAGAAAAGTTTCTGTTTGAAATCTTGGACTAATAACACTCAAAGTGACCTATTGAGAAAGATTGGCAAAAATGACCATTTGCCTTAATTGATTTGTTTTTTGTTTTCTCTTTATTTGTTTCTGCTTGGAAATTGTTTATATGATTCTATATTCATCTTTAAACCATTTCTTGCTATTTAGGTTAATCACAAAAGTTCATTCATGCATTTTAAAGAGATCATCCTGATATTTGAAAAAGGAATAAAAAAGATTACCTAGGGTTTAAAGAGATCGGGAAACTCCGTCCTGATGTGATCTTCGCGCTCATAGGTAGCTTCTTCTTCAGTGTGGTTGCTCCACTAAATCTTGAGAAACTTGATGCTTCGGGTCCTGGTGGTTCTGAAAGCTTGTTCCAAAATACACATGGGTACTTCGGGATACGTCAGGTCATTGTTGATCTCTATGGTGCGGTGATCAATGTTCTTGAAAACTTCGGTCTTCTCCGGAACATCAAGGCATTTGCGAAGTAACGATATATGGAACACATTGTGCACCGCTAACATCTCCTCGAGCAGTTCCAATTGATATGATACTTCTCCTCGACGATTCAGAAACTTGAAGGGTCCGATACATCAGGGGGCTAACTTTCCTTTGAGCTGGAAACGCTGCATTCCCTTCAAAGGCGACACTTTGAGATACACAAAATATCCAATATTGAATGCGAGGTCTCGACGTCTCTTGTCGGCGTAACTCTTCTGTCTTGACTGGGCGGTCTTGAGGTGCTCATGAATCTTGTGAACTTTGTGTTCTGCTTCTCGTAGGATGTCGGGTCCGAAAATCTGACTCTGTCCTACTTCCGACCAATTCAAAGGGGTGCGACACTTCCTTCCATACATGAACTCAAATGGGGCCATTTGCAGACTAGCTTGATAAATGTTGTTTTATGAAAATTCTGCGAAAGGCAGTCAGTCTTCCTATTTGGATCCATACTCTAGCACACATGCTCTCAACATATCTTCGAGTATTTGATTTACTCGCTCCGTTTGTCCATCGGTCTGAGGGTGATACGCTGTGCTAAAATCTAGTCGGGTTCCTAAACCTTCTTGGACCTTCTTCCAGAATCTCGAGGTAAACTGAGTTCCTCGATCCGATACGATGTTCTTAGGGACTCCGTGCAAACTGAAGATTCTAGCGATGTACAACTCTGATAGATTCGAACTTTGGTATGTGGTCTTGACTGGTAAGAAATGGGCAACTTTGGACAATCTGTCAACTATGACCCAGATAGAGTCATTTCCCCTACTAGAATTAGGCAATCCGGTGATAAAGTCCATTCCAACTGAATCACATTTCCATTCCGGAATCTGTAAAGGTTGCAAGAGTCCTGCGGGTCTTTGATGTCCCGCCTTGACTCTCTAACATATATCACACTTGGCGATATAGCTTCCGATTTCTCTCTTCATCTTATGCCACCAAAATTGTTCCTTCAAATCCTGATACATCTTCGTTCCTCCGGGTTGGATAGAATAAAGAGTATCATGGGCCTCTTTCAAAATAACTTCTTTCAACTCTGAATCTGCTGGTACATAGAGACGTCCTTTGTACCACATAACTCCTTCTTCGTCTTTGTAACATCCCAAAAATCATAGTTTCAAAACTCATTCATATCATCTATGCATCATTCATTCATTTAGGGTTTTATCAAAAATCACTTAGAAACAGAAGTTGAGTCTATGATTTCATGTGGACATTTGATTCCAAAATGACCATCACACTTTGAAAATTTGGAAGACTAGGTACTTGATTACTTGACTCCATTGTTGGAATGATTATGTGAAGCTTTAACTAAGGATTCAAAATTTAGAAATGATTTCAAAACCCTAAAATCAAATATTTGCAACTATAGCAAAATCTCTGATTATTTTGAAAAACCAAGCTTGACCAAACCCTACAAGGTAATCACTTGGTTAAATGACTGCTTTTGAAAACACAAAAACCTACAAAGATCCCCAAATTTGTTTGAATTCAAAAAGGATTTGAATTCATATCAAAATCATTCCAGAAAATAGAAAACAGAAAAAGAAAAGGGCAAACAAAAGAAAAAGGCCACACGGCCAGGATCTGGCCCAGCAGCCAATCCAGCCCAGCAAGCCCACCCGGGGATCCTCGTTTCCTCTCACCCGCGCGAACACACGCAGACAGCCACTGACAGACGGACCCTCACTCCCACCTCGCGCACGTCGCTGACAAGCGGGCCATCTCCACGCCAGCGTTGTCTCCACCCGCACACGACCAGTTCATCCCCCAATCAACGCGGCCGTTTCCTGTGTGTTAATCGCGGCGTCAATTCGAGTTATTGGCTGAGTGATTCTCGCTCGCGACCAGGCTATAAGAAACCCCATTGTCCCCTCTCTCTTTTCCCCAAAACTCCAAGCACGGAACGCCCCCAGGCTGCGCGCATTGCTCTCTGCAACTCCGCCGTCTCCGGCGACTACTCCGGCCAATTACGGTGAGTTCTGCGCTTCCCTCTGCCTCTCGTTCTTGCAAACTAGACCAGTGAACCTCTGCGCTTCTTTTGACACTCTCCATTTGCTTTCGCATGAACCACAGCATCGGCAGCATCGACAACTGGACCGCCACCGTCTCTGCACGAACTCCGGTGATCGATTCCGGTGAGCCTCGACCGCCCCCTTCTCTCTCGATCAAAAAAGGATGCTCGGCAAGTTCTTATGCACCTGCTGACACATTTCTTTCGCCTGCTCGTGACCCAGGTCATCATCTCCGTCCACGACCGAAACCACCTGCGCCACCGCTTGACTCCGGCGACCAATTCAGGTAAAACCCAAGCGCCCCTTGCCCTCTCTTCCACGCGAGTTTGTTCGCCTGCGTTTTGCGCAACTCCTGATGCCTCTGGCTCGTGTTAGGGCGACGCCAAACCTCGGCAAGCACCACGTCTGCAAGCGACCGACGCCGCCCGTTACTCCGACGAGCTCCTGAAGCCGTACCCGCACGCCCCTTCGCAAACCAACACCACCTCGAGCTTCAGCACGCCACCGCGGTTCTGGTAAGCACCTTCCTGTTTCCCCGGGCGATCTAGAGCGCCAGCGCCACCGTAGTCAGACGCGCCGCCGCCGGTCAACACCGCCAGCGCCGCCCGTTTCTGGTTGATAGATCGTAGACGTCAGATCTTGATCCTACGCGTAGAAACAGTTCACTTAACGAAGAGGTAAGGACAGATCTGAGCCGCGCATCGTTAGTTAGATCCAACGGCACAGAGAGACGATCCGGTGCGAAGCGGTACGGGCGAATAAAAACATGACGCGTGGCAAGGTTTAGATTAAAAACAGAATTTAAAACCAGATTTAGATTCAAACTTCAAATGCTTATAACTTTTGAATGCCACGTTGGATTTTTGCAAACTTTATACCGTTGGATTCAGTGAAACAAGACCATTCTGAATATCCACTTTATTTAGCATATAGTAACAGTTAAAAATGATTTTTATTGTGGAACATGTTTAGAGCTATTTTAGATATAGTTTTATTCTTGTATATTATTTTGGGCCAAATAAGTTTAGTTGGCAAACTTGTGTCTTGTTAAGTTTCTGTACTCATGAACATACTTGGTATAATTTTCAAAAATCACCACTTAGTAGATTCTTGCATGCATACATTCATATTATTTTTGGTTGTATATATATTGTGTTTAATTGTATGCTATTGTTTCTTGTGTAGATTTTGCTAGTGATTGTGATTGTGAGGAGTGCTACTCTCCCCATTACCAAGGCAAGTGATATTTTCATGAATTTCCTGTCCTAAGTTTTATACTTGCATTAGATATTTTGCTAAAGTAAATGCATGATATTTTGCTTAGTGCTAAGATGGGAAATCCTAAGTAGAGTGAAGTAGTGGAAATGTTAGAGAAATTCTCCTAAGTTAAGATACCATACCTTGCTTAGCCTAGCTTATAGTAAACAAGGGTGGTGCACATTTATATGGTATATGATAAAAATATTCTAAGTCAAGAGACTTATATTTTCTTAATAAAACAACTAAGGCAAATGAACCTCCTGGGTGGAATGGAAAGATTGGGTTATGTTGAGTGGTTACACAAGGCCATGGACTTGGGTTGTGTATCTCACTTGTGGTATGCCACCCAGGCACAAAGGGATTTGGAGGCCAAGTGTTGAGAAAGCTTACAGTGCAACCACTTGGCAATATGGGCTCTGCCATGATCATATAGGTTGCTAGCACTTAGTCACTTGGACAGTTGGTGGTAGATGGGATGATAGGTTGGAGCGCGTCCATTTGACTAAGGAAAAGCTTCTGAAAGGTCCTGTCTTGGGAAACCAAGTCTGGTGGGGAAAGTGCACAACCTCTGCAGATGGAAAACCTAAGTACTTAGCGTTGTCCAAGGAAATGGACACTTTGAGCATCAAGACATGGAAGCTACAAGAATCTCATCACTCCAACTTCTAAATAAAACTTGATGGGTGAACAAGGGTGAAGGACCTCAATGTCTATTGGTGGTTCCTTGGGAATGTTTTGACAAAGAAAAACTTAGCAATTTCAACTAATAGGTAAAAATCTATTTTTAAGCAAAGCAAGCCAAGCTACACTTAGCCAAAATGCATATAGTAATATAGTCCACTTAAAATATAATAAGGTATCACTTGCCAATACTATTCCAAAGTATTGACCCTCTGTGGTTGTAACTTGTGATGTTGCAGGTTACTCTGATGATGAATAGGAGTCATGAGTCTACACTCAACATGCTTGCCTGTGGCACATGAAGATGAAGACTTATGTTTATTACTTGTTTCCTTAAAACTCTTGTATTAGGCCTATGGCCATGAGTTGTATAAGACTATGTTTTATTTCTGGAATGAATGTAATAAATGACCTTTGTATCTGTGTACTTCATCTTAAACTGTGGATGCTAGCATTGATCCAGGGACTAGCATTGCAATCACAGGGATCCTTTCCTTTATAAAGGAGGGGTCTAACAGATGGTATCAGAGCACTGTGTTGCCTGTAGGATTATGACCCTAGGAATTGGAAACCACTAAGGAAAAAGTTTTTCAACTACTTCTACACTTGTCTATTCTTCTCGTAAAACTTTTCTAATCTCTTTCAACCTCCTTTGTAGATGAACTCCATCAACGAAGCCGTGAAGAAGGGACCACTCATGACCATGACCTTGGATTGTGAGACGGAGTTTCCCAGTATTCTCAAGGATCTCATGGAAGCAATGGATGCACATGGTGAAGCCGTGTACAAAGGTTTTCCAGTGATGGATGAAGGAGTGGAGTATTGGTGGGTGCAACTTCACTTGTACAAAAACAAGGAAGACAATCAAAAAGAAAGAGGATTCTGCATGTACACCAACACTACAATGCACACCACATTCTTTGAGTCAGCCAGGGATGCAGCTTGGAGGACTATCAAGGAACTAAGTGCTAGAGTCTAGTGCAGAATGCTCAACCTCCAAAAGGACTTAGAGAAAGAAAAGGAGCTTACTCAAGAGTTGGAAGACACCAACCAAGAGATAAGAGGAGATGTTATAGACTTAGTGATAGAGTCAAGGGAGCAAGATTGGTGGATTGCCTCTAGGAACATTGTGTTTAATAATAGATCCCGTGAGATTGGATTGTAAGGACACTTCGTTAGTCGGACCACCACTTATCACCTTATTTTCCAAAATGATACCTTAAATAAGTTGGACCTTGTTTGATGTAATGGTATTATGTAAGCATGACTTGTGTGAAATTGTGTTCCATGGTTATGTATGAGATGGTTGTTTTGTGTTCATTTTAAATAGTGTAGTTCTAACTTTTAAATTTTATAAATAGATGCCTATTGCCATCAGCACCGTTGAGGAGTTCCAGGTTACTCATTTCGGACCCCGTATCGTTGAGCTTACCACTCTGCTCGATCTCCCTCTTCCTACCATCACGGTGTACCCACTCACCAAGTTTGAGAGGAAGGACCTCTGGGGCTTCAAGGTGAGCCAGCCCGGACGCCAGACTGAGCCTACTACGGAGGCCATCGTCTTCACGCTGATGCATGACGACAGGGAGAGAGGTATGGAGGTAGTCATGCAGGACCTGATAGGACGACTGTTAGGCCGTCACTCCCGACAGGTTAGGGGCACTCACTTCCACGCCTTCGGAAGGCGTGATGCAGATGGAGATTCCATCGACTTTGAGGACGACTCAAGGAGCACTGCAGAGCCGATACGCCTCTATCTTCAGGACTTAGAGACTCTTCTCAGGCACGTAGACACGGACAGGACGAACGTCATGCTAGGCAATGACGAGCTCCAGGTGCAGCTACGCGAGAAGGATAAGCTTTTCGCACAGCAGGATGAGATGATCAAGGAGATGGAGACGAAGTTTGAGGCTCAGGATCGCAAGTTCAAGAGTCAGGAGAAACGCGTCCAGGATAGGAACAAGAAAATCCGGGACATGACCGAGGAATTGAGGTCCAAGGACTTCGAGCTTGAGCAGCAGCAGATGGTCATTGAGAGGCTCCGCTCCCAGAAGAGGGCTCTCAAGGCCAAGGTTGATTCTTTGACTACTACGATTGAGGAGAACAAGACCGCGATGGAGAACGCAGGTCTTACTTTCGTTGAGGAGGAGATTGATGCTGATGAGTAGATTTGGCTACTCGTTTACTTTTCATATTCATACTTGTTATGGTGAACTTATTATTGGACCATCCGACATGTGGATGGCTTGTCACTTGTGTGTTTACTTCATGAGTTTGTTATGTGGTTGTTGAACCTTTGTTCTTATATTGCTTGTTATGTGTTTGCTTATGTTGTATTGTGCATGAAACATCTATGGGTATCTCATTCTTATCTATTTGAACAAACCACAGATGCCTCCCCGTCGCGCAAACCCCAACCCCAACAACATCACCCCGGAAATGCAACAAATGATGAATGCGCAAACGCAGCTTATGCAAATGATGACAACGTTCATCCAAAACCAGAATAATAACAACAACAACAACAACAACAACAACCCTCCGGGTTTCGATATGCTCACCAGATTTCTGCGTCTGAGGCCAGCAAAGTTTTCGGGAACAACTGATCCCATGATAGCCAATGACTGGTTACGTTCTGTGAACAAAGACTTAGTGACCGTGGGCTGCACGGATGCTGAAAAGGTCAGGTTTGCAGCACATCTGTTGGAAGGACCAGCCGCTACGTGGTGGGACAATTTCCAAATCACCACCCCTATTGATGAGGTGACTTGGGCCATCTTTGAAGATGGATTTCGCACAACTCATATCTCATCCGGGATAATGAGCCTTAAAAATAAAGAGTTTCACAACCTGAAACAGCGCCACCGCAGCGTGGCAGAATATATAGAGGAATTCAACAATCTGGCGCGCTACGCACCGGATGAGGTCGATACTGATGCCAAGAGAAAGGAGAAGTTCTTGGAAGGATTGAATGATGAACTGAACCTACAGCTATCTGTGGCGTATGTTCCAACTTATCAGTCTTTGTGTGACAAGGCTGCTATTTTGGAAAGTAAAATGAAACAAGTCGAGAGTAGAAAGAGGAAACACTCCGACAAGCACAACTCGGGATCGTCTCACAAACGATCTCACTATGATGACAGTGGCAACTCAGGATCCCATAAACATGGGAAATTTAGCAAGCACAACCGTCATGACAATAAGCATCACCGCAGTCATGACAAGGACAAGTACAAGAACCACAAGGGTGGACATAAGAGCCACTATGGTGGAAATGGTAGTGGAAGTGGAGGCCAACCTCCTAAAAAGGACATCAGTCAGGTTGAGTGCTTTAAATGCAAGAAGATGGGACACTATGCAAATGAGTGCCCCGAAAAGAAGGTGGAAGGACCTAACAAGCCGAATCCTTTTCAGAAAGGACAGGTTAATCACATCAATGTGGAGGAGGTCTATGAAGAACCTGATGCCGTGGCTGGTAAGTTCAGACTTAATTCAATTTCAGCATTTGTACTCTTTGATACCGGTGCATCTCATTCATTCATATCAAAGGCATTTGTGGATAGAAATGGGTTTGCATCAGAAAACATTGGGTGTCCAATAAAGGTTAGTTCTCCGGGTGGAGACATGATAGTAAGCCTTGGATGCCGGGATCTCATCATAGAGTTTGGTAAACATAAGTTTCCAGTAAGCCGGATAATCCTAGATTCCCAAGGACTAGATGTAATATTGGGAATGGATTGGATGGCTAAGTATGAAGGTGTATTGGATTGTGCAAATCGTACAGTTACACTCACAAACCCAGAAGGAAAGAGAATAAAATTTAAGTCAAACTTTGAATCCAAAGGAAGTAAGCTAAATTCTCTTAAGGGGGTTAGCATGGAAAGTGTACCAATTGTGTGTGAATATCCGGATGTGTTTCCGGAAGAGTTACCAGGAATGCCACCTGATAGAGATGTGGAGTTTCTGATAGATTTGGTGCCAGGATCAGGACCAATAGCTAAGAGACCGTACAAAATGTCTGTTGATGAATTAAAGGAGCTCAAGAAACAACTAGGAGAACAGTTACAGAAGGGGTTTATTCAACCAAGTTCTTCATCTTGGGGAGCCCCAGTTTTGTTCGTGGAGAAGAAGGATAGAACCCAAAGATTATGTATTGACTACCGTTCTCTCAACGAGGTTACAATCAAGAACAAGTATCCTTTGCCAAGAATCAACGACTTATTTGATCAGCTAGAAGGAGCATGTGTATTCTCGAAGATTGATCTTCGGTCAGGTTATTTTCAACTCAAGATACGAGAGCAAGACATACCAAAAACAGCATTCACCACAAGGTATGGATTGTATGAGTATACTGTGATTCCATTTGGATTAACCAACGCTCCAGCATACTTCATGAATATGATGAACAAGGTGTTCATGGAGTTCCTTGACAAGTTCGTTGTAGTTTTCATCGATGACATCTTGGTCTACTCCAAGAGCAAGGAAGAACATGAAAGACACTTACGCTTGATACTGGAGAAACTAAGGGAACATAAACTATATGCCAAATTCAGCAAGTGTGAGTTTTGGTTAGAGAAAGTTGGTTTTCTTGGTCATGTGATGACAAAAGATGGTGTGGCAGTTGATCCTGCCAAAGTTTCAGCCGTGACAGAATGGGAATCACCTAAGAATGTGAAAGAAGTTCGTAGTTTCCTCGGCTTAGCAGGTTACTACAGAAGGTTCATTGAAAATTTCTCGAAAGTTGCTAAGCCTATGACAGAATTACTAAAGAAGGACAAGAAGTTTGCTTGGTCTGAAGGTTGCGAAGTCAGTTTCCAAGAATTGAAGAAGAGACTTGTAACAGCACCAGTTCTATGTCTACCAGATTTGGAAAAGGATTTCCAAGTGTATTGTGATGCATCTCATCAAGGTTTGGGTGCCGTACTTATGCAAGATGGTAAAGTCGTAGCCTATGCTTCGAGACAACTCAAAACTCATGAGGTAAATTACCCTACCCATGATTTGGAGTTAGCCTCTGTCGTCCATGCACTCGAAACATGGAGACATTACCTTTTGGGAAAACGTTGTGAAGTGTTCACCGATCATAAGAGTTTGAAATATATCTTCACCCAGAAGGAAATCAACATGAGACAAAGAAGATGGTTAGAACTTATCAAAGATTACGACTTAAGTTTGCAATACCACCCTGGTAAAGCAAATGTAGTAGCGGATGCTCTAAGTCGTAAGACATTTGTAAATGGCCTTACAAAAGGGGAATTGCCAGATGACTTGTGTAAGCAATTCAAAGAACTCAGATTGGAGATTGTACCAGAAGGGCATCTCATGTCCTTAGATGTTCAACCCACTCTATTGGATAAGATCCGAGAAGTCCAGAAGACTGATGAAGAAATTGAAAAGATTAAAGTAAACATTGGTCTAGGGAAGGCTAAGAGTTTTCATATTGACGAACAGGGTACTTTATGGCACGGGAAACGTATATGTGTTCCACAAGACCCAGAATTGCGGAAACTGATCTTACAGGAAGGTCACAACTCACCGTATTCTATTCACCCGGGAAACACCAAGATGTACATGGATATGAAAGAGAGATTTTGGTGGAACAATCTCAAAAAGGACATCGCCGAACATATCGCTTTGTGTGACGTGTGTAGCAGAGTCAAAGCGGAGCACCAGAAACCAGCAGGTTTGCTTCAACCACTGCCTATTCCCGAATGGAAGTGGGAGAATATTGGTATGGATTTCATTACCGGATTACCAAGGACCAGGTCAGGACATGATTCCATATGGGTGGTAGTAGATCGCCTAACTAAAGTGGCTCATTTTATACCCGTGAAGACAACTTATACAAGTGCCAAGTTAGCAAAAATTTACATGAGCAGGATTGTATGCCTTCACGGTGTGCCAAAGAGTATTGTGTCAGATAGGGGAACCCAGTTCACATCTCACTTTTGGAGACAACTTCATGAATCCTTAGGAACGAGATTGGAGTTTAGCACTGCTTTTCATCCTCAAACGGATGGACAAACGGAAAGAACCAACCAGATTCTTGAAGACATGTTGAGAGCTTGTGCTCTAGACTATGGAGCAAGTTGGGATGAAAGTTTGCCTTACGCGGAGTTCTCTTACAATAACAGCCATCAATCAAGTATTGGAATGGCACCGTTTGAGTTACTCTACGGAAGGAAGTGTACCACCCCATTGTTATGGAATGGTGTGGGAGAAAGAAGTTTATTTGGACCTGATCTTATTAAGGACGCCGAAGAGAAAGTTAAGTTGGTTAAGGACAGGTTGAAGATAGCACAATCCCGACAGAAAAGCTACGCGGATTCTAAGCGTAGAGAAGTCACCTACGAAGTTGGGGATAGATCTTATCTCAGGGTATCACCACTCCGTGGAGTGAAAAGATTTGGAGTCAAAGGAAAGTTGGCACCAAGATACGTTGGGACATTCAAGATTATAAGTCGCAAGGGAGAAGTTGCATATGAAGTGGAATTACCAGAATCTCTATCAGCAGTCCATAACGTATTTCATGTGAGTCAGCTTAAAAAGTGTCACCCAGAAATGGAAGAGTCTTCTTTGAAGGATACCATACCTTTGGAGGAAGTTCAGCTAGAAAGTGATCTCACTTATGAGGAAAATCCTGTCAAAATTCTAGAGATAGCAGAAAGAGTCACCAGGACCAAGACTATCAAATTTTGTAAAGTGCAATGGAACCATCACTCCGAAGAGGAAGCAACATGGGAAAGAGAAGATGATCTTCGGAAAGATCACCCTCACCTATTTGCTAGCCAAACCGAATCTCGAGGGCGAGATTCATCTTAAGGGGGTTAGATTTGTAACATCCCAAAAATCATAGTTTCAAAACTCATTCATATCATCTATGCATCATTCATTCATTTAGGGTTTTATCAAAAATCACTTAGAAACAGAAGTTGAGTCTATGATTTCATGTGGACATTTGATTCCAAAATGACCATCACACTTTGAAAATTTGGAAGACTAGGTACTTGATTACTTGACTCCATTGTTGGAATGATTATGTGAAGCTTTAACTAAGGATTCAAAATTTAGAAATGATTTCAAAACCCTAAAATCAAATATTTGCAACTATAGCAAAATCTCTGATTATTTTGAAAAACCAAGCTTGACCAAACCCTACAAGGTAATCACTTGGTTAAATGACTGCTTTTGAAAACACAAAAACCTACAAAGATCCCCAAATTTGTTTGAATTCAAAAAGGATTTGAATTCATATCAAAATCATTCCAGAAAATAGAAAACAGAAAAAGAAAAGGGCAAACAAAAGAAAAAGGCCACACGGCCAGGATCTGGCCCAGCAGCCAATCCAGCCCAGCAAGCCCACCCGGGGATCCTCGTTTCCTCTCACCCGCGCGAACACACGTAGACAGCCACTGACAGACGGACCCTCACTCCCACCTCACGCACGTCGCTGACAAGCGGGCCATCTCCACGCCAGCGTCGTCTCCACCCGCACACGACCAGTTCATCCCCCAATCAACGCGGCCGTTTCCTGTGTGTTAATCGCGGCGTCAATTCGAGTTATTGGCTGAGTGATTCTCGCTCGCGACCAGGCTATAAGAAACCCCACTGTCCCCTCTCTCTTTTCCCCAAAACTCCAAGCACGGAACGCCCCCAGGCTGCGCGCATTGCTCTCTGCAACTCCGCCGTCTCCGGCGACTACTCCGGCCAATTACGGTGAGTTCTGCGCTTCCCTCTGCCTCTCGTTCTTGCAAACTAGACAAGTGAACCTCTGCGCTTCTTTTGACACTCTCCATTTGCTTTCGCATGAACCACAGCATCGGCAGCATCGACAACTGGACCGCCACCGTCTCTGCACGAACTCCGGTGATCGATTCCGGTGAGCCTCGACCGCCCCCTTCTCTCTCGATCAAAAAAGGATGCTCGGCAAGTTCTTACGCACCTGCTGACACATTTCTTTCGCCTGCTCGTGACCCAGGTCATCATCTCCGTCCACGACCGAAACCACCTGCGCCGCCGCTTGACTCCGGCGACCAATTCAGGTAAAACCCAAGCGCCCCTTGCCCTCTCTTCCACGCGAGTTTGTTCGCCTGCGTTTTGCGCAACTCCTGATGCCTCTGGCTCGTGTTAGGGCGACGCCAAACCTCGGCAAGCACCACGTCTGCAAGCGACCGACGCCGCCCGTTACTCCGACGAGCTCCTGAAGCCGTACCCGCACGCCCCTTCGCAAACCAACACCACCTCGAGCTTCAGCACGCCACCGCGGTTCTGGTAAGCACCTTCCTGTTTCCCCGGGCGATCTAGAGCGCCAGCGCCACCGTAGTCAGACGCGCCGCCGCCGGTCAACACCGCCAGCGCCGCCCGTTTCTGGTTGATAGATCGTAGCCGTCAGATCTTGATCCTACGCGTAGAAACAGTTCACTTAACGAAGAGGTAAGGACAGATCTGAGCCGCGCATCGTTAGTTAGATCCAACGGCACAGAGAGACGATCCGGTGCGAAGCGGTACGGGCGAATAAAAACATGACGCGTGGCAAGGTTTAGATTAAAAACAGAATTTAAAACCAGATTTAGATTCAAACTTCAAATGCTTATAACTTTTGAATGCCACGTTGGATTTTTGCAAACTTTATACCGTTGGATTCAGTGAAACAAGACCATTCTGAATATCCACTTTATTTAGCATATAGTAACAGTTAAAAATGATTTTTATTGTGGAACATGTTTAGAGCTATTTTAGATATAGTTTTATTCTTGTATATTATTTTGGGCCAAATAAGTTTAGTTGGCAAACTTGTGTCTTATTAAGTTTCTGTACTCATGAACATACTTGGTATAATTTTCAAAAATCACCACTTAGTAGATTCTTGCATGCATACATTCATATTATTTTTGGTTGTATATATATTGTGTGTAATTGTATGCTATTGTTTCTTGTGTAGATTTTGCTAGTGATTGTGATTGTGAGGAGTGCTACTCTCCCCATTACCAAGGCAAGTGATATTTTCATGAATTTCCTGTCCTAAGTTTTATACTTGCATTAGATATTTTGCTAAAGTAAATGCATGATATTTTGCTTAGTGCTAAGATGGGAAATCCTAAGTAGAGTGAAGTAGTGGAAATGCTAGAGAAATTCCCCTAAGTTAAGATACCATACCTTGCTTAGCCTAGCTTATAGTAAACAAGGGTGGTGCACATTTATATGGTATATGATAAAAATATTCTAAGTCAAGAGACTTATATTTTCTTAATAAAACAACTAAGGCAAATGAACCTCCTGGGTGGAATGGAAAGATTGGGTTATGTTGAGTGGTTACACAAGGCCATGGACTTGGGTTGTGTATCTCACTTGTGGTATGCCACCCAGGCACAAAGGGATTTGGAGGCCAAGTGTTGAGAAAGCTTACAGTGCAACCACTTGGCAATATGGGCTCTGCCATGATCATATAGGTTGCTAGCACTTAGTCACTTGGACAGTTGGTGGTAGATGGGATGATAGGTTGGAGCGCGTCCATTTGACTAAGGAAAAGCTTCTGAAAGGTCCTGTCTTGGGAAACCAAGTCTGGTGGGGAAAGTGCACAACCTCTGCAGATGGAAAACCTAAGTACTTAGCCTTGTCCAAGGAAATGGACACTTTGAGCATCAAGACATGGAAGCTACAAGAATCTCATCACTCCAACTTCTAAATAAAACTTGATGGGTGAACAAGGGTGAAGGACCTCAATGTCTATTGGTGGTTCCTTGGGAATGTTTTGACAAAGAAAAACTTAGCAATTTCAACTAATAGGTAAAAATCTATTTTTAAGCAAAGCAAGCCAAGCTACACTTAGCCAAAATGCATATAGTAATATAGTCCACTTAAAATATAATAAGGTATCACTTGCCAATACTATTCCAAAGTATTGACCCTCTGTGGCTGTAACTTGTGATGTTGCAGGTTACTCTGATGATGAATAGGAGTCATGAATCTACACTCAACATGCTTGCCTGTGGCACATGAAGATGAAGACTTATGTTTATTACTTGTTTCCTTAAAACTCTTGTATTAGGCCTATGGCCATGAGTTGTATAAGACTATGTTTTATTGCTGGAATGAATGTAATAAATGACCTTTGTATCTGTGTACTTCATCTTAAACTGTGGATGCTAGCATTGATCCAGGGACTAGCATTGCAATCACAGGGATCCTTTCCTTTATAAAGGAGGGGTCTAACAGTCTTCGGTGAATCCGGGTACTTTGCATGTACCGATACGGCGTTTGATTCTATTGATACTAGCATTTCCTTTCTGCGCCTATTTGATCTGACTGATCAAAGTGGGTTGAAGTTCTATGCTAACCAAAAATCCTTCACTCACTAAATTCGGAAATCTTCCATCTCTTTGTGCAAACTTGGTTGCTCCTTAAAAATCATGGAGTTCAAGCGGCACGACAATCTGCTAAGGGCATCTACTACCACATTGGCTTTACCGGGGTTATAGTGAATGTCCAGATCATAGTCCTTGATTAGCTCAATCCATCTTCTCTGCCTCATATTCAGCTCCTTCTAAGTGAATATATACTTCAGGCTCTTGTGATCCAAATAAATCTCACAACGGTTTCCCATGAGATAATGCCTCCATGTCTTCAGGGCTAGAACTACGCTGCTATTTCAAGGTCATGGGTTGGATAATTATGTTCATGCTTCTTCAGTTGTCGGGATAGATAAGATATAAGTTTGCCTTCTTGCATTAGCACACATCCGAGACCGATCTTGGATGCATCACAATACACATCAAAGGGCTTCATGATATCCGGCATGATCAAGATTGGGGCTAAAATCAATCTCCTCTTGAGTTCCTGAAAACTCGCTTCATATTTGTCAGTCCATTCAAAATTATTGTCCTTCTTTATCAATTGGGTCATGGGTCTAGCGATACTCGAGAATCCTTCTACGAACTTTCGGTAGTATCCCGCTAATCCGAGAAATGCACGAACTTGGGTTTGAGTGGTTGGGGCTTGCCAATCTTCGACATCCTTCACCTTCGCAGGGTCAACGGCTATTCCTCCGGCTAATACAATATGTCTGAGGAATCCTACCTCCTGTAAACAGAATTCACATTTGCTGAACTTGGTATATAGCTGATGCTCTCTAAGGGTTCTAAGAATGGTCCTTAGGTGTAGCTCATGTTCTTCTTCTGATTTGGCATAAATCAGAATGTCATCGATGAAAACAACGACAAACTTATACAGGAAGTCCATAAAAATATTATTCATGAGGTTCATGAAATAAGCGGGGGCATTGGTTAATCCAAAAGACATGACAATATACTCGTATAATCCATATCGGGTGGTAAAGGCAGTCTTTGGAATATCCTCTGCACGAATCTTGAGTTGATGATAGCCAGTTCTAAGACCAATCTTAGAAAACACTTTGGCACCAGTCAACTGGTCAAACATGTCTTCTATTTTTGGCAATGGGTACTTGTTCTTGATGGTGACATCATTCAACTTCCGATAATCCGTACACAAACGGTTACCTCCATCTTTCTTGTCTACAAACAAAACAGGTGATCTCCATGGCGACGCACTTGGTTGAATCAGTCCAATTTCCAACATGGCATCTAGTTGCTTCTTGAGTTCTGCTAGTTCAAACGGGTTCATACTATATGGTCTCTGGGCTATGGGTCCGGTTCCAGGAATTTGTTCAATGATAAACTTGATATCCCGATCTGGGGGCATACCAGGCAAAACATCTGGAAATACATCAGGGTATTCACAGACTATCCGGACTTGGTGAATGGTTGGATGGGCTATACTCTTTTTGCACTTGAATTGACGGGCCAAGGTTTCAGGTACATGCTCGACTGATATTCCGGCTATACTAGTCATGGTTATGGCTTTCTTGGCACAGTCAATTAATCCTTTGTGTTTGGACATCCAATCCATTCCTAGTACTACTGCCAAACCTTTAGTTCCGCGTACTATTAGATTAGCATAAAAATCTATGCCATGGATTCGGATAGGGACGGCTTTGCAAATTTGCCTAGCTTTGGTGGTCGAACCAGGTATTTGAACACTCATAACATGCTTCAATTTGGTTGGTTGAATATTACTAGTGCATGCAAATTCTTCAGTAACAAATGAGTGCGATGCTCCAAAATCAAACAACACCCTTGCAAGTATTGAGTTAACAGAAAACATACCCAGCGCGACATCTGGCGCTTCTTGGGATTCTTCAGCATGCATGAGAAAGAGACGGCTGTTGCGGTTGAGCAAGTTCCCTGGGGCAAAACTTCTTCTACGCTGAACACGACGCTGCTGCTGAGCTGGGGCATTTGCATTAGGGGCTACGGCGATCTTCTTGGGGAACTTATTGGAATAGTCACCCTTAGTTCCACATTCATAACAAGTCACTTGCGACTTGTCCTTCGCTGCAACAGGCACATCATTGCTTCCGATCCTTGGGGCAGTGTTGGTGTTGGTGGCGACATTGTTGTTGTTGAACTTGGGTGGGGCACAATTGAAATTTCTGGAGTTGCCGGGGTTGTTGTGGTTTCCTCCGGGCCTTGGGTTTCCATGGTTGAGATAGGTCGGACGGTTCATCGGGGGTCTGTTGTTTCTTGGGGCAAATCCTAGAGATGGGTTGGGGCGATACTTTGGTGTATGGTGGGTTCCTCGTTGATGCATCATGCGACGCTTGCGGTTCTCATTAGCTTGGTTGATCTTTCCTTCCATCTGAATGGAAGAGTCGACTAAGGCTTCAATATCAGCAAAGGGGATATTGACTACCACCGTCTGCATTTCATCGTGCAGACCATTCAAGAATCTCTCTTTATTATTGCCTTCAGTGTCGATCTCATCTGGTGCATACCTAGCCAATGACAAGAGTTTGTCATGGTATTCCACTACTGTCATTCTCCCTTGAGTCAGTTCCCTAAATTCATCTCTCATCCTCTAGTGGCACATGGGTTCTGCTAAACTTGACTTTGAACTCTTCCCAAGTCATCATCTGACCTCCTGTCATTGCGCGAACGCTATTCCACCATGCTCTTGCATCTCCGGCTAGATAGTGGGTAGCAAAAAGCACTTTCGCGTTAGCTTCCACTCCTGCAACTTCCAGATTGTTCTCCATGGTTTCCAGCCAATCATCTCCATCTAGGGGCTCTTATGACTTAGTGAAAACAGGTGTATTGGTGTTCTGGAAATTCTTGAGCTTAGATCCATGGTTGTCCTGATTTCCATGGCCTTGATTGCTGTTGGCCATCAGAGTTATCTGTTGAAGGGTGGCTAGGTTGTCTTGACATTCGACTCTTTTGGCTTCGCGGTCAGAAACCAACATTTGCAAGAGTTGCAACATTGGGTCCGAGGCTGAGTTGCTTCCTCCGCGAGGCATCTGAAGATTTAGGTAGATCATGAGAAAAGAGGGAACTTTCTAAGGTTCAGGGGTTTTTGAAATGTTTTTAGAGTTTTCAAGTTTTGACTCAGGTTTTTCTAGTAACTTGTTTTTCATTCATTCATTCATAGCACACGATACAAACACACACCACAACAAAGAAAAACAGTTGGTTTTAAGAACCATTCTATGAAGCTACAATACAGTGGGACCAATTATAACTCACTAACGCTAGTGCGCGAGTGCTACTACTCCTTGGAGTCAGTGTTCTCATCATCCTCATCATCATCATCGATGAAGGCGAAGTCATCCTCATCGGTGAAGAAGTCCATGGCATGATCCTCCAGAAAGTCATCATCATCACTGAGATAGGAGTAGGGGTCTCCATGAAGGTCTTCCCCTGCATTCTCCCTCTCCTCCAACGGCATGTCTCTCTCATGGATGGTCTCCTCCAAATCCGTGATCCGGTGGCGAAGACGGACAATGATGCGCTCCTTCTTATCGAGCTGACGGTGACGAGACTTGCGATCCTTCACTAGCATGGCGATGGTATGATCCTTCTTGGCGGCGATGCCGTACTTGTGGTTGGCGTAGGAACGGGCATTGTCCAACTCCTTCTGACGGTCATACATCATGAAGCTGAGATGGTCCAATTGACTCTTCAGCTCGTGGTGGTATGGGTCCTCCAGTGGCTGTCCCGTAACATCATGCCTTGGGTAGAACTCACAACGGGTATCCTTGATTTGATTGATAATCAGCCCACACAGACGGGAAAGAGCTTCCTGCATTGCCCTGGCCAGTCCATCGAACCAGGTGTTCTATCTTAGGTAAAGTGAATTCCCTCTGCAGTGGGAGGTTCAATCTTTCCTCGGAGACTTGCAACAACTAACCATTGCAGATCTTCTCCTTCCTGATTATTGAGCTGAGCTCCGAAGAACTCGGGGTGTGGACGCTCCAGCATATCCGACAGCTGGTCCAAGTCATGCTCAAAGATGAGGTCTCCTCCATTCCCCAATTGATAAAACTTGTTGTACTTCACGTCCATCTATAAGAATATAGGATGAGTAAGTTAGTAGAGTGATCAAGTGTGTCAAATTTTATGTACTTTGCAAGAAGTTTTGCGGAACATGAAATTTCATGAAAGAATCCAAGTGATAAGAATGAGAATAAGTTTTTGTAAATACTCACTTCCTTTGGTTTCGAAACTAAGTTGTTGATTCAAACGTCCATTGTAATTAGGGTCTCCTATGGTCAGGATGGCTCTAATACCAACTTGTCAACACCCGGATTTTTAATCCCAGATGCCTGTTATGCCATACATCGCAATCCCAGGATTACCATTTTTTGCGAGACATAACAGATTTGGATATCACAGTACATCATCCATTACAAACCATACATAAGGTCTTACACAAATAAGGATCTCATGATCCAGTTCTTAATACAACTCAAGCAGCGGAATAACATAAAGATAACGATAGCGTGGGCGAAGCTCCATTTTCAGGGTCACAGGCAATGCTGACGATGGGAGATGATCCTAGTTGTCGTAAGCTTCCTGCAGTCCGTCATCCTGATACTCCTCTTCATAGTCTGGCCACGGGAATAGCCAGGGACAAAGCCATAAGTACTCTTTAAGTACTCACAAACTAATACTAATAAGTGAAGGGGGTTTTGAATATGATACACTAAGATCTAGAGTTGTTTTGAAAAAAGCCAGATTTACCTCTACTAAGTTTAGAAGCAAAGAAATCTAGTTGAAAGTTTTATAACACCTAAGTGGGAACATGAATTTCATATCACTACTCTATTGTGGTCAAGTCAAAGTCATAAATCATTTCATAAGTCATTTTGAAAACATCTGACGATAGAACAGTATGTCCACTCCAAATGTCCATAACCGCGGACGCGGCTATTCGAATAGTTTGACACTCTGCAGAGATGGTACACTTTCACCACAACATTCGATACATCCATCAGGAACAATCCTGAATTCACCATACTCAGTATGCGGATAATCAATCCTAACCTTTCAATTACACGCAATAGTATATGCCTCTCCTGTGAGTTTGGCCTCCCAACCATGACCAACTGTCATCTTGGGAACTGCACAGGTGGACAATCTTCACAAGGTAGCCTCAGCTCAGACCTTGGCCGTTAGAGAACCCATACTAAGGTATATAAATTTCCAGTCAAGCCCTACCCAAATTTCGGGTATTGTGGTTGTACGGTAAAATTGGAATGGTATCGCATCTAGACAACCATAAGTTTTATAAAGGGCTAAGGCTCATGCCTCAACATTTTCATCATCAGAAATCATTTGGTGTTCAAGAACACATGTCAAAACATTTCAGTAGAATGACTCATCATTCTAAGGTTTTCGTAACCATTTTCACCAAGTGTTCCCATCTAAAGTTGATCAAGTTTTATGCTTAGCACTAGCATCTACAAGTGGGGGTAAATACTAATGATGTGTAATAAACTAGTGGGGATTTACTAAGTTCAATCTCATGCCTTAGAATGACATCAAGATTATCTAACTTAGGCCAAATTTTATGCTCTTTATGCTACCTTCAATTGTCTTTCTAGAATCTACAAGTCACTAAGTAAACTAGGATTGGGTATCAAGTGGTGTAAGCTTGCAAGTAAGACTTGCATAAGTAGGGTATCTTGCAAGTGTTATCTTGCTCAGTTAATAGCTTGCTAATTCAACTAGAAGTATTAGGCTTGCCTTCTGCAGAGCAATGGTTGAAGTTCTCCTCAGCTTCTTCCTCGTAGTATCCTCCTTCCTCCTCGTATCCTTGGTCGGTACTAGCGTCTATAAATATATACGAGGTACACAATCAGCAAACAATACTTAACTATTTCTAATCATCACACAAAGGTTCACACTAGGTGATCTATCATCATCACTAACATTACAAGATTAAAGCACTTGTCCCATTTATTTTATTTTGAGAAAAGTAATTTCTACTCATTGAAAAACTAATTAAGATTTAATATTCTCCAACTCAAACATGGGATCATGTTGACACATGTCATCACCACATATTTCAGTACATGGGAATGTGATTTAAAGTGGTGTCACAATTTAATAAGTTTTAACATTTTTATTTTATTTAATTAAAGTGACTAGAAATGCCTATGTGGCATTCTTTTATTACTTGATCATTATTTCTGTAAGTAAACCTATATATTTTTATATATTCTGAAAGGTATGGTCAAATGTGATTTTTGAGAGTTGGAATCAACTCAAAAGCTCTTATGGTTGAATTTTTTAAAAAGTTTGAATGCAGAAAAGCTCCTGCCTTGTTATTTTTACCATGGGTGATCTAAAAATCTAAATGGTTTGCATCCAACAGGCTCGGATTAAGCATTCCAGTAACTTTCTAACAAAATTGGTTTCATGCATTTTGGTGCAGTAAATCAAGTTGGGTTAATTTTTGAATCTAGGTACAGAATTGTGTTAGAAAATAAATGAATAAACTTAAGTTTGAATTGTTGGGTCGCGTGGGAGGTTTAACTGGGCTGGACCACTACGCACAGCGCACACACATGCTGCTTAAGTGGCTGTCCCCACGCGTCAGTGGGACAGTGAGGGGCGAAGCGGTATGGGTTGATCTAGGCCATAGGATCTAACTCTAATCGAACGGCTCTGGTTCATCGTCCATGTCGGGCAGCGCCTGCAAGACAGAACCCTAGCACGGAAGGTGGGGGTCATGGGAGGCTCACCGGGGCTCAGGTAATGGTCGGCGATGGGAGCGAACGACGAAGTCGATGATGGCGGTTCTCCTTGTACCGATAGTGCAGTGGCTAATTGTTGCAAGTGGCTAATTGTTGCAACTCTTCGAGGAAAGATTGAACCTCCCACTTCGGAAGCAATTCAATTTACATTAAGAGAGAACAACTGGCTCGATGGACTTGCCAGGGCCATGCAGGAAGCTCTTTCCCGTCTGTGTGGGCAGGGCATCAATCAGATCAAGGGTACTCGCTTTGAGTTTTGCCCGAGGCGTGATGCAAATGGACAACCACTGGAAGCACCATACCACCCCGAACTGAAGACTCAATTGGACCACCTTAGCTTCATGATGTACGATCGTCAGCAGGAGTTGGATAACTGCCGTGACTACTCCAACCACAAGTCTGCCATCATCAAGACGAAGGATCAGACCATCGCCATGTTAGTAAAGGATCGCAAGTCTCGCCGCCGTCAGCTCGATAAGAAGGAGCGTATCATTGCCCGTCTTCGCCATCGTATCTCATCTTTGGAGGAGACCATCCACGAGAGAGACATGCAGTTAGAGGAAAGGGAGAATGCCGGAGAGGATCTTCGTGGAGACCCCTACTCCTACCTCAGCGATGATGATGATTTTCTGGAGGATCAGGCTATGGATTTCTTCACCGATGAGGATGATTTCGCCTTCATCAATGGTGATGAGGATGATGAAACCACAGATTCCGAGGAGTAGTAGCACTTGAGCACTAGCGTTGTGAGTAGTATTCGGTCCCACTGTATCGTAGTTTTATGAATGGTTCTTAAAACCATCTATTTTTCTTTGTTGTGGTGTGTGTTTTATCGGGTGCTATGAATGAATGAATGAATGAAAAAGCAAGTTGCTAGAAAAATCCGAGTCAAACTTTAAAAACTTTTCAAAGATCCAAAACCTTAGAAATTTCCCTCTTTTCTCACGATCTATCTCAATCTTCAGATGCCACGTGGAGGAAGTGGTTCATCCCCGGACACGATGTTGCAGATTCTGCAAATGTTGGTTTCTAACCGCGAAGCTGAAAAAGCCGAACGTCAAGCCAACTTAGCCGCCCTTCAACAGATAGCCTAGCTAGCCCACAACAATCAAGGCCACGGAAACCAGGACAACCATGGATCTAAACTCAAGAATTTCTAGAACACCAACCCACCTGTTTTCACTAAGTTGGAAGAGCCCCTAGATGCACATGATTGGTTGCAAACCATGGAAAATAACCTAGAAGTCGCCGGAATGGAAGCCAGCGAGAAAGTTCTATTCGCCACCCACTATATAGCCGGAGATGCCAGGGCATGGTGGAACAGTGTTCACGCAATGACCGGAGGCCAGAAGATGACCTGGGAGGAATTCAAGGTCAAGTTTAGCAGAACCCATGTGCCACCGGGTTTGATCAAGAGGATGAGAGACGAGTTCAGAGAGCTGAAGCAAGGAAGGATGACCGTAGTGGAATACCGTGACAAATTCTTGTCATTAGCTAGGTATGCCCCGGATGAGATCGACACCGAAGCCAAGAAGAAAGAAAGATTCCTGAATGGTTTGCGGATATTGAAGCCCTTGTCGACTCTGCTATCCAGATGGAAGGAAAGATCAACCAAGCCAATGAGAACCGCAAGCGTCATATGATGCATCAGCCAGGAACCCATCAGACCCCAAAGTATCGCCCTAACTCATTGTAGGGGTTCGTAGCATGGAAAACAAAAAATTTCTACCGCATGCAAACAAACAAGCCAAGATCTATCTACTAGATTGTAGCAACGAGTCGATAAAGGAACTCACCCTCGAAGATTCCAAAGCGGTTAACGAGAGCAGATTCTCGTGGGTGATGTAGTCGTACTCTTGCCGATCTCAAGATCGCGTAGACGATCCTTCCGGCGCCACGTTCCGGCAGCGATCCCGCAGTCGGTCACATGTTCGGTACTCGACGAAGACCTTCCTCTCCCTTGTTCCAGCAGGCAGCGGAGGTTGTAGCACTCTCCTCGCGATTCCGGCAGCACGACGGCGTGGTACCGGAAGTAGAGGGGAGATCTCGCAGGGCTTCGCCTTAAGCCAGAGCGAGTATGGTGGAGTATGAGAGAGAACTATTAGTGGTCTAGGGTTTAGACACACCAATTAGAAGGCTCTAAACCGAAGGCTAGGGCAATTAGAAGCTCTAAACCAAAACGGCTCTAAACCGGAGGCTGTGGCTAGGGTTTAGATTTAGAGGATAGGAACTTGTGTGTATAGAGGAGGAGGCCCTGCCCCTCCTCTTATAGGTGGGAGGTGCGGCCAAGGGGAGGGGAGTACCTCCCCAAGTCGGCCTTGGGTGGCGCGCCGGCTTGGAGAGGAGACTCCTCCCCCAAGTCGGTTCCAACCACCTCTTGCTTGTTTCCCACAGTTTCCTGTTTTAGCCGTTTGACTTTCAAATTGGCCATTTGACTTTTCTGTTTTAGGATTCAATTTAATCCTTTATTTGGAACAGCAAGAACACGTAGTACATGATGCAATCATTCCAATATGTAATGACACATTCATGTACCCCTCCCCCTCCCGGAGTGCCGGACATTCCGGAACCTTCCAGAACATTCCCGATGAAAACACCGGAATCATTTCCGAACTCCGAAACGGGACTTTCCTTATATGAATCTTATTCTCCGGACCATTCCGGATCACCTCGTGATATCCCGGATCCCATCCGAGACTCCGAACAACATTCGGTCTCTTTCTCATAATACCATAACTACTCAAACAACGTCGAATCCTTAAGTGTGTCTCCCTACGGTTCGTGAATTATGCGGACATGATCGAGACACTTCTCCGATCAATAACCAATAGAGGAATCTGGAAATTCATATGGCTCCCACATATTTCTACGATTACTTTGCGATCGAATGAACCACTTACATACGATACCAATTTCCCTTTGTCTCACGATAGTTTACTTATCCGAGGTTTTGATCGTCGGTATCTCTGCATACCTAGTTCAAACTCGTTATCGATAAGTACTCTTTTCTCGTTCCCGTGATATGTGATCCCTTGTGAGCCAGTCACATGCTTGCAAGCTAATTGGATGACATTTCACCGAGAGGGCCTAGAGTATATCTATCTGTCATATGGATGGACAAATCCCACTCTTGATCCATGTGTTTCAACCAATACTTTCTGAATACTCAATGCCACCTTTATAGCCACCCTGTTACGGTGTGGTGTTTGATGACATCAAAGCATCCATCCGGAAAAGGTGATATGCATGATCTCATGGTCGAAGGAATTAGGTTACTATGTATCAGAAAGCATATAGCAATTGAACTATTGAAATGACTTGATCTTTATGCTACGCTTATCTATAGGAGTATGTCCATCACATCATTCTCCTAATGATATGATCCTGTTGTTAATAACATCTCTATGTTCATGATCAGGAAACCATGATCATATATTAACCAACAAGCTAGTTTAACAAGAGGCTTTACTAGGGACTCTTATTTTAGTTTACAAATCACACAAGTATTAATGTTTCCGGTTAATACAATTATAGCATGGTATGTAAACATTTATCATAAGTGTGAAGATATGATAATAACCACTTTATTATTGCCTCTTGGGCATATCTCCAACAGTCTCCCACTTGCACTAGAGTCAATAATCTAGTTTCAAACCTTTGTGTATTCAACACCTATGGCTTTCCGGTGTTGTATGTACACGATTGCTAGTGGTCAACTGATCTCCGGATCTGACACTTCCAGGTCCGTGTGTAATTGCATGTTTTTGCGTCTCTACGCATCACTCATTCTCTAATGAGATGGCTTTGTATAAATTTGGTCTTTCGGTGTGACCTTTAGCTCTTTGGGGTTAAAACATGTTGATAATATTGTCGCACAATATATCTTCATAGTATTATCCCACTGTGAACTACACCTAGTTTGATAACAAACTACTTGACACAAATGCCCTCTTTTGCTGCTAAAATAGCAGTCATATACTTTAGCCTTTTGTTGTAGTATCTGTCACAATGTCTTAACTTTGGAACTCATCCAAATCCATTATGGAACTCACTTTCCATTATATTGTGCCACCCTTAGTTTAGATTGAGATAAACTTAATTTGTACTTTGTGACAAAGCTAGTATCAATGTAGTATTTTTACAATGAACTAACCATCTATTTGTCACTTCTACAAATATTATACTCTTAGTTCTTCCAAAAGATCATAAGAATATCCTTAATATTGTCCAATGATCATCTTACGAATCATTCTGGTATATGCTCACAACATTTAGAGCATAGGACATATCTGGATTTGTACATATCACAGTATGATTGATATAAATACTCTTTGTGATTTCATACATCAAGTATCAATCTATACTTTTATTTGTTTCACTTTACCAAATGTCAATACACTTGAATATATCATCAACATCGAACTCATTCAATCCTTTCTGTGCGACAAGAACCTCTTCTTGTAGTTTCTATATTGAACTCATTCAATATCTTGTCTATGTACTTCTGGTACAACCATATTAGCGTCTATTGATGCCAAATATTTGGGTTTTGCCTAAGTATTTCATCGGGATGAATTTCTTAATATGTGTTAATAAAAGATACATTATTTCCAATCAACAATATGTCTTCCACATAATGTATTAGAAACATGTCTTAGCGCTCCCACTTAATTTCTTGCAAATGCAAGCATCTTCATCGTCTCTAATGAACTTTTAAACTCCTTTAACAGTTTCATCATAGTGAAGATTCCAACTCCTCGATGCTCACTTTAACCATTGAAGTTTGCATATGCTTTTAGCATCCTTTGAATTAACAAAACCCTATGGACCGTGTTATGCACATGTCCTAGGTAACGATTCTATTAGAAGAACTTGTTTTGTTTATTCAACTACCATATAACAAATTATATGTAGTGGTTGCTTCATTAATCCATCTAGACTAAATATCACTATGAAAGATCAAATCTTGTCATAGTCAACCTTTGAACATTTTGTGAACTCTTTCCCAACATGTCGACTATTTCACAGATGTAAAACATCCATGTCTATTTCTTTATAGATCCAGACACAACTGTAAGGTCTTACACCTTTCTCGAGGGTCCTTCAAGTTCAAAACTTGATTTCTCGTGTATAGAACTATCACGGATTTTATGGCTTCAAGCCATTTGACGGAGTCAGGGCTCATCATCGCTTCTTTGCACGTAGTCGGATCATTATTGTCAAATAATGATTTAACTCTCAAATCTTGGTATTTGATTGTTCATCCGACCTACTTGTTTCAATAGTAACTTAGATCTCCGTGACCACAACCTTTGAAGTACGCGAGCCATGAGCATTGTTTGTTAACTCCGGAACACTTTTCGGCGCTGCGCAACTTTGCACATATAGCTTAAGGTTCTTTTAACCTTATCAAAGTTCTATTGTCCTCCCACTTAACTTTTCACGAAAAATTCCTTCTCAAAGAAACTTGACGTTCTAAGCGACAAACACTTTTGTCTCTGGTGTTTATGGAGGAATACTTAACAGTAATACAAAGACAGGTTTATCCGACTTTGGTTGCACACATCTTTCTTATGCATAGCATACCAATGTTTTAAGAAAGGACTACTTGGGTTTTATCCCAAACCATAACTTTATATGGTGTCATTTCAACGGATTATGATGGAGCTCTTTTCAGTGGAAAAACGGTAATCTCTAAAGCTTTTAATCTTTAAAATACAATGGCAGTTTTATGAATTACACCTTCGATCTTACCATGTCAAACAAGGTTTAATTACATATTTCGAATGCTCCATACTCTTATGGTGTTTCGGGAAATGCAAATCCACGGAACGATTCCTTAAATCTTAGGTATTATGCTAAACTTGTAACTCAAATATCTTCCTTTATGATCTTATCATAAAATATTTATATTCTTGTTACAATGATTTTGCACTTCATCTTGAAAATCTTTGAACTTTTCAAATATTTCACACTTCATCCTTATTAAGTAAATATTCATATATTCACTCAAATTTTCGGAGAAAGCATATGAAGTTGAAATCCATCGCTCTTGACTACACATAATGGATTTCGTACAACAATATGTACAAGTTCCAATAAGCTAGTCATTCGTTCCCTTTTAGCCTATGAACGAAGTTTTAATTATCTCTAGGAAAGTTTCACAAGCGTCATTTGATCAAAAATCAAAAGATTCCAAAATTCCATCCACATGGAGTTTCTTCATGTTTTCTTTCCAATATAATTTAAACGGCGATGTCACTTCCTAAGTGATCTTTCAATCAATTTGTCTTTCGACATTTTTAGCACTAGTTTTATGGATGTGATTTCTCCAACGAGATTTGCAAATCCATCTTTTATGGATTACGACAATTATTTGAACAACCCTTTTGTTCTCATAATACCTGATAAAACAAATCTTTGAAGGCAAGCTTTGATGTTTAACGAGAAACACAATAACCCTTTATTTGTTCTCGATGAATATCATCACATATTCTTTTGCTAGTTACTTAGGCCATTGTAGTTCATGAATTGTGTTGTTTCGTATGACGATTCACGCCAACAAATTCAGTATCAAATACTTAAGAACCACATTGTTTAATAAGCAAAGAATATAGCCATAACATGTATATCATCTATATACTTAAACTGAACAATTCTAGTCTTTTCTTTTCTTCCATATATTCATGAGATTCTCTTTCAGTATTTCCTTTTCTGTTTGAAAGAATCTATCAACATCAATAGTGGAGTCATACATATGACATATAGTACAAAGCGTGTATAGTTAAATACCAATGTCTTTGGACTTGCACTTTGAAGTAGATCACCATCATCAAATGTTTGGTGTTCTTTAAAATTCCTTTCTTTAGTAATCTCTTGGTGTAGTAAACATTTTACCTACATCAAATATTCACCCTTATCATGGAATCGTCCATGATCAAGCTACTTTTTGTAGGGTTCGCAGCATAGAAAACAAAATTTTTTCTACGATGGGAACAACTATGTACCAAGATCTATCTACTAGATACAAACAACGGGCGGATGTATATCCGTAGAGAACATACCCTTGAAGACCGACAAAGCTTAACGAGTCCAAACTCGTGGTTGATGTAGACGATCTCTTGCCGATCTCAAGATCGAGAGGAAGTCCTAGCGCCGCAAAACAGCAGCGCATCCGTGCTCGCACACACGTTCGAGGCACCGAGCAACCTCCGCCTCCTCGCTCCAGCGATGCAGCGGAAGCACAACTCTTTCTTGCCGAATAGCCACCGGGAAAATGTATCTCGCTAGTCCGAGACCATGGGGGATAAATTCTAGAGGGGGAGAGAGATCCTTCACGAGGAGGTGTAATGTGAGAGGAGGAGAGGGGGGGCCTTTTATAGGGGAGAGGGGGGGCACCCAAGGGGCATGGCGCCCAGCCATGGGGCTGCCCCCACCTCTTCCACATTCATGTGGGTGGAGCTCCCACTCAAAATGAAAAGCCTCCACTCCCATTAAAAGGCCTCCACTCAAAAATCCACTCACATGCATTAAATTTCCACCAAATTTAATGCAAGCTCTCATTTAAATAAAACTCTTTTATTTATTTATTCAGTATTTTGTTAATTACTTTAATTAACAAACATTCACATAAAACCCCTTGCTAGTATTCCATTTCACATGCAGAACCAGTTTCAACAATTTCAACCGAAACAGTTTCGGTGTCTAGTGAAATAAATTCCTGCGCTTTCTTTTTCTTTTTCTTTTCGGCATGAAACTTTTGCTCCAATTGGATGTCGGTGTCTCTTAAGTGTGTCACCCTACGGTTCGTGAATAATGCGGACATGATCGAGACCCCTCTCAGATCAATAATAAGAAGCGGGATCTGGAGACCCATACTGACTCCCACACATTCAACAATGACTTTCTTGTGATCGTCGGAACCTTTTACGCTAGTATCTTAATCCCTTTGTTTCACGATATATTACATGTCCGAGATTCGATCATCGGTATCTCCATACGTAGTTTAATCTCGTTACCGACATGCACTCTTTTCTCGTTCCCGTGATATAACATTCTAGTCATCAAATCACTTGCTTGCAAGCTAATCAATGTGATATCACCGAGAGGGCCCAGAGCATATCTATCCGTCATCGGGATGAACAAATTCCACTCTTGATCCATGGGCCTCAACATAACACTTTAGTAGTTCTGAACCCATCTTTATAATCACCCTGTTACGGTGTGACGTTTGATGTTATCAAGAAACTCTTCCAGTGTTAGTGATTGACATGATCTCATGGTCTAAGGATTAGGATCACTTCGTAAGTTGTTATAGCAATATAAACTCAATGACTTTGATCGTAATGCTATACTTCGGATGAATGTTCATCACACCATTACACTAATGTTGTGACCTCGTTATTAACAACATCCAATGTCCATGATCAGGAAACCTATGATCATCTTGTTAATCAACGAGCTAGTTTATAAGAGAGGCATAACTAGGAACTTTCTTTTGTTTATTAAACACACATGTATTAACGTTTCCGTATTAATACAATTATAGCATGTAAAATAAACATTTATCATAAATAGGAATACGATAATAACCACTTTATTATTGCCTCTCGGGCATTTTCCCTTCAGTCTCCCACTTGCACTAGAGACAATAATCTAGTTTGAAAACTCTGCGTATTGAACACCTATGGCTTTCCGGTGTTCCATATACGCAATTGCAAGTGGTTAACATAATCTACGGATCTGACGCTCAGGTCCGTGTGTATTTGCATGTCTTTGCGTCTCCACGCATCACTCATTCCCCAATGAGATGGCATTGTATAAATTTGGTCTTTTGGTGAGACCTTTAGTTCCTTGGGGTTAAAACACATCGATACTATTGTCATACAATATATCTTTAGTGTTAGCCCGTTGCGAACCACACCTTAGTTTGATAACAAACTACTTGACACAAATTCCCTCCTTTGCTGCTACTATAGCAGTCATATACTTAGCCCTTTTGTTGTAGTATTCGTCACAATGTCTTAACTTTGAAACTCTTTCAAATCCATCATGGAATCTCTTTTCCATTACATTGTGCCACCCATAGTTTAAATTGAGATAAACTTAATTTGTATCTTGTGACAAAACTAGTATCAATGTAACGCTTTACAATGAACTATTTGTAATTGTTTGTCACCTCTACACAAACATATTCTCAGTTCTTCCAAAAGATCATAAGAATATCCTCACTATCGTCCAATGATCATTTTATGATTCATTCTGGTATATGCTCATAACACTTAGAGCATAGGACATATCTGGATGTGTACATATCATGGTATGATTGATCAAAACATTCTCGTGATTGCACTCATCAAGTGTCAAATCACTTGAATCTTGTTTCACTTATCAAGTGTCGATACACTTGAATCTTGATTCAATTCCTTTCCATGCAACAAGAACTGTTTCTTGTCGTTTCTATATTGAACTCCTTCAATATCTCATATATGTACGTTTGGCATAAACATATTAGCGTCACAGTCTATCCACTATAGACATTCATGCTAAATATTCGGGTTTTGCCTAAGTCTTTCATCGAAATGAAATTCTTAACCTTTGTCAATAAAAGATACATCATTTCTAATCAACAAGATGTCCTTCACATAATGTATTAGAAATATGTCTTAGCGCTCCCACTTAATTTCTTGCAAATGCAAGCATCTTCATCGTCTCCTGATGAAAAACTCCTTTTCATCATGGTGAAGATTCCAACTCCGCGATGCTTACTTCAACCATTGAAGTTTGCATGCCCTTTTTAGCATCCTTTGAATTTAACAAAACCCTTTGGACCGTGTCATGTACACGTCCTAGGTAACCATTCTATTAGAAGAACTTTGTTTTTTTTATTCATCTACCATATACCAAATTATATGTAGTGGTTGCTATTTTAATCCGTTCAGACTAAATATCGCTATGAAAGATCAAATCTTGTCATAGTCAACTCCTTGAACATTGTCATAAAATACTTTACGACATGTCGACTATTTCATAGATGTGAAACATCCATGTCTGTTTCTTTATAGATCCAAATATGACCGATAGGTTTTTACACCTTTCCGGAGGGTCTTCCAAGTTCAAAACTTGATTTCTCGTGTATGGAACTATCACGGATTTTATGGCTTCAAGCCATTTGACGGAGTCAGGGCCCATCATCGCTTCTTTGTATGTATTCGGTTCATCATTGTCAAACAATAATGATTTACTCTCAAATCTTAGTATTTGATTGTTTAACCGACCTACTTGGTTCAATAGGAACTTAGATCTCCGTGACCACAACCTTTGAGGCACATAAGCTATGAGCATTATGGCAGCCTCCAGAACCATTTCCGGCGCTGCGCAACTCAGCACATTTAGCTAAGGTTCGTTAACCTTATCAAAGTTCTATTGTCCTCCCACTTAACATTTATGAAAAATTCCTTCTTCAAGAAACTTTACATTTCAAGCGACAAACCCTTTTGTCCTCGGTGTTATGGAGGAATAACCAATTGTTATTCGAAATAACCTACAAAGACATGCTCATCCGACTTTGGTTGTAAACATCTTACTTATGTTTAGCATACCAAAATTTAAGAAATGACAACTTGGGTTTTACCCCAAACCATAACTCCCATGGTGTCATTTAAACGGATCTAGATGGAGCTCTTTTCAGTGTAAAAGCGGTAGTCTCTAAAGCTTTAATCTTTTAAAACATAATGGCAGTTTTATAAATAACACCTTTGATCCAACCATGTCTCACAAGGTTTCATTACAAATCTCAAACACTCCATACTCCTATGGTGTTTCGGGAGATGTAAATCTAGGTGTTTTGCTAAACTTGCAACTCAAATAAATCCCTTTATGATAAAATCATAATTCATTTATTTTCTTGTTACACTTGTAACTCAAATAAATCCCTTTATGATCAAATCATAATTCATTTATTTTTCTTGTTACAATGATTTTCCACTTCATCTTGAAAGTCTTTGAAACATTTTCAAATATTTCATACTTCTTTCTCATTAAGTGAACATTCACTCAAAATTCCGGAGAAAGCATATGAAGTTGAAACCCATCGCTTACGACTACACATAATGGACTACATACATCGATATGTATAAATTCCAATATTTTAGTCGTTCGTTCTTCTTTGGCCTTTGAACGAAGTTTTAATTATCCCGAGGAAAGTCTCACAAGCGTCACTTGATCAAATCAAAGACTCCAAAAATCCATGAATATGGAGATTCTTCATGTTTTCTTTCCAATATAATTTAAACAGCGATGTCACTTCATAAGTGATCTTTCAATCATTTGTCTTGCGACATTTTAGCATTAGGTTTTATGGATGTGATTTCTTCAACTAGATTTGTAAATCATCCATCTTATATGGAATACGGTAATTATTTGAACAACCTTTGTTCTCATAATACCTGATTTAAATAACAATTATTAAAACAAATCTTGAAGTCAAGCTTTGATGTCAACGAGAAATACAAACAACGGTTTGTTTGTTTTCGATGAACATCATCACATATTCTCTTGCTAGTTACTTAGGTCATTGTGGTTCATGAATTGCGTTGTTCCGTATGACATTTCATACCAACCAATTCGTTATCCAATACCCAAGAACCACATTGTTTAACAAGCAAAGAATACAACCATAACATGTATATCATATATATACCTAAATTGGATATTTCCAATCTTTTCTTTTCTGCCAAATATATTTTATAGATTCTCTTTCAGCATTTCCTTTTCCTTTTAAAAGAATCTATCAACATCAAAAGTGGCGCCATATACATGACACATAGTCCAAAGCGTGTATATTCAAATAATAATACCTTTGGACTTGCACTTTGAAGTAGATCACCATCATCAAAATGATCGGTATTCTTTCAAAATTCATTCTTTAGTAATCTTTTAGTGTAGTAAACATTTTACATACATATTCTATTCACCCTTATCATGACGACTTTCATGATCAAGCTACTTTAGCTTATAAAGGCGAATCGTGAGTATAACATTACTTTCCAAAACCCTTTTGGATGATTAGGATGTCTATCATCTCCAACCTTCGTAAATTCTCATCCAATATGAGAACATATATTATACTCTATCATATTGCAACCAAAACATTGTTTCAGATATCGTTATATCTGCCACACATGATGGTTTCTGAAATAATTCTTTCAGCTCCTAGATAAACTTGATGTTTAAATCAAGAATCATGGAGGCAAACATGATACTTAAGATACTAACACTGGAATTGTTACTCTCGATTTAATACCAATTATTAAATCTCACGGAGTAAATAAAGTTTGCTGAAAGTTTGCAATAGGACTTTAAACTTTGATTGACAATCAACACAATACGATACCAGTTCGTAAAGTAAATATCCAGAATTCTATAGTTCTATTATCTCAATTACAACTATGCATAAGGTGGTGAACGAATGCCAATGACTACAACAAATTATGCAAATTCACTTTGATTTAATTTATGATAAATTGAGTTCTACTAATCCAAATTAGAAATGAACTCCCACTCAAAAACGACATCCCTCGTGCCTTTTTGGTGATTACATGAACCAAATCCACTACACCAAGTCCGATCATCACGTGAGTCGGTATAGCTTCAAAGGCGAGCATCAAATGGACATCATATCAACTATATGACTCATGCTTAACCTTTCGGTCTGTGTTCCGAGGCCATGTCTGTACATGCTAGGCTCGCCAAGTTAGAACCTTAGTATTCTGCGTGTGTAACTGTTTTACACCCGAAATATGGTCGTGGATCCAAGAACACCCGATCATCACGTGATGTCTTGGAGCGGCGAAAACATAATCGGTGCATACTAAAGGAAGAACACATTCTTATCTTGATATTTAAATGAGGGATCATCTTATTATGCTTAACAAAGCGCTAAATAAGCAATATAAGATGCAACCAAACATCATATGTTTATTAGCGAAATTATATGGTTTCCCGCAGATGATCTCTATCATGTGCATCGTGGCATGATCACTATCATACCTATATGTGTAAATCCAAGGTCTATGGATTATACACACTATGTGTGTTGTAAGAGTATCATCTCATACTTCTACTTACAACACTACCATATAATAACACTAGCCCAGCAACAATCTAAACTAGACGCCTCTAATTTATCCATTGCAAGTTTTACGTGGCTTAGGGCTTTCGAAGATAGAACCGTTCTTACCTACGAACATGAACCACAACGAGGATAACCAAATTGTTGACAACTCGTTGCAAATTAGATATTGACTATAGTAGGAGAGACAGACACCCGCTAGCCACTTATGCAAAACTAGTTGCATGTCAAGCGTGGAACAGGTCTCATGTGCGAGGACATGTAAAGTTTGTCCGGGCCGCTTCATCCCACTATGCCACCAATATCCAAAGTACAACTAAGAAGCAATAAAATGATCATCATCGCCCACATACTCATATGTGTACTACCCGTGCAAAGTATCTACGCATAGATCCGGCTCTGATACCACTGTAGGGTTCGCAGCATAGAAAACAAAATTTTTTCTACGATGGGAACAACTATGTACCAAGATCTATCTACTAGATACAAACAACGGGCGGATGTATATCCGTAGAGAACATACCCTTGAAGACCGACAAAGCTTAACGAGTCCAAACTCATGGTTGATGTAGACGATCTCTTGCCGATCTCAAGATCGAGAGGAAGTCCTAGCGCCGCAAAACAGCAGCGCATCCGTGCTCGCACACACGTTCGAGGCACCGAGCAACCTCCGCCTCCTCGCTCCAGCGATGCAGCGGAAGCACAACTCTTTCTTGCCGAATAGCCACCGGGAACATGTATCTCGCTAGTCCGAGACCATGGGGGATAAATTCTAGAGGGGGAGAGAGATCCTTCACGAGGAGGTGTAATGTGAGAGGAGGAGAGGGGGGGCCTTTTATAGGGGAGAGGGGGGGCACCCAAGGGGCATGGCGCCCAGCCATGGGGCTGCCCCCACCTCTTCCACATTCATGTGGGTGGAGCTCCCACTCAAAATGAAAAGCCTCCACTCCCATTAAAAGGCCTCCACTCAAAAATCCACTCACATGCATTAAATTTCCACCAAATTTAATGCAAGCTCTCATTTAAATAAAACTCTTTTATTTATTTATTCAGAATTTTGTTAATTACTTTAATTAACAAACATTCACATAAAACCCCTTGCTAGTATTCCATTTCACATGCAGAACCAGTTTCAACAATTTCAACCGAAACAGTTTCGGTGTCTAGTGAAATAAATTCCTGCGCTTTCTTTTTCTTTTTCTTTTCGGCATGAAACTTTTGCTCCAATTGGATGTCGGTGTCTCTTAAGTGTGTCACCCTACGGTTCGTGAATAATGCGGACATGATCGAGACCCCTCTCAGATCAATAATCAGAAGCGGGATCTGGAGACCCATACTGACTCCCACACATTCAACGATGACTTTCTTGTGATCGTCGGAACCTTTTACGCTAGTATCTTAATCCCTTTGTTTCACGATATATTACATGTCCGAGATTCGATCATCGGTATATCCATACGTAGTTTAATCTCGTTACCGACATGCACTCTTTTCTCGTTCCCGTGATATAACATTCTAGTGATCAAATCACTTGCTTGCAAGCTAATCAATGTGATATCACCGAGAGGGCCCAGAGCATATCTATCCGTCATCGGGATGAACAAATTCCACTCTTGATCCATGGGCCTCAACATAACACTTTAGTAGTTCTGAACCCATCTTTATAATCACCCTGTTACGGTGTGACGTTTGATGTTATCAAGAAACTCTTCCAGTGTTAGTGATTGACATGATCTCATGGTCTAAGGATTAGGATCACTTCGTAAGTTGTTATAGCAATATAAACTCAATGACTTTGATCGTAATGCTATACTTCGGATGAATGTTCATCACACCATTACACTAATGTTGTGACCTCGTTATTAACAACATCCAATGTCCATGATCAGGAAACCTATGATCATCTTGTTAATCAACGAGCTAGTTTATAAGAGAGGCATAACTAGGAACTTTCTTTTGTTTATTAAACACACATGTATTAACGTTTCCGTATTAATACAATTATAGCATGTAAAATAAACATTTATCATAAATAGGAATACGATAATAACCACTTTATTATTGCCTCTCGGGCATATTCCCTTCACTTTTAGCTTATAACGATGAATTATGAGTATAATGTTGCTATCCAAAACCTTTTGGAGGATTAGGACAACAAGTGTCTCCAACCTTTTTGCAAATTCTCATCAAAATATGAGAACATGAACTTTGCCATATTATACTCTATCATGTTGTAACCAAAACTTCGTTTCAGATATCACAATATCTTCCACACATCATGGTTTCTGAAACAACTCTTTCAGATCCTAGATAACCTTGATATTAAGAGAATCCTTTGAATATCAAGAATCATGGAGACAAACATGATACTTATATACTAACACTTGGAATTTGTTACTCTTGATTTAATACTAATTATTAAACTTCATGGAGTAACCGGAACTTACTGAAAGTTTGCAATAGGAATTTTAAACTTTAGATTAACACTTCAAAACAATACGATACCAGTTCGTAAAGTAACTAACCAGAATTCTATAGTTCTATCATCTCAATTATAACTAAGCGCAAGGTGGTAAACGGATGCCAATGACTACAACAACTATGCAAATTCACTTTGATTTAGTTTATGATAAATTGAGTTCTAATCAATAATTAAATTAATCTAGGTGAACTCCCACTCAAAACAATATCCCTCACATTGTTTTAGTGATCACACGAACCAAATCCACCACATCAAAACCGATCATCACGAGAGTTGATATAGCTTCAATGGCAAACAATCAACATGTTCATCATATCTACTATATGACTCATGCTCTACCTTTCGGTAATCCGTGTTCCTGAGGCCATGTCTGTACATGCTAGGCTCGTCAAGATCAAACCTTAGTTTCCGCATGAGCAAATCTGGCTTGCTCACGTTGTATACACTTGTAGAATCTAACACACCCGATCATCACGTGGTTCTTCGAAACAACAAGCTTTAGCAACGGTGCTAACTAAGGGTGAACACTTTATGACTTGAAATTCATGTGCATGAGGGATCATCTTATAATGCTACCGTCGTCTACTAAGCAATCAAGATGCATAAAGGATTAACATCACATGCAATTCATAATATGTGATATGATATGGCCTTTCTTCTTTGTGCTTCCGATCTCCATCTTCCAGCACGAACATGATCTCCATCATCACCGGCATTGCATCAAGGTCAATGACGCCTCTCCATGGTTGTCGTCCACCGGCTTCAACTATTACAACTACTTTGAATAGACACGCGGATCTTAACAGAAATTAAAGACAACCATATGGCTCCTGCCGGATGCCAACTTACAATAAGGAACATTGCATACATCATATATAATCACAATCATGGCCATATCACATCACTGCACACCCCTGCAAAACAAAGTTAGACGCCTCTACTTTCTTTGCATATTTTACGTGGTTTGGGGCTTTCAATAAGTGTCGTTCTAACTTACGAACAAGAACCACAACATTGATACTAGTATTGTTAATCACCCGTTGTAAATTGGATCTTAACTATGCTAGGAGAAACAGGCACCCGCAAAGCCACTTATGCAATACAAGTTGCATGTCAAGCGTGGAGCAAGTCTCATGAACGATGTCATGTAAGGTTAGCCCGGGCCGCTTCATCCCAACATACCGCAAGATGCAAAGTACACAAGAAGCAATCGACAATAAAAGCATCAATGCCCACAATGACCATTGTGTTCTACTCGTGCAAACAAATCTACATATAGACACGGCTCTGATACCACTGTAGGGGTTCGTAGCATGGAAAACAAAAAATTTCTACCGCATGCAAACAAACAAGCCAAGATCTATCTACTATATTGTAGCAACGAGTCGATAAAGGAACTCACCCTCGAAGATTCCAAAGCGGTTAACGAGAGCAGATTCTCGTGGGTGATGTAGTCGTACTCTTGCCGATCTCAAGATCGCGTAGACGATCCTTCCGGCGCCACGTTCCGGCAGCGCTCCCGCAGTCGGTCACACGTTCGGTACTCGACGAAGACCTTCCTCTCCCTTGTTCCAGCAGGCAGCGGAGGTTGTAGCACTCTCCTCGCGATTCCGGCAGCACGACGGCGTGGTACCGGAAGTAGAGGGGAGATCTCGCAGGGCTTCGCCTTAAGCCGGAGCGAGTATGGTGGAGTATGAGAGAGAACTATTAGTGGTCTAGGGTTTAGACACACCAATTAGAAGGCTCTAAACCGAAGGCTAGGGCAATTAGAAGCTCTAAACCAAAACGGCTCTAAACCGGAGGCTGTGGCTAGGGTTTAGATTTAGAGGATAGGAACTTGTGTGTATAGAGGAGGAGGCCCTGCCCCTCCTCTTATAGGTGGGAGGTGCGGCCAAGGGGAGGGGAGTCCCTCCCCAAGTCGGCCTTGGGTGGCGCGCCGGCTTGGAGAGGAGACTCCTCCCCCAAGTCGGTTCCAACCACCTCTTGCTTGTTTCCCACAGTTTCCTGTTTTAGCCGTTTGACTTTCAAATTGGCCATTTGACTTTTCTATTTTAGGATTCAATTTAATCCTTTATTTGGAACAGCAAGAACACTTAGTACATGATGCAATCATTCCAATATGTAATGACACATTCATGTACCCCTCCCCCTCCCGGAGTGCCGGACATTCCGGAACCTTCCAGAACATTCCCGATGAAAACACCGGAATCATTTCCGAACTCCGAAACGGGACTTTCCTTATATGAATCTTATTCTCCGGACCATTCGGGATCACCTCGTGATATCCCGGATCCCATCCGAGACTCCGAACAACATTCGGTCTCTTTCTCATAATACCATAACTACTCAAACAACGTCGAATCCTTAAGTGTGTCTCCCTACGGTTCGTGAATTATGCGGACATGATTGAGACACTTCTCCGATCAATAACCAATAGAGGAATCTGGAAATTCATATGGCTCCCACATATTTCTACGATTACTTTGCGATCGAATGAACCACTTACATACGATACCAATTTCCCTTTGTCTCACGATAGTTTACTTATCCGAGGTTTTGATCGTCGGTATCTCTGCATACCTAGTTCAACCTCGTTACCGATAAGTACTCTTTTCTCATTCCCGTGATATGTGATCCCTTGTGAGCCAGTCACATGCTTGCAAGCTAATTGGATGACATTTCACCGAGAGGGCCCAGAGTATATCTATCCGTCATATGGATGGACAAATCCCACTCTTGATCCATGTGTTTCAACCAATACTTTCTGAATACTCAATGCCACCTTTATAGCCACCCTGTTACGGTGTGGTGTTTGATGACATCAAAGCATCCATCCGGAAAAGGTGATATGCATGATCTCATGGTCGAAGGAATTAGGTTACTATGTATCAGAAAGCATATAGCAATTGAACTATTGAAATGACTTGATCTTTATGCTACGCTTATCTATAGGAGTATGTCCATCACATCATTCTCCTAATGATATGATCCTGTTGTTAATAACATCTCTATGTTCATGATCAGGAAACCATGATCATATATTAACCAACAAGCTAGTTTAACAAGAGGCTTTACTAGGGACTCTTATTTTAGTTTACAAATCACACAAGTATTAATGTTTCCGGTTAATACAATTATAGCATGGTATGTAAACATTTATCATAAGTGTGAAGATATGATAATAACCACTTTATTATTGCCTCTTGGGCATATCTCCAACAGTCTCCCACTTGCACTAGAGTCAATAATCTAGTTTCAAACCTTTGTGTATTCAACACCTATGGCTTTCCGGTGTTGTATGTACACGATTGCTAGTGGTCAACTGATCTCCGGATCTGACACTTCCAGGTCCGTGTGTAATTGCATGTTTTTGCGTCTCTACGCATCACTCATTCTCTAATGAGATGGCTTTGTATAAATTTGGTCTTTCGGTGTGACCTTTAGCTCTTTGGGGTTAAAACATGTTGATAATATTGTCGCACAATATATCTTCATAGTATTATCCCACTGTGAACTACACCTAGTTTGATAACAAACTACTTGACACAAATGCCCTCTTTTGCTGCTAAAATAGCAGTCATATACTTTAGCCTTTTGTTGTAGTATTTGTCACAATGTCTTAACTTTGGAACTCATCCAAATCCATTATGGAACTCACTTTCCATTATATTGTGCCACCCTTAGTTTAGATTGAGATAAACTTAATTTGTACTTTGTGACAAAGCTAGTATCAATGTAGTATTTTTACAATGAACTAACCATCTATTTGTCAGTTCTACAAATATTATACTCTTAGTTCTTCCAAAAGATCATAAGAATATCCTTACTATTGTCCAATGATCATCTTACGAATCATTATGGTATATGCTCACAACATTTAGAGCATAGGACATATCTGGATTTGTACATATCACAGTATGATTGATATAAATACTCTTTGTGATTTCATACATCAAGTATCAATCTATACTTGATTATTTGTTTCACTTTACCAAATGTTAATACATTTGAATATATCATCAACATCGAACTCATTCAATCATTTCTGTGCGACAAGAACCTCTTCTTGTAGTTTCTATATTGAACTCATTCAATATCTTGTCTATGTACTTCTGGTACAACCATATTAGCGTCTATTGATGCCAAATATTTGGGTTTTGCCTAAGTATTTCATCGGGATGAATTTCTTAATATGTGTTAATAAAAGATACATTATTTCCAATCAACAATATGTCTTCCACATAATGTATTAGAAACATGTCTTAGCGCTCCCACTTAATTTCTTGCAAATGCAAGCATCTTCATCGTCTCTAATGAACTTTTAAACTCCTTTAACAGTTTCATCATAGTGAAGATTCCAACTCCTCGATGCTCACTTTAACCATTGAAGTTTGCATATGCTTTTAGCATCCTTTGAATTAACAAAACCCTATGGACCGTGTTATGCACATGTCCTAGGTAACGATTCTATTAGAAGAACTTGTTTTGTTTATTCAACTACCATATAACAAATTATATGTAGTGGTTGCTTCATTAATCCATCTAGACTAAATATCACTATGAAAGATCAAATCTTGTCATAGTCAACCTTTGAACATTTTGTGAACTCTTTCCCAACATGTCGACTATTTCACAGATGTAAAACATCCATGTCTATTTCTTTATAGATCCAGACACAACTGTAAGGTCTTACACCTTTCTCGAGGGTCCTTCAAGTTCAAAACTTGATTTCTCGTGTATGGAACTATCACGGATTTTATGGCTTCAAGCCATTTGACAGAGTCAGGGCTCATCATCGCTTCTTTGCACGTAGTCGGATCATTATTGTCAAATAATGATTTAACTCTCAAATCTTGGTATTTGATTGTTCATCCGACCTACTTGTTTCAATAGTAACTTAGATCTCCGTGACCACAACCTTTGAAGTACGTGAGCCATGAGCATTGTTTGCTAACTCCGGAACACTTTTCGGCGCTGCGCAACTTTGCACATATAGCTTAAGGTTCTTTTAACCTTATCAAAGTTCTATTGTCCTCCCACTTAACTTTTCACGAAAAATTCCTTCTCAAAGAAACTTGACGTTCTAAGCGACAAACACTTTTGTCTCTGGTGTTTATGGAGGAATACTTAACAGTAATACAAAGACAGGTTTATCCAACTTTGGTTGCACACATCTTTCTTATGCATAGCATACCAATGTTTTAAGAAAGGACTACTTGGGTTTTATCCCAAACCATAACTTTATATGGTGTCATTTCAACGGATTATGATGGAGCTCTTTTCAGTGGAAAAACGGTAATCTCTAAAGCTTTTAATCTTTAAAATACAATGGCAGTTTTATGAATTACACCTTCGATCTTACCATGTCAAACAAGGTTTAATTACATATTTCGAATGCTCCATACTCTTATGGTGTTTTGGGAAATGCAAATCCACGGAACGATTCCTTAAATCTTAGGTATTATGCTAAACTTGTAACTCAAATATCTTCCTTTATGATCTTATCATAAACTATTTATATTCTTGTTACAATGATTTTGCAGTTCATCTTGAAAATCTTTGAACTTTTCAAATATTTCACACTTCATCCTTATTAAGTAAATATTCATATATTCACTCAAATTTTCGGAGAAAGCATATGAAGTTGAAATCCATCGCTCTTGACTACACATAATGGATTTCGTACAACAATATGTACAAGTTCCAATAAGCTAGTCATTCGTTCCCTTTTAGCCTATGAACGAAGTTTTAATTATCTCTAGGAAAGTTTCACAAGCGTCATTTGATCAAAAATCAAAAGATTCCAAAATTCCATCCACATGGAGTTTCTTCATGTTTTCTTTCCAATATAATTTAAACGGCGATGTCACTTCCTAAGTGATCTTTCAATCAATTTGTCTTTCGACATTTTTAGCACTAGTTTTATGGATGTGATTTCTCCAACGAGATTTGAAAATCCATCTTTTATGGATTACGACAATTATTTGAACAACCCTTTTGTTCTCATAATACCTGATAAAACAAATCTTTGAAGGCAAGCTTTGATGTTTAACGAGAAACACAATAACCCTTTATTTGTTCTCGATGAATATCATCACATATTCTTTTGCTAGTTACTTAGGCCATTGTAGTTCATGAATTGTGTTGTTTCGTATGACGATTCACACCAACAAATTCAGTATCAAATACTTAAGAACCACATTGTTTAATAAGCAAAGAATATATCCATAACATGTATATCATCTATATACTTAAACTGAACAATTCTAGTCTTTTCTTTTCTGCCATATATTCATGAGATTCTCTTTCAGTATTTCCTTTTCTGTTTGAAAGAATCTATCAACATCAATAGTGGAGTCATACATATGACATATAGTACAAAGCGTGTATAGTTAAATACCAATGTCTTTGGACTTGCACTTTGAAGTAGATCACCATCATCAAATGTTTGGTGTTCTTTAAAATTCCTTTCTTTAGTAATCTCTTGGTGTAGTAAACATTTTACCTACATCAAATATTCACCCTTATCATGGAATCGTCCATGATCAAGCTACTTTTAGCTTATAACGATGAATTATGAGTATAATGTTGCTATCCAAAACCTTTTGGAGGATTAGGACAACAAGTGTCTCCAACCTTTTTGCAAATTCTCATCAAAATATGAGAACATGAACTTTGCCATATTATACTCTATCATGTTGTAACCAAAACTTCGTTTCAGATATCACAATATCTTCCACACATCATGGTTTCTGAAACAACTCTTTCAGATCCTAGATAACCTTGATATTAAGAGAATCCTTTGAATATCAAGAATCATGGAGACAAACATGATACTTATATACTAACACTTGGAATTTGTTACTCTTGATTTAATACTAATTATTAAACTTCATGGAGTAACCGGAACTTACTGAAAGTTTGCAATAGGAATTTTAAACTTTAGATTAACACTTCAAAACAATACGATACCAGTTCGTAAAGTAACTAACCAGAATTCTATAGTTCTATCATCTCAATTATAACTAAGCGCAAGGTGGTAAACGGATGCCAATGACTACAACAACTATGCAAATTCACTTTGATTTAGTTTATGATAAATTGAGTTATAATCAATAATTAAATTAATCTAGGTGAACTCCCACTCAAAACAATATCCCTCACATTGTTTTAGTGATCACACGAACCAAATCCACCACATCAAAACCGATCATCACGAGAGTTGATATAGCTTCAATGGCGAACAATCAACATGTTCATCATATCTACTATATGACTCATGCTCTACCTTTCGGTAATCCGTGTTCCTGAGGCCATGTCTGTACATGCTAGGCTCGTCAAGATCAAACCTTAGTTTCCGCATGAGCAAATCTGGCTTGCTCATGTTGTATACACTTGTAGAATCTAACACACCCGATCATCACGTGGTTCTTCGAAACAACAAGCTTTAGCAACGGTGCTAACTAAGGGTGAACACTTTATGACTTGAAATTCATGTGCATGAGGGATCATCTTATAATGCTACCGTCGTCTACTAAGCAATCAAGATGCATAAAGGATTAACATCACATGCAATTCATAATATGTGATATGATATGGCCTTTCTTCTTTGTGCTTCCGATCTCCATCTTCCAGCACGAACATGACCTCCATCATCACCGGCATTGCATCAAGGTCAATGACGCCTCTCCATGGTTGTCGTCCACCGGATTCAACTATTACAACTACTTTGAATAGACACGCGGATCTTAACAGAAATTAAAGACAACCATATGGCTCCTGCCGGTTGCCAACTTACAATAAGGAACATTGCATACATCATATATAATCACAATCATGGCCATATCACATCACTGCACACCCCTGCAAAACAAAGTTAGACGCCTCTACTTTCTTTGCATATTTTACGTGGTTTGGGGCTTTCAATAAGTGTCGTTCTAACTTACGAACAAGAACCACAACATTGATACTAGTATTGTTAATCACCCGTTGTAAATTGGATCTTAACTATGCTAGGAGAAACAGGCACCCGCAAAGCCACTTATGCAATACAAGTTGCATGTCAAGCGTGGAGTAAGTCTCATGAACGATGTCATGTAAGGTTAGCCCGGGCCGCTTCATCCCAACATACCGCAAGATGCAAAGTACACAAGAAGCAATCGACAATAAAAGCATCAATGCCCACAATGACCATTGTGTTCTACTCGGGCAAACAAATCTACATATAGACACGGCTCTGATACCACTGTAGGGGTTCGTAGCATGGAAAACAAAAATTTTCTACCGCATGCAAACAAACAAGCCAAGATCTATCTACTAGATTGTAGCAACGAGTCGATAAAGGAACTCACCCTCAAAGATTCCAAAGCGGTTAACGAGAGCAGATTCTCGTGGGTGATGTAGTCGTACTCTTGCCGATCTCAAGATCGCGTAGACGATCCTTCCGGCGCCACGTTCCGGCAGCGCTCCCGCAGTCGGTCACACGTTCGGTACTCGACGAAGACCTTCCTCTCCCTTGTTCCAGCAGGCAGCGGAGGTTGTAGCACTCTCCTCGCGATTCCGGCAGCACGACGGCGTGGTACCGGAAGTAGAGGGGAGATCTCGCAGGGCTTCGCCTTAAGCCGGAGCGAGTATGGTGGAGTATGAGAGAGAACTATTAGTGGTCTAGGGTTTAGACACACCAATTAGAAGGCTCTAAACCGAAGGCTAGGGCAATTAGAAGCTCTAAACCAAAACGGCTCTAAACCGGAGGCTGTGGCTAGGGTTTAGATTTAGAGGATAGGAACTTGTGTGTATAGAGGAGGAGGCCCTTGTTAGACCCCTCCTTTATAAAGGAAAGGATCCCTGTGATTGCAATGCTAGTCCCTGGATCAATGCTAGCATCCACAGTTTAAGATGAAGTACACAGATACAAAGGTTGTTTATTACATTCATTCCAGAGATAAAATATAGTCTTTTACAACTCATGGCCATAGGCCTAATACAAGAGTTTTAAGGAACAAGTAATAAACATAAGTCTTCATCTTCATGTGCCACAGGCAAGCATGTTGAGTGTAGACTCATGACTCCTATTCATCATCAGAGTAACCTGCAACATCACAAGTTACAGCCACAGAGGGTCAATACTTTGGAATAGTATTGGCAAGTGATACCTTGTTATATTTTAAGTGGACTTTATTACTATATGCATTTTTGGCTAAGTGTAGCTTGGCTTGCTTTGCTTGAAAATAGACTTTACCTATTAGTTGAAATTACTAAGTTTTTCTTTGTCAAAAACATTCCCAAGGAACCACCAATAGACATTGAGGTCCTTCACCCTTGTTCACCCATCAATTTTTATTTAGAAGTTGGAGTGATGAGATTCTTGTAGCTTCCATGTCTTGATGCTCAAGGTGTCCATTTCCTTGGACAAGGCTAAGTACTTAGGTTTTCCATCTGCAGAGGTTGTGCACTTTCCCCACCAGACTTGGTTTCCCAAGACAGGACCTTTCAGAAGCTTTTCCTTAGTCAAATGGACGCGCTCCAACCTATCATCCCATCTACCACCAACTGTCCAAGAGACTAAGTTCTAGCAACCTATATGATCATGGCAGAGCCCATATTGCCAAGTGGTTGCACTATAAGCTTTCTCAACACTTGGCCTCCAAATCCCTTTGTGCCTGGGTGGCATTCCACAAGTGAGATACACAACCCAAGTCCATGGCCTTGTGTAACCACTCAACATAACCCAATCTTTCCATTCCACCCAGGAGGTTCATTTGACTTAGTTGTTTTATTAAGAAAAATATAAGTCTCTTTGACTTAGAATATTTTTATCATAAACAAAATAGATGTTCACCACCCTTGTTTACTACAAGCTAGGCTAATCAAAGTATGGTATCTTATCTTAGGAAAATTTCCCTAGCAATTCTACTCCTTCACTCTACTTAGGATTTCCCATCTTAGCACTAAGCAAAATATCATGCATTTACTTTAGCAAAATATCTAATGCAAGTATAAAACTTAGGATAGGAAATTCATGAAAATATCACTTGCCTTGGTAGGGGGGAGAGTAGCACTCTTCACAATCACAATCACTAGCAAAATCTACACAAGAAACAATAACATACAATTACACACAATATATATTTACAACCAAAAATAATATGAATGCATGCATGCAAGAATTTACTAAGTGGTGATTTTTGAAAATTATACCAAGTATGTTCATGAGTACAGAAACTTAACAAGACACAAGTTTGCCAACTAAACTTATTTGGCCCCAAAATAATATACAAGAATAGAACTATATTTAAAATAGCCCTAAACATGTTCCACAATAAAAATCATTTTTAACTGTTACTATATGCTAAATAAAGTGGATATTCAGAAAGCTCTTGTTTCACTGAATCCAATGGTATAAAGTTTGCAAAAATCCAACGTGGCATTCAAAAGTTATAAGAATTTGAAGTTTGAATCTAAATCTGGTTTTAAATTCTAAATTCAGATCTAACCCTAGCCACGCGTCGCGCTGTGATTGGCGCGTACCGCTTCGGTCGGATCACGCTCTGCAGCCGCAGGATTTTAAACAGATCGTACGCTCCAGATCGCGTACCGCTTCGGAATTAAGTGAATCTATCCTAGCGCTACGATACAGATCCAACGTTCTAAATCAATCGGCCAAAATCGGGCGGCGCTTCTCAGCTGTGCGCGGCGGCGACGACCAGACGGTGGCGGCGCCGGCGGTACAGATCGCTAGGGGGATGGGGAAGATGCTCACCGAGACCGCGAGGATGTGGAGATGCTCGACGTGTGATCATCTCGGCAAGGGGCACTCAGGGTTGCGGTAGATTTCTCGCCGGAGTTGGATCTGGCAACGGCGGTTCTGTTCGAGGTTGGAGGCGACGTTGTAGATCACTAGGATGCCAAAGGGAGGTGTGGTTAGATGCGGAAGACCACGGAGATCATGCGAGCGTGAACGACAAGGTTCGGGGCGGTCTGGACTTACCACTAGAGCTCGCCGGAGTTCGTACAGGAGGCGGTGACGGTCAGTTGTCGACGTTGCCGAAGCTACGGGTCATGCGAAGGTAAACGGAGGGTGTCAGAAGATGCACAGAGGTTCACTGAACCAGATAAAGTAAACGCGAGAGTGAGGGAAGCTCGAGGCTCACCGGAATTTGCCGGCGCAGTCGTCGGAGACGGTGGGGTTGCAGAGAGCAATGCGCGCAGCCTGGGGGCGTTCTGTGCTTGGGGTTTTGGGGAAAAGAGAGAGGGGACAGAGGGGTTTCTTATAGCCTGGTCACGAGCGAGAATCACTCTGCCAATAACTCGAATTGACGCCGCGAATTAAAACCAGAAACGCCCGCGTTGATTTGGGGATGAACGGGTTGTGCGGGTGGAGACGACGCTGGCGTGGAGTTGGTCCGCTTGTCAGTGAAATGCGCAAGATTTCGGTGGGGTCGGGCTGTCAGCGTCTGTTTGCGTGCGCTCGCGCGTGAGAGGATAAAAGGAAGTCCCCGGGTGGGCTTGCTGGGCTTGATTGGCTGCTGGGCCAGATTCTGGCCGCGTGGCCTTTTTCTTTTGTTTGCTCCTTTTCTTTTTCTGTTTCTATTTTCTGGAATGATTTTTGATATGAATTTCAAATCCTTTTGAATTCAAACAAATTTGGGGATCTTGCAGGGCTCTGTGGTTTCAAAAACAGTCAATTAACTAAGTGGTTACCTTGTAAGATTTGGTCTAGCTTGGGTTTCAAAAATAAACAGAGATTTTGCTATGGTTTGCAAATATTTGAATTTAGGGTTTTGAAATCATTTCTAAATTTTTAATCTTGGTTAAAAGCTTCACATAATCTTTCCAACAATGGAGTCAAGCAATCAAGTACTTAAGCTTCCAAATTTCAAAGTGTGATGGTCATTTTGGAATCAAATGTCTACATGAAATCATAGTCTCAATTTCTGTTTCTAAGTGATTTTTGAGAAAACCCTAAATGAATGAATGATGCATAGATGATATGAATGAGTTTTGAAACTATGATTTTTGGGATGTTACAAATCTAACTCCCTTAAGATGAATCTCGCCCTCGAGATTCGGTTTGGCTAGCAAATAGGTGAGGGTGGTCTTTCCGAAGATCATCTTCTCTTTCCCATGTTGCTTCCTCTTCGGAGTGATGTTTCCATTGCACTTTACAAAACCTGATAGTCTTGGTCCTGGTGACTCTTTCTGCTGTCTCTAGAATTTTGACAGGATTTTCCTCATAAGTGAGATCACTTTCTAGCTGAACTTCCTCCAAAGGTATGGTATCCTTCAAAGAAGACTCTTCCATTTCTGGGTGACATTTCTTAAGTTGACTCACATGAAATACGTTATGGACTGCTGATAGAGATTCTGGCAATTCAACTTCATATGCAACTTCTCCCTTGCGACTTAGAATCTTAAATGGCCCAACATATCTTGGTGCCAACTTTCCTTTGACTCCAAATCTTTTCACTCCACGGAGTGGTGATACCCTGAGATAAGCTCTATCCCCAACATCGTAGGTGACTTCTCTACGCTTAGAATCCGCGTAGCTTTTCTGTCGGGATTGTGCTATCTTTAATCTGTCTTTAACCAATTTAACTTTCTCTTCAGCGTCCTTGATAAGATCAGGTCCAAATAAGCTCCTTTCTCCCACACCATTCCATAACAATGGGGTGGTACATTTCCTTCCGTAGAGTAACTCAAACGGTGCCATTCCAATACTAGATTGATGGCTGTTATTGTAAGAGAATTCTGCGTAAGGCAAACTTTCATCCCAACTTGCTCCATAATCTAAAGCACAGGCTCTCAACATATCCTCAAGAATTTGGTTGGTTCTTTCCGTTTGTCCATCCGTTTGAGGATGAAAAGCAGTGCTAAACTCCAATCTCGTTCCTAAGGATTCATGAAGTTGTCTCCAAAAGTGAGATGTGAACTGGGTTCCTCTATCTGACACAATACTCTTTGGCACACCGTGAAGGCATACAATTCTGCTCATGTAAATCTTAGCTAACTTGGCACTTGTATAAGTTGTCTTCACGGGTATAAAATGAGCCACTTTTGTTAGGCGATCCACTACTACCCATATGGAATCATATCCTGATCTGGTCCTTGGTAATCCGGTAATGAAATCCATACCAATATTTTCCCACTTCCATTCAGGAATAGGCAGTGGTTGAAGCAGACCTGCTGGTTTCTGGTGCTCCGCTTTGACTCTGCTACACACGTCACACAAGGCAATATGTTCGGCTATGTCTCTTTTGAGATTGTTCCACCAAAACCTTTCCTTCATGTCCATGTACATCTTGGTGTTTCCCGGGTGGATATAATATGGAGAGTTGTGACCTTCTTGTAAGATCAGTTTCCGTAACTCCGGGTCTTGTGGAACACATATACGTTTCCCGTGCCATAAAGTACCTTGTTCATCTATATGGAAATTCTTAGCCTTCCCTAGACTAATATTTACCTTAATCTTTTCAATTTCCTCATCAGTCTTCTGGACTTCTCGGATCTTGTCCAATAGAGTGGGTTGAACATCTAAGGACATGATATGCCCTTCTGGTACAATCTCCAATCTGAGTTCTTTGAATTGCTTACACAAGTCGTCTGGCAATTCCCCTTTGATAAGGCCATTTACAAATGTCTTACGACTTAGAGCATCCGCTACTACATTTGCTTTTCCCGGATGATATTGCAAACTTAAGTCGTAATCCTTAATAAGTTCTAGCCATCTTCTTTGTCTCATGTTGATTTCCTTCTGAGTGAAGATATACTTCAGACTCTTATGATCGGTGAACACTTCACACTGCTTACCCAAAAGGTAATGTCTCCATGTTTTGAGTGCATGGACGACAGAGGCTAACTCTAAATCATGAGTAGGATAGTTTACTTCATGTGTTTTGAGTTGTCTCGAAGCATAGGCTACGACTTTACCATTTTGCATAAGTACGGCACCCAAACCTTGATGAGAAGCATCACAATACACTTGGAAATCCTTTTCCAAATCTGGCAGACATAGAACTGGTGCTGTTACAAGTCTCTTCTTTAATTCTTGAAAACTGACTTCGCAACCTTCAGACCAAGCAAACTTCTTGTCCTTCTTTAGCAATTTTGTCATAGGCTTAGCAACTTTCGAGAAATTTTCAATGAACCTTCTGTAGTAACCTGCTAAGCCGAGGAAACTACGAACTTCTTTCACATTCTTAGGTGATTCCCATTCTGTCACAGCTGAAACCTTAGCAGGATCAACTGCCACACCATCTTTTGTCATAACATGACCAAGAAAACCAACTTTCTCTAACCAAAACTCACACTTGCTGAATTTGGCATAAAGTTTATGTTCCCTCAGTTTCTCAAGTATCAAGCGTAAGTGTCTTTCATGCTCTTCCTTGCTCTTGGAGTAAACCAAGATGTCATCGATGAAAACAACAACGAACTTGTCAAGGAACTCCATGAACACCTTGTTCATCATATTCATGAAGTATGCTGGAGCGTTGGTTAATCCAAAAGGCATTACAGTATACTCATACAATCCATACCTTGTGGTGAACGCTGTTTTTGGTATGTCTTGCTCTCATATCTTGAGTTGAAAATAACCTGACCGAAGATCAATCTTCGAGAATACACATGCTCCTTCTAGCTGATCAAATAAGTCGTTGATTCTTGGCAAAGGATACTTGTTCTTGATTGTAACCTCGTTGAGAGAACGGTAGTCAATACATAATCTTTGGGTTCTATCCTTCTTCTCCACGAACAATACTGGGGCTCCCCAAGATGAAGAACTTGGTTGAATAAACCCCTTCTGTAACTGTTCTCCTAGTTGTTTCTTGAGCTCCTTTAATTCATCAACAGACATTTTGTACGGTCTCTTAGCTATTGGTCCTGATCCTGGCACCAAATCTATCAGAAACTCCACATCTCTATCCGGTGGCATTCCTGGTAACTCTTCCGGAAACACATCCGGATATTCACACACAATTGGTACACTTTCCATGCTAACCCCCTTAAGAGAATTCAGCTTACTTCCTTTGGATTCAAAGTTTGACTTAAATTTTATTCTCTTTCCTTCTGGGGTTGTGAGTGTAACTGTACGTTTTGCACAATCTAATACTCCTTCATACTTAGCCATCCAATCCATTCCCAATATTACATCTAGTCCTTGAGAATCTAGGATTATCAGGCTTACTGGAAACTTATGTTTACCAAACTCTATGATGAGATCCCGGCATCCAAGGCTTACTATCATGTCTCCACCCGGAGAACTAACCTTTATTGGACACCCAATGTTTTCTGATGCAAACCCATTTCTATCCACAAATGCCTTTGATATGAATGAATGAGATGCACCTATCAAAGAGTACAAATGCTGAAATTGAATTAAGTCTGAACTTACCAGCCACGGCATCAGGTTCTTCATAGACCTCCTCCACATTGATGTGATTAACCTGTCCTTTCTGGAAAGGATTCGGCTTGTTAGGTCCTTCCACCTTCTTTTTGGGGCACTCATTTGCATAGTGTCCCATCTTCTTGCATTTGAAGCATTCAACCTGACTGATGTCCTTTTTAGGAGGTTGGCCTCCACTTCCACTACCATTTCCACCATAGTGGCTCTTATGTCCACCCTTGTGGTTCTTGTACTTGTCCTTGTCATGAATGCGGTGATGCTTGTTGTCATGACGGTTGTGCTTGCTGAATTTCCCATGTTTATGGGATCCTGAGTTGCCAGTGTCATCATAGTGAGATCGTTTGTGAGACGATCCCGAGCTGTGTTTGTCGGAGTGTTTCCTCTTTCTACTCTCGACTTGCTTCATTTTACTTTCCAAAATAGCAGCCTTGTCACACAACGACTGATAAGTTGGAACATATGCCACAGACAACTGTAGGTTCAGCTCATCATTCAAACCTTCCAAGAACTTCTCCTTTCTCTTGGCATCAGTATCAACCTCATCCGGTGCGTAGCGCGCCAGATTGTTGAATTCCTCTATGTATTTTGCCACGCTGCGGTGGCGCTGTTTCAGGTTGTGAAACTCTTTCTTTTTAAGGATCATTATCCCTGATGAGATATGAGCTGTGCGAAATCCATCTTCAAAGATGGCCCAAGTCACCTCATCAATAGGAGTGGTGATTTGGAAGTTGTCCCACCATGTAGCGGCTGGTCCTTCCAACAGATGTGCTGCAAACCTGACCTTTTCAGCATCCGTGCAGCCCACAGTCACTAAGTCTTTGTTCACGGAACGTAACCAGTCATTGGCTACCATGGGATCAGTTGTTCCCGAAAACTTTGCTGGCCTCAGACGCAGAAATCTGGTGAGCATATCGAAACCCGGAGGGTTGTTGTTGTTGTTGTTGTTGTTGTTGTTGTTGTTGTTGGGGTCGTTGTTGTTGTTATTATTCTGGTTTTGGATGAACGTTGTCATCATTTGCATAAGCTGCGTTTGCGCATTCATCATTTGTTGCATTTCCGGGGTGATGTTGTTGGGGTTGGGGTTTGCGCGACGGGGAGGCATCTGTGGTTTGTTCAAATAGATAAGAATGAGATACCCATAGATGTTTCATGCACAATACAACATAAGCAAACACATAACAAGCAACATAAGAATAGAAGTTCAACAACCACATAAAAAGCACATGAAGTAAAACACACAAGTGACAAGCCATCCACATGTCGGATGGTCCAATAATAAGTTCACAATAACAAGTATGAATATGAAAAAGTAAACGAGTAGTCAAATCTACTCATCAGCGTCAATCTCCTCCTCAACGAAGGTAAGACCTGCGTTCTCCATCGCGGTCTTGTTCTCCTCAATCGTAGTGGTCAAGGAATCGACCTTGGCCTTGAGAGCCCTCTTCTGGGAGCGAAGCCTCTCAATGACCATCTGCTACTGCTCAAGCTCGAAGTCCTTGGACTTCAGTTCCTCGGTCATGTCCCGGATTTTCTTGTTCCTATCCTGGACGCGTTTCTCCTGAATCCTGAACTTGCGATCCTGAGCCTCAAACTTTGTCTCCATTTCCTTGATCATCTCATCCTGCCGTGCGAAAAGCTTGTCCTTCTCGCGTAGCTGCACCTGAAGCTCTTCATTGCCTAGCATGACGTTCGTCCTGTCCGTATCTACGTGCCTGAGAAGAGTCTCTAAGTCCTGAAGATAGAGGCGTATCGGCTCCGCAGTGCTCCTCGAGTCGTCCTCAAAGTCGATGGAATCTCCATCTGCATCACGCCTTCCGAAGGCGTGGAAGTGAGTGCCCCTAACCTGTCGGGAGTGACGGCCTAACAGTCGTCCTATCAGGTCCTGCATGACTACCTCCATGCCTCTCTCCCTGTCGTCATGCATCAGCTTGAAGACGATGGCCTCCGTAGTAGGCTCAGTCTGGCGCCCGGGCTGGCTCACCTTGAAGCCCCAGAGGTCCTTCCTCTCAAACTTGGTGAGTGGGTACACCGTGATGGTAGGAAGAGGGAGATCGAGCAGAGTGGTAAGCTCAACGATACGGGGTCCGAAACGAGTAACCTGGAACTCCTCAACGGTGCTGACGGCAATAGGCATCTATTTATAACATGGAAAAAGTTAGAACAACACTTATGTAAAATGAACACAAAACAATCATCTCATACATAACCTTGGAACACAATTTCATTCAAGTCATGCTTACATAAATCCATTACATCAAACAAGGTCCAACTTATTTAAGGTATCATTTTGGAAATTAAGGTGATAAGTGGTGGTCCAACTAACGAAGTGTTCTTACAATCCAATCTCACGGGATCTATTATTAAACACAATGTTCCTAGAGGCAATCCACCAATCTTGCTCTCTTGACTCTATCACTAAGTCTATAACATCTCCTCTTATCTCTTGGTTGGTGTCTTCCAACTCTTGAGTAAGCTCCTTTTCTTTCTCTAAGTCCTTTTGGAGGTTGAGCATTCTGCACTTGACTCTAGCACTTAGTTCTTTGATAGTCCTCCAAGCTGCATCCCTGGCTGACTCAAAGAATGTGGTGTGCATTGTAGTGTTGGTGTACATGCAGAATCCCCTTTATTTGTGGTTGTCTTCCTTGTTTTTGTACAAGTGAAGTTGCACCCACCAATACTCCACTCCTTCATCCATCACTGGAAAACCTTTGTACACGGCTTCACCATGTGCATCCATTGCTTCCATGAGATCCTTGAGAATACTGGGAAACTCCGTCTCACACTCCAAGGTCATGGTCATGAGTGGTCCCTTCTTCACGGCTTCGTTGATGGAGTTCATCTACAAAGGAGGTTGAAAGAGATTAGAAAAGTTTTACGAGAAGAATAGACAAGTGTAGAAGTAGTTGAAAAACTTTTTCCTTAGTGGTTTTCCAATCCTAGGGTCATAATCCTACAGGCAACCTGGCTCTGATACCATCTGTTAGACCCCTCCTTTATAAAGGAAAGGATCCCTGTGATTGCAATGCTAGTCCCTGGATCAATGCTAGCATCCACAGTTTAAGATGAAGTACACAGATACAAAGGTTGTTTATTACATTCATTCCAGAGATAAAATATAGTCTTTTACAACTCATGGCCATAGGCCTAATACAAGAGTTTTAATGAACAAGTAATAAACATAAGTCTTCATCTTCATGTGCCACAGGCAAGCATGTTGAGTGTAGACTCATGACTCCTATTCATCATCAGAGTAACCTGCAACATCACAAGTTACAGCCACAGAGGGTCAATACTTTGGAATAGTATTGGCAAGTGATACCTTGTTATATTTTAAGTGGACTTTATTACTATATGCATTTTTGGCTAAGTGTAGCTTGGCTTGCTTTGCTTGAAAATAGACTTTACCTATTAGTTGAAATTACTAAGTTTTTCTTTGTCAAAAACATTCCCAAGGAACCACCAATAGACATTGAGGTCCTTCACCCTTGTTCACCCATCAATTTTTATTTAGAAGTTGGAGTGATGAGATTCTTGTAGCTTCCATGTCTTGATGCTCAAAGTGTCCATTTCCTTGGACAAGGCTAAGTACTTAGGTTTTCCATCTGCAGAGGTTGTGCACTTTCCCCACCAGACTTGGTTTCCCAAGACAGGACCTTTCAGAAGCTTTTCCTTAGTCAAATGGACGCGCTCCAACCTATCATCCCATCTACCACCAACTGTCCAAGAGACTAAGTTCTAGCAACCTATATGATCATGGCAGAGCCCATATTGCCAAGTGGTTGCACTATAAGCTTTCTCAACACTTGGCCTCCAAATCCCTTTGTGCCTGGGTGGCATTCCACAAGTGAGATACACAACCCAAGTCCATGGCCTTGTGTAACCACTCAACATAACCCAATCTTTCCATTCCACCCAGGAGGTTCATTTGACTTAGTTGTTTTATTAAGAAAAATATAAGTCTCTTTGACTTAGAATATTTTTATCATAAACAAAATAGATGTTCACCACCCTTGTTTACTACAAGCTAGGCTAAGCAAAGTATGGTATCTTATCTTAGGAAAATTTCCCTAGCAATTCTACTCCTTCACTCTACTTAGGATTTCCCATCTTAGCACTAAGCAAAATATCATGCATTTACTTTAGCAAAATATCTAATGCAAGTATAAAACTTAGGATAGGAAATTCATGAAAATATCACTTGCCTTGGTAGGGGGAAGAGTAGCACTCTTCACAATCACAATCACTAGCAAAATCTACACAAGAAACAGTAACATACAATTACACACAATATATATTTACAACCAAAAATAATATGAATGCATGCATGCAAGAATTTACTAAGTGGTGATTTTTGAAAATTATACCAAGTATGTTCATGAGTACAGAAACTTAACAAGACACAAGTTTGCCAACTAAACTTATTTGGCCCCAAAATAATATACAAGAATAGAACTATATTTAAAATAGCCCTAAACATGTTCCACAATAAAAATCATTTTTAACGGTTACTATATGCTAAATAAAGTGGATATTCAGAAAGCTCTTGTTTCACTGAATCCAATGGTATAAAGTTTGCAAAAATCCAACGTGGCATTCAAAAGTTATAAGCATTTGAAGTTTGAATCTAAATCTGGTTTTAAATTCTAAATTCAGATCTAACCCTAGCCACGCGTCGCACTGTGATTGGCGCGTACCGCTTCGGTCGGATCACGCTCTGCAGCCGCAGGATTTTAAACAGATCGTACGCTCCAGATCGCGTACCGCTTCGGAATTAAGTGAATCTATCCTAGCGCTACGATACAGATCCAACGTTCTAAATCAATCGGCCAAAATCGGGCGGCGCTTCTCAGCTGTGCGCGGCGGCGACGACCAGACGGTGGCGGCGCCGGCGGTACATATCGCTAGGGGGATGGGGAAGATGCTCACCGAGACCGCGAGGATGTGGAGATGCTCGACGTGTGATCAGCTCGGCAAGGGGCGCTCAGGGTTGCGGTAGATTTCTCGCCGGAGTTGGATCTGGCAACGGCGGTTCTGTTCGAGGTTGGAGGCGACGTTGTAGATCACTAGGATGCCAAAGGGAGGTGTGGTTAGATGCGGAAGACCACGGAGATCATGCGAGCGTGAACGACAAGGTTTGGGGCGGTCTGGACTTACCACTAGAGCTCGCCGGAGTTCGTACAGGAGGCGGTGACGGTCAGTTGTCGACGTTGCCGAAGCTACGGGTCATGCGAAGGTAAACGGAGGGTGTCAGAAGATGCACAGAGGTTCACTGAACCAGATAAAGTAAACGCGAGAGTGAGGGGAGCTCGAGGCTCACCGGAATTTGCCGGCGCAGTCGTCGGAGACGGCGGGGTTGCAGAGAGCAATGCGCGCAGCCTGGGGGCGTTCTGTGCTTGGGGTTTTGGGGAAAAGAGAGAGGGGACAGAGGGGTTTCTTATAGCCTGGTCGCGAGCGAGAATCACTCTGGCAATAACTCGAATTGACGCCGCGAATTAAAACCAGAAACGCCCGCGTTGATTTGGGGATGAACGGGTCGTGCGGGTGGAGACGACGCTGGCGTGGAGTTGGTCCGCTTGTCAGTGAAATGCGCAAGATTTCGGTGGGGTCGGGGGCTGTCAGCGTCTGTTTGCGTGCGCTCGCGCGTGAGAGGAGAAAAGGAAGTCCCCGGGTGGGCTTGCTGGGCTTGATTGGCTGCTGGGCCAGATTCTGGCCGCGTGGCCTTTTTCTTTTATTTGCTCCTTTTCTTTTTCTGTTTCTATTTTCTGGAATGATTTTTGATATGAATTTCAAATCCTTTTGAATTCAAACAAATTTGGGGATCTTGCAGGGCTCTGTGGTTTCAAAAACAGTCAATTAACTAAGTGGTTACCTTGTAAGATTTGGTCTAGCTTGGGTTTCAAAAATAAACAGAGATTTTGCTATCGTTTGCAAATATTTGAATTTAGGGTTTTGAAATCATTTCTAAATTTTGAATCTTGGTTAAAAGCTTCACATAATCTTTCCAACAATGGAGTCAAGCAATCAAGTACTTAAGCTTCCAAATTTCAAAGTGTGATGGTCATTTTGGAATCAAATGTCTACATGAAATCATAGTCTCAATTTCTGTTTCTAAGTGATTTTTGAGAAAACCCTAAATGAATGAATGATGCATAGATGATATGAATGAGTTTTGAAACTATGATTTTTATGATGTTACAGCCCTGCCCCTCCTCTTATAGGTGGGAGGTGCGGCCAATGGGAGGGGAGTCCCTCCCCAAGTCAGCCTTGGGTGGCGCGCCGGCTTGGAGAGGAGACTCCTCCCCCAAGTCGGTTCCAACCACCTCTTGCTTGTTTCCCACAGTTTCCTGTTTTAGCCGTTTGACTTTCAAATTGGCCATTTGACTTTTCTATTTTAGGATTCAATTTAATCCTTTATTTGGAACAGCAAGAACACTTAGTACATGATGCAATCATTCCAATATGTAATGACACATTCATGTACCCCTCCCCCTCCCGGAGTGCCGGACATTCCGGAACCTTCCAGAACATTCCCGATGAAAACACCAGAATCATTTCCGAACTCCGAAACGGGACTTTCCTTATATGAATCTTATTCTCCGGACCATTCCGGATCACCTCGTGATATCCCGGATCCCATCCGAGACTCCGAACAACATTCGGTCTCTTTCTCATAATACCATAACTACTCAAACAACGTCGAATCCTTAAGTGTGTCTCCCTACGGTTCGTGAATTATGCGGACATGATCGAGACACTTCTCCGATCAATAACCAATAGAGGAATCTGGAAATTCATATGGCTCCCACATATTTCTACGATTACTTTGCGATCGAATGAACCACTTACATACGATACCAATTTCCCTTTGTCTCACGATAGTTTACTTATCCGAGGTTTTGATCGTCGGTATCTCTGCATACCTAGTTCAACCTCGTTACCGATAAGTACTCTTTTCTCGTTCCCGTGATATGTGATCCCTTGTGAGCCAGTCACATGCTTGCAAGCTAATTGGATGACATTTCACCGAGAGGGCCCAGAGTATATCTATCCGTCATATGGATGGACAAATCCCACTCTTGATCCATGTGTTTCAACCAATACTTTCTGAATACTCAATGCCACCTTTATAGCCACCCTGTTACGGTGTGGTGTTTGATGACATCAAAGCATCCATCCGGAAAAGGTGATATGCATGATCTCATGGTCGAAGGAATTAGGTTACTATGTATCAGAAAGCATATAGCAATTGAACTATTGAAATGACTTGATCTTTATGCTACGCTTATCTATAGGAGTATGTCCATCACATCATTCTCCTAATGATATGATCCTGTTGTTAATAACATCTCTATGTTCATGATCAGGAAACCATGATCATATATTAACCAACAAGCTAGTTTAACAAGAGGCTTTACTAGGGACTCTTATTTTAGTTTACAAATCACACAAGTATTAATGTTTCCGGTTAATACAATTATAGCATGGTATGTAAACATTTATCATAAGTGTGAAGATATGATAATAACCACTTTATTATTGCCTCTTGGGCATATCTCCAACACTCATCTCCAGGATTTGCCCCAAGAACCAACAGACCCCCGATGAACCGTCCGACCTATCCCAATCGTGGAAACCCTAGACCTGGAGGAAATTACAACAACCCCGGCAACTCTAACAATTTCAACCGTGCCTCACCCAAGTTCAACAACAACAATGCTACCGCCAACACCAACACTGCCCCGAAGACTGGAAGCAATGATGTGCATGTAGCAGCAAAGGACAAGTCGCAAGTGACTTGTTATGACTGTGGAAATAAAGGCCACTATTCCAACGAGTGCCCCAACAAGAAGAATGTCACAGAACCGAATGCCAAAGCCCCATCTCAGCAGCAGCGTCGTGTTCAGCCGGGAAGGAGAATTGCCCCAGGGAATTCACTCAGCTGCAATGGTCGTCTTTTTCTCATGCATGCTGAAGAAGCTCAAGAAGCGCCAGACGTCATGATGGGTATGTTTTCTGTTAATTCAGTACTTGCACGAGTGTTGTTTGATTCTGGTGCATCACACTCATTTGTCACCGAAGAATTTGCATGCACTAGTAAAATTTAACCAACAAAACTGAAGCATGTTATGATCGTTCAAATTCCCGGATCAACCACCAAGGCTAGGCAAATTTGCAAAGCCATACCTATCCGAATCCATGGCATAGATTTTTATGCTAATCTGATAGTACTCAGAACTAAAGGTTTGGAAGTGGTACTAGGAATGGATTGATGTCCAAACATAAAGGATTGATTGACTGTGCCAAGAAAGCCATAACCATGACCAGTACAGCCGGAATATCAGTCGAGCATATATCTGAAACCTTACCTCACCAATTCAAGTGTAACAAGAGTATAGCCCAACCTACCATTGACCAAGTCCGGATAGTCTGTGAATACCCCGATGTATTTCCAGATGTTTTTCCCGGTATGCCCCCAGATCGGGATATCGAGTTTATCATTGAACTAATCCCCGGAACCGGACCCATAGCCCAGAGACCCTATAGTATGAACCCGTTAGAGCTAGCAGAACTGAAGAAGCAACTGGATGCCATGCTGGAAATAGGATTGATTCAACCAAGTGCGTCACCATGGAGGTCACCTGTCATGTTTGTGGACAAGAAGGATGGAGGTAACCATTTGTGTACGGATTATAGGAAGTTGAATGACATCACCATCAAGAACAAATACCCCTTGCCCAAGATAGAAGATTTGTTTGATCAGTTGACCGGTGCCAAAGTGTTTTCTAAGATTGATCTTAGGACTGGCTATCATCAACTCAAAATTCGGCCAGAGGATATTCCCAAGACTGCCTTTACTACCAGATATGGATTATACGAGTATACCGTTACGTCCTTTGGATTAACCAATGCCCCCGCTTATTTCATGAATCTCATGAATAAGATTTTTATGGACTTCCTGGATAAGTTTGTCATTGTTTTCATCGATGACATTCTGTGTTTATTCCAAATCAGAAGAAGAACATGAGCTACACCTAAGGACCATTCTTGGAACCCTTAGAGAGCATCAGCTGTATGCAAAGTTTAGCAAATGTGAATTCTGGTTACAGGAGGTAGGATTCCTCGGTCACATTGTATCAGCCGGAGGAATTGCCGTTGACCCTTCCAAAGTGAAAGATATAGAAAATTGGCAAGCCCCAACCACTCAAACCCAAGTTCGTGCATTTCTCGGATTGGCGGGATATTACCGCAAATTCGTAGAAGGATTCTCGAGTATCGCCAGACCCATGACCCAATTACTAATGAAAGACAAGTTTGAATGGACCGACAAATGTGAAGCGAGTTTTCAAGAACTCAAGAGGAGATTGATCTCAGCCCCAATCTTGATCATGCCAGATATCACGAAGCCCTTCGATGTGTATTGTGATGCATCCAAGATCGGTCTCGGATGTGTGCTAATGCAAGAAGGCAAAGTTATATCTTATCAATCTCGACAACTGAAGCAACATGAGCAAAATTACCCAACCCATGACCTCGAACCCGCAACCGTAGTTCTAGCCCTGAAGACATGGAAGCATTACCTGATGGGAAACCGTTGTGAGATCTATATGGATCACAAGAGTCTGAAGTATATATTCACTCAGAAGGATATGAATATGAGACAGAGAAGATGGATTGAGCTAATCAAGGATTACGATCTGGACATTCACTATCACCCTGGTAAAGCCAATGTGGTAGCAAATGCCCTTAGCAGATTGCCGTGCCGCTTGAACTCCATGATTTTGAAGGAGCAACCAAGTTTGCACAAAGAGATGGAAGATTTTCGAATAGAATTAGTGAGTGAAGGATTTTTGGCTAGCATAGAACTCCAGCCCACTTTGATCAGTCAAATTAAAGAGGCACAAAAGGGAAATGCTAGTATCGACAGAATCAAGCGTCGTATCGGTATGGGCAAAATACCTGGATTCACCGAAGACGAAGAAGGAGTTCTGTGGTACAAAGGACGCCTTTGTGTACCAGCAGATTCTGAGTTGAAAGAAGTTATTCTTAAGGAAGCTCATGATACTCTTTATTCTATCCATCCCGGAGGAACTAAGATGTATCAAGATTTAAAAGAGCAATTTTGGTGGCATAAGATGAAGAGAGAAATCGGAAGCTATATCGCCAAGTGTGATATATGTCAGCGAGTCAAGGTAGGACATCAAAGACCAGCTGGATTGTTGCAACCCTTGTAGATTCCGGAATGGAAATGGGATTCCATTGGAATGGACTTTATCACTGGACTGCCTACTTCTAGTAGGGGAAATGATTCTATCTGGGTCATAGTGGACAGATTGTCCAAAGTCGCCCATTTCTTGCCCGTTAAAACCACATATCAGAGTTCGAAGCTAGCGGAGTTGTACATCGCTAGAATAGTTAGTTTGCACGGAGTCCCCAAGAACGTCGTATCGGATCGAGGAACTCAGTTTACCTCGAGATTCTGGAAGAAAGTCCAAGAAGGTTTAGGAACCCGCTTAGATTTCAGCACCGCGTATCACCCTCAGACCGATGGACAGACGGAGCGAGTAAATCAAATAATCAAAGATATGCTGAGAGCATGTGTGTTAGAATATGGATCCAAGTGGGAAGACTGTCTGCCGTTTGCAGAATTTTCATACAACAACAGTTATCAAGCCAGTTTGCAAATGGCCCCATTTGAATTCATGTACAGAAGGAAGTGTCGCACCCCTTTGAATTGGTCGGAAGTAGGAGAGAGTCAGATTTTTGGACCCGATATCCTAAGAGAAGCAGAAGAGAAGGTTCACAAGATTCGTGAGCACCTCAAGACCGCCCAGTCCAGACAGAAGAGTTACGCCGACAAGAGACGTAGAGACCTCGCCTTCAACATAGGAGATTTTGTTTATCTGAAAGTGTCGCCATTGAAGGGAATGCAACGTTTCCAACTCAAAGGAAAGTTAGCCCCCAGATATATCGGACCTTTCAAAATTCTGAACCGTCTAGGAGAAGTGTCATATCAATTGGAACTACCCGAAGAGATGTAATCTATGCACAATGTATTCCATATCTCGTTACTTCGCAAGTGTCTCGAAGTCCCCGAGAAGACCAAAGTGTTCAAAAATATCGACCACCGGACCATAGAGATCAACGATGACCTGACCTATCCCGAAGTACCCATCCGTATTTTGGAAGAATATTTCAGAACTACCCGAACCCGAAGCATCAAGTTTCTCAAGATTCAGTGGAGCAACCACACAGAAGAGGAAGCTACCTGGGAGCGCGAAGATCACATCAGGACAGAGTTTCCCGATCTCTTCAAATCCTAGGTAATCTTTTTCGTCCTTTTTCAAATCTCGGGACGAGATTTTGTTTAAGGGGGGAAGGTTTGTAACACCCCAAAAATACTAAACTTGGATCATCAAACTCTAATCATCAAATTTAGGGTTAACAAAAACTTTTCTAAATAAAAATATGAATGCATGCATGAGAGTATGCATTTCATTTTGAATTCTTTTGAACCACCTTGTTTGTGTGTTTCTTTGCTTGTAAAATGTTTCTTAGGTCAAATAAACATCATATAAACAATTCCCAAACTTTTCTCAAAGACAAGTAAATCAAAACAAATAAAATAAGGGAATGGTCATTTTGACCAATTTAAGTCCCATGCCTACTTTGGTTGTCTGAAACTTTCAAAACATAACAGAAACTTTTCTGGATCTTTGCACCCCTTGATTGTACTCATAACAAAGTATCAAGGCCCACTTTGTAATCATCCAGAAACTTTCAAATGCATAGTTTAAATGGCAATTCAAAATTGAATCTTTATCATATGAGAAGATCCCACGTTTTCAAAAACCACTCAAACAAGCTCAACTTTCAAAACCCAAGCATCTGCAGACTCACCAGCACCAACCTAGCACACAAACCAAAAATCTTTTCAAAATTCAAAACATGAATTCATGCGGCCATTTCATCAAACACTTGGCATACACAAATCAAACAATATCAAAACACTATATTGTGCAGTGTTTTGAGCCTAACTTGTCCCCTATCTAGATCACAACCAGCTCACTAGATCATCTAGCAAGATTAACCAAGGACTAGCACCACTGTGAGCTTGCCAAAACCATCAATGGTGAACTGCCGAAGCCACCCTTGCCACCCACATGTCGATAGGAAGCTAGGGAGGAAACTAGCCGTGCCAACCTTGTCTGGGAGATCACCCATGCTTCACTGCCCCCTCTCGACCAGCCCTGCCTCGAAGACATCGAACACAACACCCAGGAACGCCGCGCCCGTGCCTCTACCAACTGTGACGAGCCTGCGCCAGAGTGCCCCCCTCGACACATGCCCACAGACCGCGCGCCGCCCTCACCGCGTGCATACATGATCGCCACCATCCCAGGAACACTCCAGACATGCCCATTGCACCGCCTGTGCCCCATAGCCACCGCTCGCCGTCGAAGACGCCGCCTCTGCCGCGCAGAGCGTCGCGTGTTCCAGACCAAACCGCACCGCCCCTACAAGCGCATTAAAGCCATGCCTCTAGCAGCCCGTAGCCATGTCGCCACCCTCGCCCGCCTATGCCGTTCGGTCTCACCGTCGCGACTATAAATAGAGGCCTCCCCCGCTGAATTCTTCACACCATTCCACTCCTCTCTCACCCAGAACCATCCCACCTCAGTCCTAGAGTAAGGCGAGCAGCGCATCGCCAGAATTGCGCCGGAGCAGGCCGCCTCTGGAGAAGAAGGGCGCCGTCGATTTCGTCCACCCCAGGAGCTGCCGCGACCACCCCTGAGTCGCCGTCGTCGACTTTGTCGTTCGCCCGCCTCGCCGTCCCTCGCCCGAACCCCAGTGAGCCCCCAGCAACCCCCACTGGCCGCGCTAGGTTTCTCTCTCGCCGGCGTTACTCAACGTCGACGATGACTCTCAGCCGTTGGATTAGAACCAGATCGAACGTCCCATAGTGCCCCGAACCGCTTCGCGTTTAAAGAGCCACTGACTGGTGGAACCCCCTGTCAGCTGAGCCCCGCACCGCGGAGTGTCACTGGGCCGGCCCGTTAACCTTTCCCGCGCAGCCCAGTTATTTGAATTTAACCTTTTGCATTTTATTTCAAACACACTTCTGTACCCAATTTCAAAAATCAACCCAGGTCGATTCAGTGAACCAAATTTAATGAAACCAATTTTGTTAGAAAGGTCTGGGAATGCTGAATCCAAGCCCGTTGGATTCAAGTCATTTGGATCTATAGATCATACATGGTAAAAATAACAAGGCAGAAGCTTTTCTGCATTCAAACATTTTTCAAATTAAAACCATGATAGCTTTTGAGTTGATTCCTAGTCTCAAAAATCACATTTAACCATACCTTTAAGAATATATAAAAATATATAGGTTTACTTACAGAAATAATGTTCAAGTAATAAAAGAATGCCCCATAGGCATTTCTAGCCACTTTAATTAATTAAAATAAAAGGGTAAAACCTTATTAAATTGTGACACCACTTTAAATCACATTCCCATGGACTAAAATATGTGGTGATGACATGTCTTAACATGATCCCATGTTTGGTTCGGAGAATATTAAATCTTACGTAGTTTTTCAATGAGTAGAAATTACTTTTCTAAAAATAAAAGGAATAAACCAAACTTTAATCTTGTAATCTTAGAGATGATGTTAGATCATCTATAGGACCCTTGTTGTGTGATGATTGCAAGTAGTTAAGTATTGTTTGGTGATTGTGTACCTCGTATTTATTCATAGACGCTAGTACCGACCAAGGATACGAGGAGGAAGGAGGATTCTACGAAGAAGAAGCCGAGTAGAACTTCAACCACTGCTCTGCACAAGGCAATCCGATACTTGCAAGCTATTAACTTATCAAGCTTTGTTAACTAAGTGGACCAATCCAAGCTAACCCTTGCAAGATACCCTACTGATGCAACAAACCACTACTTGTTACGATGCCCACTATATGCCTTAAGCATATGTGATCATATCCACTTGATAAACCAATCCTAGTTTTACTTACAAGCTTTATTACTTTATTTCTTTATCAAAGCTAGTACTTAGAGCTTCCTTAAGTAAATTGTAGATTTAGAAAGATAATTGAAGGTTGCATAAAGAGCATAAAACTTGGCCTAAGCTAGATAATCTTGATGTCATCCTAAGGCATAAGATTAAACTTAGTTAAACTCCAGTAGTGTACCACCCCTTATTAATGCTTACCCCCACTTGTAGATGCTAGTGCTAAGCATAAAACTTGATCAACTTTAGATGGGAATACTTGGTTGAAAAATGGTTATGAAAACCTTGGAATGATGGATCATTCTATTGAAATGTTTTGGACATGTGTTTCCGAACACTTGATGATTTTGGTGATGAAAATGATGAGGAATGAGCCTTAGCCCTTTATAAAACTGATGGTTGTCTGGATGCGATACCATTCCAATTTTATCGTACAACCACAATACCCGAAGATTGGGTAGGGCTTGACTGGAAACTTATGTACCTTAGAATTAGTTCCCTCACGGCCAAGGTCTGAGCTGAGGCTACCTTGTGAAGATTGTCCACCTGTGCAGTACCCAAGATGACAGTTGGTCATGGTTGGGAGGCCAAACTCACAGGAGAGGTGCTTATACTAGGGCGTGTAATTGAAAGGTTAGGATTGATTATCCGCATACTGAGTATGGTGAATTCAGGATTTGTTCCTGACGGATGTATCGAATGTTGTGGTGAAAGTGTACAATATCTGCAGAGTGTCAAACTATTCGAATAGCCGCGTCCGCGGTTATGGACAGTTGGAGTGGCCATACTGTTCCCCCGTCAGATGTTTTCAAAAGACTTGTGAAATCAACTGAGACTTTGACTTGACCACAACAGGGTTGTGGCATGAGATACAAGTTCCCACTTAGGTGTTATAAAGTTCAATTATCTCTATTACTTTTGAACTTAGTAGAGATAAATCTGGATTTTTGCAAAACAACCCTAGAGCTTAGTGTCCTATTACAAAAACCCCCCTTTCACTTGTTAGTATTAGTTTGCGAGTACTTAAAGAGTACTCATGACTTTGTCCCTTGCTATTCCCATGGCCAGACTATGAAGAGGAGTACCTGGAGGATGGACCCCAGGAAGGTTACGACAACTAGGATCATCTCCCATCGTCAGCATTGCCTGTGAACCCCGAAGGTGGAGCTTCGCCTACGCTACCGTTATTATTACGTATTCCGCTACTTGAAGTTGTATTAAGAACTGGATCATGAGATCCCTATTTGTGTAAGAACTTATGTATGGTTTATAATGGATGATGTACTGTGCTATCCAATTCTGTTATGTCTGGCAAAAATGGTAATCCTGGGATTGCGATGTATGGCATAACAGGCATCTGGGATTAAAGATCCGGGTGTTGACAAGATCCCCCCCCTTCGCTACCCAGAACATAGAACCACTCCAAGGATTGAGCCCACACCCGGCACCTAGCTGCCTCTCGGCATCGCAAGCGACTTCTCCAACTAGATATTTCTTGGTGCTTTGGAGAAATCTCGACTTTCCATTTTCTGAACCCGAAAAACTGGCGTTTTCCCATAGGAGGTGAAATATTAGGGAGCGTGGGCCCGAGGCAATTTCCACGCATGCTACACCATGGTGCATGGCCATTCCTAGGAGGTGGGTATTTATCTTGTGGTGTAGTCATGTACTGTATTTTTTCCGAGGTACAACCCGCTAAATGCAGTTTCTTACTGTATGTACCATATAAGACACTCAATTTTCAGGGAATAAAGGTTTGGGGTGCCCCATGGGGTACCTAGGCTGGATGCGTGCCTGGGTCCAAGATTGCACCGACCGTCGCGTTTCCGCGTCCGCTGGCTAGTTTTGCCGTTTTCTTGGGCAGCACCAAACAAAATAAAAAAACATGAAAACGGCTCCTAGAGCCCTTGCATGTGACCCACTACCCTCATAAAATCATAGGCATGGCATACCAGGTCATTTGGCACCCAAGGCACCACCAGGATGTCTATCGAGTGTGAGTAAACATGTCTTCCAACCCTAGATCCTCCCCTCGCTGCCCAGAACATGGAACCACTCCATGCATTGAGCACAAACCAGGCACCTAGCTCCCTCTCGGCCTCACAAGCGACTTCTCTAACTAGAGATTTCGTGGTGCTTTGGAGAAATCTCAACTTTCCATTTTATGAACCTGAAAAACCGGCGTTTTCCCAAAGGAGGTGCAAGATTAGGGCGCGCCCATGAGCCCGAGGCCATTTTCACACATGCTACACCATGGTGCATGGACATTCCCGAGATGTGGGTATTTATCTCGTGGTGCGCGTATGTACTATATTTTTTCCGAGTTACTGTCCGGTAAATGCGGTTTCTAACTGTATGTATGATATAAGACACTCTCAATTTTCAGGGAATAAAGGTTTGGGGTGCCCCATGGGGTACCTAGGATGGATGCGTGTCTGGGTCCAAGATTGCACTGAGCGTCGCGTTTCCGCGGCCGCTGGCTAGTTTTGCCGTTTTCTTGGGAAGCACCAAACAAAATAAAAAAACATGAAAACGGCTCCTTGAGCCCTTGCATGTGACCCACTGGCCTCATAAAATCATAGGAATGGCATACCAGGTCATTTAGAACCCAAGGCACCACTAGGATGTCTATCGAGTGTGAGTAAACATGTCTTCCAACCCTAGATTCCCCCCTCGCTGCCCAAAACATGGAACCACTACATGCATTGAGCCCAAACCAGGCACCTAGCTCCCTCTCGGCATCACAAGCGACTTCTCTAACTAGATATTTCGTGGTGCTTTGGAGAAATCTCAACTTTCCATTTTTTGAACCCGAAAAACCGGCATTTTCCCAAAGGAGGTGCAAGATTAGGGCGCGCCCATGGGCCCGAGGCAATTTTCACGCATGCTACACCATGGTGCATGGCCATTCCCGGGATGTGGTTATTTATCTCGTGGTTCGGGCATGTATTGTATTCTTTCCGAGTTACTGTCCGGTAAATGCGGTTTCTAACTGTATGTACCCTATAAGACACTCTCAATTTTCGGGGAAAAATGGTTTGGGGTCCCCCATGGGGTACCTATGCTGGATGCATGACTGGGTCCAAGATTGCACCGACTGTCGCGTTGTCGCGGCCGCCGGCGGGTTTTCCTATTTTCTGGTTAGTTGTATTAGTCAAGGGGCACTGGTTTGGTTTTTTGAAAATGTGTGATCTTCACATATGATAAAGATTCAATTTGAATTGTCATATGAATGGGGTTGCTAAATGTTTCTGCAAGTTTGAAATGTGGGCTTTGATTCACTTTTACTTGGTCTTGCGAGGGGTGAAAAGAATTAGAAAAGTTTCTGTTTGAAATCTTGGACAAATAACACTCAAAGTGACCTATTGAGAAAGATTGGCAAAAATGACCATTTGCCTTAATTTATTTGTTTTTTGTTTTCTCTTTATTTGTTTCTGCTTGGAAATTGTTTATATGATGCTATATTCATCTTTAAACCATTTCTTGCTATTTAGGTTAATTACAAAAGTTCATTCATGCATTTTAAAGAGATCGTCCTGATATTTGAAAAAGGAATAAAAAAGATTACCTAGGGTTTAAAGAGATCGGGAAATTCCGTCCTGATGTGATCTTCGCGCTCATAGGTAGCTTCTTCTTCAGTGTGGTTGCTCCACTAAATCTTGAGAAACTTGATGCTTCGGGTCCTGGTGGTTCTGAAAGCTTGTTCCAAAATACACATGGGTACTTCGGGATACGTCAAGTCATTGTTGATCTCTATGGTGCGGTGATCAATGTTCTTGAAAACTTCGGTCTTCTCCGGAACATCAAGGCATTTGCGAAGTAACGATATATGGAACACATTGTGCACCGCTAACATCTCCTCGAGCAGTTCCAATTGATATGATACTTCTCCTCGACGATTCAGAATCTTGAAGGGTCCGATATATCAGGGGGCTAACTTTCCTTTGAGCTGGAAACGCTGCATTCCCTTCAAAGGCGACACTTTGAGATACACAAAATATCCAATATTGAATGCGAGGTCTCGACGTCTCTTGTCGGCGTAACTCTTCTGTCTTGACTGGGCGGTCTTGAGGTGCTCATGAATCTTGTGAACTTTGTGTTCTGCTTCTCGTAGGATGTCGGGTCCGAAAATCTGACTCTGTCCTACTTCCGACCAATTCAAAGGGGTGCGACACTTCCTTCCATACATGAACTCAAATGGGGCCATTTGCAGACTAGCTTGATAAATGTTGTTGTATGAAAATTCTGCGAAAGGTCTGAGGGTGATACGCTGTGCTAAAATCTAGTCGGGTTCCTAAACCTTCTTGGACCTTCTTCCAGAATCTCGAGGTAAACTGAGTTCCTCGATCCGATATGATGTTCTTAGGGACTCCGTGCAAACTGAAGATTCTAGCGATGTACAACTCTGATAGATTCGAACTTTGGTATGTGGTCTTGACTGGTAAGAAATGGGCAACTTTGGACAATCTGTCAACTATGACCCAGATAGAGTCATTTCCCCTACTAGAATTAGGCAATCCGGTGATAAATTCCATTCCAACTGAATCCCGTTTCCATTCCGGAATCTGTAAAGGTTGCAAGAGTCCTGCGGGTCTTTGATGTCCCGCCTTGACTCTCTAACATATATCACACTTGGCGATATAGCTTCCGATTTCTCTCTTCATCTTATGCCACCAAAATTGTTCCTTCAAATCCTGATACATCTTCGTTCCTCCGGGTTGGATAGAATAAAGAGTATCATGGGCCTCTTTCAAAATAACTTCTTTCAACTCTGAATCTGCTGGTACATAGAGACGTCCTTTGTACCACATAACTCCTTCTTCGTCTTCGGTGAATACGGGTACTTTGCATGTACCGATACGGCGTTTGATTCTGTTGATACTAGCATTTCCTTTCTGCGCCTATTTGATCTGACTGATCAAAGTGGGTTGAAGTTCTATGCTAACCAAAAATCCTTCACTCACTAAATTCGGAAATCTTCCATCTCTTTGTGCAAACTTGGTTGCTCCTTAAAAATCATGGAGTTCAAGCGGCACGACAATCTGCTAAGGGCATCTACTACCACATTGGCTTTACCGGGGTTATAGTGAATGTCCAGATCATAGTCCTTGATTAGCTCAATCCATCTTCTCTGCCTCATATTCATCTCCTTCTAAGTGAATATATACTTCAGGCTCTTGTGATCCAAATAAATCTCACAACGGTTTCCCATGAGATAATGCCTCCATGTCTTCAGGGCTAGAACTACGCTGCTATTTCAAGGTCATGGGTTGGATAATTATGTTCATGCTTCTTCAGTTGTCGGGATAGATAAGATATAAGTTTGCCTTCTTGCATTAGCACACATCCGAGACCGATCTTGGATGCATCACAATACACATCAAAGGGCTTCATGATATCCGGCATGATCAAGATTGGGGCTAAAATCAATCTCCTCTTGAGTTCCTGAAAACTCGCTTCACATTTGTCAGTCCATTCAAACTTATTGTCCTTCTTTATCAATTGGGTCATGGGTCTAGCGATACTCGATAATCCTTCTACGAACTTGCGGTAGTATCCCGCTAATCCGAGAAATGCACGAACTTGGGTTTGAGTGGTTGGGGCTTGCCAATCTTCGACATCCTTCACCTTCGCAGGGTCAACGGCTATTCCTCCGGCTAATACAATATGTCTGAGGAATTGGGTCATGGGTCTGGCGATACTCGAGAATCCTTCTACGAATTTGCGGTAATATCCCGCCAATCCGAGAAATGCACGAACTTGGGTTTGAGTGGTTGGGGCTTGCCAATTTTCTATATCTTTCACTTTGGAAGGGTCAACGGCAATTCCTCCGGCTGATACAATGTGACCGAGGAATCCTACCTCCTGTAACCAGAATTCACATTTGCTGAACTTGGCATATAGCTGATGCTCTCTAAGGGTTCTAAGAATGGTCCTTAGGTGTAGCTCATGTTCTTCTTCTTATTTGGCATAAATCATAATGTCATCGATGAAAACAACGACAAACTTATACAGGAAGTCCATAAAAATATTATTCATGAGGTTCATGAAATAAGCGGGGGCATTGGTTAATCCAAAAGACATGACAATATACTCGTATAATCCATATCGGGTGGTAAAGGCAGTCTTTGGAATATCCTCTGCACGAATCTTGAGTTGATGATAGCCAGTTCTAAGATCAATCTTAGAAAACACTTTGGCACCAGTCAACTGGTCAAACATGTTGTAACACCCTCAGAATCGGCCCTATGCAAGTTTCAGCGATTCCCGCCAAACCCGCATAGAAACGATTCAAAGGTGCCCACCAGGCACTTTCGTGCGGGTGGAAAACGAAGTAATAACATTACACAACAGTCCTCGATGGGACCCACAGAACAGATATATATACAACACGACTCCATGAGTCAAGAATACAGATATACGGTACAAAGATCCAAATCACCTTGAAAAGATGGAGCGTCCGACTACGGACAAGATGCAAATGGGGCTAAGAGCCCTGAAGAATAACCAATGGCGTCCATAACCCTGCCCAGGCCAAGCCGGAAGGGTAACCCTGCTAACGACGTCGATCTCAAAACCTGCTTAAACAAATGGGGTGCCGACAAAGGGCAAAGGAAAAAAAGAGGAGCGTCAGTACTGAGGCCAGTACACGGCGAGGCTAGAATTCGGCGGTCCTCGCCTAACTAGGTATGGTGGACTGAGCGGCAGCGCAGCATGCACTAAACAACCTATAGAGACTCGATACAACTGGCGGCTATCAGAGAGGGATAAGAAAGACCTATTCGGAACCAACCTGATGCTACCATCCAACAAACCCATCCTGGTGTTTCCCCCTCGAGACCAAACGAGGAAGTCAACCGAGGAACTCACACCGTTGGCAGTTTTATTTATTCAGTTATCGTTGCGGCAATTACTAGTTAGGTATAGATAGTCGTCCTGATAAAATAAGCAGTGGGCACTTTTAGTTAACCATTCCGTGATAGTTGCAACACTTACTAGTCAAATACAATTAGTATGAGATATCCCAAAACTCAGCAGTTGTTGGTACTTTTATTTAGCCATTCCGTTGTAGTTGCCATACATACTAGTCAGGTACAATGGTCGCAAGCGACACTCAAAACAAGCAATTGTGGGCAGTATTATTTAGCCATTCCATTATAGTGAAGTTGATTACTAGTCATTATAAAGTCAAATTTATAGCACTACTTTAGTTATAGTTGTCTATGATCAAGATACTGTGCTCCAAGTCATCCATAACCGCGGACACGGCTTTCAGAAAGTTTTACCCGGCCGGGGTGCACCAATAGCAACACACACTCGATCAACCTCGGAAAAACCAAATCAAAACCCAACGAGGCCTTCACGACAAAGCAATCATAGGATTCAGAAATATTTCAGGGGGCCACCCCTTAAAGTAGACGGACTCAAGGTTGTGGGGACGGCTGTGAACGACTGGGAACCCAAAACTGGGCTTGTCGACACCGCGGAATCGTGCCACGATCCTAAACAGTACAGGGTGCTCCTCGCACAATCGTAAATAAAGCATTAAAGCATGGCATAAGTACAGGATAGTAATAAAACCTCAAACTAGTTTGTGGCCCCAAGAAATAAGACTGAATCAAGCTCTGGCTCAGGGGGGTCCCATAATCCTCCCGGATGTGGATAGCGCGATAAATCAAGGAACAGGTATCAAGCACTCGGGGTCCTACGGGACACAAGTGGACGGTTAACAACCAAATAACATCTATTGCCCACCTGTGCCTCTGCTTACTTACTTCAGTTTTAGTTGTTAAACAGTAATTAAAGTGGACGAAAAGTAAAACCAAGATCATCTCCAACATCAAACATGCAGCAATACACCAACAACTGTGGCACTTGATGCCACGCAACAGCACTTGAGCAAGCGACTACGATGCGCAAGTCCAACTATCTACCAAACAACAGTTAATAGGATGTGTCCAAGGCGATATAAGGCTGCAAGGGATAACACGGGTACGGAAAACTAGAGCATCGCAACACAGATAGCAATAGATCAACCGGAGGGAGTAAATACTATAAAATTAAGATAGGTAGAAAGGGGGAGATGCTCGCCTGAAAAAATTACCGAAGGTTCAACCGAAGATCGGGGCGAAGCTCACATCAACTCAACGGCCTTATCCGCGAAGAACCAAATCACTAGAATAAACACCGGAGGCAATATTTAATACAACGGCAGAAGATCGGCATGATGCATGTATGATGTATGACATGGCAAAGGTGCGATGCAATTAGGTCATATTAAGTTGAACCGGGGTTCCGACAATTAATTAGATGGTTCAAGTTATTTAGAACCCCCGCAATTTAAATGTTGTATTATCAAGACAAAAGATGGCACCGGTTCGCTACACAAATTTAAATGAGGCCAATATAAGGCTAGATTTGCCCGCATATGGGCCCCATATTTAATTATAAGGTGAATCGGCATAAGGCCCCCAGACCACACAAATATGCATGCGAGTATGACAATTTAATATGCAACAAGTTTTATATTTAGCTTTTTATAAAATAGGGCTCGGGAAAGGGTTCACACATTAGGGTTCGGCAGATCTTGGGTTCCGGGGTTCGGGGTCGGTCTCGGGGTTCAGGGTTCGACGGAAACGTTCTCGGACTCCGGGATTTAGGGTCTTCGGGTCGGGGTGGTAGATCTTGTCGCATGAGCGTCACTGCTTCCGGGAAGAGCTTGTCGTCCAGGGTCTCGGTGTCCGGGGTGAAGTACTCGGCGTCCTCGAGGGAGTACTTGTCGCCCATGTGGTCTTCGGTTTCCATGACGATGATCTTGTCGTTTCGATGTCGGGGTCTTGAAATCCGTGAAGAAAGCCTTGTCGCCCTTGGGTGGAGAACTTTTCATCCCGAGGGTCCGTGGCTTCGGCGGAACGTTCTCTGGATCCAGGGTCGAAGAGCTTGGTGTCCGTGAAGGGAACTCGGCGTTTTCGTGTCGAGGTTCTTGGCGGTCATCGGGTTCGGTCTTTGGGGTATACGGTCTTCGAACATCAGATCCATGAAGAAGACATTGGAGTTCCGTGGACGATATGGGGTCAGCGATGCGTGGTAGCTTGGCAGAACCGATCTAAGCTTCGCTCGCTAGCTTCATCAGACTCCTTGGCACACAGGTGGAGATGGTTCCATCAGTTGGAGGTACAGATACTGATCACCATTATCCAGAAACAGCTCGTTACCCGGGCAACAGCACGTATGGGGAGGTGGCCGGCAGCAGCATGGCGGAGTTGTGGTCGGAAGCACCAGTACGGGGACATCGCCGACGGCACCAGCTCGGTGAGGAGGTCGGGGAAGTCGCCGGCAGCAGCTCCGGGTCGACTTAGGCAGCAGTAGTTCCTCCGCGCCTCCCTGCCTCCATCCCTGCGCCGCGCCGCGCTCCAGTGCCCCTACCGCCGGCGCATGTCACTGAAGTTTCCGAGAGCCACCGTCGCGGCGCCTTGGTCGTCCCCGCCGGCCACCACCACGCGTGGAGCTCGCCCCTGCCTTGGCTCGCTCGCCCGGGCCCTCGATCTGACGCGATAGGGGAGGTCAGGAGGAAAAAGGGGACGTAGTGCAGGAGGGGAGGAGGTATGGTGGTAGGGGAGGCGGCGCCGGAGGGGACATGCCGGCGGCCGGCGCCGGAGGGGACAAGACGGGATCTTGGGCGGCTAGGGTTTGTGGCGGGGCTGCGTACCGCCGTTTCCGCGATGTGTAGGAGAGGAGAGGGGTAAGAGGGGCTACCGGGGATGGTCGGCGGGGCAGGGACTCGCCGGAATCTGCCGGCGACGGAGGGGATCGGGAGGAGGAGAGGCGGTGTCGGTGAAGGGTGTGGGAGCGGGGCGAGAGGAGGGTAGGTGGGGGAGGCGGGTCCCGCGGGGTCTGCGGGTGGGGCCAGCGCGCGTGGGGCCGGAGGGGGAGAGAGGGAGCTGGTTGGTGGGGGTGAGTGGGTGGGCCAGACGCGTGGGCCAGGGGGTGGGGAGAGGGTTGACCAGGGAGAGAGAGGGAGGACTGCGGGATGGGCCAGGCGCGAGTGGGGCCCAGGTGTAAGGGAGAGGGTGGCTGAGTGGGTGGAGTGTGTTTGTGTGAGAAAGAGTGAGGGGGGATGGGGGCTGTGGATTGATGATGTGGCGGGGTGGGTAGGAATTGGGGGAGAGGGTGAGGTGGCGAGCTGTGAGTGGTGGGTAAATTGGGGTTGGGTGGTTTTAGGAATTAGGGGGGGCTGATTTAGGTGGACCGTTTTAATACTGGGGGTGGTCGACTGGGTCGAATCGGCCCGTTCGACTGCCCCCACAAAAATAATTAAATAATTTATTTATTTCAAACAGACTTTTGCAACCCGAGAGCAAACAAAACAAAAATAATCCGGTGACCCGGGTTTTGCGTTTGGATCATAGACGGGGCGTTTAGAAAACAAGGACAAGTTTTTCCGCAAATAGTTTTATGCAAGCAAATGCAAGATGATGACGATGCTCGAATGCAATGTGGCATGATGACATGAGCATGCGGTCATGATGATGCAATGCACAAAAATCAACGCGATTTTCTAGTAGTGGTTTTGCGGGATGGCACAATTCGACACCACTAACAATGGATCTCGCCCTCGAGATCCGCCTCATGGTACCAGAAGGAAGATCGGCGGTCTGAATCTTCTCGCCTCGTGTAGACCCTCGCGACACCACTAACAAGAGGTCGTTGTCCGTGATCGTCGAGGGTAACACTCCGGGAACAAAAGGTCGAAGGTAGAGGTATCAACAAATAAAGCCACCTCTAGCTTCCGTGGACGGAGTAAAATCGCTGGATCCACCGATTCGATGTACAAGAGCGAATGATAAGAGTAGTCGGATGGTGATCAGTCCATCGCGCACCCAAACCATTACTCGACACCCGAATAGGCGGATTATGCAACCAACTCTCGGAATTCAGACTGAAGATCTCGACAAGCGAGGTCCGGAAACAAAGGAGTGATGCAGACTCTGCATCGGATCTGGCGTAGATGATGTCGTCGCGTCGGAAAACACCGGAAGGCACAAACAAGGGACAAAGAATGGTACCACAGTAGACGGACTCCTCAGGCAGCATGAACACCAGACGGTAGAACACCGTTAACAAAGGAGGAAGCGAAATCCTAAAGGTACGACGGAACCCAACCACGAGAAATCCTGGACTCGAAGAGAGATAAGAGGTGGATTCAAAACACGCAGAGGTAAGAAGAGAATAGCAGAGGGGTAAGGAGCAAAATCAGACCTAATCAGAACTATCCAACCGATTTTGCAAAAATAGTTTTGACACTCTACTTCGGCCGTTAGCTAGGTTATCCTACAGGCTGGACTTGTGGGGTATCGCAACTGCTGAGCTCTGATACCACTCTGTAACACCCTCAGAATCGGCCCTATGCAAGTTTCAGCGATTCCCGCCAAACCCGCATAGAAACGATTCAAAGGTTCCCACAAAGCACTTTCGTGCGGGTGGAAAACGAAGTAATAACATTACACAACAGTCCTCGATGGGACCCACAGAACAGATATATATACAACACGACTCCATGAGTCAAGAATACAGATATACGGTACAAACATCCAAATCACCTTGAAAAGATGGAGCGTCCGACTACGGACAAGATGCAAATGGGGCTAAGAGCCCTGAAGAATAACCAATGGCGTCCATAACCCTGCCTACGCCAAGCCGGAAGGGTAACCCTGCTAACGACGTCGATCTCAAAACCTGCTTAAACAAAAGGGGTGCCGACAAAGGGCAAAGGAAAAAAAGAGGAGCGTCAGTACTGAGGCCAGTACACGGCGAGGCTAGAATTCGGCGGTCCTCGCCTACATAGGTATGGTGGACTGAGCGGCAGCGCAGCATGCACTAAACAACCTATAGAGACTCGATACAACTGGCGGCTATCAGAGAGGGATAAGAAAGACCTATTTGGAACCAACCTGATGCTACCATCCAACAAACCCATCCTGGTGTTTCCCCCTCGAGACCAAACGAGGAAGTCAACCGAGGAACTCACACCGTTGGCAGTTTTATTTATTCAGTTATCGTTGCGGCAATTACTAGTCAGATATAGATAGTCGTCCTGATAAAATAAGCAGTGGGCACTTTTAGTTAACCATTCCGTGATAGTTGCAACACTTACTAGTCAAATACAATTAGTATGAGATATCCCAAAACTCAGCAGTTGTTGGTACTTTTATTTAGCCATTCCATTGTAGTTGCCATACATACTAGTCAGGTACAATGGTCGCAAGCGACACTCAAAACAAGCAATTGTGGGCAGTATTATTTAGCCATTCCATTATAGTGAAGCTGATTACTAGTCATTATAAAGTCAAATTTATAGCACTACTTTAGTTATAGTTGTCTATGATCAAGATACTGTGCTCCAAGTCATCCATAACCGCGGACACGGCTTTCAGAAAGTTTTACCCGGCCGGGGTGCACCAATAGCAACACACACTCGATCAACCTCGGAAAAACCAAATCAAAACCCAACGAGGCCTTCACGACAAAGCAATCATAGGATTCAGAAATATTTCAGGGGGCCACCCCTTAAAGTAGACGGACTCAAGGTTGTGGGGACGGCTGTGAACGACTGGGAACCCAAAACTGGGCTTGTCGACACCGCGGAATCGTGCCACGATCCTAAACAGTACAGGGTGCTCCTCGCACAATCGTAAATAAAGCATTAAAGCATGGCATAAGTACAGGATAGTAATAAAACCTCAAACTAGTTTGTGGCCCCAAGAAATAAGACTGAATCAAGCTCTGGCTCAGGGGGGTCCCATAATCCTCCCGGATGTGGATAGCGCGATAAATCAAGGAACAGGTATCAAGCACTCGGGGTCCTACGGGACACAAGTGGACGGTTAACAACCAAATAACATCTATTGCCCACCTGTGCCTCTGCTTACTTACTTCAGTTTTAGTTGTTAAACAGTAATTAAAGTGGACGAAAAGTAAAACCAAGATCATCTCCAACATCAAACATGCAGCAATACACCAACAACTGTGGCACTTGATGCCACGCAACAGCACTTGAGCAAGCGACTACGAAGCGCAAGTCCAACTATCTACCAAACAACAGTTAATAGGATGTGTCCAAGGCGATATAAGGCTGCAAGGGATAACACGGGTACGGAAAACTAGAGCATCGCAACACAGATAGCAATAGATCAACCGGAGGGAGTAAATACTATAAAATTAAGATAGGTAGAAAGGGGGAGATGCTCGCCTGAAAAAATTACCGAAGGTTCAACCGAAGATCGGGGCGAAGCTCACATCAACTCAACGGCCTTATCCGCGAAGAACCAAATCACTAGAATAAACACCGGAGGCAATATTTAATACAACGGCAGAAGATCGGCATGATGCATGTATGATGTATGACATGGCAAAGGTGCGATGCAATTAGGTCATATTAAGTGGAACCGGGGTTCCGACAATTAATTAGATGGTTCAAGTTATTTAGAACCCCCGCAATTTAAATGTTGTATTATCAAGACAAAAGATGGCACCGGTTCGCTACACAAATTTAAATGAGGCCAATATAAGGATAGATTTGCCCGCATATGGGCCCCATATTTAATTATAAGGTGAATCGGCATAAGGCCCCCAAACCACACAAATATGCATGCGAGTATGACAATTTAATATGCAACAAGTTTTATATTTAGCTTTTTATAAAATAGGCCTCGGGAAAGGGTTCACACATTAGGGTTCGGCAGATCTTGGGTTCCGGGGTTCGGGGTCGGTCTCGGGGTTCAGGGTTCGACGGAAACGTTCTCGGACTCCGGGATTTAGGGTCTTTGGGTCGGGGTGGTAGATCTTGTCGCATGAGCGTCACTGCTTCCGGGAAGAGCTTGTCGTCCAGGGTCTCGGTGTCCGGGGTGAAGTACTCGGCGTCCTCGAGGGAGTACTTGTCGCCCATGTGGTCTTCGGTTTCCATGACGATGATCTTGTCGTTTCGATGTCGGGGTCTTGAAATCCGTGAAGAAAGCCTTGTCGCCCTTGGGTGGAGAACTTTTCATCCCGAGGGTCCGTGGCTTCAGCGGAACGTTCTCTGGATCCAGGGTCGAAGAGCTTGGTGTCCATGAAGGGAACTCGTCGTTTTCGTGTCGAGGTTCTTGGCGGTCATCGGGTTCGGTCTTCGGGGTATACGGTCTTCGAACATCAGATCCATGAAGAAGACATTGGAGTTCCGTGGACGATATGGGGTCAGCGATGCGTGGTAGCTTGGCAGAACCGATCTAAGCTTCGCTCGCTAGCTTCATCAGACTCCTTGGCACACAGGTGGAGATGGTTCCATCAGTTGGAGGTACAGATACTGATCACCATTATCCAGAAACAGCTCGTTACCCGGGCAACAGCACGTATGGGGAGGTGTCCGGCAGCAGCATGGCGGAGTTGTGGTCGGAAGCACCAGTACGGGGACATCGCCGACGGCACCAGCTCGGTGAGGAGGTCGGGGAAGTCGCCGGCAGCAGCTCCGGGTCGACTTAGGCAGCAGTAGTTCCTCCGCGCCTCCCTGCCTCCATCCCTGCGCCGCGCCGCGCTCCAGTGCCCCTACCGCCGGCGCATGTCACTGAAGTTTCCGAGAGCCACCGTCGCGGCGCCTTGGTCGTCCCCGCCGGCCACCACCACGCGTGGAGCTCGCCCCTGCCTTGGCTCGCTCGCCCGGGCCCTCGATCTGACGCGATAGGGGAGGTCAGGAGGAAAAAGGGGACGTAGTGCAGGAGGGGAGGAGGTATGGTGGTAGGGGAGGCGGCGCCGGAGGGGACATGCCGGCGGCCGGCGCCGGAGGGGACAAGACGGGATCTTGGGCGGCTAGGGTTTGTGGCGGGGCTGCGTACCGCCGTTTCCGCGATGTGTAGGAGAGGAGAGGGGTAAGAGGGGCTACCGGGGATGGTCGGCGGGGCAGGGACTCGCCGGAATCTGCCGGCGACGGAGGGGATCGGGAGGAGGAGAGGCGGTGTCGGTGAAGGGTGTGGGAGCGGGGCGAGAGGAGGGTAGGTGGGGGAGGCGGGTCCCGCGGGGTCTGCGGGTGGGGCCAGCGCGCGTGGGGCCGGAGGGGGAGAGAGGGAGCTGGTTGGTGGGGCTGAGTGGGTGGGCCAGACGCGTGGGCCAGGGGGTGGGGAGAGGGTTGACCAGGGAGAGAGAGGGAGGACTGCGGGATGGGCCAGGCGCGAGTGGGGCCCAGGTGTAAGGGAGAGGGTGGCTGAGTGGGTGGAGTGTGTTTGTGTGAGAAAGAGTGAGGGGGGATGGGGGCTGTGGATTGATGATGTGGCGGGGTGGGTAGGAATTGGGGGAGAGGGTGAGGTGGCGAGCTGTGAGTGGTGGGTAGATTGGGGTTGGGTGGTTTTAGGAATTAGGGGGGGCTGATTTAGGTGGACCGTTTTAATACTGGGGGTGGTCGACTGGGTCGAATCGGCCCGTTCGACTGCCCCCACAAAAATAATTAAATAATTTATTTATTTCAAACAGACTTTTGCAACCCGAGAGCAAACAAAACAAAAATAATCCGGTGACCCGGGTTTTGCGTTTGGATCATAGACGGGGCGTTTAGAAAACAAGGACAAGTTTTTCCGCAAATAGTTTTATGCAAGCAAATGCAAGATGATGACGATGCTCGAATGCAATGTGGCATGATGACATGAGCATGCGGTCATGATGATGCAATGCACAAAAATCAACGCGATTTTCTCGTAGTGGTTTTGCGGGATGCCACACATGTCTTCTATTTTTGGCAATGGGTACTTGTTCTTGATGGTGACATCATTCAACTTCCTATAATCCGTACACAAACGGTTACCTCCATCTTTCTTGTCTACAAACAAAATAGGTGATCTCCATGGCGACGCACTTGGTTGAATCAGTCCAATTTCCAACATGGCATCTAGTTGCTTCTTGAGTTCTGCTAGTTCAGACGGGTTCATACTATATGGTCTCTGGGCTATGGGTCCGGTTCCAGGAATTTGTTCAATGATAAACTTGATATCCCGATCTGGGGGCATACCGGGCAAAACATCTAGAAATACATCAGGGTATTCACAGACTATCCGGACTTGGTGAATGGTTGGATGGGCTATACTCTTGTTTCACTTGAATTGACGGGGAAAGGTTTCAGATACATGCTCGACTGATATTCCGGCTATACTAGTCATGGTTATGGCTTTCTTGGCACAGTCAATTAATCCTTTGTGTTTGGACATCCAATCCATTCCTAGTACTACTTCCAAACCTTTAGTTCCGCGTACTATTAGATTAGCATAAAAATATATGCCATGGATTCGGATAGGGACGGCTTTGCAAATTTGCCTAGCTTTGGTGGTCGAACCAGGTATTTGAACACTCATAACATGCTTCAATTTGGTAGGTTGAATATTACTAGTGCATGCAAATTCTTCAGTAACAAATGAGTGCGATGCTCCAAAATCAAACAACACCCTTGTAAGTATTGAGTTAACAGAAAACATACCCAGCGCGACATCTGGCGCATCTTGGGATTCTTCAGCATGCATGAGAAAGAGACGGCTGTTGCGGTTGAGCAAGTTCCCTGGGGCAAAACTTCTTCTACGCTGAACACGACGCTGCTGCTGAGCTGGGGCATTTGCATTATGGGCTACGGCAATCTTCTTGGGGAACTTATTGGAATAGTGACCCTTAGTTCCACATTCATAACAAGTCACTTGCGACTTGTCCTTCGCTGCAACAGGCACATCATTGCTTCCGATCCTTGGGGCAGTGTTGGTGTTGGTGGCGGCATTGTTGTTGTTAAACTTTGGTGGGGCACAATTGAAATTTCTGGAGTTGCCGGGGTTGTTGTGGTTTCCTCCGGGCCTTGGGTTTCCATGGTTGAGATAGGTCGGACGGTTCATCGGGGGTCTGTTGTTTCTTGGGGCAAATCCTAGAGATGGGTTGGGGCGATACTTTGGTGTATGGTGGGTTCCTCGTTGATGCATCATGCGACGCTTGCGGTTCTCATTAGCTTGGTTGATCTTTCCTTCCATCTGAATGGAAGAGTCGACTAAGGCTTCAATATCAGCAAAGGGGATATTGACTACCACCGTCTGCATTTCATCGTGCAGACCATTCAAGAATCTCTCTTTATTATTGCCTTCAGTGTCGATCTCATCTGGTGCATACCTAGCCAATGACAAAAGTTTGTCATGGTATTCCACTACTGTCATTCTCCCTTGAGTCAGTTCCCTAAATTCATCTCTCATCCTCTTGATTAAACCTAGTGGCACATGGGTTCTGCTAAACTTGACTTTGAACTCTTCCCAAGTCATCATCTGATCTCCTGTCATTGCGCAAACGCTATTCCACCATGCTCTTGCATCTCCGGCCAGATAGAGGGTAGCAAAAAACACTTTCGCGTTAGCTTCCACTCCTACAACTTCCAGATTGTTCTCCATGGTTTCCAGCCAATCATCTCCATCTAGGGGCTCTTATGACTTAGTGAAAATAGGTGTATTGGTGTTTTGGAAATTCTTGAGCTTAGATCCATGGTTGTCCTGATTTCCATGGCCTTGATTGCTGTTGGCCATCAGAGCTATCTGTTGAAGGGTGGCTAGGTTGTCTTGACATTCGACTCTTTCGGCTTCGCGGTCAGAAACCAACATTTGCAAGAGTTGCAACATTGGGTCCGAGGCTGAGTTGCTTCCTCCGCGAGGCATCTGAAGATTTAGGTAGATCATGAGAAAAGAGGGAACTTTCTAAGGTTCAGGGGTTTTTGAAATGTTTTTAGAGTTTTCAAGTTTTGACTCAGGTTTTTCTAGTAACTTGGTTTTCATTCATTCATTCATAGCACACGATACAAACACACACCACAACAAAGAAAAACAGTTGGTTTTAAGAACCATTCTATGAAGCTACAATACAGTGGGACCAATTATAACTCACTAACGCTAGTGCGCGAGTGCTACTACTCCTTGGAGTCAGTGTTCTCATCATCCTCATCATCATCATCGATGAAGGCGAAGTCATCCTCATCGGTGAAGAAGTCCATGGCATGATCCTCCAGAAAGTCATCATCATCACTGAGATAGGAGTAGGGGTCTCCATGAAGGTCTTCCCCTGCATTCTCCCTCTCCTCCAACTGCATGTCTCTCTCGTGGATGGTCTCCTCCAAATCCGTGATCCGGTGGCGAAGACGGACAATGATGCGCTCCTTCTTATCGAGCTGACGGTGACGAGACTTGCGATCCTTCACTAGCATGGCGATGGTATGATCCTTCTTGGCGGCGATGGCGTACTTGTGGTTGGCGTAGGAACGGGCATTGTCCAACTCCTTCTGACGGTCATACATCATGAAGCTGAGATGGTCCAATTGACTCTTCAGCTCGTGGTGGTATGGGGCCTCCAGTGGTTGTCCCATAACATCATGCCTTGGGTAGAACTCACAATGGGTATCGTTGATTTGATTGATAATCAGCCCACACAGACGGGCAAGAGATTCTTGCATTGCCCTGGCCAGTCCATCGAACCAGGTGTTCTCTCTTAGGTGAAGTGAATTCCCTCTGCAGTGGGAGGTTCAATCTTTCCTCGGAGACTTGCAACAACTAACCATTGCAGATCTTCTCCTTCCTGATTATTGAGCTGAGCTCCAAAGAACTCGGGGTGCGGACGCTCCAGCATATCCGATAGCTGGTCCAAGTCACGCTCAAAGATGAGGTCTCCTCCATTCCCCAATTGATAAAACTTGTTGTACTTCACGTCCATCTATAAGAATATAGGATGAGTAAGTTAGTAGAGTGATCAAGTGTGTCAAATTTTATGTACTTTGCAAGAAGTTTTGTGGAACATGAAATTTCATGAAAGAATCCAAGTGATAAGAATGAGAATAAGTTTTTGTAAATACTCACTTCCTTTGGTTTCGAAACTAAGTTGTTGATTCAAACGTCCATTGTAATTAGGGTCTCCTATGGTCAGGATGGCTCTAATACCAACTTGTCAACACCCGGATTTTTAATCCCAGATGCCTGTTATGCCATACATCGCAATCCCAGGATTACCATTTTTGCGAGACATAACAGATTTGGATATCACGGTACATCATCCATTACAAACCATACATAAGGTCTTACACAAATAAGGATCTCATGATCAAGTTCTTAATACAACTCAAGCAGCGGAATAACATAAAGATAACGATAGCGTGGGCGAAGCTCCATTTTCAGGGTCACAGGCAATGCTGACGATGGGAGATGATCCTAGTTGTCGTAAGCTTCCTGCAGTCCGTCATCCTGATACTCCTCTTCATAGTCTGGCCACGGGAATAGCCAGGGACAAAGCCATAAGTACTCTTTAAGTACTCGCAAACTAATACTAATAAGTGAAGGGGGTTTTGAATATGATACACTAAGCTCTAGAGTTGTTTTGAAAAAAGCCAGATTTACCTCTACTAAGTTTAGAAGCAAAGAAATCTAGTTGAAAGTTTTATAACACCTAAGTGGGAACATGAATTTCATATCACTACTCTATTGTGGTCAAGTCAAAGTCATAAATCATTTCATAAGTCATTTTGAAAACATATGACGATAGAACAGTATGTCCACTCCAAATGTCCATAACCGCGGACGCGGCTATTCGAATAGTTTGACACTCTGCAGAGATTGTACACTTTCACCACAACATTCGACATATCCATCAGGAACAATCCTGAATTCACCATACTCAGTATGCGGATAATCAATCCTAACCTTTCAATTACACGCAATAGTATAGGCACCTCTCCTGTGAGTTTGGCCTCCCAACCAGGACCAACTGTCATCTTGGGAACTGCACAGGTGGACAATCTTCACAAGGTAGCCTCAGCTCAGACCTTGGCCGTTAGAGAACCCATACTAAGGTATATAAATTTCCAGTCAAGCCCTACCCAAATTTCGGGTATTGTGGTTGTACGGTAAAATTGGAATGGTATCGCATCTAGACAACCATAAGTTTTATAAAGGGCTAAGGCTCATGCCTCAACATTTTCATCATCAGAAATCATTTGGTGTTCAAGAACACATGTCAAAACATTTCAGTAGAATGACTCATCATTCTAAGGTTTTCGTAACCATTTTCACCAAGTGTTCCCATATAAAGTTGATCAAGTTTTATGCTTAGCACTAGCATCTACAAGTGGGGGTAAATACTAATGATGTGTAATAAACTAGTGGGGATTTACTAAGTTCAATCTCATGCCTTAGAATGACATCAAGATTATCTAACTTAGGCCAAATTTTATGCTCTTTATGCTACCTTCAATTGTCTTTCTAGAATCTACAAGTCACTAAGTAAACTAGGATTGGGTATCAAGTGGTGTAAGCTTGCAAGTAAGACTTGCATAAGTAGGGTATCTTGCAAGTGTTAGCTTGCTCAGTTAATAGCTTGCTAATTCAACTAGAAGTATTAGGCTTGCCTTCTGCAGAGCAATGGTTGAAGTTCTCCTCGGCTTCTTCCTCGTAGTATCCTCCTTCCTCCTCGTATCCTTGGTCGGTACTAGCGTCTATAAATATATACGAGGTACACAATCAGCAAACAATACTTAAATATTTCTAATCATCACACAAAGGTTCACACTAGGTGATCTATCATCATCACTAACATTACAAGATTAAAGAACTTGTCCCATTAATTTTATTTTGAGAAAAGAAATTTCTACTCATTGAAAAACTAATTAAGATTTAATATTCTCCAACTCAAACATGGGATCATGTTGACACATGTCATCACCACATATTTCAGTACATGGCAATGTGATTTAAAGTGGTGTCACAATTTAATAAGGTTTAACCTTTTTATTTTATTTAATTAAAGTGACTAGAAATGCCTATGTGGCATTCTTTTATTACTTGATCATTATGTCTGTAAGTAAACCTATATATTTTTATATATTCTGAAAGGTATGGTCAAATGTGATTTTGGAGAGTTGGAATCAACTCAAAAGCTCTTATGGTTGAATTTTTTAAAAAGTTTGAATGCATAAAAGCTTCTGCCTTGTTATTTTTACCATGGGTGATCTAAAAATCTAAATGGTTTGCATGCAACAGGCTCGGATTAAGCATTCCATTAACTTTCTAACAAAATTGGTTTCATGCATTTTGGTGCAGTAAATCGAGTTGGGTTGATTTTTGAATCTAGGTACAGAATTGTGTTTGAAAATAAATGAATAAACTTAAGTTTGAATTGTTGGGTCGCGTGGGAGGTTTAACTGGGCTGGCCCACTATGCACAACGCACACGCAGGCTGGTTAAGTGGCTGTCCCCACGCGTCAGTGGGACAATGAGGGGCGAAGCGGTATGGGTTGATCTAGGCCATAGGATCTAACTCTAATCGAACGGCTCTGGTTCATCGTCCATGTCGGGCAGCGCCTGCGAGACAGAACCCTAGCACGGAAGGTGGGGGTCATGGGAGGCTCACCGGGGCTCAGGTAATGGTCGACGATGGGAGCGAACGACGAAGTCGATGATGGCGGTTCTCCTTGTACCGACAGCGCAGTGGCTAATTGTTGCAAGTGGCTAATTGTTGCAACTCTCCGAGGAAAGATTGAACCTCCCACTGCGGAAGCAATTCAATTTACATTAAGAGAGAACAACTGGCTCGATGGACTTGCCAGGGCCATGCAGGAAGCTCTTTCCCGTCTGTGTGGGCAGAGCATCAATCAGATCAAGGGTACTCGCTTTGAGTTTTGCCCGAGGCGTGATGCAAATGGACAACCACTAGAAGCACCATACCACCCCGAACTGAAGACTCAATTGGACCACCTTAGCTTCATGATGTACGATCGTCAGCAGGAGTTGGATAACTGCCGTGACTACTCCAACCACAAGTCTGCCATCATCAAGACGAAGGATCAGACCATCGCCATGTTAGTAAAGGATCGCAAGTATCGCCGCCGTCAGCTCGACAAGAAGGAGCGTATCATTGCCCGTCTTCGCCATCGTATCTCATCGTTGGAGGAGACCATCCACGAGAGAGACATGTAGTTAGAGGAAAGGGAGAATGCCGGAGAGGATCTTCGTGGAGACCCCTACTCCTACCTCAGCGATGATGATGATTTTCTGGAGGATCAGGCTATGGATTTCTTCACCGATGAGGATGATTTCGCCTTCATCAATGATGATGAGGATGATGAAACCACAGATTCCGAGGAGTAGTAGCACTTGAGCACTAGCGTAGTGAGTAGTATTCGGTCCCACTATATCGTAGTTTTCAGAATGGTTCTTAAAAGCATCTATTTTTCTTTGTTGTGGTGTGTGTTGTATCGGGTGCTATGAATGAATGAATGAATGAAAAAGCAAGTTGCTAGAAAAATCCGAGTCAAACTTTAAAAACTTTTCAAAGACCCAAAACCTTAGAAATTTCCCTCTTTTCTCACGATCTATCTCAATCTTCAGATGCCACGTGGAGGAAGTGGTTCATCCCCGGACCCGATGTTGCAGATTCTGCAAATGTTGGTTTCTAACCGCGAAGCTGAAAAAGCCGAACGTCAAGCCAACTTAGCCGCCCTTCAACAGATAGCCTAGCTAGCCCACAACAATCAAGGCCACGGAAACCAGGACAACCATGGATCTAAACTCAAGAATTTCCAGAACACCAACCCACCTGTTTTCACTAAGTCGGAAGAGCCCCTAGATGCACATGATTGGTTGCAAACCATGGGAAATAACCTAGAAGTCACCGGAATGGAAGCCAACGAGAAAGTTCTATTCGCCACCCACTATATAGCCGGAGATGCCAGGGCATGGTGGAACAGTGTTCACGCAATGACCGGAGGCCAGGTGATGACCTGGGAGGAATTCAAGGTCAAGTTTAGCAGAACCCATGTGCCACCGGGTTTGATCAAGAGGATGAGAGACGAGTTCAGAGAGCTGAAGCAAGGAAGGATGACCGTAGTGGAATACCGTGACAAATTCTTGTCATTAGCTAGGTATGCCCCGGATGAGATCGACACCGAAGCCAAGAAGAAAGAAAGATTCCTGAATGGTCTGCACGATGAGATGCAGACAGTGTTAGTCAATATCCCCTTTGCGGATATTGAAGCCCTTGTCGACTCTGCTATCCAGATGGAAGTAAAGATCAACCAAGCCAATGAGAACCGCAAGCGTCGTATGATGCATCAGCCAGGAACCCATCACACCCCAAAGTATCGCCCTAACTCATCTCCAGGATTTGCCCCAAGAACCAACAGACCCCCGATGAACCGTCCGACCTATCCCAATCATGGAAACCCTAGACCCGGAGGAAATCACAACAAACCCGGCAACTCTAGTAATTTCAACTGTGCCCCACCCAAGTTCAACAACAACAATGCTACCGCCAACACCAACACTGCCCCGAAGACTGGAAGCAATGATGTGCCTGTAGCAGCAAAGGACAAGTCGCAAGTGACTTGTTATGACTGAGGAAATAAAGGCCACTATTCCAACGAGTGCCCCAACAAGAAGAATGTCACAGAACCGAATGCCAAAGCCCCAGCTCAGCAGCAGCGTCGTGTTCAGCCGGGAAGGAGAATTGCCCCAGGGAATTCACTCAACCGCAATGGTCGTCTTTTTCTCATGCATGCTGAAGAAGCTCAAGAAGCGCCAGACGTCATGCTGGGTATGTTTTCTGTTAATTCAGTACTTGCACGAGTGTTGTTTGATTCTGGTGCATCACACTCATTTGTCACCGAAGAATTTGCATGCACTAGTAAAATTTAACCAACAAAACTGAAGCATGTTATGATCGTTCAAATTCCCGGATCAACCACCAAGGCTAGGCAAATTTGCAAAGCCATGGCATAGATTTTTATGCTAATCTGATAGTACTCAGAACTAAAGGTTTGGAAGTGGTACTAGGAATGGATTGATGTCCAAACATAAAGGATTGATTGACTGTGCCAAGAAAGCCATAACCATGACCAGTACAGCCGGAATATCAGTCGAGCATATATCTGAAACCTTACCTCGCCAATTCAAGTGTAACAAGAGTATAGCCCAACCTACCATTGACCAAGTCCGGATAGTCTGTGAATACCCCGATGTATTTCCAGATGTTTTTCCCGGTATGCCCCCAGATCGGGATATCGAGTTTATCATTGAACTAATCCCCGGAACCGGACCCATAGCCCAGAGACCCTATAGTATGAACCCGTCAGAGCTAGCAGAACTGAAGAAGCAACTGGATGCCATGCTGGAAATAGGATTGATTCAACCAAGTGCGTCACCATGGAGGTCACCTGTCATGTTTGTGGACAAGAAGGATGGAGGTAACCGTTTGTGTACGGATTATAGGAAGTTGAATGACGTCATCATCAAGAACAAATACCCCTTGCCCAAGATAGAAGATTTGTTTGATCAGTTGACCGGTGCCAAAGTGTTTTCTAAGATTGATCTTAGGACTGGCTATCATCAACTCAAAATTCGGCCAGAGGATATTCCCAAGACTGCCTTTACTACCAGATATGGATTATACGAGTATACCGTTATGTCCTTTGGATTAACCAATGCCCCCGCTTATTTCATGAATCTCATGAATAAGATTTTTATGGACTTCCTGGATAAGTTTGTCATTGTTTTCATCGATGACATTCTGATTTATTCCAAATCAGAAGAAGAACATGAGCTACACCTAAGGACCATTCTTGGAACCCTTAGAGAGCATCAGCTGTATGCAAAGTTTAGCAAATGTGAATTCTGGTTACAGGAGGTAGGATTCCTCGGTCACATTGTATTAGCCGGAGGAATTGCCGTTGACCCTGCCAAAGTGAAAGATATAGAAAATTGGCAAGCCCCAACCACTCAAACCCAAGTTCGTGCATTTCTCGGATTGGCGGGATATTACCGCAAATTCGTAGAAGGATTCTCGAGTATCGCCAGACCCATGACCCAATTACTAATGAAAGACAAGTTTGAATGGACCAACAAATGTGAAGCGAGTTTTCAAGAACTCAAGAGGAGATTGATCTCAGCCCCAATCTTGATCATGCCAGATATCACGAAGCCCTTCGATGTGTATTGTGATGCATCCAAGATCGGTCTCGGATGTGTGCTAATGCAAGAAGGCAAAGTTATATCTTATCAATCTCGACAACTGAAGCAACATGAGCAAAATTACCCAACCCATGACCTCTAACCCGCAGCCGTAGTTCTAGCCCTGAAGACATGGAAGCATTACCTGATGGGAAACCGTTGTGAGATCTATACGGATCACAAGAGTCTGAAGTATATATTCACTCAGAAGGATATGAATATGAGATAGAGAAGATGGATTGAGCTAATCAAGGATTACGATCTGGACATTCACTATCACCCTGGTAAAGCCAATGTGGTAGCAGATGCCCTTAGCAGATTGCCGTGCCTCTTGAACTCCATGATTTTGAAGGAGCAACCAAGTTTGCACAAAGAGATGGAAGATTTTCGAATAGAATTAGTGAGTGAAGGATTTTTGGCTAGCATAGAACTCCAGCCCACTTTGATCAGTCAGATTAAAGAGGCGCAGAAGGGAAATGCTAGTATCGACAGAATCAAGCGTCGTATTGGTACGGGCAAAATACCTGGATTCACCGAAGACGAAGAAGGAGTTCTGTGGTACAAAGGACGCCTTTGTGTACCAGCAGATTCTGAGTTGAAAGAAGTTATTCTCAAGGAAGCTCATGATACTCTTTATTCTATCCATCCCGGAGGAACTAAGATGTATCAAGATTTAAAAGAGCAATTTTGGTGGCATAAGATGAAGAGAGAAATCGGAAGCTATATCGCCAAGTGTGATATATGTCAGCGAGTCAAGGCAGGACATCAAAGACCCGCTGGATTGTTGCAACCCTTGTAGATTCCGGAATGGAAATGGGATTCCGTTGGAATGGACTTTATCACTGGACTGCCTACTTCTAGTAGGGGAAATGATTCTATCTGGGTCATAGTGGACAGATTGTCCAAAGTCGCCCATTTCTTGCCCATTAAAACCACATATCAGAGTTCGAAGCTACCGTAGTTGTACATCGCTAGAATAGTTAGTTTGCACGGAGTCCCCAAGAACATCGTATCGGATCGAGGAACTCAGTTTACCTTGAGATTCTGGAAGAAAGTCCAAGAAGGTTTAGGAACCCGCTTAGATTTCAGCACCGCGTATCACCCTCAGACCGATGGACAAACGGAGCGAGTAAATCAAATACTCGAAGATATGCTGAGAGCATGTGTGTTAGAATATGGATCCAAGTGGGAAGACTGTCTGCCGTTTGCAGAATTTTCATACAACAACAGTTATCAAGCCAGTTTGCAAATGGCCCCATTTGAATTCATGTACAGAAGGAAGTGTCGCACCCCTTTGAATTGGTCGGAAGTAGGAGAGAGTCAGATTTTTGGACCCGATATCCTAAGAGAAGCAGAAGAGAAGGTTCACAAGATTCGTGAGCACCTCAAGACCGCCCAGTCCAGACAGAAGAGTTACGCCGACAAGAGACGTAGAGACCTCGCCTTCAACATAGGAGATTTTGTTTATCTGAAAGTGTCGCCATTGAAGGGAATGCAACGTTTCCAACTCAAAGGAAAGTTAGCCCCCAGATATATCGGACCTTTCAAAATTCTGAACCGTCTAGGAGAAGTGTCATATCAATTGGAACTACCCGAAGAGATGTAATCTGTGCACAATGTATTCCATATCTCGTTACTTCGCAAGTGTCTCGAAGTCCCCGAGAAGACCGAAGTGTTCAAAAATATCGACCACCGGACCATAGAGATCAACGATGACCTGACCTATCCCGAAGTACCCATCCGTATTTTGGAAGAATCTTTCAGAACTACCCGAACCCGAAGCATCAAGTTTCTCAAGATTCAGTGGAGCAACCACACAGAAGAGGAAGCTACCTGGGAGCGCGAAGATCACATCAGGACAGAGTTTCCCGATCTCTTCAAATCCTAGGTAATCTTTTTTGTCCTTTTTCAAATCTCGGGACGAGATTTTGTTTAAGGCGGGAAGGTTTGTAACATCCCAAAAATACTAAACTTGGATCATCAAACTCTAATCATCAAATTTAGGATTAACAAAAACTTTTCTAAATAAAAATATGAATGCATGCATGAGAGTATGCATTTCATTTTGAATTCTTTTGAACCACCTTGTTTGTGTGTTTCTTTGCTTGTAAATGTTTCTTAGGTGAAATAAACATCATCTAAACAATTCCCAAACTTTTCTCAAAGACAAGTAAATCAAAACAAATAAAATAAGGGATTGGTCATTTTGACCAATTTAACTCCCATGCCTACTTTGGTTGTCTCAAACTTTCAAAACATAACAGAAACTTTTTTGGATCTTTGCACCCCTTGAGTGTACTCATAACAAAGTATCAAGGCCCACTTTGTAATCATCCAGAAACTTTCAAATGCATAGTTTAAATGGCAATTCAAAATTGAATCTTTATCATATGAGAAGATCCCACTTTTTCAAAAACCACTCAAACAAGCTCAACTTTCAAAACCCAAGCATCTGCAGACTCACCAGCACCAACCTAGCACACACACCAAAAATCTTTTCAAAATTCAAAACTTGAATTCATGCGGCCATTTCATCAAACACTTGGCAGACACAAATCAAACAAAATCAAAACACTATATTGTGCAGTGTTTTGAGCCTAACTTGTTCCCTATCTAGCTCACAACCAGCTCAGTAGATCATCTAGCAAGATTAACCAAGGACTAGCACCACTGTGAGCTTGCCAAAACCATCAATGGTGAACTGCCGAAGCCACCCTTGCCACCCACATGTCGACAGGAAGCTAGGGAGGAAACTAGCCGTGCCAACCTTGTCTGGGAGATCACCCATGCTTCACCGCCCCCTCTCGACCAGCCCTGCCTCGAAGACGTCGAACACAACACCCAGGAACGCCGCGCCCGTGCCTCTACCAACTGTGACGAGCCTGCGCCAGAGTGCCACCGTGGACACATGCCCACAGACCGCGCGCCGCCCTCACCGCGTGCATACACGATCGCCACCATCCCAGGAACACGCCAGACATGCCCATTGCACCGCCTGTGCCCCATAGCCACCGCTCTCCGTCAAAGACACCGCCTCTGCCGCGCAGAGCATCGCGTGTTCCAGACCAAACCGCATCGCCCCTACAAGCGCATTAAAGCCGTAGAGCATCGCCAGGAGACCACCAATCGATCGCCACCGCCGGCCATGCCTCTAGCAGCCCGTAGCCATGTCGCCACCGTCGCCCGCCCATGCCGTTCGGTCTCACCATCGCGACTATAAATAGAGGCCTCCCCCGCTCGAATTCTTCACACCATTCCACTCCTCTCTCACCCAGAACCATCCCACCTTAGTCCCAGAGCAAGGCGAGCAGCGCATCGCCAGAATTGCGCCGGAGCAGGCCGCCTCTGGAGAAGAAGGGCGCCGTCGATTTCGTCCACCCCAGGAGCTACCGCGACCACCCCTGAGTTCGCCGTCGTCGACTTTGTCGTTCGCCCGCCTCGCCGTCCCTCGCCTGAACCCCAGTGAGCCCCCAGCAACCCCCGCTGGCTGCGCTAGGTTTCTGTCTCGCCGGCGTTACTCAACGTCGACGATGACTCTCAGCCGTTGGATTAGAACCAGATCGAACGTCCCATAGTGCCCCGAAACGCTTCGCGTTTAAAGAGCCACTGACTGGTGGAACCCCCCTGTCAGCTGAGCCCCGCACCGCGGAGTGTCACTGGGCCGTTCCGTTAACCTTTCCCGCGCAGCCCAGTTATTTGAATTTAACCTTTTCCATTTTATTTCAAACACACTTCTGTACCCAATTTCAAAAATCAACCCAGGTCAATTCAGTGAACCAAATTTAATGAAACAAATTTTGTTAGAAAGGTCTGGGAATGCTGAATCCAAGCCCGTTGGATTCAAGTCATTTGGATCTATAGATCATACATGGTAAAAATAACAAGGCAGAAGCTTTTCTGCATTCAAACATTTTTCAAATTAAAACCATGATAGGTTTTGAGTTGATTCCTAGTCTCAAAAATCACATTTAACCATACCTTTCAGAATATATAAAAATATATAGGTTTACTTACAAAAATAATGTTCAAGTAATAAAAGAATGCCCCATAGGCATTTCTAACCACTTTAATTAATTAAAATAAAAGGGTAAAACCTTATTAAATTGTGACACCACTTTAAATCACATTCCCATGGACTAAAATATGTGGTGATGACATGTGTCAACATGATGCCGTGTTTGGTTCGGAGAATATTAAATCTTACGTAGTTTTTCAATGAGTAGAAATTACTTTTCTAAAAATAAAAGGAATTAAACCAAACTTTAATCTTGTAATCTTAGAGATGATGTTAGATCATCTATAGGACCCTTGTTGTGTGATGATTGCAAGTAGTTAAGTATTTTTTGGTGATTGTGTACCTCGTATTTATTCATAGACGCTAGTACCGACCAAGGATACGAGGAGGAAGGAGGATTCTACGAAGAAGAAGCCGAGTAGAACTTCAACCACTGCTCTGCACAAGGCAAGCCAATACTTGCAAGCTATTAACTTAGCAAGCTTTGTTAACTAAGTTGACCAATCCAAGCTAACCCTTGCAAGATAACCTACTGATGCAACAAACCACTACTTGTTACGATGCCCACTATATGCCTTAAGCATATGTAATCATATCCACTTGATAAACCAATCCTAGTTTTACTTACAAGCTTTATTACTTTATTTCTTTATCAAAGCTAGTACTTACAGCTTCCTTAAGTAAATTGTAGATTTAGAAAGATAATTGAAGGTTGCATAAAGAGCATAAAACTTGGCCTAAGCTAGATAATCTTGATGTCATCCTAAGGCATAAGATTAAACTTAGTTAAACTCCACTAGTGTACCACCCCTTATTAGTGCTTACCCCCACTTGTAGATGCTAGTGCAAAGCATAAAACTTGATCAACTTTAGATGGGAATACTTGGTGGAAAAATGGTTATGAAAACCTTGGAATGATGGATCATTCTATTGAAATGTTTTGGACATGTGTTTCCGAACACTTGATGATTTTGGTGATGAAAATGATGAGGCATGAGCCTTAGCCCTTTATAAAACTGATGGTTGTCTGGATGCGATACCATTCCAATTTTATCGTACAACCACAATACCCGAAGATTGGTTAGGGCTTCACTGGAAACTTATATACCTTAGAATTAGTTCCCTCACGGCCAAGGTCTGAGCTGAGGCTACCTTGTGAAGATCGTCCACCTGTGCAGTACCCAAGATGACAGTTGGTCATGGTTGGGAGGCCAAACTCACAGGAGAGGTGCTTATACTAGGGCGTGTAATTGAAAGGTTAGGATTGATTATCCGCATACTGAGTATGGTGAATTCAGATTTGTTCCTGACGGATGTATCGAATGTTGTGGTGAAAGTGTACAATCTCTGCAGAGTGTCAAACTATTCGAATAGCCGCGTCCGCGGTTATGGACAGTTGGAGTGGCCATACTGTTCCCCCGTCAGATGTTTTCAAAAGACTTGTGAAATACACTGAGACTTTGACTTGACCACAACAGGGTTGTGGCATGAGATACAAGTTCCCACTTAGGTGTTATAAACTTCAATTAGCTCTCTTACTTCTGAAGTTAGTAGAGATAAATCTGGATTTTTGCAAAACAACCCTAGAGCTTAGTGTCCTATTACAAAACCCCCCTTTCACTTGTTAGTATTAGTTTGCGAGTACTTAAAGAGTACTCATGACTTTGTCCCTTGCTATTCCCATGGCCAGACTATGAAGAGGAATACCTGGAGGATGGACCCCAGGAAGGTTACGACAACTAGGATCATCTCCCATCGTCAGCATTGCCTGTGAACCCCGAAGGTGGAGCTTCGCCTACGCTACCGTTATTATTACGTATTCCACTGCTTGAAGTTGTATTAAGAACTGGATCATGAGATCCCTATTTGTGTAAGAACATATGTACGGTTTGTAATGGATGATGTACTGTGCTATCCAATTTTGTTATGTCTGGCAAAAATGGTAATCCTGGGATTGCGATGTATGGCATAACAGGCATCTGGGATTAAAAATCCGGGTGTTGACAAGATCCCCCCCCTTCGCTACCCAGAACATGGAACCACTCCAAGGATTGAGCCCAAACCCGGCACCTAGCTCCCTCTCGGCATCGCAAGCGACTTCTCCAACTAGATATTTCTTGGTGCTTTGGAGAAATCTCGACTTTCCATTTTCTGAACCCGAAAAACTGGCGTTTTCCCAAAGGAGGTGAAATATTAGGGCACGTGGGCCCGAGGCAATTTCCACGCATGCTACACCATGGTGCATGGCCATTCCTAGGAGGTGGGTATTTATCTTGTGGTGTAGTCATGTACTGTATTTTTTCCGAGGTACAACCCGCTAAATGCAGTTTCTTACTGTATGTACCATATAAGACACTCAATTATCAGGGAATAAAGGTTTGGGGTGCCCCATTGGGTACCTAGGCTGGATGCGTGCCTGGGTCCAAGATTGCACCGACTGTCGCGTTTCCGCGTCCTCTGGCTAGTTTTGCCGTTTTCTTGGGCAGCACCAAAAAAAATAAAAAAACATGAAAACGGCTCCTAGAGCCCTTGCATGTGACCCACTGCCCTCATAAAATCATAGGCATGGCATACCAGGTCATTTGGCACCCAAGGCACCACCAAGATGTCTATCGAGTGTGAGTAAACATGTCTTCCAACCCTAGATCCTCCCCTCGCTGCCCAGAACATGGAACCACTCCATGCATTGAGCCCAAACCAGGCACCTAGCTCCCTCTCGGCCTCACAAGCGACTTCTCTAACTAGAGATTTCGTGGTGCTTTGGAGAAATCTCAACTTTCCATTTTATGAACCTGAAAAACCGGCGTTTTCCCAAAGGAGGTGCAAGATGAGGGCGCGCCCATGAGCCCGAGGCCATTTTCACACATGCTACACCATGGTGCATGGACATTCCCGGGATGTGGGTATTTATCTCGTGGTGCGCGTATGTACTATATTTTTTCTGAGTTACTGCCCGGTAAATGCGGTTTCTAACTGTATGTATGATATAAGACACTCTCAATTTTCAGGGAATAAAGGTTTGGGGTGCCCCATGGGGTACCTAGGCTGGATGCGTGTCTGGGTCCAAGATTGCACTGACCGTCGCGTTTCCGCGGCCGCTGGCTAGTTTTGCCGTTTTCTTGGGAAGCACCAAACAAAATAAAAAAACATGAAAACGGCTCCTTGAGCCCTTGCATGTGACCCACTGGCCTCATAAAATCATAGGCATGGCATACCAGGTCATTTAGAACCCAAGGCACCACTAGGAGGTCTATCGAGTGTGAGTAAACATGTCTTCCAACCCTAGATCCCCCCTCGCTGCCCAAAACATGGAACCACTACATGCATTGAGCCCAAACCAGGCACCTAGCTCCCTCTCGGCATCACAAGCGACTTCTCTAACTAGATATTTCGTGGTGCTTTGGAGAAATCTCAACTTTCAATTTTTTGAACCCGAAAAACCGGCATTTTCCCAAAGGAGGTGCAAGATTAGGGCGCGCCCATGGGCCCGAGGCAATTTTCACGCATGCTACACCATGGTGTATGGCCATTCCCGGGATGTGGTTATTTATCTCGTGGTTCGGGCATGTATTGTATTCTTTCCGAGTTACTATCCGGTAAATGTGGTTTCTAACTGTATGTACCCTATAAGACACTCTCAATTTTCGGGGAAAAATGGTTTGGGGTCCCCCATGGGGTACCTGCGCTGGATGCATGACTGGGTCCAAGATTGCACCGACCGTCGCGTTGCCGCGGCCGCCGGCGGGTTTTCCTGTTTTCTTGGGTAGCACGAAAAAAATCTATAGAAAATAAAAACATGAAATGGCTCCTAGATCCCTTGCATGTGACCCACTGGCCTCATCACATCATAGGAAGGACATACCAGGTCATTTGGCACCGAGGGCACCACCAGGATGTCTATCGGGTGTGAGTAAACATGGCTTCCAACCCTAGATCCCCCCTCGTTGCCCAGAACATGGAACCACTCCATGGATTGAGCCCAAACCCGGCACCTAGCTCCCTCTCGGCATCGCAAGCGACTTCTCCAACTAGATATTTCATGGTGGTTTGGAGAAATATCGACTTCCCATTTTCTGAACCCGAAAAACCGGCGTTTTCCCAAAGGAGGTGATAGATTAGGGTGCGACCATGGGCTCGAGGCCATTTTCACACATGCAACACCATGGTGCATGGCCATTCCCAGGAGGTCGGTATTTATCTCGTGCTGCAGGCATGTACTTTATTTTTTTCCGAGTTACGGCCCGGTAAATGCGGTTTCTAACTGTATGTACCCTATAAGACACTCTCAATTTTCGGGGAAAAATGGTTTTGGGTGCCCCATGGGGTACCTAGGCTGGATGCATGGCTGGGTCCAAAATTGCACCGACCGTCGCGTTGCAGCGGCAGCCGGCGGGGTTCGCTGTTTTCTTCGGCAGCACCAAATAAAATCTAAAAAAATGTGAAAACGCCTCCTGGAGCCCTTGCATGTGACCCACCACCCTCACAAAATTATGGGCAGGGCATACCAGGTCATTTGGCACCCAAGGCAACACCAGGATGTCTATCTAGTGTGAGTAAACATGTCTTCCAACCCTAGATCCCCCCTAGCTGCCCAGAACATGGAACCACTCAATGGATTGAGCCCAAACCTGGCACCGATCTCCCTCTTGGCATCACAAGCGACTTCTCCAACTAGATATTTCGTGGTGCTTTGGATAAATCTCGACTTTCCATTTTCTGAACCCGAAAAACTGGCGTTTTCCCAAAGGAGGTGCAATATTAGGGCTTGCCCATGGGCCCGAGGCAATTTCCACGCATGCTACACCATGGTGCATGGCCATTCCTAGGAGGTGGGTATTTATCTTGTGGTGTAGTCATGTACTGTATTTTTTCCGAGGTACAACCAGCTAAATGTAGTTTCTTACTGTATGTACCATATAAGACACTCAATTTTCAGGGAATAAAGGTTTGGGGTGCCCCATGGGGTACCTAGGCTGGATGCGTGCCTGGGTCCAAGATTGCACCGACCGTCGTGTTTCCGCGTCCGCTGGCTAGTTTTGCCGTTTTCTTGGGCAGCACCAAACAAAATAAAAAAAACATGAAAACGGCTCCTAGAGCCCTTGCATGTGACCCACTTCCCTCATAAAATCATAGGCATGGCATACCAGGTCATTTGGCACCCAAGGCACCACCAGGATGTCTATCGAGTGTGAGTAAACATGTCTTCCAACCCTAGATCCTCCCCTCGCTGCCCAGAACATGGAACCACTCCATGCATTGAGCCCAAACCAGGCACCTAGCTCCCTCTCGGCCTCACAAGCGACTTCTCTAACTAGAGATTTCGTGGTGCTTTGGAGAAATCTCAACTTTCCATTTTATGAACCTGAAAAACCGCGTTTTCCCAAAGGAGGTGCAAGATTAGGGCGCGCCCATGAGCCCGAGGCCATTTTCACACATGCTACACCATGGTGCATGGACATTCCCGGGATGTGGGTATTTATCTCGTGGTGCGCGTATGTACTATATTTTTTCCGAGTTACTGCCCGGTAAATGCGGTTTCTAACTGTCTGTATGATATAAGACACTCTCAATTTTCAGGGAATAAAGGTTTGGGGTGCCCCATGGGGTACATAGGCTGGATGCGTGTCTGGGTCCAAGATTGCACTGACCGTCGCGTTTCCGCGGCCGCTGGCTAGTTTTGCCGTTTTCTTGGGAAGCACCAAACAAAATAAAAAAACATGAAAACGGCTCCTTGAGCCCTTGCATGTGACCCACTGGCCTCATAAAATCATAGGCATGGCATACCAGGTCATTTAGAACCCAAGGCACCACTAGGATGTCTATCGAGTGTGAGTAAACATGTCTTCCAACCCTAGATCCCCCCTCGCTGCCCAAAACATGGAACTAATACATGCATTGAGCCCAAACCAGGCACCTAGCTCCCTCTCGGCATCACAAGCGACTTCTCTAACTAGATATTTCGTGGTGCTTTGGAGAAATCTCAACTTTCCATTTTTTGAACCCGAAAAACCGGCATTTTCCCAAAGGAGGTGCAAGATTAGGGCGCGCCCATGGGCCCGAGGAAATTTTCACGCATGCTACACCATGGTGCATGGCCATTCCCGGGATGTGGTTATTTATCTCGTGGTTCGGGCATGTATTGTATTCTTTCCGAGTTACTGTCCGGTAAATGTGGTTTCTAACTGTATGTACCCTATAAGACACTCTCAATTTTCGGGGAAAAATGGTTTGGGGTCCCCCATGGGGTACCTACGCTGGATGCATGACTGGGTCCAAGATTGCACCGACCGTCGCGTTGCCGCGGCCGCCGGCGGGTTTTCCTATTTTCTTGGGTAGCACGAAAAAAATCTATAGAAAATAAAAACATGAAATGGCTCCTAGATCCCTTACATGTGAGCCACTGGCCTCATCACATCATAGGAAGGGCATACCAGGTCATTTGGCACCGAGGGCACCACCAGGATGTCTATCGGGTGTGAGTAAACATGGCTTCCAGCCCTAGATCCCCCCTCGTTGCCCAGAACATGGAACCACTCCATGGATTGAGCCCAAACCCGGCACCTAGCTCCCTCTCGGCATCGCAAGCGACTTCTCCAACTAGATATTTCATGGTCGTTTGGAGAAATATCGACTTCCCATTTTCTGAACCCGAAAAACCGGCGTTTTCCCAAAGGAGGTGATAGATTAGGGTGCGACCATGGGCTCGAGGCCATTTTCACACATGCTACACCATGGTGCATGGCCATTCCCAGGAGGTCGGTATTTATCTCGTGCTGCAGGCATGTACTTTATTTTTTTCCGAGTTACGGCCCGGTAAATGCGGTTTCTAACTGTATGTACCCTATAAGACACTCTCAATTTTCGGGGAAAAATGGTTTTGGGTGCCCCATGGGGTACCTAGGCTGGATGCATGGCTGGGTCCAAAATTGCACCGACCGTCGCGTTGCAGCGGCAGCCGGCGGGGTTCGCCGTTTTCTTCGGCAGCACCAAATAAAATCTAAAAAAAACGTGAAAACGCCTCCTGGAGCCCTTGCATGTGACCCACCACCCTCATACAATTATGGGCAGGGCATACCAGGTCATTTGGCACCCAAGGCAACTCCAGGATGTCTATCTAGTGTGAGTAAACATGTCTTCCAACCCTAGATCCCCCCTAGCTGCCCAGAACATGGAACCACTCAATGGATTGAGCCCAAACCTGGCACCGATCTCCCTCTCGGCATCACAAGCGACTTCTCCAACTAGATATTTCATGGTGATTTGGAGAAATCTCGACTTTCCATTTTCTGAACCCAAAAAACTGGCGTTTTCCAAAGGAGGTGCAATATTAGGGCTTGCCCATGGGCCCGAGGCAATTTCCACGCATGCTACACCATGGTGCATGGCTATTCCTAGGAGGTGAGTATTTATCTCGTGGTGTAGTCATGTACTGTATATTTTCCGAGGTAAGGCCCGATATATGTAGTTTCTTACTGTATGTACCATATAATATACTCTCAATTTTCGGGGAAAAAGGTTTCGGGTGCCCCATGGGGTACCTAGGCTGGATGCGTGCCTGGGTCCAAGATTGCAACGACTGTCGCGTTTCCGCGGCCGCTGGCTAGTTTTTCCATTTTCTTGGGCAGCACCAAAAAAAAATGAAAAAGGCTCCTAGAGCCCTTGCATGTGACACACTGCCCTCATAAAATCATAGGCAGGGCATACCAGGTCATTTGGCACCCAAGGCACCACCAGGATGTCTATCGAGTGTGAGTAAACATGTCTTCCAACCCTAGACCCCCCCCTTGCTGCCCAGAACATGAAACCACTCCATGCTTTGAGCCCAAACCAGGAACCTAGCTCCCTACCGGCATCACAAGCGACTTCTCTAACTAGAGATTTCGTGGTGCTTTGGAGAAATCTCAACTTTCCAGTTTCTGAACCCTAAAAACCGGTGTTTTCCCAAAGGAGGTGCAAGATTATGGCGCTCCCATGGGCCGAGGCAATTTCCACGCATGCTACACCATAGTGCTTTCCATTCCCGGGAGGTGGGTATTTATCTCGTGGTATGGGCATGTACTGTATTTTTTTCCGAGTTATGGCCCGGTAAATGAGGTTCTAACTGTATGTACCCTATAAGACACTCTCAATTTTAAGGGAAAATGGTTTGGGCTGCCTCATGGGGTACATAGGGTGGATGCATGTCTGGTTTAAAAATTGCACCGACCGTCGCGTTGCCACGGCCGCCGGTGGGGTTCGTCGTTTTCTTGGCAGCACCAAACAAAATCTAAAAAACGTGAAAACGGCTCATGGAGCCCTTGCATGTGACCCACTGCCCCAATAAAATTATAAGCAGGGCATACCAGGATGTCTATCGAGTGTGAGTAAACATGTCCTCCAACCCTAGATCTCCCCCTCGGTGCCCAGAACATGGGACCACTGCATGGATTGAGCCCATATCCGACACCTAGCTCCTCTTGGCATCGCCAGTGACTTGTCCAACGAGAGATTTTGTGTGCTTTGGAGAAATATCGACTTTCCATTTTCTCAACCTGAAAAACTGGCGTTTTCCCAAAGGAGGTGCAAGATTAGGGCGTGCCCAAGGGCCCGAGGCAATTTCCACTCATGCTACACCATGGTGCACGGACATTCCCGAGATGTGGGTATTTATCTCGTTGTGCGGGCATGTACTGTATTTTTTCCGAGTTACTGCCCGGTAAATGCGGTTTCTAACTGTATGTACCCTATAAGAAACTCTTAATTTTATGGGAAAAATGGTTTGGGGTCCCCCATGGGGTACCTATGCTGGATGCATAACTGGGTCCAAGATTGTACTGACCGTCGCGTTGCCGCGGCCGCCGGCGGGTTTTGCTGTTTTCTTGGGCAGCACCGAAAAAAATCTAAAGAAAATAAAAAACATGAAAATGGCTCCTAGAGCCCTTGCATGTGATCCACTGGCCTGATAAAATCATAGGAAGGGCATACCAGGTCATTTGGCACCCAAGGCATCACCAGGATATGTATCGAGTGTGAGTAAACATGGCTTCTATCTAGATCCCCCTCGCTTCACAGAACATGGAACCACTCCATGGATTGGGCCCAAACCCGGCACCTAGCTCCCTCTCGGCATCACAAGTGACTTCTCCAACTAGAGATTTCGTGGTGCTTTGGAGAAATCTCGACTGTCCATTTTCTGAACCCGAAAAACCGGCGTTTTCCCAAAGGAGATGCAAGATTAGGGCGCGCCCATGGGCCCGAGGCCATTTTCACGCATGTTACACCATGGTGCATGGCCATTCCATGGATGTGAGTATTTATCTCGTGGTGTGGGCATGTACTGTATTTTTTCCGAGTTACTGCCCGGTAGATGCGGTTCTAACTGTATGTACCCTACAAGACACTCTCAATTTTCGGGGAAAAATGGTTTGGAGTCCCCCATGGGGTACCTAGGCTGGATGCATGACTTGGTCCAAGATTACACCGACCCTCGCGTTTCTGCGGCCGCCGGCGGGTTTTGATGTTTTCTTGGGCAGCACCAAAAAAATCTAAAGAAAATAAAAAAACATGAAAATGGCTCCTAGAGCCCTTGCATGTGAGCCACTGGACTCATAAAATCATAGGAAGGGCATACCGGTCATTTGGCACCGAAGGCACCACCAGGATGTCTATCGGGTGTGAGTAAACATGGCTACCAACCCTAGATCCCCCCTCGTTGCCCAGAACATGGAACCACTCCATGGATTGATCCCAAACCCGACACCTAGCTCCCTCTCGGCATCGCAAGAGACTCCTCCAACTAGATATTTCGTGGTGCTTTGAGAAATATCGACTTTCCCTTTTCTGAACCAGAAAAACCGGCGTTTTCCCAAAGGAGGTGCATGATTAGGGAGCGCCTATGGGCTCGAGGCCATTTTCACGCATGCAACACCATGGTGCATGGCCATTCTCGGGAGGTGGGTATTTATCTCCTGGTGTAGGCATGTACTGTATTATTTCTGAGTTACGGCCCGGTAAATGTGGTTTCTAACTGTATATACCATATAAGAGACTCTAAATTTTCGGGGAAAATGGTTTGGGGTGCCCAATGGGGTACCTAGGCTGGGTGCATGCCTGGGACCAAGATTGCGCCGACCGTCGCGTTGCTGCGGCCGCCGGCGGGTTTTGCCGTTTTCTTGGGCAGCACCAAACAAAATCTCATAAAAACAAAAAAAAACATGAAAATGGATCCTTGAGCCCTTGCATGTGACCCACTGCCCACATGAAATCATAAGCATGGGCATACCAGGACATTTGGCACCCAAGGCATCACCAGGATGTCTATCAAGTGTGAGTAAACATGACTTCCAACCATAGACCCCCCTCGCTGCCCAGAACATGGAACCACTCCATGGATTGAGCCCAAACCCGGAACCTAGCTCCCTCTCGGCATCGCAAGCGACTTCTCCAACTGGAGATTTCGTGGTGCTTTGGAGAAATCTCGACTTTCCATTTTTTGAAATCGAAAAACCGGCTTTTCCCAAAGGAGGTGCAAGATTAGGGCGTGCCCATGGGCCGAGGCCATTTTCACGCATGCTACACCATGGTGCATGGCAATTCCCAGGAGGTGGGTATTTATCTCGTGGTGTAGGAATGTACTGTATTTTTTCGAAGTTACGGCCCGGCAACATGGTTTCTAACTGTATGTACCCTATAAGACACTCTCAATTTTCGCGGAAAAATGGTTTGGGGTGCCCAATGGGGTGCCTAGGCCGGATGCATGCCTGGGTCCAAAATTGCACCGACCGTCGCGTTGCCGCGGCCGCCGACGGATTTCGTCGTTTTGTTGGTCAGCACCAAACAAAATCTAATAAAAACAAAAAAAACATTAAAATGGCTCCTGGAGCCCTTGCATGTAAGCCACTGGCCTCATAATATCATAGGAAGGGCATACCAGGTCATTTGGCACCCAAGGCATCACCAGGATGTCTATCGAGTGTGATTAAACATGGCTTCCAACCCTAGATCCCCCCTCGCTGCCCAGAACTTGGAACCACTCCATGGATTGAGCCCAAACCTGGCACCTAGCTCCCTCTTGGCATCGCAAGCGACTTCTCTAACTAGAGATTTTGTGGTGCTTTCGAGAAATCTCGACTTTCCATTTTCTGAACACAAAAAACGGAAGTTTCCCAAAGGAGGTGCAAGATTAGGGCACGTCGAAGGGCCCGAGGCAATTTCCACACATGCTACATCATAGTGCATGGCCATTCCCGGAGGTGGGTATTTTATCTCGTGGTGTAGGCGTACTATATTTTTCCCGAGTTACGGCCCAGTAAATGCGGTTTCTAACTGTATGTACCCTATAAGACACTCTCAATTTTCAGGGAAAAATGGTTTAGTGGTGCGCCATGGGGTACCTAGGCTAGATGCATGCCAAACACCAAACAAAATCATTGGAAAAATGGTTTGGTTGCCGCGGCCGCTGGTGGGTTTCGCCGTTTTCTTGTGCAACACCAAAAAAATATAAAAAATTTAAAAAAAACGTGAAAACGGCTCCGGGATCCCTTGCATTTGACACACTGCCCTCATAAAATCATTGGAAGGGCTTACCAGGTCATTTGGCACCCAAGGCACCACCAGGATGTCTATCGAGTGTGAGTAAACATGTCTTCCAACCCTAGATCTCCCCCTCGCTTCCCAGTCCATGGACCAGTCCATGGATGTCGTGGGAATGACCACAGCAGATGCTGCAATCGGCAGCGAGTAGTAGAACGAAGGGCAAGGGTGGCCAACCATCTACGGTGCGAGATGAGGGCGGAGACACAAGGTTTTACCTAGGTTCGCCCCCCCGGAGGGTAAAGACCTACTCCTACTAGATTGTATTATGATGGAGGTACAATGGGGCAAGCTCGACGGCTAGGAGGCGAGTCGCTTGTGTGGATGATGGAACGTACGTTTACACGCCCTGTAGGGAGGTTTATATAAACTCAGCCTCCCCTAGGGTTTACATATCTCAACCGAATAAGTTAAGGTTTTGGTACTCATTTAACCTAATCCGACTGGGCCTATCTACTCTCCTGGGCCTTCAACTTCCAGTCGCTTGGATCCACGCTAGGTCTTGATCCAGTCGCCGTCTTGCAGGCCCACTTGTCAGTTCCTGGGCCAGTGGGAAACGTCCCGCTGGGTATACCCCGGTAGGCATATCCCCATCAGTAGTCCCCGAGGCCGTCGTCGATTGGGCGCCGGTGGTTGCTGGCAGTCGGAGCATGCGGGTCCAACGCGGACATCCAGTCGAATCGGTGGCAGACTCCTGATATAAAGGAAAAAACTAGTCATTCTGGTCGCAGCTTGGCGAACGGGTCGGCGAAATATTTAGTCACTGTTGTAGTGGTCGAGTTCGGCGAGCCGAGTGCTGAAGTTGGACCGCCAAACGCAGTCAAAACTAGCTGTTGGGGTAATCCAACGGTAAGCGTAATCACCGCGTAGTAATGGCTCCCTGATTTGCGGTAACAACCGCTATTAAAGGGAATAGTAGGTGATCGGAGAACCACCTCCTCATCATTTCCTCCGATTGCAGGCACCTCTGTTTTCCTCCGCATCGTGATCCAGCCGATCCCAAATCCTCCGACCTCCACGAACCTTTCCGCCAATGGCCCGCTCCACCAAACCATGGGCAGGTCCAAGTGTACGAGAGCGCTACTGGCGTCTTTCGAGGAGGCCGGGATCCTGCGCCCGGCAGGTGGCGCATTCCCCGCGGTCGGAGAGGTGACTTCGGACCAGCGCGAGGGAGAATTCGCCTGCTTCACTAGCCACCTGGAACGGGGGCTGGGATCCCCCATCTCTCTTCTTCCGGCGCGTCTTCTGCGCCTTCTACGGGATCTAGCCATCGGACCTGGGCCCGCACAGCATCGAGCAGCTCGCCATTTTCGTGGCGTTCTGCGAGTGCTACCTGGGCTGCAGGCCTACTTCCCCCGTGGCAAGATCTGTTCCACGGGAGGATCAGTCGCGAAGAAGCAGGCGCCCAATGCTTGCTGCGGGTGGCTTGACGTTTCAGTTGAAGTCGAAGGCCTCCTTTTTTGATCTAATGCTACCTGCCAAGCGGGCGAGCGAATGGGAAATTCTTGGTTTACTTACCGAGGCGACTCCCAGACGGCGAGGTGGCGATCCCAAGATACTCCGCCGACAGGCCCGAACCACGCCGACTCCAAGTCGGCAAACTCCAACAGACTAGCGGATGGTGGGATAATGCTTCAGACCATCCGCGGCCTGAAGAAGAAGGTCTTCAGACCATCAATTTGTACAACTACTGGCTCGAGCGGCGACTCGTTCCCCTGGCCCGCGTGACCATTATATGTACGAGTACACGGGCCGGGAGGACTCAAAAAAATCCTGCCTCGCCGAGTGGACACTCGAGGACTACATCTCGGCGTTGAAGAAGATCACCCAGGCGGTGTACCTGGACGCGAAGGCTGGGGTCGCCCCCTACACCGCGAAGCATCCAGCCCCGACGGTATGTCACTTTTTTCCATTCGCAGTCGCAGTTGATGCTGTCGCGGTTAATATTGACATTACTTTATGCTTGCCTGCAGTTATTTTCAAGTGGTGGAAGGTGGCTTCAGCCCGCGGACGACGAGAACTCTAGCCCGTCCGTCCAGAGACGGGGGCGAATCACCATCCCACCAAGGGCGGCACCGAGAGCGACAGGAGCGACGCGACGACGAGTCCGAGAAGAGGAGCCGCCATTGGTTCACAAAACTCTCGGGCAGCGTTAGCGCGAACTCGAGGCGAGTAGAAGTCTTGAATGGCATGATGTGACGATGACGAGCTTCCCGAGCTCAACCTCAACCTCACGTCACGCCCACTCCGTCGAAAAAAGAAGAAGGAAGGGAGGTGAAGGCCCCTCCGAAGAGGAAGACGAAGCCAGTGATACGGGCATCTCCGCCTCATTCGGCGAGTAGTTCCGAT